>JBAMCH010000005.1:19771668-21021668 GCA_037075245.1 Drosophila mimetica | reverse complement strand
TGTTTCCGTCTAGATGATAAGCAAATGTATTTTTAAGATCGCTCTCGAGTGACTCATGTATATGCAACAACACCTCATTCTAATGCTCTTCATCTCTCTATCGTTCTCTTCCCACTGGCTATGTGCGCGCGATCTCCGAATATTCAAATCTCCAGACCTACAGACGCTTCGACGATGGCAAGCGCAGCGTGGACTTTGTGCTGGCGTACAATGGCGAGGTCCAGTCGGAGGAGCAGCGGCGCAAGTGCGAGATCTTCGAGGCGAACCTGCAGCGGGAGGGTCTGCAGCTGGAGCACAACAAGGTGCAGCGGGTGCACTTCATCAAGATCCATGCGCCGGCGGAGGTGCTGTATCGGTATGCGGAGATACTCAAGATCAAGGTGCCGCTGAAGCCGATTCCCGGCCAGGAGCAGATCTTTGCCGAGTCGGCGCACGAGTTCAAGACCTGCCTCAGTCGCATGTGTCGCAGCCTGTTCAGCTCCGTGCAGCTGAACACGGCCCTCTTCCCGGAACGCGAGCCGCGCATCCACCTCGAGTTCACCCGCAACTACCTGGAGCTGTACGACACGGAGCACCCGAACTTCCTCGACGCCGGCACCCGCTACTCCATCATCAACTTCATTCTGCAGCGCCAGCACTTCGTCGAGGGCGAGGAGACGGCCGACAATCTGGGCATCGAGAAGCTCGTCCAAGACGGCGTCTATACCTGCGCCTACACCCTGCACGATGTACGTTTGCCCATTGCCTGCATTTCCTTTCTCCCACTTACCAAGTCTACACACTTTTCATTGCAGAAAGACGACCGAGATCGTCTGCTCAAGGAGTGGGCCAACATATCCAAGTGGAAGAAGTAAGAAAATAGCCCATTTTGCAGACCAACTAATTTACACAAATCATACTGTTGCAGCCTGCAGCCACTGGACCAAATCAAAGACTACTTTGGGGCGAAGGTGGCCCTGTACTTTGCCTGGCTGGGATTCTACACGCAAATGCTGATCCCCATCAGCATTTTCGGAGTGCTCTGCTTCCTGTACGGCTTCATCACGTGGGGCAGCGATCCGATCAGCCGGGACATTTGCGACGACAACGGGACGATAATGTGTCCGCAGTGCGACCGCAGCTGCGACTACTGGCGGCTGAACGAGACGTGCACCTCCTCCAAGTTCAACTATCTGATAGACAACAACATGACCGTGGTGTTCGCCCTGTCGATGGCCATTTGGGCTGTGGTCTACCTGGAGTTCTGGAAACGCTACTCGGCGGGCCTGGTACATCGCTGGGGACTGACGGGCTTCACCCACCACGTCGAGCACCCGCGTCCGCAGTACTTGGCCAAAATATCGCGCTCCAGGAGGCTGGCCGGCAAAGCGTACGAAGAGGACCAGGCTGGCAAGCGAACCGCCCTGGATCCGGATGTGCCCTTCTGGAGCATCAAGTTCCTGCCCAACTTCACTAGTTACAGCATCATGGTATTGTTTGTAAGTACACCTTTGGCTCTCATTCCGCTGCAGACTCATTATTAATTGGATTTCCTTGTAGATTTGCATATCAGTCATTGCGATAGCGGGAATAATCATCTATAGAATGGCACAGCGCGCTTCGCACAGCATTCTGGGCAGCGAGAATTCGATGACCTTCAAGGTCATGATCCTCCCAATGACGGCGGGCGTGATTGACCTCATAGTGATCTCGCTGCTGGACATGGTCTACTCCAGTCTGGCCGTGAAGCTGACCAACTACGAGTACTGTCGCACCCAGACGGAGTACGACGAGAGCCTAACAATCAAAAACTATGTGTTCCAGTTCGTCAACTACTACTCCTCGCTCTTCTACATCGCCTTCCTCAAGGGCAAGTTCGTCGGCTATCCGGCCAAGTACAATCGCGTTCTGGGCTTCCGCCAGGAGGAGTGCAATCCCGGCGGCTGCCTCATGGAGCTCTGCATGCAGCTGGTGATCATCATGGCCGGCAAGCAGGCGGTCAACGCCATCGTCGAGATGCTGATCCCCTATCTGATGCGCACCTTCAAGGAGCTGAGCTACCGCCACGGCTGGTACAAGAGCCACCAGGACCAGCGTCTGGTGCCCTACAACCAGTTCACCGAGGACTACAATCTACTGCCCGCCGAGAACAATTCGCTCTACGTGGAATACCTCGAAATGGGTGAGACTTGTGGTCCTGACAAGTTTGTCTTCTGTATTTACTAACATGTATCTTCCCCGAAAAGTTGTGCAGTTCGGCTTCATCACCCTGTTCAGCTTGGCCTTCCCATTGGCGCCGCTGCTGGCCCTGCTGAACAACGTGATAGAGGTGCGTCTGGATGCCATCAAAATGCTGCGCTTCCTGCGACGGCCGGTGGGAATGCGAGCCCGCGACATTGGGGTTTGGCACAGCATCATGACCGTCGTCACCCGCATAGCCGTTGCCTCGAGTGTGAGTCTCCGATATGATATGTTTGCGGTTTCCGTATAGTTATCCCTCATCTTCACTGCTCTGCAGGCAATGATAATCGCATTTAGCACGAACCTCATACCGAAAATCGTGTATGCCGCCTCAATGGACGATCCCGAGCTGAACCACTACCTGAACTTCACGTTGGCTGTGTTCAACACCGAGGACTTCCAGGTGCAGCCGCTGCTGGGCGGCAGCCAGCATGTAAACGAGACGGTGTGCCGCTACACAGAGTTCCGGAACTCGCCGACAGATCCGCATCCCTACAAGCGTCCCATGATCTATTGGAAGATACTGACGGGTCGGCTGGCCTTCATCGTCATCTACCAGGTGCGCGAAGGCACAGGGCAACAATGCATCAGATTTTCAACTAATTTGAACTATTTTCCCGCAGAACATTATCACCATGCTGCAGGGCATACTGCGCTGGGCCGTGCCGGATGTCTCGGGACGCCTGCTGAAGCGCATCAAGCGCGAGAACTTCCTGTTGCGGGAGCACATCATCGAGTACGAGAAGCAGCACGCCATGAAGATGGCGCAGACGGAGGTGGGCGGGCATCCGCACAAGTCGGAGAGCGGGCTGCGTCAGCCGCAAGGTGAGACGGTGATCCGAAGGCGCGATGACGCCACCTCCTTTGTGTAAGGACCGCCGGACGGGAGCTGCATGTCCATCAGATCATTCCTTGGTTTCTCCAGTTGCTCCAGTCAGAACACGTAGTTAGCTGAACTTTTGTATATACCGACACGCGAACATCTTGGGACTGTTGTGCTTCGTACTTAAGATGTTTTTGTACTGTGTTTGCATTGGAAATGCTCAACGAATATGGGGAATCGATGACCCGACGACGACGACGAGTCAAGCAATTGCATTTTTATATACACACACTCACACGAATAGGGTTTTTATATTGTTACTTGATTTCCCAAATGTATTTTGTACAAAAGATTCACGCAACTCCCGGACGGAGCCAGGCGAACTGAATCATCGTCACCCGTGGGATCGCAATGTGTGGCCAAGTCGCTTTAGCAGCACACAGGATATACAGTTACAGTTACAGAGATATGTATTTGAATATTTTTACATTTTATACACACGTCCAAAGTGCATTAAGGAGGATTATTTATAATTTAAATAACATACCCACATATGATATGGATCGATACGAAAACGAATTATACACCACAAAATGTGCGCAGATTCAAAAATGCTAGCATTAAAACACTATGAAACAATCCAATGTACCTTACAACGTTACCCACAACCGGAAGGCGAACTCAGACATATGGATACGGTTCATCCTCTCCCTCTAATCCATTATTTTTATTGTTGATTATTGCCAAGCGAGAGCATTGCACATTTCGCAATATTTTGTAGAACTCTAAATGCTACTTACCAGTACGTACACCTATAGTGAATTGTTGTTTTGATAAACATATTTATACGATAATAATAAAATTGATGATAACAATAACAACTACGATTACGATAGAGATTAAGCCGGAAACGAATTGTGTTGAGTGCTCGTCTGCATGTGAATTAAAAAAAAAGAAGAATAACAAATAAAAAATGGGTTTAACCCCATCAATGTTAACAGCGAGTTGAGTACAGATACCTCGGGTTTATCTATGGATGTTCGATTTTTAGATATGCAAAGTATTTCGTGTAAAGTGCAAAACCGGATGCACTGGATAAGATGTCATAAAACGAGCTCAATTGAGAGGCGATGAAAGCAAATCAATTGGAACGCTGACCAGCGGCTTCACGGGACAACATTCAATTGACAGAGACACCACTTGTACGCGCACTACCCCCTTACTACCCCCTTACCACGTCATTCCCAGTCGAGCAACCCATGGATTAGGAACGATTGAGGTGTAACTGCACTGGAAAAAGTCTTTGGACTATAGTGACATTTTTTTATCCATTTTTAGATCCAAATATTTTTGTATTCTCTTAACTTTAATATTTATTTAAAAAATTGTTCTAGCTTAAATTTATGTATTTTATGCTGTTTAAAACCCATATGTTGTTAAATTCCTCTTGTTTTATTTATATATTCAGATGAATACGTTGTAGAAAAATGTTTCGTTAATCAGTTTCACATCCATTTAGACTATACATTATTTCAAAAAATTGTTCTACCTTGAATTTATGTTAATAATATTGTTAAATTCCTGCTATTTTATTTATTAAGATAGTGTGAATTTTTGTTTTATTTGAAATGGATGTATTAATACGTTATAGGAAAATATTTCTTTAATCAGATTTATATATTTTTGTATTTCCATAATTAGATACTTATTTTAGTGGTAGAAATTTTTGAAAAATGCGGGTGTCAGATATTTATATATTTTTGAAATACTTTTAGATCTAAATATATATATTCGCAGTGTGCACCACTTACCTCGGACCCAATCTGAATGGAACCCAGAGACCAGAGACCAGGGCATGCTGGTCTAATGCAATTTGAAATGTGTAATGCAATCGGCCCCTTTCCATGGCGAGCAATTGTCTTTGGTCTTCCAGATTGGCACGCTCGTCTCGCGGGGCTTAGTTACAAATCTGTCGCTGCTGGCTGTGTGGTTGAGTCGCATCGCTGGACTGGAACTTTGAGCTGCTAGGAATCGGAATCCCGTGCCAAAAACCCCTCTAAATCCGGATTTGTGTCGCCTTGCCATCACTCGATCGAAATGAGTTCGGTGGGTAGAATAGAACAGAGATCAGCAGCACGATCTGCTTGGCTAGATCTTGAGATACTTGGATTGATTTCCAATATATAATCCTCTTATATAGGCAAAACACCTGAGGAAGCTGAGTAAAAATGAGCTCGAGGATTTCTTCGCCTCGTTCGATTTGGTCTTTTGCGACTGCGATGGTGAGTTTCCCCCCCTTTCAGCTAGCCACCTTTAATCGGGGTTTCTCCCACGCCAGGAGTGGTTTGGTATCCCCTAAGGGACTTTATTCCCGGCTCCGCTGAGGCCTTGGCCCACCTGGCGATGCGTGGCAAGCAGGTGACCTTTGTGACCAACAACAGCATCAGTTCGGTGAAGGAGCACATCGAGAAGTTCGAGCAACAGGGTCAGCTCAAGATTGACGCGGTGGGTAATAAATCCCATATGATATGATCTCCGATTGTAAAACATTATAAAGAACTTACAACTTTGGAGTTCACAGATATCTTTAATATATTTTTTATTTTCTTTCACTTCTTATAACCAGCATCAAATCGTTCATCCTGCACAAACCATCTGCGATTACTTAAAGTCCATTGACTTCCAGGGACTAATCTACTGCCTGGCCACGCCCCCATTTAAGGAGCTCCTGGTGGCCGCTGGATTTCGGCTAACGGAAGACGTGAGTCATCATACATTAGCTTCCTGATATCACTTCAGGGAATATCCATAGAGCGGCAGCGGGATCATCACCAGCCTCAGGGATCTGCACGAGGCCATCTTCTCTGGCGTCTCTGTGGATGCGGTCATCATCGATGTGGACTTTAATCTGTCGGCGGCCAAGATGATGCGAGCCCATGTCCAGCTCCAGAATCCCAAGTGCCTTTTCCTGGCTGGAGCTGCAGATGCCCTAATACCCTTTGGCAAGGGTGAGATTATAGGTGAGTGTGTGTTTTACTTGAAATATTTCGTATGAATAATGTATATCGTTCATAAAACAGGACCTGGAGCCTTTATCGATGTGGTTTCCCAGTCCGTTGGCCGTCGACCCATCACCTTGGGCAAGCCAGGAGAGGATCTGCGCAAGGTTCTGTTGGCCCGTCACCCGGATGTTCCGCCGAGCCGTGTGCTCTTCGTGGGCGACAGCCTGGCCAGCGACATGGGATTCGGTCGCGCCAGTGGCTACCAGACGCTCCTCGTCCTCACAGGCGGCACAAAGCTGGAGGATGTCCAGCGACTGCCGGCCGATCATCCCCAGATGCCAGACTATGTGGCCGATTGCCTGGGGGAGATAGTAGTGAACCTAGACCACGCCTCCTCCTCCGATAATCCGCCATCGAGTAATTCTGACTCGGCGCATTTCACTTGATAGCGTTTCGAGTGTTTGTCACACTATTCAACGGCATTTTAATCACAATCAATTCGTTATCAAACAAACAAACCATAGTAATCGTCGAGAATTGGAAATCATTTGATTTTTTCACTACTTTTTACTTTTGTTAGACACAATATGAGATACTATATGGTATTTGAAATTTAGTCTGGAAGTTTTAAAGTTAAAATTGAAAATAAAAATATTGAATATTTATGGAAAACATTTGAATTTCAAAAATATCTGTAAATCAGTGTGATTAAAATAGTATATATACTCCATGTTATATCAAAATATAAAATATTGCAGTATTCTGCCTATTTGAAATTTAGTCTTGAATTTTTAAAGTTAAAATTGAAAATAAAAATATTGAATATTTGTGGAAGACATTTGAATTTCAAAAATATCTTTAAATCAGTGTGATTAAAAGAGTAAATATACTCCATATTATATGAAAATATAAAATCTGGTAGTATTCTGCCTTAAACACTTAAATATTTTAAAGTATATTTCAACTTACAATGCCGTTGAATACCCAAGTTCGATCGCTTGTTTCTGATTTTCTAGGTAATGTTGTTTTGTTTGTTTAGTGTAAATGGTGAGTATGACTACATCGACTTGATGAATATTCCCTTAACCGGGGAATCCCCCCTGACTAAAACATTCTCCCTCTGTTTGCTTAGTGTGAACTATATTTCAGATAACGAATAAAATACGGTGATGTGCTGATAGCAATAGTGAATCAATTCCCAGGTACCCATACGTATACAGAACTATGTGGACTCCGGCTAAACATGCGCCCTGGGCGTCTCCCCGAGCAGCTGGGCCACGTCGGCCATGCTGTCCGCATAGTAGTCCGGAATGTGGCGCGGATCCGTCTCCTTGAGGAGCTGCTCCCGCGTGCAGCCGCCGCTGAGGACGAGCAGCGTCTGGAAGCCGAACTGCCGGCCGAAGCCAATGTCCTGGGCCAGCATGTCGCCGACCATCAGCACCCGACCGGGCTGGTCGATCTTGTAGTGCTCCACAATTAGGTTGCCCAGCTCGCGACCCGGCTTGCCCAGTGTGATGCAGCGATCCTCCCGGCCACTGGCCTCCACCAGAATGGAGGAGAAGGCCCCCGGACCGATGATGTTCACGCCCTTGGCCACCGGCAGCAGGCGGTCCGTGGCGCCGCCGATCAGCAGGCACTCCGGGCGCCGCAGGTAGAGGTGCGCCCGCAGCAGCTTCGGGGAGCTCAGGTTGAAGTCCACGTCGATGACCACGGCGCGCACAGGCTCCTTGTCGAAGATGTGCCTGGCCAGGCTCTCGTAGTTCTCCTCGATGAATTCGTTGGGCTGAAAGGAGTGTTTTCATATAATTAATATAAAATTCGCACACAAAAAGGAGATGCTGAAGCTAAAAACGAATTGGTTGGACGTGATGAGCTGAATTTTGGACAGCTGGTACTCCTTGAACCGAGTAGGCACCCCATGAAGTGGATTTACGCTCCAAGCTCTGGATCCCCAGCAGACACTCACCCCGTCCAGCAGCTGGAATCCGGCCTCGCGGAGCACCGCCTTGAATGGCTGCGTGGCGATGATGTAGATGAGACCCTCGAACTTGATGCCCCGCAGATAGCTGACGATGGACTGCGCCGGATGCCAGATCTGCTCCGGCTGCACCTGCATCCCGATCTTGGCGAAGCGCCGGATGCACTGGTCAACCGTGCGAACGCTGTTGTTGGTCACGAAGGTCAGCTGCTTGCCATTCCGCTCCAAGGCGGCGTATCCGTCGGCGGCCCGCGGCACATTGTGCTCCATGGTCCACAGGACGCCATCGATGTCGCTGAGCACCCGGTCGAAGGAGCCGACTAAGCTGCTGCGCTGCTCCTCACTCAGCTGCAGGATGTGCTGGGGCTTGGCCTTCGTCATATAAAAATAAATGAAACATTTATTAACAAATATAACACTACAGTTTCTTTGTTTTATACTTTAAAAAAAATATAAAAAAAAAAAATTATAAATATTTAAATTTTTTTGCATGTAAATTCATGACCTAGGTCAACCTAAAACCGAAAAATCAGCTAAAACTTTAAATTTTCTAACCCAAGAATCATAAAAAATGCTACAATTGAACAATTTTATAATAAATTAGCGGTAGATGAAACCAAAAATGTAAGCTTTGCATTTAATTTTTGAATCCTTTTCAATAAATTTGTCCAAATTTTTGACTTCTTTAGTTTTTGAAAAGTTTGTGAGATAGTTTTGCTGGTATCCAGGGATTTACTCATATCTTCTGGGCTCATAAACTATAGTTGGCTCTGGTATATATTTGGGTTGGGATCGATGGCAAGACTTGATAAGATTATTCTAGGAAACCTCTCGCCCCCAAAAAGAGAATTCACTCACCATTGTGATTCGTTTCGCTGGGTGAAAGTGTTCTTATCGCGATCACGGTCGTCGGACAACTAACTTTGCTGAATAGTGCTCGAGCTGAAACCGAAACCGAAACTTAATCTGATGCTGAATTAGCACCTCAGACGACGACAGAAGGCGTCGAAAATGCGATTCCGAGTCCATACGGAAGCCCAGAGAGAACGACGCTTTCCACTTATCGCCCATGCTTATCTGCCCCTCTACGACACCCGCTCTATTTGAACCTCTATTCTTTATTCCTACAGTCAATCGTCTTGAGATTGAACTTTTACTTTTGTTTGTATTAAGTTTGGATTAATAAGTTATTAAAAAAACTGGTTTTTAGTTTTATAATATCTAATGTTTTTATATCTAATTAGATATATTTTTTACTACCGCATTTCACAATTTATTGATTTAAGAGAAGTTATTTCCTTTTTTGTAAGTTTTAAATTTAATTTACTTATTTATTGATGTGGAATTTCCTGTTACTATTTTACAGGGGCTAATCGTTTACGTTTTTAAACTATAAATGAGTTTCCTGTTTTCACATTTATGAATGCATTTTAAAATACGAACGTAATTTTAAATTTTAAATATTGTGATATTTAAAATATTTTTTTTTAAATTAACCCTTATCCTCGCGCCAAACGTAAAACCATTTATGTGTTTCAGTGGAGACGGTTTATAACTGGTATTTAATACCGCGCAATGGTATTTTTTAGTGCTTTTCTGGCAGCTGGAAGTTTTTAGGTTCTTATTGGAACTTTGTTGGGATTGGATTTCTTGCGAGGCTCTCGCATCGATTTGTTTTTTTTTGGGAGTGGATCTCCAGCCTGTGACCGCTGGAAATGACGCAGCAGGTGGGCCAAGGCGAGCAGCAGCAGTGACACCTTCAACTCCACCAGCAGCAAAACAGGCGCATCTGTCGGGATTCGGGAAGAGCGCAGCAGTTTGGATCGATAAATGGGCGCCGAGCACTCGCAGCAGCGGGCGGAGGCCGATGGCCACGAGATCTTCGACGGCCGCCAGCCGCCGGGACTGGGAATGGGAATGGGCCAGAGGGCGGTGGCCCTGGGCGATAATGGCTCCATGATGCTGGCGGCCACGGCGGCGGCCAACAAGCGACGTGGAATCGGCGGCCACCGACAGCAGGCGGGCGGAGGAGCGGGAGCGGCTGGAGGAGCACCGGCCACTGGAGCAGCAGCGCCCGGAGCCAGCATTGTGATAGCCAGCAAGCAAATCATCTCGGAGGCGGCCTCGCCCGGCGGCTCCGAGCTGAGCAGACCGCCCTCGCCGCCACTGAGCGTGTGCTCCGACCTGCCCTACGTCTCCTACACGGACCGGCCCATCGGGGACTCGCCCAAGATCCGCAGCAAGCCGGCGCACATGCTGCAGCAGAGCAGCGCCAGCCGGGCGGCGGCCAGGAAGTCGCATCCCGGCGGCATCACCAGCAGCGTCAAGCCGAAGCGGCCCCAGTCCACCGCCTCCAGCCACAACATCGTGATCGTGCGTCCCGGCGCCAGCGATGCTGGCGAAGATGTGGACCTCGACCTGGCCCGGCTGCGCAACATTCCCCAGTTTCTGCCCGTGCTAAGGGAGTCCATCACCTCGGCCACCTACACACGCGATGCGGAGATCCTGGAGCGGCTGCACTCGCAGCACCTGGTCAACATCTGCGCGCGCATGCAGACGCACTTGAACCTGTGCGCCAGCTATGTGGCCAGCGAGCAGAACCACCTGGTGGAGCGCACCAAGGTGGTGAGCAACTCGATCACCACGCTGTTCGCCGGATTCGTGGACATGCAGAAGACGTACGCCTCGTACGCGGAGCAGTTCGCCAAGATCCGGAGCGTCTCGCATCAGCTGAGCCGCTGCAACTCGCTGCTGCACGAGAACATCGCCAGTCTGGAGGCGATCAACAACTTCCTGGACGACGAGGACCGGCTGGAGCCCTTCGTCTGGCGCACCGACGACAACAAGCTGCGCGGCGAGGCCGAGGGCGCCACCGGGGGCAACAGCAGCCGGCTGTGGCGGCTGTAGGATTGCTCCATGGCGTCGCATCCACTTACTTATTGGTCTCCAAAGATTTTCCTAGCTCGTAATCTTCGTGTATTTATTGTGTATATTACTCGTTAACGATGCCGCTTAATCGTGATTTTTAATTAGTAAATCGAACTTAATATTACATCCGGTGTGTTGCATTTATTCGGATTTAACTAGATATTAAGAAGATGTATAATCCTGATCATGCATTTTTCTAGAATGCCATGATTTAGATTAAGAACCCAATGTTTGCCTATCTCGCAAAGTATTCCCACATTCTTAATGCGATTATTTTATTTCGGTCAGTTGACCACAAACCCCGAAAGATATCATATATTATCTTTTAAAACCAAACAACTTGCTGTACGTTTAGAGGGCTCATGTTTTCTTATACAATTTAATGCCTTCTAACCGCAAAACGTACATACAATAAACTACATTTAACAATTAGACAGCATCAAAAGCACATTTATTACATCTTATACAATTTGTCTAGATTTAGAATAGATTCTAGCTACGAGTAAATATCGCATACTGGGGATATACATTATACAAACGTACGTACGCACGACTATGGACATCAAATGTGGAGCATTTGATTTGGGTTTTTTTGGTAAACGCTACGTGAACAACATCTTACGCTCTGGATGGTACATTTACATACAATACTCTTGGACATTTTAGCCTACACCGGAGAATGCGAATGTGATTCGAGGTGGAGAATGAGAATGAATGTATATATATATATATTATTGGTATATATAGTGGCTCCGAAATGCAGCTCTCACATAATGAGGTGGTACCGTAGTTGATTGTGTTGTTGTCGTCTCCTGTCTCCGAAATCACCAGCTGGCCCGCTGCAGTGCCCGCAACAGCTTCTTGAGGGTCCAGCAGCACAGGAACAGATTGGCCAGCGAGGAGAGCAGCACGAAGCCGTGGGCGGAGGTGACGGCCAGCGACAGGATGGGGGGAAGGGACAGGTACTGCTAGCGCTGCAGGTAGCTGCTCCAATAGACAAGCAGCATGAGCAGCACGTTGACGCAACTTATGTTCTAGAATAGCTTCTGCATGTGAATGCGATCCTGGACGTTACGGGCCTGCTGCTGATCCTCGATCGATTTCAGCTCCTTCGACACGGTCGACTTCAGGGTGGCATCGAGTGCCAGAGCGTCGATGAAGTCGCGTCGCGCCTGCATCGGATTCCAGGCGCCGGCATGGGCCTTGGCCCGCCGAAACAGGGCCTTCACGTTGCGCGGATCCAGGGTGAGCACCTCGTTGCAGTGCTCGATGACGGCATAAAAGTCACCGGCTATCAGGCGGCATTGCGCATAGTTGAGCAGCAGCGGCGTCTTGATGGCCGCCAGCTCCTGCCACTCCTCGTCGTGGGGCTTCTCCTTGAGCATCAGCTGCTCCACAATGCCCACCGCCTCGCGGTAGCAGGTCTCCGCCTCCGTGAACCGGCTGGCCTTGTAGAAGTTGTTGCCCCGCTCGCGCAGCGTACTGGTGGCCAGCATCTTCTCGTCGTCGGACATCTGCCAGCGCTCCTTCTCGTACTGCTCGGGCAGCTCGATCGAGATCAGCTCGATGATGAACTCCAGCTCGGCGGGGTGCTGCAGCAGCTCGTCCAGGTCGGTATATCCGATGCCCTCGTTCTGCAGCGTCATTCCGCAGCAGTGACGTCGCTCCTCCGGCTTTTTGCCAATGTCGCGCAGCGTCTTCGATATGAACGGGTACTGGGCGCAGAGCTGTGGGCGCAGGCGATGGAACATGGAAGATGGAAGATGGGGGAAAAGTAGGTCAATGGGGATCGGGTTACTCGCTCTCCACCACATCCCCTTGTGCCCTTACCGACTTGTGCACCGTGAACTTGGCCACCTCGTTGAGGGACATCTGCTGCACAATCAGCTCCCAGACCTCCAGCTTGAACTTCTTGCCCAGGACCAGCTCCATGGGCTTCTCCATCTTGCGGCTGTCATCGATGATGCGGCTGTCGCCGGCCCTGCGCGTCTGGAAGTGGAACTTCACCTGGAAGGGAGAGGAGAAAAGGGATGACAACGCGGGCGACGGCACCACCCACCGACGAATGGCCTTGGCCCAATTTCGCTTACTGGGCTGACCTACGCTCCAGCTGCAAAAAGTTGCCAGGATGCAGCTCCTGCAGCTCGGGATTTGGCCACTCACCCTGGTGCCCGGGGTCAGCTCGATGTAGGCGTTTCCCGGATTCAGGATCTCCTTCCTTATGGGCTTCATATCGGACTTGCTGCGCGACTGCATCTCCGCTGGGATCGGTTTATTTGGAATAATCAAATCAACTTCCTTTCTGGCCCAGCAGCTGGGTAAACGATAACGATAACACCGATACATTACATATTTGGGCTTTTGGGTTATCGAGCTTTTCGTTTCCATAGCAAACGATAGTTCCGTATTTTTACTTGTTTTCTTCTCTATAAATAAACTTATTAAAAAAAATTACACTAAAAAATAGTTATATGCTATAATACGATTATTTTATTATTTTTTTGTGAGCATAAACCGATTTTTTCCTTATTAAAATGATTTTAAGTACGTCTCTCAATGAAGAAAGCAAAAAGCTGTAAGGAATATATAAGAATTTACCTTAAGTTGTATTTTTTATGCAAAAATCGCCTTTCCGCCTAAAATAGATAAGCAATTTTCAAATAGCGATAACAGATATCGGGTAATCGATAGTCGTGGTCAGTGGTCGATTAGTAACGGTACTAAGCAGCTGACGGGAGCTTTTCTCTGCGCTCTGCGTGTTGTCATAATTGCGAATTGATTTGCTTTGCCATTTGTGGGGAAATTGTGCCATGGAAACCAACCGAATTAACCACTGAAGAAAGAGTGCCACTGACCAGCTCCCGCTGCACTGCATCCACTGCACTCGACGGCGGAAATCGCAGGGAATCGGCAGCCCCAAGAAGTAGCAGCCATGTCAACGGAGAGCAACACGCCCGTGGATCCGAGGGTCCAGGTAGGTTCCCCGCCATCCACTCAAGTACCTGCAGCTCTCACATATCCCAACCCATTCCCCTGGTGCCGTACAGGTGGAGCTGGAGAAGCTCAACTCCGCCACGGACAACATCAACCGATACGAGGTGGAGCTCGATGTGAGTGGGCGAGTATTGATTTTTCCCCAGTTACCCACTTACTTACTTGCTTGTCTGTCTGTCTTACTTCGCCATCTTCGTTGGACGCGAAAAGGAGGCCAAGTGCGAGTTCAAGCGCCTGCTGGCCGAGAGTGTGGTGCGGATCAAGGCGGCCGCCCACAAGCTGGGCAACTCCATCGATGCCGCCAAGCCGTACTACGAGTCTCGCATCTACGCCGCCCAGCTGGCCAAGGAGACCCAGTTGGCGGCCGCCAGCCACGAGAAGGCCAAGTCCATCCATGCCGCCGCCAAGGAGATGGTCTACCTCGCCGAGCAGGGACTGGGCGAGAAGTCGACGCTGGACACCGCCTGCCAGGAGATGCTCAGCCACGCGGCCAGCAAGGTCAACCAGTCCCAGCTGGAGGTCACCGACACCCGCAACGCCCTCAAGATGTGCCAGCTGAAGCTCGAGGTGGCCAACAACCGGGTCGGCAAGCTCCAGGGCCAGCTCAAGCAGGCGCTCCGGGCCTCCAGGTAAAGTCTACGTGTAGTAGTTACTAATTAGGGGGTAAAAAGTAAGATAAGCAGGCCAGTTTGACGATTTCAAAACCAAAATGGGTAGAAAAAGGTTTGAAAAACGTATATAAATCAAATCAATCGTTTCGATATGATCACAATTAACTAAACAAAGTTCCATAATAAGTACATTTATATCATTTTAAAATCAATCCTATCATTAATTTAATACTTTTTTTCGGTAAACTACAGGCATACAATTCTCTTCGAATTTAAAAAATTATCCGAGTTCTTAAAAGTATTCACAAAATTCCGAAATTTAGGGAAAATATTTTTTAAATGTGATGTCATACTTTGTCGCTTTCTGATTAAGGAAATATTTTTGAGCTTAAAAAATAATAGGTTTTTCCTTATAAATTTAAATTTATTATCTAGGAATAACACCATAAATCCCGAAATTTCGGCCCATCGCCGACGTTAAGCTTTTCTTGTCGTACATTTATTTTTAGTTAACTCTTAAGTTTTCTTCTCATTTATTTGATTCTAATTTTTGTATACCTTTTGATTTTTTGTTTTTTGGCTCGGTGTTTTCCTGGCGTTCTTTCTTTTTCCTTCTTTTAGATTGCAGCTCAAGCGCAATTTACTTTTGTTGAGATATTTTAGCATTATGCACGCTTTGTATTGTACCCTCTGTTCGTGAGTATCGATTGCGCCTATTTGGCCATACGTATCTGGGCAGCCCAACTAATCCGAGCCGATGGACCACCATCCAATCCTATTCCCCGATATATATCCCACAACGCAGGCCGTACTACGAGACCCGGGCGAACTACAACGGACTGCTGAAGGCCCAAAAGACCCGGGTCAACGAGCTGGAGGCGAAGGTCAGTGCGGCGAAGCTCACGTACAACGAGGCGCTGAAGAATCTCGAGCAGATCTCCGAGGACATCCACCGGCAGCGCCAGCAGCGCAACAACCTGCTCAACTACGAGGCAATGCTGCGTCAGGTGGACGCGGTGGACACGCTGACGGCGGGCCTGGAAAGGAGCTGCGCCTCGGGAGCCGGTGCAGCAGCCGGCTCGCAGCAGGATCTCGAGGAGGACGCGCCCGAGTCGGGAGAGGAGGAGGAGTACCTGCGCATGCCGGATCGCCTGGGTCACCACGAGTGCCCCCATCTGCTGACCGACTTCGAGGCGGTGCTCACCTTCCCCCAGAAGCTGGCCGGTGGAATGCACAAGTCGGCCAGCACGGGTGCAGCGGACGCGGAGGCCGGCTTGGGTCCGCTGGACGGCCTGCACGCTCCCTACGAAGTGAAGTCGGGCAGCGGCTCCCTGGCCTCGGGATCCGCTTCCGTCTCCACTTCGGCCGGCGGTGGTGGAGCGCCGGCGGACAACGATATCGAACAGTGGACGGAGATCCGGCTGTCGCATTCGGATAGCACCAGTTCCAGCTACTCCAATCAGTCGCTCCTCGAGCAGCATGGCCTGGATGGCTCGGGCGGCGGACTTGGAGGCGGTGGACTTGGCCTGGGTCTGGGGCGGAACCATCTGGATGCGGACGCCCAGTCGCAGCACTCGACCTCGTCGTCCGATGAGCCAAAGCGCAAGGTCACCTGCACGACGATATTTCAGGACGACAGCAGTGCGTCGAGTGGCGGAGCAGCGAGTGGTGGCCAGCAGATGAGCCGGAAGCAGAGCCTCAGCCAGTGGCTGTCGCGCTCGAACAGCTTCAAGGGCAGTGGACGGCGGCAGAGCCTCGACCTGCTGATCGATGCCGGCGACAAGGTGAAGGATGTGTTTAGCTACGGATTCCAGAAGGTGGGACGCAGTCTGGAGCGGCGCAACAGCGAATCGGAGATGGGCGGCGATGGATGCGCAGGAGCCGAGAAAGAGGCGCTGCTGGGCGGCACAGCGGACGGCTCCTTGGCGGCGTCCGGCGGCGGTGGCTCCGGCGGATGCAGTGGTGGCTCCGGTGGAGGAGGAGGAGGAGGTGCGTCCGGTGCCGGTGATTTTTTCCTCTTCAGCAGGTCAGTAGACGGTAATGGGGCAACAAGGGGTGGCGGTCGCAGTTTGCTCAACTCGCTGCAGAGCCGCCTCACCAAGCTCATTTGAATCCGTATCAGAATCCGTATCCGAAAACGAAACCGAATTTTAAAATTCAATTTGAATTTCGAAAATATATTTAAAATAACACCCAACCGAAAACAGCGATGATCAGCGCAATTTTTGCACCCATCTAAAGTTAACCAACCAACAACCAAAAAAAAAAAAATGATCTACAAATCAACAACTGCAAAATTTAATACCTACTAATAATATGATACTAATATGAACAAATTGGCTGCTTTGATTTGGTCTCTGCTTTTGCTACCTTTGATTCTCACAACAACAACAAAATTATATATCTCTCACTAACTGCAACAACAACAATAACAACAACAACATCAACTAAAATTTAAACAACAACTACAGCAACAACAAGAACAACTACAACAAAAGCACGAACGCACACTCGCTTTTAACCACAAATTCTGTATGTACTGCTCAAAACGCAAAAACCAAAAAATCGAGAAATATCTGTTGTGTTTAGTCAATTCGTTTAATTCGTTACTTTTCCTCTCATCAACCGCTTTAAATCGCCATCCACCTCCACACCATTATTGCTTTCTCCCTCTCAGCCAAGTCGTCCACATATCACTCTCTCTGTCTAGTTGAATGTGTCTTTTGTTACCGAATACCCAGTACTCTAGTGTTCGAAAAATCTGTTTTTGAAAATGTATCTGAAATATAAATGATAAAATAATGTCCTTAAACCTTTAAGATCCCCAGTTAAATATGGATAAATTATTTTTTTTCCATATTTCTTTGATTGTTTACATTTCTTTCTTTAAAAAAACTCGAGACTTTAGAGTACTGGCGTTTTTTCAGTCGGGGTGTACTCGACTGCACTTGTTTTACGTGTTAGTCCTAGTAATTTCTATTTACCTATCCTATTCAATTCACTATCAATCATACTTTCCTCTGTCAAGTCACAGTTTTGTGTTATTTTTTGATGCCCCAAAAGCAAAGCTACTACATGAAAATAACCTAACTTTACAGATCTTCAGAGCCTAAAGAGTTACTGTCCGATGAGCAGGTTGAGAATTTACTATTAAATCACACGGTGGATGAGAACGGTGCCATTATAGTGGAAGAACTCAAATCGCCAACAACAACCACAAGCATGTATCACACACACCAACAACAACAACAACAGCAGCAGCAACAACAAAAGCAACACCATCAGGCACTTAATGTGGTTGGAGCCTTGCTGTTTTGAACGGACAGCGAGATACCCTCACTTAGATGAACACCAAAACGCCCTCACTTTCACTCACCCCATAAAATGCAGTGATGGGTAAAGTATTTTTTTGTTTATTATTAATATTCGAAATGTTGTTCATGCTAAAATGTTATTTGTACATTTGGTTAAAAGTATCTAACTATAAAGAGAAAAGAAAAACGTAATGTCGTTGCTTTCGAAAAGAGGTATTCGCAATATTATATATAGAAAAAAGTTAAGAAAATTTTCATATTGTTGAACGAAATATGGCAATACCCAAAATTAGGAAGGAATTCTCATTACGTTTTTCATTTTCGAGTGTAGGCAACTCCCATCACTGCAACTATATTAATATGAATAATGGCAAAATTTTACTCTATGAGTATTCGGGCATCGATCTTAACTCTAAACTCCAATTAGTCAAAAACGTAGCGTACATATCATTCAAGACATCAATCCAGACGGATCCGATCAGCCCGCAGGAATCTTTTAAATCCACACCAACGCACTCAGGCACGTGTGGCAAACTATGTTCTAATCCTAAATAAAATGTGCAATAATTTAGTTTACTTAGTGGCATATAAATAAGAAAGTTACATTTTATGCTGTTTACAAAAAGCAAATAACTAAATGCTAGTCAAACAAACGAAATCAGTTTAATAGTTTTAGTGTGTATGAGCTAAACATTCAGCAAAAAGATTTACAAAAACCCACAAAATACATAAGATTGTACAAATAAATGTGACGTGCCCAGAACGAGAAAGGAGGGGTTGCCGACGAGGTGCGTGTTAAAAAAACCTTTAGTAATACTAGTTATGGAGAAAATAAAAATATTGCGCAGCTAGCTGATTGTCTCAGAGTCCCCCAGTCTTGTTCTGAGTGCGCCACTGAGTGTTAAATTGAATACATGTATTAATACCTGCATACAAAATATATGAAGTGTATTATACAAAAGTAATGGTTTTTTATTTCGAATACTGGTGTGGTAATTAAAATTTAGAAATTTCTGTAACTTGGCATTTCCACCTAAAAAAAATGGTGATGCTACCTCTTACAAAAAAATATTAATATAATATATTAATATAATATTAATTACGGGGTTGTTATCTGCTCAAAACAGTTGGCCGTTTTAATATCGGAGCATTTTTGCAAAAATTAGAGCAAAAACAAATTTTAGGAAAAATCAGATTTTGGCCAAAAAATGAAATCTTTATTTTCCGCCAATAAAAAAGTCAGTATTTTGGCGATCATGTCATGAGGACAAAACTGCATAAATGCCGGCCACTCTGGGATCCAGACGACAGGCTTTATCGCGGGCGGTGGGGTGTGGTGGGGGATCGGAGATTGTGGGACTTGAGGTTTATTCGGGGGACCCATCCAGTTTTGTCCCTGGATGCCACAGGCTGACACTTTAATTTTCAATTACAACAAATTGCCTATAATGTCTATGCTTATCGCCCCGAAGTGTGTGCTCTGTGGCTCTGAAAAATGCTGCCTAATTGCGGTCTAATGACAGCTTGCCTGCCCGCCTCGATTTGAATGGCAAAAAAGAGCAACAACACGAAGAAACAGGAGGAACTCTCTTATCGAAATCCAAGCAATCTAAAATCAATTCATCAAAATCAAAAAGTTACAATTGATTTTCGGTGGCTCTTCCTCTATGCATCTCTTTTGCTCTGAGGCTTTTCGCTGCTCCAAGTTCCAGGATCCATAAATAAATGTAGATCACTCTCTGCGTGTGCAGCATATCCGGTCCAATACGCTGCAGCCTCATCAAAATGTGCAAAATAAAAAACCAAGGAGGCGGAGGAGGAGGTCCGGCTACAAAACCTAAACTAAGCTGAAGAAAACTCAGGCAGACGATCGGCGATCGACGATCGAGCGTGCCCTATAATAATGAAATGGCACAGGGAACATTGTCGACACGCAGAGAAAAAATGCTAACGAGATTGGTCGTCAATGAAGTGTAACTTTGAAGACAAGATAAAAAACCATTATTCCCAATGCAAGGTAAAACTGTTGGCCAAAAATTGAAATCTTCATTTTCCGCCAATAAAAAAGTCAGTACTTTTTGCTATAAAAATGGAACTAATTGTCCAAATATGGAATGGGATACCTTCCTGAACTTGTAGTTAAATTCCCTGTAACTTGACATTTCAGGCTAAAAATTTTATTTTTTTTGAAAATTTTCTCAAAAAATTGTGATACAACCCCTTACAAAAAAATCGAAAATTTGAAAAATTTTTAGTTTTCCCAAATCAGCCGGAGAGTGCACTAATATTAATTGTCAGGTTGTTATCTGCTAAAAACAGTTGCCCGTTTTAAAATCGGAGCATTTTTGCAAAAATTAGAGGAAAAACAAATTTTAGGAAAAATCAGATTTTGGCCAAAAATTTAATTCTTCATTTTCCGCCAATAAAAAAGTCAGTATTTTTGCTATAAAAATGGAACTAATTGTCCGAATATGGAACGGCATACCTTTCCGAATTCGTAGTGAAATTTCCTACAACTTGGCATTTCAGGTTAAAATTTTTATTTTTTTGACAATTTTCGCAAAAAATTGTGATGCTACCCCTTACAAAAAAATCGAAAATTTGAAAAAATTTTAATATTCTCAAATCAGCCGGAGAGTGCACTAATATTAAATATGAGGCTGTTATCTGCTCAAAACAGTTCGCCGTTTTATTATCAGCGCATTTTTGCACAAATTAGAGCAAAAACAAATTTTACGAAAAATCAGATTTTGGCCAAAAATTGAAATCTTCATTTTCCGCCAATAAAAAAGTCAGTATTTTTGCTATAAAAATGAAATTGTCCGAATATGGAACGGCATACCCTCCCGAATATCGATATTTCCTTCCTTCCATCGAAATATCGATAAAAATGTCGTGTCGTGTCGATATGTTAATACGATACGATTGTAATAACTGCGCGCCGACGTTCGTTTCGATACTCGTTTCGGTTCGGTTCGTTCGGTTCGCTTCGACTTGAACGGACGCGCGGATGCTTTTGTTTGGCTGCAACGCTTTGCTGAGAACAGACCAAGACCAACAGCAAACCAAACCGAATCGAAAGCCAAACAAACCAAGCGGGCCGAAGAAATCGCGTCGGAAAGTCGGTGGAAAGCCGTTGAATAACGCGACGATTTAAAATTCTTTTTTTTTCGGTGCCGTGTCAGTGTTGTTTTTTTTTGGTTGTTGGTTTTTCCACAAAGTTTGTTTTCGTTTTGTCGGGGAAATGCGCGCGCGCATTTAAGAAGTGACGGGGAAAACTAAAAACGCAGCTGGTAAAGTCGAGTTTTCCTTAAAGAAAACTTTAAAACCCAAGAAACACAAAAAAAAAAACAAATGCATTGGCCGCAGATGATAAAGAAGGAGAAGAAGAAGACGTGCCGCGACGCCTTGTGTTGTTGTTGTAGTTGTTCTTGGCCGTGTTTTTGTTGCTGGCTTTATCTGCATTGTCTTGCGTCTTAACTCGTTTTGCTTTGGCCTTTTTGGCTCTCCTCTCGCTGCTCCCCTCTCTCGCTACGTTACTCCCCCCTTTGTCCCCTCTTGCTCTGTCTCTTTGCCACACGCCTTTTTTCGGCTTACGGCAGCAGCAGCAACAACAAGCTGCCGCAAAAAATCAATAACGGTATTGGCAGCAGCAGCAGCAGCAGCAGCAAAAACAACAACTTCCGTTTTCGCCGTTGCTTCCTCAAAAAAGTCGCCAAAGCGAACGAAATGTCACCTGCCCCAAAGGGTCAATCCAATCCCTTGGATTAGATAACCAAAAAGTAGTTAACAGAGAGAGGGGAGAACCAGCGGAGAGAGGGCGAGCGAACGAGCGACAAGAAGCAGGCGACAAAGACGAGGAAAACAAAATAAGCGGTTGCCACGCCCCCCGCAACCCACAGGCGTGGGTGTCACAGTTCTTCTTCTTAATTAAAAGCCAAACATTCAATTACCACAACTCTCTTGCTCTCCCACTCGCTCGTCTCTCAAAATCCCGCTCTCTCTCTCTCTTTATATCTTTTTCTCCATCTATGCATCTTAAGCCCCCAACAACAACAACAACAGATACAGAACAAGGAACCAAAGAAGAAATCAACTTGCAACTGCAACACTATCGTTGTTGCTTTTTGGGTAAGTTTAAGTTTTCCATTGCCGGAATTTCCTATATGCTATACTATACCACACGCAGGGCGAAATATATGATAGTTTTTAGAAGATGAATGCTTTATACAAAACAATCTCAACCTGAGATGTAGAAAAGGCATCTATTAAGTTCCAATCATCAAAACAAAGTCATCGAGTATGAGTCCGAATAGAAGAAATAATCTTATGGAATTAAAATAATAGAAAATAAAAATCAGTAATATTTAAATAGAGAACAATTTAATGAATTAGAAAAAATGTTTAAAGACAGGTTTAATGGTATATATTAATTATATTTATCTGTTAGTTTCCATAATATATGGAATATGTACCATACTAAGAAGATATTTATTTGTTATTTCCTTATTATAACTATAATAATAATAATAGAAAATAAAAATCAGTAATATTTAAATAGATAACAATTTAATGAATTAGAAAACAAATGTTATAAAGACAGGTTTAATGGTATATATTAATTATATTTATCTGTTAGTTTCCATAAAATTTGGAGTACTTAGAAGATATTTATTTATTATATCCTAAAAATTGCATAGTTTTCCTATATAGACTTGGAATTATTCAAAATATTTGTACACATCAAGTATACGAATACTTAATATTCGTTCTTCAGGAAGTCCAAGCACATCGGACATCATTGGCAATAGGTTTTCGAAATCCGTGTGGTGCAGCTGACACATGTTTCTCCGTTCACCCCGCCGATTTTGCCTTTTCTCGTTTCTCACTTATTTGTATTTTCGTTCTCGACCTCCAAACGAATCGTGGAGGCAGTGAGACATGCGACAAGCCACCGTAAAGCGATGGGATTGGGATTCTTCGTTGAGATTTGCTATTTTTAAATGGTCTTCACGATGATCTCCCTGGGGAAGGTGCAGAAGAAGAAGAAGAGGATTCCCCCTTCAAATGCTTCTCCAGTCAGCCGCTCTTCCGCTGAATTGCGCTTTGATGTGGCAGGCGGCGCACATGGCGCACATGGCACTTGGCCTTCGATATTCGTCGCTAAAACAATATTCACACGAACAATGTAGCCTCTTCACATATGCATTTTCATAAATATTTCATTTATTGTTTATCCACAAAAAGGGTCTGCGAAAGCGCGTTTTGCCTTAGAGTTCAAGGATGTGGGTCAAGTGGGCGGCTGAGGGTCTAAATATGTATGTTCGTCTGATGACCCATCGGCCACCCACAGATTATCGCGTTTCGAGCGCCATAAAAACAAGAGACTCCTTGAAGGACAAAGTCCCATTCGGCTTGTGCTTAGTGCCAGTGATTTTGCGGCAAAAGAAAATGCGGATAGGAAAAATACTCTTGGGATTTGAAAAATGCAAATATCGTTAAAAATATCCTTAAATATATGTATATAATATCATCATTGGTATATTTCATATATTATCGAGGTATTTTCGGCTGGAAGCTCTATATATTTTACCCCTAAATTAAATACAACCCAAGCATAAGCAGCTCCCCTCTAAAACCACTGAAAACCATCGCTTTTCTGGCTCGGTGGTGCCACTGTTGACACGCTCTAAAGTGTTTGTCTGAACCACCAAGGCAGCTCCAGAATCATCGGCATGTGCACACAGAAAAAAATAAGCTCAATAACAAGCAAAGCAAATAAAAACAATAAATAAACGACAATGGAACATGACTAAAGGTTTTACGGCCATGCAGATTAAACCATATAGAGTTGCTGCGCCATTAAATATGTTCGACAAGATCGTATTCGATTATTATAAAATTAAAATAATATATTTTTAATACTTTATTCTCATGATATTCAGAATGTGTACGTTTTATAAAACTGTATTCTACGAGTTCATTTTCTTACAAAGGTATTTAAACTTCGGTTTGCTATATTTTGTGTTAGGAATAATAGATATAGGATTGTGAACATTCCGCATAAGTCAGCCATTTTTGACACAGCTTTAAATTATTGATAGATGGTCGTTAGCGTTGCTAGAAGCTATATTTATGTAGATTTAGTACAAAAATTTCATATTATGTATTAACCCCTTGAAAATATAATAATTTCTCTATAAATATGTATGAGACTATCAGTTAATGTGTCGAAGTGGAAAATGTCGCAATATTTTGTCTGTGCAGCATCCACAGGCACATCCATCCATATCTTCGGGATGCATCTTCTTCAGCATCTTTGCGACAAGGCAAAGTGTGTTCTAATGGTTCAATGAACTGTGACCACAGTCTCGCAGATGCAGAAGCTCCTATTCATATTGTTGCTGCGGTACGCACTGCCAATTTACACAAAGCCGCGTTGTTCATGGCCGATGCAACACCAGCAGGCCCTCACTGGAAGAAAAAGGAGTCCAAAACAAAAGGAATCATTATAATCTAATGTTTTTTTCAAGCCAAACACAGACACCCTAAGGAAACTTTAAGAAACTTTTATATGACAACGATGAAAAATGATAATCAGCTAAAGTAATATTTCTAAAAATAGATATTTTTTGTTAGAATTGTTGTAAATATTCTCATGGACGTCAAAAAATGAATAATTACAAACTGCTTTTAAAATATCGAAGAATTTTAGTTTCTATTTTTGCATTCTTATAAATCGTAAATCAAGGCGCCAACCGTGAATTCAATTCACCTAGCACACGGACAAAAAACATGGCCAAAGATTTTTAATTGACTTCCCACATTTTCGTTTTCAGCGGTTTTAATATTTGGCTCACGATTGTTCAAAATAGAGTACTAAAACGAAGCAACAACGAATACAAATATGACTTGAAAAAAGACTTAATAGTTTTATTTTTTTTAAGTTTTAAGTTCGCATAGACATTTGCTTACAAAAAATACAGAAAATAATCTTTAACTAAAAACATAATTTTATTTTATTTTTTTTTATTGATAATTATTAAATGAAAGTTTCGATTTTCGATTAAAAAACGCAAAGGATAGAGATTTGTTGGTGATTTTACGCCCAAGCCACGTAAAGAAGGGTACCTGCACACCGGCTTAGCCGAACTGAACCGTTTGTATGGCTTGTTTTTGAACTATTCCTGCCTGAAATGTACAAATTCTTGCTGCTCTTCTGGGGGGCTGTGCGTTGGGCCAGGTGACGAAGCCGTCATCGTTGCAGGGAACGTGACATGCATGCAAATTGTGCATTGACGCGACCGCGACTGCGAGTGCAACCTCAACCCCAGACCCGCAGAAATACAAAAAATAAAGTACAACAAAAAAATGCAAATAAAAAAAACCTGCGGCGGGCGATAAGGCGAAGAGCTGCCCAAAGAGTCAGTTGCCTCTAACCTTCTGCGAAGTGAGCTAAATTGCCTGACAACAATCGTTGAGCATCGGATCAAAAAAAGATCTAAATGCAAAAAGTGCAAGTGGGCGGCGTGATGGGGCAGTCGTGCCATTGAAGCCGACCGAAGAATTACAAAAGAACCACTTCCTACAATTTCCCGGCAAACAAGTTTCCTATAGGAACCACAGGTAGAGAGCAAATGGTTCTCTTTCTTTTGCATTTTGATCAGCATAAAATTCAGGATTTTGCACTTTTTGTATCGATAGATCTTTAACACATATTTTTAAAAGATTTCTTGAAGCGAACACAAACTTTTGGTATCAGAATACACACAAAAAAAAATCGATACGAAACGTAGGTAAATTTTACATTTTTTAAGATCAATTTTAACTTTATATGGACCCGTGTAAAATTGATATGGTCGAAATGTAAACATCATGTTCGAAGTACGTCAGTTCGAATTTCGAATCTGTCTTTCTCGTTTCAACTCACGTCATTTTGACATTAATTAATGTAAATCAGATGAGTATTTCATGTAAAAACGATGTGGGTATGAATTTCATGTCATTTACATTGGCCATATCGAATTTACGGAAACGTGTTTTTTTTTGTGTGTAGTAATATATAACCGACTATAGTTTTTTGTTAAATAAGTATACATACGGAAAATACGTTAAATAATATTATTATGACGGCAGTACTTTTGACACTTCATTCATACCCAAGTGGCGATTAGTTAACTCGTTAAACGAAAAGCTTTTGTTGCTTTCGAAGTCAACGAGCATTGATTTTCTAGTGTTTTCGAGCAGACTGGCATTTTTCTACAGTCTACAGTCTACCGTCTTGACTGTATTCATTATTTTCTTAAAATTATGGTTTTAACTTTATCAAGAATTCACAGAACAATAAAAGTTTGTCGGAAATTTGATTTGAGTTTGAGAAAATGCAACTTTTGAATTGGAAGTTCTAGCCGGTGAAGTTGGACTGTGGATGTGACTAAGAGAGAGAGAGACAAAGGAGGGGAGGTGCGGGGGCATAGTCCAAACTGGTTTCTCGTCGCAGTTTGCATGCCACATCCAATTGGTGGCGTATTTGGGTCGCAGTTGGCGGCTCTCCGTTGCAGTTGGCAGTTTGCAGGCGTTGGCCAATTACGAGCACATATACGTTTCAATTGATTTCTAATTAACCATTTTGCATTTGCTGCGTGCCAGTGTCCATGTGTGAATGTTCTCACGTGTGCACTTGATCTGCTTCTGTTCCATGTTGCATGTGCTGCTCCATGCTGCCCAGGTTCACCATATTCCATGTCGCCCGTGTGTGGCATTCAACCAGGTGAACGTGTTAGGGTGTCGGCTTTTCCTATCTATTAAGCCATTTGTAGGTCAAGCTGCGTCTTGCCGGCGTCTTTTGTTCGCCTGTGGACCTGTGTGGGCGGCGAAAGATGAGCAGACATTGATACCAAGCATCTGGATAGTAGGTGATTGCGCTACATTTCTCCATCAGGAAAAAAAGTATCCAAAGTGATAAAAAATTATTATAATTGGGCAAAAAAATAAATTAATAATTTTGAACATTTTTTTTTTTGTAAGGGTAGAGTACTATTACTTTTTCCACTTTCCAACCTTTTTTTTCGAGTTTTTCCCATATATATTTTCATTGTTCTGAACTGATTAATTTAATGAACATTTTTCTCGCTATTCTATATACATGGATGCTTAAATTTCTCAATATATTTCGCACAAACTTCTTGTCAAATATTTAGTACCCTCGTACAGAGTATAAAAAGTAGTAACTTTCCCATCTGTGTGTGAACAGTGCTGCGCTGCTGCCCCCGCCTGTATTTCTTGGGGATTACTAAACGCCGCCGGAGATCAGACAAACGCCCATATGCGAGTCAATTAGTGCATGTAGGCGCAGAAATTAATTTGTTCGCCGCCAAATGTGACAGAGCCAGCAAAAACACAGAGAAAACCCCATTCTCGCGAGCAGAAATTAACCAAGCCGAAATAGAGAGAGCTGCACTGCGAATCAATTATGGAGATCACAGATAAATTGAAGCCTAAATAGTTCGGGAATGTACTGCATTTGAATACCCTTTAGGCCAAAATTCAACTTACTAATAAGTTTATAAAAGTCTCTATAGCAAACTGTATCGCAGTAATGTACATTTTTCATCTTGAAGTTCAATTTAAAATATTTTACATATTTTTGTAAGCTTCTTAAAGCTGTCAATCTCAAAAATAAACACTAAATGCTAGCCTTTTAATTGTAAAAAAAAATATTTCATAAATTTCCATGTCAAAATGATGATGCAAATGTTTCCTGTTGCAATCAGAGTTTGATGAACTTTTGACCAGGCATTACAGATCAATAAGGCAGCAGATTTGCAAAGTTCCTGCCTGTGTTGGGGGCAAACCAATCAGGCATAAATGCTGGCCAGCAATTCGATCCCCGCTCATTACAAAGCTCCTTAGATAGTGGTGGCTATCTGAAGTCTATTGGCCCGAATGAGTAGTGAGTTGTGAGTAGTGAGTAGTGAGTAGTGAGTATCTGTGTGTGGACAACGGAATGTGCTGGCAATTAAAATGAACTCACGCTGGCAACCCTGACAAAAAACGTGCCGCCGGACGGACGAATGCAACTTCAACTGCAACTGTGCAAAAATAACTGAGCGGCAGTTGCAACTGCACAAAAGTGAGATAGATAAAATAAACCTGCCTGCGATAAACCTGGTTCAGAAGCCACTTACACCAAAAGCGCGCGCATTGATTAAGTTTTGAGTTTGATTTTCATTTTGATTTCGTTTTCGTTTCGTCAGGCACTGAATCACTGAGAGATCAGAGAGCCAAGACACTTTGCGCACGCGCAGCAAATTTGTAAAGTTCGAGCCCCGAATCGAGCTGCGAAGTGTAAAACACTAGGCGGAGTGACAGGTGAAGAGAGATCGAACTGGGAATGCTCTATGATAGAATTCAAGTTGGCTGCTTCTTCGTTCAAACACACACACAATACTACAAAAAAGTGATTTAAAAGAATATATTTTTTAAGTTATATACTAAATAGTTTGCTTTTTTTCAAATGCTAATAGCATTTCAAAACCATTTTATTTTATTTTATTTTAGGGCATTAGTAAGTCCCCTTGCAGCATATTTAGCCTTCTAATCCTCTTGAACATTTTAATTTGGGCACTTTGCAATTTAATTTCATAACAAAGTCATAACTTGACCGGCTGTTGAATGGGCTGTATTAATTCATTGTTTATCTAATTGCTAATTTGATCGACATGACAATGATCAGTCGGCTAGATGATTGCTCGTATCTTGAGTCCCCGCCCCGTGGCCAACTCACCGCCGATCAATCAATGCCATCAATCATGCATGAGCGAGTCTACGCTACAGAGAGAGAGCAGATTGACAGGCAAATAGAGGGGGGATTTGGCCACCACGTAAACGCCTATTAAACGCACTCAAATTACACTAGCTTACAAATTAAATGATCTCTTTAACACCAGCTAATCAGCGCAGATCACTTTATAGACCCAATTATTTATACAATTATAATATACAACTTGTGTTTTAGTTTTTAGGATCTTTACGTATTTTCTATCACTAGAAATTCGATTCGAATTTTTTCGGATTTTAAGTACCAAGAGTTTCGAAAAGTGTTGAGAAGAATGTACTGTGTAAGCTAGTGTTTCAGTTGTTAATACCCGCAATTAGCTACTTCAGAGTTAAGTGAAACTGTCTCTATCCCATCCCATCCAACAAGCTAACCATTCAATACTTGGCCAATTGACGCTGCCTGCTGACCAAACAATTATCAGGCTATTTGCATTGTGAAGTTGGCGCCTGCCAACTCTCGAGGGTCTTAAGATGTTCCATTGGCCATTGTTTCCTCGACTCCAGCGGGCATCAACATCACTTGAGCCTGTCAGCCGGTTTCTCGGCCTGTTTGTTCGACACTTTGGGGCCAACTTGGGTTTGCTCAGGGAAATTAATTAACATTACTTCTTCGGCCTCGTTTAGAGAAGTGACTAAGAGGCCGCTATCAAGCGAGCGATTAGAACTCAGATATTTGTGAAAAAGTTCAGAGCAGATAATAACCAGAGTGGTACAATGAAAATACCATAAGAAAACCACAAAAAAAAAACACTTTCCACCTCGGAAATACATATTGCGATGATTCCGGACATGGTACATTTATGATAATTTACTGCCCACTTTTAGACGACGTTTTACGATCTTTCCAATCCGCTTATGGCAACAATTAAGTTGGCAAGCAATAAAACGTTAAGCATTTGACAATTTGTTGCAGTTAAAAATAATCAGAAAAAAACAAAATTAAACTTAAACGTCATCTAGAGACAATGACACTTCTATGACACACATACAAAGTGGTTAATTAAAAATGCCACTTGGATTCCGATACCAATTTTGCCACTGCCACGCACGTCCAAAAGCAAATCGACTGGGATTCTAGGAACGGAACCCGGCAAGAGCAAGAGAGTTGTTCTCCAAAGTGCCTAAGGGCCTCTGCCAGGGGGTCCTATTTATAGCGAATTTGGGTAAGCTCGTAGAATCGAGTCGAGTATTTTCCTAGCCCATTGTTTTTGCATTGCCTAATGTTGGCGTGACAAAGCAAAATACGCTGTCAGATGTTTCACACATGTTGGCGACCAACAAAAAAAGCGAAAAAAAAGCGAAAAGATGAAAGCGAAACAGGCGCGACTGTTCTATTTAGTACATAATGGGCAGATCAATTCCGAACTCGGCTAAAAGTGCAAGTGATGTTTGGCCAAAATACCAAAGTGCATGTATTGTGGGTAGACATTTTCCCGGGGCTCCTTAGTTGGATAACAATTTAGTTGATTCGCATGCAGGTTCCACTCTGCAATCCCTGATCGATTCCGGTGTGTGTCGGTGAACTCCGCAACTGACCTTTGACCCGCAAGATACAGGAACTGCGGTGGAAATTATAATGTCCTCTTCTCCTTCCTTCAAAATCAAACGAGTCAAACGACCCCTACCTGCAGTAGGACTGCAAAATCCTCAGCTGACCCCTTGCTTGGCGCAACTTTTGTGGTGGAACTGTAAATTTTCCACAGCACGGGAAATATAAATAGATTCCCAAATGACATTGCAAACAGACAAACAAAAATCAGTGCAGTGGAATTGACTTTCAAACGGGGGGAGAGAGTGTGGTGTGGTCTGGGGTTAATCAGCTTTCGAGTTGCGCTGATAAAAAACGAAACTCAAGTGGCCGGAGCGATTGCACATTCAATGTTCTGGCTATGCGGACAGGTTGTACCCAGTTTTTAAGGCGGCCAAAGGGCATACTTGGCTGCTAAGTCAATTAAGCGTACTTTGTACAAGTTTCTGACATTTATTACACCTATTAATTATAAATAATATATGCATTTGCATTATAAATTGATAGTTTGCCCAAGTCCAACTCACTTTGTTGTGTCTATTAAATAATGGATTGCATGAATGGTGGATTAAATGCAATGATAACTATATTATCTGACTAAGGTAAAAATAGTTTTACCTATTACCATGTCTTTTTTATAGTTTACATTGAAGAACTACCAGGTCTAAGATATATCATATAAATTTGAGCTTTTTATGATGATACTTCTTTACCAGTTTAGGTATTTTATGGTCGTGACACTCTCCACCGATCTTACGTGTTTCTTTGCGGAGGGTCAGGAAACTTTCGCTACGGACGCAAGGCGGGTTGATAAGACGAGAAGATAGATAAGCTGGCATGGGAAACGCTATACTGAAGTGTGCTCGTGAATATACAGCTGTGATCAACATAATAATAGTGAACTTAAAATCCATCGTGCTTTCTTACTTCTTTAAAAATTCGACTGGGACATTAGGATATTTTTGCAATATTATATCATCTATGTTATATAAGTCAACATTAACATTTTAAAGTATGTGTTAGCTGGTATAAGCTATTCCCCAAGTTGGATTATCATTAAAAACAAGACGTATAAAAATACCCTGTTTCTAGTTACATGCGAGGTGTCCCCATGCTAAATTGACCCGACTGTTATGGGCGCCCAACATTATTCCTAAAAGCTTGACATATTATACTTATCATTTGCCTACATTTTGTTTACGGCCTGCGAGAGAGAAGAAAACCTTTTATCGATTCGCGATTCGGGTAGTGTGATGTCATGGGGAATGTGTAGGCAGATAAAGAGTTTTGCGTAGAGCAGGGAGCATGGGAAGGAAGCAAAGTTCTGGATGGCACGTCAAGGTCAAGTGGAAATTGCGTGCCAAATGATGCAACGCCAGTTATATTCTGGGGTACAACTTGAATTGGATCTATATTTCGTGATTTGATGGTACAACATACTATATCCAAGTCCTTTAATTCGAGTAGTCTCCAAGTCACAACAAATGTCGTAAACAACATTGGTCTAAAGAGGACATTGGACTCTCCACTACCCATGCACATGCACATCCTTCGAGGGCAACAAGCCTCCCATACAGTGTCTGCCTGGGCTAGTGCCGCCCGGTCCTTGGGAGAGGGTCCTTCAATGGGTCTGCTGTTGTTGTTGGCAGGCCGCCAAAGGGTCATCAGCACCGCGAGCGTATAATGGCTTAAGTGTGTGTGCTCTCCTCGGTGGGTGGTGGGTGGTGGTGGGTGGTGGTTACCACCAAGAGGATAGCCTAGGATAGGATAGGATACGGAGGAAAGGACACTTTGCGGCACCGCCGGCACCTGTTTCCTGTGTGCGTGGGTCGCTGCACCCAAGACACCTGCAATTCATTTGGCATATTTAGTTCAACAACCCAGAAGTTGCCTCCTGTGCGCCTTTTGTTTCGGTCTCCGTTTCTGTTTCTGTTGCTGTCTCTGCAATGTGCGATTTGCTGTTTATCCCCGCCGATTGTCCGGTTCAACAGATGATGTCCAGCATCCGCTTGGCGAACTCGAAGCATTCGATTTGCAAAAGACCAGAAGGAAGCAGTCAAAACGTCAACTGTTTTCATCGCGTCCTTCCGGCTGTCTTCCGCAGGCTCAGAAAAAATTAAAAAAAAAAAAAAAAAAAAAACGACGAATTTCTTTTTATTTTGAATTTCATGGTTCTGACGTTGAGTTTTCATTTGTTGCCTTATTTTAAATATTCTAAGGACAAAGTCAATGACAATCGGAAATATTATTTCTCTCGCTGCTGGCGTTTCGTTTCGTTTGGTTTATTTTCTTTTCATTTCGCTGTTTCGGTTAGCTTCTGCCGGCTGCCATTTAAAAGTCAACACTTTAAGTGAGATCTTCTGACAAAATGCCCAAAAGACCATCGTCGGGCAGCTCGCTCTTTATAATGACAACACATGCTCGCCGAATGATTTCGCAGATGTCGATTTTGGCGAATAACCCTTTGGTTTCCACTGCTTGAAGATGGAAGAATCCCTCCCGCACACACATTCATTATTTATCTTCAAAATGTTATACCAAAAATATCTATTAAATCATAGAATTTATTGTGCACTGGATTTGTGACTTTGTAAATATTAAATATAAGTATATATTCATATATACTGTACGAACAGAAGTAATTCAGAAAATATAAGAGCTGGAGCAAAGGAATTTGTGTGTATACTTTTCATTTTTAATCACCATAAACAGCCGAATCGATTTGTATGAGATCTCGAGAACTATTAAAACTATAGAAGTGCGATTGATATTCTTAATTCTCGTGAAAAAAATCATTTTAAATTTAAATAATTTTCAAAATGTCTTTAACACTAATGCAGCACCTGTCTTTTTAGCAAAATTTTAAAATATTGCCTGTTTTTTAAAAAGACTACGTCAAGTATGAAATAATGTGGTTTTTAAACGGCTTTGCTGTCATGTTTCTAATTAGCAAAAACTTCAAGAGGCGTTGCCAAGCATTTTTTACGAGGCATCATCTTTAAGAATGTTAGTTTAAACTCACCAAGGCAAACTTTAGTTTTCATCACCTATTTTACATAGATATTTTCAGTGGATTTCCCTCTGCACGTTCACAATTCCATAGAAAAATTCCACGAAGAGAGGAAGCCCAGTGGATTAGACCTTTTTACATGTCGGGATTTTGTTTTGTTTTCACTCGAAATAGCAAATATTTAATATTCATAATGGTCGCCCGCTGACCCAGCTAAATTACGGGTATATCTGGGTATCTCGAATGGTTTTTTTGGGGGTGGGGGGCTCGGGTAATTGTGGATTTCGGATTTCAATTCGAATTCGGTTCCCGTTTTTCTTTGCGTGCCCTGCATTGGCGAGTGATGGCTGAGGGGCCAAGGTTTTGCTCTTACGAAACACCCATAAGTTGCAGCTAATAGCATAGATTACTAATAATAAGTTTGCGTTTTGATGGCCACGATTGCGTCACAGTCAATAGCTTGCATCTTGGGTGGATTTGTGAAATTACAGTCGTTGTTGGCCAATTGTCGTCTCTATAATAGTTTACCGATTAGTTAGTTGATCGGGTTCAGGAACAGAGGGCAATCATGTCATATACATACGTTGGGCAGGCAGCATTAAAGCTGGAAACAGATGCCACATATCATCACTTGGATCATGCAACTTCCGGTTGCAATTTAAGACGATCAATTGTGCATGCTGGCTTACACAGGGGCGCAATGATGCAGAAACGACGATCCGAGCAGATGTTCACTGGAAGATTATTGCATGATCTATGAATATGTGGGATTGGTAATTATTTTATTTTTTCTTAAAGAGGAAATAGTTACATCGATTGCCACAACGCTTTATTCTATACTATCAACCGACTTGCCCTTGAATTCTTTTTAAGTAATTTTAGTGTAATTTATTTACCGCATTCTCAAGGAAATTTGTAAATATTTATCAAGGTGTTAATAGCGGCCAATGCAATTGAGGAAGATCAGATATTCCGCTAGCGCTCGCTAGCCAGCTCGATGATTTTGCCACTTTCGCTGTGATCTTGGCCAGAACGAGGGCAACTGAATGCGATTGACAGGCCAGACAGCAGCATCCTATAACCGAATGCCCTGTCAAATGACTGTCACTTGAGCAACACAAAACACTGTTGACCCACACAATACCTCTAATGCTGGACGTCAGTCTTATGTCTATAAGGTACACTGTATTCAAATTTAAATAATATTCTGCGCCCAGACTCAAGGTAAAATCTGTGTATATACTTAAAAGCTTTTCAAATAATGAATTTCGGTATTTACCAACTTAATAATCTATTCATCCTAGTTGATAAACATAAAGTTAGTTGGGAAAAATATTCACAAGTTCGATCGGGATCGAGATAAATATACTTTGTAGTCCCCAATCTGCAGAGTGATTCCGATTCGGAACACGGCAAAGGGATGCATTCACACACGATTAACCCGCTGGAGCTCCAGATCGCCGGGCGTTCAATCATCTAGCGTTTCGAGAGTGTGTGTTAAAAATAAACTTTTTATTGATTTTATTTTGTGCGATGGCCTTTCGGGGTAATTTGCATCGTGCCCTTGCCTTGTATTGTGCCACCGACTCAAGCGACTCAACCAACTCAACCTCCTCCATCACCTCCACAGCACCTCAACCATTCCATCCATCTATCCATCCATCCATCCATCCATCCTGCCGTCATCCATTCATTGCGGATGCGAAGCCACGTTCGAGGCGGCAAACAAGCGATTCGATTCAGTTCGCCGTCTGTCTGTCCTAGGTTAGAGGTTTTTACATATGCTCAATGCGTTTCTTGATATCTCGCGCTTTGTGTTGTGTTGTGCTGTGCGTTTAATTAGGCGCAAAAATGTAATAAAAAGCACAGCAAATCAAGGAATTCGCAGAAAATCCCTCAAATACGAAATTTGAATTTGATATCAAACAGACACTGGAAGATTGCGGCTGCAAAAGTGCATTTATATCACTACTTGCTAACTTGTAAAAACGTGATTTTTTTGCTTCATACCTCTATAGCGAGTTGATAAGAAAAACCTTCAAACTTTGAATTTATTTATAACTCAACAAAATATTTTATCGTGGGGAAAATGGAAGAGGGGAGTGGGTATTGCATCACCCTTTAGTGCAATGCACTGCATTGGAAAAGCCAAGATACCGTGTAAATAGAGGAGTTAGTTGCCTTGCAGCAGATAACATATCTTCCTCCCTCGCTACTCCGATCTTTTAAATACAGTAAGATTTCGAAAAACCAAAAAGAAATTAAATAATAATGATATATTTTTAAATGATCTAGAAACAAATTTCAAGGTATACATTTAAAACCCATCTTAAAGTGCTTGTTTTAGAACAGTTAGTGTTATCGGAGTTCGACTGTATCTCTTGACTGATAAGCAACCAAGATGTTCTGCAGATTAATGCCGTGCCAGGGAAAAAACTGTGGATACAATAATATCTACATAAATACGCAGGTGGCTTTGTTGGAAAGGTGCACTTCATATGCATCTATTTGCCTTTCCCATTATCTGAGTGCAAAGTGTAATGCTTTTTCAATTCTTATCATGCCAAGGTGTGTTTCTCCACCCACCGAGAGAGCAATGAAAGGTGTGCTGACATCATGGGCAGAACCCGGATAATGACACCCTGTAATCGCGACTCCAATAGATATCCTGTATTTTGCGACTTATATCTGCACACAAAAAAAATTCGATACGAAACGTAGGTCAATTTTACTTTTTTTAAGATCAATTTTAACTTGATATGGACCCGTGTAAAATTGATATGGTCGAAATGTAAACATCATGTTCGAAGTACGTCAGTTCGAATTTCGAATCTGTCTTTCTCGATTCAACTCACGTCATTTTGCTCTCCATATGAGGTATTGCTCTCTTTTTCGAAGTGAGAGAGTCTCCGAGAGAGAAAATTCGGCAAAATGACCTTAATCAATGTAAATTTGATGAGTATTTCATGTAAAAACGATGTGGGTATGAATTTACGGGAACGTGATTTTTTTTGTGTGTGAATTATGAATTAGCCTGCTTCCTTATGTTCCTTGCTCTGAGTGCAACATCAAGTTGCTTTGCATGGGGACCTATATATCGAATTTCTCACTCGATGGAAATCGAATTTCGCCCACAGGCTAATAAAAATGCTAAAGCCCAACAAATGGCAGCAGTTTTTATGAGCTTTTGTGGAGGGACTTTTGGAGGGTTTTTTGGAATAGACGGCGCAGCTTACATATACGAGTTCCTTGGCGAGACATCAAATTTCGTGTGGCGCCAGTTTCCACCCTCTCCCGACAGCCGACAGCCTGCAATGTCCTGGTCTCTATTCAATTTACCGTTTTTCGAGGGTCAGCTAAACTGATTTTGTTGCAAAACCCCGAACATGATGGCCTACTTAAATGCCAATAACAAGAAAATAAACGTAATAAATGGGCAGCAGCACAGAACATTTTAGATGCAGATAACACTAGTTGACAAAACTAAGGGAAAAACTTTAGGTAATTGTAATAACTTAGTATGAAAGGTTAAGAATATATGAATGATTGGAATTTTAAACAATGAATATTAGATAATAAAATAATAAATAAATGAAGTGTTGCTTTTATAATATTCCCTCTTCTCATTTTGTTAACTAGTGTTATAAATTATTTGGTAGAGTGGATGGCAAAAATGTGCACCGGATCCACTAATTGATTTTGTCTTTCCCACTTGCCAGGCAAAAAGGGGGAAAATTGGACTTGGTGTGTCCTACAGCGAGCACACATATTCGAATATAATTAGTTTTGGACTGGCCAGAGAGACAAACTTAGTTGTCTATCAAAATATTTTAGTAGGAAACTTTGGTCTAATACAATTTTCGCTTCCCTTTGGCAACGGAACGGCGAACGCGAGTGGAAAAATGTATTTCTGTGTGTACCACATGGCGGATGAGTGAGCTCTCTGGCAGGTTGGTTGTAGTTGATAGATGGCTTTCTGTAATAATCAGTACACACGGGAGTGATCCATTTTGTCAAGCAATATCTAATCCTTCAGAAAGAGTCTTTGTTTTTCCTAGGATCATCATAATTCCACTTTAAACTGAGGAAAATTGGGTTTTGTTTACCACCTATTTTCGAAATATGTGGAGGACCATTCATTATTTCACCATGATCTTTCGCACACTTAATTTTGCTGCAGTTCCCGGAGTTCTCCCTTGGGGAAAACTATAAATGAATCCCCGAATCCGAATCCGAATCCAATCAGTTTAGTGGGCCATAAAAACCGTTTGATATGGCCATGTCTGTACACACAATCGTACGTTTTTGTGATTTCCTTTTTTTGCTAAATATTTTTCTGTTCGGTTTGCGTCATTTGGCTGATGCTGCTTTTGCATCGGGCTGGTGGCTCTCTATCCATCTATATATCTATCTATCTATCTATCTATCTATCTATCTATCGGTTTTTGCCTTAATTTGTTGCCGGGCGCCAGACGACGAAAGCGAAAATTGTAAATTGAAATTTGATTGATTATATTGCGAGCATGATGACGACGATTAATGCGGAGCCCATGAAAGTGTTGCAAACCTAATTGCTGTCAATTGCTGGGTCTTGAAAATCAATCGAGAGGAATCGCTGCAAATTCACTTGCCATGCACATTATTCGCTTGTTCGTGGGGCATCCGCTGATTGACACGGAACGCAACCTGCCTCCCCTTTTGGGTGTAAGGCCCTCCGTTAAGCAGTATTCCGCTAGTACACACAAAAAAAAAGCATGTTTCCGTAAATTCGATACCCACACCGTTTTTACATGAAATACTCATCAAATTTACATTATTAAGGTCATTTTGCCGAATTTTCTCTCTCGGAGACTCTCTCACTTCGAAAAAGAGAGCAATAGGAGAGCAAAATGACGTGAGTTGAAACGAGAAAGATAGATTCGAAATTCGAACTGACGTACTTCGAACATGATGTTTACATTTTGACCATATCAATTTTACACGGGTCCATATCAAGTTAAAATTTGTCTTAAAAAATGTAAATTTGATCTACGTTTCGTATCGAATTTTTTCGTGTGTAGCGGTGGCCAGCGGTGGCTTCTTGGCAAGAAGCCTCTTTGGACTCTGATCTCCTTGGGGCAACGCGATGCGATGCGATGCGATGGCTGGCTGTCAATGTTCCACAGGGGGTGGCGGGGTGGAAACACAAGAGATTGTCATGTTTTTGCGCTACTCGAGGGGTTAGTTAGTACATAAGTACACACACACACACATATATTAGGCGATGGATGAACGATGCCAAGCATTCCCCATAGCGCGTGTCAGCTGGCCCTCAATCGATTGAAAACGAATTTAATTAATTTTTAGCCAGGCCCCAGAAATATAACATCTCTCTACTAGCAGCAAAACTACAGCTACAGCTCGTCGCTATTTATGTAGGACACATAAATACAAATTTCCAAAATACGCACGAAATTCCCACTTGACGTGAATTTATAATGACAGCAATTTTTCCGTTGCGTTGTGTTTTTCGCTTTTTTTTCTGTGTGCTTTGTGATTCTTTTCACTGGTTAAGCAGCAGCGATGAACTTGCAGTGCGAAGCACTCGCATTTGCACTTGCATAACTCAGAAATTCGGCTGAGCATTTTGTCGTGCCGCAAATAGAATATTTTGGACAAGCCCACACACATTGGATACCTGGTCGCTTGCTGGTGGACCACCCACCGCCCACCACCCATTACCCATTACCCCCATTGAAGCCATTAAGTTGGGGACGCAAAATTGAAAATTGAAAATATTCACGTCTCTATATATTTATGTCGCTGCGAAAATGCAAATTCGAAATGCGCACATCAAAAATGATTCAAACAGCCCACATAAGCAAACAAACAAGCGGCGCGAGCAAACAAATTGACAGCGAATCAACGAATAAGCCAACTGACTGACTGACTGAGTGACTGAATGACGGACTGACTGACCGACAAACTGCTGCCGCACAAACAAAAGAAACATCCATGTTGACGTCTAATTGTCGAGGGTTCGTTTCGAGCAACTGTTCAAACACGAGGCTCTACAAGATCTGCTGAATGATTGCTCAACTGGTCGGGGAGATCCAGATCCAGGGAGTTCGGCTCAATTTGCACAGTTCGTTGGCACTAGGTGCTTGCCAATATCGTGGATTGGATCAGGATGAAATCGCGATTTTCCGCCAATAAGAAACTCAGTATTTTGTCCATAGTATTGAAACTATTTGTCCGAGTATGGAATGGCATACCATCCCGAACTCGTAGTTAAATTTCCTACAACTTGGCATTTCAGGTTAAAAATTTTATTATTTTGAAAATTTTCTCAAAAAATTGTGTTACAAAAAAATCGAAAATTTTTTAATTTTCCCAAATCAGCCGGAGAGTGCAATAATATTAATTATCAGGTTGTTATCTGCTCAGAACAGTTCGCCGTTTTAATATCGGATCATTTTTGCAAAAATTAGAGCAAAAACAAATTATACGAAAAATCAGATTTTTGCCAAAAATCGAAATCTTTGTTTTCCGCCAATAAAAAAGTCAGTTTTTTTAATTTATATTTATGATATATTGTAATTATTACAAATTTATATTTGCTAAGAAGATATATCTATGAATTATTAGAACACATAAATTATCATATAACTATAATACCCAAGTCTACCTTAGTATATAATATCCATAAAGGGTATCTTTTGTGTAATGGAGTTGTGATTTGGGACAGTTTTGGTTCCACAAAAAGGGTGAACTTACCTGTAAATCATACACCTCTAAAAAAACACCTCGTATTCAGGTGATTTTCTGGGCTGCTGCTGCTGCTGCTGTGGCTGCTGTTCCACGTATCTATAAATGTTTTCATGCCTAATTGATTTAACGACTCGGGCATAGCCGAATATAGACATCGATCCCAATGGCAGCGGCCAAATGTTCCACGCTGCACTCGTTAAAGCCGGCTAATTACGGATTTTATTTGCGAAATGAATTTGTGCATAATATTTTAATGAATTTAACGGATTGTCGCATACAAATCGCAATTAATCTGCCACTGAAAGACCGTTGTCATCGGTGCCTTGCTGGCCATCTCAAAATATTTTGCTCCCACTTCGAGTGCGTGGGCCACTGGCCATTGGCATTGGTTGTGGCTAGTGGCAAGAAGAATCTGCTGAACATTGATTGATTTCACGCCAGCTTCTGCCCGCTTATTTTTAGCGGATATTTTCAGCGAATGGGAAATGTTATTTTAAACGATTCTGCTCGCTGCTTCTCCTCTCCGATGTGTTGATGCCGTGCGACGTTGGACATTTTCCCCTCCACTGGTTGCGTACCTTGCACAAAGGCACCCATTTCCGATTTTCCGTTTTCCACTTTTCCAAAGTCGACCCACAGACATGCATTTCAAGGTGACCTGCCCCAGCTTACACTGCGAAAAATAGGGAAATGTCTTCTAAAGTCTGAAAATATTTTGTTTGTGTCAGGATAAACTACTCTATATATATATATCTGATATAAGATGGGATAGTAATACGGTCTGTTCTACTTGCAGCCCCTGAACTTGGCGGCCCCAATCCCTTTGGCAGGCGTCGGAAGGAGCCGCTCGGCAGCGGCAGCTGCGGCGGCACCGCATGGATCATGCCGTGAAGGCGACGCGCGGCCGCCCGCTCAACACGCTGCGCTTCGAGAACGACGAGCTGGAATGCCTCTACCAGCGGTACACGCTCAAGCTGCAGCGCTTCTCGGTGCTGGGCGTGGTGGCCCTGGTCTTCGTCCTCTGCGGCGTAATGGCGGCCCTCTCGCTGGCCTTCAATAATGCGGCCACCTTTCATGTAAGTGTGCCACTAATAAACTTATAGGTAGAATGAACTGCAAGTTCTATCTAGACCATTAATATATATCCATTCATTTTGCTCAATCTCCTCCTCGTCCGCAGAACATCTTCAATGCGATCGTGTGTGGCCTGTTCGCGGTGGTGCTGGTGCTGCTGCAGTGCTCCGTGATCAAGGACCACCACCTGCCCACCCTGTGCTACGGCATCCTGCTCTTCACGGCCAGCATCTGCGTGGTGTCGATGCCAACGCTGGGCAGCGTCTTCCCCGTGGACACCAAGGAGGTGATGGCCGAGGGCGTCTGGCAGATCGTGTTCGTGGTCTTCCTCGCCTACGCCATGATGCCGCTGCAGATCTGGGAGGCGGTGGCCTTCGGCATCGCCCTGCCCTCGGTGCACATCAGCCTGACGGTCTATAAGATATTCACGGATGCGCTGCGCTACCTGGAGTACAACCAGCTGATCGCCAACATTGTCATCTTCATTGGCGTCAATGTGGCCGGTCTGGTGGTGAACATCATGATGGAGCGAGCCCAGCGGCGCACGTTCCTCGACACGCGCAACTGCATCGCCTCGCGGCTGGAGATCCAGGATGAGAACGAGAAGCTGGAGCGGCTGCTGCTGTCGGTGCTGCCGCAGCATGTGGCCATGCAGATGAAGAACGACATCCTGTCGCCGGTGGCCGGGCAGTTCCATCGCATCTACATCCAGAAGCACGAGAACGTCAGCATCCTGTTCGCGGACATCGTTGGCTTCACGGTGCTCTCCTCGCAGTGCAGCGCCCAGGAGCTGGTCCGCCTGCTCAACGAGCTCTTCGGCCGCTTCGACCAGCTGGCCCATGTAAGTTTGGGATCACTTACTTATCATAGGATCATAGGATGAAATCAACAGATAAAAATACCATAAATGGATTTCCTACATTCTTTTTTAAGGATCAATTTATAATTTACTTTTGATCACATCGAAATAAATATATTTATTTAGTTCTGAATCTTTTCTTATATATACTTCTTTCTCCATCCATTTTCCCCAGGACAACCACTGCTTGCGGATTAAGATCCTGGGCGACTGTTATTATTGTGTCTCCGGATTGCCAGAACCGCGCAAGGATCACGCCAAATGCGCTGTGGAAATGGGACTCGATATGATCGATGCCATTGCGTGAGTATCTGTGTTTTCGATTTGTGTATGTTAGTATAAGATCGTCAGGTCTTTAGAACTAGTAAAATAATGCCGCTGTCATTTGTTTCTGATAAGAAATCACCTACGACAATAACTCAAAGACTTAAGTGATATAATTATCACATATTATATTATATTGATGACACTCCGTGCGTAAGACAATTTTTCGATAATATAATGACTAGATTAGGAAAAAACGAATTAAGAACTATGACTAGTTTCCACTTTTATTTGCCAATCAGTTATTACATTGTTCTGCCACCCTTTGTTGGTGTACACTGTGCAGTAATTAACTAACGAGCTTCATTGCACTTTAATTGAAATCTCATAAGCGTTCTCTACATTTCAGCACCGTGGTGGAGGCCACCGACGTCATCCTGAACATGCGCGTGGGCATCCACACGGGCCGGGTGCTCTGCGGGGTCCTGGGCCTCCGCAAGTGGCAGTTCGATGTGTGGTCCAACGACGTGACCCTGGCCAATCACATGGAGTCGGGCGGTGAGCCCGGCCGGGTCCACGTGACCCGCGCCACCCTGGACTCGCTGTCCGGTGAATACGAGGTGGAGGCTGGCCACGGCGATGAGCGCTCCTCGTACCTGCGCGACCACGGCGTGGACACGTTCTTCATTGTGCCGCCACCACATCGCCGCAAGGTGAGATCTCATAGAGTTTTACCCAACCTAACTTAACTCACCTAACTGCATATTGTTTCAGCCACTGATGCTCAACACTTTGGGCGTTCGCTCGGCGATCGGCAGTCGACGGAAGCTCTCGTTCAGGAACGTGTCCAATGTGGTCATGCAGCTGCTGCATACGATCAAGTTCTCGGAGCCGGTGCCGTTCTCCAATATCGCCACCGGATCCTTCCCCTCGGCGGCCAGCGCCTTGGGGGGCGGCGTGTCACTTGGCGGCGGCGGCGGTGGAGCAGGAGGCGTGGCGCGGGGAAGCACCTGCGAGGCGAACGCCGGCAGCGTTCAGGTGTCCGAAAAGGGATCGCGCAAGGTAAGTGGTGTTTGGCCAAGGATCAGCAGCATTCTATCGAAAAGCCGACTCGGGAGTTTCAAGGTGGGAGTTGAAAGTTGGAAGTTGCAAAGTTGCCAAGTTGCGTGTTCCTGTAGCTCGGTTCTGTTCTGTTCTATTCTGTTCTTTTGTCGTAGCTCCAGTTCTCTGCATGTCCGGGTGGTTTACGAGGCGGGTCTCGAGACGGGCTGGGCCTCCGTTCTCGGATAACTAGTTGGTAACTAGTGGCGGTGGTTTTGAGTTCTGGCTTGGTGTGCTTTTCATTTTCCGACCCACAGAGATATGTGATAGATAGTCGCGGGTAGCTTGAAGACGTCGAGACTCCTTTTCATTTCTTGCTTTGATTTGTTTCCTTTCGTTTTCTTTCAGGATGCGGTAAGTTTGCCTCGCCCATGTCTAAGTATTTCAATATCCACCAGTTGAAACCCGAAACCCCATAACCCCATAACCGTAACCCATTATTCCTGAGTTGCGCTTCCGTCCCTGCCCCTCTTAAGTTCTCGATCGGTTCTCGTTAATCGTTTTTCCGTATTTAGTGGGCTCTGTTTTCCGTTCGTAGTCGCATTGTAGTATGTAATATGTATCTATACCCATATATATATAAGAAAAATGTATACTTAGCATAGCAAGATGAGCGATCGTAACTCCGTACTGCTGTCTCTACTAACAAGTTGTAGTTTCATTTGCGTCGATGTTGTGCGTAGTTTGAATGTAGAAATTAAATATACATATATGCCATAAGATATATACATATGTGTAAATATATTCATCGGTTGTTTAACAGTGTTGTGCGGTGATAACTTGTAAATTTATTTATTAAAATTCTATCATCTGAAGCACTTGAAAGGACACTCAACTACACACATTTTATAGCATACTTTTGGACACTTAATATAAACATTCTTTTAAGAACAGACTATATGACTATAAATATTTTTTAAAATTTATTCAATGCTCTATTTGTAAAAAAAATTAAAATTATTTAAATTAGACTAACAAATCATGGGAAATTCCAATTTAGACGATCAAAAAAATGCATTAACAAACGAACAATGTGCTCCAAAATTGAAAATATGACTGTTTAGGGACGTAATGGAAATTAGCTTCGATATCATTGATAGACCGTCCAGATACCCTAGTGATAAGGCTGTATTTGATGCTGAAATACTACTATACTTACACATTATTTATTAGAGCTACTTTTGCAGCCAGCGATCTATTGAGTTTCGTTAAGATTATGTTGATTTTGGTTTCCTTTTTCGTTTTCACTTGATGCGCCTCTTCTCCGCTCTCTTTTCGTTATCGTTTATTTCCACTCTAACTATATTAAATACTTACCAATACCAACCTTCAACGATTAATTGTACTTCTTCTTGCTACTGTTTAATTTACGCCTAGTGATAAGAGCGACTCTTTGTTGAAATGTAAATATATAAGAACTTACATGAAAACTGTGTATACTTCTCCGATCCAGGTGATACGTCTGCAAAAGATCTTGCATGCAACACCGCCACCGCACGGCATTGGCTATGGCAGCGTCGTCGGCAGCGGCGGCGGTGGTGACGGCGGTATTTCCGGTTCCGGTTCCGGTTCCATTTCCGGTGGTGGTGGTGGTATCGCCGCTGGCGTTGGGGGCAGTGTTCAAGTGACCGTAGGCACAAATCCCAACTCTACAGCGAGTACGATTAGTCGCATTCATAGGCACAATCACAAGAACAATAAAGTGAGCAGAGCAGCAGCCAAAAAACATTCTATACTTTCGTTCAATCGTTCAAAACCGTTCCTGCGTTCGTTCGTTCGTTCAAGGAGGCTCCTTTATAAGAACGGTGTTCTCATCTCGATAACTTGATAATAAGATGACAACTTGAGTCTTTCAAAGGGGCCTTCAATTTGTGTTCCGTCCATTCACATTCGTTCAATAAATGTGTTAAGTGTAACTAATTCATAAGTGTGCTTTGTTCATTCGTTATTTGTTTCGTTGGTCCTGGTCGAGATTTGTTTCTGGAAGGGTTTCCAGGCAAAAATTCGTCAGGCCTAGCAATATACGTTCCTATTCGCTTTATTAAAGCTGCAAGACACTGGACCAAAAAAAAAATAAAATGATAAAATGGAAAAAAAAATGTATTTCAAATCTTTATCACGCAACGCTGCGTATGGGTAATCATAACTCGTAGAGTTCTACAAATCCTAGATTTTTCAAGGGTGTACAATTATAATATACACTTTTTTTTTAACTTTTAAAAATTAAGTAGAAAACTTAAAAGAAAACCGCTAATATTTTTATGTTATTATCCAAATTGTTTAGTTTTTAAATTTTAAAATATATTGAACAATATTTTGAAAATATTATATATCATTTTTAAGAAGAAACTTCGTTGAAAAAACATTTTTTTTTTTTATGAAAAGCATGACCCTAAAGTTGTATAAAAAACAGCGTCAAGTTTCCTTTTTTGGTTCAGTGTCATTAGCGAGCTAGAAAAATGGCAGCCGCAGCTTTGCATTTTCACTGACCATTCGACGGCCGGAAAGCATGTTCCGGGTCCATCCTCAGACCATCCCGACCAGCATGCCTTGTGCCCCGGTGCAATGTCCCAGCTCTGCTCGCTGCCGCTGCCTTTCAGTTCTCATTCTCAGCATGTAGTGAGTCGTGGCCACATCCCCCCATGCACACACACATACATACGTAGAGCTTTCTGTCTTCAATCTTAACTCTTGAATCTTCAACTCAACCAGCCAGTTCAAGTGCCAGTGCCATCCAGCAAGAGAAGAACTCGTCCGGCAGCCACAACCACAACTAACGAATCTCTCTCTCTACTTCTTGCTCCCTCTTGCATGGCTTTCCATCCCGCGTCCGGCAGTCGCAGTCAAAGGTGGCGGATAAGTTCAAGCGGCCCTTCCGGAAGCGGCACTCTGTGGCGGCCCACCATCAGCCCACCAATCGGGTCAACCGCTTCCTCTCGCAGGCGATCAACGCCCGGTCGGTGGACTGCGACAAGTCGGAGCACGTGGACCGGCTGACCCTGCGCTTCCGGCAGAGCGACATGGAGCGGGAGTACCACAAGGACTTCGATCTGGGCTTCACCACGGCCATGGGCTGCTCGCTGCTGCTCCTCATCCTGGGCGCGGCGCTCCAGGTCACCGCCCTGCCGCGCACCCTCATCCTGCTGCTGCTCTTCCTGTTCGCCTTCATCTGGGTGAGCGCCATCCTGATGCTCCTGCTGGCCGTGCGGCTCAAGTGGATCATCTGGGATATCTCGGAGAGCTTTTCGCTGCGCATGGCCATCACGATATTCACAGTCATACTCATTTACTCCGTGGGACAAGTGAATGTGGTAAGTACATAGTCATAGTCACACAAAAAAAAAACCAATACGAAACGTAGGTCATTTTTACATTTTTTAAGATCAATTTTAAGTTGATATGGACCCGTGTAAAATTGATATGGTCGAAATGTAAACATCATGTTCGAAGTACGTCAGTTCGGTTTTCGAATCTGTCTTTCTCGTTTCAACTCACGTCATTTTGCTCTCCATAATGCGTATTGCTCTCTTTTTCGAAGTGAGAGAGTCTCCGAGAGAGAAGATTCGGAAAAATGACCTTAATAATATAAATTTGATGAGTATTTCATGTAAAAACGATGTGGGTATGAATTACATGCCATTTACATTGGCCATATCGAATTTACGGGAACATGCTTTCTTTTGTGTGTATGTTAATAATTAATATGATATATTATATGTATACTTCATTCGGTCCAAGTGGATGTACATAATAATCTCTAAATAATCTTATTTCCTTACTTCATCCCATCTCCCACCCAGTTCACGTGTGTCTCGGACCATCCGTGCTCGGGCAATGGAACGGCCTCCTTCGCGAACGACTCGCATCGCAAGTGCTCGCTGCCCCAGTACGTGTCCCTATCGGCGGCCTTTGCCTTCCTATCTGTGTCCGTGTTCCTCAGGTGAGCTCATCAGTCGAATGTCCCCAATGATTGCCACTTTCACGTCCCTCGTCCGCAGGCTGCCCATAATATTCAAGTCGCTGCTGGTGCTGGGCATGGGCACCATCTACGGGCTGTTCATAGAGCTGTCGCATCAGAACATCTTCGAGTGCTACGACAATCGGGTCAAGTAGGTCACCCACTAATCCACTAATCCACTAATGGTCGCATCGAACCCACTAATGCTGCTCTGCTCCTCTTTGGCAGCGCCTCGATTCCACTTCACTTGATCTCGCTGGCCCGCATCGCCATCTTCATGATTGCCATTCTGGTGCACGGCCGCCTGGTGGAGGGCACTGCCCGGCTGGACTTCCTCTGGCAGCTGCAGGCCTCGCAGGAGAAGAAGGAGATGGACGTGCTGCAGGAGTCGAACAAGCGCATTCTGCACAATTTGCTGCCCGCTCATGTGGCTGCACATTTCCTCGATGCGCAATTCCGCAACAACATGGTGAGTTGACCCACTGACGACGGACAGATTTAGAAGGATTGATGTGGATGTGAATGTGAATTGAGGGCAGAAAGATAAAAAGAGTAGCTGGCTTTAAATCGAATCTCTATGCTCTTCTCTTTGCAGGAGCTCTACCATCAGAGCTACGCCAAGGTGGGCGTAATCTTTGCCAGCGTCCCGAACTTCAACGAGTTCTACACGGAAATGGATGGCTCCGATCAGGGGCTCGAGTGCCTCCGTCTGCTGAACGAGATTATCGCGGACTTTGACGAGCTGCTTAAGGAGGACCGCTTCCGGGGCATCGACAAGATCAAGACCGTGGGCAGCACCTACATGGCCGTCGTGGGCCTGATACCCGAGTACAAGATCCAGCCCAACGATCCCAACTCAGTGCGACGTCATATGACGGCGCTCATCGAGTATGTGAAGGCTATGCGGCATTCCCTGCAGGAGATTAACAGTCACTCGTACAACAACTTTATGCTGCGCGTGGGTGGGTAGTCCAAGTACTAGGTACTTTAAGTTCAGTTGGAGCAGCTCTAATTGCAAACTCTGTCCTGCAGGCATCAACATTGGGCCCGTGGTGGCCGGCGTAATCGGAGCTCGGAAGCCACAGTACGACATCTGGGGCAACACGGTGAACGTGGCCAGCCGCATGGACTCCACCGGAGTGCCTGGCTACTCACAGGTGACCCAGGAGGTGGTTGACAGCCTGGTGGGCTCGCACTTTGAGTTCCGGTGAGTTTCGGAGTGGCAACTATTTTACTATTTTACTAACTGAAATCCCTTACAGATGTCGAGGAACCATCAAGGTGAAGGGCAAAGGTGACATGGTCACCTATTTCCTGTGCGACAGTGGCAGCAAGTCGCTCAATGGAGAGGTGCGCAACGCCATGTCGCTGCCGCAGAGTCTCCATGCACCGGACTACTACATGAAGGTGTCCCAGTTTCCGGAGAATCGCGTGAACACCGATACGTACAGCAAAAAGGAAAATGGACACTTGTACGCCGGCAACGGTGGCGAGGAGCAGCAGCTACTGCTGCAGCATCAGCATAAACAGCTCGATCCGCTGCCGCTGCCGCTTCCCGCCCCACCGCCTCCGGTAGTGCACCACCATCTGCACCAGCAGCAGCAGCAGCGGCTGAACAGCAAGTTGCAGAAGCAACCGATCTTCATGGCCAACGGCGGACTGCCCAATATCCGGGAGAACGGCAATGGGCACAGCAACGGCGAGCAGCAGCAGCAGCAGCAGCACGGTGGCTTCATGGTGGCGACGACGACACCGCCGGCTGCAGTGGCGGTTCCCCTCCCGCCCCAGCCCCAGCTCCAGCTCCAGCACCAGCACCACCAACTCCAGTTCCAGCACCCGCACCCGCCAGCCGTGGCGGTTCCAGTGCAGCACCAGATCCTACTCCACCACCAGCTCCAGCTCCAGCATCAGCATCAGCCCGTTCCTTCGGTAATGTTGCGCGAGTTTAATATCATTGAGAACCCGACCTCCGGTGGCCGGCATCCGCAGATGGAGCAGCTGCCGCCGCATCACGGCAGCCTCGACCAGTCGGGCATGGGAATGGGTGTAGGGATGGGTGTGGGTGTGGGAATGGGTATGGGGGCTGGCGTGCTAGGCGGCGACTGCTTCATGATGCCGCGGCGGGAACGCGATCGCACCTACGTGCCGCCCTTAAACCAGCATGGCCATCATCCACCGCATCACCTCCATTCGAATCTGAATCTGAATCAGAGCCAGAACCAGAACCAGAGCCAGAGCCAGCACCCGCCATCGTTCACCAGCCTGGGCTATGGCCAATGCCGGGAGAGCGAGCCGCTATTGCATGCCAGCAGCGTCGCGCCGGTAGCCAAGGTGAGTGAAGACGCTGAGCACCTGCTCTGGAGCAAGGAGATCCTCCTGTGAACAGCCAGCACAGCCCTGTCCCCGCGCCTCCAAGTGCCCCAGTGCCAGAAACTGCCCAGTTAACCCATTTAACCCAGTTGAACAGAAGCCATAACCGAACCGATACCCCATGTCCATCCCATTCGTAACTAACACCCAAGAACCAAGAAGAGTAGACTTGCATGTACATATACTATATTTGAGCTAAAGCCAGCTAAATATTAGGGTTTCCTTAAGTTGAAGATTTAAATTTAAATAATAGGATCTACATATGAATCCTAATATTATGTTCTTAGTTTTTAAACATGTTTCGAATACCCGTTAACCAATTCTACGCATTTAATTTTATTGATCTCCAAAAAATAATTATATAATTTCACTTGCCAAATTAGCCAAGTAAGTTTAAAGTCAATATGCTACATGTTTTTAGACCTTTTAAAATGTATAACTATTGTAGGTATGATAATTGAAACAGAATAGGTTTAGGTTGGTTACATTAAGTATTACATGCCAGTCTGCAAACCAAAACCAATCCACTGCTCTTGCCCCGAATATCCACATCCTTATATCTATATCTGCGTGTCTATATCCGTGTGTCTAACTCTCTGTGTCCACTCTTTGCATGACCGCACATCTATCTTTCTCTCGCTTGCTCATCTCCGACTAACCACGCCACCACCCAGATCATGCCCATGCAGCATGCGCCAAAGTACGAGCCACCACGTTACACTTCTCCCCACACCATGTTGTCGCAGCAGCAGCAGCATCAGCAGCAGCAGTCACCGCATCCTGCCCAGGAGCAGCAGCTGGAGCATCGACAGCCACAGCGACAGTACGCCATGTACTCACAGCAGCCGCAGCTGCCGCCGAAGCCCGCGCTGCGGACGTACATGAAGCCGCTGCCGAAGCTGCCGGCGGAGCTGGAGGAGAGCCGGGACATGTCCTCGACGGACGACCTCAGCTCGCGTCCGCACTCGCCCTCGATGAGCAGCTCGGATGAGAGCTACTCGAAGACCACCGAGGGCGAGGGCGACGGCGACGAGGACTCGCCGCGCATCCCCAATGGCGGCCACCTGCACCACCAGCACCACCAGCAGCACCACCACCACCGCAATGGCTACCATCTGCCCGCTGCCGTCGGTGGTGGTCTGGTCAATCCGCTGCAATGGCTCTACCCGTGCGACATTCAGGTGGATCCCACATCGCCGGTCGTCGACATGGCGCACCACCTGCACGACTTTGAGCTAAGCTCCACCACCGAGAGCCAGGGCCACCACACCACCAGCAACACGACGAGCAACACGCAACCCAAGGGCGACAGCTGCAACAGCTTCGACTACCAGAAGGCGGTGGCCGGCACGGGAACGGGAGTGGCCATCGCCACCAAGTCGCCCTTCGAGCGGGAACTGCAGCGCCTGCTCAATGAATCCTCGCGAGCCCGTTGCCTGGCGACAGCGACTACGACGACGACAGCCGGTGGTGGCAACTCTACCACGGATCACACGGCCAGCAATGGCAGCCGGGAGCTGAGCTACTCCCTGAGCAACGGCAAGCTGAGCTCCATGAATGGGCACGGGGCGGCGGGCTCCGGATCGGGATCGGGATCAGGATCGGCGGTGGGCAATGGCAGCGGCGGCAGCGGCAGCAGCAACGGCAATCTCAGCGGCGGCAGCGGCAGCAACTCGAACAGTGGCAACAACAACAGCAGCCACCACAACAAGGACCAGCAGCAGCAGCAGCAGCAGCAGCAGTTGCACGGGGATCAGGAGCTCCTGGCCGGCGGCAAGCTGCCGGGCAGCAGCAGCTTCATGATCGCCAAGCACCCGGTGGGCTTGGAGGCCATCAAGGAGATAACGCGCAACAAGAATCCATCGGAGTCAAGCCAAATGTGAGTAGACCGTGATCAGTGATGGGAACTGGTAGGTGGGATTTAAGCTGATCCAAAGATGTAAAGTTAAACCCTTTCCCACCCAACTGGGGCCTCTTTCCCATCACTGACCATGATGACAGCTTCCATTCCATGTCATAATGGTGCAGGCTCGCCGCTTTCATAACCGGTGTGTGGGTGGCCCTATGTTATTTTAAGTTTTTGATTCTTTTAACCATATATGTACCTGTGTACCTGTGTGTGTGCGTAAAACGAGAACCTTATCCAATGGAGCGTATGTGCGTATCTTGCAGGCAAACCTCGGACACGGAGTCCTGCGAGATCCTGCACGAGAACCGCAACCAGATGCATGTGCTGGCCATGCTGGAGATGCAAACGCCCAAGGAGCTGAACGGCGGCCATGTGGTGCACCAGCAGCAGCAGCAGCAGCTGAGGACGCATCGCCAGCGGCCGCGCTCCAAGGAGCTGCAGTACAGCCACGAGAGCCTGGACGGATTGGACGGAGCGATGCAGGCGCAGTCGCAGCAGCGCCACCCGCGCTTCCACCACCACCATCACCACCCACAGAGACAGCAGCAGCAACAGCAGCGCTACAACCATGTGCAGGAGCAGGAGGAGCGTGACGACACCGAGGACAACCTGGCCGACGAGGAGTTCGAGGACGATGAAGTGGGTCGCGATGTGCGACAGAAGCGCCTACAGAAGCCGGACCTCAGCCACAAACGGGCGGAGGCTGCAGCCGAGGCGGGCAATCACCGTGGCGGAGAGGAGGAGGACGCCGACGATGATGACGACGACGACGAGGATGTTGATGACGATGAGGAGGAGGAGGAGCGGGACCACCGGAACGGAGGTCACAGGGAGGCGGCGCCGCTAACGAACGGCAGCATGCGCGGCCTGGAGGCCAATGTGATAAACGACGAGCTAAAGTACGGGGCGGCCCATCTCAACCACCAGTCCATGGACTCCAATCCATTGGAGAGTCAATCGGAATGGTCGGACGACGATTGTCGTGAGGAAGCCACAGGTGAGTGTACACAGCAGCCTAGCATGCTTTCGCTACCAAACTAATGCTTTCGCCACTCCGCACAATCGATTAGGGGGAGCCGAATCCACGGGCTACATCACGGATGAGCCCGGACTGGAGAACATCTCGCTGCTGAACGAAGCTGGCCTCACCGATGCCGAGGGCGCCCTCTCGGACGTTAACTCGCTGTATAACGCGCCGGACGTGGACGATACCTCGGTGTCCAGCCGGGCCAGCTCACGCCTGCTCAGCCTGGACTCGCTGAGCGGCCTCTACGACTGCGACCTGGACTCCAAGCACGAGCTGGCCATTGTCAATGCCTCGCACAAGATCTCCAGCAAATTTGGTCAGCCCCCATCGCCGGCACAGCAGCAGCAGCAGCAGCAGCAGACTCAACCTCAATTACAAGCCCAATCGCATTTGGCTCCGGTTCAGTTTCAGTCCGCGGAGGAGCTGAGAGAGTAAAGATTGAAAGTTCGTAAAGATGATGATGATGGAGCGTTAAACACTCAAACGTTGTTATTGCTATAATGCAAATGGTGTCTAATAATTTACAATAAACCAACCTAAACTAAAGTAAACTAAAACTAGAATAGGTGACAGATATCTATATATATGAATATATATTTATGTATGTAAGGAAGCAGAGGCACTTAAAGCTGCTCTATGGCACCCCTAGATGTAAGCTCGTTTACTTTGCTGTGGCTCAATGAAGCCCAGTAGGTATTAACTCATATATGGTATATATATATATAGGATATATGCAAGCAAATCTATATGTATTGAAAGTAAACACGTAGTCATTGGTAACCCATCGCCAATTGGCCCAGTTAAGCGTTCCAGTTACTACTATCCCGCGCGAAAGAAATCGAAATTATACTTGATATTTATCCGCAACATGAGATATCCAATGCGAATCCATGAATTCATCATTTAGTGCGCTTAGTCCTCCTAAGGACTTAAATGGCGGGGGAACGCGGCTAGGCGACCCCCGTCCACTCCCATATGTTATTAATGTACGAATATATATGTATGTATATGTATCATTTTGATAATCGAATAAGCAAAGATTTGGCCATTTATACGAAGCCACAACCACAATGCATGACAAGTTGTAAATAAAGCAAGATGTTATAAATATTTCCCCGATATTAATGTAAGGCTTATAAATTTGCCCATAGACTGCGCCACCACGAATTCGAATTTTAAATTTAAACCGAAATTGAATTTTAAATCGGATAATCGGATAATATTAAAGTCCCTCGTGGAAGATACGTAAACTTCTGTTTTTTCCTGTTTTCTGTTTCAAGCTCCAACGCCACGCCAAGCGTCTTTGATCTTCTATGTTGCCTACTCTGGGCTCACCCACAAACCACACCGCAAACTGGCTTAAACTTAGCTTTTGTATTCCAAATATGATGTTGCGAATTTTTAGTATAAGTTCCAGAGTGCTAGATGGAGTGACTCAAAGTGTACTCCACTCTGTTGGCTGCTGCACAATTGTCAAATTTCATTTGCTATGCTACTTCAGTGTATTCGTCTGTAAGATCTGTACATAGGATATTCAAGGGATGGAGGAGGATATATGAATATGATTTACAATTACTAGGAATTTAGGATGCAGAGACAAAAAGATATTCTTGATATTGTTGCCCCGACCCCAATAACCAAAAAACAAGCAAAACAAACAAAACAACCAAAACAACCAAACAACACCAAGCAAAAACTGAAACAAAATCTCGTACAACTGTGCAAATGATAAATAAGCAAATGTAAACAAAAACAAATCCATATTTTGTGTGTGAACTTTATTAAGTCGCCTTAGGAGCGCCAAATATTATTAATAAAAACTACACGAACGCAAGTACATTAACGATAAAAGCAACAACCACAGGTACTGCAAGAGCTGCAAACAGCCCACAGATAAACTTCTTATGCAAATATAAACACAAATAGCGCAGATCTGTATACATCAACTATATATGTACATATAAATTGAAACTGAGAATCAGCTGGAATAAATATCTATATATACACACATTCATATGATTGTACACAGAGGCAGACAGGAAGTTGGACTTGTGCAAGTATATTTATTTTTCTGTACTAAATGAAAGTAAATGGTAAAGAATTAAATATTATATGCAATGACAGCCATCTGTCTATATCTACACAAAATAATGGTGGGTAACAAGGCCTTACAAGAAGGATTACAAAAGCTGGAGGCCGATTGTCGACTCACTTTGATTCGTAAATGCAATTATCAAGTTGGCCGTACTGCATTATCAGGGCTGTTCCAGATTCCGCGTGCAAAAGAAATCGAAACCTTGATCGAAGTAGAATTGCCCTTTTTATTACGATGTACTAAAATAAAATAAGTCCGTAAAAATATATTTGTTTTTCACTCATCCTTACCGTTTAAAATTTTCTTTCTCCCCGTGGTCTCCACATTCTCCAAAGTTTTTGTTTCTAATTTTTTTCGGGTTTGAATTTGTAAGCTCAATTTTAAGAAACCTAAAGTAAAGATTGGAACATTTTGGAAAAGTGGAACAGGCCTGTTTGCATAAGAAAAATCCCCTACTAGAAATACATAAAATGTCAGCATATCAAATATGTCAAAAAAAAAAATATATATATATATACAAAAATGTAAACGTGTGTATTTTTGTTATTAGCTGGTAAAAAGCAGCTTAAACGTATGGTAATTATCTGTACAATTTAATTATATATTTATTGACAGCTAAGGTTTGAAAGTTTAGGTAAATATTCCTCTGGAAAAATCCACAATCAAAGTCTCTTGTGTTGGAAATTGAAGGGTGCCCCAAACAGCTGCGCAAATATCTGGTCGTAGGAAGTTGTTATTACACTTGGGCTGTTAGCTTTTTTCTATTTTGCAGTTGGGCTAACATTTGACTGCTTGATGGGCATCGCGACACGTGCCGGACTTTCTATTTGTTGCAATTTGAACCTAATTTATTTTAAAATATTTATAACTTTATTTTTTATACAATTAAAATTTTTTTCTGTAACATGGTTTAGAAAAAATTCATATTTTGACCAATTTTTGAAATTTTTAGATTTTTTATTTCTCGCAAAAAATTACAAAAATGTTATAAGAAGTAACTTGGTATAACATTCCATATTTGGATCAAAACATAGGTTTTTCGTGGAAAATAGGATTGGTAATTTTGCCAAAGATCTGAAAAATTAACCAATTTGTTGTTAATTTCTTTAAGAAAGGTTTAGTCGTTGGGATTTTCCATATCTCAATGAATTTTCGGTATCATTCACGACTCTTTTCAATAGATTGAAGACAAAAGAACGTCTGGTTTTTGTTTTGCCTGATTTTTTTTTTATTACTCATTAACTTTTTTCTCATAACATCTTGGCAGTGTCGAAAACAATCAGTGATGTACATATACCAGCTCAACGGCGAAGAACTCTCAGGTGGTTCCCGCAGACACGGTTGTTTTTGTCACACCGATCGAATGACGTCTTTGGGAGGAGGTGAAGGCGTTGGAGGAGGAGGAGGCACCCATTACATATTTGAGCACCACCCCAAAGCATACAAAAGGGGGCGGACAAGAGCAGACTCGGCTGGGACAAATGAGACACTCTGGCGGTAAATATTTAATCAAATGTTGATAAAAAAAAAGAGACTGCTCTACAACGGTTGCCATAAAAGCCCGTTGCCCTGTGGGAATCGCCAGCAATCAGGTCTGGGAATAGAAATGCGCAACACCGTGATCATCGTTTGCCTATCTGCGGCACTTGGCATCGTCTCCGCCACCGACTACTGCAAAAAGAGCTGCGGCAGCACCAAGAATCTGGGATGCGACAATGATGGGGTGAGTCCACCTGATCTCTAATTCAAAGGGTCATCTAATGGCTGCTAGAGCTCCTTCAATTTGTAAAGCAAGGATATCAAATATGGAGCTGAGCTAACTAAGGATTAAGAAAGTGATATTTTTAATATATTTTTTTTAATTCTACCAAAAACAGTTTTAAAATGTTTCATTACGTTTGATTAAAAAAAGAGACTTACAAATTTGCTGTAAAATATCATCAGGTTCAAAGAAATGCGTTTATCACTCATACGCACTGTTGCCTTAAATCAAAATGGTATTTTAATCTAGATGTAAACTTTAACCATGTTATTTGAATTCAATTTTTATTATTCCAACGATATTCCGAATTTGACAAGGTTAAAAATGGGAAAACGATTTGTTTGACTAAAATCGAACTGTCATACGTGTCGTATGAGTAATTTTTAGGGAACTTTGAGACCGTTTCCTTCTTTAAATACAATTTCCTTGTTTTCGTATTCATTTGTTGCACATAACATTTTTTTTTCATTTGAGGGCCTCTTTTTTAGGATTTTTCAGTGTTTAAAAACATAAGAAAATAGGTATTGAAAAATATTTTGTGATGAAAAACATAGGATAGGTATTTACTAAATAAAATAAAAATAAAATTTTAAAATTTTCGATTTTTTTCAATTTATTTATCTGCGAAAATTTAAAAAAAAATAAAAATTTTAACTGGAAATGCCAAGTTACAGAGAATTTAACAACGAGTTCGGGAAGGTATGCCGTTCCATATTTGGACATGTAGTTCCATTTGTATAGCCAAAATACTGACTTTTTTATTGGCGAAAATGAAGATTTCGATTTTTGGCCAAAATCTGATTTTTCGTATAATTTGTTTTTGCTCTAATTTTTGCAAAAATGATCCGATATTAAAACGGCGAACTGTTTTGAGCAGATAACAACCTGATAAATAATATTAATGCACTCTCCAGCTGATTTGTAAAAATTAAAAATTTTTCAAATTTTCGATTTTTTTGTAAGGGGTTGATCACAATTTTTTGCAAAAATTTTCAAAAAAATAAAATTTTTAACCTGAAATGCCAAGTTGTAGGGAATTTAACTACCAGTTCGGGAAGGTATGCCGTTCCATATTTGGACAATTAGTTTCATTTTTATGGCCAAAATACTGACTTTTTTATTGGCGGAAAGCAAAGATTTAGATTTTTGGCCAAAATCTGATTTTTCGTAAAATTTGTTTTTGCTCTAATTTTTGCAAAAATGATCCGATATTAAAACGGCGAACTGTTTTGACAATTAAAAATATTTATTTGGCCACAGAATATAACCCCTTGAATGTTTACAGGCCTGGGCCTCCAGCTGCCCCAGCGACGCCGCCCTGCTGTCGTTGACCACGGAGCAGAAGGACGCACTGGTGGACAGGACGAACGAGTATCGCAACTACATCGCCGGCGGACTGAACGCCAACCTGAGCGCCGCCTGTCGGATGGCCACCATCAAGTGGAACGACGAACTGGCCTACTTGGCCAGCCTGAACGTGAAGAGCTGCGCGATGCGCCACGACGGATGCCACAACACAGACGCCTTCGACTGGTCCGGGCAGAACCTGGCCTGGATGAGCTACTACGATCCGCTGAACGTGACCCACTACGTGCAGTGGGGCGTCGACATGTGGTACGGTGAGGCGGTGTACACCAAGCAGGCCTACATCGATGCCTACCCCTCCAACTACCAGGGTCCGGCCATTGGCCACTTAACCGTCCTGGTGGCCGACCGCAACACGGAGATGGGCTGTGCCGCGGCCACCTACTCGGTGGCTGGGCAGGGCTACAAGGCCTTCCTGCTGGCCTGCAACTATGCGGCCACCAATGTGCTGGGCATCAAGATGTACAGCTCCTGCTCGACGGCGGCCAGCAAGTGCACCACGGGCACCAATCCCAACTACCAGTACCTGTGCAGCGCCAACGAGGTCTACGACGTCAACAATCTCTTCTACTGAGCTACTGAGCTGCTGAATAAATAGAAGCTACAATTGGGCTATTTCGTTTTTCAACAATTGTGTTTATCTGTGAAAATCTGGTAATTATTGTATATAAGAAGAGAAAGATAAAATTATATTAAAAACAAAAGAACTTACAAAATATAGTAAAGAAATGATGTTGTAAATGGTAAGATGGCCCAACATTTTTCCCTGAGTGTATTGCAATTTGTGATAAGGATTAATTGTGACTTCACCAGAACTGCTCAGATATTAAGAGCTTATCTCTTTTGTTGTCTCTTGGCAGATAAGATATATTATTTCAGATGAAGGCTCGTCTTGGATGTAAAAAAGCAAACAATAATTGTTTTTTCCCAGGAAATGTATGCCTTAATTTGATAAGATAAAAATCCAAGAAAACGTAGAATATATAAAAATGTATATGAATAAAACTAACGTTTGTTTTTTTTTTTAATTGTTTTAGTTTTAGTTAAACATCTTAAAAATGGCAAAACTCTTACATTTCACAATAGTATTCTTTTTTGTTGATTTGCCATTTCTCTGTCTATCGGAGTTTTGATAAGAAATGAAAACAAACCAATAAAACGTTATAAATCCGGTGGTTTTATTTAAATGGGGCCATATTTCTCGCACTAATTGTGCACGAGCACCGCGGTCTGAGGAAATGCTCCATAAATTGATGCTCAATCAGTTGTGATAAGAAACCGATTCGATTGCTGGTGAAAAAAGTCTGCACAAGGATTGCGACCTATCCCAACTGTCTGAATTGACCTTATCAAAGGGAAATCAAAATTGGTAATTTTTTAGTGGAAATTTTAAACTTCCTTAAAGTTTTTAATAATAAATAATATTGATATTTTTTCAGCAATATAGATCAATACAGTTAGTTGGCCAAGCTGCTTGAACTGAGAGTGGTGGGTTCGTCATAAATATATGATTATAATATATATATAAGATAAGATTTAATGGGGTTCGGTTGAAAGAGTAAGGGACCCCGGGGATGATTTATAGTTGCACTTGGAGGCGATACCTATTCCCAGACCGATAAGTGCCGATAGGAGCGCCTTATAAGCACTCGGCCAATCCAGTCACCACATAGATCGCCTTGGCTCGTTAGTCGAATCAAAGCAACCAACATGAAGCTCGCTGTGCTGGCCATTCTGGTGGTGGTGACTCTGGCCCTCGCCCAGGCCACCGACTACTGTTCGTGGGACATCTGCAACGGCGGCTCCCACATCGCCTGCGGCCACAGCAACTGGTGGGACAGCGCCTGTCCCGGCGACGCCCAGCTGATCGACATCAACGACGACTACAAGTGGGTCTTCGTCCATTCGCACAACGACAAGCGCAACTACATCGCCGGCGGCTACGATCCCAGCCACAATGCCGCCTGCCGCATGGCCACCATGGAGTGGGACGACGAGCTGGCCTACCTGGCCTCCCTCAACGTCCGCCAGTGCAACATGGTGCACGACAGCTGCCACAACACCGACGCCTTCAAGTACTCCGGCCAGAACCTCGCCTGGCAGGCCTACTCCGGCGACCTGCCCGACATGGGCTACATCCTGGACAACAGCGTCCAGATGTGGTTCGACGAGGTGCACAACTCCAACGCCGGCATCATCGACGGCGGCTATCCTTCGGGATACAGCGGACCGTAAGTTGTTTCACATCTTTTTTAAACAATTTTTTTCGTGAGCTAAAAGGTGTTGGTAAAAATCCAAGTGTGCTTTCAGTTACTTGTAACTTAAAAGTTTTAAAAGCTACACACAAAAAAAATTTAATACGAAACGTAGGTCAATTTTACATTTTTTAAGATCAATTTTAAATTGATATGGACCCGTGTAAAATTTATATTGTCGAAATGTAAACATCATGTTCGAAGTACGTCAGCTCGAATTTCGAATCTGTCTTTCTCGTTTCAACTCACGTTATTTTGCTCTCCATATGGCGTATTGCTCTCTTTTTCGAAGTGAGAGAGTCTCCGAGAGAGAAAATTCGGCAAAATTACCTTAATTAATGTAAATTTGATGAGTATTTCATATAGAAACGATGTGGGTATGAATTACAAGCCATTTACATTGGCCAACGTAATTTACGGGATAATGTTTTTTTTGTGTGTATGCCAAAAACAACAAAATTATTTAAAGTTGCTTAAGTAAGACTTGCTGGGATTTCGACTAACTAGATTTAGTTGGAACAGTTTGTTTTAATACAACAAATTTGAAAAACTTGTTATGCACTTTTAGGACTATCAATTAATATTTTATAAATGATATTTTCCGAACCGGTTTGCCATATTTCGATATAATATTGATTATAAATTCTTTTACATAATTTATTTTAATTTTTTTCGGTATAAATATTATAAGGATTTCACATTTGAATCAGTTAATATTTATTTGTAATTAATCCTTCTATCTTCGTCCAGTGCCATTGGCCACTTCACCGTGATGATGTCGGAGAGGAACACCCGAGTGGGATGTGCTGCTGCCCGGTACAACCGCGATGGATGGAACCAGGTGCTGGTGGCCTGCAACTACGCCACCACCAACATGATCGGCCGCCAGATCTACTCCAGCTGCGACTGGGGAGCACAGGGCTGCGGATCGGGCACCAACGGCGAGTTCGGCAACCTCTGCTCCACCTCCGAGTGGTACGATGTGAACAGCTGGTAGAGATCCAAACATCCATGTAAAGTGTTTCATTAAAGGTATTTCGAGAAATGAGATCCACAGAAGGGTTTTTTACTGACTTGGGGGATAAGATTGTCTAAATATATTATATTTTTTTTTGTAATGTTTTACATTGAATTGTATAAAATGTAATTTATTTAATATAATTACGGAGAATTTATAACATCAAGTGGGGCAAAGGACAATGATGTGAACCAAAATTTGGTGGTCGGTGGACATGTAATGTGTGTAAATTTGGATGTGAGTTGCGGTGCGGTGTCATTTCATAATGGTCGGCTGTAGGCTGTTCTGGGTACGCCATGTCCGAATGTGTGTGTGTACTTGCTATGCTGATTGTGGTTTCGTTTGTTTTTATCGTATCCCCTTCCTCTTAGTTGTCATCCTCGGAGTAATCGGAAGAATCACTTAGATCACTTGTAGATAGTTCGAGCCAAAAACGATCCATACGATCCCCCATGCGCCACGGATAGTGGTCGAGAAAGTGAATGAGATCGTTATCGGAGTCATCGTGTTGATCATCGCTTTGGGTCTGTTGGTCACTGCGGTTGGCCGGCGGGTTCGGGTTCCGGCGCCTCGGCAGACCCACATCGACGAGGGTGCCGTTGGGGAGGGCGTGCTTGTAGAAGCACTGGTTGCCAAACGGGCACCGCCCGCGGCCCATGCGGAAGTACTTGCAGTGCTTGCAGCCCAGAGCGGTGCGGTAGCTGGCCAGCAGCTTGTCCTTCTCCTCCTTGGTCTCCACCCAAACGGCGCTGGGGCAGACGAAGTCCGAGCAGACGCGACACTGGGGGCAGGCACGCTTCACCTGGGGCTCGAACTGCTTGGCCTGGCGCCAGGTGCGGATGCAGTCCAGGCAGAAGCAGTGATTGCACTGCGGCAGGATGCCGAAGCGGCGATCACGGCGCTCCTTCTTCTCCACGACGGTGTCGAAGCAGATGCCGCACACCTTGTCCTCAGAGCCCAAGTTATGGGAGAACCGACAGCGATCGCCGAAGCGACAATTGCCACGCAAATAGTAGCGGCAGATGGTTTGATTGCGGCCTAGCGACATCCTGATAATCTGCTGATTACACTATGGTTTTCAAAAGGCGTTGCAAAATTTAAAAAAAATTATATTCCTTGTGTAAAATCTTTGAATAATTTACTCGGAAATACCAATCTTTCTAAACTGACAGGGCAAAGGCTACCTACAGTAGTGGCTATGGTTGCTGCGTTCAAATTGAGGATTCGATTTGAACAGGACATCGATAATGTATAAGTGTTAAATTATATTATTGCTGGTTTTACAGTGTTGTAAAAATCGATAGAACTTTCGAAGCTAAAGGTATGAAGAAATATATCTTGATTTAAGTGATTTCAAATCACTACAGATTTTTGCAGGGATTAAATTAGTTTTTCGCCAAGTTTTCGTTTGAATCAATCTGTGCTGTCGCCTGTTGAACCCATGATCCTCCCTTCGCAGCCAAGTTCCCCGCATCCGCATCGAATTCCCATTGGCGGTGTAATCTCCTCCCAACTGCCGACTGGCTCAACAGTTGTCGCGTTTGATTTGGCAACTGGGTATTGAGCATTGTCGCAGATTACGGAATTCCACAGACGACTTTCGCCATTGCGATTGCCATTGCCACATCTACGAGTGTATTGCTTCCGGGTGCTCTGTTGTGGGTGGTGGTTGCGAATGTGAGTCTCCCTCCCCCTTTCGTGCAGTGGAGTGTTGTGTTATATGCCGAATTTGTCGTGAAATGTCTGGGTAATCAATTTATGTGTTCCGTCGTCGCTAGTTTTTGGCTGGCTTAAGCACCGCGATTCGCCAGATGCCGCAAGCCGCAAACTTTTCTGCCATCTGAATGCGGGATGAGGATATGGATGGGTGATGGGCGATGGGCGATGGGGCTGGATGGTGAAATTCACCTGCGGAATTCACAACGATAACTTCCACTCATCTCCGCCTTGAGGCCATCAACTTTGACGGCCTGTCTTTGGTCCCGTTGCCTATCTGTCAGTCGCCTGTTGGTCCTGTTTACTCGTCCTGTTGCTCGTTCTGCACTCTAAATAAATTTCAACGAATAACTATGAATTGCTTGGAACATCATCAATGCTTTCGGGGCGGAATTTTGCCATGTGAACAAAAGCACAGCTCTGCCCACTCTGCCCTCTTTTCTTATTATAATTTTTTTTTTACTTTTTTAGTTACACTGTCTACTGAAAAAATTCTTATGGTATTAGCTACACACAGAAAAAAGTGTTAGAAGATAAATTGTTATATTTTTTTGTAACGGCTTTTTGACCGTAATTTCGTTAAAACCAGGAAATTATTTCCATTATTATGGCCGACATATTGATTTTTTATCTCGTAAATTAGAGATTTAGATTTTTGACAAAAATTTAATTTTTCGTAAAATTTGTTTTCGCTATATCTTTTGCAAAAAAGGTCCCACATTAAAAAGGCGAACTGTTCTGAGCAGATAACAACCTGATAATTAATATTAGTGCACGGCTGATTTGGGAAAATTAAAATTTTTTCAATTTTTCGATTTTTTTGTAAGGGGTTGTATCACAATTTTTTGAGAAAATTTTCAAAAAAATAAAATTTTTAACCTGAAATGCCAAGTTGTAGGGAATTTAACTACGAGTTCGGGAAGATATGCCATTCCATATTTGGACAACTGGTTCCATTTATATAGCAAAAATACTGACTTTTTTATTTGCGGAAAATGACAACTTAGATTTTTGGCAAAAATGTGATTTTTTGATAATGGTTTTTTTTTCAATATTTTTTGCAAAAACAGTCGCTAATTAAAACGGCGAACGAAAAAGAGCAGCACGACTAAACTCTTATTTTTCCCAGTGCACTGCCTTCCCTTTTGGCGTACGTGAAAATGAAGCATTTTCCATTTGATGATAACAAAACATGTTTGGCATATTGATGAATGCCTCCAGAGAATGGGTGTCCCTATCTAGCGCCCCCTCCTCTCCTCTCCTCTCCTTTCCTTTGCTTGCCACCGATGGCACATTTCAGCACATCTTGCGGCAGGGACTCGAATTAGGGAGCTCCGTGCTCCATGCTCCATGCTCCATGCTCCACGCTCCATGCTCGATTTTAATGATGTGACTGACGGACGCCCACCGAAAAATGTACTTAACTTAGCTGCTTCAATGTTTTGCGATTGGGGAGATGGTTCTGGGTACTGCTACTGCTCTCCCCTCGTATTATTTTTCCCTGGCTTTTGCTTACTTTTCATAACTACCCGCCTGTTTATATATGCGGGCTTCGGCGTTTGTTTGCTTTTTGGAATACGTGATTCGCCCACGGTGCGGATGTGGATCTGGCTGTGGAGGAGGTTGTCGTGTGGGAGGGGGAGGGGCAGAGGTGGAGAAGGCATCATCACAGCATCCGTAGTAAAAATATAAATAATAATAAAAATAATTTCTCACTTCATTTGTTGCACAAATCGAAAATAAGCTCGGAATCGAAGTCCGTTCGTGTCTGATGAGTTACGCTCCTCTGGATTTCGACCCTCGATTTATGTCTGGAATTCCAATGCGGCCACGCGGCGTATGTGTGCTTTCCACAGCTCACACTATCCTTTTTTGCCCATGTAGCCTTACTATACATACTATACATAAAGTATACTTTATGCTCCACCAAGCTAATGAATAAATGGACGTTTGAATAAATGACTTAATGAGTTTATTCATGAGTCTCTCATGGATTCAAATGTGCTCTTTCGAATATATAAAGAGTTGAGAGCTTAGAGGGGTGAAAACTATTAGTTTAATTGATGAATGGGACTTATTCTAGTTCTAACTCTAATAAATAATGATGAATAAAATCACCTATAATATATTCGATGCCTGTAGAAATATGTAGAAAAATGCTAAGCGTAAAAATCATTTCAATTCAATTACAGCAAATTTTTAAGCACCGGCAGCAGGCGAATCGAATTCCGAACCAGGTGCAATTTAAATTACCAACAAAGTGTGGCAAGGTGTCTATCTTCGCATGGATGTTGGCATGTGTAAGCCCCTGGGATATTCGAGTATCTTATATATATTTAAGTGGTGCGCAGGAAGCATTAAAAATGCTTGCCATCAGGAAGCCAAAAAGGTAAGATAGAAAACTCGGTGGCAAAAGAGTGGGTGCTTATTTCGGTTGGTTGCATCGAAAACAGTTTAAGCGCGTCTGCAAATTACAATGAAAAATTAAATATTTGGCCTTTTATCTTAATGATTTAGAGAGCTTATAAATAAATATATAATATATATGTAGATATAATATAAATCCTTCTAGGATGGCCGACATGTGTGGGATGTAAGATCTTCTGCTTAGTTCTATAATAAAAACCTTTACAATCTTTTCAAACTGGTCTTGATTCCTTTTCGTATCTCGTAACCCGTGTCTGGGACAATTATAAGTGCAGTACACACTTTTCATGAACCACAAACACTCACACACACAGCTCTTCAGTGGAAATATTATATTAAATTAGCTGCCAAGTTGTGAGCCAATTTCAATTTGTGCTCCGCGTGGCAAACAGATTTTAAGCCATGCCAGGACTTGGGGGTTTTCTTTTCCCTTGCCTTGCCTCCCTTTTTTTTGTTTGCTCCGTGTCGTTGACACTTTGAGGGTGTGTGTGTGTGTAAATTCACTTGGTGTGTGGCACATACATGTGCGCTTGTGTTAGCTGCACGCCGTAGCATACTTTAGAGCGCTGCCATTCATTAATCAAGTTCAGGGCACTTTAAAGTGGTCGCTTAGCCTCGACTCTGTCACTCGGAGCTGAAACTGAAGCTGAAACAGAGGCTGAATCTGAAACTGCCGCCGGAAACGGGTGTTTTTCTCCTTCAAAATGGAACAATCTCAGACGCACAAAATATGAAAACTAACCATTGGAAATTGGAATTTTTGGTTTAATAAATAAAATATTTAATAAAAGAGTTAATAAACATTTTTTTGCGAACTTTTACAAATTATATCTTATTTTTCTTTTGTGTCTAAATCCTTAAAAACGCAGCTTGGTTTGAAAAAAAAAATGGTGAAACATTATCATCACAAAAAATACAATATATTTTTATGATAATAATTTAGGTTTTTGATTATACTTTAAATATCAAAGGCCTCGTTTAAAAATGTTATAATTTTCTCGTTTCGTTTTAATCATGGATTGCCAACTTTTAGGCTTGTTTTTAAATTTGGAAGAGCATTTGAATGATTGAAAAATTTTAGATGACTTACTTAATATGCATTGCAGTTTTTTGGCTATTGAAATAATAGATAAAAATTAAAAAACCTTTCTGAATAATTTATAGTTTCCGTTTACTTCTCAGTTATTTTCCCAGAAATATAAAAACCAACTTTCCTTTTGCATGCGTGTAGCGTGTACAATTGTATTAAATGTAACATTTAATTTCTTGCTTTAGTGCGACCCCTGGTGCACTTAGCTGGGTGTGAACTGTACCCTGCGGGCTCCGGGTTAGTGTACACTGTACATATGTACTTCCACCTTTTTTATGCCGCCCTGTGTGCACAACAGAGACAATATTGCCGGCATTTACATATAAATATTTATTGTCTTCTATGGCCCCGAGTTGCATGTGAGCGGTCAATTTAACACGAAACAACGGCGAACTGCTGGACAGGCCTTCCCCAAGGGGTTATATCTCCGTTTTTGGTGGCGATAAGGAGCTCTTGTTGTTCCAGCAGCCCCTTTGTTTGCCCTCGATGCCGTTAAGACGGTGGCTTGGAGGCTGGAGGCTGGGGGCTTAGTGCCCTTTTCTTTGGCTTTTTTTATTACGACTATCAACGGTTATTGCGCACAGGATGCGTTGGCGTGCGTTTTGCGGGAGGGATGCCCCATCTTTCAGCTCCCATCTCCCAACTCCCAGCTCCCCGAGGATTTGTTTGTCCTGTCCTAGGGCTTTATTATTTCATCATTATAACATTTCCTTTTGTTGTGGCCAAAGTACATATGTGCACGCAGATAAAAAGCCTAAGAATACAAATATATTCCCCACTCATTTCTCTCTGTGTAGGTATGCTGCCACTCTTCTGGAGCAAATTATGCGGTTTCGCCGGAGGATTAATGAACTGCACAGCAGGCTGTTCAAATTGTTCCATTGCAAATTGCAATCGATTGGGACGGCCAATATCCTGCGGTTCGCCACTAGTACTTCTGGAGCTAATGATTGCTGCAAAAATAATAATGCCAAATACTCGTAATCCCCCGCCAAAAGATGGCCCAAAACACACATTCGATGTGGCCGGGCGATACAGCCATACTATGGAACTATATTACTATTATTAAATTGCATACACATAGCTTATAATTTGTTTACCCAACAAATGATACAACAACGTTTTGCAACAGCGTTCCCAGTCAGATTGTGCTGTCATGGGCATTTGGCATTCTGATTGTTGTCGTGAGCGCCGAACGAACTTATTTACTTGTTCTTTATTGTTGCTGCCAATTATTCTGGTCACTCGCAAAGTACAAGGGCATGAGCTATTCGTCAATCAAAATTACTGGGAGCGACCGAGGGTCCCGGTTCAATTCATCCAGAGTGGTCTATTTATAGGCCCGCTAGCCAAACTTTATTATAGAGTATTTCGTTCATTAATCGACTTCTTAGAAATCATTAAAGCTTATGTTTTTGTAAAAAATGCCAAAAAAGTGCTTTTAAAGGCTGTATTTTGTAACAACATTTAAAGTCCATATTAATTTCGGATTTTTATTTATTAATAATATTTTTAAGCAATTTTTTTTTTTAATTCCTATGAAAATGTAAGCTTGACTCCACCTTTTTTGCTTGTTAAAAACTTTAATTCATTACACCTCTTATGACATATAGTATATAGCATATAGTTTGTTTGTTTTTCTGTCCTCTTTTTTTGCCCAACTAACCCAAAAAAAAAAAACTCAACGAGTGAGTGTTGCCAACTGGCGTCAATCTCGGACAGAATTAGATGCGATTTGTGACTCAAGTTGACCATTGTGATTGGCACTTCCACTGAGGCATCCCTTTGGCCGTTGGCTCTCAACCACATTTGTTGCGCTGGACCAACTTTTAACACCGATCTCTTACCATAACTAACCCAAAAATAAAAGGTATATAGTTATGTACCTGTGCATATCAGCTTCAATAAAGGTTTTCTGTGTCGCGATTGAAATTATCTGAAATGATTGTTGGGCTCCAAAAGTTTGTATGTGAGTTACGTTCCCCTGTAAAATACTGGGTATCTACATTGTGCTTAAAAGAAAATTATAAAAGTATTTATTTAAAAAATAATTTAGCATCCATTTTTTATAAGAATAAATATAAAGTATACTTTTTACAGAGCTAAATAATATTAATATTTTTTATTTAAAAAATATTAGAAGAATAAAATTAAAGGGTATTTCAGGTCTTAACTACACATATTTTGGGTTTTTTTTTTTTTATCAAGTCTGCACCAAAAAAAACATGTTTATCTTTCGCCTGACGTAAAGTTGGCTGCGTTGTTTGTTTTGGTCTAATGATCGGCGGTTAATAATTACCTTTCAAATTTATATGCAAAACGTCAATGGATTCGGTTAATTAGCGACAACACAATTAATCAATTGGGCAACGACACTCTCAAGTGATCGGGAGAAAGTGTGCAAAGAGTGTTTGTTTATGTGGCCTGCAAATTGGGTGAGAATTATATAAGACGAATGGCGAGGTTTAAACAAGATGAGGAAGAGGTTTTCGAGAAATATGACGCCATTCGGCGATGCTATCCTACATAGTTGGCCATACATTTGAATACATTTGAGATAATCAATCGATTGCCAAGATGCACGTCTTCATTTTGTTAGGATTGAGATTCTTCCGCAAATGCAAAACGGGTTTGAATAATTTAGTATGTCAAATGGATAGAGTTTCAGGTAACTTCGTAAGGTGTTTTTATTTTTGTGGCGAAAGGGTAGCTCATAGATCAATATCATACAATGGACAATGACTGATTTATCGCGTCTTCTGACAGATGTCGCCGATGAGGCTGCAGTTTTATTGCATTGTCTTGCGATCTAGGGTTTCCAGTAATTATGCTGAACAAAACTGCAATTGCAGAGAGCTATGTATATATATATATATTTGCATTCGGAGTGAAGTGAAGGGTGTTCGAACATAATAACAATTGGAAATTAATCAGCAGAAGCGGACAAAAGCGTTCCGAGCCACGGAGCAACGTGCCCACTTACCAGTTATTTTGCATTGAATTACCAAATAACAAAATATTATTGCTTGATTACAGAGCGGAGGGTCGGGTGCCGAGATCGGGTGACTGCTGCTATGCTGATTTTAATCGCTATCTCATTACGACCAGTTATACTTATGCCGCATCTAGGCAGTGCAAACTGAGTACGAGTGTACCTCAGGGGTACTTCATTTGGGTACAAATCGTTTTCTAAAATTTATAGAATTTCAAGACTTTAGTTCTTTGGAAAAAGAAAAATTCAACATTGGCCTGCTTTTCCATTTTAATTTGTTTTAATTTTTATGATTCTATAGTCTACTCTATAATCTAAAATATTCTAAAATTCTGAAAGCTCTAAAATTTTGATTAGAAAAGCCTGTATTTTATAAAACTTTGGTATATTTTCTATTTTTGGGATTTTCTTCTAATTATATCCCTTGAAACTGTGATTTTCCCTTTTCAGCGATTAGTACCTTTCGCATCGCTGACGTACCTTTAATCAGCTTTCGAGCAAAGACCCTAAGCATCTGCATCTGCATCTGCATCTGCAGTCAATGAATGCGCTTTTTGCGGTCTCCGCGGCATTGTGGCTTTGTGAGTCAAGGCCATGCAGGCGTTCACTGAACCCCACCGCCCAGCGAAACCCATCATCATCGTAGTTATCATCATAGTCGGTGCTATTAAAAGTGGCGGCAAGTGCGATAATTACGGACACCGCTCAAGAGCACGCTGCATCGGCAGTGAAACAGAAACATCAGAACACCAAGCGCACTAATTGAATGAAAAGGTGTAGAGCCGTGAACCCCAAATCCTAAGGGTCTTAAGACTCGAATAAATAGTTAACTAAATCAAGCTTAAACTTGACTTTAGCTCAAAGTCACTCAATCATCGGTGTTTTGATAATTGCTCGCATATTTATAAAACCTCAATGGATTCGTGATTGATCACTTATTGCATTTCACTTGGGCATCCCCCTGGCCATATTTCAATTGAATTTTATCGTGACATATATGTGGGTTCTCCGGAGTGAAACTTTGTTGTAAGTTTCATTTCAGGTGGTTCTTTTGTGAAACGGAACTGCGATACAATAATATTATAACTTGAAAACTTAAGTTTGATCAGCTAATTGGCTCTCTTACAATTTACACACATGGCTTACGAATACGTAACTTAAATAGTAATTGAAAAATAAACACAGATCTACCGAGGGGCAGTCACACACGTTTTAATTGTCACCGAGGGGAGGTGTAGATGCTTAATTAACTGTCAGATATTAAGAAATTGTATAAGGATGAACAGGGCTATTAGTGATTATAGTGATTACTTGCAGATATTCATTTCTATATGTTCAATTCTGGAGATAACAAGTAGATTTTTAGATTTGGCTACTTTAGTTAAATAATTATACTCTTTGTTAAAATCCTAACATAAATTTAGGCGAATGCAAAAAATTCAATAATTTTGAGACATACCTGTGAAAAATAATTCTTGAATTATGAATCATTCGAAATAGTTAAGAGTTGTGTAATCCCTTTAAAATATTTTAATAATAGAAAAATATTTTAATAATAGAAAAATATTTTAAATAATTTTTAACTTGAAAAAATGTTATTTTCTTTCAAATTCTAACATTTAAATTTAAATCGATAAGAAATAACTGTTTATTTAGGTTTACCTAAAACGTTGTAGACTTTTGTAGACCACGGTTTTTCGGGGAGATCAGTGAATCCCAATTAGACTGCCAAACTGGTCTGTGAGGGGATTTTTTGGTCTGTTGTTTTTAAGATCTCTAGATGATTTTTTTATGTTCAAATTGGACCTTCGATAGGGTTCGTGTGAAATAAGGAGGATTGCCGGCGATGCCACCTGGTGGCCACCTGAATCCGCACCTTCGGTTTCAGTGTGTGTGTGTTTCGCGGCATCGACAGCGCTACCCTCGGGCCGATCGTACCGCCCAACCGACCCGTACCGCCCACACCCACAGCCGACGCGTCGCAATCTGCCGACGGCGCAGCGGCAGCGGCAGCGGCGTTTACCGTGCGGCGGCTACCCAGCGGAACTCATCAAATTCAATACGAAATATTTTAGTCGCCGAGTTCAGCTCAACGCCGATGGTTTAGACACTGAGCCACAGGCCGCACAGCTCTCGTTAAGCCGAAAGTGGCGTCTGAATAAATAAATACAACAAAAAAGAAAAAAAGAAAATAATAAAAGTAAACCGAATAAAAATAAAAACACTGAAGGCACCGTTCTCTCCGCTCTTAATTCAATTTCCATCTCGATCCCCGAACCCATTCCCAAAAGGCGATCCAACTGCAATTGCAGCCGTGTCAATGTAGACGATTGCGAGCAAACAGAAACCAGCGGCGATTAGAAAACAAACAAACTAGTCGAAACTCGAAACTCAAAACTCGAAATCGAAATTCAAATCGAAAGGAGGAGCAAGCCAGTGAGTCGCAGGTAAAGGTGGAAAATGGGAGGAGGTTGAGGAAAATGAAAATCGGCGGGGGATTTCCCCATAGAGTTGCCGCTGCTCGAACAATTTACAATTACAGCATCCACATGTGCATATGTATACCCATCCCCCGGAGTGTGTGTGCGTGCGTGTGTGTGTGTCTTGCTCTTTTACTAATTTTATTAACGACATGTAAATTAAATCAAATCCGCTTGTTTGACCATTTCTCGCTTTCCAGTGCTACGCGCGCGTCCCTTTCGCATAGGGATGTCAAAAATATCCAAAATGTAGTGTATTTGTCATGTTTACTATGTCCCATTCGAGTGTTGTGATTAAAAGAAAGGGATAAATTCGAGGATTGTATTATATCAACAGAGGAGATATGATAATATCTTATCTTGAGTTTCAAATTGAACTAAACAACATGTTTTTTTTTAAGTGAAAGCTGTGATCTTACATCAAAAACTAGTATTTCATATTAGTATTTTTTGTTCTTTTCATCACTCATGAGTAACTAATTGCAGAAATAAATTTTTTAAAAATATTTCAAATATTATCTATGAATGTTATTCCAAATTTTTCGACAACCCTTCTCTAAATTCAAATTTTTCGTTGACAATCCCGTACCATCCCATGCCATTTGTCAAGCCCAATTAATTATAATTAAACCTGAATATATTTACGCAAATCGTATTTAATTTATTCTAATTTTGGTTGTTTTCGCATTTTCTTGCTGCGGTTTGCAAAATGAGATCCGTGTTTTTCGCTATTGTTTGATTGCCCAAATTAGTGGTTCGTTTATCATTATTTTGATCGCCGACGAGCAGAGATTCGTACCCGTTGCTCGTGAAGTATATGGGATGGCGAAAGAATCACTTCCAAATCTCAAAAAAGTTTTGTTTTTTTGTTTTGTTTTGTAATATCAAAAACAATATCAAAAGTTATAAAGCTAAAGCTCTCAAAAACCTCCAAATTGTAAGAATTAAAACATATATATTGTTGTAAAATGCCTTCAAATAATGAGTATCTTCTAGTCGACTATAGTTTTCTTTATTTATTTTTTGTCAAGTTTTGTTTTGCTAGTCTGTTTCCGAAGCTTCTGCTTTTTTTTTTTTTGATTTGCCGGAACTTCCGCAATTTGGAAACAGGTCTGCAGAGAAAGAAATGGGTTTTTTTCTATATATATAAATTATATCGTATATGTGATATCATGGATTATAGTAAGCGAAATTGTTTGCCGTGCACAATGACTTCCAGCTTGCGTTCGTGTGTCTAAATATTTTTAGCGGCTAATTTTACCATTGAATTGTGCATAAATAAATCCGAGAAGAAAAGTTTTTCTTTTTTCGCCAGCTAATTGTATTTAATTATTTCCAATTTAGTGGCCCGACTAAAGCAGAACTTTGTTTGTGTCACGGCCAGACTCCGGTGCCCCGTATCTCTGTATCCGTATCCGTGTAGCGGCGGCGTATCTGCGATTCCACACTCATATATCTAATTGTATCTGTCATAGACATGCAATTAATAACGTAAATGGGTAATTTGGAGCGCCATCGCTTGTTCGATTCGCTTGTGTGAAAAGTTTTGTCAAACCAGCCGGAAATGAGCGAAGCAACATTGGGGAAAACGCGGCCCGAAAAACTCAGACAGAGATTAGAAAATTAAATAATAGTACAATTATCGTGGTGGGGAAGGGGGGAGGTGGGAAGTGGGGATCGGATAAAAAACGATAGGCACTCGCCAAATATTTGGTAATAATCGCTGTAATTTTTCTGTCATTTGTTTTTTATTCGCCATGATTCACATCGTGGGAAGAGTCAAAATTGTTTGCGTACACAGAGAAATTTTTACCGCAGTCAGCATGACATTTCGAATATAAAAGTTATAATATACACCCAAAAAAAAGTGCGTGTTTTCAGGGGACAGTACAAATTAAATGGTATGGTTCCAAGTTCACGCAGTTGTGATTATAATAAAGATGATATAATGTTCTATTACAGTGATCTCTCAAAGTAGAGAAATAATATAAGCGATGATCGAAAAAAGTTTAATAATATTAGGATTTGATGGCTTACAAAGTGTAAATCTTGCGATACTAGCGATACTTTTTCTCAGTGCCCCACTCCTAGTTTCATATAGTCATGCAGGGGAGACCATCTGAACAAACGCTTCCTGAAGTTGCACATGGCCATAAGCCATAACCATCGATTTGGCTGGTTAGTATGCAGTACCAGTACCGGTGGTACTGGAAATGGTGATTGGTGGCCAAATAGTTGTTGACGTGACCGATCGACGGCTTGCGGTGGTGGCCCCAAGTGACCTCAATAGCGCGTCTTCCTCAATGGGGTTCAACGCACGTGTGATTGTTTGGCTTTGGATTGTCGCGAAAAGTGCACTAAATGCAGAAAGTACGAAGCTCTCGATCTCAATCCACTTGATTCCCAATGTCAAGTGCGCTCCAAAGACGATTCTTCGCGATTTATGAGCCATAAGTTGTATGACTTTAGGGTTAAGACTAAGACATTCTAAATGAATTACGCTTTGTCACGCCTTCGGCATTGTAAAATTGAACCCCATAACCCTAAAAAATACAACAATGTAGCGAGGAACAATAATCGTGTTCAAACTTAAATGTTTGCTTGCGTATTTGATTTATATTCCTAGTTCTGGTTAAATGATTTAGGTCAACTGGGCCTCATTTAACTTGGGAATAAGTTTCCGTATTTGTTTGGCTTTCGGTTACTTTCAAACCGAGAACAATGCAAAAGAGAATCAAGTACAGGGAGTGCAGGCTATACTATACAGCTCGACTTTCTATGCGAAATTCGATCATTGTTGAGGGGCTCTACTGTGCGGCAGATATCCAAATCCAAGTGTGGACTTTGTTCGCCGTAGCTTTCTATGTGTTTTCCACTCTGCGTCATCGCCCCAACGGAAGTTGGAGATTAAAACGGTCAGTGCTGCACTTTATGACCAAGATGTTTGGGTGTGTGTTCGTGTGTGATCACCTGTCAAGGTCAATTAGCTATGCCCAATTTTGGCTCATTTTAATTTCGCCAGTCTAGCGATGATTAAATGGAAACAGGGAAACCAACACCATTCAAAATAGAAATAAATATTTTTTTCAATTATTTACAATGTTGTGTGTATTTTTAGTGAATATTTAGATCTTGTAAAAATATTGGTTTAAGATTTCTAAAATTTGTATACATTAACTGTTTGATATTCCCAGCTCTAGTGCGTGTCTATATTTGGTTAGCTACAATCATTGTGGCTCTTCAATTTCTAGACATTCCCTTGGGCGAATTCTTTGCGATAAGGTTAATGCGCTTGGCACGTGAAGTTGCCAATGGCAGGGGGCCGCCGACGAGGGGGTGAGGGGGGATCGAATGACATATAGACGGGCATATGCTTTAAGCCAAAATGTGGCAACAATTGTGTAAACACTTTTAACGAACAAAAACAAATGCACTAAGCAAAACAATTAAAAGCTACAACGCAACAAAATGCGAGACAAAAAGGCAAGTGAAAAAATGAAAACGTCGTCGTTGTCGTCGTTGCTGTCTGGGATTTCCAAATCCCAGGGGGGGAAGATAAAGCTGCAGACCCGGAGATTTCGTTCCTACAGATCGGAGTTCCACTAATTACATTTCGCAATAGAATTGGCATGACACGCAGAACGATTCCACTACAAACTAGCTTCATTAGCGGCCTACAAGGGGATGCTGCGGTGGGTTTTTTAAGCGAAAAGAGAGGCACGAACACCTGTTTCTCGCAGATAACAGAACTTCCCCCCCACGGGGTAATGATGATAGCGCACCCACCTTCAGAGATCGCATGTTGACGCCCCACTTTGATTGACTTTGACTTCTCTTGACGTGAATTACTGACACAGATTTAAAAAAAGGGGTGAATGAAAGCCAAATCGAAGTGCAGGCAATGCAGTTCATCAAACCTGAACAAATAAATAATATTAAAAATTATAAATAAATACCTTATTATCCAGTAATCCAAGAAATTACATTTTAAAATCACAACAGAAGTTCGTTCAAGAAAACGAAGGAGCGCAATTAAGACAAGGGTGCCACGGCTGTGAGATAATAAGGCCAGATAAAAGATTAGCAGTGCAAAGAACCTTGTTAATGGGCTTTTAATTAAATTTATCAATTCCGTGTTTATGACAATTCAATTTAGATAGCAAAAGCAAATTAAGTTTTGGGCAGGCGAGACTAATAAATTACCCTCAAAAAACGCGAACTAAGAATAAAGTAGGTTATTTGCAATCATTAAAATCTGCTTAATTAAAGACACAAGCTAAGGCCTAGACGTAGGTAGAAAAGCTATGCAAAGAGGAATGAATGAATAAATAAATGAATGAATGAATGAATATTTTTGGACCAATTTAAGCCAGAATATTTTTAGGCCTTGTCGAAAATCGGAAGAGTTTATAAATGAATGACTCTAGGGTCTAGACTTCTGGACAGCTATATATATATGAATATATACATTTTGAAAGTTTTTGATGATAAGGTATATTTAAGAAAATATTGAAATATTTATTTTATAAGTGTATGATTTAAAAGAAGTGGTTTCCATCGAACTATTAAGTTATGTATTTATTGGTCCATCTTCATTATTAATTGTTTTTGGTTTGGAGATGAAATATTTCATTGCATAAGTGTAAGATTTTTACTCCGGTTAATTGTTATAATATTTTTTTTAAATATTTTTTTTTTAATTGCAGATTCATTTTACTTCGTCAGCAGGATGTCACCCAAGGACGGCAGCCTGGGCGATGCCAAATTCGCCAAATACACGGTGAAACACGAGCCACCGCCACCTAATCCCACCTCTCCTCCGACGACACAATCCCCCAGTGGAGATAAAGCGATGGTCACGGAAAAGGAGAAGGATAACGCCACATCGACCCCGCCTGTGAAACGCTCGTGGCGTGAGAAGATCCGCCTGGTGGCCAACAACGTCACCGTGGAACCGATCCTGGCCGCCTACATCATGCCCAGCGTGCTCTCCAACCTGGCCACCCAGAACCTCAACCTGGAGAAGGCCTGTCGGGTGAACATGGCCTACGGGGATGAGGTCTGCGACGCCCTCACCCGCCGCCAAACAGCCAACTACACACTGTATGTAATTGAATTCATGGGTTTTAGAAAGCCTTTACTAGTTTACTTACTTCGTACAACATTTTTCTATTGGTGGTAACTAAAAATGGTGCCTAAAGGTATGCAGTAATATAATTGATTTTACCTAATTTTCTTCCCTGTGATTTTAGGCACTTCTTTAAATTTATGAAATTAAACTTAACTTTTTCGTTTTTATTGATTTAAAATTTTTTTTTTAAAAGAATTTTAAATGTATAAGCCAATCTTAGCTCAGTGCTTAAAACGTGAACCTTTATTTTGAGTTTGGGTTATCTATTTGATCTTGAGTGAACTGGTTTTAGGAAATAAATATTTGTTTAATTTTCTTGATTATTTGATTATAAATTAAAATTTTAAAAAGATAAGACACTTAAATGGATTTTTAAGCTTTTGCATAAAGTCAATCTAATCTTAATATAAAGCGACTTATTCGTACCCATATTAATTTTGAGCTATGGTTGGATCTTGGGTATTAGAAAATAAATATACATTTTCAAACAAAATTTTTTATTATTAGGTAACATTACCTACCTTGCCTACGTTTATGAATACTTTAATTTATTTTATTTTTCCCCCAGGGAGGAGGAAACCGTGCAGCAGATGGTGGCGCGGATGGCCGCCTGGAAGACGGTGATCCAGTCCCTGTTCCCCTGCCTGCTGATCCTGTTCTGGGGATCGTGGAGCGACCGCCACCGCCGGCGCAAGCCGTGCATACTTATCCCGGTGGTGGGCGAATTCCTCGGCGTGGTGGGCCTCATGCTGTGCGTCTACTTCGAGCAGGCGCCCATGGAGGCCGCCGCCCTCACGGAGGCCATCTTCCCCTCGCTCAGCGGCGGCTGGTTCACCATGCTGATGGGCGTCTTCAGCTACATAGCGGACATCACCACGGAGGAGGACCGCACGCTGCGGATCGGGATCCTCAACGTTTGCTTCTCGGTGGGCGTGCCCATCGGCATGGCCTTCAGCGGAGTCCTGCTCAAGTAAGTCCTGATTAGAAATAGGATTTCACATTTTCCTTTTTCAATTTTGATATAAAACTATCAGAAAATGAAGAAACGACTGTACTTGATTTCAAAATTTAAGTTTTGGAGATAAATTTGATTTTTCGTATAATTTGTTTTTGCTATAACTTTTTCAAAAATGGTTCCAAATTAAAACGACGAACTGTTTTGTGCAGATAACAACCTAATAATTAATATAAGTGCACTTTCCGGCTAATTTGAGACATTTTAAATTTTTTCAAATTTTCGATTTTTTTGTAAGGGGTTGTATCACAATTTTTTGCGAAAATTTTCAAAAAAATCAAATTTTTAACCTGAAATGCCAAGTTGTAGGAAATTTAACTACGAGTTCGGGAAGGTATGTCACTCCATATTTGGACAATTAGTTCCATTTTTATAGCAAAAATTCCGACTTTTTTATTTACGGAAAATGAAGATTTCAATTTTGGACCAAAATCTGATTTTTTCGTAAAATTTGTTTTTGCTCTAATTTTTGCAAAAGTGCTCCGATATTAAAACGGCGAACTGTTCTGAGCAGATAACAACCTGATAATTAATATTAGTGCACTCTCCGGCTGATTTGGAAAAATTAAAATTTTTTCAAATTTTCGATTTTTTTGTAAGGGGTTGTATCACAATTTTCTGCGAAAATTTTCAAAAAAATAAAATTTTTAACCTGAAATGCCAAGTTGTAGGAAATTTAACTACGAGTTCGGGAAGGTATGTCACTCCATATTTGGACAATTAGTTCCATTTTTATAGCAATAATTCCGACTTTTTTATTTACGGAAAATGAAGATTTCAATTTTGGACCAAAATCTGATTTTTTCGTAAAATTTGTTTTTGCTCTAATTTTTGCAAAAGTGCTCCGATATTAAAACGGCGAACTGTTCTGAGCAGATAACAACCTGATAATTAATATTAGTGCACTCTCCGGCTGATTTGGAAAAATTAAAATTTTTTCAAATTTTCGATTTTTTTGTAAGGGGTCGTATCACAATTTTCTGCGAAAATTTTCAAAAAAATAAAATTTTTAACCTGAAATGCCAAGTTGTAGGAAATTTAACTACGAGTTCGGGAAGGTATGTCACTCCATATTTGGACAATTAGTTCCATTTTTATAGCAAAAATTCCGACTTTTTTATTTACGGAAAATGAAGATTTCAATTTTGGACCAAAATCTGATTTTTTCGTAAAATTTGTTTTTGCTCTAATTTTTGCAAAAGTGCTCCGATATTAAAACGGCGAACTGTTCTGAGCAGATAACAACCTGATAATTAATATTAGTGCACTCTCCGGCTGATTTGGAAAAATTAAAATTTTTTCAAATTTTCGATTTTTTTGTAAGGGGTCGTATCACAATTTTCTGCGAAAATTTTCAAAAAAATAAAATTTTTAACCTGAAATGCCAAGTTGTAGGAAATTTAACTACGAGTTCGGGAAGGTATGTCACTCCATATTTGGACAATTAGTTCCATTTTTATAGCAAAAATTCCGACTTTTTTATTTACGGAAAATGAAGATTTCAATTTTGGACCAAAATCTGATTTTTTCGTAAAATTTGTTTTTGCTCTAATTTTTGCAAAAATGCTCCGATATTAAAACGGCAAACTGTTTTGAGCAGATAACAACCACATAATTAATATTAGTGCACTCTCCGGCTGATTTGGAAAAATTAAAATTTTTTCAAATTTTCGATTTTTTTGTAAGGGGTTGTATTACAATTTTTTGAGAAAATTTTCAAAAAAATAAAATTTTTATCCTGAAATGCCAAGTTGTAGCGAATTTAACTACGAGTTCGGGAAGGTATCCCATTCCATATTTGGACAATAAGTTTCATTTTTATAGCCAAAGTACTGACTTTTTTTATTGGCGGAAAATGAATATTTCGATTTTTGGCTAAAATCTGATTTTTCGTATAATTTGTTTTCGCTATATCTTTTGCAAAAAAAATAATAATAATATAAGTGCACTTTCCGGCTGATTTAAGAAGTTTATGAAATTTTCGAACACAAAAACTTATTTGTTTTCGAACTCCTTTCCAGGCAAATCGGCTTTTATGGCGTGTTCTCGATCTCGGCCGCCTTCTACGTGATCGCCTTCGTCTACGGGTTCTTCTTCCTGGAGGAGCCGGTGGCCAGGCCGGAGAAGAGCGCCGGGGAGCAGAAGAGCCTGCTGGCCGACTTCTTCGACAAGGAGCACGTGGTGCAGACCTTCCGCGTGGCCTTTAAGAAGGGCGAGAACCAGCGCCGCAAGCGGGTCATCCTGCTGATGATTGTGGTAATGGTGATCATTGGTCCGCTGCACGGCGAAATGGCGGTGACGTATCTGTTCACGCGATTCCGCTTCAACTGGTCGGAGGTGGAGTTCAGTTTCTTCTCCACCTACGCCATGTTCACGGGCCTGATCGGCGTGATCTTCTGCGTGGGCGTGCTCTCGCACAAGCTGAACATCGACGATGCCCTCGTGGGCGTCTTGTCGAGCACCTCGAAGATCCTGTCGTCCTTCGTCTACGCCTTCGCCACGCTGCCGTGGCACATGTACCTGGGTGGCCTCGTCGAGATCTTCAATGGCACGGCCTTCATAGCGATGCGCTCGATAGCCACCAAGCTGGTGTCCAAGGACGAGCTGGGCAAGGTCAACTCACTGTTCGGCGTGGCGGAGGCCCTGATGCCCATGGTGTTTGCGCCCATGTACACCACCCTGTATGCGGCCACCTTGCGGGTCCTGCCGGGCGCCTTCTTCCTCCTCGGCGGCGGACTCACCCTGTTCTCTGTGTTCATATTCCTGTGAGTGCAGATTGCTGTACTGTTGTCATCATATTATTACCTTTGATATCTCTATCTCCCCTTCAGTTGGATGTACCGCTTCCAGGTTCGCCAGCGGCGGAAACTGACCTCACCGGATGCGGAAAGTGCCGTCGCCACCGCCACCGCCGCCGCCGCCGTCAAGGATCCCAATGGCAATATCAACGCCATCGAAGCTCTGGCCTTGGCCAGCGAGGCCAAGGGCCAGATGAACGGCATCATCGCCAATGTGATACACGAATCCTTGGAGCACAACGAGCCACCCACTGGCAACCCCACTAGTAACCCCGGCGAACGGGGCATCGAGAACCCAGGGTTCGTGCAGGAGGAGGTCAGGGTCAAGGATTCTTAGGCGAGTTGAGAACGGGATCGCGCGCATCACATCCCCTCCTCATGTATGTACATACTCACATTCCGCTAAGGGATCGGGATGAGGTGTGCAAATAAAGTGGAAAGTGGTTCAAAAAACAAGGAACTTCCAGTGGTGATGCATCGATTCAATGGATTTAAGCAGTGAATATAGCGACACACTTACTTTGAACACTTGTAACGATTCAAATGATCCAGTGAATTAAACTTCCTGCGTGTTATTCTGGAACCCACACCAAGTCCCATTCCTAAATCCTAATCCTAAACAATGTGTACAATTACAAATATTACTTTTTTTTATTTAGCCATAAGTTTCTAAATGTATTTTCGTTTTCGTTGTAATTATCGTATGCTACTCCGATTTGTTATTTTTATAATTTCTTTTTTTGCCTAGCTGTAAGGAGCGTTAAGAAGAATTTAATAAATGTAACATTGTCCGAAGCGAAAGGTTGTAGGATGGGGTGTGACTATTACACTGGCCAACAAATGAAAATAATTGTATTGCACTGTTCATTGTAAAATATTTCAAAATTCAGAATGCTAAAATATACGAAAAATATTAGAAGCATCAGGTGAAACTCCAATAAAATACACACACAAAAAATTCGATACGAAGCGTAGGTAAATTTTACATTTTTTAAGATCAATTTTAACTTGATATGGACCCGTGTAAAATTGATATGGTTGAAATGTAAACATCATGTTCGAAGTATGTAAGTTCGAATTTCGAATCTGTCTTTCCCGTTTCAACTCACGTCATTTTGCTCTCCATAATGCGTATTGCTCTCTTTTTCGAAGTGAGAGAGTCTCCGAGGGAGAAAATTCAGCAAAATGACCTTATAAATGTAAATTGGATAAGTATTTCATGAAAAAACGATGTGGGTATGAATTACATGCCATTTACATTGGCCATATCGAATTTACGGGAACGTGCTTTTTTTTGTGTAGTTCTTGCAGACCAGTGTTCTTGGCCATCGTAATCAGTGTCGCTGGCAAACAATTACACACACAAATGGACTAGTTGGCGCGGTTAAATGGAGTTCTGGCCGCGAGCCTATCGCTCTCTTCCTGCGCATAAACAGGATGCCAGGAATCCGGGATACGGGGGCCAGCAGGACGAAGGATATCAGACTGCGGACACGGGGCACTGAACAATTGGTTTGCTCATGTCGCTGATAATTGTCGATTACGTTGCACAAAACGGATGCGTTTTGTATCTGCCCCTTGTTGCATGTATGCATGTGGCTTTAGCTATTGTTGCTCTTTTTCGCTGGCATGCCCCCTGAAAAGGTTCCGAGTGCATTAACTGTGTGATAAGTCCGGAATCGCATGTGAATCGTATGGTAACATTATTGCGGAGGACGATAGATATATTTTTTGTATATCCGTATATAGTGAAACATTCGACCTATAGATTTATAGAAGACATAATTATGATATGAGAATTGTAATTGAATGTTAAGAATATTGTTTTTCATATATGTAAACCACTATCCTGCAATTTCTGGACTTATAAAGTATATTGCCATGTTTTAAAATCTCGGGAACCGTAAGATCTAATAAAATAATATTAAACATACATATTCGCTGAGCTTCAGCATTTTTCACACTTAAAAAGGAGAGGGTATTTAAAAGTCCCTGTATTGTGCAATCGTTTAGCCTGCATTGCCATCTGCTGCCGCATTATTGCTTGCCGGGCATTTTTGTTTTTGGCAACTGCACGCGGCACGTATTGCACTTGACAGGACTTTCGGGGGGCGTGGGCGGGGGCGGTGTCAGGTTTTAACTGCGACTGGCATCAGCATTTAGCCTTCCTCGCCTTCCGTGGCCTTTAATTACTTTTTCGATACCGACGCCCACCTGGAAATGGAAACGATTCTGCCTCTATTCCTTCCAACTCTTCAGCTTGGCCATAGTTTTTCGGGGGGCCAGAAAAACTTATGCGGCCAACAACATGTTGCCGAAACATACAAAGTGGAAATTCGATATCGCCTTTGTTTTCGCTCCCTCTTCGGACTTGTTTGAGATGATCCGTTGACCCATAAATAATTGGAGTAAACAATGGCCAGCGCAACGAATCCGAGTTCGAGTGTGAAGTGTGTGGGGAGCGGGGAGAGGGGAGCAGGGCGACATGGCCATAAATCAGGGGCCAGCTGCATTTAATCTGGCTTAAACACGCATTTTCTTGACAATTTCACAGTAAACTGTTCATTAAACATGTCCCGGAGCTTGTTTTTCGGGGAATGAATGGAGCACTCTCCATAATTAATACCCCGTTTTCCCAGCTCACCCACTCGGGCCCGCGTATAAATCAAACAAATTCTATCGGTTAATCAAATCCGAGACCAAAATCAAATGCAAAGTCCAAGTCAAAGGCAGAGGCAGCGGCCAAAGGCGGCCATCCAAATGGGCATCTTCATATGGATTTGTATGGCATCAAACGAGTTAATTAAGCGTAAGCTCAGCCAAAAAATAAGTAAAATAAATATAAAAAAATGTCTACCATCCATTGCGACCTGAACATACTCATTGCTTTTATTTCGTAATATTAATATGTATTTATCTGGACTTTCCTAATTGAAATATATACTTTTTTAGTGTTTTTAAACCTCTCATTTATATTTTTAATAGGAAATATATTGCCATTTCTTTTATATATTTGATAGATGTATGTTTCTTGATTTATTTCTGCTCCTAACTTAAGATTCCCTTGATCCCGGCGAAGTAGAGGGTGCGAAAAAGCCCCGGAAAGCAATGGCAAAGGTTAAAGAACCTCGAGGAATGACTTTCTGGGCGGGCGAAAGTCAAGGGATTTGACCGTTAAATTCCCCCAGAGGGTGGCTAACACACACACACACGCACACACTTACACTTAAGGGAAAGAGAAAGTCGGACATACATGTCAGTAAGCCTATTTTGTCTCTTGACCTCATTCCTCGGTCTGGGCTTTCGCTTTCCCTTCCGCTTTTACCGCTCCTTCCGCCTGCGTTTCTTTTGGCTGCTTCTGTTTCTGTTTCCGTTTCCGCCTGGCCAACTCCTCATCTCGAGTCCAACTTCGATGGCAAATGCTAAGTAGTTTCGCTTTTAGTGCAAAACACTTGCCACCTCGAACTCCTTAGTTCCCTGGCCCACATTTCCCCAGTTGTTCACCCCTCCCCTCCTCGTCGGCCACTTCACGTTGCTTTGACTTTGATATTTGCCATACTGGCGGAGGTGGAGGGGTGAAAAGGTTTTATTTGTAGATGTAGCAGCTCCAGCTCCCGAATCTCCTGTGTGCTGGCAATTTCCTCAAGAGGATTCGCGTTGGGAAAGCCTGGCTCTCTGGAGTTGGCTCAAATTGATGTATGTGCCCTCCTAATCAATCGAATTGCTCGCAATCCGCTTGCTGCCGGTGGTCGTCAAAGGAATAACCACCCCATACCCATACCCATTAATACTGGATATCCGAACGAGTTCCTTCCATTCATTGTTTGCCCTCCATCCAAGTCAATATTCAACTTGAAGTTACACTTGCAGTGGCACTTACACTAAATATTCATCAAGATGAATGCAGTTTAAGAACTGTAGGTCCTTAAAAGGGCTTATTATATGGGTATGTGGAAAAACAGTCCTTACTTTGCGTGCCTAAAAGTAAAGTATTTTGGCTGATATAAATTTTGATCAAGTCGCCCATGCAAACAAATTTTCACTAACTGTCAAGAATCTACATTTGGAAATTCAGTTCTAAACTTCTCTCGCACCGATCAACACGTTTCCTTCCCCCTATCAGTAAAAAAGTAAAGTAAAAAGGTACAATTACCATTGAAAAAACTCATAAAATTGTCTATTTTTCGACTACAATTCAAGTTCAAATTTTTCACAATTTGTTCATAAATTTTTATTAGGTAGGCCATGCAAACAAAATTTAACTAGCTGTCAAGAATCTACATTTGGAATTTCAGTTCTAAACTTCTCTCGCACCAAACAACACGTTCCTTTCCTCCTATCAGTAAAAAAGTAAAGTAAAAAAAACAAAATTATATTGAAAATTTATATTGAAATTCAAATTCCAAAAACTTGCAAAAGGCTTTTAAAGATGGGCGACTTTGACGAGTGCTCCATGGACCAACACTTCACCACCCAGCTGCGTGAGCTCCGTCGGCACTCAAAGGAGCACCCAGTAAGCGAGGAGGACTTCGGTATCTGCCAACACTGGATGATTCACTTCCAGGAGGCCAGAGGGCAGGAAAAGTTCGCCCGGAACTGCCTGATGCACCTAATGTGCGATCAGTTGCGGGAGAAAGGCTGCCTAAACAGGCCCTTCATTGATATGGACAATATAAGGCGCCCTCTGGATGATTTGGTGAATGAGTGGAGAGCGGAGGAGGACCAGTCGGAGGGGCAGTCGGAAGTGGCGGGAAAAGCTGAGAATACAGAAAACCGCTCTGGATGTGAAAAGTGTGGGCACTGCCAGGAAACCGCCGCTGGGGCTGGGGAGCCACTTACCCAGTCTCAATTTGAGACCCTGCAGCAGGCGAACGAGGATCTCCTCAAGGAGCTGGACAGGCTGCGCAACTACGCAGTGGAAACTGAGCAAATCTACAGGAGACGGACTGAATCGCTGGACAAGAGGATGTCCGATAAGACGTGTATGATGTACAAACCGAAGATCGGTAAGGACAGTGTTAGCCAGGCCTGTCGCATGGCCATTGAACGTTTGAAGGACTGGCGCGGGGAGAGTGTGCGGCTCCACTTCCTGGCCACCTGCCTGGAACCCCTGCTGAAGAATGAAATGGTGCCCAGCTTACAGATCGCCGAGCTCGATCTGAAGTTTGAGGATACAGTGAACACCCTGGTTTTAGATGCCTGCAATCGACGGGACGATAACGTGCGGATGCTCTATGAATACGTTTTGAAGCATGACAAGGAGGGCCTCCAGGCCAAGGAGGCAACTTTGAATCACGGCCTGGATGTCCTTAGGCAAAAGGAGGATAAGCTGCGCCGCTTGAACGATACCTTGAGGCTGGAGCGGCAAAGACTGCGCGAGGTTGCCGACGATCTGAGGCGGCGTGAGGATCTGCTGTGGGAACACGAAGCTGTTGCCGCTCGATCAGTTACAAGACTTTCCGTTCGCGAGCCTGAGCCTGGCAGCCCCACTCACTCCAAGTGTGAGGTATGCCAGCGGGAAATGGCCCTTCAAGCAGCATCAATAAATTCAAATCCAACCATGAAGACTAGTCAGAAGACTGCAAGCGGCGAAGATATGCAAAAGCTATCGGATGAATTCAGCGAACTGTCCGCAGACGCAGACAAATGGTGATCGTTCCACAAAAACGCCTTCAATCAACACATATTCCTATACATCATTTTAGTTTCCTGTTCGAATGTTCGAAAATTGTTCAGTTGCTTTAACCATTTCTGAGGCTCCATTTCAAATTTTGTTTCTATATTTAAAGTCAAGTTGGAAAGAAATTTTGATAAGTGCAGTTTTAATTTTCTCGTAATACGGAGGGAAGTTGGGAATACTAGTCTTTATTTTAATATAAAATAGAAAATAAACTGCCAGTTGCAGTAAATGTGGGCAATTAGGGCGCAAAACAGTTGAAGAGGCAAGTCATTGTGTACACTGGCTACTCATTCACGCCTCCCATCGAGATCCCTGACTTTGTCTTCATGTTCGTCTTCGTCTTCATCTGCAGCTCCAGCTCGAGTCCCTTGTGAAGTCAATTGGTTCGCCACCACAACATTAATGTGGCCCCTGTTCCGGACCCGGTCCCAGAATCGGAACCCTCCCCTCACGACTTGGGCTTAAGTAAATATTTGGCCTACGTGCCCATTACGTGATTTTCCGATAGTCTCCCATCGATAAAGACGACGTTGTCGGCGGGGCGAGCTGAGAATGGGAATGGGAATGCTGATGGTGATGATGACTGGTGATGGCGATGGGAAGGTGCACTTGAGATGCAATGCTAATGCTGCATCGCTTTGGTCGGCGCTACTTGAGTGAAGGATGCAGAACGGAAACCTCGGGGCGGCATGCCTCGATGGCAACGAACTGGGGATTCGGATTCGGTTTGGAGATCTGAGATCCCATAACATCCCGTACCAGAAACCGAAACGCGAGATTTGTCTAAATCTTCCGCTGAAATTCGTTTGTTTTCGGTTCGTTTGGTTTCAAAAGCCCGCGCAATCCCGGGTAGATCGATGGGAACTAATTACTTCTGAGGTATGTGGAAAAGTGGATTCATCATGGTGCATATCACGGCGTACTTATATCAATGTACATTAAAAATATCTACACTTATATTCAAGTTATAAAGATTAATATAATGTTACTTTATTTATATCAAGTGTTTCTTATTTACATATTTTTTCGCTGCATGGAAACTTTCTAATTGGCTGATTTAATGTTTCCAAATGCCTTTTTAATACTCTGTCAGGAACAGAAGACTGCTGTGCAGTGGAAAGTGCAAAAACCATTTTTTAAAAGAGTGAGTGCAAAAATAATAATAATAATAATAATGTATTATACATCTGCATGCCACGTTTTTTGTTCATTAACTCGACTTTTGTGGCGAGGGGAGGCCAAATCCGAGCGGTAGCCACCGCAGAGTCAAGAGCTCCGGCAACAAGGATGTGTTTCTGTCTGTCTGTCGTTCGTCCGTTCGTCCTGCCATGACCTCCTTCCACCCGGAGTCGTCCTGTTCCTGCCCGGCCGAAACATCGCTTATATAGAAAACTTTATGCTTCGTTAAAAATGATGTACAAATCAAATGCCAGAAGCAATTTCCCAGCAACAATTACAGCCAAAACACCAGCAGCCAGAGCAGCTTCGCCAAACCACAACAATGCGGGGCCAAGATGTAAGGGAGTGTCTGGCAAGCACACTGGAAAAAATAATACAGTGTTAAATGACATAGGAATTGGAAATTAATAAGTAAAGTATACATCTCTTCTTGCAAAGCAGTTGATTGAATTGACAAAGATTTAGAGCTAATTAATTAAGAAATAATTATTTTATGAGGTTCTAATCTACCAGTTTTTCCCTCTGTATCAAAGAATTATGATATTTTACTATATTTATTTCTTAAAGTATAAATAGTAGATAATTTTCATAATGCAATATTTTCCATTGAACCCATGCAGATTCAACCAACGAAATTTCGCTCCGTGTAGAAGTCAATCCTGGGTCTAAGGGATGTGTGTTGCGGCGGACAGGCCAAAAGCTTGCGAAGGGCAATGAGCAAAAATAAATAAATCATTTAAATGAAAAAAAAAAACGAATAAAGGCATACAAACGCACACGGATGCTGGGGAAGGGCTCATTAGAAATACATGGAAGCAACCACAACAGCAGGAAACCGAGAAATAACTAATATCCCAGCAAAAATTCTGGAAGCAGCAAGCCGAGCTATTTCGGAAAATTAATTGAAAATTTAATACGCAAACAAATGTGTGTAAAAAAGGATTGGGGAGAGTCTAAGAAGCGAAAACTATATTTAACGGCTTTGGACACAAAAATATTATTCACTGGATTGGGATAGATTTCCAAAGAGCAAAGACAATAATCAAATTGGAATAAAGGTTTCTAAAAAGCTGTAAGCCAAAATAAATATGTTTAGACTCGGAATTTTTAAAACAGAGTCTTCTAGGAAGGTAATGAATATTTTTAACCTAAAAATAAATCATTTTTCACAATTTTTGGACAGCTTGGAACCAAAAATGTTATCTTTAAACCTTTGAAAATATTAGGTATATATTAGCATTAGTAAATTTACTTAAATTGCAGCTTTGTTGCTGTTGTTCACACATTCCTCCTTTCATTTCCTCACTTTGAATCGCGATCGTGGGACAAATGTGGCCAGGCGTGCGCTCTAGTGCCACGCCCCAAACGAAAGGCGTTGACCAGCGGCTTCATCGCCATCATCATCATCATCATTATTAACATCGGCGGCCTCATCTGGAGTCACTGAGCCAACTGAGCTCTATAATGATCGTAATGATCAGGTGCTGGCCATTTACATTTTGCTCGGCCAAGTGCGAGGAGGCGTCATAATTACACGTTCCGCACTTTTCGGTGCACAGAGAGAAAATGTTGTGGTTCAAAAATGCAATACCCAATGCTGCATTGGGAAATGCCTATAGCTTGAAAAATAATTGATTTAACAATGGAGGAAAGATTTAATTTCTCAAAAAGTATTATCAAATTTGATTTCAAAGTGGCCTTAATTTAAAAATCATAAAAATACTATTATTATTTATTATTATTACCTTAAGTTTGCCATATAATTTTCTGGAATTTTTCCGAGTGCCTAAGATCAAAAGCTGAAGCTGCGGTTCGTTTTTTCGTTTTTCTGGCCAAGAGAGCTTCGGGCAGAGTGAAATCGACCGAAAGTTTTCCTCAATAGGGAAAAGCAAATCATATCTCGCTGCGGTTTCCTAGGCGAGGAAGCAAATGAAATTTAAATTCCATTTAGGCCAGCTCCGGAATTAGCGAAATGGACCCAAATCAAAAAAAGGGGCAGAGAAAACAACGTCTGCGGCAGAGGCAGGTCAAAAAAGGAGTCTCGAAGGGAACACACACACACATGTGTGGGCTGTGGGCTGGCATAAATATTTACAAACAATGACGACGGAAAGCCAAAAGTGGCGGCAGAAACAAATCCGTTATAAATAAAACATAACGAAAAGATTTCCAGCTACGAATCCACTTGAAACGCAAACCCAAACCGAAACTCAAACTCAAAGGCGAAAACTCGAATTCGAATTCAAGCCTGGGGACTCCATCCTGGTGAAACCGAAGAAATAGGAGCCCAAAAAGACGACGAAAACGAAAAGATGTCAAAAACAATAAATCAAAAATAAAGCAGCGGAGCAGACGAAGTGCACACGCAGAAATTAATGGTAATTTTATCATTTACCACTCGAAATTACCCTTATTTTCTACTAATTTGGGGCTCCGGCTAAAATAAATGTCAAATTTAGTAATGTTCTAGAATTTCACAAATAATTCTTATTAAATAGAGCGAAAAATATAAAAAAAAATATTATAATTTTTTGGAATATTAGTTTGTTAAAAAAAACTCAGTAACTAATCGAAACCAATGATTTTTAAGGAGTTGTGTTAAATCTTATCAATAATTTTTATATATACAAATATTTTCTTTGTTTTTTCTTTGGCTTTACTAATTGACGATTGGCTCAGTGCTGTCGGTGGGTGAGAGGGTGGAAAGCAGGCCGCTTGAACGGAAGCCCTGTCTCAGAGACCGGCGAAGATTTCTACCGGCACGTTCCCTTGAGGGCCTCTTTTTTTACAAATCGCTGGCTGAGGCATGCCACTGGGCAAGCTCCGAGCATTAAGAGTCGCTTTTTCAGGAAGAAGACATCCAATATCCAACAAAAACTGTTGCGCAGGCGTCGCTGTGTCTTCGTCTTCTCCAACTGAATCTGACTCCGTTACCCCAAATGTACAATGTACAGACACACATACATATATCCCCATACCTCCTCTGTCTGTGTCTGCGATTAGCATTTCTGAATGAGTGGAATTTTGAAACGGAATCATGACAGCGGAAGTTTTGAGAACGGTGTCTTTGTTGTAAAGAAGGTGCGACCTGAAATCGGGATCGGGTAAGGTTTGTACGTTTATTTCCAGACAGATTTTGTGCGCAAAATACTTTACGAGGGGGAAAGTATCGAAAATTATAAATTATTGAAATGCTAAACGTATTAATTATGTTTATATTTTTTTATATTGGGTAATGATACTAATTTGAATTATAATTGAATTAAAATTATTTTAGATATAGAGTAATTTATAAATTTCATTGAATTCAGTTTTCGTCATTTAATAGCTCATTTTTCTTTTCCTCATATAATAGCTCAAAGATTAAGGGTTCAAAGATCTTTCCTTTTTTGACATATTTATTGAGTCCCTTATCAACATGACTCTGAAAATCGTTCCAAAAGAGAGCCAGCAACAAATGTTGCTGAACTGGATGCTGTCTTAAAACATGGAATTAAAAAGGTGAACAATAATTCTAAAGCTTATTTTGGTCAATACCAGTCATTAATATCTGATAAAAACAATGTGTTGAATTAGTCGGATTTCTAAAGTAGGTTTTTTAAAAAGATTTTTAACCAAGCGGTTTATCCAATTAACTCTTTAGATTCGCCCAGCAAAACATAATAAATATTAAAAATTGTAAAATCAAATGTTTAAAGCAATATTTTAATGTATATATTTTTTGGATTTTACTTAAAATCAAACTTAACAAGAGTAAGCATCGAGATGGGAAATGTTGCCGAGCAGCCCCAATGTTGCTAAGGCAGCAGCAGCATCCGCTCTCTCTCGGCGTTTTGTTGACAGCGAACCCCAAATGCTGCCAAGCGAAGGCAAATCCAAAGGCAAAGGCAATCAGTTTCGACCGAGCGTTTGCCAGGTGAACAACTTTGAGCGGCGCTAGCGTTTCCGAGGCGATTCCGAGGCGATTTCGAGGCGGTACGAAATCGAATCCAACCGAAGTGCGCGTCGGGCCTTCGTTCTTGTTTTTTTTTGTTGTTCTGTGCGAGTGAGAGAGAGCGAGAGAGAGAGTGAGAGCGAAGAGGAAGGAGCAGCAGCCTCCGCGACAAGGAGTTGAGTTTATCACAGTGTGTTGTTGTTAGGACGAGAGAATCAGAATCCCAATCATAGCGAAACGAAACGAAACGATTCGGAACGAAACGAGACGAGAGTTGAGTCGACGGAATCAGAACAGGACCTTTTTGGGGGCAATTGGCGCGAGGACGTCGCCGTGGCGAACAGAAACACGCTGGCCGTTGACCGAGTGGCAACGCAGCCCGGAGAATCGGAAACTGAAACTGGAACTGGAGAATTGGTTCCTGAAGAGGAGAGTGCATCGCATCGTATCCGTATCGACTGAGAAACTCTTGAACTGAGACCGAGAATTTCGCAGCTGTTGCATGCTGTTGTTGTGGCAGACTCAGTGACGCCGCCGCCGCGAGTGCCGTCGCCACCGCGTCTTGTTTTTGTTATTTGTTTGTTTGGTGACCCCCACGCGATCCTCTCGAGTGTGCGACCGAGACAGCCATATACTACGCACATTTCACAAAAAGAAACACAACTCAAAGCAAAAGCAAAACAGTGAAACAGAAAGAGATAGTGGGACGAGTCCCGAGAACGAGGTATTTCGCATTCGAGCCAATGTACGTAAACAAACTGCCGCCGGGATCCCATAAGCTTCGAATATTCATATTCCCCAGTCAATAGTTTACAGTGATGAAAAAGTAATCATAATCAAAACAAAAACCCCAAGAATTATTGTCCGAGTTATCTTATTCACAGAAAGTTCAAGTGGCGTCTATAGAGGAAGATAAAGTTATTTTTGGAAATAGAGTCGGACTTCTTTAACTCAAGTTTTCTTAGGGATCTGGATTCATGAATATTCAGATAGTTGTTCAATTTATGGAACTGTTTATGAAGTCTTTATAATTTTGAAATTTTTCTACTTTAGTTTATCCAGTGTTTGATTTTTAGTGTGTTGAGATTGAAATCCAAATAATTAAATTAAATAATTTTATTTAAAGTTGGGGATCCAACTACAACTACAGTAATATTTACTCTTAAGAGTTACCCGATACCGATATAAAAGTGATTGCCAATAAAACTGGGAATATTCGAAGCTTACAGGGAGTTCAGGGTCAGAAGGCCAGAAAAGCCAATCGTCTACATACCCATATCTACCCATTTCCGATTCCGATTCAGGGTCAGGATGGGCCTGTTCCTGCCTGTGATCCTGGCACTGGCCATCATCGGATCCGGATCCGGATCCTCCTCGGCCGCCGGCATTTCGGCCAACGATCCCTGCTACTTCGAGGGCAAGCCGCGCAAGTGCCTGCCGAGCTTTGTGAACGCCGCCTACGGCAATCCCGTCCAGGCATCGAGCATCTGTGGCGCCCAGCAGCCGGAGCGGTACTGTGAGCTGCTGCGCGACGGCAATGTCGGCGAGTGCCGGCCGTGCGAGGCCCAGCGTTACGGTCCGTCGGCACTGACCGACCTGAACAACCCCAGCAACGTGACCTGCTGGCGCTCGGGGGCGGTCAACGTGCCCCACGATCCGAGCACCGCGCCACCCGACAACGTCACCCTGACCCTCTCGCTGGGCAAGAAGTACGAGCTGACCTACATCTCGCTCTCCTTCTGCCCCCGCTCGCCGCGCCCCGACTCGCTGGCCATCTTCAAGAGCTCCGACTTTGGCCAGACCTGGCAGCCCTTCCAGTTCTACAGCTCGCAGTGCACCAAGTTCTACGGTCGTCCGGACCGCGCCAAGATCTCCAAGTTCAACGAGCTGGAGGCGCGCTGCATCAACTCGCAGCACGACACGGGCGGCGCTGCCCAGCGGTTTGCCTTCAACACGCTGGAGGGGCGACCGTCGGCGAACGACCTGGACTCGTCGCTGGTCCTCCAGGACTGGGTGACGGCCACCGACATTCGGGTGGTCTTCCATCGCCTGGAGTTGCCGCCGCAGCTGCTGAAGGTCAAGAACGCCAACTCCTTCAGCGACGAGATGGGCGGCAGTCGGGAGGAGGACGATGACGACGAGGAGGCGGACCTGGAGTTGGACGGGGAGCAGGACGAGTACGACTACAATTTGCAGGACAACGACAGCGCCGATGCCGGCTATGATGAGTACGAGGAGCCCAAGAAGCACCTGGAGCTGGACGACGATCACCTGCACTTGGACTATGCCAGCGATGGGGAGCCGTCCGCCTCGTCGAATGCGAAGCCTGGCAGGCAGGGAAAGCACAAGGGCAGTGTGTATGAGAAGCACTACCAGAGCAAACTGGCGGCCACCACCAGTCCGCAGCCGAAGGTCACTCCGAATGGGAAGCTGGCCACGCCCTCGGCCAGCACAGCCGCCCCCGGAGCCACCGCCTCCGCCTCCGCCTCGGTGACCTTGCCCATTTCGCAGCACTATGCTGTCTCGGACTTCGCCGTCGGCGGCCGATGCAAGTGCAATGGCCACGCCTCCGAGTGTGTAGCCACGGTGGGCTCGGGCTCGGGATCAGGATCGGGACTCTCAGATCCGGATGACGGGCAGGACGAGGACTCACCCGCCGCCCCCTCACTGGCCGCCCACTTCGGACGCAGCACCCAAATGAGCGCCAAACTGACCATGACCTGCGCCTGCAAGCACAATACCGCCGGTCCCGAGTGCGAGCGCTGCAAGCCCTTCTACTTCGACCGCCCCTGGGGCAGGGCCACCGACAACGATGCCAACGAGTGCAAGAGTGAGTACCCCCCACCTTATATACTAGATAGTCCATCATAACCCTTCGAAACCCTGATCTGCAAGAGTTTTGAGGATTTAAACCTCGAATTTTTCATGGCAAATTGAAAAGCTTCTTTGGAAATGGGATTTCTATATAATATATCTTTAAAACCTTTGCTATAATATGTGGCCAGTTTTAAATCATTAAATTTGGTGGATAAGATAAAATAAGATATTACGGTTTTAATGTAGGTTCCTTTTTTTAGTTTAGAAGTCCATTTTAAGCCGGAAAACTTATATATCAGCTTGAAAACCAGATTTTTCACTTACGAATTTCATAATATTTAAATTTGAAACCAAAAAGCAATCAGTGATCCGTTTATTACGCTTGTAAAGGAAATTTGTAATGCCTCCTGATAAGCTATCTAAAAAATTCGGGCTATGCAAAGTAACCGCTGTGATAAATACCTTACTGAACTTAATAGTTTAAACTGATTATCGCAAGAACTAAAATTTATAGTTAAAATATAAGGAATAGAGGTATATTTTAGGAGCCAGATAGTGTTATCTGAAATACATACTTGCAAAAAAACTAAAAAAACCTATATTTTGTGTCCCATCAAAGTCTTTTAAATATATATCGATAAATTTGAAACTTAGCTCTCGACTTATTTATTACAAATCTCCTTTATAAATGTGGACCTCGAGTGTTTAAAAGTGATAAAGCGACCATTCTTTCATTGAGCCCGAACTGTAGAACCTCCGGCTGCTCGGCTGCACATCCATTGATGGTGATATTGATATTGATCTTTGGGAGCTGTTCTCGGTCAAGAGCAGAGGTCTTTTCATGGTCACTCACACTGGACAGTGCAATTGAGTGCATTTGCTGGGCGGGAGTGGGGGGAAAGTTGGGGATTCGAGTGGCGTTTTCAATTGCGAGCATTGTGTGATTGCGATTGTGATGGTGATGGTGATGGAGATTGTGCCCCCTCCCCCTCCCCCCTTCCCTCCTGCATTTGAGTACTTTAGCCTTGCACTGGCCATCGATACCATCGACGCCCCATCTCTTTCATCGCTCCAAATTGCCATCCACATTCCTCTCTTTGCATTTTTGGTGTTTTATTCGAGACTCGGAATGGCGGAATGGCAGTTGAATGCCTCGGCTCGAGACGATTACGATTGTCTAGTCAACACTTAGTTGGCACCGAGAATGTGTATCAGGATTTTTATGCCATCGAGCATCGACCGTCTTCATCATCATCACCATCACGTGATGTTCCATCCAACATATACATATTCACTCTGCTCACAGATCTCGCCTTACCTTTGCAGCCACGCCCACCAGAGGGCCATAAATTACTAACGATTAACTTTTTGTATACAATTGACGTCCACGTTGTTGTCGTCGTTGTCCTCATCCAGAATTAATCAAAAGCCAACCGAGGGCGGGGGAGCTGACCAGGCCCAAAAGTGGGTGGGGGTCGAAGGTCAGCTTAAAGACTCAACGGCACTAATTTATGGCTTATGGCAAAAAGAAAATCCCATGGCAATCGCCAATGAAAATGGCCAACGAGTTGAAGCGAAAAGGATTAGCTAGAGGGAGGAGTAAAAAAAATGTAATTTACTAGTTGCTGAATTCTAAGCTATTTTTCTATATTTATTCATAGGAATTAAACCTATTTGATTTTTAAAACCGTCAGTGAAATATTGAAATTAATTTCAAGCACTCTCGTCTGGAGATTTCCGTCTAATGTCCGTAAATCTGCGTAAACAAAGAGCCCAAAAATTTCCCTAAACTCTTTAACCCATGGCCAACGGCCCTTAATCGACCTTGAAGCTCACTAAGCCGAATAAGCCCAAACTTGTCCGTCTACTTCCGTGCGTTTTCCATCCATGATTTCCCGAACGATCCACCATCCACCCCGCGAAGTGTTTTTCGTGGGAGTCGGGGAAAAATTAATTTTCTATGGCTTAAATTTGAATTAGTCTCCGGCGGAATCCCCAGTCCGGACTTCATTACAAATGCAACGAAATAAACAGGGCGGGGGTAACAAGGGTTTGTTGGCTCCATGGCAAGATGGAGCACTCGGAAAGTGATAAAAAATATTTATGTCTGGCGAAATTCCAGCCGCCGGCTGTCCCTGTTCTTTACTGTCCTGTCCCATTTCCCTACCAAACCCATCCGTCTAGCTGCGTTCCTCTCCAGCTGACCAGTGAACTCCAAAGTCCAAAAAAGATTTAATGTTTTTTGTTTAGGACGCCGAATTCGTAAATATCCCTCACTGGTATTGTAATAAATTTTAAAAATAAATAAGATATGAAACAAACTAAATTGTTATTATTATAACACGGATAAGAAATGATCAGCTAATGATAATAATTCATCTCATGGTAGAAATACTTATGATTGTAGTGATTGTAAACCCAAAGTTCCCACTTGTAAGAGCATTAAACGGTGTGGCCAAATAACGGATCTAGTGGAGAGAGTAAATATTGAAGAGAGCAAAAATAAACATTTTGCTACCTGCTGCCGTGTGGCTTATCTCGCGGTACCCCCCACCCCCCCTGCCATTACCATTTCCAATTCCACTTCCAGCACACTCCACCCAAAATGCTTTATTCCGATTTGCTTTATTCGTTGGCGATTTGTCTCGATTCCGTTTGCCCAAAAAGTGCTCCCAATTCCCTGGCTCACCTGCACAGTGGTTCGCGGTCGAGTTTAAAACTAAACAAAATTGGGTATTTGTAGCTAAATCAATTTTAAAACTGTTTTATATTAGAATTAAACTACATTCTATAATAAACACATATAAGCAAAAACATTGCTTTTATAAAAATTTAATAAATTCAAGAAAAGAAGTACAAATAGTAAAAAAAATTTTTTTTACAATATTAATATCAATATATGTAAATATCAATATAATATCATAATATCACAGTTATAAATAGTTTTACTAAGTTTCGGCATCTTGTGCAGATTGTGAGCCTTGGGAGTTATCACCAATTGACTTGTACTGATCTCAATACTAGATTGTTGTAGGTTGTAGGTTGTACCCCTTGATTTCTGCCTGCCTTTGACCCACTGTGCCTTGAATCGCCTCATTGGCTCGCCGCTCGCGGGTCTCTGGGGTCGAGTGAAGCGCATCTAATGCGAGACATCTGTTAATTTTTTGGCAGGCTGCAATCGCCGGGGAAACCGAGAAGCCAAGGGGCATGCCATCGATGGTTGGATAGGACTGGGCTGGGCTGGGTTGTCCCCTGCCATGTCCATTTGCGGACGGACTCGACATCTCGACTCTCTCCCTCATTGAGACGCTGCTTTGTTTACTACGTTTATTTGTGTGTGATTTTCATATGTTTACTATTCCCCCTCGGGGGTGTGTGTGTGTGCTGCTCTACCGGTGGCGAGGGTGGCGATATTGTTCCCGTTCCCAATGCCCATATACCTTTTACCGAGGGCGGTTCGGAATGTTCGGGGCGCGACTAATTCGCCGCGTTTACATTTGCAAATTCCGCCTGGTAATCCCGCCAGCTGTGCGCATTTAAACTGTCCGGGGAGAGGTGTAAGTGTAAGCGGAGCCACGAGCTTATTCGAATCCCCGGCACCCACAACTGACTTGCAACAAATTGCCGCAGCTTAAGTTGCAGTGCCACTGGTGCACTGAAAAAATAGAAACGGAAAGGAAACAATTAATATGATTTATTTGTGATTTGTAATTTAAATAAAGGTAAATTAAAACCAATTTATTATCACAAAACTTATTGATAAGATATTAGTTGGTTTTAAAATATTCATTTACCTGTTTAAAAAATATCTCTACATATATAATATCATCAGTTTCAAGGAGTAGATAGAATTGAACTAGTTATTTCTCGCAGTGCAGGGGAATCAGTTGGAAAAACAGTAGCAATGGCAATAGTAAGAGTTACCTAGCGGTTGGCAGTTAAGTTGTTGCACATATGGAGGATGCAACGAGGAGCATTCGCATTCGCATTCGGGATTCTGGGCCATTCTGGTCGAGGCGGTTGGCAAACGGCAAGCAAAATGCAACATTTTATTGCATAACCGCAACACTGTGGCTTTGTGCCACACCCCCCGCCCTCCACCGCCACCGCCCTGCCCCTGAAGGGGCGTGGCGTGTCAATGTGATAAAATGCTGGCAGCTTCCATTTCGCTTGGAATTTCTCCTGTTGCGATTGCTTTGCTTTTTGCCTCTGGTTTTTATTTTATTTATTTTTTACTGGCGGCGGGACGCCTTAAAGTATGTGGCTGCGGGAAAAAAAGAGTGTTTTTCATTTAAGCGAGGAGCCGTGAAAAGTGAGAAAAAAGTGGAGGGGGTTGTGGGGAAGGGGAACAGCATGGAACTGCATAATGAGTGTCCTTTGTGTAGTGGCAGGACTCGGCGACTGTACTTAATTTGCATGCAGCAACGGACTGTGTATGTTATACGGATGTGATTTGCTCCGCTGAATGCCGGGAATTTAAGAAATGCGCCCTGGGAATCCTAATAAGTCTGAATTACGCCTTTTTGTTTGCCATCATGGCAATGTGGGGCCTTTGAGCCATTTGCCATTTAATGAATGAAACTATGGAGTACGTGTTTTTTTTTTGGGGCAAAGGATGGATACCATGGCGTGCACAAAAAGGACTCAACTAATGGAGTCCATGACTATTCAAAAGGAAACTCTCTTCTGTGTGAATCGAACTTACTATTCACGGACTTAAAGGATATGCAAAGTAGTTCAAAGTAACACGAAAGTAGTGCAGGATTTGTGTTTATCTTGGAGAAGTGTCAACTGGGGAATTCTTTTCCATTTTATGAACTGATTTTTATTTACTTTAAGTTTCATAAAAATATTCAGATTGAATTTCGCAGTGCAGGGAGTGTGAATTTCATAGAAAACGCAACTGTACGCTCATTTTTACCCCGGGGAATACCCGCAGATCCTTGCAGTTCCAGCTCTACCTATCCATCTTTCCCAACATCCAACTATTCAACTGACCAACCCTAGATATCCCACTAATGGCTTCCCTAGGCCAGCACTCTAATTCCTTCTCGCCCAGTGCCAGTGTTTGATTCATCACTTTTACTTCTATTTAATTGCTCCCCCGAGCATTTCTTCTCCAGCATCCAAAATCCAGCATCAGCACCCTCTTATATTGCATTCTATTGTTCCGTACCCGTACTCTTGCCCCTTCGCTCTTAACCGAAAAACAACGATAAGTTGATGACTTTTTGGCTTTTTGCTGGCAACTTGAAACCTTTCAACTACACAAACTGTTAGCCACCTCGGATGCCATTCTCGATTCTCGCTGCTCGCTGCTTGCTGCTTGCTGCTCGAATCCATTCCCCTGGAAGCCATCAACGCCACATTCCACCGACTTCTTCTTATTTTTCTCCTGCTGCTGCTGCTGCTGCTGCTGCTGCTGCTGTTTGTTGCATATTCTCTGTTTCTGACTTTTTCTCAAGCAATTACTTTTTAATTTGCGCAAGCATTTGGCGCCGCCAACAACAACAACATGGCATCGCGTCGGTAGTTGCCACGCCCCCTTAAAAGCCCCAGCCACCTACTACTTATGGCCACTATATATATATAGGTACCTACATATAGCTTCTTGTCTTACGTTCAACATTTTTCGGCGCTTTGTAGAAAAGTGGAACTCTCTCACTGAGGAAAAAATACCACTTATTCTTAAGATTAATGAAATTAGAAGAATTTTTCCATTATTTATACTGATTTAAAGTATATATAGAAACGTTTTTGAAATAATTTATATAATTGATCTACATAGTTTTAAAGTTATTTTAATTTTAAGGCAATCTTTTTGGTTCACCATTGACTTAAATATAATTATTTAATAATTTTAAATATAAGTTTCCAAAAGTATTATGAAATTTTTTTATAGTTTTCTTCTTTAATAAACCTAATATTATAATAACCATTCAAATGCAGATTAATCTTAAATGGCAATTTATATAAAACTAGTTTTCAAAGTACTTTATCCGATCAATAGCCTACCAAAAATAGATAACTTTGAAATGGCAAGTTATTTCCAGAATCTGGATTCCAGATTTGATTTACCTCAGTGTTTCGATGCCTTTGACTATTTTATTCGGCGGTTTTGGAGCGCAAGCCGCTTAAGTTTTCTAAGCATAAGCCCACCGCCCACGTGATTCTGGGTTGCCCATATGGAAGTGGAATTAAAAATTGGAAGTGGATGTGATTGACCGCACTCCCCGTCGCATCAAGTCATGTTTTTATGACTCTTTTTGTTTTTTTGGTCAGACCCACCAGCTGTTGCAGCTGTTTTGGCTGCTTTGGCCGTTTTGGCTGTGGCGTTCGGGTGTCTTGTGGCCAAAAGAGACCGAAATTCCTCTCCTATCGACCATCATCATCATCCGCCGCTGCTTCGCTCTGGGCCACAGAAAAGAGCACTTCAAAGAGCTCTGTTGGGTCTGTCTGTCGTCATCGCTCCAATTAGTTTGCGTTATAAAATTTAAATTGTAATTTATGATATCAAACAACTGACCAAATGCCGTTGCCGTTGCCGTTGCCTTTGACGTTGACCGCAGAAAAGGCAAAACGAGGAAATACTCTTTGGACATACGGACAAGTTGTTAATTTCTTGCTTGATTGAAGGAGCATTTCATATATGTGTATGCAGATATTTGCATATGCAGACAGTGGTTACCAGGCGACGGAATGCAATCAATCAAATGGATTAGGGGAAAAATGTAAGGGATTTTAGTGTAATTCAAAAGCCTGGCTTAATTCGGATTAAAGTCAAATAGTAGATGTTTAATGAATAATACAATAAACTTCATTTGTCAGCGAGGAATTCCGATTTGCGAGTGCCATCTGTGCACCTCTGATTTCCCACCACTCCCGCCCCCCTTCCATTTTCCATTTTCCTGCTGTTTTTGCCAGCGACAGAAGCATATTTCAATTAATTTGCTCGCTTTTCACTCTGAAAAGAGAGAGAAATTTACTTGGGTTTTTTGTTTTGGCTGGATGTGCTTTGTTTTCCCTCGTTCTGTTTGCTTTTGTATATTGTTTACCCTCTGGTCCTGGATTTTTGGTACTGGTTTTAGTCCTCCATCGCCTTCTGACTGCCAGATCTCCTCCTGGTCCAGAGACCCAAAGCAGCCCAGAAGTACTTATATACTATGTGAATGTATACGAATACACTCGTTCTCCTTGTTTTCGTTCGGCATTGTTTTCACTGCGCTTTGGTTTTGTTTTCACTTTTCGGGGCTTCCTACTTGGCCAAGTAACATGGCAACATGGGACTAACGACATGATAAAGTGCATTTGCTTGCCACACAGAGTTGGAGAATTCAATTTTTAAGATAATTCACTTGTGCGGCTATCGAATGAAGTGCTCTTGGGAAACTGACGCCCTGAAAAGTTAATAATACTCGGTAATGCAAATTACAGGCACTTTGTAGATCATTTCTGACTCTAATTGCACTATGACCCTGATTCTGATTACTTAACCCATTTCGATTGAAAAGTGTTTCCATACCACATCATTTTTTTTTTTGCATTTTCCCCCAAGTTCAGAGAGTTTGCAGTTGGAGATGCAAGTTCACATTACTATTCACTAATTATTCGAGAGCCCCATTCACGCCTTTGGCTTCTCTTGCTTTGAATCACTTGTGTGTCAATTCTTTTCATTTGCATTGAGCTGTGCAAATTAAATTTGCCAACTTGTCTGCTTCTCACCCACACAAGCAGACTGGAAGAAATTAATATATTTAAAAAATGTATAATAAATATAAGACATTACAATATTATATTTCAATTTTTAATATTTTTTAAATATGAGAAAACATAAGCAAATAATTTTTAAAAATTGTATTTTTTAAATCTTATAAACTTGTATTGAATATCATCTGTTCTGTAAGCCGAAAATGTATTTTTTCCCGCGAATATATACACTCATTCATTTGGCGAGCGACGACTACTCATTTGCCCATTCCATTCATTGGGAAGCTGAAAAACTAAAATACTCGCACACTTTTGGATTGAAAATAGTAAAAGTTTATTTTCTCTTTGTGCATTGCTTCTCCGCTTTCCTCGGCGAGAATCCTCTTTTATTTATGTCGTGTATTTTATAGATACATGCCTCCACTTCCTCCATTCCCTCCCCCATTTCCCACCCCGTTTTTTTTTTCTTTAAGCCCGTCCGTGTTTAGCTGCAAATTGCAATTAGTGTTGACTTATGCTGCGATGCTGGCTCTGCTTTTCCGACGCTTTTCCCCCATTTTCTTGTGGCATTTGCGGGTTGTTTCGGGCTGCAGCCGCTCAATATCTCAGTTGCTCACTTGCTCAATTGACTCAATGAAAATGCAATTTCTCGGGCTGCACTCCTTTCGACCTTCTTCGTCTGCCTCTTCTCCCCCTGGCTCGCCTGCTCTGCGGCTTTGGCAGCACTTGGGAAAGCAGTAGGAAAATGCCCCTGCTGCCCACCTGTGGCCACCTGTGAAAAGCCGCCGTCCGGCGGTATTTTAATTGCCAAATGCTTTGTTTTACGCCGCAGTCGATGCAAAAGCAACGAGAACAACGTTGAAACAACCAACAAACAACTGCGATTACATACACTCGGAGAAAAGGGGTTGTGGGAAGTTGAAATTTTTCAAATTAAGATAGACCTTTGGGAAAATTTCTCAAAATATTTAATAATATAAAATTAAATTTTTTAAAAAGCTTTAATACAATAATAGTAATGTTTAGTAAAGTGTTTTTAATTGAATTTAAATACGAATTCCCGAATTATATTAGTTTATTTATATTTTCTTTTCAGTGTTCGAAAAGGTACCAAACAGAAATAATGTTTGGTTAGTTAGTTGTCGGTTTTATTTCCCCAAGCCGCCATTGCAGCCACACAGAACTTAATTTAAAAGCAATTTTCATAGCAATCTAAATGAATTCGGGGGAGAAATGGGCGAGGAGGGGTGTTTATGGGGATAGCAGGGGGAGGGGGCCGGGGCCGGAAAGGGGGTGACAAATCGAATGGCGTTGTCGCAGGCTCGTTTACAATGTTCGCCCCCTTAACCCCCCCCTGACACCACTAAATCTCCCCCTCTTACCACCTCGTTAGCTACCTTGAAAACTCACATAAATTAAAGGCACGGAAAAACTATTAAAGCATTTTCTCGTGTGCCTTGCGTGTGTGTGTCGCTCTGAGTGTGTGGGTTAATGAAGAAAATTAGATGGTGCCGGGGCGAAATGGATTCTGTGGCTTGAGAAGGGGATACAATAATTGGTGGGGGCCATTACAAGCCGAAAATTTGTAGCCAACCTTCAAATGCCCCACTTGAAAGTTACACAATTTAAAGTGAATAGTGAATTTCCTGAGGAAAATATAAATTTAAGTGATTTTAAGTTTGTAAAATACTCAAAATTATTATATGTATATAAATTTTTTAAAAATACTTTACCAGATCTAAACTTATAAATTTTTTTAGATTATTATATACCAATTTTATAACTCAAAAATACTTTACCAAGATTATAATAATATTATCCATATTTTTTTTTATAATTTACCATATATTTCTGGCAGTACTTCTTTTTATGAGTAAGAATACGGTATTTTATGGCTTGAAAGATGATATTCTCTTCGCAGCAACCTTGCAGCCTCATCCATTTTCAACTAACCGAATCCACTTGGAAATCTCAAGTGCGGAAACTGAAAAAACGCGCATTTATGTGGTGGCTGGGTAGAGGGAAACCTGTACGGTCGTAGCACCTCCTGTAGACCCATAATTCGGTGTGGTGTGAGGTAACCCATCGGGGGTCCCCGACACACGCACACAAATTAATTTCAAAGCAGCATTTTTTGTTCGTACCAGATGGAAGTGGAAGTGGAAAATGGGAATGGTGGGGCGAGCTGTTAATAAGTTGCAGCGATTTGTTGCCTGTCTGTCGAGATTCCCCCCTCTTTTGCTGCACATTCAAGTGTTAATTACTTCCAATTTGAATTTGTTTTCGGCTTAGATTATAAGTTTCCCCGTTCTTCAGCGGTATAATGTAGACTTTTCAAGACAGGCGCCTGCTTCTGTTTCAATTTCTGTTTGCTGCTCTCCATTTCTGTACCTTTCCTTAACTTTCGTTGCAATTTGAGGCTGTTTTTTCTGAATTGCACGTGGGGGCCACAAAAGCAGGGGCGTGGTGTCGAGAAGGGGGCCAACGCTGGGGTAAAAGGCAGTTTAAACTGCGGCACGTAGTCGTTAGCGTTGAAAAGCGCGAAAGCGTAGCGTTGACTGCCAAATGAAAAGCCAGGCAAATAAAAGCCATCCAAAAGAGCAGGGGCGGAGTGGCTGAAAGGGGAGAGAGATTCGATTACACTGACCATGGGTGGTGGCGGTGGGTTGAGTGGGGAGAGGGGGTGGGCCGTTCTGACCGCAGAATCATGCGGCCTTCGGTTAGTTTGAATCCCTTCTGCAGCAAAAGCATTTCAGATTCCATTTCTTTGCCCCTCGCTGTGTGCACAGTGCCTCTTTTTTCCATACTCCAGGGCCTTTTGCTTTGACTTCTGGGTCCTCGGCACAGAGGGGGTGGCAGGGGCGGCGGTGTGGTTCTTTGGACGGGGGTGGTTAGTTGAGTGCGTCTCGTTGCACTTCATTGAGCCGTGCAAGTGTTAAAAGTGTAGCAAATTGCGTGGTTTTTATGCACCGAAAAAGATGAATGGTGTGGGCTGGTAGGCGGGTGAGAAGGGGGCGGCGATATGTGTGGCTATATGTATATGCGACTCTGCAGACTCCAGTAATGAGGAATGCATCCGCCCATCCATCGGAATTACTTTGCGGTTGAGCTCCACTTGGATTTGTGGCTGTCTGATAGCTTGTTCTCATTTCAGCGTGCTTTCAGGGTCAGCACTGTATTAACGTCTCTTCTGTGTGATCTCGGAATCTAAAGCGCAGAGAAATTGAGTTTAAAACTAATTACAAATAGTAGTTGGTAAAGAAAACCAATTAATTCGTGTAATATTATTATTGCTTTTGTGTAAAGTTTACCTTTCGCATGTAAATATCTCGCTTGGCCGATAAATCATAATTAAACTTGGTCTTAGGGAAAATAAAACATAGCCGCCCCCCCTCTCTTTAAGCTCTTCAGCTGCGGATAATTTAAATTTTCCCATTCAATCCCCTCTCCCCCCCTGCGATACGTATTAACATGGCCAGCCTGTCCAGGCAACGGCATATTAATATTGAATTATTTGTCATTGCCCAGCGGCAGCTCAAACAATGGAAAATTAATTGACGAGTTCATTAACTTTCAAATGAATATGCTAACAAGAGTGGAACAACAACAACAGCAGCACAGCGATGGGGAAAAAATAAAAGGAGGAAAATAAAATATAAAATTTCAGGCCAATTTAATTTTAAACTGTCGCTAATAACTTTCGACCCAACAGTTGCCAGTGGCCGATAAACTAATGAAGGCTTAAATGATGTATTGTTGTGGTGCCAGGGCCCCTAATGAGCTGGTAAGCCCAGCTGGGAGGGCTGCAATAAAATGCAGGCTAATTAAAAAAAAAAAAACAACTCATATGCACACACACACAAAAGTGCTCAACATTTTACATGTGAAAGCTTGGAGAGCTGATGGAAAAATGGGTTACCCTGTAAAGTAGTTATTTTAATTAGAAAGCACATGAATAGAGTGGCCAAAAGATGATGTAGATCGGGTAATTGCATGATTTTTTAATGCATTTTTACAATATTATATTTTACAAGGACCCACAGCCCATCATACCCTCCCCCACAAAAGTCCGGCCATTAAAGGGCACTTTTGAAAATTCGCAAAAACGTTTGGAAAGAGCTTAACAAAGTGATTTAGTTTCCACTCCACTCCAGTCGCCGGTTCATTACGCATTATTTATGGCCGTAAAAGGCAGCTGAGCGAACAGAAAGAAACAGAAAGCCACCCACTTTAACAAATATACACGCACTCAGACGAAAAACAATAAAATGCACTAATAAAATCTCACATATTTTTCGACTTCATTAAAATGTTGCATGGATCATTTGTTGCTCTTGTGCCACACAAACACAAAACACACAGCACATAAATACGCCTAAAAGTTATTATTAGCATAACTGAGGGTTTTAAAAACATTTCATTAAAACAAAAAACTTTTAGAATGATTTTTCGGCTGCGGCGAATAGGCAATTTAAATCGTTAATTGTCAACATTTTCAACAGAAAATTCAGAGAGAGAGAGACAGAAAGAGGGAGAGGGGATAAAATCAAAAAGCCACAATGCCAAAAACGTGACTAGGAATAAATTTTCGTAATTAAATTTTTTTGGTGAAAACATTTAAATGGGAAAAATACCATGCCGCCATCCCGAAACACCGTTCCAAATTGATTGAACCAATATAATTAGGCAATAAAACGAGACACTCGCAAATTAATGACCGCCCGCCCACATCTCTCCCCACTTTATAATCGAATACCTTTTTCGGACAATAGCCGGAATTTGTTCATTTTTGGGAGTGCATTGTTTTCGCTCATCGGCATTAAAGTCGCCGAACAATCGCAAGTACTCATACACATACTCACTGCCGGCACTCGATTCATTCATTTCGATTCCCATTTCGATACCGAATACGAAATACCGAATACCGAATACCGATGCCACAAAAAGCCGCACAATTAACAAGAGTCGTCGGCTGCTGCTGATTGTATGGAACTCGGGCTACACCTCCATATATGAGTATACTCGAAAAATGGGAGTGAAATCAAGGGGCGATCGGGGGGAGGTGGTCTGAAATTTATACGCGATAATTAAATCGAATGCATTTTTAAGCTGTGCACGAATGATTTTGATTGATTTCGCTGCACTTAAGTGCCTGCATTTTTCAAAATATATCGCTGCACGATGCGTACACATGGCGTATGAGTGATTTGTACGGTTTAACCCATTAAGCGGGCGAAACATTCTAACGAATGGATTCAGATTCAGATTCAGATTCCAATACCGAAACCGATTCCCTCAACTTTCGCTTAATATTGCCCATTAATCACTCGGCTGTCGAGTTTTTCCAAACTATGGGAACAATTGATACGCCGTTTTAACTTTCATTGGCCATTAAAAGCGTGTGAAAATGCTGGAAACAAATGCGTGTGCTTTACCGTTTCGTTTGTGGTTTCAATAAATCCAACTCAATTAATTGCTAGCCGCATTTAAATATTCGCTTTCAAAGGGAATAAGAGGAAAAAACAATATTTAAGATTGAAAAATATAGAAAAAGCTGTGAGTCTTTAAACAGAAAATCTATAATATTTCTTATAAGAATAATGATGAGTACCAAAAAGACAGTATCACAAACCCATGATATCTTTGTCTAGAAAGCAAAGCGCAATCCCTACCCGATATTCCTTTAGTTTCGCATGGCCAGTGAGCAATCACAAAGCTTATTGAATCGCGGAACCCAATATCGCCCTGCTCAAATTCATAATGGCAATCGATGCATAAATTCGTTTACATTTCCCACTCACTGGACGATGATGATGATGATGGGTTCTGGGTTCTCGGCTTGCTTTGCCTGGGGTGAGATGACATCAATAGCCATTCTTTTCATTACAGTTCGGTTTTAATTTCCTCAACACCTCGATTTTGCCTTCCGACTTCGGAGGAAAAAACAATGCAAACGAAATTGCGGTCGGCAGCGGCAAGAAAAACATCAAAACGAAACGAAGAAAATTCATCAACAGCGGCGGAAGACTTTTCTTTAGGGTCGCTCACTTTAGCCGGAAATGAATAAATTATTTTTTGAAAATTAAATATTTGAAATGACAAAGTTGGCATAAAAAAGCGAATTATGCGAGCGAGCAAAGAAAAACGGAATGGAAAAAATTGAAAAGTGAGATGGAGACTGAGAATGAGAATCTGGCCGCCGGCGGATGTGGCGGCCGTTAAAACACTCGCGATGAACTGTCGGAAACATGATTTTCACTCCAGAATCCGTAGGACTCAATATTAATTTTATGCAAAGTGTGGACTATTCAAATGATGATTGTCAGCCGACTGGACATAATGCGGACAGCCGTGGGTCAAACAGAAATGTGCCTCGGAAGTGTGTTTTGTTTGAGATGCCGATGATGCTGACAAGCTGTCTAGGCCTTGAAAACAGGGAACTGGCAACTGGGAACAGCCCAAAGGGCAATCTAACTGAATAACTGAAACAGCACAGCAGCAGCCGCCATGTCGAGACATTGGCCACTGGGCAAAAGCAGCAGGAGCAACATCCCAGTGGCAACATCATAGTAGCAACAGCATACTCAACAGCAGGGAGTAGCCAAGAAGAAGCCTTCTGAAGAGGATTTCTGGTGGGGAATTGAGGGAAAGGACGGCTCGACTCGAGTGACAAGTACGTGCAAATGATACTACAACGTACGATGTACTTGACTTTGCTTCGGCATGTTGCTGCTGCTGCTGTTGCTGTTGCTGTCGCGACTGCCGCTGCAGTTGCATGTTGCTGCGGTGCGTTGCGTTGTATTTATTACACTTTTAATGACAGCGACAACGGCTGAGCCGCAGACTCAACTCAACTCAACTGAACTGAAACTCCAGGGGCGGTACAAGCTGCTACTAATCTGTGACATCTATTGCGCTGCTCCTGAAAAAAACGAAGGATAAAAGAGTGTGAGTGCGATGGTCATGTCCTGTACACAGAGAAACTCGAGTCGTAATGAGGCTTAATTGGATCTTAAATTACGTGCATATTGCATTAGACAGGCAAAGGTCTGGGTGGAAGGTATTCACTAGTTTCTAAAACGTGGCTATTAAAGGTGTTTTATTATTATAATATAGGTAGCAATTAAAAGTTACTCTTATTGGTTGCTTAAAAAATAATACAAAATTATTATTTTTTTAATAGAATTCATGTAATAGGTATACATTTTCAAATTTAAGAGAGAAATAAAATAATATAGTATGCCTTTTGGGTATGCAACACTTTTTATGATAATTATATATTATCTTCTATAATTCCATTATAATAGATCTTAGTAGTCCAATTAAAGTGCTAAATGCTCTCATTTCTGTCTGTGTAGACATGAAAGCTGTGTTTACCTTTGGCTGCGTTTTTGGGGCAAACATCCAGTGGTTTAGGGGAGTGGGCGGGTTCGGGTTGTCAGGGTGATGGCAGAAGGGGTTGGGAGAAGGGGAAGGGGAAGGGGAATCCAAAGGCCAAGGCAATGCCTGTTGTTGGGGCACGCGCGTTGTTGTTGTTGTTGTTGTTGTTGTTCCCTGCGCATTTCCGGCTGAAGCTGCGACTGAGATCGAAAGTCGAGTCGAGTGTCTCCTCTGCCTGGAACTCTCTCAACTTACATACTACGTATACAAATACATATTTATATACCCACAATTTTTTTTTTTTGCTGTTCTGTTTCGGTCGTTTTGTATCGGCATGCGGAGATACCCACAATCAGAAGAATAAGAAATAAGAAGAATGGCAACTGCCACAGGAGGGGGCACATTTTTATGCGCTTTAATGAAAATCCTCTTATGCTCGTTGCGAATAGCGAATAGAGATGTGCCTTCCTTTGTGGGCGGGCAAAAAAAAAGAAGCAGAAAAACGGGGCGCAGAGCAGTCACGATTGTTATTGTAGCGTGATTGTGAAAGCAAATCGGATTAAAATAGGTAAAGCCAAGCTGGCATCTCATTGCTTTCATTTCCCTTTGGTCACAGTGACCGGAAGTGGAGTCGTGACCGGGAGCAGTGACTTCCTTTTTAAGAAAGTCACTAAAAAGTGGGGTAACTTAAATGTTTCAGCTTATTTTTCTACGAAGTTTTAGTGAAGTATCCCAATATTTAAGGATTTATTTAGTTTATTAATAATATATTTGATTCCTAACGATCCTTAGTCAGTTCATATTTTTCGAAAAATGGTCAAAATTAAAGTTTCCAGATTTCGATTGGTTTAATAGTGTTCTTCTTTTTAAGATCAGTCCACTGTGGTATTTGAAATCTAGGCCCATGAAATGTGGCCCATGTAACCGTGTAAAGTCACGGCTTTCTGTCCACTTTACCACTTGGCATCTCTGGCGAATCAATGGGCCGCAACGACGACGTCAGGCTGCTTTGTGCCAAGTTTTGTTTAAAGTTTACTTTGGTTTTAGCATCGTCGCCGACGAATACGATGACGATGGCAACGTCAAGGCCCGGTCCCCATTTACATCCACAACCGCAGCAGACGGAGAGGAGCAGCAGCAGCAGCAGCAACAAACAAACTGAAGAGTTGCTGCTGCTGACGTTGCAACGTCGCGACGGTGACGTTGTCTATTTACCTTTGAGTTAGTTAAACCCGATGCTGCCTCTGCGTGTATATTTTACTAATTTAGATTAACCTGCAGCAAAAAAGACGAGAAAAACGAAGCGAAGATGACGAGGGAAAAAGAAAATTCTATCGCATTGCACACATGAGCACGTACATGGCAGGGTTCCAACCATCCAACCATCCAGCCAACCAACCGAAACCAAACCCAGCCGAACTTGGGCCTGCCTGGCAATTTAAGATTATGAACCACACGCAGACAGCAGCAGCAGCAGTCTGGCGACAGAGGCGGCGCAAAAGGGGGGCTACCAAAAAGGGAGGGGAGACTGCAGAGTAAAAAAAAAATATTCCGAAAGAAAGAAAGCAGGGGACCCAGCCTAGAGGCAAGTCTAGGCCTTGGCATATGCTCCACTCTTTGGCTGGCGCATGGCCAAGCCCCTTGTCCAAAGCCCCCCTCCTCCTGCGATCCCTGGCTGCAGGTGCTGCCTGCAACTTAATTTTAATACGCTTCCCATGACTTCGAGACCATTAGCTGGTCTAAGAAGGGCTTAATGCCATGCAGAAAGGGATTTGATCGTAAGATCATAAGATCATATATAATGATAGCAATTTAATAAGGATATGCGTAGAATGGTATTCAATTCTACGTTGAATTTAAACCAATATAATAATCAATAATTTTAAAATAATATTTTCTTATAGAAATACCAGAGGAATATTACCCTCATATGATAGCATTTAAGAGGTTTTTTCAAATATTTCCCAAAAAGTTTTGATATAGTTAAAAAACGTAGTAATTTTGAAAACCCCTTATGATACCATATGATACCATGAAACCACAATCCACCAATCCTCAGGGTAGTCGAGTGCTTCGGTCTCGAGCTGTAATCCTCCGTACTTATTTTATTTCCCTATTTTCGCTCCGGTCTCCTTTTGCTGACTGGGAGGTCTGGGAGTTGACTTGCTCCCGATTGCTTTGCCAGCAAATTGTAATTGTGGGAATTAGCAGTCCGGGCAGTCATCTCATTCCCCCCTCAGAGCCACGCCCCCTTGGATAACACGCCCTCGTACCTGCTGCTGCTGTCGAGTGAGCAACTTCATTGCATATTGTAATTGAAAAGTTTAATCAAATTATAAGCTAACATTTCTCGTAATTGCAATTGAGTTGCGCATTTTGCTACAGCAACACCCACCGCTACGTGCCTTCACCAAATTGAAGGCGGTGGTTTCGGTGGGATGATGGTATTGGCTGGTATTAGCATTGGTATTAGCACTGGATGTGGTGCGGATATGACCGGTGGTGTAGCTGTAGCTGTAGCTGTAGCCGTTGCCGTTGCCGTTGCCAAGAGTTGCTGAGGAACGTGCCAAGTGCCGGTGGTCAAATGAATATGCATGAGCCACATTTCGATGGCAGTTTGATGCTGATGCAGATTGATGGGGCTGGGACCGGTTCGGTTGTCCGGGGCAACGATATTGGCTTATTGATAAGGCGGTTTCGGGCTAAGAAAGCCTTATAGTATCATGGAAATGTATTACTTAAAGTATAAGCAATGATAAATCCATCTTTGTGATACCAAATGATCTGTGTTTCCGGAGTTATAAAGAACCTGTCCCCTTTGAGAACTCCACCTTTCGTAGCACTGTGTTCTGTATATGTGGCATTTATGCATGATGGCTTGCCGGTCTGCAGACTGACAGTCAACTGAAAGTGAGATTGCAATGACATTTGTTCTTGCCACCCATCCCATCCCATCCCGCAATTGCGTAAGTTTCTGCTTGACTTCTGCAGTTTCCCCAACCCGGATCTCCTCCTCCATCCTGCAAACTGGAACAACTCCAAACTCCTGGCATTCCCACATCTCACCACCCTTTTGTCGCAGTTCGTCAGTTGTGTTATGAAACATTAAACACTTTGCATGCTGTAGCTAAAGTTTTGGTTGTCTGCTTGGCTGGATTCTGGGGGAATTCGGCGGAATAAAGGGGGATTCCGGGATTCAGTTTTCGCATGTGAAGTGCACTGTTATGGCCACACTGCAAAGCACTTGGAAAAAAATATCAGCGGAAATATATTAATATATATTCAAAGCATAAAAACAAGCATGAGAAATATTATATTTAAAATTAAATTTATAAATTGTGATATTTAAAGAAAAATTAGTGATAAAGTAGTGTTTACAACCTTAAGTTTGAAGTTGAACGCACAAAAATATAATTTTTTATTTACTTTGTGTTTGTTTCATATATTCATTTGGCTAATTGGTAGACTCAGTTTCGCCGCAGTGTGCATAAATATAACATATAGCACATATAGAACATATAGAACATTCTGGGGGAGGCAGAGGAAAACACGCACACGAAATGTTTGCCGACATCTAAGATTGGCAAACGTAGCCAGCGGGTTACACAGCAGCTTTTAGCAATGAGGCAGTGGGCGGTGGGCGGTGGGTGGAGGTCGGTAGGCTGTCAGGTGGCAGATGGGGGCGTGGTTGGGGTCAGAGGTGAGGTGAGGAGGGTGAGGAGGGGGTGGCAAACCTTGTTGATTGTTATCTATGTAGCCTCTGTTGCCCGCTGTTGTTTCTCGTTCTTGTGTCAACGCCCACCCAGCGACAACAAGAGCAGCTATTCCAACTGCCTGTGGAGTTAGTCAGCGGCTCATAAACGCAGTTGACTGGCGGTTGACTGGCACAGTGGGTGAAAATTAGTGATTGTTAATTGGATTTACCCTGGTTTATGAGGCTTAGGAATAATTGAGGGTGCTTTAATCATTTAGAAACCCTATCTTTACTTTCTGTGTGATATATTGAGTTACTTCTATACCAATCACTCTAATCTTATTCTAGATTTTTCCATCCACCCCTTTCTTTTTAAAAAATCTATATATATTTCCTTATCGATTTCTTGATCAAAATGCTGTAGAGTTGCTGCCAATTGTCTCATATATTGCCACCCATGCTGTTTGTGTCTGTGTCCCACTACTCCCTCCCCGACCAATTTGCTCTACTTCCCCCTTTATCTAAGGCCCACTGTATCTGTGTGCCGCAAATCACTGTCTGTGGGGCGAACGCGTCGTATACGTGTTATACCTATGTTAAATGCACAGCCAGGGTCAAAGTAATATAACTAAAAATATAAAATATTTTTTATTATTTATTTTTGAATTAAAATTCTATAAGCTTAAGAGTTCTATACCATGTTTATTATATAAAATATTATTTATTTGTATTAAAAATATTTAATATTTATTGCTTATTCTTTGTTATATTCCTATTCTAGTCTGTCCTTGCTTTGATAATTATTAGAACAACACAGCTATTATCTTAACCGCAGCTATACGTCTGCCTGTGTGCCTATGAAAATGGCTGAGGGAGAGAGAATTTAGATGGGGTTTGCTGGCTGGTGGTGATGCGAGGGGGGCAGAAATGGGCCCGAGGAGGCGATGATGGCAGAGATATGGGCATGGGGATGCTCTGGCCTGTGGACCTGGCTCGCCTCCAAGTTGTGGCCATCGCCATCCCATCTCCCATCTCCCATCTGCCGTCTGCCTTTGGAGTTAATTGCGTTTTGCTCAATTTAATATTGAATTTAATTGGGGGCGCATTTTTGCTAGGTAAGCCACGCATTCCGTCTCGCTCGCCGTTGGGGATGTTTAGCTATAGGATGCTCTGTGTTCTGTGTATAGAGATAGGACCCAAGACTGCGACTACGACCACCCAAGACACATTAAAAGCTCTTAGGGCAAATGAGCAAATTAAATTTGATATGCGACGATGGCGGCCAGAAATGGGACACTGCCACGCCCCCGAGAGTGCGGGCGTAATCCCATAAAATTAATGCGTTTAATTGAAAGTGTTGAGCGTTTCTGCCTTTGGCCATGGCAGAGCATCAATGGAGCATTTGTTTAATTGCGGCGGCTTCCTGGAAAAACTTTTTTCAAACCGACGCGGGCGAAAGTGAAAAGTGTTGGCAACAATTGGCAAACTAATTGACAAATTGACGCAGCAAAGTAGGCAACGCTTGTGGGTGTAAATGGGTGGTGTGGGTGGTTGGTTTTAGGTGGCTTGGGTGATTTCTGGGTGGCAATCAGTGGCTGCTCAAAATGCTCTGCTGCTCTTTAGCTGTGTAGCTGTGTAGCTGGGGAAAACCGAACAACAGGCGACGTGGCAAGGCATTCTCGGTGCATTTGCAACTCGTTCGCCATGTTGCATGCCGCAAAATCATCAACACGTTAATTGAATTGTTGACTGACACACACAAGCGCACGCACAGTGGCGCTCAAGGGGGGTATTCCAAGCGGGGGTGAATTGCTGTTGCTGGACAGGCTTCGTGCGAATGCGGTTCACCGCTCATGGGTTTCCAGCGGGGGGCGGGGGCGGTGGCGGTGGCAAGCAGATAGGGGCATCCCCGCTTAGTTGATGGGAATGCGTTTGCTTTCATGGCCCGCTGCCCTGCTGGAATGCAATCGCCAGCAGCAACAAAAGCACCGAACACTGAACACTGAACTCGAGCAGAGTCACGTCAGCGCCATTTTCAAAAGCCTCCCAACTATAAAATGGCTGCAAGTGGCACCAGCAAAAGCACCATCCACATCGCCATCGCCAGCCAAATGCCACATCAGCCATGTCTGTCTGTCTCCACGGTCGCCGGTGCTGCGTGTGTGTGTGTGTGTGTGTCTGCCTGGTAATTAATGAAATTGCAACGCATTTGAATTTTAATTAAAACAAAGCGCGCAAATTACGCAATATGCAAAACGGTTAAAATTTCGACTAGAAAAGTGGCAAAGGAAATGGCATTGGAATGGGAACAAATCAGGGGGATAAATCTCTTGAAAATCAAGTGGAAACTAAATGAAAAACCCATTAAATCTGGTAGTTGCAAAGATTTTTAGTATTAAAAAAACTTTAGATTTAGATTTAATATTATTAAAAAATCCCAAAAAATAGAGTTTATTTTCTTGACTATTTTCACAAAATATTTAATATTAAGAAAAATATTATAGGTATATAAACAACTAAACATCAAAAGTAAGGGCCTGCAGTGCATTCAAGTAGAATGGAATTTCAAACATAAATTCATATTAATACATTTTATGGCCAGCAGCTAAGGCTTAAAGCTGTGCACCTCAGAAGTCAGTGATTTTTCAATCGCAGCTCGATATACTTGTGGCATCCCAACGGGGCCATTGCCAATTCCCTGTTATCGGCCTTCTTAGCAGCTAAATTGCTTGCTTCCGTTAACTTGCCCAACGGGCACAGGCCAAAAAAACAAAAAGAAGTGTATGTACATAAAAAAAGGCGAAAAGAACAAACAAACTTCTGCTGGCTACCTGCGAACAGTTGGAAACGTTGAGGTCCAGAGACAAAGGCTCAGTCAGAGCAAGTGGCCGCCTATTATAAGTGTGTGCACTGGGAGAAAAACGCAGCCAAGATGGGAAGTATATTATTATAATGGGAATGAAGAGTGACAAAAGTATAAGAACATATAAAGGAAAATAAATGATACAATAAAATTGAGTAGTTTAAATTTCAAAGTTATAGAAAATAAAATAAGAATATTATTTTTTGGCGAACTAAAAATGTTTTTTAGACTTTTTCTTAACAAAACAAATTCTTTGTTAACATGCTTAGATTTTTATTTGTTTAATAAATAATTTGAATAAAATCAAATATTTATTTTCTGCCCAGAAAGTTAGAAAAAAGTTCTTGTTAAAAACAATTTAATTATGGTTTCGAAAAAATAAGAATAACATTTTTTTTTGTGTGTACGGACGTGTGTGGCCATTGAAGGCTCCACAATGTCCAATAGCCCCATGGGAATTGGTCGGGAGTTCCGGGCGGCGGGAGAGTTCAGTCTGGCCTGGCCGTCGGGCAATTGCTTTTGTTTCGTTAGAACAAAAAATACATTTTCACCACTGACTGGCCAGTGGCTGGCCATCGCCCCTCCCCCTCTCCATCACCCCTCCAAAGGGGGGGTGGGCAATCCGGGCGAGAGAGTCCGTGTAATTGCGTTTGTGATATTAGCCTGAAGTACACTTGCTGATTTTTCTCCTCGTTTTTGTTTTTTCTGCTTTCTGTTTTCGCATTTCATTTCTGGCGTGGTCCATTGAAGTTTCTGCCTCTGTTGCAATTTTCAAGCACATGGCCCCGACCATGTTTAATTTGAATTGTTTTCACTTACAGTTGCCATTTATTCATCGACCGAACGAGGAGCACTTGATTGGCAAAGGCAAAAAAAAAAAGAAGAAAATGGGAGTCCAGTGACCATTCCGCCGCCATTGAAGAATCCGCTGGGAGATGCTTTTTAATACGGGTTTTGTTGTTGGCTTCCCGTTTTTCCTTTTGTTTACCCGGCTTTCCAAATAAATTGATTTTCATATGTGCACTATGCACGCTGCCAATAAAAATCTACGGATCTGCGACTTTGCCCGTTGTTGGTCATTTTATCGCTTGAGCTGAAAGGGAATTCGAAAAGGATTTTAAAAGCAGCCATAAAAAATATTACAAACTAAGAAAGTTTTAAAATTTGTGTACAAAAATGTACAACTTATAGGAAAAGTTCCTATTTTTATCTTTGTTTCTCAGTTTTAAATACCCAAAAACTGCACATTTTCCATATCTTGACCAAAAATAGCATTGCATCATATTTTCTACTGCCCCCCCGAATCGAAAGTATCCGTTTTTTGACCCACTTTCTCTGGGTCGTGAGTGATGGGCATTGTCAGTGTCAGTTTGTTTTGGCGTGAGTCACGGGGCGAATACGTAAATTTGTGAATTTCGCATTGCGCATACGACATGTTGACCCAGTTGAAGAAAGCATATTCTGCCGCACCCCCTCTCGCCCTCCAGCTCCCTTTTGGGGAACCCGAGAAAGCATATAAATTATAATTTCTCTTTGTTTTGATGTTGTTATTTGTCGTTAAGCGCATTTTCGGCTAATTAAAAACGAGCGACAGGCGAATAACGAATAAAGCAGCGCAGCGGACCAAGATCCCCAAGAAGAATGCAAATTAAATGAAGAAAAATGCGAGGGACGACGACGACGACGGGAGACACGGTGCTCAACTAAATTGAAAAAAAGGTTAACTACATATACACGGCAAAAAAAAAAAGAAGAAAGAAGGAAACAATCATAAAAATCTCACACAAAACGAGAGGAAGAACAAAGCGGCGGCGGCGGCGCAGCAACGTCAACCAAATTTCACGCTGACAAATTATGATTTATGCTACAGCTGACTGCTGCTGTTTGGGTTTGGGTTCTTCTTGTTTGAGTTTGAGTTTGACTTTTTGTTTCGCGTTTCTCGTTTTTCATTTCTTGTTTCACGCTTTTTGTTGCTGCCTCTTTGCAACGACGACGTGGGCGCCAGCAGCGAAAAACGCCGAAAACGCAGCTGCAAAGCCAACTCCAATCTGTCCGAAATCGTGAAAGACAAAGGCCCAGCATGATGGAGAAGTGTGGCGTGATTCACGCGTGACGGGTGCATGACAGGCCGCACCTCGCCCCACAATTGGTGGCTCTCTTCTCGGCTCGAAATTTCTACGTGATAATGGTTATGTGATCGAAATCATTATTTTAAATTGCTTAGGAAATTTATAAAATACCCCAAAAATGTTAAAAAAAAACTCCAAAAATTATAGTCATAGTTTTCTATGTTATGATTATGATTTATGATGTTATAATTACAAAACTGTAAACCATTTTACATTTTGACAACCGTAAGAATATTTACTACACATTGAACAGGAAATAATATAATATATATATTTCTTATAAAATTTCTTAAATTGTTGAAACATTTTTTTGCCTTAATAAGAAGGATCCCAGACTCCTTTTGCCCACTTCCTTTCGCAGTTTTCGTGAGTTCGAGCTCCCCTACGCACTGAACACGAAAATCGGCCATCGGACATCTCCCGATGAATCATTGTCCATGGCACAATAAAGCTAAAATCCACTAGCCAGCTGTTCCCTGGCTGCGATTCTGTGGCCCCAGGCGTATGGTAAAAGGCTTGACGCTTCAATTACACCCACACAAAGGCTCAAAGAGACGATGAGAAGGAGCTGCTGCTGCTGCTGCTGCTGCTGCTGCTCTGCTCGAGTGTATGGCCAGCGGCGATCGTTAAAATCCAAATCCAAATCCGAATCCAAGTTCGAATGTCTGTAGTTCAGCCCCCTCCTTCTCCTTCTGGATTCACTCCCTTCGAAACTGCTGCTCTTTCAACTTGTGCCTCCTGTTTTTGCTGCCTGTTGAGAGTTGACAACTGTGCACTTTCATGGCCTTTGGCCAGAGCCATGAAATATCTTCTCTCTGCCAAACGATTGCCTGCCTCCTGCAGGTTGTCATGCGAAATCAGCCAGCAGTTGGGAGAGTTGGGGCTACTACTGTACTCGAACTGTACTGAACTGGCCTGGCCGTATGCGATTTGGTCAAACATGGCTCAGTTGCTCGAAGGCAGGAGGCATTTACATTTACTCCACTATTTTCCAGTCGAGCAGCAGAAGCACAAGCAGAAGCAGTAGCTGTTTTGGCCAGCAAACTCGTTAGCAGCCAGTAATGGTGATAACTGAGTGTGTGGCTGGGTTGGCCAACAAAAAATGAGGGAAATTAGGAAGATGATTTGACTTGGGAACTGTGTAATTTTCAAAAATTCCGAAGAAATATATTTTTGAAAAGGTTTAAAATTAATTATTCCTGTATATATAAATCCAAAATTACCTGTATTATTATTTTTTTAAGAGTTATAGTTATAAATTCTTGCTTAATAAATACATCAAATATTTTTAAAATTATTTCGATCATCAATACTTAATATTCATTGAATGGTATAGCAGTCACCGTTTGCGGGGCATCCCTGTTGGCCAGTTACCCAAGCCTTCTGTCTTTTCTGCCTTCCGCCCTCCTGCTGCCATTTAACTCTAAATTCAAACACACTTTTCGGTCTAGCGCTGATTGTGAAATCTTGTTTGTTTGTTGCCATCACCGACCCCTTCTGCCCCCTCAATCATTGAACATTGGCCATTGTCCATTGGGATGTTGGCCACTGGATGCTGGAGTCTCTGAGTCTCAGTCGTGTGTCCTCATTGGCATCCCAGTGCGGGTTTTTCGTTGTTTTAAATTGAGTCATGGGCCACAGAACCCAAGTTCCATCAAGAAGGTGCCACTAGACCCGCACGCGATCAATCTAAAATCCCATTTGCCCTTCTCGAGCCGCGATCAGTGTCACAGAGGGTATCGCAGCAAAGGGAAAAAGGGGAAAACACCGCGTCAAAACTAATTAAATAACCCGTTCGACAATGCAGTCGCATGGAAACAGAGCTGGAAGACCGAGCCCAGGCGCTCCCTGGTCATGTTCAGCTGTCGAAAGCATTTAATTTTCAATTATCTCTTGGAAATTACACAAAAGCCAGACTCGGACCTCGAGTTGCAGATGAAGTTGGGCCCTTCAGCTCCCCCGGTCCCGGTTTCAACTTCGCCCCGCTGCGGTCGCCGCTTCGAGTGGCAAAGTAAACAAACGAAGGGAAATAAAAGTCGGCCAACTAAATTGGCCAATTAAAGGGCCCAAAGTGTTTGATCAAATGAAGCCGGAAAAGTGGAAACTATAAAGTTTCAGCTGTGGGAACTATTATTTGTCAAAATGATATCGGAAGTTTTTGGGCTTTCATTTTGAAAGGCAACAGGTTCTTGTGGCAAAGTCTTCTATTTAAACAGCGAAATAAATATTTGGTTTAGGTTTTAGATAGATTTAAATGGATTTCAGTAATAAAGGCTCTGTTTTGCAATATCCAATATCAAATTCAAGACCACATTTCCATTCCACACATTGTATTCTCCCTATGCGATGAAAGAAATCTCAGCATAAAGACTCCATCTAATAACTGCAGAGATCAAAGCCATAACGCTAAATGGATAATTTACGATGCAGAGGCCACTTTAAGCAGCGGATCCTACGATGTCCCCCGAAAACAATGCGATTCAATTAAATTCAAATGGAAATGGAAATGCAAATGCAATTTCAATTGCGGCAGCAGTTGAGAGGCCGAGATGAAACGACCGCAGCTTTTGGTCTGGCTTTGGCTCTTGGCTCGCAACCCAGCGACTTGTCTTGGTCTTTGGACCCGGTTACCAGTTACCAGAGTCGAAAAGGTGCCAGGAGGTGGGCTGCTCCTCCATCCTATGAGTCTGACTGCTTCTGTTTCCCTTTTCTCTTACGTTTTTCCTCCCCATTTTTTAGCCGAGAATCGTTGTCTGCGCCGTTTTGTCTGCATCTGCCCCGGCGTCATTTAAAAATAGTTTTGCGTGCGGCGGCTTCCTCGGATCGCGGGGCAAAAAATCGGAGGAGGGTCGAAATGAGCAGGTTAAGCTAAAAATATGACGGCGGCAGCCTGCTTTCGTACACTCGCAAAAACGTTCAATATGCAAATCAGGACTTTGTTCGCTTATTCGGCAAAGTTTCGCAGCAGTAATCTCCGTTTAAAGTTTGGCCAAGAAAATTAGGGCGTGATACGAAAACTTCTAAGTGAAATTTAATAGATTTTTGATTTTCCTAAGGGAGTTACTTTCATTCTTTCTCTTTTTGAGATGTTTTAAAATCAATGAGATCAATTTTATCAAGCAGTTTTATTAATTTCCCAACTTAAATTTAGTGTTATGGTTTCTACACCATATCACATACGCCTACCAAACAAACAATGAATGACTTTAATCTTTAATGGGTCTTGAACAAACAAAACCAGTATTCGATTTAGAGTCCGTTCACCGCAAACTCAGTGGACAGTGGAGAGCAAATCGTAAATTCAGTGGCATCGTAAAACCCACTGGCCAATATCGCACCGCTTCCGTTGCAAAAGCTGGCCATCAATTCGAGGCTGCTGCCATAACTTCGATGCCTTTATCTGTTAGAGGGTCAGATGCCAACCGGTTCCAGTTCGATGTGATGACCCTTCTCTGGGTCTGGGTCCGGGTCCACATGCTCCATTGTCGCCATTGGCAGGGCGATTAACTTATTTGCGGAGGAGACTCGCTGGCCGCCCTTATTTTCCATCATCTTATCAAGTCAACATCATCTGGTCTGACTTGCGAGGTATTCAAATGGCTGTTATGGGTTTCTGGGAAGGCCTTTAAAATATATTTAATATTTTTTGGAAAAATATACCAAAATTCTTGGCTGGGTATCTCCAAGTCGATCTCACTTTCGTGCCGCCCTTGTTGCTGTTTGCATTGCGTCTTTTGCGTAAAGTGTAAATATTATTCCAAGATACTTAACCATGTTGTCGCTGGCAATGTTGCCATCGTTCTTTCAATTTCCAGGGGGCGGCAGGGCGGTTGGGCGGGTCGGGATTAGCTTATTTCGCCGGTGACAGGCGACTGGGGACTGAAGACTGGCAACTGGCAACTGGCAACTGGCGACTGGCGACTGGAGAAACGACCTTGTCCCTGTTATGTTGCTGTTTGAGTTGTCAGCGCGTGAATGACTCACTGATGGATTGGCTGACTGCTGGATTGCTGGCTGTTTGGCTGTTTGGCTTGTTTGCTTGTTGATATTGTCAAAGCAAACAGCTAACAGAAGGCAGCAGGCAGCCAACAGAGATGCGCCGCTCCACTTGTGCAATTGACAGGCGGGCGGAAATAAAAGTCAGCACAAGCAAAAGCAGCAGCAAAAGCAGCGGAGGCGCCACAAAGTCTGGCCAATTAATAAGCCCGCTAATGGCATTGCCCGCTGACGGATGCAGTGCAGCAGAGCCAGATGAAGGCGATGCCACGCCACGTTGCAGCTCATTTGCAGGCGTCTTTCATCGCATTCCGAGTCCCAGTCCCTTAAGCATACACTATAAAAAATAATGGAAATGTTTCAAGCAAATTTGCAAGAAAATAATATTTATTCATAATCAAAAAAAAAACACACATTTATTTTCGTCAGTTCGGAAAACATGAAATCATTTCAAAGGAATATATGTTAATTTTGTTAATTATGTTCAGAGTTTCATTCCATGATAAATACCTAGTACAAGCGACTCACCTTTGGTGCCATTATTTCGACTGCATTTGTTTAAGCCCCGTGGATAAAGCCAGTCCTTTATCGCTGCCACTATTTAGGCAACATCATCAGCCAGGGGCGTGTGGGCAACAGGGGTAAAAGTGTGTACTTACCGGGGGGAGGGGAGGGGGCCAGCGACAAACGCAGAGCACAGACGGAAACTCATTAGTGAAACTGTGTCTTGGCAGAATCCCGCCTCACCTGCCCCCTCCCCACCCCCCCAAAATGTCAACTCGGCGCCCCTTCTGAAGGGTATAAAACCAACCTGGCAACATCGTTATGACGCCCTCTTCCCCCCCTTGCAATCCCTTTTTCGCACCGACACAGGACCTGCCAGCAAAATGTCCTATCCTATAGACGAAGAGACGAGAGAGAGCCCATTAGCTAACAGATCACACAACATGCTCATAAATCTCCGGCCCAGCGATCATTGCTTTGTTGAAATTTAGACAAATCTTTCCGGGAAGACTTGTGGTTTTTCTGTGTCTTCCGGGTATTTTTAGGCCTCGTAAGATCATCAGCAGCGAACCAAAATTTAAATTTAGCCAGCTGTGTGAATGGCTTTTAGCAGATACCACTGGCATACTTCGGCTATATGCATTTGAAGCGGTTCTATTTTCAGTCATTGATGAAATTCTCCAATTAAGTCTTTGATACGCTCAAATTTATACATGGACAGCCGTCTAATATCTAGTTTGGTTTGAAAAGAAAACAATTTTAGTCGAAACTTTATAAAAGAAGTGATACCTGCAAAAGCTCTAGTAATGAAAAATGAATAACGAGACGATTGTAAATTAAAACTAATCTATTCTTGGCCTTTTTTATGGCCCTTGCTGGTTAACTTGTTGTGATGTATACGTCTCCTTAAGCCTGTCTGGAAACCATATTTCAAACCTTGTTGTCAAGTTCTCCCCGGAGACCGATCCCAATTTGAACCGGTTAGGAACTTTAGAGGCGCGTGAAGTTAGGGTATTCCCTTTGGCTGTTTTGGCTGTGAATTGTGGTGAATTTCCACGACTGTCGTCTGCCTGCATTTCCCCACTCCCACTCCCATCTCCTTTCGACACATTGTTCTGCATCCTTCTGCTGGGTTTTCCATTCGTTGTTGTGTGTGTGTGTGTGTACACAAATTTTTATGACGACAGGTTGGTTGGTTCGTCGGTTGGTTGGATATTCGCCGGGTGGCAGGGGGAGGGGAAGGGGGGGCACGAGGTGACTGGCAGCCCTGGAAAGCGATTTCACGCTTGACGCTCCACGGTGCACACAGTGGCGCCACCTGCCGAGGGCCGTTGGTGGCGCAGCTACAGTTGGTGAAAATATTTAATCTTAGAATTTTCACTGCAGTTTAGTTGAAATTTTATTTAAATTTTAGTTTTTTCTAATTCAAATTTTATTAAAATTCTAATAAATAAATTCATCGAAGTATGAGTGGCTTAAAATCGACAACAAGCTGTTGATAAATTCAAATGTTAAAACTAGAAAACTTTAATTAATTAAAAATACATAGTAATTTTTTTGTGATTTTTAATCGTATTGAAAACTTTAGGTATTATTCTCCATTTTTAAGTCGTTACTTATCAATCAGATATTTTGATAAATATCCCGGGTCGACGAATTTGTTCGCAGTGCTCCGATGACGTCGCCACGAATGAATGAACGGCTGAAAAACGAGCAGCTTGGCTCTCTGGAAACAGGAAGAGTTGCGGCTGCTGGTTCTTCGGGAGCGGGAGCCCAAGTCGGATCCGCAGCTGGATCTGAGGCTATAGCCGGTGCCGGGGCTGCAGTCGAGTGATATAAGTGGTTGACATGTAGCCGCCATTAGCGGTACGATGACAAGCGTTGAAAGCGCGCCCGGGGAATTAAAACGCAAAAAGGGAAAATAGCGAGAGAGCGAAAAAAAAGGATGGCAATGGGGAAAAAAAAGTGTGGAAAATGTGAAAAAGGCAGAAGTGAACAAGAGAATTGGATGGGATAGTTCTCATTTTTTTATTCCCTTTTTCTCTCTCTCTGCCTCCCGGTGACTCCATTTTATGACAGCAATGGAGCAGGAAACCACAGTGGGATATGAAAAAAAAGGTGCAAAAATCATCAGCACGCTGTCGGCGGCAGTTCCACCCACTGCATCCCCCGCAGACGACCTTCGGTTGGGAAAACCGCCTGTCACATTAAAGTATCATTTGCAGTCACTCAGCCAGAGGGTATCCTCCCACCCCCTCCCTCTGCAGCCTGCAATTCCCGGCGATTAAAGTCAATGGCACACTATACCACTATACCACGCCATTCCCGATAGCCGAACTCCTCTATATTGATTCCACAAATCGCAGACTCAATTTATGGCCTCGCGTTTTCCGTGCGATTTGCTTGCGGTTTTCGGGGGCGCACTTGTGCCCGCCCACAGGCATTCATTGACCATTGACTTGGCCACTAAAAATGGCAACGGAATGGAAGCAAGCCGTAATGAATACATTAACATTAATAATTGCCCTGGTCCTTGGCTTGTGCATAAATTTTTGCTTACACTGGGCCAACGTGGTAAAAGGGGCGTGACTTTGCGGTTGCATAATTCGGTGAGTCGGTGAAGCCTCAGCGTTTTGACTACCAAATCATTTAAAACCGAGATTACTGCGTTAGAAACTTGCATCTAATTTGTTGAAATTTGAACACCCATAAATAGAGATTTATTTATTGATTGGCGACCTTTAAATAATATAAATTGGTTAGCCATACCTAATGGCCAGCTTGTTTCAGCTTGTTGACCATAAATTCAAAGATCATTTAAAAATAATTTATGCATTGTTGATTTCTCGTTTATTAATGGGTGAGTGACAGGTTTAAAAAATTGATTTATTTTCTAATAAAATAAAAGGTTTTTTCTATACAGATTAAAAAGATTTCAAGTGACTCGAGGGTTTTCTCTTAGATATTTAGAGATGTTAACTGATGTTTTTGGCCATCTGAGTGTGAAAAACGCGACAGTTTTCTCCGACCAAAGTGAAAATGTTTTTGCAACAGGATGCGCCGACATTTATCACCTGCATTTTCCCTTTTAGCCCGCACTTTGGCCGCATTCGCGGACATTTGTGGCGGTTTTCTTTTTTTTTTGGCAATTGTGCGAGGAGCAGACACTCTTTGATTACAGGGAACCGCGATGGGCGGAGATGGTGCGGCGGCATTAGCATTAGCATAAATTTCAGCTAGCTGGCACAACATCCGAGTATGAATATATAATACGCCGGTTGTGTGTTATTTATGAGTGTGTGTGTGTGTGTGTGTGTGTGCGTTTGGTGTTTGGAAACTTGGGGCAACTTTTCGAATGGAAACCTGGGGGCGAAGTCGCTGAGGGGGCGGTTAGGCCGGAACAGGGGCAGGATAATCGCTGCTTAATGCAGTCGCGACCCATCCGTCCTTGCCAACTGCCATTTGTCTTACCATCCCATTCCATTCCATTCCGTCACTGATAACGAAAGCGAGACGAGCTCCCACCATAGCAACTCTCTTTTACACTCAAAAAATAATGAATAGAGTTAACCAAAAATATTTAAAAAAGAATCTTATGTAGTGGGTAGGTTCGAAATGCAGTCCATTCTGTCATAAAAAATTATTTGTTAAAAAATATAATATTTTAAATTTAATTTAATTTTGATTTAATAAAATATAAAAAAAATTTTAGAATTTTGATTTTGGTTCTAATGCTTTTAACCATATTTTCCGAGAACTTGCTTAAAAAATAGGGGTCTACTTTATAGTATTTTTGGATTATTCCATTAAAGCTCCTCTGCTTGTTTTGTAGGAAATTAAAATACTAATATTTTAGAAATTATCTCCAGTGTATTAAGCCACCACGCCCACCTCCACCCTCAGCCAACAAAATGTGTTCGGTGTGTGGGCTCATTGAAGAGCATTCAAATTTAATTTGCATGCAGGCTGAGCAAACTTTTGTTTACCTTGCGGTAGCGAAATCAAATTTGAATCCGCTTTGAGTTCCGCTTCCCCGACTCGCAGCCGGGTATTTCAAAGGGATCCTTATCAAAGTCGCGACTAACTAGGACGCGTCTAGAGTGGCAGCCGAAATCGGTTAAGTTTTGACCAGGCCATGGGGGTTTCCACGCGCGGAAAACCCCCGAAAACCACCCGAGTTCCCCACAGGTGGCGGGCATAAACTGTTTGAAGTCTTCATCTGCGAAAGGGGACGGGCGCAAATCGGTGGGTTGGTGGATGTGGGTGGGCGGCTTTGGCTTTAAACGATGCCAAATTATTTTTATTTATTCGTGCGTTCAAAGAGATTAGCGCTCACTAGATGGCGCCACCTCAAAGGCGTTCACGGTGAAATGCAAAGCCCCGTACACGTGTACTTATCGATGTGTAAGTGTGTGTATAAAGAATTAAATAAATGCATAGCACGATTTTGGATAACATTAAAGGGCGGAGGCGGACTTGAGCTCCCATGGCTGCAGAGATATTCTTTAATTCAATCGATTACGCCATTACCACCATTAAGGCGCCTAGACGACTCGACCATTTTCCATAATTTATGACTTCTCCTTTGCCCTTTCGAAAAGGTATTATAAAATTCTGGAAAATGAAAAGGGAAAAGCAATTTTAATAAAGAATATCTTGGGAAGTCAGATAAAATGGCAAACTATTAGGTAATTTAATAATATGACAAGAGTTATGGAGTTATATTTTAAAATTTTAATTTGGAATTTTTTACGAGAATGAATCCTTGATAATTAACATATTTCCCAATAAAAACGCACTTTGTTTCAAAAATATCAAGTAGTTATGGCCTTCCGCTGACGTGATGACATCCACTCGGTCCCTCAAATATACAAAGTCTGAAGTTTATCACTTCGCTGAAGGGTATTCGCCACACACTTTCTTGGCCTCCGTCCTCCATCCTTTTTGCGCCTCCTTTTTTTATTCGTTATGAGGCCATTTAGGCAGCCCGAAAAGGAACAAATCTTTTATTGATGTTCGGGAGATGGATGGCGATTGGAGGCGGTTTTGGGGGAGGGATGGCTGCTCTAGTTGGCGAGCTCTTTGGCAGCTCATAAAACCGGCAAAATGCGGCAATTGCTCGCGCCGCCATTAACCCCAACGTGGTGTTACCTGGCACATGAATAAATCACGGGGTGATTCACAGCCCACCACCCCGAATATACCGAATATACGTATACGTTATATCGGCCCACTCGTTCAACTGTTCAACTGCCAGATGATAAATGTGCCGGCTTGTTTGGTTTGTTACACGCCCTGCTGGCTTTCTTCGATTTGCTTAACAAATTTGTGAGATTCTTAGCACATTTGCATATTGCGTTAGCGAATCCCCGTCCCTTTTGGATTGTCAAGTGTAAAAGTGTAGAGAATGCCGAGCGGATTCCGCGTCCTCTATTTACTTTTGTGGATTTTCTGTTGTTGCTGCCATCGTTGTATTATTCGAATAGGTTGCACAGTAATGACGACATTTCCTTCCGACATTTCCAGAGAGAGAAGTCAGGGTTGTGCTGTCGTTTGCGCTTTTTATTGCTGCCGTCAGTGTTGCCAGTGCCATTCGCATTCGAAGAACCAGCTGCCGGGAACCCATTTTAAAAGGATTTCGATTTTTCTACCGAGTTTATTTAGCTCCTCGCGCCGAAGACAGGAATAGGAAAACGGGGGAAAATTCACTGGGAAATGGCAGTGGGAGTGGCGATGGAGCATCGCTCAATCGAAGTTGTTCAATAAAAAATGTGCTGGAATTTCCTTGACATTTTCGCCAACATTGACGCCATTCCCGAGCCCCACACCTAATCCAAAACATTTTCCGATGACTTTTCGACGGGCATTTTTGTCGTAAAACGCTTGGAATTTCGTGCGATTTTATATCGGCGAACCCAGGGGAATTGACCTGAATTCGCTTTGTATTCGCGTCACCCCGTGGAATGTCCATTCCGGCTGGCCCAAGGTATTTGCTGAATAATTTGAATTAAACAAACGCCGAAAAGAAGTGACAGCAGGTCGAAAGCGGGCGGGAAAGGGCGAGGGCGAGGGCACTGGGGTTCAAGTTCAGGTTCAGGTTCAGGTTCCGACCTCTGGCTGGCAAATCCCAGTCCCTGGCTTCGGTTCAATCAGTAGGTGTTCATTGGGCGAATCGCAAAGTGGATAATTGCTGATTGTGGGGATTGAATGACAGCTTCATTGGGAAAGTGCTGGGAAAATCGAATCCAATCGAATCCCCAATGGCGGTTTTATTTCACCACGTTATATCTAAATTGGTGACAAATAAGGGTTACTTGTAATTGGATTAAAACTTGAGATCTTCTTGGAGAAATATTTATTGGGAACTTGAAAAAAAACCTTTGATTTTAGTGAGTGAGTGTTGTGATATAATACCGATCTTTAATAATTTGTTGCTTGCTTCCTATTTACCATCCATTTTGTTATTCCCCATGTTTTGTATTATAAATCAACTCTCTTGTCGCAGCTTTTGGGAATAAGCCGCTGACCAAAGCAGCCTATTAAGTCCACTTGGTCACCTCCTTCCTGCCAGACAGCTACTTTGGCTCCTCCGCCTCCGCCTCCGCTGGCAACACCTCGTAAATTGCAAATAATAAAAACGAGGCGAAAAACAAATTATTTTCTGCTGCTTTAGCTGAAAGTTTGCTTATCAATGGGGGGAAAATGGGGGAGTTTTCCGGGGGTTTTGGGGAGTACGAAACCTTGTCGGGTCAGTGGACCGGACCCGCTGCTGTTTATAATTTTTGTTCGCGGACTCGACGCATTCATACGGCATACAGAGCCTGGAAATCCTTTTCGCTCTCCCTGTTTGCCTCTTCTTTTTTCCTTCCTTTGGCTTCCGTTTCTGGGTCCTGGGCGAGCTCACATAAAATTTAATTAAGTGCAACAACAGCGGCAACAACAGCAGCAGCAGCAGTAGCAGCAGCAGCAGCAGCAGCATCGGGGACCCGGCGATAGCAGCATCGTTTATAAAATTCACATAATAACAATAAATTTTCAAATGCGCCTTGGCAGCCAGCGTCTGCCGCCCCCTCGTCCCGCGTCCCGCGTCCTTCGTCCTGGGCCTAGGTATTAAAATTTATCGCCAGCTTGCGTAGCACGCGCAGCAAACGCGAAGAAATTTGCGTGCCGGATGCCAAGGGGAACGGGGAAAAAAAGACACGGTTAGGAAAAGTCACTACATGGAAGATGCTTTGGAAAATAATATATAGTATTTCTGTTTAAAAAGAAGAGTTTTAACTATGTCTATATATTAAGTGGCCTTTTCACTTAAATATATTGAATAACTTATGGCAGAAGTACTACTCAGGAAAACAACATTTGGGTTTAGAAAATAATAAATATATGAAATTGCAAATTTTTAAATTAAAATATTTAATATGCAATATTTCTGTAAACGTTTAAGTGATATATATGACAACAAAAATTAAAGATACTATTTTAATAACCAACTTTGATTTAATCATTTAAACATTTGTGATATTGATCTTGTGGAACGTTTATATTCAATTCACGGCAACTATTTCTCTCAGTGCAGTGGCCATTGGCAGCAGCAGAAAGGCGATGCGATTGGAATGCCAGCTTAGTGTCCCCAGAGGCGGCATTCGAGCTTTCCGATTCGCCCGCTGCTCGGCGGGGCTATGGATGCGGATGCGCATATGTATTCCCGATCAGCTTTAAGAATGTATAAAGCCCCGACGGAGACGGAATGGCAGTCACATATGGTGACTCCGGCGCCCCCCTCCCCTCGAATAATTTGTCTATTTGTTTGCCTTTGCCTCGGTTGGCTTGCTCATTCATTTGACTCGCATTAATTACATGACACGCACACGAAACCTGGAGTCTAGAGTCGGAAATCTAGAGTCCCGTCCTCATCCTCATCCCATCATCCCGCCAGCCGAACTCTCCTTCTTAGCCCGGAATAATTTATTAAAAAGACCGAAAAGATAGCTTTCTTCTCTCCACAAGACGCAGCCCTTCAGCCGTGGCCAAATTTGGAGTGCACTTGGAGAAAATAAATACTTGTAATAATAAGAAATCTAAAAAATATTTATTAAACCTATTTAAAAGGTTTCAGATATTTAAAAATCATTTTCTTTAGAATTTGAAAGCTTTAAGTAATGCTAATTAAGTTTTTTAAGGTCATATTACTTTAGTATCGTTCTTTTCCTTTTTTTAGTGATGGAACTTTGTTTGGTTGGCGGAACTTGGCTTACATACTTGCCTCCTTGGGGAAACCCAATCCAATCCCTTTCCTCCCCCTCCCCCCGGCAGCACACACATCATCATCTGCATCTGGCTGAGCCTGCTCCTTGTCCGCTCGTCAACACAAATGACTGTCTCGTGTTATCTGCTAAGCCGCCTTATCTGTTTGGGTCTTCAGGGTCCTCGTCCTTCATCTCCTTCTCTTCTGTGTTCCTGAATCCTCCCAGCTATCCAGATGCTGCCCCATCCGCCCTTCTGTGATTTCGCCTGTGTTACTTATTTAATTTGTTGCTTATTTGTGCTCATGGAGGAGCAACAAGCGAGCAAGTCCAGGGCAGCCAGCTAGCATCTTCTTGGATCTGAAGCTAAAGCTGGATGTGAATGTGAATGTGAATGTGAATCTGAATCCGAATACGAATACGAATACGAGTCGACAAATTCCTGGCTCCATTCACTTGTTTGCATATGTTTAACATGTTCTCCGACTCCCACCCAAAGTCTGTTTGTTTGTTTGTCTGTTTGCCTGTTTGTTCGACGGGACTGCGTATTGTGTCCTTAACTCAACCGAACCGAACTGTACTAAACTGAGCGGGGAGCGTGTTTTCCTTGGGCCTTGCTAATGATTTTGCCAGGGTGCTAATCAAATTGCCAGCCCTGCAGCAGCTAATGTCATTACCAAAAGGTGAAAGGGGGTTAAGAGGGGGCTAAAGGGGGGTCAAAGGGGGGGCAGTGGGATATGTAAATATTTATCCGGATGGTGGCAGAACCAGAGATTACAAGTTGCAAATTATCTGAGCACAAATGCAGTTGTGGCTAATGGAAAACGCCTCGAGAGCCCGTAAACTATTATATTAAAAATACACAGATGATGGCAGCTGGAAAATGGCGTAAAATAAAAATTATAGCTTTTATAATACATAGTTGCAAGTAATTAATGTAGAAACAAGAACTTTTCTCTTGTTAAATTTATTTTATATTTATTCAAGGCAGTTAAGACAGGTAACTTCCATTTAAGCGACTACATCTGGTTTTGTCATTAAGTAAAAATGTAATAAATATGAACTTGTGCTGTTCGGGGTTCCATAAATTGCGGGGATCTCCCAGCTTGCTGCAGCCTGTGAAACTTTCATCATTGATTGCCATTTCACCAGAGCTTCCTCCCTTTAAGTTTCCACTGCAGTTGTCGCTTCTTCCTTTGGCCGCCCCCTGGTTATTGCTTTGGCACATTTTTCGATTAAAATTTATTTGCACAACTTATGAAAACTTAAATGCCCATAACGGCGCCGCCAGACTTGGTCCGCAGACCCGGATCCCGGATCCCGGGGTCTGTTGCTGCTACGTAGTAGCACATCTGGAGGATTGCGGGGGTGCAGATGGGGATGCCGCACCCACGAGCGTCTGCGTTTTTGGCCGAACGGCGGCGCCTCATGGGCTGCCGCATTACTTGGCTAAAAAGTTTCAAATATTTCATAATTTGCAGCATGTTTTATGGAGGCGCAAGAGCATATTGCACTTTTCCGGCCGCAGTCGTAAAGCTGCAACTGCTGGGGGTGTGGAAAATCTTTTTCTTGCGGACGATTTTCCTACCATACGACTGTTTCTCCCCTCCCTGTGACCTGATTTTTAGCCCTCGCATTTTGCTAAATAATTCAAATGACTTCCGACTTAGACTTTGACATTGAAATGGTCGTTTTCCCTCATTTCCCGAAGCCGCCGCCGCTTGGAAAAATTCAGTTTGCGAACAGATGAAGCACAACGATGTCTGGGTATTTGGCTAAAAAAAAAAGCGGAGTAAAACCTCTTCACAGGTACGCGGCGCACTTAAAAAGTAATTTTATTACACAGCTACTTACGGCAAACAGCGGAAAGAGATGGATAGATAGATGGCTGGTAGAAGGGGAGGGAAGCTCACTTAAAGTCATCACCTCAAAGCGAGGGGAAAATGGAAAATTCTCGGCGGAAAATGGTGATGCTGGCAGCGATGTGGCCGCCCCACGCCCATTGTCACACTATTGCCGGAAGTTCTGGCCAACCTTCGTACCCTCCGTCAACCTTTGACGCTGATTGTTCTTGTGCCATCCCAAGAAGCCCCCTCTTCCAGCTAACTTCTTTGCGTTTTCGTTTACAAATTTTTCTCATTACATTTTTACATCATCTTTTCCACTACTTTTCTCCATTTTCCCCTTTTGACTTTTCACCGGCTTCGCTCAGTGCCCAAGTTTGTCGAAAGTTTCCACTACTTTTTGCCCTTTCGGATGGCTTTCCTTCAATTTGTGCCCTACCCACCACACACTTGGCTGGTATCTTCCGCCGATTCACCGCTCCTCGTCAGCATCTTTGCCAGGTAATTTAATGACTCGAACTCCTCGCAGTAATGAGCATCCAATGGGGTTTGACAGCAAAAAGGGAGCTCTCTAATTTGCCTGCGCGCCAGCAAAATTCCCAATGCCCTCTACATTTGCGGGTAAAAAGGGGGGCATAAAGTGTAAAGTGCATATATCTATTGGAGATACAATTGATCTCTCCCCCTGCATTTCACATAAGCATTTCCAGATAATTTTGCTAAATTATTTAAATTTACAAAATAGAATTTTTTATCTATTCTAAGAACTACTATTTAAAAACTTCTAATAAAACCTTGCTTGTTTAAAGTTGTTCCTCATATAACGTACATTTAAACAGTCATTTTATGTTTCGGTCTTTAGAAGGTCTTTTGTGCACGAGGGTCAATTATACTAATGCAAAATTGTACCATAACATAAAATATGTATGCTGGCACTGACAGTTTGACCATTTCTCGCAGACCCTGTCAAAATATTAAGTGGATGATGGTACCTTAGGAGAGACTCTGCATTTTCTTAGAACGGCCCGGAACCACCTTTGCAGCATCTTCTCATCTCGCAAGCTTAGTTCAGCTTTTTCCTGCCATTTTCCAGTAAATCCAAGCTGTACAGTGTTTCTGTATGCTGAGCTCACAGGAAGAAAAATTCCTACAATTCCTAAATCAAAATTGAATTATAAAAATTAATTTAATTGCTATTTTTCAGACAATCAGTAAGTGTTTTTAATTTGTAAACGTGATTAATGGCACATTATTGTCTGCAAGTCATCAATATAATATTTATTTTTTTCTGAATTTCTTTGAGTGTGGTTATCTTTGGTCCGTTGTTGTTCTTTGGCTTGCTTCTGCTGCTGGCATTTCATTTAATTACTTTTGACATCAGGTAGAAATTTTCGCTGCCGCTTTTCAACCCTTTTTTCGGTCTTCTCGACTTGAAGAGGGTTGTATGTGGCGCTTTTCAGGGGAAGGGGGGATGGGTGGTAAGAGGATGGGCGGAAAAGTGTGCCAAATATTTGTTTAGGCATATTTGCCAATGGCCACTGGTGTTCTCATATCCGCAACTCATCACAACTGTAGCATCCGCATCCACATCCACATCCGCCCGAAATACGCATCCTTTTCATTGTAAATGCTCATATTTGCATTTTTCCTTTTTGACGTTTGCTTTGCGAAGCGTTTTTTGCCCACTACCTTTGCCTTTGAATTTATTTTGATGTATTTCCGTTTGGCAAGCAAATATCCAAGATTCGGATAGAGTGTGTCGGTATATGGACAGGGGCTGGAGTTTGCTGCTGGGTTTTCATTAGCTGATAGTTTTAGCCCGGCAAGCGCAAATATGCGTTGCTCTTAGCCATCCCTTTTGCTCAAAAAAGGGCTCAAATTATTCAATATAAATTCCCGTATGTAAAGATGCATATATTTCTAGCAGTGTAGTGAGTGTGCCGCAGTCCTTTTTGGTTTTCTGGGCGAACTGATCCCCTGCTTAGTGCTCGTCCCTCATTAGGACTACCGGATATTCGGCTGTGACTGAAGGACACAAAAACATTTGTAAGTGGGGATAGTGCTTTCGGTCTGGGCAAATGGAAAATGGAAAATCTTCAAATCCAGCGGCAACTTTTCAGCCGACAGTCGGGGAAGCCTGTGCATTATACAGTTAATCATTTAATCTGCATATGTGCATATTAATGAATTTCAACGTTCAGCAGTCCGTGTGTGCTGCCACTAACCAGGATTTTCCCACTTTTCCCCTCCAATTTTCCCATAACTTTGTGGAATTTTCTGTTTTGTTCTTTTTTTGTATGCCCTGCCCAACTGAAAGTTTTGTTTTTGTTTCGTGTTTGTGTGTGTTTTGGTTTCGCTCGCTCGTGTTTTTATATATTCGCCACTCGCCTTTTTGTGCTGCTTTGTTCGGCTTGTTTGCCGTTACTTTTAAAAGCTTTTTTAAGTAACTCGAACTAAATTAAGTTAAATACATTTCGTGTTTGTCCGCATGCAGCCAGCATAAAGATGAACGAACGACAAAGTTGTCACACGCGGCGTATGCGTAACGTAACCCAAATCCTCCCGTGGAAACGTGAGCCAGTCTCTTTTCGCTGGAGCTCTTTAAAGATGATGTATAGCGACCTCGGCTAATGGATTTCCCCCAGCGCGTCAGGGATCAATTCAATTAGCTTTGGCACACATATCCATGTGTGTACAGCCGCGGCCAAAGTAATGGCACCGACAAATGTTCTAAATAATTTCCTTATGGCACACTTTGTGTAAACAACAATACATACTTCGGATGCGACCGTTTTTGCAAAAGTTAAAGAAAAAACCAATTATACGAAAAATCAGATTTTGGTCAAAATTGAAATCTTCATTTTCCGCCAATAAAAAAGTCAGTATTTTTGGTATAAAAACGAAACTAATTGTCCGACTATGGAACGGCATACCTTCCCGAGTTAAATTCCCTACGACTTGGCATTTCAGGGTAAAAATTTTATTTTTTTGAAAATTTTCTCAAAAAATTGTGATGATACCCCTTAAAAAAATCGAAAATTTACAAAATTTTTAATTTCCCAAATCAGCCGGAGAGTGCACCAATATTAATTATGAGGTTGTTATCTGCTCAGAACAGTTCGCCGTTTTAATATCGGATCATTTTTGCAAAAATTAGAGCAAAAACAAATTGTACGAAAAATCAGATTTTGGCCAAACTTGAAATCTTCATTTTCCGCCAATAAAAAAGTCAGTATTTTTGGTATAAAAATGAAACTAATTGTCCGAATATGGAACGGCATACCTTCCCGAACTCGTAGTTAAATTTCCTACAACTTGGCTTTTCAGGATACAAATTTTATTTTTTTGACAATTTTCGCAAAAAATTGTGATACAACCCCTTACAAAAAAATCGAAAATTTGAAATTTTTTTAATTTTCCCAAATCAGCCGGAGAGTGCACTAATATTAATTATCAGGTTGTTATCTGCTCAGAACAGTTTGCCGTTTTAATATCGGAGCATTTTTGCAAAAATTAGAGCAAAAACAAATTTTACGAAAAATCAGATTTCCGCCAATAAAAAAGTCAGTATTTTTGGTATAAAAACGAAACTAATTGTCCGACTATGGAACGGCATACCTTCCCGAACTCGTAGTTAAATTTCCTACAACTTGGCATTTCAGAATAAAAAATTTATTTTTTTGACAATTTTCGCAAAAAATTGTGATACAACCCCTTACAAAAAAAATCGAAAATTTGAAAATTTTTTAATTTTCCCAAATCAGCCGGAGAGTGCACTAATATTAATTATCAGGTTGTTATCCGCTCAGAACAGTTTGCCGTTTTAATATTGGAGCATTTTTGCAAAAATTAGAGCAAAAACAAATTTTACGAAAAATCAGATTTCCGTCAATAAAAAAGTCAGTATTTTTGGTATAAAAACGAAACTAATTGTCCGACTATGGAACGGCATACCTTCCCGAACTCGTAGTTAAATTTCCTACAACTTGGCATTTCAGAATAAAAAATTTATTTTTTTGACAATTTTCGCAAAAAATTGTGATACAACCCCTTACAAAAAAATCGAAAATTTGAAAATTTTTTAATTTTCCCAAATCAGCCGGAGAGTGCACTAATATTAATTATCAGGTTGTTATCCGCTCAGAACAGTTTGCCGTTTTAATATTGGAGCATTTTTGCAAAAATTAGAGCAAAAACAAATTTTACGAAAAATCAGATTTCCGTCAATAAAAAAGTCAGTATTTTTGGTATAAAAATGAAACTAATTGTCCGAATATGGAACGGCATACCTTCCCGAACTCGTAGTTAAATTTCCTACAACTTGGCATTTCAGGATAAAAATTTTATTTTTTTGACAATTTTCGCAAAAAATTGTGATACAACCCCTTACAAAAAAATTGAAAATTTGAAAAATTTTTAATTTTCCCAAATCAGCCGGAGAGTGCACTAATATTAATTATGAGGTTGTTATCTGCTCAAAGCAGTTCGCCGTTTTAATATCGAAGCATTTTTGCAAAAATTTGAGCAAAAACAAATTGTACGAAAAATCAGATTTTGGCCAAAACTTGAAATATTAATTTTCCGCCCATAAAAAAGTCAGTATTTTTGATATAAAAATAAAACTAATTGTCCGAATATGGAACGGCATACCTTCCCGAACTCGTAGTTAAATTTCCTACAACTTGGCATTTCAGGATAAAAATTTTATTTTTTTGACAATTTTCGCAAAAAATTGTGATACAACCCCTTACAAAAAAATCGAAAATTTGAACATTTTTTAATTTTCCCAAATCAGCCGGAGAGTGCACTAATATTAATTATCAGGTTGTTATCCGCTCAGAACAGTTTGCCGTTTTAATATCGGAGCATTTTTGCAAAAATTAGATCAAAAACAAATTTTACGAAAAATTGAAATCTTAATTTTCCGCCAATAAAAAAGTCAGTATTTTTGGTATAAAAATGAAACTAATTGTCCGAATATGGAACGGCATACCTTCCCGAACTCGTAGTTAAATTCCCTATAACTTGGCATTTCAGGGTAAAAATTTTATTTTTTTGACAATTTTCGCAAAAAATTGTGATACAACCCCTTACAAAAAAATCGAAAATTTGAAAATTTTTTAATTTTCCCAAATCAGCCGGAGAGTGCACTAATATTAATTATCAGGTTGTTATCCGCTCAGAACAGTTTGCCGTTTTAATATCGGATCATTTTTGCAAAAATTAGAGCAAAAACAAATTTAACGAAAAATGAGATTTTGGCCAAAATTGAAATCTTCATTTTCCGCCAATAAAAAGTTTGTATTTTTGCTATAAAATCGAAACTAATTGTCCGAATATGGAACGGCATACCTTCCCGAATTCGTAGTTAAATTCCCTACAACTTGGCATTTCAGGGTAAAAATTTTATTTTTTTGAAAATTTTCTCAAAAAATTGCAATGCTACCCCTTACAAAAAAATCGAAAATTTGAAAAATTTTTAATTTTCCCAAATCAGCCGGAGAGTGCACTAATATTAATTATCAGGTTGTTATCTGCTCAGAACAGTTCGCAGTTAAGACCATTTAAGACCATTTTTGCAAAAATGAGAGCAAAAACAAATTATAGGAAAAATCAAATTTTTGCCAAAAATCGAAGTAGTCATTTTCCGCCAGTATTTTGGCCATTATAATAATACTTTATATTACTTTATTACTTCAGCCAGGAATCCTCTGGGCTCCCAGCGTTAAGCACTTTCAATATTTATGTTTCTGGGTTAAAACTGCGGTGTGACAATTTAAAGCTCCTTTGTGTCCCCCGTTTTAGCCCCATCGCCATGGAGAAAGGCTTAGGGATATATGGGTGCATTCTGGGGAAAGCTTACGTGGATGCTGCTTATTTTGCACAGTTTTTCCGCTTTGTCAATACGCAGATGCTTGCTTTTCCGACCTCTGGCTCCTCTGCAGTTGCACTTTGTTTCGCAAAAGGGTTTTCTATGTTTTCCAACAGCTTTTGTTTGCCGCTTAGCACACGCACACACACACACACACACACAGCCATCGAGAGCTTTTAGTTTTGCATTTTAAGCAGTTTGACTTTGCATTTTTCCGTTTGCTGTTCTCACAATACGCAAAATCATTCGGAATATACACAGAAACGAGGAATTAATAGAGCGTCCTGACTTTGCGATGCCGTTTAATCACTGGCTTAAAAAACTGAAATTATTCATATGGGCTCAAAAAGCGTTTCATGATTTAGAAGCAAAATAAATAGGTATGCTTTGCTTATAAAAATTAGAACTTTAGTCTTTTTGCTAAATACGTGTATGCCTTTTCGCCTGTGAAATACTGGGTATCGAAATACAAATTCTCGTGCATATTTACCGCCTGCATGTGTGTCTGCATATGTGCACATAGAACAACGAGCATGAAAATAAAGAGGAAAATAAAGGAGCTTTGTGTCCTGCATTCCCGCACGAAGATTAGAAAACCCAGTCGGGGTGGAAAAATGTAGATCAGCTGGCGGCGGTGGAGAGAGCGTTTTCCGAGAGGAAAGCCACAACAGAGTTCATCGAGTGGCAATTTAAGTTGTAAGCTCCTCAATTAGGTGCAAAATGTTGAAGGGGGATATCTCTGGCAAAAGGCTCCACGACTCATGGGTTTTCGAGACTCTTCATTTACCACACAGAGATTGAGGTAGATTACGCTCTGAAGGGTTTCGTCTTTAAGTTTGTTTTTGAAACGAGCTGTTTCTTAAAGCTTTCTAAGCAGTGATAAACTTTTTAAAATATTTAAAAAATATATAATATAATAATAATACACGTTTTAAGGAAAAAAGTAAACGAAAAACTAGTACAGAGGTGATAAAATATACCCAAGGACCGAAGAGACCATTTTATTTTGCCTATAATTTAATTTAAACTAATAAAACGAAAGCCATTTCGGATAGGTGAATTCGAAAAAAAACAAAATAAATAAATGGTTTATGTGGCATTTACCACAGGACAAAATCGTTAAACTTTGACTAGCCATCCAAAATGTAAACGGGCCGTAAAAGAGCATCGTTCTGAATTTGAATGGTTGGCCTGCCTGCCTGCTCGGCTCTCTATTCTAACCGGATAACCCGGCCAACTCGTTTGACAGTTGTTCGCAGTCATCGAGGGGCAATAGCAAACAGCAATAGCAAAGTCATTTCCCAAGCTATTGCCATTTTCCCGCTGCGTCAGATCGATCCTCTGCTTTTAATTGCATTTTGATTTGCGCTAGAGACTGCGACTGCAACTACAACTGAATCTGAATCTGAGTCCGCGGCGGGGACTTGGTACTCAACGATATCGAAATCGAATTCGCGACCGGTTTTGGCACAATCGTAATCGAGGCTTCGACGGAGCTCATAAATCGTTCCATCATCAATGGCACTTTGACAACGGCAATGGTCGTTTTGGCTGCTTTTTCCTCTTTATTCTTCTTTCTTTTCTTTTTTTTTTGGCTTTTTGAACAAAATGTGTGCACAGCCAAGTTGTGAAATTAATGCAATTTACTTACAAAATGTCCCATTAAAAGCGCTTAACCGTCGGGAGGGGAGAGGAATTCAGGCATAGACATAAAGCAATATGAGCTTGTCGCAGTCGTAGAGTCGCCTTGTCTGGATGTGGATGTGTGTGACTGCATGAGAGTGTAATTTAATGCTGCTGCAGTTTTCCTCCTCCTATTTTCCTTTGCATACACACACACAGCCGACGACCCTGGCAGGCCACAAATTACCCGGCCAAGTCCATGAAGCGCATTTAGCTAAATCGCACAATTTATGTCTTATAAAAATGCTTGTGTCTCGAAACTGAAACCGAAGCCCCTGAACCGAACCCGAACTCCAAACGAAAACTATATACCAAAGAACAGGGCCTCGAAGGCGCGGGGGGTTTTAGGCCAGAAAGGATCAGGCCTTGGCCTGATGTACGAGTCCCCGTCGCCAAGTGGGCTCGATTAAAGTCTTTCTTTTAATTGTTTAATGGTTGATTATTGTATAGATGGCAGCTTCGGTTCTGAAAGTATGCAATTTAAGAGAATACATGTTCAAACATTCAATAAAATAAACAAGTTGGCATTACCGATGGTGATGATGAGTGATTTGTTGACGCTCCTGTGTAATAAACAGCTGTCAATAGAGGATAATCCATCCTGTTTCTAGCCGCCCTGAATTAAAGGGCTGTCCGAGGCGCTAACATCCTCCGGGACAAAGGTGACTCCGAAGATGTGGCGGATATCCTGGTCTCGCGCCGCCCGCTTGCACATGGGGCATTGGGCAACGTCCTCCATGCTTCGACGGATGCAGCTCTCCCCGAAGAGGTGACCGCACCGCAGGAACACCGCGCGATGGGCGCCCGTTTCCTGCCTGGGCATCAGGCAAATCACGCACCTGCTCTGCTTGACGATTTTGTGCAGCTTCTCCTCCGCCTCCAACATCTTCACCTCGAAGAAGTCGCTCTGGGCGGATATCTCTGCCACTTTCAAGGCGTTCTGCTGCTCGACGCCCTCCATGATGGCCTTGTGGGCCAGTTCCCGTTCGCGGGCTTGCTGGCGGAGATCTTCGATCTTCGCCTCGAAGAAGTCGCTCTGGGCGGATATCTCTGCCACTTTCGCAGCGTTCTGCTGCTCGACGCCCTCCATGATGGCCTTGTGGGCCAGTTCCCGTTCGCGGGCTTGCTGGCGGAGATCTTCGATCTGGCTGGTCGCCTGCTCAAGCTGCTCCATGGTCAGCGCGAGCACCCGCTCCCGCTCCTGCTCCTGCTCCTGGGCGCTCTTGAGGAGCGAGCTGCACTGCGTCAAGGCGGCCCTCAAATGGTCCTTGCGGTTTGCCATGTCTTCATGCTTCTTCTCCTCCTTGCAAAGTGCGGCCTTCAACTGCGACCGGCTCATCCTGTTGATCTCACGTGGAGGAGCCATTGCTTTTTCAATTTATTTGCGAAGAAAAACTCAGGCAGCAAATTGCTTGCGAGGGACGAAATTGACTGACCTAAATGGAGATGTCAAACTTTGGATTGATTAAAATATCGATGTTGTTGTTCAACTTTATTCGAATATGTTCTCATTTGATAGTGTTGTAAGGGTTTTTTTAGGGTAACAATTTAGTTTCTTTTAGTTCGAACTAAAACTTATTCGGGATTATCTCGGAATAATGATTTCCCGAAAATGCTTTCGGTAAAAGAATATTTTTATATAAATATATATGTTCTCTTCTCTTTCTTCGTAGATGTTAAATAGGAAGGAAATAGTGGCCCGAATAGGGAACGTAATACCTCGTTGAACTCATAAAGTAAATATACAAACGTGGATCAAAAATGCCAGCCCTGGCCCAAGTTGAGCCGATGGTAGAGTTGGCTTACGAGTAAATTTCACTGTAATTGCCTAGAAACCCATAAAGAACCATTCCCTAACACCTCGACGCAGCTTGAGTTCTCTGGAGAACTGGCCAATCAAGTATCTCAGCTTCGTTAAAGTGGCCAAAGCACCCTGCCAGGAGTTGAGGAAGGCTAAATCTGATTTATACCTTTTATTATTATGGTCACCCCTCCCCGCTCGCACCGACCCTCTCCGCCCAAAGTATGATGAGTTTTGCTGCGTTCAAATAATTTTCCTCGTTCATTTGGCACTGCCGCGTCCCAATTTCAATTTTCCGTTCTCCCTCCGCCACTTACCATTTGCCATTTTAGCAGTTTTTAACTGCTGGGACCCCTTAAAGTTGCACAATCTCTCGAATTATGGCGTCTTAGCGCGTTTTTCCCCGCTTCTCGCCCATCGAAATGAGTGCGAGGCAAAAGTTTTCAATTCAATTATCAACGCCCATGCCTTTTTTTCTCTTGGCCTGGCTTTTTCTTTTCCTTTTGGGAGGTGGAAAAGTGGAAGGGTGGCCCGATTTGGCTCCGATTTTGGGCCTGCAATTTGGCCATTTGCTGTTCGCTGTTCGCTGTTCGCCGTTTCCCAATGCACATTTTTGGCGTAATTTGTTTGTCAAATTGCGTGTTGGCGTCATCGCGCTGATGATCATTGGCGGCGTCATCATCGCGGCAGTTGTCACCCATCGGTTGTCAGTTTTGTGGGGGTGTCGATTGCAACAGCATTAATGCCACCCCGCCCACTTACTTGGCCATAAATAATTTTGCAGGCAAAAGCCAATTTCGCCAGTCACATTCGGTGGGAGAATCGCTTTCCCGCTTTCCTGCTTTCCCGCTTTTCCGATGGAGTAAATAAAAGAGGGCGTTGAAGTCTGAGGCTCGTGCATACTTATGTACGTTTATTCGAATAGAAATTAGTGAGGGAAAATCGGTTTTTTCCCTGCTGTCCAAGTTAACACATCCTGAAGATGCGAATTGATTAAAAGTTAGTTAGAAGAAAGTCACCTTCAGTCTACAATAAATATTAACAGCCTTAGACTGAATTTGTCATCTCATTTCACAGCCAATTGATGACAATTTCTGTTAATTTTCTTATCTTTCAACCAACATTCAGTGATGGCTTTCGCCATCATTAGCATAAGCTATCATCACAAAGTATGTGAAGCGAAATGCCTTTCGCATGGGGGGAAGAAATGAAAATGAAGAATGTAAAGGGAGGCAGACCACCCTAGATATTCGCTGCTAGGCAAATGCACTCGCGGGCTAAATATAAAAATCAGTTGCCATTCAAGCGGCAAATATTTTGGCAAACCAGCGAGTGAGACGCGGCAAACTGTCAACACGTTCTCTTGGATTTGGATATCTTGGATATCATAACAGACTTAGCCGAGTGCTCAGAGGACCTAGACAAGGAGGAGCGGGGCGGAAAAATTGAAAAATAAATAAAATTATGCGTGGCAGCATTTTTGAAATCATTGGCAAGCGACGAAATGTTGCTGGGAAACAGTCTGCCTCACTTCCTTCACGCTTCACTTGATTTCCCCCTTGATTTTACTACTTGAGTTCGCTGCTTTCTGCTTCTCGCAAACGGGCAGCCCATTGAAAATTCAAATCACACCAAATTCTAAAACACACAAATCGACGTCGAACCAAATAAAGCAGCCAGAACGTAAAAATAATAATAAAAATGAAATCACCCACAACACAAAAAAAGAACGTGAGGCGGGCCCCCGAAATGAAAGTGAAAGCAGGCAACATTTTCTTGTCAACGGGCGAGAAAATTACACAAAGCTGTTGCCGCAAAAGGAAAACCAAGTCACACAAATTTGTCAGGACCTTGAATAAAAAAAAGAAATCACAAGGACAGTGCCAACCAGCAAAGTAAATGGCAAATTTTTTTCCATGGCTGCTGATTCAGAGAAAATGAAAAATAATCAAAATTATGAGAGTTAAGTATAATCATTAGCTGGCAGCCCTATTTTCCGTAAGGCAGCTGAAAAATGTGGGAGCATTAGGAAAAGTTGCAGTGATTTTCCGCTACTTTGGATACCTATTATTTTTAGAAAAAGATTACCGTGATTTGTGTTTATAATGATGGGAGCTACTGGTGATTGCAACTGACTTACAGCGCTGTTTACGGCTCTTTTCTCACTATTAAGCTTCATTATGTGTTTTATGGCTGCGATTCGCTGAAAATGCCCTATCTGCACCATCTGAATGCGACTGCATCTGTTTTTTTTCATCTTTTTTATGATTTATGGGAACGTGCTTCGCTCACTTTCGGCAACATTGTTCCCCGGAGAATTCCAATTCCTCCATTCTTCAGAATTCCGTTCAGAAGACACAGTATCTACACAGTCTGGCGCCTCGCGAAGCTCCAATGTGAGTGCCAGTACTCGAGATCGTATCATATCGTATTACTTCCCCCAGTCTGCGATTCTTTGCCTCTCGAGTTCTTTTTTTCTCTCTCTGTTTCTTCTGCCACAGTACCTCCCACTTTTCTCTTTGGGTTCGGGAAAAAATTTAGACATTTTGTAGCCAGTTTATAGATGGCAAGGCGTCTGGCAATCCCCCCCCACTCACCCCCTCACCACCTCAGCAGTACACTCCCCTCACAATTGAGGCCTGTTTGGTTTTCGCCCATAATTTTTGTGCCGTTTTACAACAAACGGGCACATAACTCTCCGACTCGTCGACTTATGAACGGGGAACGGACCAGTCCGGTCCGGGCTTATCTGTCGGCGCCGGGCCTCATCATCATACCCACAAAACCCCATACCATATACCATGTGCCATGTGCCATGTAGCATGTACCATGTACCATGTGAATCTCCTCTGGAATACTCTGGGTGCAAAATGATTTTCACATGTTTTCCTTTATTTTCCTTTATCTGTGAGCACGTTGCTGTTTTCGCACTTTTGTTGGCTCGCATATGTGTTTTACCACTTTTCGTTTTCCCTGTCGCATTTCCTTGCCCCTCCCCCCGCCCCACTCTTCACAGCCAAAGTGTTTGGCTTTTAATTAAAATTGCAGCTAAATTATGAACTTTTCTTTTCTCGACCGCCTGCAAATTTCTTGCCACCGATGGGTCTGGGTCTTTGCCTCGACCTGGCCAGGCCGTATATCAAAATTCTCTCTCTCTCTCTCTCTTGGCCAAGATGTGCAAATTTCACTGGCCGCCTGGCCCAGTAATTGAAGTTTCCCTGGCACAGCAACACCCCCTTCTCCCCCGTCCCCGGGAAGAGAATACAGAACACGTAATGGGGCCGCAGCAAATGAACTGTGAAGGAAATTCGCGTAAAAATGCGTTTTATTGTTACCCAATTAAGCCGATCGGCTGCATCGTTGGCCATGCTTGAGTAAATCCCCCCCGACAGAAATACACACTGATTTTCCAACGATTTTCCGATCCCGGGGCCACCGAAAATTTATGTGCTACTTTAGCTAATCGGCGGTAGCTTGGAAATATTTTTGTTTGGGGCTTTTCGTTCAAAGTTTTTCGGTTTTCGGCTTTTTGTTCTTTTTGTGGTTCTTCTAATTGTCTGCCAATGGAATTTATGTGGGGGTCTCTGGAATTTTCGCGGTCCGCTTTTCATCGCCGTCTCGTTGAATGCGGCTTATCGTTCCGCAATATCAACTCAATTACAATGCGTGCCAATGGCAATGATACGACGACAATGGGACGCTGCCCCGCAGGCCATTTGGTTCTGGTTCGGGGACCGAGTTGGAGTCCCCAACTGGCCGACAATATCATTATTATTATTATTATTATCGTTATCATTAAGAGCGATATGGGCAGACGGGGCGGAAATAAAGCTCTTAATAAGATTCATATTGACGCAGGAGACGAAGATGATGAAAATAATAGTAAGTCGAAGTCTCGTTGGGGAATTCGGAAGTGAAGAAAACAGCAAACTGGAAATGCTCTTAGATAATTTAAATATTTAATATAAAATATATTCTAAAAAATAAATATTATCCAGCTAGAAAAATCGATTATCAAGTGAAGATTCATTTATAAATTTTACTTTTAATAAATCAAAAGTTTAAAAATATTTCTTTTTAAATGAAACCATTTCTAGGGTCTCATGTTTAATATTTAACATGACTTTGGTTGCCTTAACGTAATTCCTCCAGTCGAATCCTCCATCCAAGTCCCTGTCCCCCTTTAAACTCACATCGCGGCCTTGACCCCCCAGAAGTCGAGTGACGGATGAAAATAAAATCCATTTAAAATTGTGCAGTAGCAGTATGACAATATGGGTTAAGGAGGGGGGGCGAGACAGGACAACGGAGCACATGTCGTGTGCCTGCTGCCTGGATAAGGTCCTTCTATAAGTATTCCGGGCATCACTGCTCCAGCTCGAGATTCGTTCGGTCTGCCTGGGATCCATTGTTGCTGCTGTTGTTATTATTTGCCAAATAAGCGAACGGCCATCCGCGTTGTCTTCCTGCCACGCCCACCTCCTGGGAGGCAGCTCCTTTGTTGTCCGCCTTCATCCTCCTCGTCGGTCGTCGCTCGTCGATGATGCAGACATAAGATATGAAAAATATGAGGCAACAGCAATCACAATAGTCGCACCAGTCACCAAAGGCAATCACCAACTACCCATCCCCCTCCCCCCTCCGCCCTCCGCCGCCCGATGCCAAAATCCCCCTCGACAGGCGCTCATGCGTGGGCATCGGCGGACAATCCCAGCACACACAGACGAGGCCAGAAGAATAGCATTTAAAGTTCAAGATATTATATTATTGCTTTTAAGAGTAGTATATATAAAAACGTGAACAAAGAAATATTTTAAAAATTATCCAAATGTCAAATGAAGTTATATTAACCACCAACTAGAGACGAACTGTGATTCTGACCTTAATTGTATGAGATGTACAAAGAGGACACGTGTGTGTCTGCGTTTGTGTATAAATCACCCTTAATGCCCTTTTGCCAAAGTAAATGGGAGTGGGAGCGAGGAATGGTGGCCCAAAGGAAACTTCGTGGAGCGGAGAAGCAACCTTGGTCTGGTCTCTGTGCCCAGGAACACCATAAATTGAAGTCAAGTACTGCCAATTAGTTGCTAAAATTATTTTATGATATTTTCCGATTAATTAAATGAACATTTACGTCGTCTAAGTGGGCGGTCAGTCTGGAAAATCGATAAAGGGCAGCATAAAAAATATATATGTATAAAAGAGCGGTAGCTGGAACCCCCAACCCACTCATCGCATCCCTTAACTCCCTCCTGGTTTTCTTATTTTCTTTTTATTTTCATCAATCAAGGGCACAACAACAGCGCCCACTACACCAACAACAACAACACAAATAATCAATCATAAGCAAGACACGGGATAAAAGGGGCGGCGGGCAACTGAGCTGCCCCCGCACCTGTCCAAAAAAATAGAGCACGTAACAGTTTCCCATCATTATTAATTATTTATGAAATGCTCGGATCCCAAGGCATGGGATCGCAGCCCATTCCACCCACAAATCTATCCGTCTAACAACGAAAAAACGAGGCCAACGAGGCAGCGACTGCCATTAAATGATTAGCTCTCCTTCGGACCCGATGCTGTTATCCTTGATAATAACAGAATGGGAGCGGGTTAAGCTCGTTAGCCAATGACGGTAATTTGGTGAAACTATTGGCCATTTGTTGTCACTTGATTTTGGTTATGCGGGAAAATGGGAAACCAAAATATAGTAGTGATGTGAGGTTCTATTTCTCAGATTATAATATTTTCTTTTAATATTTTGCCTTTCTAATCAAGCCCTCTTGCTCTTTTTCTTCCAGTGTGCCAGTGCAATGGACACGCTCGTCGCTGCCGATTCAACCTGGAGTTATACAAGCTATCCGGCCGGGTTTCGGGTGGTGTGTGCTACAACTGCCAGCACGATACTACCGGGCGGTACTGCCACTACTGCCGCGAGGGTTATTACCGGGATGCCACTAAGCCGCCAAATCATCGCAAAGTCTGCAAGCGTAAGTCCTGCTTTCACTTGTCTTTGGTTGATTGAATGTTAAACAACAAAATGTGGTTACTGCTTATAATTATATAGGGGTATACCCGTTCTCCCTTGCATTTAGGCACTTTTCTGACTCCGAATTTCCATCTCTCATATTTAATATAAGGTTTTCCAAACACCTAATTGAATTTTCTATAAGGAAAACATGTCGAAAGCTTCTACTTTTAGTTCAAGTATCCTGTAATGGGTATTGCCTGTCTCTACTCGTGTCAGAGAAATGTCCGACCTGCCAGAGTATTCCCGTATTCCCCCCGTTTATTGATAATAAGCTGTCATCAATCAGTGGTCCCATAAGCTGTCGGCCAGACAGACAGACTGAGCGACACATAGACAGCTGTGTGTGGAATAGATGGATGGATGGAGAGACGCTCTAATGAGGATGACACGTTCCCTTTGCCTCCCTCTCCACAGGTTGCGACTGCCATCCGGTGGGTTCGACGGGCAAGACGTGCAATCACCTAAGTGGCCAGTGTCCCTGCAAGGAGGGCGTCACCGGACTGACCTGCAACCGATGTGCCCGGGGCTACCAGCAGACCCGCTCCCACGTGGCACCCTGCATCAGTGAGTTTCCAGCTCCGCGGAGGGGGATCCTCGGATTCCATGGTTTCTAATCCGCTGCTTTTCTCTTTTTTCCCCCTTTACAATTAACAGAGGTGCCCACCAATGCGAATATGATTCAGGCCGAGAGTGCTGGCGGCGGAGGAGGCGGCACGGGTGACTACAAGGACGGCGGTGGTTCGCAGGTCGAGGAAATGAAGAAGTGTAAGTGCACTGGCAAAAAAAAAGCTAAGAGCTTTTCCACGAAAGTATCCCTTTCTCTGATCCACAGACTGCGGCAAGTGCAAGGCGAGTCCCAAGAAGCTCAATCTCAACAAGTTTTGCATGGAAGATTATGGTGGGTAGAAAAAAAAATATTATCATATCATATAATTTCATATCATAATATCTTCCCCACTTTTCCTACAGCAATTTTGGCCAAGGTCATTGGCCACGATCGCGCCTCCCAGGACATCAGCACGGAGAAGTTCTCCATAGAGCGGCAGAACGAGATCTACAAGTACGAGATCAACATCCAGACGATCTTCAAGCGGAATCCCATGTCGGGCACGACCAGTTCCCTGCTGGGCAGGGGCAACATGATGCTGCTGGTGCCGCGCAAGAGCATCGAGTGCCAGTGTCCCAAAATAAAGCTAAACAAGTGAGTAGTTGAAAAGCTACTCTAAAATACTATGCTAAATTATTCATTATATCTAATATTTTAATCGAGTGATTAGTAAGTGATATCTAATCAAGCTAATCCTAACTTTCTCTTTATTCTCCCCCTTTCCATTGCCAGATCGTATCTCATCCTTGGACGCGACTCGGAGGCGGCGCCCGGCTACTTGGCCATCGGACCCAGCTCGGTGGTCCTCGAGTGGAAGGACGAGTGGTCGCTCCGCATGAAGCGGTTCCAGCGGCGAGCCCGCAAATGCAGTTGAATCGAACCGGAAACGGAATATGTCAGAGCGGATTTCAATTTCACACACTTGGCTAGGTATCGGTTTTTGTATAAATTGTACAGTTTACTCAAGTTTCTGACCTTCTTCGGCATCATGCTATAAATTAATCGAATCGAATCGAATCGGAGCAACACAGTCCCCCTATTAATCCACTCCCCAGTCAGCAATCCCCAACCGGAAGTAACCAAAAGCCATCTATATAATCTCAATTCCCTCCTAGAACTCCTTTCTTCCGGGGGCGTCCTCTAGTCTATAAAGCGCTTTACACGAACAAACAAGCTAAACACACACTACGTATACATATTATGCCCCCCTTTATGAAACACCAAATGCTAATTACAGTTACGTGCCGATGGGTGGGCGTGGCCGCGTGTCCATAACGGTTATGTTGGCCATAAAAAACAGTTATAAATTGAAAATAAGTGCGAAAAAGAGCCGAAAACGTCGCGTGTCGCGATTCTAGACAAGCAAACAAGCGCGAATTTTCCGGGGGAAGTGGTGGAGAACGGGAAAATCGGACAAACAGGCCACGTCGACACATAAGTGCAGTCATAAACCAACAAAACACGGGCCTAGACCAGCCGGCAAACCGTCCACACTTTGGCCAATAGTAGGGACCCTCTGCCCGAATGGGGCACAAAATGGTATTATTAAATCGTGCAATATTCCATAAAAAATCTATTTTAAACCAATCAAATTTCTAGACCTTCAAACGAAATCTCTTTCTGATTTTACAGACAGTTTAAATTTATAGATTTCCTTTTGGCTTTTGATATGCATTCAATTTTCAGATCAATAAAGAGTTAAGGTTTATCCACAAGATAAAAGTGCCGTAAAAAAACCTGAAATTTAAATAAATTTATTTTTTATACTAATCAAACTAAATCGAATCTTTTTTCATTCGAAACCCAATAGTAAAGATTAGTGATCATTGTCCAACCCATTCAATGTCATTATTAATTTGTATTACAAATCAGTCCATTATTGTCTATACTTTCAATGTCGCGACTTATCAAGGGACCTTAAACGAAGTAACTAATAACTGGCCTGCTCTGAATATCCCTGACAATTCAGCTAGAGAGCCAACTCTTCTAAGCGTTGTCCTCGTTTTTTAACAACCCACCCGCAACCAAAAATTGATTTAGTTTTCAATATTTGCCAAAATGCTGTTTAAATATTTACCATTTGTTGTTAGACAAACAATATTCATTTGTTCTAGTTTATTATACTCTCTTAGTGGCGGTATTTGGATTTTGTTCATCTGTTTGTTTCAACGCGATTTATTCGAAACTCTCGCAGTCGAAAAATATTGGCAAATATCCCAGATGAAATATCTATTCCTTGCTAAATAAGCAAAAAATGTATTTATTTTTCTTAAAACTCCTAGGGTATTCAAACTCAACTATACATCTGGTTCCCCGGCACTTTTGCCGACCAGAAAAACGTTTCTCAAGAGTTTATGCAAACAGTTTTTGCCGATAATTATGCACATGTTTATTGACAATCTGCTAGTTGATTTTTCACGCGCTTTTGCAGACCAATTTGTTTGATGGATGCGGCAATAAAAAGAAATAAAAGCGAGCAAGGCGCAAAGCAGCGGCAAAACACGCATTTAAAATGCATTTATTTGAATTTAATTTTCAATTTGAATTATGCATGCAAATTGCGAGCGCATCAATTCGCTGCCCATGTGTCGGCAACTGAAATCGAAGGCGTTAAGAGTTGAGCGTGAGCTGGAGCTGGAGGTGTCAGGGGATCGGAGATCGGGGGAACTGGTTGTAACTTGTTTTGCGGAGCATGTGTAGGCCACGCAGCACTTGCAACTCATCCCGGCCAGCTTCTCGGTACAGTGAGCCCACCGCAAGACGAATTTTCCGACTTAAAAGTCAGCAAGTTACGTTTAAATATCATTTTCAAAGTTATTTCGAGTCACGTGGAAAGAAATGATTTAAAAATATTTATTTTATTTCAAAAAAAGGTAGCTACACAACTTTTTCCGTACGTGGTTCTTACTGTAACACTCGATAGCAATCAGAAGCAAAAACCAACAAAGCAGCAGACAACATGAAACACGTTACACAAATTGAGCAGCAGAAACAAACAGAAAAATTAGCCTCGAGAATGCACTTTTCGGAATACATTTTAAATATATACTCCAATAAAAGAAGAAACGGGATTTTTAATTCTCATTCCAAACAAAAATGTATTGAAAATGATGTTAAAGTTTTAATCCCACATATTTAGTTAAAAAACACACTGGAAAATAACAAAGATTTCTCTCCGTGTACCGTAAAAATGAACTTCGTGGGCCGAACCAAGTGATATGCATGCCCCCCAAACAACAAAAACAAATACAAAATACAAAAATAAAAAACCGGCGAACCACCGACGATTGCAGTTACATTTTTTCGATGTTGCTGCGGATTAAACATGTTTCGGGCTCAAAAATGTAACATGATATATGACAGCCAAGTGTCGAACTTGATAAATGTTTTAATGAATTTATTTTCGTGTTTATGTGCTGCCTGCCATCCGGCAACTGAATCGAGTGACTGAATCGAGATCTTTAGCTGACTTTTCTGTTCGTTTTGGTTTCGGTTTCGACGGCCGCTGGCACGACACCTACTCTCTGGGTCTTTTGTGGACGTCTGATTCTGATGTGTTGCGTCCCCCATCCCTGCTTACATGCAGATACAGCTACAGCTACAGATACAGATACCCATACCCATTCACAAGTTATTCAGGTCCGACCGTGACCATGATGTATGATAAATCAAAATGGGGGCAACATATGCAGGGACAGTCCAGAGTTGGACAGTTAACATGCTGCGGCATTTAAGCCGAGATTTGTGTTCGCATTCACTCTCCGCCCAGGGACGCATAATTAGCTCTGGCTCTGGCTGTGGACGTGGATCTGGAACTGGATCCATATCTGTTTCTGTTTTCCGCCGGCCAACGTGGCGTATGAGTCATGAACACACGTGTGCCCACAACATGGGCGAAAACACACGGACATTCTGCATGGGACGCGTGTCCTGGAGCAAAATAAATGCAAAATTGTCAACTCTTAACTGTATACATTTATACACATTTTTATGCAGGATGCTGCCCTGCAAAAAAGGACGATATTAACTATTCAAAAGGCTTGGCATTCAAAAGTGTTTGTATTTATCACGTTGTAAAGCTTTTGCTCCTGCTCCACTAACAGCAAATTAAATTAAATGTGGGATCATTTAAATCCATATTTCTATTAGGTGATGGGAATTCTTCAAAAACATTCTTATTTCACCATTGTTTCCCATTTCCCGATCCTTTTAGGGCTGCTGAATCCCATCCCCTCTTCGCTTCAATCAACCCCTTCTTACCTGAAAATTTCCAAAAATAGCGTTAAATAAATGCTGACAAATACAAAAAAAAATTTGTTTCAGCAACAGAAAAAAGGGAAAATGAAATGAGAAATTCAATTGTGGCCTCGGTCTCGTCGAATGTGGCCGGCTTCATGCCTTCATGCATATTTAAATGAGATTTTGCGTTAACTGAATTTTTTCACCGGCATACCCCGGTTGCGGGGGCGCAGTGGGAGGCGCGGGGCGGGGGCGTGGCCAGTGGAATGTGTGGGCGTGTGGCCCTGAAAAAACATATTAATTTATATAATGTACGTGTACGCACAGAGATATAAAACATTTATATAGATTTAAATAAATTGGGTTCTTCTCATTTCGTTTTTTCTGCCTTCTCTGTTTTCTGGCATATTTTTTGCAATTTTTGCCGTTCATTTAACGCACATTCGGGGCGGGGGGCGGTGGGCGTGGCAACAGGCGTGTTGTCGCATATGTATTTTAAATAGGATGCAGGCCCCATTAGCATATAAATTGACGCAGCGACAGTTGAGTGGATAAAAAAAGAACTCTTAACCAAGAGGCTTTGCGAGTGAAGGGGGTGGACTGGGTTCGTAACTGTTAACTAGCATTTGGTACAAAAAAAAGAAGCACATTAAAAAACTAATTGAAATGCCCACCAAACATCACAGACAAAAACACTAACAGCCCCAAGCTGACAAATTGACTTCCGTTTCCGCTAATTCAAAACAAATGAGAAAATTGAAATTTCTTCGAAAGAATGAACTTAAAGTACTTAAAGAGAGATGCAAACATAACCAAATTAGTCATTAGTTGATATGTCAAGCCGTTTATTTATTTACACCTTCTTTTCCTAATCTTAATTATAAATTAATACACCTAAACGGAATATATTTATAAAGAAAACACGACGGAAGGGGAAGTACGCGATCTAAAATGTATTTATATGTTATGTGGGGAATGGAATGGAACGAAAAACCCCTTCTTTCCCGTAGATCACTTCCCATTTGGTTTACAAGTGCATTAAGCATGGCCTACTAATCACATATCCTTCAGCCACACGCAAGTAAACACGATTAGTTATTAAATAGTGTTTTTTTTTTATCTGTCAGACTAATATGAATATCATGCGTGTGTGTCCAGAACGAATTATTCATATGGTAAGCCTAAAAAACACAAAGGAATACATAAAGCGCATACATACATATTAAACATAAATATGCCTAATCAAAACCAAAACAAAAGAAACGCAAAAGAAAACAATTTTTTTCTTAGATTTTTTGTAAATACTCAAAAAACGTAACGAGTGAAGAAGAAGAAACGGTAAGGCAGATAGAACTATATATATAGATACACATTGATTACATTTTCGATTATTGCTAATTATTATGTTGAATCATAAATTGCACACTCACACACACACACAAGCAAGAGAAATTCACATTGTCTGATATTAAAGTATTGTAGTTGGTACTTATATAAAATATATATATATATATATATATATATATATATATATATATATATAATTAAATATTAATATATAATTAATCATAATACATAAAGTATGCAATTTTTGTGGCAAAAGAAAAAATATATCAAAGACAAGCAGATGGAACAAAATCCAAGTTATATATATATATATCATTTATGTGTACTTGAAAAAGTAAAAAACCGAAAACAAAGCAAAAAGAGCATGAAAGTTTAATCGAATTAAGTGGACAAATTGCTAATAATAATAATAAAACTAATAACGAAATCAAGCCAAAAACTGTGTATTAATTGGGACTTGAAGGGCACTGGGCAATGAAATATTATATCAATTGTTTAAAAATAAATAGAATTTTCAAATTTGTGAATTTTTTATAACAACTTCGAAAATTGTCAAAAAAATAAAATTTTTATCTTGAAATGCCAACTTGTAGGAAATTTAACTACGAGTTCTGGAAGGTATGCCGTTCCATATTCGGACAATTAGTTTCATTTTTATACCAAAAATACTGTACTTTTTATTGGCGGAAAATGAAGATTTCAATTTTTGGCCAAAATCTGATTTTTCGTAAAATTTGTTTTTGCTCTAATTTTTGCAAAAATGATCCGATTTTAAAACGGCGAACTGTTTTGAGCAGATAACAACCCCATAATTAATATTAGTGCACTCTCCGGATGATTTGGGAAAATTAAAAATTTTTCAAATTTTCGGCTTTTTTGTAAGGGGTAGCATCACAATTTTTTGCGAAAATTTTCAAAAAAATAAAATTTTTATCCTGAAATGCCAAGTTGTAGGAAATTTAACTACGAGTTCTGGAAGGTATGCCGTTCCATATTCGGACAATTAGTTTCATTTTTATACCAAAAATACTGTACTTTTTATTGGCGGAAAATGAAGATTTAAATTTTTGGCCAAAATCTGATTTTTCGTAAAATTTGTTTTTGCTCTAATTTTTGCAAAAATGCTCCGATTTTAAAACGGCGAACTGTTTTGAGCAGATAACAACCCCATAATTAATATTAGTGCACTCTCCGGCTGATTTGGGAAAATTAAAAATTTTTCAAATTTTTGACTTTTTTGTAAGGGGTAGCATCACAATTTTTTGCGAAAATTTTCAAAAAAATAAAATTTTTATCCTGAAATGCCAAGTTGTAGGAAATTTAACTACGAGTTCTGGAAGGTATGCCGTTCCATATTCGGACAATTAGTTTCATTTTTATACCAAAAATACTGTACTTTTTATTGGCGGAAAATGAAGATTTCAATTTTTGGCCAAAATCTGATTTTTCGTAAAATTTGTTTTTGCTCTAATTTTTGCAAAAATGCTCCGATTTTAAAACGGCGAACTGTTTTGAGCAGATAACAACCCCATAATTATTATTAGTGCACTCTCCGGCTGATTTGGGAAAATTAAAAATTTTTCAAATTTTTGACTTTTTTGTAAGGGGTAGCATCACAATTTTTTGCGAAAATTTTCAAAACAATAAAATTTTTATCCTGAAATGCCAAGTTGTAGGAAATTTAACTACGAGTTCTGGAAGGTATGCCGTTCCATATTCGGACAATTAGTTTCATTTTTATACCAAAAATACTGTACTTTTTATTGGCGGAAAATGAAGATTTCAATTTTTAGCCAAAATCTGATTTTTCGTAAAATTTGTTTTTGCTCTAATTTTTGCAAAAATGCTCCGATTTTAAAACGGCGAACTGTTTTGAGCAGATAACAACCCCATAATTAATATTAGTGCACTCTCCGGCTGATTTGGGAAAATTAAAAATTTTTCAAATTTTCGACTTTTTTGTAAGGGGTAGCATCACAATTTTTTGCGAAAATTTTCAAAAAAATAAAATTTTTATCCTGAAATGCCAAGTTGTAGGAAATTTAACTACGAGTTCTGGAAGGTATGCCGTTCCATATTCGGACAATTAGTTTCATTTTTATACCAAAAATACTGTACTTTTTATTGGCGGAAAATGAAGATTTCAATTTTTGGCCAAAATCTGATTTTTCGTAAAATTTGTTTTTGCTCTAATTTTTTCAAAAATGCTCCGATTTTAAAACGGCGAACTGTTTTGAGCAGATAACAACCCCATAATTAATATTAGTGCACTCTCCGGCTGATTTGGGAAAATTAAAAATTTTTCAAATTTTCGACTTTTTTGTAAGGGGTAGCATCACAATTTTTTGCGAAAATTTTCAAAAAAATAAAATTTTTATCCTGAAATGCCATTTTGTAGGAAATTTAAGTTCGAGTTCTGGAAGGTATGCCGTTCCATATTCGGACAATTAGTTTCATTTTTATACCAAAAATACTGTACTTTTTATTGGCGAAAAATGAAGATTTAAATTTTTAGCCAAAATCAGATTTTTCGTAAAATTTGTTTTTGCTCTAATTTTTGCAAAAATGCGCCGATTTTAAAACGACGAACTGTTTTGAGCAGATAACAACCCCATAATTAATATTAGTGCACTCTCCGGCTGATTTGGGAAAATTAAAAATTTTTCAAATTTTCGACTTTTTTGTAAGGGGTAGCATCACAATTTTTTGCGAAAATTTTCAAAAAAATAAAATTTTTATCCTGAAATGCCAAGTTGTAGGAAATTTAACTACGAGTTCTGGAAGGTATGCCGTTCCATATTCGGACAATTAGTTTCATTTTTATACCAAAAATACTGTACTTTTTATTGGCGGAAAATGAAGATTTCAATTTTTGGCCAAAATCTGATTTTTCGTAAAATTTGTTTTTGCTCTAATTTTTGCAAAAATGCTCCGATTTTAAAACGGCGAACTGTTTTGAGCAGATAACAACCCCATAATTAATATTAGTGCACTCTCCGGCTGATTTGAAAAAATTAAAAAATTTTCAAATTTTCTTATTTTTTTGTAAGGGGTTGTATCACAATTTTTTGCGAAAATTGTCAAAAAAAATAAAAATTTTACCTGGAAATGCCAAGTTATAGAGAATTTAACTACGAGTTCAGGAAGGTATTACACTCCATATTTGGATAATTATTTACATTATTATGGCTAAAATACTGATATTTTTTTTGATGAGAGATGGCAGCACTGCTAGACACTTTGTTATGAAAAGGTAATAAGTGTGTGACTAGTGACGATTTCTCCTTCAACACACAAAATTTCTGATATTATTTGTGGGGCCATCAGGTTACTGGAATCACGGGAAACTCATCAGGGAGGTGTCCGGCCCACAATGCCCTCCTTTTTCGAGGCAATAAAGTCGTCTCGTCCCGGCTAGTTACGCAGCTCCCCATCTGAGGCTCCTGCCCTCGGCACTTATAAGGACAGCCCCGATTGGGGGACTCCCTATTGATTTTGCATTTGCATAAGCAGCCACACACAAACTTAAAGTGGGCCTCGGCCTCCTAGCCACTTTTGCACCGGGAAAGTCCTAGTCGCATAGTGCTGCATACTTTTCGGGGAGGTTTGGCACAACTTGCCACTTGTCCTTGCCGGGGAAAATTAATTTAAAGCGCAATTTAAGTAAAATTTCCGCCTGGGGGCCGTTTCTTAGTTTTATTTGAGCTTTGCTCTCATCGCCAGGACTTGGAACTCAGGACCTTCGTCCTGCGAGCGGCAACTGAAACTAATACGCATATTTATCAAATTTCACGGCTCCGGGGTGGCTGCTTCTGCTGCTGTAGCTGCTGCTGCTTCTGTTTCCGTTGCAACTGAAGTCGTGCCTAAATGTACATCCACTGTTCGCACAGTATAGCTGCCCGGAAAATGCCCTGCAGCGCTTCCAGTTTCGGCAGCAAGGACTTCATCCTGCTGCAGGACTTCGACGGGCGGCTTGTGTGTGTGTGTGTGTGGGCGGTGGTGGCAAGTCGACCGCAATGCAAAGCGACGGACAAAGTTTTTTGGTCTGGCAAACTTGACAAAGAAATAAAATGCGCCGAAATGTAAGTGGCGAGGCACGTCTGCGGAGTTTGCTCGACCAGGGAGATACCGTGGCATCACGTAGCGAAGGAAGTAAGTGGCTGTCAGCAGGAGGATATTCAATATTCTTGGCTAGTTTTGAAATTCAAAGAAATTGGGTATTGGTAATAGAAGAACAAAGTAAATGTTTACATATTTCATATCTTACATGGTGTCGGGATCTTACAGCTCAAAAATATATAATTTGTCTTAAATACAATAAGAAAGCTAGCTTCGGATCTCCAGGAAACATTAGAGTTGATATATTAGACTAAAATGTAATATTTTGGGGGAAATAAAAATTATACAGAAATGAAAAATGCTTACAGTTACCATTTTAAATATGCTAGTTCAAAATGTGTAATATTTGTAAAGCAAATTCATAAGATTTAATTTTGTTTTGTACAACAATGTACAACATTTTAACGAATCATTCCGGGTTGTAAATAATTAACGGAAAGGGACAGGGCTAGTCGGACAGGAGAAATAATAAGCCGAGCATTCGAAATCCATACTCCCCCCTGCGGAAAGGTATCATGCCTAACAGGAAAAAAAACCGCTAAAACTTCGCTAGGTGGTGGGTGACGGGGCTTCGATGGTCCATAGGCCAGAACGGTCTGGTTGCCGTGGCAATGGCAATATGCAGGGACAAAGCGGCGTCTGTCTGCGGCAGACAGCCCCCTGCCCCACTGGAAGCCACCCGAAACACCCAAGCCACCCAAAACCACCCACTCCCTTACGCGCTTGCACGCTTCATAAGCGCAACGAATGAATTTTAATTTGATTAAAGTGAAAAATTGAAAAATGCTCCTTGGCAAAGCTTTCGCCTTTGCTTTTTCGGGTCGGGACTACATTAAACGTGCTCGCTTTCGGATAGCGGGAATGGGAATGGGAATATAGAGGCCTTTCAGAACGAACCCAAATTCGCCACCCTGCGGAAAGATATACGGGGATTAGTTGGCCAATCAGTGGAGGCAGGCAACTGGGATTTTGTGGCCTGCTGCACAACCTCATCATCTGGCGTTGCCATGGCTAGAAATGCCAAATGCCGATTGACGACGTCGTCGTTCCAGCTCTCCAGCTCGCCAGCCACCACGAAGATATCCCAAGGAAGAACTGGATGGCGAACTGGGATTGGGATGGGAACTTAGGCCGCATTAAACCTTTTTCCCTCTAATATTGTTGTTTTTGTTACACCAACCACCCGAACCACCAAACCATCAGCAGACCCTTGAAAACGCTCAAAGACTTTTCCATGCGGCCCCCTAGGAAATGCTTAGCCCGGCTAAGAAGCATTTTTTCGCCCTGCTCGTCTGCTGGAATTACGCCGCTTGGATTTCAAGTGCTGCCACTTGCTGTTGCAGCAAATATAACACAAAAGTTGACACAGCACCAAACACACTTGAAAAAACGTTCAGCTTCACCCCCAAAATAGAGCAGAAAGTTTCTCTATTAGCGGATTAAACTCTGAATTAGTTATAATATTGAATAAGTCTTACCACTAATTGTGGTAATTCCGTAGATAAACTCAAAAACAAATGGGTTACCATAAAATAAATACAATTAATATTTTTTCAATTATTAAAATTATTAAATTATTTCCTTGAAAAATACATTTTATAAGTATATTTTGAAATATTAATAAGGTCAACGAATATATTTTTTGGATCTCGATCGATTGTTATTAACTTTTCCATATTGTTAGAGCCTGCAATTCCAGACAAAATTCAGAGAATCGAAGGAACTTATCCGAAAAGTCCTGGCAGGCACCCTCTGTGGATTAAGTTCGCCCCTGGCTGAAGACAAGCCCAACTGCTGCTTCATAGTTGCAAATTGCCGGAGGCCAAAGAGACGCCAGTCGAGTAAAACAGAATTTTCCACTGAACCCTAAACGTGTTTGGGGTGGGAGATGCAGATGGAAATGGCGATGGAGTTGAAGTTGAAGTTGGAGAAAGCGGGGACTGCGGTGCCGAGTCCCACTGATGGCATTCACATGGGGCGCATTGTGAAGTGCAAAAAAGGCGTATTTTACAAGATTTTTATTACATATAAATGCGAGAAGTATTAAAAAAGTAAACTTTTTATAGACTTTTCATTCCCTCTCCGGAGGGGCAGGGGACAGGGGAATGGGGCTAAGTGCGGACGAAAAAGAAGTTGTACTACGCTTTTTGTCTGGGCGTCATGATGCGTGTTAAGGGAATACGAACACACGCGCCCGAACTCCATGTGGCACAGGCCAAAGCCACACACACACGCACACACACAGGCAGTGCGCCGTGGAAATGCTTTCACTTGGCTACAAGGAGCACAAGGATAAATGCACTACGCGCAGTTAGGAAGATCAATCGAAACTGTGCTTGGGCTCAGCATTTAACTTTGGGATGCTTAGGTAAAATATTGCTTTTTTTTAAAAATATATATTAAAAAAATGTTTATATTAAAAAATGTTATACTTTAATTAGACTCTTTTATTAAGACATGCAAGAAATATTTTAAAAAATAAAAAAAATATTTATAAAATTTTAAATAGCTTTTGAAGTAAGAAAGTAAGTATCCCAAATAAATATTATATTTTTAAATATAAAATAAATAATTATAAAATTGAGTACAATTTTTGGAGTAAGCAATTTCCCTTAAGTATGTAACAGTTTTCCGATTAAAGAATGGGGGCTACATACTGTAGCATACTTTTGGGCATCACTTTTTCTAGATATTCTACTTCTGTATCTATATACGTTCTTCTAGTTTTCCATCTCAAAAGACCACATGCTTTTTTCCCCAAAATCTACTGAATCGCAGGTCAGAAGTCTACCACGACAGCCGAATTTCGACCGCAAATCTTTGCCGCTTTTCCTCTACGCCTTTGGGTTTTTCCCCATCGCACTCATATTCCTTTAGGTTTTTCGCCTGTTCCACTTGCTGTTGCCGTTCCTGTTATTGCAAGGACATGGACGGGGAAATCGGGGGAACTGTGGATGTCGATGTGGAGTTGCCGGCGTTGTAACTGTTGTTCGAAATGTTTTCCAGCGGCCGGGAGTTGTGGGTTTTTGTTACCGCCGACTTTTCATATTTTTCTTAACATTTCGCTCGCCACCTCCGCACTTTTCCGCCCCCCGCCGCCAGTCTGAACACTTTTAAATTTTATTTTATTACTATAACAAGACATAAGTAGGCATAATGGGGCCCTATAAAATATTTAAAAGGAAATTGGCATAGAAGTTTTTTGCCTCCAGCCCGTGGGGCAGAAATTCGGGGGGTTACGCTTACATTTACGGCTGCGTTTCCGGGTCCCAAGTACTATAGTACCAAGTACTTTTGCCCCATTCAGGCGGGCACTTCGAGGATCCCGAGGATGCTGGCACCTGGAGGACCTGGAGGACCTGGAGACGCGTGTTGGGCGATTAACGGTGCTCCTTATTGAGAGTTATTTAAGGTTAATGCACTCCAAACTGAGATTTTGCTGGAGCAAAAGGGATTCCAGCTCCACGGGAAGAAATTTCCCATTCAAATAGTTAGCTAGTTTTATTATAAAATTTATTGAATTTTAATAAATGCTTCGTACTGTTTTTTTTATGATTATTATTTTTATTGTATTTTTTATTATTAAAATTACAATTTATGCTTAATAAAATGTGAAAAAAACGTAGAAAAAATCTTAAATATAATCTAAATTTGTGCCTGTGTGGCGTTCTTAACATTTTGACACTCGCAGCGTGTTTTGGCCAATTTGCCACGCCCCCTTTCCCGCAACTGCCTAACTCCCCCCGCTGTCAATCATTTTCACAAACGATTTGTCAGGCAATGCCGCGATGCAAATAAGCCGAGACATCCCCACCCGCCGCCGCCGCCCATCTTTTCCCCCCACTTGGTGACTTCTTTTGGATCCCGGGATCATCGTGATTTTTTACAACTTTTCATTTTTGCGCTTGAGCTGCTTTAACTGCCGAAATTGGCGCCTGAAGCTAAACAGGATTAGATGGATTCCGGATTCTGGTTGCAGGATTCCACATTTCAGATTCCACAGCATATGTGCTGCCCAAAAAAAAAATCGGATGGGCGGTGGGGCAACTATTCAAATGAGAAGCTCACATCAAATGGCTTGGAAAATATGGCATCTCGCGCACGCTTTTATTGGCAGCCCCGTCCAGAGTGTTTCTTCAGGACCCGCAGGCGCGAGTATATGATGTCCCAGTCAAGATAGGCGCCCACAATGTAGCGGGGACTCGCGGCGGAGTCGTCGTAGCCGGTGCGTCCGTGGAGCAGTCGGATGTTGTTGAAGGTGAGAACGTCGCCGGGTCGTGTCTTGAAGGCGTGGCTGTCGGCGATCGCCAGGCGGACGAAGCGGGCGTAGGACTCGTACCAGGGCTGGACCTCCGCCAGCGGCACGTTGAAGTGGCTGTCGCGCTGCGGAACGCTGTGGTTCACCCGCGTGTACCGCCCCTCGGCGTCCAGGCTGCGGGGCGAAAAGGAAGGAAAGGTCACATGGGGAAAATCAACAGAGGATGGAAAACTAACCCTAACTTTCATCAAATATAATATAAAGTTATTTAAATCCTATTCCAAACTATTGTAATATCATCTGAATAGCAGTAAGAAAGGAAATTAAGTAGATTTACCCAATAAATGAACAAGATTCCCTTTAAATTGTTTTAAAAATGAGTCTAATAATTCTAGATCTTGGATATACATAGCCCTCAAGGACTCACCATATGACCGGTGCCCGCCAAATGTTGTGGAACTCGCGTCCGTCCTCGCTGCCAATGTCGTTCCAGTCGACGACCACGCGGCAGAGTCGCTCGAAGTCCTCGGGATGATCGCGTCGCAGGATGTCGGCGACGTGGAAGCCGTCGACGAGCATGTTGCTGCCGCCGGGCGAGTCCGTCTGGACGACGCAGTGCAGGATGTTGACGCTCGGCTTGTACTCGTAGTAGGGCAGGTCCGTGTGCAGGGGCAGCGGCAGCGAGAGGTAGGCGAAGTTCTGGGCGCCCGGCTTGGCCTGCACCACGAACTCCTCGCCGTAGGTGGTGCGCCGAATGAAGCCCACCCGCTCCGCGAGTCGCCGCACCACGCCCTCGTTCAGCGGCGCGTTCCGCAGCAGGGCCACCCCGTAGACGGCCAACGCCTGGAGCCACTGCAGCAGCACCGCGTCCTGGGACATCACCTCGTCGTAGTGAAAGTGCCGGGCGATCTCCTGGAACTCCGCACCCGACCAGTGCCGCGTCGCCGGTCGGTAGAACTCGCGCAGATACTCCTGCTGGCGGTCCGCGTGGAAGCTGCGCTCCTTCAGCCACGCCAGCGAGAAGCGACTCTCGTGGGCGTCACTCCACCTGACCACCACCTCCTGCTCCCTCTCGTGGGCCACCAACTCGAGCGGCCGCACCCGCGTATCGAAGTGGTCCCAGTCCAGTTTGCGCGACTTGGAGCTGCCGTGGAAGCACTCGTCGCACATGCAGTTGTCGCGCAGCCAAACAGCCGGAAAAGTCAGCGGTTTTCCGCTCGCGCTCGCCTCCTCCTCCGGCTGGACTTCGATATTCGTTCCATCGACGATCCTCGCACTGATTTGGCGGCTCAGCTGGGGAGCTTTGATGGTCCTCAGTAATCTCTGCACCCACATGCTTATTTATTCTGGTATTCTAGTAGATCGAGCAGCCCACCGATCGAGTTGAGCATCAAGTGCCGAATGAGACGCCGGAGAAAGCGAGAATAACACAATCAGCAGCTAAATCGGGTCTTTGGACTTTGTCTGCCAGCTCATTCGAAAATGGACAGAGGCGTGTGAGCTAAAATAAAAAAAATGTATTAAATATTATTATATTATTAAATTGAGTTGTTCGATTAGAAGGTTATTATAGATAGCCCAAATATCGAATTAAAAATTTTCAAATATTTTTTATAATATTTCACCTACTTTATAACCAACATATTTACATTTATTTCATTTTTTTAATGATAACCCCTTAAAAACTATTCCACATACGCCTCTGGGTGAGAGCAAAGTGTTATCAACGAAGTAGTTCCCATGCCAGCGCACATCTGCGACAGTCTGTTTTGTTAAATATAGCTTTTAAAATGTAGACACCCCGGGAGTAGAGCAATGCGATAAGAAGGTTTAAGAGGTTTAGATAGCCAAGACAAAGAGATTTTTGATTATCTTAGTCAGAAAAAGATAACGTGCTTCAATTATAACTCTTAATCGTTTATTTATGTGCTCAAAAACAGCTTAAAATATATTACAAATTATTTATTGAGTGTCTGATATTTTAATTTATTTCTTAGTGATACACAATTTACCGCTCTCCCACATTGATAACTTCATTTGCCACACCAGTTCTTCACTTAATTTTCCCTGCTCTGGGCCAATTCAGCTAAAATTTAAGTCGCAAGTCAATTTGAGTCCCGGCTTGTGTATTTTTGCTGAAGTGCCAAGTACCAAGCATCCGGTGGCTGAATTAGCATCGTGCAGCTGAATCTCGAGTGCCCACCCATCATCGATTTGCTTGACGTCAGCGGCTGAGAAGCCAGTTTCCCCAGCGGCTGCTCGGTTGGTCGTTTGCTGTGGCGAAGCGGTCAATCAATCAATCAATCAATCAATCAATTGAATCATCTTTGTCCGCCTGCGGGTCTCCTCGGCCCATTCCATTCCCATTCGCCGACCTCAAACGGAGCCCGGTCTAAAAGCCTTTAAAGGGCCTCGCCCAATTCTCCTGAAAGCAATAAAAATTGCAGCACCTTCTGCGGGCAAAGCTGACCTGTTGCACAATTGAATGGGAGCAGTTGAGACTCGAAAGGGCAGCAGTTGCAGCTGCACTGCGACAAAGTCAGCAATATAATGCAGAATTTTAGAGATATTTATAGGACCTTAAACTAGCACTCTAATTTAAAAATGAAAATTACTTAGTTTTCTACATAAAATACAATATAATAAATATAAAATATTAAATAAAATATAACAATATTAAAAAACTCGAATTAATTTAATGATAAACTCTTTATTGAAGTCTTGTAGTTTTATGAGATTATAAAGGAACTATAAATATATTATTTTGTATATTTATTATATTTTATTGGTAATTAAATACAAATATTTTAATTGATTTAAATTCTTTGTATTTTTTTATTGGTTTACTTCCTTTTCTTAATTACTTTATATTTGAATAAGTTTTTTTTAAATAAATAAAATCTTTCCGTGTGATAGTCATCCCTTACGATTCGACTTTTTCGTAGTTTCCCTTCCGGGGATTATCCTAAACAGTTGTGAATTGTTACAAGCGGCAAATGAGTTAGTTTCTGAGTGCAGGTGCAGCTGAATCGGGTGGCAGGCGGTCGGCGGACAGGGTCCGGCGAATGCCCAAATGTCTGCCTGCCCTGACCATTTTAAGCGCGGACAATAAATTCTTCATGCGAGGCTGCCTCCGCATTTCCAGCCGGAGGCTGTATGTTGGATGTTGAATGTTGCAGAAATTCCCAAGCCGGCGGCCATAAAAATGCGGCTCACATGTGACAACGATTTGTACTTTAGCCCCTTTTATGGCGCTCGACTGTTACTGTTGTTGTTGTCGCTCCTCCTCCGGCGACTGTTGCATTTTAAAAGCAACTCAGGTCCGCGCTTTCGCATTCGCATTCGTATTCCCCGCCGGCAGCTCCTCCTCCGCTTGGCTTCACAAATCTCAAAATCGCATCAGATTATACGAGTTATGCGATGCAACGTTGGAGCCCCAGCAACAGGCTCCCATTTTGGTCATCTGCCGTTTGTCGTCGTTTTGTAGGTCAACGCCTCCTTTCGACCAGAAGCTCAAAGACCCAATCCCCATCCCCATCCTTCCATCCATCCATCCATCCATCCATTTGAACACCCCCCACCCTCGTGCAATTGGGTCAATTAACACTGACGACCCTTGAGGTTGATATCGCCGGATATATCGTACGAAAGCGTCCTTCAGCTTTATGGGCCCCTTTCGATATGCCGAGCGATGATTATCATGTCACATGCCCCACACAACACAATGCCCGGACCACTTGAGGCGAAGGCGAATCCTTGTTCTCTTGTTCCTGCTGCTTGTCCGAAATGTTAACAGTTTTCATTTCATGTAATTAAGTGCCGCCTGCTGATCCACTAGTTTTTATCTTTAAGACCGAACCTCTGCCGGATGAAAGGACTGGAGAGCAGTAGTGAAAGCTTTTTGGCTTTCCACGCTGCGCAAGGAAAACAATGGGGTAAATAGGGGAAATGTTCGGGTGGATGTCGAATGGATTAGGATGGGGATGGATTCGGACGGGTTCCGCTGACTGGGTGGGTCTGTGTTTGCAAACTGTCTGGGCGAGACAACGTTGTACGTGCGGATGATGTCCGCCGGTCCGAGATCCGGCGTTTTGATACCCGTCCACCGAACAGGGTATGTGTATAGTCTGTCCTGTCTGTGACAGGAAAAGAGAGCATATACTCGGGAAAGGTTGATTATTATAATATACTATGTAGTGTATTCGCAACAAAACGATTCAATATCTTCAGCATTACTGAAAACATATCAAGCGTTGTCCAAAAAATATATTAAACTTCTAACAAAATACCTTGATAATACTACTTTATAACATTAAGCTATAAATGCTGATTAAACAAATATTTAAAACTGTGTTTTAAGTTCCGGGAAACCCTCTAAAAATATATAGTATTCATAATACCATTCTGAAAATAAATTAAAGAAAACTCAGACCTTAAGCACTGGGTACTTCGTGGTCTATTATCCTCGCCAGGCTGCTTCTTGCTGGTTCCTTTTGCCTCTGCTGATTGCACTTCAGTCGGGTAAGGACTAAGGACCAAGGACTCGGGCCCGGAGCGGACCAAAAAATGTGTTAAGAGTCTAAACACGAACGTGCCGCTCAAAGGCCACTCGTTAACGGGCAGGAGGTGCGGGTGGTGGGCCATCGGTATCGGTATGGACAGCAGCTATTGGTAAATATTTTCACTATTTGCGACAGGCCAAGATGCAGCCAGAGCCACCACCCACAATCCCGATCCGAGTCCCCCGGGGGAATGGCGCCCAACTAGCTCCATGCACGGCTTCATATATCTTATTTTTTCCGGCGGGAACGAGGCTTTTTTCCCTTGCAGGTGGCATCTGCAACATCCTCCAAGATGGCAGTGTCTGCAGCCATTTCATTTGGCTGCTTATTTTATTGCCCCAGAGCCCAGTGAGACAAACAGACAAACAGACAGTCAGCCAGTTGGCAAACAAACCAACAAACAGTGGGTTAGGCCAGATCCAGATTCTGGCCAACCTGTACATATATTCCCATTTTCGGGCTCCAATGGAGTCTTCATTACGAATGCGGCTGGGAAGCGGAAATGCAATTCATTGCCCAAGACATTCGGACTGGCAAGGAGTGGCAGTCATCCTGGCATCCTGGCATCCTGGCAGAGATCCTTGCAGGTGAACTGCAGCCAGTGGCGCATTCCTGAGCTCTGCAGGTGCCGCAGGATTCCAGGATGATACTCCGCAGAGGAAAAGGCACGAAATCCGTGGCAGGGACCCCAAGTGACTCGAAACGAATGAACTCGAAGAACGCCAAAGGTTTGCGGAATTCGCGACGTCTTAGAAGCAACTGAATTGGCGGATTTTTTCTGTGGATATATTGGGTCGTACCTATTCATCAAGATTTAATTTAAATTTAAGGAGCGAATTTATATATTTTCATAATTTTTCCTATGAGTTTTTAATATTATTTCAAGTTTGTTTGAACCTTTTGTGTATTATTTAATATTATATTATGTTAAATTTGTTATTTTATTTATTTAATTTTAACTTTACAATTTAATCTATAACCAAAAAGTATGATAAATAGTATAAAAGTTGGCTTCTCCATCGATCAGCTTGCGAGTAAATACTTTGGGGTGACGGATTCGTTCGCTTTAAAGCGGTTTTTCCGCCCCGCTCTCCCCCATTTTCCGTCCCATTTTCCCCGATGTCAGACCTGAGCGAAGATGAAGTCAGCCCGGAGTTCAGTTTGAGTGCATGCATAAGTGTATTTATGTATATAGCCTGCATAGTTTACACATTGTCTGCCGGCAATCCTGACAGTCGCTGTCTCTGTCTCCTGAAGACAAAGATGCTGTCCCTGCGAATTTTCCCGCCCCTTTGCTTTCCCTTTCCCCTGGCCAGTCTGCTGGCTGTTATCTTGTTTTCCTTGGCTGAGCTTTCGGTAAGCCGCGTCTAAATATCCTTTTTCTTCGCTCTGCAATTTTTACAGCTCATTCCGAGCGGCACTCCTTGAGGAGTTGTTTGCGCATTGTTTACAGCTTTGTCCTGGCTGCGAAAAAAGAATGGGGATTTCGGGGCATCCCTGAGTATCCTGCGCTTAATGCAGTCTGCAGTTTGCAGTTTGCCCGGCAAGTGGCAGGAATACAAATCAAATTAACCTCTTATTGCAGCTGAAACGGAGGAAACCCCCGTTCCGCTCTTCACTTAATTAGTGGGCAATGAGGCGTGGCTGGCGAAAAGTTTCGAGACAAAGCAATCGCACTTTCAATTCGTATTGGAGGATGGGGATTGGGATCCAAATCCTGATCCGGATATATCCATTCCGCTTCTTCAAGCCGCAATTAAACGCAGAGGGATATAAGTGTGCGCTGCTTTTCCACGCTCTCTGGGATTTTTCAATGGAAACTATTTCCAACTATGCTTCGCTTTTGCTTTTGCTTTGCTTTGGCTCAAAATCAACAAAAAGCGCCCACCTTCTGCTCATTCCCCAAATGGGAAAGGGGCTTGGGAATGGGTATGTGAGTGACTCCCAGTTCCATGGGAAGTTGAAGCGTGTTGCGGCATATATTAATTTTTATTTTCAACGCGGCCGTCTACAAATTAACGTGGATGCTGCTGCCTGGCTGCACTGAGAAAAATTCCAAGCACACTTTATCATATCTCTTAAGTTAACAGATTAAATACATAACTAAATTATCCCATTATTTTTTATGAGGTTAGTATAGTGTTTTAATAAATATTTTTAAGGTGTTTAGCGGTAAATTTTCTAAAATTATATTTTGTTCACCTTTTTTTTACCTATAAGGTGGAAAAAGCGATTAATTTAATAGTAATAAAATTCTTATATTTATTCCAAGTTCTAAATTAAATTTCCCTTCAGTGCTTTCTCTCAGTGTGCATCTGCTTAGCTGATTCTGCTGCTGCTCTGCTTCTTTTTCAGCTTTGTTTGTTTAGCCACTGAATGATGGATCATACTCGCACACACACACTCATACACACAAACGCACACACACACACTCAAGCGAAAGAGTTTCGAAAACAACTTTCCAGGGATTTCGGTTGCACTTTTCAATGAAAAACCTTGTTTCTTTGCCCGATTTTTTGTTTGTACTTCCACCCCGCAGCCTTTGTGTTTGGCATGCTCGCTCATTATTTTCACACGTTGCTTGGCACGCTCTGAAAACCCCCCCCCCCTTCGTACCCTAAAACCCCCAACCACCCCCACCCCCTAATTCACACACACACAATGTACCCCAGTTTTGTTTATATTTTAAGGTAATTTTCTGGACCGCCGCCGCATTACTTGCAACTGTTGCGCCTATTGAACCCATCCCCACCTACAGAAACCCCCCCCCCCCTTGCTTTGGGCATCCATAAAAGGTCAATGATACTTACAGTTTGAACAACTCCTGGGGAAAAGGGTCGGGGGTCGGGGGTCGGGAGAAGAAGAAGAAAAAGGCCAGGGAACGAAGTGTTCAAGTGTCTTGTGGAAATTGAGAAAGTAGGAGAAAGATGATTACGGCGATGCTAGAAAAGAGGTACACTGAAAAAAACCATCTATCAGAAATTAATATTAAGATAAATTAATATAATTTAAAGATATTTATATTTTATATTCCAAAAGTCAAGTAATTGTTGTTCTTGTCCGTCTGTAAGGATATTTTATTATACAGAATCTATTCAAACTTGTACATGAATTATTTTCTCTGCACAGCCAGATGTAAAAAGTAAGAGACCTCAAGTAGTCGGGGCACTTTTTGGGTGGGGAGGGGGGTGGGGGGCCCTGGCGAAGAAGGATGCTGTAAATGTGGTCAAGCTGCATGAAATTGAAATGGTCAAGCCATAAACTTGGCCATTTGTACTCCAGTTCTGTTATGAGTAGAGACGAAAAAACAATAAAATGGCCCCAACAGCAGCGGGAAAACCTAAGGAGTCTGTAGACGAGGGGCCAAGGAAGCGGACAAATGGAATAGAAAATTGCCGCAAAATATGAAATGTGAATTGCGTGGGTTTCTCAAACTAACCCGGTCGAAGGAATATGCCGGAAATGGCTCCCTTACCCTTTTCCTTCGTGGGAGGGGGTGGAGAGGGGGCTATTTCAAGGGTCCTTGAGTGGGCCAACTACAAGTGGGGTGGTGACTTGCTCACGTTTTCGTATGGGATGCGTGTGATCTTCCGGAGAGCCATAAATGCCAACTGAATTGAGGTAACAAAGTGCTTCTCCGCCGCAAATTTGAAGATAAACCAGTCTGAAATATGATATAGAATAATAAATGTCAAAGGGCGGTCACGGGATATTACTTTCAAGGAGGAAAATTAATTTTAGTTTCGGCCCTTGCTTCTCTCGCATTTGTTTGGGGGGTGGGGGTTACTTTTTCAACCCTTCTGGTGTGTTTAAATGCCTTTAAAATAGCCCCCGGGCTGAATCATTGAAATATACGAGGGCTTTAATTGGGCATTTCCACCTTAAACCTCCACTCACACACACACACACCATTCGCTCATTAACAATGTATTAAATAATGAAATAAAGCGATTATGATAATAATTTCAGCGCAATTAATGATGGCAGGCAGCGGAAAAAAAGTTTCCCCAATAATTACCTACAATTAAAATTGATTTATGAAAAAGAGCGGAGGATTTCGCCTGGAATTCAATTAAAAAGCGGTAGCCATCGGAGGAGCACCATTCGCATTCGCATTCGCAGGAGCAATTGTCCAAAGGCCAATCAATTAATAAGAAAATGTGCAGGACTAACGGCCCTGATGTATGGGCCAATAAAGGATGAGCCAACCACTTTGGAGGATCGTCCTTACACACATACACACATATATGTGTACACATATATGGCGTAATGTCTGCCGTTATGCAATTACGCTGCCCGGTGTCCGCTGATGCCTAACATGAATGCCCATGCCCGAGGATAATTAACGAACTCACACACACGCACCGACAGGACGAAGGATAAATGCGATTATTTAACAAATTAATTGGCGCAAAGTACGCGGAAAGCACATGGGAAGATACACCTGGAAAAACACTTTATAGATGTATTTTTAAAAACGTAATAATCAAAATATTCGAAGTGAAAATAATGTTAGAAAAGTCTGGGCACCACAAAATTATAATAATTAATACAAAATATTATAAGCGTTTTTTTAAACAAATTAAATTTAAATTAAAGAAAATATTACTTGTAAATTTCTTTTAAAATATATAGTAAAAAACTCAATACTCTTAAAAAGTAAAAAATTATTTAAAATTTTTTTAAAAATTATTTAAAATATTTTTTAAAAATTATTTAAAAATTGTTTAAAATATTACCAATTTTTTCTTTCAACTAAAATACCAAGTGGGATTTTTCTCCCAGTTCCGGAGCGACAGAGATGGACATCTTGAAATGTTTCTGAGGTAAGCCCCACCCCAACCCCTGCCACTGGCCCCTTCCCCCGACCCCTCCAATTACTTACACATTGTTGAACCTCTTGCAAAACAATTTTTTGCCTCTGCTGCCGTGCGATTTCCGGGGGTCCAGAATGTAATTAATAAACGCATTAAAAACGCATGCAAGTGAGCAACCGAACAGGACGTGGCCAGGACATGGACACGAATCTCTGGACCACTGGACCTCTGAACTTCTGAACCCGAATCCGAACTCCAGCTCGAACTTCAGCCTCAGCCCGAAAGCCCAGACCGAGTTGGAGCCAGTGGCACAGGCTGCTCGGGCTGCCCAGGCGATTGGAATGAAAACCAATTAATCAGCTGCCGGCCACCGGCCACCGACCACCGACCACCAACTCCCTGGTCAATGGCCTATGAAATGGGGCAGCCGGGCCTCGAGAGCGGGGTGAAACCAACCCCCCAGAGCCACTGCGGCAACCCCCGTTGAGTTGTTTCAATATTTGTTCTATTAAACACCCGGCCCAACACCAAAAAATAAAAAAAATAAAAGGAAAAAAAAAAACAGAACAATATAAAAAGCGGTTAGCAAGGGATGAGTAGGTGAAGCACGAAGAAAAATATAAGATAATAGACAATTTTAACATTACAGATTTTATGGTGGCGTCAAATTATGAACCGTTATACATCAGCCGGGGGGCTCCAAGCAGCCAGAAGGAAAATTCCTACGCCACTGGGGCATAATGAACTCGCGATGAAGTTAGTCAAATAATAAGAGATATATAGACCGGTAATGGATATGCAAGGGAGAGATGTAACCGAATTGCTTTAAAATTTCTAGATTTTCCTGTGTTTTGGTATCATCATTTATAGATTATTTTAACTATTAATGATTGCTATATTATTATATCTTTATTACTTATTTTTTCAGGAAGAAATATATTTTGTGTGTAATTTTATATAGGCAGAAGAAGTAATATCCCAGGTTTAAAAATCTTTTTGGCAACCATTCGCTCTTTTTAAGCCAGAAAAAATACTTTTAAGAATTATTTATACCTAAGAGTTGGAAGTTTAGAGAGATAATAAGCCAAAAAATACAAATGTAATGCTAATTAAATTAAATTATTTATTATGAAAATTTAAATAACTAATTCGCAATGAGTTCGAAATAGAAAACTCCAGGGAACCCAGTTCGTCGACTCGCACAATTTTCGTTACAGATCAGCAAACTCGCAGAGACAGATATGCCCGCGTTGACTCGTATTCCTAAGCGTTCTTATAAATCTGCTGGTCCTGCCTACTTCTTGACTGCAGATGCTTATTTATGGGGCCAGACTGTACAAAGCAGATGAGTGGGCGGATGACAAATCACGGCCCGCAGGGGGGGGGGAGAAGCAGGATCTGGGACTCTAGGATTCCGGGATTCCAGGATTCCGGGACTCTCTGCAGGCGATGTAATCACATTTATTCGCGACACTCGAGACTCTCTAGGACTCCGATAGCCCCCCGCCCCCGACTCTCCCCCGCTGCGAGCCACAATTATTGTCTTGTAACGCACACGCCCCCAACAACAACAAGAAAAAGTGAAAAAAAAAAAATATAATAAAAAATGAAACGAGAAGCAACATTTGCCCCGCCAACAAACACTTTATACAAATCGCTATCCCCAACCCCCCAAAGCCGCAGCCCATGATTCCTTTGCAAGGGGGGTTTCTCCTCCACCGCCTCATTCCTCTTCTTTTTTTTTTTGAGCCAGACAAGCGGCAGCTGAGTGATGGCATTTTCTCCTTATCATTTTTACGTTTTTGTGATAATTCATGTTTATAAATTGTTTATGTATTTCATTTGCCATTACATTGCAGAAAATTTCAGCCAAGGCAAGATGCCAGGCAAAACCTGCGAATAATGTGGGGCGATAAAAAATTCATGGCCGGCGTCAGGCAAACCGAATTGCGAATTGGATTACACAGAAGCCAACGTGTCACGAGCAGTAAAAAAAGAGCGAGCAAATCCAATAAAATCAAAATCATTGTCAAGTCATCTAAGTGAGTCGTAATCCGAGGAGGAGACTTTAAAGTCCCCCCTGAGCTAAAAATCCCTTCAAGAGAGAGAGCCACTCGAAGGAACTAATCGAAGCTCTCCACCAACTTTCAAAACTCAATTTTCTCGATGATTTACAGAGACACCAGCAGCAGGCAGGCAGCACTCCTCCTCCTCGTCCCCGCACTTTCACAACCCATCAACAACATCAGTTTTCAATCAAACTTTGCATATCCCATCAATCAACACCAAATCACACATCAAAGCCGCTTGCGTTCTTAAAAAAAGAGTGACTGTGCTGCCAAAGAGCAAAGGAGCCCCATGCCCCATGCCCCATGCCACTCCACGTATCCCGTACATATGTAGCTCTGATCTCTCCATCCCCCTCCCCATCACCCTCTCCATCCAGCAGGCAGTGTCCCATAGAGAATGGCTCCATGGTAGCGCAACAAATTAGGCTAAACACCGACAAGCCCTCCCATCCACCAATCCACCTCCACCGACTTCCATTTCCATCCCATTGTGTTTCCACTTTGTGTGGATGCTGATTTTGATGCCGACGCAGCGAGATTTCCACTGGCAGACCGAACTGAAACAGAAACAGAATCCGAAACAGGAACACAAATGTGAGTCAACGCACACGTATTCCCCGGAGTGCACTGCCAGAAATTAGTTAAGATATTATCAATATTTCAATAAAACTAGATAGCTTCATCTATTGTGAAAATCCTAGGTAAACTACATGGTATTTTATGTGTTCAAATATTTAATAAAAAAGATAGCTCTTTCAGTTTTTTAATGTTAGATGTAGAAAGCATAAAGAAAAAAATTTGATATGTGCTGGTAAATTTGATATTTTTTAGATCAAGTCATTCATATCATTTTAATATGAATAAAGATTATGTTTAGCTTATTTGTCATTATATGTCTAAAAATATTATATAATATGATATTATATGATATAATATCAAGTTGATATATTTAAATCATAAAATTAAAATGAATCATATTGGCTTTTTAGTGATATTAAATAAAATTGAACTGATCCTATTTCATATAAGTTTTTTTCTGTGCGTTACTTAAATCTACAAAATTGTGTAGTGAAGAAAAAAAAATATATATTTCTGAATATTTATCAGGTAGTCAATTGTAAATATATATCTTATTAAGTTAGTAATTATTTCTTGCAGTGCCGCACTTTGCAAACGGCAACTTCAATGATCACGTACATTCAGGCACTCAAAGATGCATCCAATCAATAAACAATCTTCGACCCCTTCGACAGCGATTCACTCCCGCCCTTTCGCGCAGTGTATGCAAAAGGCAATAGCGCCAAAGAGAACCATAGACATAAATCATACATAAGTCTAAGTAATTGTGTGTGCCGTAGAGTGTGTGAGTGGCACAATCGAGTGGTGAAGTTTTCACTGTTCGGGATGGCCAGCTGAATGCCCCCAAACCCCCAAGCCCCCCGTAAGCCATACCTCCCCCCGGTCTCCGCCACATAGGTATACAATATGCAGTACACTACTACTATACTACTATACTACTATGTATGGATATTCCCGTGCTGACGCAGCGGCGTCTGTCGAAGTTCGCAAACACTCTGACTGCGCATATCCGCAGCAAATTAAAATTTCATTAGGAGCAACAAAGGCGGATGCATGATTGGTGGGCGGACATAGTTGGTCGACTGCTAAGCGACGAGATGCTCCACCTCCACCTCCACCTCCTCCTTCTCAACTCAACTCAACTATTTTCGGGGTTCCTCGAGCATAATCGTTGACAATGGAGGAGTCACAGCTGTCGATAAGCCCCTAAACCAACAGCTTTTAACCCTTCGCATGGCCTACATGTAGCATACATCCATCTAAATATTCATCGACTGGTATATCGCAAATTTTTTGGGGGAATGGGGCAGACCCGACCAAAACGAAACCATCTGCGTACATAGGAAAATTTCTACAAAAAAAAGGTGAAATTATGAACAATTATGACTTATGTGATCTAGAGAAAATAAGAAAGATTAACTTGTGGATCAAAATCATCTGGTGTTTTGGTAAACATATTATTTTTACAGAATTTTTTTCATTTGTAACTTGGTTAAAAATGATCCCAAAATTAAAAAATTGTAGTTTAACAAATTTTTGCATTTAACATAAGGGTTTACATCATGATTTTTAGCAAAAAACGGTCAACAAATTAAATGACAATCCATTGGGAATTTATTTATGAGTTTAAGAAGATATCAGATTCCATATTTGAGCCATTATATCACGAATTTTGATGGCCGTAGTCAAGATTTTTATAGAATTTTTGTCTTAAATCAAAAATATATACTGTTTTAAAGAGCTAAATCTAAAACATATTCAAGTGATCCAGCGAAACTAAGAAAATAGATTATTTTTCGTTTCTTTGTCGCACCATGAATATGGCAGATCATGCGGCTTATGCAGATTTCCCAAAAGCAAAGTGCTGAAGGCTCAAAAACAACACACCAACTTGTGGCGTGAACTCGTGTGGTACATTAATAAAACAGGTTGCCATGATTAAGTAATAGTTGTGCCCCGTGCTTAACACCGCGCTGGATTATGTGGAGCAACTACAAATTGGGGAAGGGGAAAAGCCACAGGAGTTGCAATAGAAAGCATGCTGTAAGCCATTGAACAGTGACTTGTGGCTAGATTAACTCATACCATTTATATTGCATAAAAAAACCAGATGGGATAATGTCTTTGGTGCCGCACTCTCGTCTATAATGTTAATCTTCTAAAGAGAAAGCAGTTAAGACAACTGTTGTTAATAGCCGTACTATTTTAGGGAGCTTAGCACCTGGCTAATTACATCCCCTGCCCCATTTAACGCCATCCATCGCTCTTAGCCAGCGACACCTGTACCGCAGAGAGAGAGAGCACACACACATCCTCCATAAAGAGGACACTAACAAAGTCTTTTGTTCTGCTTTGAAGACTTTGCTCTGCGAGTGTTTTAATATGTATACATGTGCGAAGGACCTCGGCTCGGCTAACAAACACTCACGAAACACGAACACGAACACCCACACCCACACAGCGAACGCTTTGTTGTGCAAACATATCTAATTAGTGTCAACTATTAACATAAAGAGTGCACTTCACATAAGAACTTGAGACGACAACGGCAACACCGCAGCAGCAGCAGCAGTTGTGGCAGTGGAAACAACAACAGGATGACGACCATAAACTAACTCTCGACTTGAAGTTGACTAAGCTTTCACAACAATGCCGGTGAAGGATGTGTGGGATTGGGATAAAAGGGACCCAGCATGATGATGATGGCAGTGGGGGGATGGCGTGTCCTTAATGCTAAACACTAAAAATACAACAAAGTTGGTGGCAAGTGAGGCGGCAACATAATATGCGTGCATTATCAGCGCTCTTCAAGTGGCAAATGAAGTTACAAGAATGCAGGCGCCGTGGGTCCTCTAGGTCCTTCCTCCGGCTCCGGCTCCTTAAGTATCATTGCGGCAATCACGAGATGGAGCCCGGGTCCTTTGACCACATCCTCGGACACTTCCTGCAACAGGAAATCGGACACATGGCCAGCACGCACTGGCCGCAGGACGAAAAACATGAGCGGGCTGAACAATAAAGCTTAGCACAACATTTAAATAGACGGCACATGTGCACTGGGAAAAACTAGTTGGTTGTTAGGGAAATCTAACAAAAAATATATCTTATCTATTATTATTATATTATTGTTCTTGATAACGAAATAGTTATAATTACAAGTTACAGATGGGTTTATTTTGGTACTCAATGGGTTTGTTGGTCAAAAGATAAGAGACTAGGCGGATATTTTCTGGGGAAGCTTCCTTTCTTAGCCAAATTCACACCACTCCCAAAACATCTCTTGGCACAACTTAAACTATTGGCTGAATGCCGTGGGGATGAGGGATAATGGGGACTATGGTTCAAGTGGTCGACAGCTTGGGCGACGAAAACTATGCAAAAATTATGTGAGCGAAAAACTCGCAAAGGGGTGAAACTCTTTAATACAGTCATAAATTTGCCGCCTGCCAAAAGTGGCCAACTGAAGTGCTTTAAGGGGGGAGGGCCGCAAAAGGGGGCGGGGCAGCTGCAGCTGAGTTGCCGAAACTTCTGGCTGCAACTATTTAAAAGCCATAAAAGCCGAGAGCTGTTGCCAAACGGATGTGCCAGCCGGATGCAGTTGATAGGCATGAGTTACACACACCAAAAGCCAGCGACAGGACACTGCAGGATATACCGGCCAGGATCACACCGGCACACACACTTGACATACGGTACAGTGAACGAAAATATGCGCAAGTTATGTGGTAGCTTATAAGCAATAATAATTATAAGTTAACAATTTTAACATCATTAAAATAAATAAACAAATAAAATATTTGTGAATTTCTGAATTTCTTAAAACATATATAATTTTTAAATTTAATTTTAACTTTAGTATACATTTAATACATAATTAATTGATGTATGATTAAGAAATCAGATCTCGTTGGAACTAGAAATCAATAAAAATGGTCCTTAGCTGTATTCTAATAAATACCATATTGTAGACAGTTAATGAAGGGTGTTTACTTTTGACATTTTATTCAAACTTTTTCTCCCAGTGTAATCGCAGGGGCCAAGACACTTTCCGACACATTTGGGCAGCACAAAAGGCACGCCGCAAACAATGGTTTTAGCCCCTTAAAAGGGGGCAATGGGGTAATGGTAATGGGGTAAAGAGCTTCGATTGGGTTAACGGCGAGATCGGGGGGCTGCGAAGTGGAAGTGGGGAGGGGGGATCGCAGGACCGCCCAAAAAGTGTTGCCAAAGCTACAAGGGATTTGGCTGCAGAGCTCACTAATTGCAACTCTTGTAAATCGACAAGGACAACCCGCCCACCCGCCACCCGCCACCCACACTCACACACAGGCACTCGCTCATTGGGGACACGCACACAAAGTCGTAATGACACGACGGCAAGGACAAACTGCAAACGATGCCGACAAACGACCAAAGGACAACTAAAAACAGGAATTAGTTGCAAAAGGTTTCCAGGACGACTGTTATATACCCTTGCTATGTGTTTGGGTGCAAAATTTTATTCTCAAAACCTATTAAAATGAGAAAGCAGACAAAAAAACGAATAAAATAAAATACTAAGAAACCCAAAATAGGAAAAACTATCAAAATACTTTTAGGTAATACTGTTTTTTGAGTATTAAAATTTAAAAGTACTTTATTCCAACACTCAGAAAAACTTATAAGCTACACATTAGATAAGTAATATCTCTTTTAAATCATTTTTCAAATCATATATAACATGAAATAGTTGCGATACCCTGGGTTAGTCCCCTTCCAAGCACACTTTCCCCCGACAATCCCCCCCCGCCTGCCTGGCAAAAGTCACTCTCCGCCGGCAGGATGCTAGGACAACGAGGCGAATACATGCATATATCCTGTGTAAAACTTCAAGTAGTGCTTAATAGTTAGTTAAGTCGAGTTGAATGCGTTTTTCGACTGGGGCGGGGCGACTTGGGGCGTTGACATAGATGTAGAATGTAGAATGCATTCTCCGCCTGCTTTTGAATATTGAGTGAAATATTGCTAAGCTTTCTCAGCTGGCAAGTAGTGGGGAGAAAGCGGAGAAAGCGGAGAAAGGGGGTGGGCTGAAAGTGCTTTGCTGGCGCTGCAAGTGTCGCCTGTAATTTATTTACATTGCAATTAGTTCTCAGCTCCGTAAAAGATTATAAACTTTCGCCATCCCTTTCTGGCTGCCTTCTAGTTCGTGTGCAAAATGCAAAATGCAAAAGCTAGAGGGAAACAAAGGAGAAGAAACTGAAACTTATGCGCTTAACAAATTGACAAATGCATAAAGTCTTCAGTCGAAAGTTTTCCCTTTCCCCCGCGCGCATCTTAAGTGCATCAGGAAGGGAAGAGCGTCAAGGGGACAGGTCAGGAAATTACCAATTGGGAGCGGGAATTATGATGTCGCTTACAGATGGACGACTGACTGATAAATGTCGGCGTGATTGATCGATGGCACCCCGCAAACACTTTAACTGCAAGATAAGAAGTATTTCGATGCCGAAGGCCTGCAAAAACCTATAAATCTTCTACTTTCATTTTATGCAGTGGTGGGGGAAAGTCCTATTTGGGAAATCTACTTTACTATCTGGTGAGGAAATAAAATAAACATAAATTAAACTGAATTAACGAACATCCATAATCCAGACATGCTAACTAAGATAATCCCAATCTTAATTGATTTAAAGCCCTTTAAATATCCCCGATTTGCTCCCAACTTTGGTAATCTCTGGCAAGCTGCTGGCCAAGTCGGGAAATCGGTTTTCCCAAGCCGCCAACAGAGGCCACGCCCAATCGAATAATCGAAGAGCAACGCTGTGAGCAAAAGTGTTCTTTGCTGTTTTTCGCAGCTACTTGCAGCTTGCACAATGGGAATATAAATAAATAAATAGAAACCACTTTTCGCGCCCCGCTCGGAAATGGCAAACAAAGAGGGGTAAAAAAAAGGGGGGGGGTTTGACCAAGGACGGCCATTGTGAAAAATACTGGGAAGGCGAAATCAAAGAGGAGAAACACTTGAAAAAAGGCACACCAAAAAGTAAGAGAAGGAAAGGGGTAATGGTAGCGTTGTCAGTTTGGCGCAATGTTCATTTTTCTTTTCCTCCCTTACCCCCCCTTTCACCGCCTTTTCCGCTTCTTCTTCCTCTGCTTTTTCTTCCTCTTTGTGCAGCGGACTTGAAGCGGAAACGGAAGTGCCACGTCTTGAGATGGCGTCTCCTTCTGGTCCGCAACTCGCCGACTGACTGACTGCCTGATTGAGTGATTGACTGGTCTGCCAACTGGCTGGCGGAGTTCATCTTCGTTTTGCTTAAAACTTAAATTCATTTTACCTTCTGGTACCCCTCCCCCCTCCTCCTGCACCACAGAGAATTGGCCATCGCTTAATGAAGTCGTTAAGCGGTTTGGCTTTGGCCCGAAGGAGGCGTGGTCGGGAGGCGCCTTTTGGGCTTTTAATAGCTTTTGGCTCAACTTTTTATACCTCACCGCTTTCTTTCGCTCTTTTTATCGGACTTTCTGTCCAAACCGAAGACTTATTACTTAATGATGATGCGGCTGCCATCGAAGTTAAAACCGCTGCACTGGGAGAAATCAAGTGAGTGCATTGAAGACTTGAAAATAAGTAAATGCCAAGAGATTGTATAAATAGCGAATATGATAAGTCAAAGGTTAAATATTTAAGCCAACATAGAAATGAGTGCAGAGCTCGGTAGCCCAATTTTCGTTCAGTGTACACTTGCTGGATGCCATTTCTTGCCGCTTCATTAGACGCGCCCCTTGAAGACAAAAGCATGATGCGTGCGGGGGCTTCAAGGCTCATTGTAAATGACTTTTAATTGTGGAGCGATAAAAGGTTTTATTTTCCAGATTTCCCTGCCAACTATGATGGAAAGCCATCGCAGCCAAGTGAAACCAGACGAAACCAAGTGATGGGGGAACATTTAAAGGCAAATTAAAAATAAACAAATATTTTAATGCAGATTACAAAAGAAATTGATGTAGCTTTTAATAGGGAATTAAATCCGAGAAAAATATAATTGAAACGATCGATCAAAATCGGAATTTTTCAACGGAATTTCTTCCAGAAGTTAAAGTCGCCCAGTAATCGATGACACAGGTGTGTTGTTCCAAGTTGGATGTGTTATTATTATTATAATTTCTTTGGGGTGCCATTCAAGACGCCACTGAAAAGAGATCCTTTTGCAGAGGATAATGCTCTGTTGGCGCCGGCGTTGCCATAAGGTTTGCATAATCTCCATCAACGTCAATTACCCAAACCAATGCTCCAAAAGAGAGTCACCCAACACGCAGAATTGGCGTTTGCAGGCGCAGGCTTATGGGCGCCACCATTTTGTGGGGGCTGGGGGCGTGGCAGGAAGAAGGGTAAGCGGCTTAGTTTGGCCGCAGCACAAAAGTCAAAAAGTTAAAAAAAATACGGCCAACCAAATGTGATGAAAAACCATCAGGCGATGAAGAGACTACAAAGGACATTTACTCGTTTTAAACAATTTAATAAAAAATAAATAATAAAAATTTAAGGCCAATTTTCTCTCCTCTTTCATTACAGATTAAAAATTGTAATTCCTAATTATTTTTTTGTCAAATTGCTATTGCTACCAAGGGTTAAAAATAGGTGTTTGCAGCTAACGAACTGCGGAATCGGCGCCCAGACAGTTTCGAGACAAAGGCCAGCTGCCGGACGTCATCAACATACAACACACAACATCATCTGATTCATCATCAACAGCCAACATGAGGGGGGTGGGGTGGGGGTGGGGGCACCAACAACTGGACTGCCGCTCGGAACAATTTAAAATGTGAAACACGTCTAATCCTTTGAGAGCTGTCACAGTAAACGTGAACGGGCTGCTTTCCCTTTTCCTAGCCCATTTACCATTGGTCATCTACCATTGGCCATTTGCCAGTGGAAGGCGGAGAGTGCAGAGTGGAAAGTGGCCAGTGGTCAGACATTTATGAAAAATGATTATAAATGCACAAAGCATGCGACCAGACAAGAAATGTCAGAGCTAGATCCACCGTTTTCCCAGCAGGCAGCAGGAAGCAGGAACAGAAACAGGAGTCCTGCCATTTCAATGCTGGCTGCACAAAAGTATACCACGAAAAATGGCAGATAATTAAAAATTCAATGGTCGTGAAAGGGATTTGAAAAGAGCGGCCTAATGAAGTGTTATATAAAGCAAGATAACAGATAAATTCACTTTTTAAATCAATTTAGATTTTTTATTAAGATTTTGGTTGCCATTTTTTAGGTGTTATATTATGTAAAATCCTAAACATTTTCCGTAGAATAAATCCCCCATGATTTGAATGTCCCCATTTTTCCGTTTTTAGCCCATTTCCAGAACTTTCGAGTCCGACTCGACCGATTCAACTAACCGATTCAGCAAGTGGCTGCAAAAAGGTGACGAAGCGTGAGGCTGGGGATCCTTTTTCGGATTTCGAGGGGTTTTGGGCGAGTGGCAAAAGCTGAGTGGTTGAGTTCCGACATCAGCCGCAGACCGCAAACTGCAAGCACTGCTAATGAGTGGCGGGCACTGGGCTGCAGGTGAGCCATCCAGGATGACCGTCCGTCTGCTCCTCCTCCACCTGCACTAATTGAAACAATGCCGGACACCTTGGCCAAGGGAAAGAGCTAGTCGAAAGCCAACAGAGGCAGACGCAAAGTGGCCATCGGCAGTCGGCGGGAGTCGTCATTTGATGAGCTCCCGACTTGGCCAACACCCGATGCTCATTTCCGCTCCCATTCCGATCTCCAGCCTCCGCCCCTCGGCACCAGTTGCCATTCTAATGAAGGCGCCAGCTGGCGGCAAGTGTTTGCCAACGCAATGAAATGGCCAACAGGCAAAAGAAGATGGCAGTTCACAAAGAGAAGGCGGCTAAGGGCGGCGGGATGTGCACACTCGAAAGAAATCTAGTAATGAATTTAGTCCAATTATTCAGTGTTAAAAACTAACTCAATTGCCATTAAAACAACATGATTAAAAAAAATGCCTTTGGTAGACCTTGAGAAAAAATATAACAAATTATATTGTGAAATGTTATATATTTTATACTTTACATAATTTTCCCTGAATACAATATACCATTTTTAAGATGAATTTTAAATATTTTTCAATAATAAAATATTTTATATTCAAAAATAAATTACTTGCACAATTCGGAATACTTTTTTTCCCAGTGTTGGTGCAGCGCAAGGCAAATGACTTTAAGTGCATCAGCAGAAGGAGCAGCTGATTAAGCTCAAGGATTATGTCTCCGGTGGTAAATGGACATCCAATTGGGATGCGATGCGATGCGTTGGGTGGGGAGGGAAAAAGCAGGTAAAGGGCGCCGAATAACAGGTGCGGCTGAGTGAGGAGGGAATCTTAAATCAATTAGCTGATGGTTTGCCCTTAAATGGAGCTTAATTTTCTGAAGGGGTTACATAAACCGATAATGCGAATGTAGATGTTCTGGCTTTCAGAGTTTGGAGGGCTATAAGAAGTCCTTACATATTTAAAGCATACAATTTATATAGGGCTCTATTAAACAATTAAATTTATATTCACTGAATAAAATGCACGATAGGTGTATGTAAATTGTCCCCTGTTTTCCAAGCTCTGCAATCGACTATCACCTTTAGCCATTTCACCTTTCCGTTTTCCATTCTCATTCGATGCGATGCGATGCGATGCGATTTTATACCCCACCGGTTTAGCTTGTATAATCTGTTTATCCAAGCAACGACTCGAATTTACTGTGATTCCCCATTGATTCCCTTTGATTCTATTACCCGGCTGAAGTTTGCTCCCCCGGCTGCATTCCTGTGGGTTTACGGAGCGCAAAAGAAAAGCCGGGAAAAGCGATTGGGATTGGGTTTGGGTTTTGGGGAAAACTTTGAAATCAAGAACTCATATTGAATGAGAGCGAAATGATTTGTGAATGAATTCGAATGCGAATGCGAGTGCGAGTGCGGCTCCGAATGATTCGTGATGGCTGAGCGGTTCGGGGGATTATAGATTATGGCCTGTTGACAAGTTATTTCGAGCTGGCTTTTACGAGTTGGCCAAGTTCAGATTTTAATTTGCGCTTAGTCGGCTTATGTGTGGTCCGTGCGGTTGGCGCTTGTTTCCCCTTCCCCTTCCCCTTCCGCTTCCGTTTCCGCCGCCTTTCGCCTTAACATAAATAATTTATCATGCACAAATTAGCGTTGAGGATTTCGGCTTTATGTCCCTGCCACAAACACGCTCGTCCCCACACACTCACACACAGCGCTGCCAGTGTGTGAGTGTGTGATGAGTGATGGCTGACACATTAGTTCGGTCCGTCCTTGCCCCAACACCACCCCCCGCCCACCCCCCTTCACCTTGTTTTTTTGGCCCCACGACGTTGACAAAGTTTTCTGTTTACTTTTGTTGCCGTTTTTTGCGAGAGGAAAAAAAAAGAAATAATTTTGGTCAACCACAACAATTTTTCGGCAGGAACGTGACAGCAAAAAAGGACCACGACGGCCAGCAGCAACGACAGCAAAAAGGGATAAATTATGAACCGGTAGCCGGAGTCGGAGGAGCAGAGGAGTCCAAACACGACTTGGCTCAATACCTCTACACTCAAAGAAAACTGTGTACTCAACCGACTTAAACTGCCAAGGAGAATATGTAAAAAGTATTCACTCTTTCACTCTTTTAATAAGAAAAGCTTTGCAATAAATAAGAAAGAAGAGCATTTTATGAGAAGAGTAATTAATAATGAATTTAATTAAGTTAATAAATAATTTATTGCATTTAAGCTTTAAGAAATACAATTGTAAGTTAATATTACTACTTTATTAAGTAGATATTATTAGAAAAATGTCCAAGGAATACAAAATATGTCGAAAAAGACAAGTTAAGGGAAGAAAATGAGATAAAAATAATTCCAGAACACTTTTCAATCATTATTTTCAGTTGTTGAAAAACTTTTTACTATTGCCGTTTGTCCAGTGGATCCGCAACTTTCCTGGGCATGGCTGCGATGTCGTGGTGAAACGCTCGAAATGTCCTGGCCAGAGCACGATCCACGCTCCACACTCCACACTCCATGCTCCTGCAGCTCTTGGTCCTGCTCCTGTTTGTCCTGCACTTCTAATGTAATCAACATCTTGTAGTTTTAATTGCATTTAGCGTTGCGAGCGGCGCCTAATTCGATTGTAACGGTCAGCTAACAGCCCGGGACGCCACGGTTTTAGCCCTTTTGGCAGTCCCAGCCATTCTGGCCCCTTCCCATTCCCCTTCCATCGCCAACCATCCATCGCAGCCATCGCTTGTAGCACTTAATGAGTCTTGAAGGTAATTGGCTGGTTTTAATGGCCACGAGTTGACTTCGACATTCAATTCTTTGCCAGCTTCCGATGCTTCCTTCCTGCCACACTCTCTATATATATATATATATATATATATACCCCTTATGCACCACGCCCACCACTTCCACTTCCTGCCGCCCACTTCAGCAGGCAAAGCTAATTAGAAAATCAATGTAAGTAGGTAGGCATGCAGGCGGCAGGAACTGCAGATGCCAGGCAAAAAGTTGTACTCTGTGTAGGTTTTCTCTCCCAACTGCGTTTACTGCCAAAGTGCACCTTTGATTTAGTTAAGTTTATGCAATTATTTAGTTAAGGTCACAGAGTAAAGTAGAATACTGCAGGAACATGAGGTAATTAAATATTAATTTTTTTTAATATACCAACAATAGAAGTATTTAAGCGCTATTTAAAAATAAAATAATAAAATCATTTCTAATTTAATTTTTTATAATAATAATATAGCGACCTATATCAGTTTTGAACGTCGATTACCCACAATTATTGGTCGGTTGAATTTTCCAACCGCATGTTTTCGGCCGGATTGGAAAAGGGGGTGGGAAAGCGGCGAGGGAGGGGCGCTGCGCGGGGGTGGTGCCAAGACAAGACGCATATTGCACTAGACAAAAGACAAAGCGCGCAAACAAGCAGACAGCCAACAGACAACGCAGACACACTGGGAAACTGGGAGAGACAAGAAAAAAAGCGCCAGACCAAAAGTCTGGGAAACGGGGAGATTTTTCAGGAAGGCCGGGAGACGAAAAGACACAGCTATAGATACTCGAAAAAAAACTTTTTCAATATGAGCCAAGCGGAAAGACAGCAGCTGATGAGGATGGAGGATGCGATGGGGCGATGTAAGTGCCCGATTTTGAGGCTCATAACAATGGGAGTAGGACGGCCGAAGATCGATGCCAAAGGTGTTAAAAAATCAAACTTAGTCATATATATGATGTACATATTTATCCCACGGATACCTAATATTTTTAACAATTAATTAAATATGTAATTTAAATATATATATTTTTTCAAAAAATAACCATAGATCTATCATCGTCGTTACGTTTCTTAAATACTTATTTTCTGTTAACAATAAAAGAAGTTTAATTTAAATTTCTCTATTTTTATTTGTATATATAATATAACATTTTATTTCGATTTATTTACTTTGAAAAAATGGTAAAAAAAAACCAAACCTAACCTAGATCTTCAGAATCATTTGTCTCGACAATTACTCATGTTGGGCCCACTGTCATCCCGTCCTGCATCCTAAGCCCCACGGTTCTTGCCCCTGGGTTGTCTGTGACAACAGGGAGACACATATTTATTTTCTTGTCCCATTTAAAAACTTTATTTATTGACGCTGATAGGAATCTAGTCAGCTATCTGTGCGTTTTAGTTGCGCCGCCTGCTCTCCCTCCCCCGCCTCCTCCACCTTCCCCACGGCCACGCCCCCTTTATACCTGATGCTAAATTTGTACTTATCTTTTTGTTGCTTGTATTGTATTGTGCGGTCGTATTTTTTGCATGTTTGCAGCTCGAGCAATAAAATCAAAGACCAACTGCAGAGCCAAACACTTTGTAAAAGACAAACAAAAACCCCAAAGATAAACACTGGCCAAAAAAGTGACCACAAAGCCCCACAAAAAGGAGAGGGGAGGGAAATGGGTCGCAGGCGTGTGAATCGACAAAACCCTCGATGAGCGAGTGGAATCGGCAAAGGAGCTCACATTCATTGATGTCACCAATAAAGTGAAAGAGTGTCCCCAACACAAATAAATACGAGTACAGTAAACAATGAGCACTGAGAGAAAAGCGATGGGGACTTCAATGTAAAATAGTCAAAATAGTAAATTAAAGCTAAGAAATCTTTACAGTTTTTTAAATACTTACTTTAAAAATTATTATTATTTTAAAAAGCATTGAACCATTGCGATTTGTGTAAAATCCTTGATAATGCCTAAACATCAACAATTTTTATTGGCTAACTAATTTCTATCCCATTTTAAATGGCCTAATCAACTCTCATTTGACTTCTCCACTTTTCGCATGGTGCACGGCCTGGGAGAGAGCGAATCTGGATATTGTCCAGCTGGTGAGGATTGTAGAGCCGTCATAATCTAAAAATCTTGCCGCCGGCCGGCCTGGCAAACAAACAAACAGACGGACCAACGAAAAGCCGTTTGGACTTTGCGCCCCATTCGAGAGCACAAATGACAAAAGGCCGGACGGTCCAGGACCACAACCCTGGACCCCCACCCCCACTCCCACCCGTAAACCCCCCAGAACGCCCACTCTCTGAAAACTCAGGGAAAACGACAATGCAATTTTCATTACGCACTTGCCAATATTAAGCCAAAGTTTAGCACTGTCTGGCCGCCCACCCATACAAACAAACAGAGCGGGACAAAAACACACAGTGACACTGGGAAAAACCACTAGCTCTTGAAGAATTTCGGTTAAATTTTTGGTGTTTGAGTATTTTCTTATTTTGTTACTGTCGGAAAATAGGGACTTCGATTTTGGGCAAAAATGTGATTTTTTGAAAAATTTGTTTTTGGTATAAGTTTTGTAAAAACGGTCCCAGATTAAAGCGGCGAACTATTCTGAACAGATAACAAAACAATAATTAATATTAGTTGACTTTCCGTCTGATTTGGGAAAATTAAAAAATGTTCAAATTTGCGATTTTTTTTAAGGGGTAGCATCGCAATTTTTTGAGAAAATTTTCAAAAAAATAAAATTTTTACCCTGAAATGCCAAGTTGTAGGGAATTTAACTACGAGTTCGGGAAGGTATGCCGTTCCATATTCGGACAATTAGTTTCGTTTTTATAGCAAAAATACTAACTTTTTTATTGGCGGAAAATGAAGATTTCGAGTTTTGGCCAAAATCTGATTTTTCGTAAAACTAGTTTTTGCTCTAATTTTTGCAAAAATGATCCGATATTAAAACGGCGAACTGTTCTGAGCAGATAACAACCTGATAATTAATATTAGTGCACTCTCCGGCTGATTTTGGAAAATTAAAAAATTTTCAAATTTTCGATTTTTTTTAAGGGGTAGCATCGCAATTTTTTGAGAAAATTTTCAAAAAAATAAAATGTTTACCCTGAAATGCCAAGTTGTAGGGAATTTAACTACGAGTTCGGAAAGGTATGCCGTTCCATATTCTGACAATTAGTTTCGTTTTTATAGCCAAAATACTGGCGAAAAATGAAGATTTCAATTTTTGGCCAACATCTGAGTTTTCGTAAAACTTGTTTTTGCTCTAATTTTTGCAAAAATGCTCCGATATTAAAACGGCGAACTGTTCTGAGCAGATAACAACCTGATAATTAATATTAGTGCACTCTCCGGCTGATTTTGGAAAATTAAAAAATTTTCAAATTTTCGATTTTTTTTAAAGGGTAGCATCGCAATTTTTTGAGAAAATTTTCAAAAAAATAAAATGTTTACCCTGAAATGCCAAGTTGTAGGGAATTTAACTACGAGTTCAGGAAGGTATGCCGTTCCATATTCGGATAATTAGTTTCGTTTTTATAGCAAAAATACTGACTTTTTTAATGGCGGATTTTGAAGACTTCGATTTTTGGCCAAAATCTGATTTTTCGTATAATTTGTTTTTGCTCTAATTTTTGCAAAAATGCTCCGATATTAAAACGGCGAACTGTTCTGAGCAGATAACAACCCCATAATTAATATTAGTGAACTCTCCGGCTGATTTGGGAAAATTAAAAAATTTTCAAATTTTCGATTTTTTTTAAGGGGTAGCATCGCAATTTTTTGAGAAAATTTTCAAAAAAATAAAATTTTTACCCTGAAATGCCAAGTTGTAGGGAATTTAACTACGAGTTCAGGAAGGTATGCCGTTCCATATTCGGATAATTAGTTTCGTTTTTATAGCAAAAATACTGACTTTTTTATTGACGGATTTTGAAGACTTCGATTTTTGGCCAAAATCTGATTTTTCGTATAATTTGTTTTTGCTCTAATTTTTGCAAAAATGCTCCGATATTAAAACGGCGAACTGTTCTGAGCAGATAACAACCCCATAATTAATATTAGTGAACTCTCCGGCTGATTTGGGAAAATTAAAAAAATTTCAAATTTTCGATTTTTTTTAAGGGGTAGCATCGCAATTTTTTGAGAAAATTTTCAAAAAAATAAAATTTTTACCCTGAAATGCCAAGTTGTAGGGAATTTAACTACGAGTTCGGGAAGGTATGCCGTTCCATATTCGGACAATTAGTTTCGTTTTTATAGCAAAAATACTAACTTTTTTATTGGCGGAAAATGAAGATTTCGATTTTTGGCAAAAATTGTGAAACCATTTTGGAATGTTCCTTATTTCGCCCAGTGTATCCACATGCACATCCTCGTCGTGTTGTGGTCGTGGGCTTTGTGGTTGTGCCTGCCACGCCTACTGCCAAGGTAATAAAGCAAAAGTTCTGATCCAGCTTTTGGGTCCCCTATCTTCCACTCTCCTCCGAATCTCACCAAGGAGCCGATAAGCCTCCGACCAGAAGCAGTTTCGGGTGGACGTGGACGTGGATGGGGATGTGGAAGTGGATCCGCATCAACAAAGGAAGCGGAAATGAGCCGGCCAGCTGTCTTTCGATGCACGTGTGAGAGGCGTAGGTGTTGCCTTTGTATAGTCAGAGCCTCAAAGGTAAAGCACTGTTCTAATCACTGGCTCCATTTAACTCAACAATCGAATGGGATTTACCTAATATAAATACAGAGAAACAATTGATTTTCATTTCTTTGCCTAATTTAAATGTGAATTTCATATTAATTCTGGAAAAAGGTTAAAACTTGAATTTGATCCACGGATTAGGCGTGAGCATTCCCGATATTCCAGCGCCCTCGTGAGAAACCGAATAATTAAGGCCTACTCCGATACGGTTTCGACCGCTGCCACGCCCATACGCCCATACGCCCACCCGACCACACATGCCCCATCCAAGCTAATTATACGCGCCTCCAAATAAAAACAAACAAAAGCGCGTGGCCGCCGATTATGAAGCCCAAGCGGAGGGAACTGAAAGTGAAACGCTTATCGGAAAGGTGCAGGCAAAATGCAGAAAATATTGGAGTAGGCAGGGGAATACTGTGGGATGGACATGGATATGGGGGACTGGGAATGGGACTGCGACTGGGACTGCGACTGGAAAGCTACACATAATGAAGCCATCGTCATCGGCATGACCATCAGCACGGCGTAATTACGCGCCCCTCTTCGAAAATTGATGATTTTCATTAACGACAAGTTAATAACTTGGCCAACGCGAGAACGAGAGTTGGAGATTGGAGATTCGAGGCGTCTTTATTATCGATAGCCATCGAAAGGTAAACACAAGGCAGAAACAGACACATCTTCTCTTTCGCTTTTTGGGACCCGAGAATCTTCGTTTTATAATGGGCTTAAATTTTAAACATAAAAATATTTATTTCCAGTGTTATTTAAGGACTTGTAATATTTATTTGGGATTTCTTAAAATCTTTTTTTTAGTTTTTATAAAACATTTGGATCTAAGAGATCTTATTTTGAAAGAATAAATATTTTTGTTTTTAAGTTAGAAATTACGGAAAAAAGTAAAATTTATATTGGAAACAGGTTTAAAGATTTTAAAAGAACAAAATATTTGTTAATTGGTTATTTGTCTAAAATGTTTTAAACTTTATTTTTAAATAAATTTAGTAATTTGCATTAATTAATTTTTTTTAAGTTTAACTCTTAGGCATCCTAAAAATTTTTCTAAATTATATACTGCTTAAGTATTATTAAGGTTTAGGTAGAAAAGGCTTAAAACTTACCGGTCGAGCTGCGCAACTCGCGCGGAGAGCGGCGGAGAGGGAGAGAGCGAGAAAGTTGCCGGCGAGAGCGCTCAGCATCCGGCAACATGTTGTTGCGGCAACATGTTGCTGGCGGCGATCTCGAGACACGCACACACCCACACTCACAGTCGCGGCGCACACGCACGTGCAGACACCTCGCGGAAAACCGAGAAACCGATAGACCGAAAGCCGAAAGACCGAAAAACGAGCGACGAACGAAAACGAACACCCAGTCGCCTGTGGACAAGCAGCCCGACTTGACGTAACGAACCGAACGCCGCGATTTGGGACTGGAGATTGGCGATTTGGAGATTTCGATTCAGACCGCGACTTCGCGCTTGAAAACGCCTGCGCAAACGCGTCGATTCTTGAATTTTGACTGTGTGTGATTAAGTTTCGAATTTTTTTCCATGTGACTCCAGTGACTTTTGACCCGATCAAACGCCTTTGAGTAACGAATTTTGAATTACATATTTTAAATATCGAGTTTTTGAGTGATTTCAAAACCACCAGAGATTTCTGAAGCAAATCTTTTTTTTTCGAGTGTTTGGAACGTTTAAACTTGTGTGTGATTTCGAAAAAACCTAAAATTGTTGGCCTGAACATGCCTCCCCTGACGGCGATCTGTGGGCTGTTGCTCCTGGGTCTCCTGGGCAACCTGGACGGGATGATTCCCGGAGCCGCTGGCATTCCGAACGATGTGTACCTGAAGATGTTTCCGCAGCAGGCGCCGCCGGACGACCTGTGCTACGACAAGGCCCACGAGCCGCGGGTCTGCGTGCCGGACTTTGTGAACGCCGCCTACGATGCGCCCGTGACGGCCAGCTCCACGTGCGGATCCTCGGGCGGCCAGCCGCAGCCGCAGCGGTACTGCGAGTTCCAGGAGCACGAGCGCTCCTGCCACACCTGCGACGCGAGCGATCCGCTGCGCAGCTTTCCCGCCCGCTCCCTCACCGACCTGAACAACTCGAACAACGTGACCTGCTGGCGCAGCGAACCGGTCCTCGGGAGCGGCGACAACGTCACCCTGACCCTGTCGCTGGGCAAGAAGTTCGAGCTGACCTACGTGATCCTGCAGCTCTGCCCCCACGCCCCGCGGCCCGACTCCATGGTGATCTACAAGAGCACCGACCACGGCCTCACCTGGCAGCCCTTCCAGTTCTACAGCTCCCAGTGCCGCCGGCTCTTCGGTCGTCCCGCCCGCCAGTCGACCGGGCGCCACAACGAGCACGAGGCCCGCTGCTCGGACATCACCCGTCCGCTGGCCTCGCGGATCGCCTTCAGGACGCTGGAGGGCAGGCCCTCGGGCCGGGATCTGGACTCGTCGCCGGTGCTGCAGGACTGGGTGACGGCCACGGACATCCGCGTCGTGTTCCACCGCCTGCAGCGCCCGGATCCGCAGGCCGTGCTCTCACTGGAGGCCGGCGGAGCGGCGGTGGATCTGGCCAGCGGCAAGTACAGCGTTCCCCTGGCGAACGGCGGACCCACCGGCAACAACATCGAGGGCAATCCCGAGGCGGAAGTGAGCGGCAGCGGCAGCGGACTGCACTACGCCATCTCCGACTTCGCGGTGGGCGGGCGGTGCAAGTGCAATGGCCACGCCTCCAAGTGCTCCACGGACTCCAGCGGGCAGCTGAACTGCGAGTGCAGCCACAACACCGCCGGCAGGGACTGCGAGCGCTGCAAGCCCTTCCACTTCGATCGCCCCTGGGCAAGGGCCACCGCCAAGGAGACCAACGAGTGCAAGGGTGAGTCACAGTTCTATATTATGTAACTTGGAAAACATACAATATTGTGATATGATATAGAATATCTATAGATATAGATATTAAATATAGTCTATCAGGACTAGATAAATTCCTGAAGCTCTGTATTGTTCAAATTTGGCATTAAGTTTATGAGATATGGGGAGGCTTCTTAAAAGAAGTACAAAGATTAGTTAGATGCATTCCAGAATTGACCTTTTTAGGTGATATCCATCTCCTAGAAATATACAATACTCCAGTAACCTGTTCTGTATATTTATTAGTCCCACTCAATTTAAAATATTTATCTAACAGAACGCTGTTCACTATCAAGGGCAGGTTGGGAGCTTGAAATAAATAATATACTTCTAAACAAGGGCTAAGAATGGAAAACCGATTTGTTTATTTATTAGTAATGCAAGGAGATTCACTAAATAAACATTATTCGAAAGCAGCTGCAAGTATACTTGTAGCTTTGATTTTCCAAATACAATCTTCTATATTCCCAGTTTATCACTTACGTTTCAAGTCATATGTTATCATTGTAAAATTCCCATATTTATAAAATATTCGCACTGGGTATTTAAATTAGCAAGATGCGCCGGGGGAAAATATGGGATTGCGATTTATTTTATTGACCAATATTATTGAGATGGCTTACGGGAATGGGAATACTCGAGGGATCTTACCTGAGCCTCGGAGGCTCTTCTACCTAAACTCCTCTGCAGTGCGGAATATCCCGGTCTCGAGATTTTCCCCGTGTCTGCTCTACCTAGAACAAAGTCAACCGAGGACGAGGACCAACTCCCCACCACAGAGAACCAGAAAACCAATCCCAGTAAAAAGGGAAATTTCGATGCGAAATTTTACCTTCGGGGCGAGTAAACCCCCAAGGACTCTGGCTTTCGGCCATCCAGCTCAATCTGTTGGGCAAACATATCGGGACACAAAGTTAAAACATATAGAAATCGGTGGAGAGCAGGCAGGGTTGTTGCAAATGGTAATCTGGCTTCGATATGGATATGTATATATGGAGATGGAGATATGGAACGTGGGGCGGCGACAACTCCATTAGAATTCAATTTTCGAGCCGGTCGCGTGTGTTTAGTTTTCATCTTAACTCGGACGAGGGTTGCTCTTTTTGCCGGCGCAAGGATAAGAAATAGGAAACTCAAAATCTGGAGTCTGGAGGAAAACGAAAACCTGAAGGCATAACTGTTTGTGCTGCGGATTTGGCTTAGCCATAATTGAACAACTCGATGGACACGTGTAGAGCGGCGTCATTTGGGGGAGGTATTTATACTTATGCGCGTATATGAGTATAGCCAAGACTCTTGGGCCAACCCTCGCCAACGAAATCGAGACTTTACCTTTGGCCAGGCTAAACAAGCAAACAACAACAGCGCAAACATTCAATCAACACACACAATAGAGAGCGACGGCGATATCCCGAATCCTGAATTTTGAATCATGAATCCAAAGTCCGGAATCCCCGGGATAAACCCTCGCAATTAACCCTCTAAAAACTCGCTGAGCTCGAACAATAAGCGCGAATTTAAGCGAAATTAATTTGATAAGCATTTTCAACAAGAGCGAATAACACACAATTCGACAATCGAACATGAAAATGAGAGCAGGGAAGGTTTTTGGGTTTTCGATTTTGATATTGGGCAATTCTCTATTTGGCATTTTACATTAAACATTAGAACTGACAAAATTATGAGGGTTCATAAAAAGAGTGGGAGAATTTTTGAGGGTTTATAAATTTAGCAGGAAAATGTAACCTTTTCCTTAGGACTTCATTATAAAATTAGAACTTTTATCACTTTTTCCAAACTATTTGAATTCTTTAGATTTTAGATACAAACTAAAAATCATTATCGATCCCAAAGTGTAACCTATTTTTTATTGAACCTCTCGTTGGTATTAGTAGAGCACCAAAACACTTGTCCACCCAAAAGAGCTCGAGCTCGGGCATCATTCAATGTGTGTCCCAGGCACTTGATGAAAGTGTCCTTCGTGGTCATCACGTGCCATAACATTGCAATTTTTTGTGATCCATTCCGTGTGGGGGGAACTAGCTTGGTGGGGAGATGGGGCGGGCAGATGGACATGCAGCCGGGACCTTTGGCATTGTTTAGTGCATAAATCACAGTCACACCATATTCGGGACGGGAAAATGGGAAAATGGGAAGGCAGACGCTCTTATCAGAGGACGGCACGTGTGCCAGCCTCCGCCTCCCGGCCACGCCTTCCCGCCTCCCGCGTCCTGCGTCCTCTCGGTTTATTAGGGTTGCAAAATGCAACCCCTCACCCCTTGGATTTTTCAACTTTCAAAGGACCCGGCGCACACATGCACATATGTAGCATGTTTATGGACAAACGAAATTAACGTTGCCATCGCCGCTTTTGACGTTCAATGTGACCTCAAACAACGGCTACAAAAACAACCAACAGGCAGCAATTACAGACCAACAGACCAACGGCAGCAGCAACAGCAACAAAAACAACAACAATGAAAGGGAAACGGAAAATGTCCAGGCCGGAAAATATTTCCGATGAGCGGTGTGAAAAGAAAAAAACCACAGAAAATTCGGAAAAACGAACATATGCGAGCAGATTGCATTCGAATCGAATCAAACGAAATGGGTATGGAAATCGAACCGAAACGAAACGAATCGCATCGAATGGAATGGAAATGGAATGAAAGGGAACGAGATATTATCTCTTAACTAACTGCGAAACGATTTAGCTGGGGTTTTAATGAGGAGGCGGTAACAGCAGGCAATTTGCAAGCCATTTTCACTAAATTAGGAGTTGATTTGAAAAGGAATGGGGCAAGCAGAGTGGGAAATATTAAAAAGATCATTAGAAATATTAATATGTATTTTAAATCTAAGGCAAAAGAAGCACTCGAATACCAAAATGTATCATTTCATTATTGATTCATCTCGAAAGAGCAATAAACAATGTGAAATGCATATGTTTCTAATCGAGCATTAAAAAAACGAAAAACGCAAAGGCGGAAGTTGGATTCTTTATGGCTTTCCCGCTTCGATTTTTCCCATAACACTGCCGATGACCAAAATTATGGACCGTTAAATGGATCAACAAATAATAAAGCAATCTTTGGGATTACAAAATAACCCCGAAAAGCGCTAATATTCGGGAGGCGATTTTACGAAACAATCTCCAGAAACAGAAATGGTGATTAATGCACAGATGCAATCCCATTATTTCTCTCTGCGCCGGAAGCCATCCATCCTGAACATTCTTTTACCATAAATTGCCAAACTCCCAACTCGGAGCATAAATCGCGTTAGATTTATAGGTGTCGAGAACAAAAGGAGCGATGTATGTGTGGCGCATTTTCACCTCCCATACACATACATATATTTTTAATGAGTTAAGATGGCAGCCAACTTTGACCCGCACTTAACCCCTCAATCATAAGGCGAATGCAGTTTATCACACCTCCAAGATCGCTATAGTTGGCTGCAATGCACAGGCACAGGGGAGTCATAAAGAGCGGAAAATAGAGACAGAGAGAGAGCATTTTCAATTCAATTTTAAATTTAAACGAAAACGAAAACAAACAAATTCAAGAGGTGGCTAAAATTAACGTTGGCGTTGTGTTCTGTTGAGATGGCGCGCAATAAATAAATTTAAATCCGTTAAAACGTTTGGCAAATCAAGACATTACTCATACGCCGTGTGTTGTTGCGCACCAGAAATAGTTCCTCCGATTCTAATTTGGTTTCTAATTCTGATGGACGGGTCTGAAATGCTTCGGAGTGGTGATAAATGTGCCGGGGCTTACAGAAATGCCGCGAAAATTAGCTAAACAATTTGTCTAGCCAAAATCGATCGAGCGATGATGTTTATGTGCCATCTAAAAAAGTGTATCACAAGGTCATTCGATGTACGTAATATCCCTGACAATTTCAATGGAATCCTTTAGCTTAAACTACCCCTATAGCTAATTAATAAGGGAGATTTAAATCTCAGCTTTTTCGTGAAAATATTCCATCTATTTGGCCTCATCACCTTGCTTTTGTAGCTGCATTTTCCATCAGTCAGTTTTAGTTGCCTTCACCAGATTTTTCCTTGTCATTTTCCGAGCTTGTCTCCTTTTTTCCTCTACTCTTTTTTTTTTGTTGGCTCTCCTGGACATTGATTCGAAATTGCATTGGCATGTCCTCAAGTTATTTGCTCGTCCTTTTGAGGGGATAGGGCTTTGTTTGGCTGTGATTCCGCTGCTTTGTGTGTGAATGTCCTGTGGCTATAATTTCGCACAGCATTCCCTGCCAGTCGCCTTATGTCAGTTTTCATCAGTTACATTTCATGAATTTTCCCTCTTTTTTTTCGCTCGTGGATTTTTCCTTCACCAGTGAAAAGGAAAATGGGTGGCAAAGCACCGAAGGAGGTGGAAGGTGGAGAGACAGGGCATTGAGTAGAAAGCGAAACGTGCAAAAATCCTTTCGCCTTGCCATCTCCTCCGTTGTCATTTTAATTGTTGTTTACCGGGCTTGTCAAATGCGCACTTCAGTGCGAAAGAAAAAATTACAACAAAAAAATAACTGGACAAGCAAGGGACTTTAGACTATGAGATGACCTGTAAACAATTCTAAAAAAAAATATTTAAAAATATAAAGTAAAAATATTTAAGTCATTTGAATTTAAGAAACTATTTATTACAAATTCCTAAAATATTTAGCTTAAAGGTTTGTCAGACATAAGTCGCTGATGTTGAATGAAATTCCTTAAAAACCCAGAAGAGTAATTTCTATATGGCAAATGGGTAAATTTTACTCTTACAATCGCGTACTTGAACCTACAATTTAAATTATAAGGTATGATAGAAAAAAAGAGTGACATCAGTGCTAAATGAAAGCCCCCAGGTGCTGCCCTTCCGTTCCGTGGGGCCTGGGATTTGGGATTTGGGATTCGGGGACACCTAGACCATTCGTTATGATGGCCGGCTGTCTATGACGAGGCTGTCATCGCCATACGCTCTGATTTACTGGCCAGCACACACACTCGTCCTGACACATCCTCGCCCATATATCCACACATATTCTGCCCCATCCCTTTGGACCTTTGGCCACCTCACCTGCTTTAATTTCTGCGGCTGTTTTTCAGTTTAGGGAATTCATTTAGAAATACTTTTTAAAGGCCCCCGTTGAAGTGGAAATCACTTGATTTTGTTGCTAAATTTATGTTTTGGTGCCTTGGAAAACATAAAGGCTCTTCTGTTTGAGTTTGTTTTGGGTGCGGGCTTGGCTTTCAAGTGATTATGATTATTTTTTATGCACATATCGCCACACATGCAACGCCAGCAGCCAAAAACCGTCGCTCCGGATTGCTCATCAGGCAGCGAACGTCAAAAGCAAAGGGCAACAGCAGCTAGGACACAAGGATACAAAGATACAGGCAGCTCAAAAGCCAAACAAAACAAAACAGAACGAAACGTTATGTCAGCAGCTTTGAGGCGGATCAGCTAATTCCGAACCAAGGACCTTCAGATACTCTATAAAGGACTTTGCTAAAAATTCTTAAATTTTCATTTTCATTTTTATATACAAACAAAGGGCTAACAGATCTAGAAAAATGATGATTAAAGGTGAAATAAAAATGTTTACAAAAACATTATATGATTTTCCATTTATATTTATTTCATGTTCCTTTTTGTAAAGTGTATTCCTTACTGGTGCAATTTAATCATATTCAATAATCACAAATCGTTCAAAAAAGCGCAAGGACTGTTCATGGGTTTTTTTTCTATGCCACATCTTCAAAAGGTAGAAAAAGGATCTGAGCCCTTTTCCCCCCGCCCCTTAAATCCCCCTTATGTGTGTGTCTGCTAGAAAATGGCCAAAGGCCAGCAAGGATGCGAGAACGAATGCCGTGCGTTGATTTTAACTGTTATTACTTGAAGGACGAAGGGGGAGCACACATTTATGTACATATGTCTGTGGATGCAGGACTCGACCCCTGCGCTCGTCTCTATTTGTCTGGCCATTTGAGTTTTGTGTAAGCAGTTAATTGGATCAGGGGCGCTGGCTGCCTTCAGATCTTACCATCCATGCATCCCAGCATCCCAGTATCCCACCGTCCTCATCCATCCTGTCAGCCTGCCATCCCATCACCATCCTCATCATCATCGGGATTCCAGACCGTGTGGCAAAGAAAACGGCATAAGAGATTGTTGCATACTTCATGGAGCTGTCGGATACATTTTTAATAGGCTGTGAATGCCAGGCCAAGTGGGCAAATGTCAACACAAACCCGAGGAATGCCAGCGGCTCTCAAGTCAGGTTGTTTGGAGGTGGAGCTTGTTTCCAGCTCCAGCGGAGTGGGTGTTGCGGGAGCGGGAGTCGCCTTGTCTGTTCGTGGAATCTATTAAATCATTTTTGTTGCTAATACATTTGTACACAAATAGCAGCAGCAGCAAGAAGCATATGCACATGCCACTCCCCTCCGTCTCCGTCTGTCGCTTGTTACTGGGTGTTGCTCTTGGGAATTCCTTTGAATTTGAATTGCGAATGGCGAAAATTCCCTTCGAGCTGAACTGCCAATATGCGAAATGCAAAATGCGGCGAACTTGCGACTTGGGGCAGCTGCCCATGCGCAACAACAACATCAATATCAACTGTCTGCAACAATAGACACGGAAGCCACGGGAAAAAGGAAGCTACCCATGGGTGGATGGTGAAGTTATGGAGTAGAAAATATGGTGGTTCATATAATATGCAATTCATAGCATTTTCCTATAATTTACTTGTAATAAGAGATTTTTATTAAGACTAGAAAATGATATGAACATACTTTCAAGGCATTAATTCTTTAAATAATGCCCCCATAAAATAATATTTATAATTTAATTTATTTAGGTCCATCAAAATATGTGCTCTGTATATCTAGACATATTATTTGGATTACTTATCATTTAAATTCCCCCATAAAAGCCATTAAACCCTCTCAAATCTCTTTGATCAACCCACTGGTTCTGGCCTAATGATATGTATGGCATATCGGACATAAAAAACGCCAGCAGCCAAAGGCAACATAAATCAAAATGTATGCAGTGGCAACTGCAACTTCTCACCTTCGGCGGGAAAAGAGGGGCGATTGGGTGGTTTTAAGTTTTAAGTTTTCAGTTTTCTGTTTTGTGTTTTCTGTTTTTCGGGGGAAACGCCGCAGCCGAGTGCCACTAAACGTAATGTAAATAAGCATTTAACAGCAATAGCAACAACATGCTGTAGTATTCAGTATCCAGTATACAACATCCCGGCAATAAATGGCATTACAAACAACGGGCAAATAAATCGCAGTGAAGCGCAAATGCTCAGATGAAAAACGTCGACGCCGCCAAAGTTGCTGCCGCGCTTAACATTTACAACATGCAACACAGAGACAGAGAGCAGGAGAATTATGCAGGCAGAAGTAGCAACATTGCAGATTGCACATTGCACATGGCACATGGTGTTGCCGCCGACATGTTGACTTATGCCGCAGCAACAACTTCTCGGCTTTGGCTTCCCAGTTTCAGTTTCCCAGCACCTCATCCTCGGCCTCAGCCTCCCAAACTTGCACGCTTCAAAACACTTGGACATGCGATTCGAGATTTGAGCAACAGCCATACAGCAACACAAAAAACCCAAGAAGCACTGGCAACTCCAACTCGCAACACAACTTGCAACGGCGGCTTCATCTCGCCTTTTTATTGTTGCCGCCTGCACCTTGCCTTCTGCCCATGGCCAACAGAAAAAAAGCAACAAAAAGCCGGCAAAAGAGCCAGAAGTTGATGTTGTGGGCGCCATAAAATGACCAGAAATGAAACATAGGGATCGCGTTGGTTATGGGAAGATTTACGGTTGACCAGCTATACAGTTGTACATTCAAGGCACATTACGTTTATCATTATCTGAAGGAACCCTTCAAGTACAAGGGTGCAGCTCGGCATTTAGATAATAATGAGTAGATGGAAAGCCCCATTCTATAAGTTTACCCCTCTCACATTCCATCTACTGCCAAACTAATGAGATTTTAGCATTCCCCTGAAATGATTTATTTATTTTCTCATAAATCTTTGAAATTTTCTTCCATAAATCACGCTAAAACGAAAATATGTATTTTATTTTCCCGTGAAAATTACGATTATTTTCATTCGTATTCGTGTGCTTTTTATGCGCCTGACTAACCCATTTGGAGGCTGTATTTAGTCAGCCAATTTGATTGATATGTTCTTGGATTTGTTTTATAGATAAACAAACACTGGTCCGCTTGTGAGCTTCTCACATTTTATTTCGCCCTCATCTCCCGCTAACATGCCATAAAATCTGCTCCAAATACACCTAATTATCGCGTAAAGTACAGAGCGTTACTGGCTGTCAGCGGGGAAATTTATCCCAAAAGAAAAAAAAATTAAGAAAAAATCAGCTAGTAAAATCCAAAGAAGTTGCGCAAAGTGGCCAAAAACGAAAACGATGTGAATGACGCCTCTCAGTCGGCGTCAGGTGCATCCGAGGTGTGAAGTGCAATCAAGAGGTGCTCTCGGAGAACTTCAATTTCCTCCCGATCAGCTTTATTTTCGGTCTTCAGAAGAGTAAAATCGCCATTAAAACATCCAGTTCATGCTATTAAGAAAACAGAAAAGCAATCTCCTGAAGTCATGGCTAGTTTTAAATGTAACACACAAACTGAAAACTCGTCATTTGGACTATCTATGAAAATGTATAGAATATATTATAATATTGGAATATACCTTTTAGAATACACCTACTGATTATTATCACTAATCCTATGTGAGTCTTATAAAGAAAATAACTTGAAATGTAACATTTTTACCTCACTTGCAGAGTATTTCATTTAAAACGATAACTTTTTGTTTCTGTACCTCTCATAGTACAAAAAGTTGTACCTTTTCCATTGCTGCTGAAAAACCCTGTTCCAAGTGCCCCTTAGCACTTTACATACATATATTCGCCGGCTGAGTTTTTTAGTCAAATAAAAAGCTCATTAGGCGAGTTGACCAAATTGCAACATGTTTCTTAATTTCGTTGTTGTTTTTCGACATTATTTATTTTGTTTTTTTTTTTTTTGTTTTTTGGAGAGGGCGGCTGCCACGCCTGCAGAAAAAAGCCAATTCAAATATTAACCCTCCAGCTGCCCCGTCCCCATGGCAAACAAAAGATAAACAAACAGGCAATGAGGAAAATAAAATGAGATAAAATAAATGAAAAGCAAATTTCAAGTTGGAAAAGCAAAGCTCCAAAATCGAGCGGGAGACGTTAAAAGCCATTAAAATTGAAACTGTCGAATGATGCCCATCATCATCATCATGATGATGATGCTGGGGGAAAGAGGTGTGTTAAGGGGTGGGGAGGGGAGGGGAGCGGAGGGGGTTTTGGTCATTCAAGCAGGTGTGTACGTCTCGCCCAGGGTCAGGCAAATAATTAACTCTGAGCCGATTTAAGCTGCGAAAGCTACATTCGCCGCCTAACGGGCATCAGGCATCAGTTTTCAGGGCATCTCTCGTGTGTTTTTGTGGGTCCCAAAATTAATTTTCACACAGACATGGGGGAATTTTCGGCAGAGAGCTTTCTTCTGGGAACTTAATTACGGACCTCAAGATCGGACCCGAGATGATCATTTGACTAACTGATGGAAAATACCTTGGGGGTGTAACTTTAAGTAGATTTCTGGACTTGGTAACTTCACAGATTTTACCTTATATGCTAGAAATGTAGAATTTTTAGAATCGGACCATTCTGTAAAAAGTTATAAGCAAATATTGAAATGTCCGGTAGATGGCGCCACTATCAAGCGACTGCTTAGTTTGCACTGCTTGAGATTGCGTGATTTAGCTAAGTAATGGGTATTTGATAGTCGAGGCTTTCGACTACAGCGTTCGCTCTTGCTTTATATTTATTTTCTTTCTGTATTCCTTGCAGATTTCTAATTAAAGTCACTCATTTTAAGGAACAGTCCAAAAACACCCATCTCTCCAAGCTAATGCCCAAAACAAATCAAAATGTACCTTGACATTCTCTCGGTTTTCTCTCACAATTAAATAAATTCATTTTATTGGCTTCAATTAGTTAAAATGTCCGGGATGTAAACGAAATGGCCGCAGTCGCAATCGCAATTGCAGCTCCCCTTGGCAGTTGGACATCGGTAGACCTCATTGATCCCAGCTCACTTTCGGCCCGCCGTCGTCGTCGTCGTAGTTTGCATTTAGTTTGTTATTGCTTTGCGCATTCAACCAAAACAACATCAACATCCTGGCATCCATCGATGTTATTTTGGGTATTTTTCCTTTAATTAAATTTTACACAAATATTTTGTGCGAAAGTATTTCCCAAATTGAAGTTCTATGCCAACGTAGCCACCACCCGTTGACTGAATGGGGATGTTCATCGCGGGTGAGCAGGGGTTCGGGTTTGGTTGAGGGTTGAGGGTTGGGGTGGGATGGAGACGGATGAGGGGTATGGGGTATGGGGTTCTGACAAATGGTCACCTGTTCGAAAGGTAAGACCCAAAAGGGTTTCCAATGGACGGGACTATCTTGTCGGGATTTCTCGACTCTTTTCGCATCCTGACAGGCGCCAAAAGACGACGAGATTAAGTCATCGAAGCGGCAACTCGGAAAAGGGAAAGCCAACAACAATAATCTAGCTTTCATTGTCTTGAGGGTGGTGGTGGGTGGTGGGTGATGGGTGGTGGCTTGTGGGTGGCACTCATCGTTTTCCCTTTTTGAAAATATTTTCATTTGACAAATTTTAGATTTCCTTTTCATTTTTTGCTTTCGGTGGTTGGTCTTGTCTCTGCTTTTTTTGCACTTTATTTTGGGTTGGAGTGGCATTTACTTGCTCGAGGCGAAACGGGCTCACTTTAATTTGGTTTTATTTTCCGTTTCTTTTTTTTTTTTGCTTGCTGCTCAAGCACGTAATTATCCTTTTTTGAACGCTTACCTCCCCCCGGCCACCCAGATGGCGAGAAGGCATCTTTTTCTGGCCTTTTGCATTCGGTAACTTGTTTATTTATTTACTTTCGGCTTTCCTTCTGCCGACTGAACCACACTCCATTCCCATTTTATGACATCTTGTTATTTTTATTGTTATTGAGTTTGGCCTTTTGTCGTGTTCGGTGTGCCTCGCTCGTAGATTTTCCCATTGTTAATGCCATATTATTAATTTTTGAGGTCTGCAAACGATCCTATTAGCCAGTCGTCGTCCCCACAGAGAACATTGACAACATCATCACAGTGTCTCGTTAGAAACAACACAACTTTTAGGATGGATTTTGGATGGGGGATGGGGGAATGGGGATAGGATAGGAAAGCGGATCAAGTATCGTAAGACCCGTGTCAAAAAGAAACCTCCTAATCTTCGTTCTACAAGATCCAACAGCTCTGATTAGAAATCAAAGCCTTCTGCCGGAACCACAATTTTCGCAGCCAACAACAGTCCGTAATCAAATGCAAATTATCAAGGCACACACACACTCACTCAGTCTCCCAAGAAAAAATGTTTGGGGCGTGTTTCCAAAACAGAAATACCAACAACCACAGCGACGTCTACAAAAGAAAAAGTTTCGATTTGGTTTTTTATTTTATTTTTTTCATTTCATTTTCCCTCCCGAATTCTGTGTCTCCTTCCCTCTCTTGACCACAAAATTTATGTAGATTTACTGTGGGCAGTTGTGTCTCTGTTCGATTTCGTTTTTTTTCTGCCTTTTTGTGGGCCTTTGTTTTTGATTGAGACATTTCCAAGTGCGACTTCTTGGCCATGGTCAATTAAAACGTAGCGGAGGCTGAAAATAGAGAGGGAGAGATTTGTCCTAAAGAAGTTGCGTGGAATGGAAGATACTCTAAGACAAGAACTTATATATCATAATATATAATATTCTGAGGAATAATAAAAAGCATTCTACAATTATCAAAGACATTAAGATTTTATTTTTTACCATCTATCATAATATGTTGTTCCTAGGAAGAAGTACAAACTTGGTCAAAGTTTTAAGGTAGTCTCCCTGCACGGTTAGGGTATCTAATGCCAAGCCGCTGGCCAAGATCCACCGGGCTCCGCCTATCGATTTCAAGAGGTCTGCCGGCCCTTGCTGATCCATGGAACCAACACGCCAAAGCGCAATCAAAAGCGTTTTTAATAATGCGCTAAGTGATTGTTAAGCGCTGGTGGAGAGCTCACAGCTCGATGGCTTTGGCTTTCCCAATCTCACAGATTCCGATGTTGAAGTCGTTAATGAGTCTGGCGGTTCGACAACTGCGACCTTCGGTGACACCCGCATCTTGCACTTGAAAAAAATGATTTCCCAACTAGGGATCTAGAGATCTCTATAGAGATCTTTTTATAAAGATCATCTCGCGAATGCAAATCAGATGGTATAAAAAGTTCTTGTAATTTCCTAATTCTTCTTCCTTAATTAAAATGTAGAAAAATCGTTAGTCTAAGGCTTTTTGCTAGTAATTTTTCCAAGTGTAGCTGTTGCCCTATGAGGCGAGGGAGGAAGGGCTTGGCCTCTTCGCCGGCTTATTAAAACTCAATTACATTTAATTAATCAAGCAGACGGCGATTGGAGCTCCGACACCTCGCAACAGTGACGTTGCACAATCGAAAGGCGCCGCTGCATGGTGAGAAGTGTAAAAACCTGGGGAAACTAAATCTCAATCTCAATCTCAATCTCAGTCGCGGACTCAATCTGAAGAACTGGCGAATCGACATTGGCTTCATTAGCGATGGGACAAACACCAAATTATCGGCTCAAACAAATTGAAGTTGCTCATCTGTATGCGTAAACAAATCGGTCAAGTTCCCCTGATTGGAGGCGACAAATATTTCGAAACCGATTCCGGTCTTTGGAATGCCATTACTGCCGTTGCAGTTGCAGTTGCAGTCCATCGAGGAAGTGAAAGGTGGAAAGATGGAAATATGAAGATGACGGCGACGGCGACGGCGATGGGAAAACGATGAATGGTCGAGGTCTGCATGAATGAATGTGAACGGACCGCTGGCCATTGAAGGGGAGTTTCAAGTTGGAGGAGTGAAGAGCCATGATTTCTTTTTTTCCAGACTCTCTTGAAGGGGTGAAGGTTACCGAGATTATAGGTTGGGACTTAATTTGATCTGCATCAACTTTGGAAATTATGAAAATGGTTCAAAAACTCCTTGTTTTAGAGCTGTATTGCATTGTAAATACTACACCATCATATAAAAACCTTCAATTATGAAAACAATATTGTTCTCTTTGCTTACCAACTGCAATTTCAAGCTTGGCCACTAAATGCAAGCAATTACCCATGTTGATTCCCTCACGGGAACTTTGTCCCCATTTCAAAGTTTTCTTATCACACTCAACTATTTAAGAAGCTGGGCAAACAAAGCGCTCCCAAAAAATAAATATAGCCAAGAACTGGAAAAAAAGAAACAATACAATATGCAAACAAATGTGGGAGAATGCTTTTGCCAAGTGACTCGACAAGGCAATACCCATTATTTGATTTTTATAAATATTCAAGTAAGCTGTAAAAATATTTCTAAAATATTGGTATCATATCTGTATGAAATTTTAAGATTTCAACCTTATAAACACTTCTTTATCCGGAACTATGCAACGAGTATGCGACGAGTACCTCGTAAAGTAAAAAGTGGGTGAAGTCGAGATTAAAAATGACAAACAATGCAGCGAAAGTCGCCAAACGACGCCTGCCCTGAAATAATATTTGTTTGTACACCTTCCCCCGGAAAGATTTCCCAGTTCCCCAGTTTTTGGGCAGCAAGAGGAAAAATTACTTCATTAAAAGTTCGAAATGAAGAAGAAGTGTCCGAAAAAAGGTTGCTGGCTGTGGCTGTGGGATGCTGGGATGCAAAGACTATGCGAGCTGAGGTGTCCAGCTGCTGGCCCGATAAGAAACTCATAATTGGTGTCATTAAAAAAGCCATTTCGGAAGTTGTTAATCTTCCGCCGCGTCGCATCGCATCGCGTGGGGGCCAACAATTATGCCAACTGGCGGGGGACGCAGTCAGTCGGTGGAAAAAGTCAAGTGAAGATACATAAATATGTAATTTATTAAACGAAGAAGCGGAGGAGCAGGAAAGCAGCAGCTGAGAAACCGTTTACAACAATGCCCCGACTTTTGTTTATTGTTATCATTATTTAGCCAACTGATAAGTCCGCGTCCAGGGACTTTGGGAATACGTACAGCTATAGCTATGGCTACAGAACGGGGTATCCCATCCCTTGGACCTCAAAGTCCCCTGGCAAAAAAGCTGCTCGTTTTTCATTTATTTCTCCGCTGAGCTGTAGTCTTCGCTCTGTGCTCATCTTTTAATTATAAAGTGCGATAAATGTGACACACAAAAAGTTGGGGGAGATAGCCAAGAACAAAAAATAGCAGGGTGTCCCCAGAAAAAAACACCAAAAACTTTAAGTTAAGAGGCTTGGGTCGAAAAACAGAATACTCTTTTTGTAAATGTTATACTTATATTCTGTTAATCGATTTATTATAAAACAATAATTTAGAAAAAAATAAGACATTTTTTTTAATATTATTTACAAGTCAATTAACTTAGGGTACATTTTTTTAGTCTTCCCTCGACTTTCTGATGGTTCTATTTCAGAAACTTCAAGATAGGGTATAAACAAAGGAACGGCAATCAAAAGTCGTTAAGGGGCAGTGCAAGATCCTTTTTTTCTGTGGCCGTTGTTTGTTTGTTTTTTAGGCCGCCTGCTGCCTGCCTTTTGTGAATAGCATTTAATAAACACACACCCAGGACACCCAGGATGTCGGTGGAACAAGGAGCACATTGCCTATCGTATCCCACACCAAACCAAACCATCCCATCCAATCCTCTGGGCTTGCTTTATGAAATAGCAAAATGTCCCATAAAGTAAAATGGCATAAGATAGTAGGCGACGTTTGGGCCAGAACGACTGACCACAAAACTGGCTGTAAAGGGCGGCAGATACTCGTACATGGCCATCTTGTGTTGCGGCTTTGTCTTGCCCATAAATATTATCTGCACTTGTTGGCCTATAACTTTGCACTGGCTTCTGTTTCGATGGTTCTTCTGCTTTTTTCCCCACTTTTTTTTACGACTTCCACTGAAGCACAGGATATCGGGGACCGAGTTGGCCAAAAGTTGGTAGTTTCGTCGCCCTCAGTCAAGTGTTAATTTCTTCCCCAGCAATTAACTTCTGCCTCTCTCTCCCCTAAAACAGGGCCAAGAACCCCGTCAGAAAAGGGGAAATAGAAAAGCATGGATGGCCGGAAAAAGGCAGAAGAACACATTTGGCAGAGTTTTGTAGAGAGATGTATAGATACCATTGTCTTAATATGCAAATTGCATTGTCTACCCGACAGCAGTCGTTGTCCTAAGGTTCAATTGGAGCGCAGATCAGCTTCCGTTTATCTCTTTGACCTCGAGCGTTTCTGGAAAAAACAGAAAACCGAAAACCAGATAAATATATGTACAAATATTAATAAAGATTCGGCTGAGCTGGTTGCCTGGAATCATGATCACACAGAAAACAAAAGGGGGCTTCGTTTATTTAAGAACAAAATATAGGGATTTGCATAGGGATTTGGAGGTGCTGTATAAATATGCAAATCTACACAATAAATTCTGTACTAAAAGTACATTTCTTAAATTTTGTTTATATTTTTCATGAGAATATTTGTAATTTTTGTTCAGTGCACATCTCGGTTGTCGCGGGAAAAGTCTTGCACATTTTACTTATTATCATTGTTTTGGCCCATTGTGATTTGCTTTTGGCTGGCCCCGTTCATGTTACTTTCACGACTTGCATCTGAATCTGAATCGAAATCTGCATCTGCATCGGTATCCATATCTCTGTCCCATTGACAATATACTTTATGCGGCACTCAGGTGAATGGCACGGCCGAATAATGGTAGCTATCGGGTAACCGTTTTGTCAAACTACCGAGTACATAGCCCAACTTGACTTAACCTGACTTGGCCTGGCAGATAGTCATCTGGCCGGATTTCAATGGGAAGCGGGGCCCAGGAATCGGAATCGGGAACTGTGACCAGCTATCGTGTGAGAAACTAATAATCCATTAGGATACCACGCATTTCTCATCCGATTCTTCAACTTTAATATTCCTAAGGATCCAATCATTTTATCACTACGCTCTGAACACAAATAATCCGAATCACTGGCTCGTCTTAATGGCCTACATATATGTACAGATGTACATGTGAGTCTCTGATTCAGTCTGCCTGACAACATCATGTTTATTATGGGATGGACTAGAGATGGGACTAGAGATATCCCCAGCCAAGGCGAACAGGTTCATTAGAATTGGGAAAGTATTAGCAAAGGAAATGTGATGATGATGAGACATCCAGTGGAAATTAAGGTGAGATGGTGCAGGTAAGATAAGAGCTGGACTTGTGAGGTGAAGATAACATTGCCGTACTGGGAGATTTGAAAGGATTAGCTCTACTGATTCAAAAACAAAATAATAGATTTTTAAAAAATATTTCTAATATGAAAAACTACATTTTTATATTTATTTTTTAGTGGACCAATCTTTTGCAGACCTAAATACTCCATCTGCATCCCCATCCCGTTGTCACTTCCTTGATTCACTTCTGCATCTGTCCGATTTCCAGGTGCATCCATGATTTCCACTTTTATGGCTTAATAGCTCTCAATGGAAATCGATTTATGTTGTCACTAATTGATTAGCAGCAGCTTTATCCCTGCCCAGTCGGCATTTCCTACCCTGCACCCCGAGTTGATAATAAAACATACCCATTTCCATTTCGACCACCGTTTGCACACCTGTTAGGTCCCTTTTTGGGCGGCGATTTCCGATTTCCGAAACCGAAAAGCGACAGAGAAGAAAAGGCTTGGCCATCGGAAAACCCCCTCTTCCTTTCGACGGCGAATGAATGAATGAATGTCAATGCGAATGTGAATGCGAATTTGAATGCATCGCAGCCGTCTGCCTTTCGGTCCGTCTGTCCCTGTACCCACTGTCCATGTTCACGGACAAATGTAAATAAATGCAAAGTCTGCTCGAGGGACGCGGCTCCTCTGCCTGGCCTTCGTACATAGTTTTGCATGCATTTTCCTTCTATAACACTGTGAAAAATATTTACCTAAAGGAGTTATTTACCTTAAAAAAATGGTTTGAATAATGTGTGGTAAATTATCAATTTCAAATAACTCTGCCAATTAGAAACACATATATTTAGTGGTGTTTTATTGTAAATTATAAAAATATTCCCTTAAAAATTATATTATTCTTTCATAAAATCTCTTTGAAAATTAAAGTAAAATATTATTTTACCGACACTATTTTCTAATGCTAAACTGGCTTGCCAATTTTTAGTTTGAGTGCAGTGAAAGGGCCTGGGAGACGGGCCCAAAGTGTGCAACATGGCAAGAGCAGAGCAGCTGCTGCTCGGAAAACTCATTGAACAATTGACCAAATCGAAGCCTCAAACCCGGCACAGACAATAAATGCACAATGCACCGCTCTCTCAGCCACCCCTCCTCGAAGCCAGGTCCTCAAAAATGCTGAACTGTGGCAAAAAGCGAGGGGTACAGAGATTAAAATCCATGAAAACGAAACTGAGGCGGCCGACACGCCCCCTTCCTTCATGCTAGTTTATCGCATGATGGCCAGGCGTACGTACATGTACCGCTCTTACCATACCATACACCATTCCATTCCTGGCTCATTGTCATATCCAAAAATCCAGTGGCATTGTGCGACTCGGGTCTCTGGTGGCATCTTATTATTAATTTGCTTAAGTGCCATAAATGGCAAACAGAAAACTGAAGACCCCAGACCGACAGACAGACCGACAGAAGAGGCATCCCAGTTCGGGATGCGACACAAAAGGATTTAAGTTTCTGAGCCCAGGCCGCCCAGCTGGAGATTTTACACGTACTCCGATCTTAGGTCCTGACCATGACGAATTGCCAAAAACTACAATGCGAATAAAAAAAGAAGAGGGAGAAACTACTTAAAAAGTGAATTGCTGGATTTCTGGGGAAAACCCGAATGCCCTCACAACAGTTGCGGAATAACTGGCAATCGGAGCGCTACGGGAAATTATTGGTGACCTTTTCACCTGAATGGCAAGCGATCATCTTTGGGATCAGAAGTGCGAAGTCATGAGTTTATGATGCGATTGTCTTCTCTAATTTCGGGGAATTTACAAATATTTTTAAAAATATTCGTACATGTCATTTATCAATATGGAATTTTTTTAAAATATATTTTACAAACTTAATTCGCAGAAATTGAGTATTTTCAATATTATTAGTAATAAATAGTATTATAATATTTTTCTTTGACTAACCCCATAGTGGAGTGAAGTAGGAGGCAACAAGTGTCGAGAGGGGGGCTGTAATCGGAGAATAAAAACTGAGAGATCTGCAAGTAACTGCATGTGACATTGAAAATTCCAATTCCGCCAGAGTTCGACCCGAACTCGTGCCCCCCATCCTCCGCTTTGGATCTCTGCTGCTGCTCTGTGGACGAGGGGCTGATTTATGTCTCATTGGTGGCCGGCAGCAGCATCTTTGACCTTTCGGACGCATCGCATTTCATGGAAGGTTTCTGGGGAATTTGTTCGGACATCGGAGATAGACCATCTTGGAGATACCATACCCACAATGTCACAAGGCGGCAGATACGATTTTTAATTGACATTCACATGAACAACAGCAAGAACTTGACGACGAAAGGGGTTGAAGTGACGGAGTTTTCTGCTTAATTAAATGCAATCTACAACTCTATTGAGAATCAGTAGACTGGGCATTTTTGCGCATTTAAAAATCATTTATACGAATTAGCCCCTTGGCAAATGGTAATTAAGGCGTGGCCCATGGGCACAGAGTCCACGATTTCCCACACACAGCAGCAGGGAAAACTACAAAATTAAAACACACACGTGCAGCTCCAAAAGATAAACAAACAAAATGCAAATGAAACAAATGCAACTGCAACAAACTCAACTGCAACTGCAACTGCAACGGCAACGGCAACTGCAAGGCCCCCGAAAAAGGCGAGAAAAATGTTAAACAAAACATATTGCCGCAATTGGAGGCCATGTGCGGCAAGTGCCGGGCTGACATTTCAACACCACAAACGAGCACCACCAGCTCCGAGCTCCTAACTCTGAAGCCAACCAGCACCACTTTGATCCACAGAACAGACACCACAGGCACTTGGAAAAAATCGGGCTAAAAGTGGAAAAATTAGACATAATAATGTAATATTTATCATACAAATATTTCCTCTTTGCCTGCCTAAAAGCCTCGAATGAATTTATAACGAATTAGATCTTAAATAAAATTGTGAAATATTATAAATTACAATTTATTTATTTTTTACTTCAAATTCATTTCCATTATTTTTAATATTTCATTCAAGTTTTAAGTAGATATTTTTAGATAGTTATTAGATATTAAAGCAGCCTTACGAGATAAGTATTTCTACCCAATTAGATCTTAAATATATTTGTGAAATATTATTTACAATGTATTTACTTTTTACTTAACATTCATTTTCATGATTTTTAATAGATCATACAAATTTAAGGTAGATCCTTTTAGATAGTTATTAGATATTTAAGCAGACTTACGAGTTAGCTTACGATTTTCCATGTGTAGAAATCCCAGTTCCCCGATCCGATCCGCACACGAGTCTGAATCTGAAATCTGAATCCCAATCAAAACAAAGATCAAAACCCAGCAGCCAACAACAATGCGGTATGAGCACTTGAGCGGTACGAGCGGGATGGGTATGGGCTGCGATTGAGGATGATCATGAGCTGTACGGGCGATCAGCGGGCGGGTGGGCGACCGAGGAGACCTTTCACCTCACCTGCAAGTGTTGTTTATCTAGCTGCCGTTTTGTTTATCTGCCAGCTACACACACGCACACACTCGAGCACACCCAGCAGATACAGATACAGATGCAGATGAGATATATATTCATTTCAACACCAGCAACTTCAGCAAGAACAACAAGGGCGAGCGGTAACACTCAATTGAGTTTGCTTTGTCTGCGATCTCAAGTTGTCCAAACTAATTAATGAGGCCTGCCAAGGGGAGAGAATTATGTTGGGATAAATAATTGATTTCACTACTTGGTAATTACAAATTATGCTGCATAATAATTATTTGCTGAGGTTTTTGTGCTCCAGAAATAACTGATAACTATAGAATCATGTATTTATTCTGTCAACGATGATTTTAAAGATTTCAAATTAAAAATGACATCATTATTTTAGACTGACTGCATTAAAATGGTTTGAAGTATGGCCTTTTAGCCTGAACATAAAATGGGTACACAAATGGAGGGCTTGAAAAAGCCTTGGCCATATTATACATCACACTCTATAAAGTGGCCAGTGAATCTTATTTAGAACCTCCGCTCACTTGGCTTATTTTGTTTTCATTTCGGGCCCACTTTTCGGGCGAATGAGTGTGCGTGTTTTTGGCCGGGCGACTTAATTAGGCAACTGGTGCGTCTTATTTATGTGTCTTAACGAGTCGTTTATTTAACCCACCCTATATCTACCGCACATATACTATATACCTCCTTGTCTCCGTCTCCCATGGAATCGAAGCTGCGCGCACACACAAACATTTTTTTGGAAATTTGTTTATTGTTTTTCCTCGACGTCCTCCGCACTAATTTGGGAAATGCGTAGAAAATGCACCACGAAAATTGAAGTTGGTATTGGAATTCGAATATTTAAAAGGAAGAGAACACAGAGAATCGAAATAATTTGGGGGCCTTGATTTAAATACGAGAAACAAAAAAACAAACAGAGAGAACATTTTTCCGAATGCTCAGTTCGACGAAAAATTAAACATAAATTCCTATTCCTATACCAATTCCTATTCCTATTCCTATCGACCCCTCCTCAGCCGCCGCCTGTGTGGGCCAAAGTGAAGCCATGAACATTGTTTTTTATTAGCGGCAGGATATCGCCGATGCTCCCTGGATTTCCCCCTACCCCTCTCCCTCCCCCTCCACCAAGTATGTATTTATATGTTAATTCGCCCGGCGTTAATTAGAGAACAAAACTCTGAATGCAGCTGAAAACAAGTTGGTTTCTCCGGCGCTGCCTTCCACTCGATGGCCGAACTAGAAATGTATTTATAAGCATTCTACATACATTCTCCTCCTCGGATGTTTTTTGTGCATTCTCCGCCTTTTTTGTGATGTTTTTTTTTTTTTTATTGTATTTATTTATTTGGCCACAGGCAGCAAACAATTTGTAATCGCTGTTTTTTGCCACCGTTGACAAGGAAAATGTTGCAGCTGCGGCACGCAAAACGACACCGAAAACAAAAGCTGCAGTCGCCTTAATTGCAGTTCTGCAGTCCGCAAGGAAGCGCCGAAAGAAAAATGTTTTCAAGTTTTCCCGAAAAGCCTCGAGGGGGCGGCAATGCAGCGGAGTGGATTAGATGGAAATGGAAATGAAAGTGGGCGTGGGCCACGGAACATGGCCAACTTTAATCCATTACTCTTGTTCTATTGTCTGAATCTGAATGGCAACGGACGTGGGTTGTTTAGGAAGTTTTGAATAATTTTCGCATAATTAATAGATTTGTATTTCGGGTTTAACTTTAAAGATTTCAACACATTTCACCTTCAAGGAAATATAGCATTACAAAAAAAAATTATTAAAATAATAATGGTTTATAAATTATATCGTTTCCCCCTATTTTTCATTGAAATATAATTACTTTACTTTCACCGCCATTTCTTCTAACTTTTTAAAATTTAAAAATCATTAAAAAAATTCACCTATTTACAATAGACAGTCTCTGTCGCAAATTGACAAAGATCTTTAGCCAATTCTAAAGCAATTATTCACTGGCAACCTACTCTTTTTAGTATCTCACTTACAAAAGGAAATCCCACGGCGATTCTTCATATTTGCCACAATAGCTATGGCTTTTTGATCGTTAGCGAAACGAGGATTTAACATCTAGGTGACACGCGAAATATGTTGGTGAGCCTCACAAGTTAATTACTCCAGCCAATCAAGCCTATTATAATCCAGTTAGGACTTAGGATCAAGGGAACGGAAAGGAAAGAGAGAGGCATTTGGCCCGGGGTCCATCATTGTTTGGATGTTTTGGGGCCATGTGGATGAGGATGGACGATTTTCTTGGTATTATCTTGGACTTGGAGGCTTCCAGCGAAGTCGGTGCGAACAATTTATGAAAGTGGCTCTGGCTGTTTACGACTGTTTTGGGGCGTTTACGATGAAAATGTTTATAAATACCCGCCCTGCACTAAATATATGTGTGTGTTCTAGTGCTTGGGAGTAGTTCAAAGAGTGGCGAAATTGGGTTAACTAGAATACTTGGACAGAATGCAGACGCTAGACTGCCAAGATGATGAGATGAGATGACATAATTGCCCGGCTTCTTGTGAATCACTCCGTTGGCGAGCTGGCGAACAATCATTTCGCTTTGTTCGGTTCGCAAAAATTCAAATTATTAATTACCAAACAAGACTGTTTGGCTTTGTTTCGTTGCCTGCCTTTTTTGTGTGTGTAAAACGAGCACTTTTGATAAATCACAGAGCACAACACGGCCACAAACACCAAAACAATTTTGCGATGAAATTGTCAAATTGCAGTGGAAAAACGCAAGAGCAGCAACCGCAACCGCAATCGCACCAACAACCAGCAGCCATCAAAAGCCCCCTCTATCGGGGGGAAATCCCCACTTTCCCGCTTTTCCATTTCCCCCCGCCCATCGCCCATCGCCCCTCGCTCCACCGCCACCACGAATTCAATTCACAATTTTCGGTAACCGAAAATCACTGCGAGGCGAACGCAATCAATCATAAAACGATGAAATGTCGACAACGACCAGCAGACGAGGGGTCGAGCGAGGAAAATTGAAAACTCTCAGCCAGGACATGGACAAGGAAAAGCCCCGGCCCGAAAATCCCCCAACCCGAAAGCCCCCGAAAAGGGGGGATAAAAAACCCATCAACAGATACGTGGTTTATGCGTCCGTTCTACCAAATCATTTCGAGATTGGGAGCTTAGAAAGTGTAAAATTAATCAAAAATCTAGGCATCATTAGCGTGGAATACAACCCCTTATAAAAAATTCGAAAATTTCAAAAATAGGAAAAAACTAATTTTGGCCATAAATCGAAAACCTAATTTTTGAAAAACAGTATTTCGGCCATAATAATGGAAATAATTGTCAAAATATGGAATGGCATACCTTCCTGAACTCGTAGTTAAATTTCCTACAACTTGACATTTCAGGATAAAAATTTTATATTTTTGAATATTTTCGCAAAAAATTGTGATACAACCCCTTACAAAAAAATCGAAAATTTGAAAAAAATTTAATTTTCCTAAATCAGCCGGAGAGTGCACTAATATTAAATATCAGGTTGTTATCTCCTCAGAACAGTTCGCCGTTTTAATATCGGTGCATTTTTGCAAAAATTAGAGCAAAAACAAGTTTTACGAAAACTCCGATTTTGGCCAAAAATTGAAATCTTCACTTTCCGCCATATTTTGGCTATAAAAACGAAACTAATTGTCAGAATATGGAACGGCATACCTTCCCGAACTCGTAATTAAATTCCCTACAACTTGGCATTTCAGGGTAAAAATTTTATTTTTTTGAAAGTTTTCTCAAAAAATTGCGATGCTACCCCTTAAAAAAAAATCGAAAATTTGAAAATTTTTTAATTTTCCCAAATCACCCGGAGAGTGCACTAATATTAATTATCAGGTTGTTATCTGCTCAGAACAGTTCGCCGTTTTAATATCGGAGCATTTTTGCAAAAATTAGAGCAAAAACAAGTTTTTCGAAAAATCAGATTTTGGCCAAAAATTGAAATCTTCACTTTCCGCCATATTTTGGCTATAAAAACGAAACTAATTGTCAGAATATGGAACGGCATACCTTCCCGAACTCGTAATTAAATTCCCTACAACTTGGCATTTCAGGGTAAAAATTTTATTTTTTTGAAAGTTTTCTCAAAAAATTGCGATGCTACCCCTTAAAAAAAAATCGAAAATTTGAAAATTTTTTAATTTTCCCAAATCACCCGGAGAGTGCACTAATATTAATTATCAGGTTGTTATCTGCTCAGAACAGTTCGCCGTTTTAATATCGGAGCATTTTTGCAAAAATTAGAGCAAAAACAAGTTTTTCGAAAAATCAGATTTTGGCCAAAAATTGAAATCTTCACTTTCCGCCATATTTTGGCTATAAAAACGAAACTAATTGTCAGAATATGGAACGGCATACCTTCCCGAACTCGTAATTAAATTCCCTACAACTTGGCATTTCAGGGTAAAAATTTTATTTTTTTGAAAGTTTTCTCAAAAAATTGCGATGCTACCCCTTAAAAAAAAATCGAAAATTTGAAAATTTTTTAATTTTTCCAAATCAGCCGGAGAGCGCACTAATATTAATTATCAGGTTGTTATCTGCTCAGAACAGTTTGCCGTTTTAATATCGGATCATTTTAACAAAAATTAGAGAAAAAACAAATTTTCATAAATGCTCCCCGCATAAACTTCTAACTTCAGAGCAAGTGAAAAGCGTAACGTTGAATTGGCTTTTGGTCGGTTTGCGTTTGCTTTGGTCTGCTCGGACCCGGAATGTTTTGGTTTGTTTTGGACATTGGCAGTGGCCAAAGCGAACGCTTTCCGACAATTTATCAATGGTCTTCGATGCAGCGGCTCTCTGGCCAATTCTGAGCTGCTAAGCTTGGCCAAATGTGCTCCGGCTTCTGGCCAGAAACCGACGAATCCACGCACAGAAGTCGCTCCCCGCAGGAGCACGAAAAACAAAAATATTCGACTCCGCCTGTGCGGCAGTTAATTAGAGTTGCCCATTCGCATTCGCTGTGGACTGGGAAGATATCAAAGGGCCTCCATTCATAACTGGCTAGCATTGCATATCTGCGTCAACTTGCATCGAGCACCGGAAGCAGTCGCCATTCAAATGGCGATTTCTGGAGGCCACAAGCAAATAACTCAGATCAGGTCGTCTTTAGAAAATGTTTTTTACAGAAATCAGGTCCACTTTAAAATATTTATAAAATATTGACATATATATTCTTTAACCTTTGCCTGCGCTTAGAAATATTACACATATTTATGGTTGTGATAGATCACTTTCGTATCCTTGTTTCTCCGTCTCATCAGCTTTCCCTGTCAAAATCAATGCATTTTTCTTGGCCGAGTGACTAATTCGAGTCGAAAGTTAAGCGGCCTAAAAATGTTTTTATTGGAAACTCTCCCAGGCAGTTAATTTCGAGCGACTGCGACTTCGACAAAGATACGGATACAGATACCGATACTGACGATTTCATTGTCTCCCGGGATCGGTGATTTGGGGACTAGGGGACCTGGGGCATCGGGGGATTCCGGGAGTGCGAGAGTTCGAGAGTGTTTGAGGGCCACTTATCAAATTTGAACTTAATTACTGGACTCACCTTTCTCGGATAACACAGCAGCTTGGGGTCCGGCTAATGAGCGGTTTTATGCATCGCTTTAAGTCGCATTTGATTGAGCTGGATGGGCATTTTGTAATCGTCGAACTGAAATTTACATGGCCCCGAAAAGGCCAAGAAGTCGAGAGGCCGAAAACCAAACGAAAATCTCTCGCCCAGCCCATAAATCAAGTGGCATTCGCCGGCAGTCGCGAGTCGCAGGTCGTAAGTGTGTCATTAAAATTAATTATCTAGCATTTTTAACACCGAACCAAACCGAACCGAACCGAACCGAACCCTTCTCGGGGCGGAAGTCAGGGGGTATATGCGTATATGCACATATAGTATATCTGGTAGCCTGGTAGCTTGTCAATTAGCCACACGCCGTGCTTTGAGCGCTCTGCGTTTTCTAAATATTTGCTTGGCTTTTGTTGACGATTCTACAACGGTCTCCGACTTCTCCGGCGACTGCACTTGGAGAAATGGCACACTGGATTGGCAGAATTTCAAAAGTCATAATGATTTTTGCCATTAGAATTTTTATTAATATTTAAAATGGGCTTTCCAAGCTATGATGATATGTATTCCTTAAAAAAACTAACTTAAGAAGTAAACATTAATTGTATAATTTTTTAAAATGTTCCTAAACGCTAGAAATTTTTTTTAAAATATATTTATTTAATTTTCGAATATATTAAGTTTGATTAAAAAACTCTATAAATTGATTAAGGGCTCATAATAATTTTTAAAATTTATTAACAATTTTGAACAAAATATGGAAAACAATATTTTTGGGCAAAATTGTACATTTTCTTGGATTCAAAAATGTAATCTCTTTTTAAATAATTTCTTGGTAATTTAATTTTTTACGAGTGTATGAATGCGACAGTCCCTGACTGCGTTCAAATATTTGCGCTGACATAAGTTTGTCTGCGGCTGGCAGGGGAACGGGAATTGGAGATTGGGGCTCGTGGAATGGAGATTGGAGTTGGGAGTTGGGAGTTGGGAGTATGGAGCTGGAGGCATAAGCTTCATGGAGTAGGGAGCAGGGAGCAGGGAGTTCCCCTGGAACCGAACTAGTGAGAGTGGAGTGAAAGTGGAGTCGAGAGTCGCCTCGTCTGCCGCTGTGCAAGATAATTACGGCATGTGCGCCCAGAACCAAACTGAAGTCGGGCTGACACAACTGTCGATTGCACAGAATCGCAGACAGTGGGCCCTCGACCAGTGGACAATGGTTGAGGCGCTTGAAGTTTTTGTCTAGCCGCAAGCTGCAACAGCAGAAAGAGATTCGAGATTCGTGGCCTTTGCCATTGACAGCTCAGCTGTCCATTTCCGTCTGCCCTTCCTTGGCCCAAAACCCCAAGCCTCAGCAAAAAGATGCCAACTCAGCAGCAGAAATTGTACACAGATACAAAGCGAAGGTGGTTTCGGGTCAACTTTTAAAGTTTTCAGATACAAAATTGTGAAGATGAAAATTAGAAAGAAGCTAGGTGAAATATTCGAATGCATCGCTTAAGATTTTCCTATTAAGGCTATACTTTTGCTGAAATTAATTTGTATCTACAACTGGTTATTTCTCTCTGTGTACCAATGGCAGGCAGCACTAACCGCAGCAGTCGCCATCGAATGTCAATAGCAAAACTGTTTGCCAAAAGCATAACAAGCAGCAGGCGACAGTGAATAAGCAAAGGAGCCTCCGGTCTTTGGTGATCGAATGGTATATGCCAGTTAACTTGCCCTTAAAAGATTAAATGCGACTTTCCAGACAGCTTATGTTATTTATATTAAATTGGAATAATACAAAAAAAATACATATATATAAAATACAGGAAACGTAGAGCAATATTCCTATTCCGTTTACATATAACAGAAACTACAAACTTTTAAATAACAAAAAAACAAGGCAAGTCAAGGCCTAATAGTCCAGTTGCCTCGCCTTAAGTGAGTAATTCAAACAAATCTCTGCATAAATTATCCAACTTAAACCCATGTCCCGCTAGACAAATAGCGCGCCCATCCACCAGCTCCACTGCCAATCTCCACAGTTCCATTTCCCCCACCCCCACCCCCACCCAGCTCATCTCAGCCAATCTCGAGCCATTTGCCTGGACAAACCATTTTGCGTGCCGTTTATTTTTCCATTTATCGCATTGGGCAATCGCCAAATCGAAGGCGGGCGATAAAGCCGTTGAAAGCGGACACTTTTCCACTCGACAAATGTATCTCTTCTGATGCGAACTTGTCTTTGTCTCCCTTTTTGTAGAGTGCAACTGCAACAAGCACGCCCGCCAGTGCCGCTTCAACATGGAGATCTTCCGGCTCTCGCAGGGCGTCTCCGGCGGAGTCTGCCAGAACTGCCGCCACTCGACCACCGGACGCAACTGCCACCAGTGCAAGGAGGGCTTCTACCGGGACACCACCAAGCCACTCACCCACCGCAAGGTCTGCAAAGGTAAGTTGTTAATTAAGCAAACTTCAATTTACAATGTTATAATTTTAGAGGTTTTTCTTTTCGAAATCGGAGTAAAATTGACAAAGTTATGGGTTTTAAAAGTGCACATTTGGGTGACCTTTTATTAATACTGCGAAAATTGATATCATTGTTGGAATTTATACTCAAAATATCAGAATATTTCGAGGTAATCCCTACTTTTTAAATAACAAGGTTTAAGGTTTTAGAAGTGCCGGTTTGGGTCACCTTTTGAATACTTTAAAATTGAAAATGACGAAAACATTTAATGCAAATAAAATTCAGACATTAATTCTATGACTCATTCAGCAAATCCTCCCTCTTGAGCAATTGTTTAGCATTTACTAACATTTAATTATGAAACCAAGACCCCAGGAAGTCAATCACTGGAATTAAATAGAGTGATTCTGAGCGCATTGTGAAATCGGAAATTCTTCCTCCCGAGATTAATGCTCAATTTACCATAATTGGCTCCCAGTGAAATCCAACTGGGCCAGCAGCCCCCGTTCGACCCCCCTTCAGGCACCCAACCACCCCCCCTGTGGCAACCCTTTGGCCGTCCCCAGGCGACCTTCGAGTGTGTTGTTTGTAATGTAATTTATGACCACCATAAATTCACGCGCTCCAATCGAAACAATAAAAATAAAGCAAAGTCCGCGGACAAGAAAAAGATCTAGAAGTGAAAAACATATGCTCGAAACTTGGATACCGTGTATTATAAAAAGAAATTATCATGAAATTATTAAGGGAAATATTCCTTAAATTCAAGGTGCTTTTACTCATTTCTTTGTTGAAAATATTTCAAGAATTTATGGTGCTGCCAAAAGTATGTAAATTTAGAGAGCTTCGAACGCGGATGTGGTTTATGCGAGAGGCAGAGAGAGAGAGAGGAAGCAGCCGAAATTTATGGCCTGCAATCATTTTCATTGGCAAACAATCAAATCAGGTGGCCCACATGGCTAAAATCTGAACCACTCGACTATTTATAGTTTCGTGTGTCGAATATATACGTGTACAATGTACATGTTATATGCAACCCGCTGGGAATTCACATTCAAAAAGTTTATACCTAATTGCGAATCGAGTATCGTAAACAAAAACAAAAGGCCCCAGTGGGAGTGGGAGTGATGGGGAGATGGTGAGATTGTGGGCGGTTTGGGTGGTGTTAGGGGGAGGGGGTGCCGCCTGTCGTTTGTCATTGGGATGTCAGAAATGTTGGTCGAAACCGCTTTTGGCTTTCGGCATTCGGCGTTCAGCTTTCGGCTTTCGGCTGACTAAGCATCATAATTCTCGCGCCCGCTCAGCCGGAGCCGTTAAATCCAAATCAAATTCTTATCGATTTTTAATTAATTATCCAGCTAAGTCGGAACGGAGCCACATCGTAAATATCGCATACCGCATTCCCCCCGCACATCCAGCCACTTGCGATTTCGCGACTTTGCGATTTTGCGCGACAAAAGGCGCCGCTGCGACAATTTTTTAAATTATATCCCCTTCTTCGGGGGCCATAAAAAATTTATTCGTTTTAATTTTGACACGCGTGCAATTTGTTGAGAAAGATTTTTACATTCCCGCCTTACAGTGGCTGTCATTGTCTCAGTTGTTCACTGTGTTGTTTTCTGGCTTGTTGGCAAAATGTTTTACGTCATGTTTGCCATTTGCCAAATGTTGCGGCTCGCTTTTGCCCCCCTGCCCACCCTGTTTTGGCCCCGAACTTTCAATTAGTCAACCGAAATTGTTGGGAAAATCTTTGTGGCCCAGGAGGAGTCGATGAGGAATGCTCTCCAGCTGATGCCGACTGCCGACTGAGGAGGACATGCGGTGATTTATTCGTTTCATCTCGGGCTGTGGCTCGTTTTTCATATCCCCCAAAAAGCGTTCGAAATGAATTTAAAATAATTTCACATTACTAATGGCATTTTGCTCAGGAGACAGCAGCCACAAAACGTATGTATGTACATATGTGGGATGTGTCTAGCAAGGTATTTTCCATTTTAATATTCAGCATCAGCAAATCGAATTGAATTCCATTTTGAAAACCTTAAAAATAATTTAGATTAAGAAGTAGGGTTTTTATTTGATTTTTATTCGATTATTTCCCACATTAATCGGTCCATTATTTCACTTTAATATCAATCAATCTCAGGAATGCCTTTATAATTATTTAATCTACCATCTTTCCTGCTCAAATAAACTTTTGCCTGTGAATTGCAAATATACATTAGTTTCAGCTCCAAAGACGCTTAATCAACAGCCGCAATTACACGATTAAATGGAAGGCCTAAATTCGGAATTTATTGTTAATATTTCATGGAGGCATTGAGTTTCCATGCAATCAATCAGTGGTTTTCAGCTGTGAGCTTCAAGAACCTGAACCTGGGCAATTTTCCACCGCAATCCTTTCATTCGCACTCCAACTCGAAGCCATTAACTTTTAGTTAATGGAAATTATGTTTCCACTTATTCTCGCATTATAATTACCGCCTTAAATGAAAAAGATTAGTTCGAAGTGGAAGCAGCTTAACTTCCGCAAACTATTTCGATGTGTGTGTGCGATGTGTGCGGCAGTTGAATCTGAAGTTGATTTAATTTAAATATTCAAATGATTTACTCGAGGAAGGCAAAGTCAAGTCTAATGGAGCAAGCGCCAGCAGCCGAAGAAGCCATAATTCATCGCCCAGACGGAGGAGTTTCGGGTCGGGAGGCGACAGTGGAAGTGGAACCGAACCGAGATTGGCAATGGTATTTGGAATCACACACAGATGCAGATGCGGACACGTGTTGTCAAAGCCATTTCGGCAAACGGCCCAGTCAATTTCCTTATTTGTGCAAATGCCTCAATGACCGGAAAATTACATATTATTATTTGTCCGACGAGAGCATCCCGACATCCTGGCCGTAAACGAATCGTTATTCATACACTTGTCCGCATGTGTTGCCTTTGCTCGTTGCTCTTTTGATAATTAAAATCTGAACTCAGGATCTGAATCTGAACCCCCGAACCCCCAGACCTCCAAAAAAGTATACTCTACTTTTTGCCGACTTCGTTGACATCATTAAATTTCCATGCCAAATAGGCGCAAGAAAATCAGGGAGGGAAAATCGCAGAGCGAATTTTGATTGCCCTGTAAATAATGATATTATATGATTATTATAATGATAATATATTTTACATTAAAGGGGTTTTTTAATATATTTAATATTTAAGTTTAAAATGGTATTAAAATCTATTTCATTTTAAAAATATATTTTAAAAATATTATTCTTCAAAATACTCAATTTACAATGGATTATATCATGTTAATATTAAGTGGGGACCCCGAAAACGAGCAGCAAATATCCACATACCAAACTCCTGTATCAGATTCCTGCGTGTTGACAAGGCCAGCCCCCCATATTATCCTGTCATATCTGCCATCAGCGTTTATCATCGCCCAGTAATTAGGGTGTACAGTTGAATGCCTGGCAATTGTTTTCAACTGCCCGGACTCATAGGCGTATCAACTATGACAAAAGACTCTCCGGAATCGCATGTGTCAATGGAAATGAAAATGGTTATGGAAATGGAAATGGAGTCCCGCCCCCACACATTCTGCTGCCGCTCTTTGTGGGGGGCGGACAGGGGGCGTGCCCTGGAATACAATTAACATTATCCGTAACTAAATACGTGAAATTAAAAGCCATAAAATCAGAAAGTCACGTGCGAAATGTTACAGCAATAACATGGATGGAAAACAGCAGGAACGGCAATTAAAATAATGCCGCACACACGTAGCAGCGGGGAAAGTTTCTTTATTGCCCAAAGTTCATGAAAATGCGGACAAACGGAGGGGAGGATGAGGAGGTCGGCGGCGGGATGGCAAAGACATCGCATTTGTGGGGGAGGAATGCCAGGAATCAGTAATCGCGAATCAGTCAAACATCATTAGAATTTCATAAAACGCGTCATTGCAACTGTGCCGAACCGAATCGCTTAGAGGTTAAAGGTCGCTGTCGGCGCAGCGAGGGTCGCTTGGCAACTTAATTGAAATTTCAGAATGCCAGCGCAAAATGCATTTATCATACGACATGTCAAGGTGGCTTTGAAAAACTAAGCCGGCAAATCTATTACACAGTCAGTGGAGTCAGTGGGCGGTGGGTGGTGGGTGGTGGTGGGTTTAAGGCCGACCAAAACTAAGTCCCGTGACAAATTTTCTGCTGGCAAGGCTATAAAACTTCATGCCCAGAACACAGACAATTTCCAAACACTTTTGACAAAGCTAAACAAAACCCAAAGTAGCATGAAAAAAAATTGATAGAAAAAGGGCCGAGTTTTATGAGGGAAAGGGCACGGACATAACGAATCGCTTATGCTCTCGGAATTTTCTAAAGTCCATTTTAGCAGATTTGATTGATTAACTTTGGCCAGGAATTAAGCTCTAATGGATTGACTTATTTTTGAGCTTAGCTTATGAGTACTTAAAGTCTTATTTAAAATCTGTTGATCTGTTTTTTAGGGTTTTTTTAAACTTTAATCGGCATTTAAAGTACTTTTGTTGAGCTAAAAAACTTTACATTAATATTTATCAATTTTTTTTACATATTTTTTCACACTTTTCATAAGTTTTGTATTAATATATTCCTATTTTTGGCGGTTCTGCTTGTACCAATCCATTTTTCTCAGTGCCTACATGTGCTTACTGCACCGTTTAACCCACAAGCACCCGATGTGCCCATCCATGGACACTTTGGACATTTCGCCCAAGGGCGAGCGAAGCCGCCCAATTTGAATTATGACATTTTGCATGCGAGCTGACATTTAAAGCTGTGCAAATTGTTCGAGCGTCAAATTGGCGCTGCCATTTCACCCGCCACCCGCTTTTCCCAACCCCAATCCCCTCCCCCTCCTCTCCACTTCACCGGTTGGAAAATCATTTTCCGAAACGGTGCACTTCAGCCAAAAGTAGCGAGGAGTTTGGCAACAATTCGGCTCGGCATTGCCTACTTTACTGCGCGCCGTTTGATTTTCAATAGGCCCATTGAGATCTGTTTACCCCGCCCCCCCTGCCCCCCCTTTTTCGCATTTCCCTATTTCCCGCGGCGCCTCAATCTTTAACGCACAATTTGAACAGCGCGAAAAGTTCTTTTTCCCATCCGTCTGTTGGTCTGAGACGATTTTCACAACACCCCCACCCCACCCCCAACCGTCACCTGGAGCTGGAAAACTTTGTACATGCAACAGAAAATTGTAGCAAGAAGAGGCTTTGGCTTTCCACTTCCACTTCCCTTACATTTTGCTCATTTGAACGGCGAACGGAAAGTTGAGCGAACTTTGCGCCAGTTGCAACCGCGATAAACTTTTTTCTCCCGCCTTGCGCTGTGGGGAAAGTGGGGAAGGTGGGGAAAGTGGCGGCGGGGAAAGCAACTTTTCCTGGAGTGTCGCGCGAAGCCTTTGATTTATTAATAAGACCCAGGAAAAGTTCCGCCCGCCGGCTGAAGCTCAAGTGTGAAGTGCGATGGCAAAGGTGAATCGCCTTCGCCTTTTTGAGCTTCGAGCTGCGAGGTTGGCGGCTTTCGGGGTAATCGAATGGCTCATTTAAATTCATGAGCAATTGGTGGATCGTTCGAGTGAATCATTGGCGGTAGTTGCGAGTATGTGCATTTAATTGAATGTGTAATCCTCGGCTTTGCCTGAGGATTAATGTTATTGGAGTAACAAAACCATAAGAAAAAAAAATATAAAAGTGTTGATATATATGATAGATATGGGTACATACATATCTAAAAATTAAAAATGCCGATTTTAGAACACTGAGATTGAACTTTTATTTTAAATTTTCGGCTATAATTAGCACAGAAACAATTAAGGGTGTTATTTTTATCTGAAAACTGGGTAAAAATAATAATTTTTTGGGTATTTTTATCTAACCTTACGTAAAATAAATTTTTTTATTAAATCCTAGAACAGTTGGAAAATCTGAATACCTTTTTCAAAGAATCACTTATATAGAACATATGGAAAGTAGTGCCCACAAGAAGGGGTAATAAACCCTATAAATAATTTAAATTATTTCTGACAGATCCAAATCAGATGGTTTATTTTCCCAGGTACCAAGCACTTGCACAAATGGATTTTCCCCGAATGCCCGAGTACAGTCATTATCCATATATATGTACATATATAGTGTGCTTGTAAGATCGCTTCTGGTTAGTGTTTAAGGATGAATCCCCATCCCCTCGTGGGCGGGGATCCGGATCCCACTTGGTCAGGTGTAATCTCTCACTGCAAATCATCCGATGGAGCGGCAGACTTTGTCTGCGAAATCTTCTTCATAATTCTTCTCGGCGAAGTGTGGTGTCTGTTTGGTTTTCTTTGGAAAACTGCACGGTTCTGTGGGCTTTTGTTTTTGCTAATAATAACAAATAGCAACATCAACAATGGCCCCCTGACTAGTGGCAGCTGTGCTCTTTATGGCCAACAATTTTCGTTTTCGCTCTCTCTCTCTCGCTGGTCTAGAAAATTTTCGGGTAATATTTTATGGCAATTGATGGCCGAAGGAAGAGACTTTTGCGGTGAATTTATGTAACGCACTTTCCTCCAGTGGTCAGTGGTTTTTTCTCTTGGGCTCAGTGGAGAAGGGGAGAGTGGGGCGTTTGCTTGCGCAAAGTTGAAATAAACAATAACAAATTGCGCTTGATTTGCTTTATGATGTTTACACTGGGCCCAGTGCCCTGTTGTTGTTGCTGTTGTGCGTTAGTACTTTTGGCTCGAGTTTGAGTGAACGCGAGTGGGTGGTTTGCTTAATTAATTTTTGTTTGCCTCGCAAAAGGAAGCGAGAGCCAAGAAAAATAATTGTGGGTGCTGGGGGATTTTAAAGAGTTACCTGGAATCGCAAACAAAACTTTCATTTCAAGTGTGATACAACATTTAATAGGAAACTATATTTAACGGGGGCGGGAGGTGACTGCGCGATATTAATCCCTTAAGTTTATCCAATCGAGTCCCATTTAATCGCATTTTTTGCGGTAGTAAATAAAGAAAGAATCAAAATGTATATTCAAAGCCAGAAAATGTCGAAAAAATGCAAATGGGTGGGAGGTCAACAGTTCGGTGTGTTTCAGCCACAAATGAATGCCAGCCATACTGCGAATGATTGATTTAAAAATATCCAGGACTGGCAGATGCCATAAAACATACCTGCAAATGTGAATAAACATGGCAGAATATATACTGCGGCACATACGCACATGAACACATGTGTATTTATTTCTGTGTACTCAACTGTTTAATAGGTCGTCCAATGAGGTAACTTTGAATCGGTGCGCGTCGAGAAATTCGTGCTAAATCAATGATCTAATGAGTGGATAATGGCCTTATATCACCGGCTCCACTGGTGATTAAATCGCCCCCGGGAAATGTGAATCAATAGAGCACTCGATTAATAAATAATTCGGTTTTCAATTATGCATCCGCTGGCGGGGAAAAATTATTGCTTCCCTTATGAGAAAGAGTTAATATGAGTTTAGATAAATTTACACCCGAAACTTGATTCACTTTCACTGGAATCCCCTGGCTTTCACATGTCTTATAAAGTATCCAGAGTGATTCATTCGCAGGCCCCTCTCATTAGGAGCGCATTTATTTCGGGAAACCCTGACCCGAATCGATCTGGGGATAAGCCAAAAGGAGTGACTGACTGACTGCTTGGGCTCTTTGTCCCCATTTGGGTCACTGCAGCACTGCAGCGCACAAATTCGAGTTAAACCAAAAGGAGATCTGTGGTGAAAGGGCTTCTTCCCTGTCCTGATTCATCGGCGCTGGCTGTGCACTCAATAATTAAATAGAGTTGCAAAATGGCTCTGGGGAAATCCGTAGCATTCGAAAATGAAGCCACTCTGCGCCCGTTGCCGTTGCCGTTGCCCTGGCCATAATGAAAATTCATAATCTTTAGCTCGGCCAATGGACCAAGCGAATAGGATATGGGATAAAAACAGAGGAAAACGCATTCGCAAATGGTTGGGGGGGGTAGATGAAAATCCGGGCGGAGCATATGGAAATGGAATGCACCGGGGATGCAGATGGGATCCGGATACGGGGATATATGTATGTATGCCATTGCCATTGCCATTGCCGAGCACTGATATGGATTTGGGATGCGGATGTGTAATGAACTCGTTCATTTCGCGTTCCACCATTCGTTTTTTCTGCACTTTTTCCTCTGGCTTGCTTATTTTAACAATATCCAAAAGCTGAGAGTCCCAAGTCCCACATCCCCGTATCCCATATCCATATCCCATATACCATATTCCCAGCTCCGCCGACCATATCCCATCCAAATGGCCCACACTCTGAACCTCTCAGATAGCGCGGAGCACACAACTCGCATATTGTTGTCATATTGTTGGCCCCAAACCCACCGTATGTCGCACAGTGGAGCCAGGTGGGCTTAGAAATGGGCGCTTTTAGGAGATTTTTCGATACCGGTTCTTAGAGAGCTTAAGTGCAGGTCTCCTAAAAATATTTTATTATATCAAAAGTCATCTTCAAACTTAATAGATTGTAATTATTAGAAACGTTATATATTTTCTAAATTTTTTTAAACTGTTTTTTTTTTAGTAATTCTTTGAGTTTTAATTCAACTAATTTTGAATTTTTAAGGGAACTAAAATTATTGGATCAAATGGAAAAATGGTTAATGAAGCATATTAGTAATCTTAAATTTTTTGGTCTCTAAAAAAAATGGTAACTTAAATGCAGGGTGAATAAAGTTTGGAGATCTTATATTTTTTTATGCACTTTGTGCCCACTGTGGCATTCGGCGACTATGAAACGCCCTGCAGGCAACAACAATGGACACTCGGAATCGTTGCTCTTGTTGCTGTTGTTGCAAGTTATTATTGTCTGTTGCTGTTATTATTGTTGCTGTTGTTGTTGCCGCTGTCGTTATTGTTGTTGTTATCATCCGGATGTGTCACTGTGTGCATATAAATCGCATTTAATTTATTGTAAATCGGATTAAATTACCAAATGTTGCACGAACGCACGAAACGAGCACGGTAAATGTACGTATACGTACATATATGGGAAACGAAAGTGGAAGCGAGAGGTTCGTGGTGTGAGAGCAGGCCAGAAGGATATGGTCCGCAGGCCTAGTTAACCCATTAGTTTGCAATGGCAAAAAGTCGACTGATAATTTGGATACATCAATATTCATCTGGAAATCGAATTCGATTTTCTATGAATAAACATTATATTTCAAAGACACAGTCAATTAAATAGTTCGTTTTAGAGGATATTTTTCTCTGTGCAACCTGACAAGCGATTTGTGAACTTGAGTAATGGGTTAAGTGCCACGAGTGTGTATTCAGAACTTGACATGCACCTTTGCCTACGCCAAACAGAACCCTCCGCTCTCCACTCCCAATACGGGGCACAAGTTAAATCTTTAAATATGCAACAGCTTTTGGCCAAACAGCCGTCGCAAAGACCCATTAAATGTGGCCAAAAGCGGCTTATTAACTAAACAACCCACAGGCAGCAGGCAGCAGGCCCAGCTGAGGAAACAACTGTGGGTCCTTCACAATAGTCTCAAAGACCCACACATATGACACAAATAATCCCCCCCCGAAAATAAGGACAAGAGCCGTGAAATAAAGGATAAAGTGGATTTTGCTTTCTCTGTCATTTGTTCTAGAAACAGAAGTGACTTTTTATATAGCTTGAGAATTTAAGAGCAGATAACTTAATAGAATTAAATAAAAAAGTTTTATATAATCGGGGTTTATTAAATATATTAAGGATATATAATGATATCATATATTTTTGCGCTTAAATGATCCATGCAAGATTGCGTTAATTGAATAATTCACAATCTACCTCGAATGAATTTCATTTTCTTTTGATAAGGAGACGCGAAAAACTGGCATTGTTCCAGTGCACACTGATTCCGATTCCATAAAGGCAAAAAGCTCACGAAGGGGGGCGGGGAGGGGGAGGGGGACCGAACATAATGCTGGGCGGGCCCATTTGCACTCTCATTTGCAATTAACCGTGTGCGGACGGACACGGACGAGAAGCGGACAAGGAACGGACACAGCGGACAGCCCCGTTAACTGGTGGCGTGCACTCAATTTGCCTGAATACACTCGTACTCGCACTCGTATTCGTACTCGAACATACTATACATACGCGGGCGGAATCGGACAGAATACTCGGAACGTAATCGTATCTGTTAATGTACATTTCCACGGCTCATAAACGAATCTGCTTGAACAAGGACGGTGGGAAATCACGGACAGTGCACGGGATATGCACCCGAAATGTGGGTATCAGAATCGGCGGAATCGGAATCAGAACTTGAAAGACCTTAAGTAAAACTCAAGTGGACCAGATTGGCAGTGCGGCGATTTGCGATTTGCGATTGCCATTTTTGTCTTTGAAGTGCTGGACCGTGTCCATTAAGCTCTCAGCACGCGCTCTGCATCTTGTTTTTCCATCCCTCTGATATTTGTGATCCAGCCGAGCTAATTGTATCGCATCGTTCGTATCTCTTTTCGTTCTTCCAGCCTGCGAGTGCCACCCGATCGGCTCATCTGGCAAGATCTGCAACAGCACCAGCGGTCAATGTCCCTGCAAGGACGGGGTCACCGGACTGACCTGCAATCGATGTGCCCGGGGTTACCAGCAGAGCCGCTCCCACATCGCCCCCTGCATAAGTGAGTAGCAACCCGATTTAGTTTTAGACCTTATATCCCAAGGATTCTTGGGGATTTCAACTGCATTTGGAAGATATAGAGAAATATTATAAATATATTTGTATTCCTTTGAATTGTAAAATTGAAAATTGAAAAATTAAAATAATAATAATCTTACATTAGAAAATACATACAAATATATTATAAAGTTTATAATCTATTAAATACAATTAAATTTAAATAGTAATATGATTTTTTTATAGACATACAGACTTATTATAAAGTATATAATTTATTAAATGAAATAATTTTAGAGCAACCGCCGCGAATGATCAACATGCTGGACACACAGAACACCGCCCCCGAACCGGATGAGCCCCAATCCTCGCCAGCGGTTGGCGGCGATCGCAGCGGCGCCTCCGGAACGGCCGCCCAGTCGCAGTACTATCGCACCGAGGGCGGCAGGGGTAAGTAAGTGCCTCCTCTCATATCCATATCTATCTGTTGTGTTTTGTGTGCTAACCGACTATCCGGATCCCAGTCCTTTTCCCTCCGTTCCCATCTCCCCCCATCGCGAGTGCTCATGCTAACTGGTAGTATTGTTTATCAGTGGTTACAGTGAAGTCTAGACAAAAAGAACCAGAAAGAAAGCCAGAATGTAGTTCCTAAATATTTCATAGGTATACTATTATGTGTGATATGGCATATAGTGCAACTTCAACCCCTTTTTATTGAGAGCTCTGTAATTTCAGTTCGGGTTAATGGAATCTAAAGGTGATTAACAGCTTTCAAAAATGATTAATTTCTCAATTAGCGGGGGTCCACTGTTTAAGGCCCGCGGCGAAGGAGACGCTTAGTTTGCCGTGGCGCTTGCCTCGCCTTTGTAATCCTTTCAAATGGGTGAGAAAACACAAATCCGCTAAAGTGCAGTCGGTTGTCGGTCAGGAAAAGTGGAAACGGAAAGAGCAAGGAGCGGCCCAAGGAGCGCAGGAGGGGGGAAGGACGAGGACAACGGCACTTAACAGACAACGCAAATGTTTGCACGCAACTTTTAGTTACAGTGGCGAAGGAAGTACAGTGGGGCCCCGAGAGGGAGCGAAAGGGCGGGGGCAGTGCAACAAGCACACAAAATGCGCCACGCAGCATAAATCATACTAAGCCCAGCTCTAGAGCTCTCCCTCTCACTCGCACACTCATACCCTCTCCCTCTCTCTGGCGGCAAAACAAACTTTGCAATAAAATTCCAAGAAGAAAACAACGAGACAGATCTTTGTACAGGGTACTCACTGCGTTTATTCAGAGCTTTTCAAACAATACAAAAGTAATGCAAATCATAGATCATAAATTACAGGAGAAGCTATGAATAAAAATGTTGGTTGTGGGAGTTCAAACCCCTCACTTAAAAGTTTTTACTAGATTGCATTATTTTTGCTTCCAAAATAATAAACATTTTTTGCAGAAGTATCATATGATTTTATGATACAAATTTGATGTATACCAAGTTTTCAGTGCAGCAATCGTTTAAAAATCGAGTATTCCCTGGATATTTACGTCTAAAGGGTATTAAAACAGCAGCAGCAACAGTGGCAACAACAACAAAGAGGGGCCCCCAAAGAAACATCACAAAAAGATAAAAGGAAAGAGGAAAGTGTAGAATGACAGAGAGCAGGCGAAACTTGGCAAAGCAAATGTATTAAAAAAGTTTTTTATTTAATTTCCCATGAATAAGCTGCAGCGGCGACGAGAAGAGCAGTCGCCTACTTTTCAGTCGCACTGTGTCCAGTGCGCACAGTGCATATACTTATGAGCAGTACTTTTGCCTCCGCCGCTAATTGCTGCCAACTATTTGCTTAAGGCATTAGGCAAAGTCACAGCAGGATGGCCAAGGAGATGGCCGGGGATCCAAGGACGACGATGAGCCGTTTATGCAGCTGCAAGTGGAAACAATGACAAATTGACTGAGCAAGTTAAAAAGCCACAGGAAGTATAAGCGCCGAGTTGATCATAATGGAGTACCATTGTCATTGCCAAGTGACCAAATGAAAATGGGGAAGGAAAGCCAGGAATAGTATTTCAAGTCCTGGAAATACGCAATTATTTGCAGTCTTTGAAAACTGGGAATATAAATCTAATGAAATTTGTATCATAAAATCATATGATACATTTGTAAAAAATGTTTTTTATTTTAGAAGCATTAGAACTTTTAAGCGAGGGGATTGAACTCCCCCCACCTACATTTTTATTCACAGCTTCTTCTGTGATTTATGTTCTATGATTTGCATTATTTTTGTATTATCCTGAAAAATATTATTTTTAATATTTTCCAAAATTAGGGAATACTTTTTAGCTGACTTTCCTAAAGAGAAGAAGTCTAAAATACTGAGTTTCCACTCAAGTGACTTTATTTTATCAACTCTATTGAAATTTTTTCGAATATTTCTTTGTGGATAAAGCATATCTCACTACCTCCAACAGAGGAGTAAGTTGTGCAAATCCATTAAAATTGCAACCAGATATGAATGGCTGCCAGACGACTAGGATCAATTCCTGGCTGCAATTGTTGCATATCAAGTGGCCTCCTCCACTCTACTTCATCCTCTGCCATCAGTATCCATCATGCCGAAAATGCAAATCGAGATGAGGAGTGCATTTAAAGAGGCAGCAGCAGCAGCAGCGCCCCTCTTAAATTTATTTGTCAACGGCAAAGAAAAGCGCAAGTTGGAAAAGTTGCCGGTGGAAAGGAAAGTTTTCCGTTCCTTGTAACCAAGAACCGAGTTAGGCAAATGGACACACAGACGCGGGCGCAAAAAAGTTCGTCCTTTGCTATTCATTGGCACAACACGAGGGGGCGTGGCACTGGCGCCGGCACCGGCACCGCCCACATCGAGCACTCAGCACGAGCATGAATGTTAATTATGAATTTATAATTTGATAATCTTATTAAATTAATTTAAAATTCTGTCCAAGTTTGAGTTAATTTAAAGTTAGTTGCCCCCGCAGCGAAAAGCGGTGTGTGTGGGTGTGTGTGGGGGTGGGTGTGTGTGTTTACCGGGGGTCGTGGGTCAATTTTAATGTTATGTTAATTTGATGACTGGCAAATTTTCGGAAGATTTATGTTTGCTCGCAATTTGCACAAATGGCCATTAAAGTTGGTCAAACTGTTTACCAAATATTCAAGTAACCGATTTCCGGCTTGAAAGTTTGGCAAAATATTTAAAATTTATTTTTAATGGATACGTTGGGATATAAAATGCCAAATTGACTTTCAGGCATTTACCTCATTTATCTAAACATTTTCCTATAGGAAATGCAATGGGATGTTGGCCCACTTAACACACACACACAAAGTGGCCAAAAAAGAGGGATTCCCGAGTAGTGAGTCAGAATTTTTGAAGCTCCCAGCTTTATTTTCGGATATTTTCGTTCGCATTCGGGGCGTGGCTAATGATCTTTAAATGACGGCGATAAATATCGTTTGTTAGCTAAGTGCAGCGGGAAAATGCGCTTTAATCAGCTGGCAGGCCAGCTCCATAAATAGCCAAGGGAAAGTGCCATTTTCACTTTCGATTTAAGGTTTAGTTTGTGTTTTTTCCCCCCACCCAGTTTCCCAGCAGTTCAATCGTTTAATATAAATCTTTATGCCACGAACAGATCGCGAGTTGGTTGCAATTGTGTCACGTTTGCTTTGACATTGCGATCGGCGGCAGAAAGAACAACAATGCGAAGTGCGATTCCCAGCCGAAGGAAAAACAAAATATAAGCTTCTTGGCTAATTTTAGTCGCCACAAAAGGCGGCCCAAGGCACGAAGTCAAAGTGCAGAGAGAGAAAAGGGAGTAGGTTAAACTGTTTAGATAAAAGATCATGAAAATTCAAGTATTATCCGTTGAAAAATACACAAACAAAACGCGAATTCTTCAGCTCAAGTTACAAATGCAAGATAAGGAAATCACTAGAGGCAAATGAAATTATTTTTTTCCGTGCAGTCTTAATGTAAAATTGATCGAGCATCACTGCTGTTGTTGCCACTGCCACTGTTTCTGTTTGTGATTCTGATTCTGTTTCTGTTTCTGCTAATTGGCATTGGCCATAAAGACATAAATTTCGCAATTAAATTGTAAACACCAAAGTGGAATGCCCCAGACGAAGGACAAACGGAAAAGAGGGCAGTGTTGCAGGGCTAGGGAACGGGAACGCGAGCCCCATTCAAATCCTTTCCTCAATTAACCCCTAACACAATATCACTCCGATCCATTCGTTCATTAGCTCAGCTTCATGTCATCTGTGGAATGCAAAGTGATTGCTCGCTCTGTGTGGCACATTGCTTGTCCCAAAGGACGAGGACCGCACAGTGCGAACAGCATATTATTTAACCAATTGGCTAATTGTATATTTCGATTGCGCCTTTTTTAGAATGCGGCAAATGCAGAGTCAGCACCAAAAGGCTAAACCTAAACAAGTTCTGCAAAAGAGACTACGGTGAGTTTGAAAAATCTGAAAGTGTTGTATATAAAAAATAGATATATTTAAGAAATATATAAAAATCCTTACTGATCGACTCCTTTATCCCGCTAGCAATAATGGCCAAAGTAATTGGTCGCGATACGAGCAGCGAGGCGGCCAGCAGGGAGTCCCTACGGCGCGCAATGGATCCCGACGTGGCGGACTACGAAATGGATCAGGATCAGCCGGGATCGCCCCGATCGCCGATTACGCCGGAATACGAGTTCCAGGCGGCGGCGGAGGCGGCGGACTATCACTATCCCAGTCCCAACTCCAACAGCGACAGCGACAGCGAAACGGAGCGCTACGATCTGCAGATCCAGGCCGTCTTCAAGCGCAGCAGGCCAGGCGAAAGCAGCGGCGCGGGGAACGTGTACGGAATGCCGAGTACAACCCTAAAACGCGGTCCTATGACCTGGATCATACCGACTAAGCACCTGGAGTGCCGCTGCCCCAAGATCAGAGTAAACAGGTGGGCATTGATGTGTAGAAAGGGAAAGCACTAAATGTATTTGAGATTAGGATATATGATAACTATAAGATAGACATTTTTATCACACTCTAGAATTTTAAAAAGAGATATGATTTCTTTACCTTAAGATATATTTTGGTACACATAAAGTTACAAATAAGCTTTGGCATAACATTTTCTAATGTCCTATCCCAAATTTCTTGCAGATCCTATTTGATCTTGGGTCGGGACTCGGAGGCGCCACCCGGCTACCTGGGCATTGGGCCGCACTCCATTGTAATCGAGTGGAAGGAGGACTGGTATCGACGCATGAAGCGCTTCCAACGGAGGGCGCGCACCTGTGCGTAATCCTCCAGCCAACCTGTGTGTAGTCCCAAGATTCTAGGTCCTAAGAAGAAATGAAAACAATCAAATCGTGTCATTGTCGCTTAAACAGCATTTTGTTTTTTTTTTTTTTTGTTTTTGTCAAATGTCAAAATGTCAATTTAACCGATTTTCGTAGCAGTTAAAAATCAAACTAGCGGTATTTAATTTATTTAATTAACTTCAATTGTTGCAAAACAATCGGTTATTGATTAATATCAATCAAACCCACGAAAGTATCTATACATGTAATCTATGTAATCTATATATACGACTTGTATTATTCGCTAAATTAAGATTCCTGTCAGCCCAGTTTAAGCATTTGTGAACAATTTACGTACTAGGGCAGTCGCGAGAAAGCGAAAGGAGCGCCAGTAAGCAATAATTTATCTGTAAGAAACACTTGATGCATGCATGACTCGCAAGAAATCGTAATTAATAAATATTGTACAGAGCAAATAGTTTCAATTTCAAATGTTTGGCGGGTTATTCGGAGTGCTGCCACCCTATTGTCGGCGCTGCCACTCGTACGCCGACGTTGCCATCTCTTCAGATTTAAATTATTTCACAGCATACTTTTGGGCGGTGCTTGGATACAGTTCTGCAGCCATTGCTCAAAGCTAAGTCGATTACACAGTTTGCAATGCACTATGTCCACAACTAAGACTTTTTGGCTTGAAAAGATAAATACAAATGATTTCAACTTTTGGCGAAAATGTGATTTTTCGTATAATTGTTTTCATAAAAGGGATTTTTGGACAAAATCTGATTTTTCGTAAAATTTGTTTTTGCTCTAATTTTTGCTAAAATGATCCGATATTAAAACGGCGAACTGTTTTGAGCAGATAACAACCTGATAATTAATATTAGTGCACTCTCCGGCTGATTTGGGAATATTAAAAATTTTTCAAATTTTCGATTTTTTTTTAAGGGGTAGCATCGCAATTTTTTGCGAAAATTTTCAAAAAAATAAAAATTTTACCCTGAAATGCCAAGTTGTAGGAAATTTAACTACGAGTTCGGGAAGGTATGCCGTTCCATATTCGGATAATTAGTTTCGTTTTTATAGCAAAAATACTGACTTTTTTATTGGCGGAAAATGAAGACTTCGATTTTTGGCCAAAATCTGATTTTTCGTAAAATTTGTTTTTGCTCTAATTTTTGCAAAAATGATCCGATATTATAACGGCGAACTGTTCTGTGCAGATAACAACGTGATAATTAATATTAGTGCACTCTCCGGCTGATTTGGGAAAATTAAAAAATTTTCAAATTTTCGATTTTTTATAAGGGGTTGTATCACAATTTTTTGAGAAAATTTTCAAAAAAATTAAATTTTTTGCTGGAAATGCCAAGTTACAGAGAATTTTACTACGAGTTCAGGAAGGTATGCCGTTCCATGTTCGGACAATTAGTTTCGTTTTTATAGCAAAAATACTGACATTTTTATTGGCGGAAAATGAAGACTTCGATTTTTGCCCAAAATCTGATTTTTCGTATAATTTGTTTTTGCTCTAATTTTTGCAAAAATGCTCCGATATTAAAACGGCGAACTGTTCTGAGCAGATAACAACCTGATATTTAATATTAGTGCACTCTCCGGCTGATTTGGAAAAATTAAAAAATTTTCAAATTTTCGATTTTTTTATAAGGGGTTGTATCACAATTTTTTGAGAAAATTTTCAAAAAAATTAAATTTTTTGCTGGAAATGCCAAGTTTCAGAGAATTTTACTACGAGTTCAGGAAGGTATGCCGTTCCATGTTCGGAAAATTAGTTTCGTTTTTATAGCAAAAATACTGATTTTTTTATTGGCGGAAAATGAAGACTTCGATTTTTGGCCAAAATCTGATTTTTCGTATAATTTGTTTTTGCTCTAATTTTTGCAAAAATACTCCGATATTAAAACGGCGAACTGATCTGAGCAGATAACAACCTGATAATTAATATTAGTGCACTCTCCGGCTGATTTGGAAAAATTAAAAAATTTTCAAATTTTCTATTTTTATAAGGGGTTGTATCACAATTTTTTGAGAAAATTTTCAAAAAAATAAAAATTTTACCCAGAAATGCCAAGTTGTAGGGAATTTAACTACGAGTTCAGGAAGGTATGCCGTTCCATGTTCGGACAATTAGTTTCGTTTTTATAGCAAAAATACTGACTTTTTTATTGGCGGAACATGAAGACTTCGATTTTTGGCCAAAATCTGATTTTTCGTATAACTTGTTTTTGCTCTAATTTTTGCAAAAATAATCCGATATTAAAACGGCGAACTGTTCTGAGCAGATAACAACCTGATAATTAATATTGGTGCACTCTCCGGCTGATTTGGAAAAATTAAAAAATTTTCAAATTTTCGATTTTTTTATAAGGGGTTGTATCACAATTTTTTGAGAAAATTTTCAAAAAAATAAAATTTTTCGCTGGAAATGCCAAGTTACAGAGAATTTTACTACGAGTTCAGGAAGGTATGCCGTTCCATGTTCGGACAATTAGTTTCGTTTTTATAGCAAAAATACTGACTTTTTTATTGGCGGAAAATGAAAACTTCGATTTTTGGCCAAAATCTGATTTTTCGTATAATTTGTTTTTGCTCTAATTTTTGCAAAAATGCTCCGATATTAAAACGGCGAACTGTTCTGAGCAGATAACAACCTGATAATTAATATTAGTGCACTCTCCGGCTGATTTGGAAAAATTAAAAAATTTTCAAATTTTCTATTTTTTATAAGGGGTTGTATCACAATTTTTTGAGAAAATTTTCAAAAAAATAAAAATTTTACCCTGAAATGCCAAGTTGTAGGAAATTTAACTACGAGTTCGGGAAGGTATGCCGTTCCATATTCGGATAATTAGTTTCGTTTGTATAGCAAAAATACTGACTTTTTTATTGGCGGAAAATGAAGACTTCGATTTTTGGCCAAAATCTAATTTTTCGTATAATTTGTTTTTGCTCTAATTTTTGCAAAAATGCTCCGATATTAAAACGGCGAACTGTTCTGAGCAGATAACAACCTGATAATTAATATTAGTGCACTCTCCGGCTGATTTGGAAAAATTAAAAAATTTTCAAATTTTCGATTTTTTTATAAGGGGTTGTATCACAATTTTTCGAGAAAATTTTCAAAAAAATAAAATTTTTTGCTGGAAATGCCAAGTTGTAGGGAATTTAACTACGAGTTCAGGAAGGTATGCCGTTCCATGTTCGGACAATTAGTTTCGTTTTTATAGCAAAAATACTGACTTTTTTATTGGCGGAACATGAAGACTTCGATTTTTGGCCAAAATCTGATTTTTCGTATAATTTGTTTTTGCTCTAATTTTTGCAAAAATGCTCCGATATTAAAACGGCGAACTGTTCTGAGCAGATAACAACCTGATATTTAATATTAGTGCACTCTCCGGCTGATTTGGAAAAATTAAAAAATTTTCAAATTTTCGATTTTTTTATAAGGGGTTGTATCACAATTTTTTGAGAAAATTTTCAAAAAAATAAAATTTTTTGCTGGAAATGCCAAGTTGTAGGGAATTTAACTACGAGTTCAGGAAGGTATGCCGTTCCATATTTGGACAATTAGTTCAATTTTTATAGCCAAAATACTGATTTTATTTTTGCCCGCATTTTGAATTTGAATCCTGTTAGCTATGTGTTAAATCTAGTGTTTTTTGCAGCTGCCACCCTTTTAACTATCGCCTGTGTTAGATAACGTATATACCCATTTTAAATTCTGGCAACACGTCATTTCCCAAACTGTTACTATTTTCAAACCTCTTTTACTTAAAAAATCTGTACAAAATATAACAGCAATATATTTGATCTATTGACGGCTTACACTGTTTTCAGTTAAAATGTTCATGAACTATTAAATATTTGAAAGAAAGCAAACAGATAAAAATGAAATATACATAAACAAAACCACGCTAAATGCAAATACGAGGAATGTCATGTACTGAGCATTTTTTGCTCACGTTTTGTCAGTTCTGGAATTTGACAATTTAAATTTTAAATAACCTTACAAAAAAACATTATTTTGTCTAAAAAGATGTTGCCATGCTATTTTAACAAATTGATTTGAAAAATTGAAAAAGTGTACCATTCATATCTTAATGCACATACATTTACCACAAACAAAATGTATAAAGTAATTAGTTGGCTTTTTTCCACAATTTGTCACTTTTTTGTGGTCAAATTATCATGATTGCATCATATATTATTGTTGGTTTATTGAACAAGCAACTAAAAAAGTGACAATTTATTTTAGCTAACAATTTGCAAAATCAAATGCGAAAGCAGAATACTGGAGACAATAGTAGCTCAAATTCATAGAAATCTGAGTTTACACGAGCTACGAATATATTTGCTTACATTTCGGTGACAAGACAAAGAAATTTAAGCCATAAGGCGACCTTTTAAGAGAACCGAGTGTGTATTGAAATCCCGATAATTTTCCACATAAAATATAAATCCTACGGTCACCAGGCTAACTATTCAACAGGTGTTTTGACTTTTACACCCCCTTCACAAAGTATTAATAATCATTAAAATATTCATAATTGTGATAAATATATAAAAATAACTTTTCACTAAAACCACAAGGGAATTATTGAAAAGGGGTTCTTTGATTTTTCGACGAGAAGTTGCTATCGCGTTGGCCGCTGCTGTTGGCACCATTAATACAAACAGGTGATTCCCATTCCCGGCTGCATCGCTGAGAGGCACTGCACTCAGTGGGCCGCCAGTTCTAGACGCTTAACAAGTGCGTTTCGTGCCGTCAACCAAATTCGGTTCCACCCATCGCCCATCGCTCATCGTCCGCCGCCCATTTTACGTCATCAAGCCGCCCCCTGCTCTACCCACCTCTCTCTTCTCTCCTCCTCTCTTTCTACGGGATCCTGCAAGGCAAGCCGCTCGCCCACGCAAGCTCTCTCTACACAATAAACAATTATGATTAATTATTCAACTTTTTATTTAAAATGTTAATAGATGGGGAAAAAACTACCATCAGTCTAAGAAAAATAATTTTGAAGTGTACAAAAAAAAAATCTTTTTTTCATGTTTATTATATTTATTTTTCCCTTGAATACGTCAATAATTCATTTTTCTACGCTAAATTTATACTTAATCTAACGTTTTTTTTAATATATCCCCATCTATTTATAACTATAATAATATAAATATATAAATAATATAAATATAATAAAAATATACATTTTTTTTAGAAGATCAGGATAAAGCCAATGTGGTTTGACAAAAAAGTCTGAATTATAAACAGAGTTGAGCATTAATTCGTAGGATAAAATATATGTAGGAAAAGTTGAAGAATTTTCCCAAGTGAATTTAGTCTCAATCAAACCCAATTGAATTAGAATTTTTCGCCGTGTAGCCGAAAGCTCTACTTTATGCTCGAAAAGGAGCAAGAAGAGAAATACTGGGAAAACGCCGGGCAGAGCTGAGGCGTCGTAGAGTAGAGAGAAGAGAACGACAACGAGAACGAGACTTCGAGAGATTCCGATACCGATTCCGATTCGCATTCCGATAGCCGATTCCCGATTCCCGGCGCCTTATAAATACGCAGAGCCGCAGGGCGACGCTTTCATTCTCTCGCAGTGTTTAAAGTGACATGAAAGTGACGACATTGGCGCACTGTAGCAAGTCATGTATCAGCATGTCCAACCAAACAACACAAATCATATTCACGCCAATGGTGAGTTATCGTTATCGTTCGCATTCCGCTAGTTCTTCTTTTTTTTTTTAATTTTTTTGGTTTTTTGTGTCGCAAATTAGTGATGATTATTCGCATTATTTCCATTCCATCTCGTGGGTTTCTGCGGTGCTAAGTGAGCGGGCAAACAATTGCTCGAGTTGCAGCATGTGATGCCAGGTGTGCGTGCTTTTTCGCGTTTTCGCTCCCCCTTTTTTACTACCTTTTTTTTTGGTGTGTGAATTTTGTGTGTGACGCGCATGCGCATGTGCAAAAAAGAACGGTAAATTACGGGCCGGCTAACGGTTTCCGCTGTGTGTGAGTGTGTGTGTGTGTGTGTGTGTGGGAGTGTGCTTGAATGTGCATGATTGCAGCAGAACAGCTGTTCTAATCAGCCCAAAACCAAGAGCCAAGTTCATAAGAGTTGCAAGATAAACAACGAAACTGTGACACGCCCTCCCAAAAGTCGACTTTCCCCAGGGGAAGAACCCCGAAAGCCCCTGTAATTCGCCTTGATTCCGCTCTAGAAACCTATCAAATGGACACTCTATAAAGACTTTAAATCTTTCAGACGAGCACTGGTTTTGATAAGAATTAAATCGTCTTGATTGACACTAGTTATTTTTATCAGTGAGGATTTTTGGACTAAAAAATGTACTTCAAAAATAAACATCTATAGAGTTAAGATCTCAAAAAACATTTAGTCAAATCCCCAGCAAATTTAAAATCGCAGACCATAAGAAATACCCATACTCATTGAATAATTCAAGTGGGAACTAGACATACGATTGAAAGTGAATTCATTGATTTATTGGGTATACCAATCCATAAATTTCGATAAGATAGTCAAAAAGTGTATAGAATTTCGTTCTGCAGTTCTTATTTCTTGATATAAAGAGCTCTGTTCTCATATAAAATCATGATAAACTTGTTTTTAATCTGATAAATTCCGAATCTAATATTAATCTGATATAGGGAATACTACAACAATGGTTCATAAAGTCCTTCCAATATCTCCGCCAATTCCTTTTGGCAAGTGCAAACGTATCTAGTTAGTTATTGCCAATTACTGGCCATGCGACTTTCGTTACATTTCGCTTTCATTTGAGGTTGTTTACGTTATTGTCCCTAAAAGCAATTTTTACGATGGCTAAAGCAGCTAAACTTGGCCACCATTCCCCGGCCCTTTTCAGTGTCAGTTACGCAATCGTTAAAAGCTGCCGGGGGTTGCTTATCAGTGGGTGTCGACTGTACCCCCGACCCGGTCGCAGTAGATATATCTATATGTTCGTCTCCCCAGATACACAGATAGATTCCGATTCCGATTCCGATTTCTATTCCAGCACTCGCGCGGCAGGTGTTGCCTATTTTTAGGCGCCGCCCTCGCATTACTGGCGGAGGTTTAATTATGTGGCCAGCCGTTAAGCCGGCTTTTTGCGCAGATGGGAAACGAGCTCGAGCTCGCCGAGCTGAGCCGAGATTCTTTGGCAGCCGGAAGCCGTCAAAGCCCAAAAGTTGCAGTCAAGCGAGTCAAGGACAAAGTCAAGGCAACGCCAACGAAAGGGGTGGCGCTTCCCCGGTGCGTGGGTGGGCTTTACTGGGTGGGTGGTTGGGCGCTCGGCTGGTTGGCGTGACTGCAATTTGCACTTGACATAATTCGGCCACAAAATGTTGGGCACTGGGAAAATAAAAGGGAATTTTATGAAGGGAAATTAGTGTTATTAAAAATATATTTATTACTCATACGCACTGTTGGCTTTTGATAAAAAAAGAATTTTAATCTAGTTTGCTTTAATTTCAATTATTTATTTGTTTTATTGCTCTTCTTTTTAGTCCAGCGAAATTCAAATTTGACAAAGTTAGAAATGGGAGAACGATTTTTCAACTTAATACTAACTGACATACGTGTCGTATGAGTAATTTTTAAGGGAACAAGATCTTTGGAAAATTAAAATGTTTATTTTCGAAAACATATTTGGGAATCTAACCCTTTGGGGTAGGCTATACATTTTCTAAACCGGTAACGGTGATAACCAACTAGTTAAGAGGTAGTTTTGCATCATTACATAGAATCATAGAATCTTGAACACATTGATTGTCGCATCCATTATTTTCCGCCTTCAGGGCAATTGTGGTAGTTGCCCGTTTATTGTGCACAGGCAAAAATAGTTTGCGGCTGATGATCTGATGCATTTAGCTAATAATTTAGAATTGTTGTCATTAATCACACTTAGAGGGAGAGAGCTGCGATGTTCGCCAGTGGTTTTCCCCCGGTTCTCTGAGATCTAGGAACCTCATCGCGCGCCGTTCGCTTGACTTGTGCAATCCGCTGAGTGTGGGGGCTGTCCCCTTCCCAGTTCCGCCCCATCACCTCCCCAGTTCCGCCCACTTGGCCCAGCCTCCCCACCGAAGCGGAGAACGGCAGCCCTTTATGTAGCCACGTGTTTTAATGGGAAACTTGTGGGGAATGTGCCTAGTCAATGATTTTATAAGACACAAGAATAAATGTATGTATAAGGAATACTACACTCGCGTTACTGACTGTTAGGCTTCGTTTTCAATACAGATTTTAATAAGTCCCATTTTCTGGGCAGTATACTATAAACTATACTAAATAATACTTAAGGAACACGTTTGCTCTCTTAACTAGACAATTTTTAGTTTGAATTCTTGAAATTACACTAGGGGTATTCACAGCCTTATCGTTCAGACAGGATATCAACTGGCAGCACTGGTAATTCTGGGTTCTGGGTTCTGCGTTATGAGTTTTTGATCTACTGGTGCTAACACAGAACCGGGCTCTACGTGGGCAGCCGGACGCCTAGTCATCCACCTCCATTGAAGTAACTTGATTTTCGGGGATTGTATAGGAATCGTCTTTGGGCAAACGTGCCCTTTTCATGGCCTGATGCGCCTGACGCCAACGCTGCCACTTGCTTCGCAAAATTGGCGATTCAACACTGGAAACAGATTTGCCTATCGCTCCAGCTTTCTGCTGGTGAATCTTATTGGGCATATGGGCCAGCTTCTTCACATCCCTCCTAACGGCCATTTTAAGGGTATGCATTTCCTCTTCAATCGATCCAATTCCATGATGCTTTTGTTGAAAATTAAGGGCGTTTCAATTGGCTTACACATTATACCGAAATTCAGTACTCACATGTTGGGGCTTTACTTTTACCATAATTTATCGTTGGCTAAAAAAAATCTTCAAAAAATATAGGAGGTAAAACTGTGCAGCGTTTCCAGTTCGACTCAAAATGTATCGTTGCCTAAAAACTTCAAAAAAAAAAGCTGTGTACTCTGATCCCTGAAATCATTTCATTATACTTTTCCTAAAATAAAATATTCAAGAATTTTCTGCATATAATATAGAAATATAGAAAATTCTTTAAAAAATTTTAATATCTCTTAAATTTATGATGCAATTTTTCCGCCAGTGATCTAATGCTTTTCAGGGTTAAGCAATGTCGCAGTTAGCTGATTTCATTTAAACATGGCAAGATGCGAGGAGAAGGCATCGTCGCCATTACAGAAATTTGGGGGCCAGGGCTAAGAAGTTCGCCATTGTGCCCACGTATTGTCCTTGGCTTTGTCATCCGGCGAGTGCGAGTGCCAGTGGGTGGTGGGTGGTGGGCACGTCCTTTGGCGAGACCCTTTAAAAGCATGCTTTGTGCTTTACTTGCTTTCTCGGGCGCCCAATTCCCCAGCTGCCGTGAAACTTTCACGTCGCTGAAGCGGCGCTCAGGAATCGCAGAACGTGCAGTGGCAGGGCAGCGAAAGTTGGCGGCGATAACACGCAGCCTGCGAGTTGTTATCAGCCGTCAGTTATCAGGCCGAGATGTCCTGGCAAGGACATGGCCCAGAGCGCAGGCGCCGTGAGCAGAGCTTTCCCGCAGAAAACCAGTTTCCCGTTTCCCTATTTCCCTACTTTGGCTATTTTTAACCCAGACTCGGGCCACCAAATGGTGTGAGCAAGTAGCCATGGCTGTGCTATATACACATATATATATATATATGTATCTGAGCAGCTGGCAACGTCACCAGGAGCCGGCTTCCATTGCGTAAGTGCGGGGGGGTGCCATAAAAACAGGTGGCCACCCCGAACCGCCCCCCTGCGAGGCAAGGGGCGTGCCCCATTTATATGTATATACACCGAAATATATACGAGTACCCACACAAAAGCGACACGTGGACCGCTTTCGAATGTCAGCGGCAGCCGTCGCCTATAAAAATTTCATAAATTTGATGAGAAAACCGGCAGAAGTTTGCACAGTTTGTTTGTGCCCTTCTACGGCCAGGATAATCACTTTTAAATTAAATTTTTATTCTATTCTAGCAAACAGAATGTGCAATTTAGTAGCATGTGTGGGCGAAACTGTAAGAACCTTACTGCAAGAAATTCATTTTACAATATTCATATTAATCTGAAATATTAAGGGAATTACTTAAAATGTTGACTAAAAAATAGTTGTTAATATTATCTGACGAATAAAAATATTTAAGGTTATCTATTATGATCCAAATAAATTTCCTCAATATACATATCAATCTGAAATATTAAGATAATTAAAAAATAATACTTAATATTATCTGAAGAATAAAAATATTTAAGGTTATCTATTGTGATCCAAATAAATTTCCTATGAATTTGAGTGAAATTACTAATATTATTTTTCAGCTATCCCTATAGCATGTAGCTAACAGACCCGCTGAATTTTCAGGGAATGCCGGGAAAGCGGGGAAATGTGGAGGGGGCGGTGGGGAAAACGACGAGCCTCTAAAATTCATAGCCGCCCACACAAACAAAAGTTTCGTGATGTACGCTCGTATTTGTGTGTCCTCGCTGCTTGCGTCTGTGTGCGTGTCCTTGCTAAGCTCACAAATAATTGAATGGCGCCCGAGCAGGGAAAAATGGGTTCAATGCCTCGTTTCCATCTGTCTGGTGTTGGATTCTCCCCGCTGGCAACAGCTTGAGAAGCCAATTTCTGTATTTCACCAGAACCCGAACTGAAACCAGAAAAATAAGCATTAAGCTTGTATGAGGAGAAGCTATTCTCGTTTCTAATTTTCAATTCCGATGGACATGTGCCGCAGTTTCCACCATGCATAAGAGATAACGAAGTCGGAAGCAGGACCGTGTTTTCCATTGCAGCTGTTTGATATTATTTTTAGAAGCCTTTTCCAATCAATTTGCATGTATTTACATCGCGTACACTTTGAGTTTCGTCAGCTATTTCCTTGGCCATCGAAATGTTGGGCCGCATTTATTGTCTCCGCGATTTCGAGTGACTTTTCTCAGTGTAATTCTATTTTGCAATCGCCATGCACAAACGAATTTTGTCTAATATTCTCAGCTGCCCCGCAACGAATCCAAATGAATTTATAGCTTTGTAATTATTACGGCCGATCATTAGCGTCATCGCCGACGACGCTGGCAGAGCAGTCGCCATAACGCTCGGCGCGTCACGAGTCAATTAAAAATCAATTGAGTTAAATTGATATGCCGACAGAAGAGGCAACGACAGCCCGATATGAACTAAACTAAACAACGAATGGAGGCAAAAAGGCTGAGGAAAGCAAAACTGATTAGGACAAGATTATCTGCCGGTTTTTTAGAGAGGGGTACGATGGTTTTGACACCGATCTGCGATCTGAGAAGAGTGTGGAGATATATTTATAAAAATTAAATAGAATTCCGAAAGTTGGTATATAACTAACAGATGATCTTAAGATCAGGGGGGTGGGGTTTGTGTCTGTACTATAAAGGCCAAAAGCTTCAGCGCCAAACTCTTTCTATTTTATAATGCTTCAAAGGTGCTAATATATTGCAATTTAGTTTATAATATTAATAAATACTGCATATTAATGATCACTTTAACCTTAGTGGACAGGCATTTTGTATTACCTTCACCGTTGACAATGTCTTTAATTAACACCTGGTTGGGTTTTCTATATGCCAGTGTCACAATTACGGGTGCTAACAGTAATATCAGTGACAAGTTGGCGTTAAAAGGGCGTGCACTGCGAGAACTGGTAGCTAGGAAGTACTAAACCCAAGCCAATATCTTTGTCTTCCTCATGCTCACAACCATACCAAATTTCGTATCGATTGAACCAATATTGTGGCTATTTTTAGTTGGCTTCTTTGGGTCGCCAGAATGTATGCAATACTTAGAACCTGGTAAACTGTACATTCAAAATTGATATTGCAAAAGGAAAATGTACAATTTTCCTCTCTGTATTTTGTGGTCTTATTTTGTTTGTGGTCATTGCAAAATGGCGACACGCCCTCCTGCCACCCACTAGCTTTAAGTGCATGGCTCGCCTTGACATTGACTTTGTCGTTCTTCCGCCCAGACACCCCCCTTTGCCCCCCCCCCCTGCCTTGCTGAATCTCAATTAACAAAAAACTAAAGAAGGCGAAAGGGGGAGGCAGGCAACCAAGCGACGTTAAACGACAAACGATACATTTCAATTAAGACTAGGGCGGGAAACATTTCGACAGCATCCAATAAAACAATATATTGAGCAGGGGAGCTCGGGGACCGCGCAAGAGGTGGCAGAGGTGGGCATGTTTGACGCAAATGGAGCACAGCACATATTGAAATAATAGCAGTTCATAAATTGGGATGTTTATGCGCGGACAGATCTCGCGAACAGGGAGGGATATCACGAAAACCAAAGGATAACTATAAATGAGGCATTTTATTTGTGAAATGATCACTGATCGACTTTAAAATCTAAAAACAAAAACCGAAATAAAAGATCAATAAGAAAACTTAGACTAAAAAGAGATTTTACAATCAAGTTAATTTTTGAATGAATAGCTAATACAAATATCCACACTGAATAGCCTCCTATTCACTTCCTTATGCCAACATTGTTTGCCTTAAATAGTTGCCATTAACCACTTGTAGGCGGTTCGTAACCAGTTGCCAGTGGCTTCAGTGGCAATAAAATTGAATTAGTCGCAGATTAAGTTTCAATTAGATTGCAACTGGTTCACACCTGATTTATCAGCAAAACTTTCACGGCGTGCGATAAAAAACTGAAGGTGTTGAGAGTCAAGGAAAAAGTGAATAAAACGAAAGTGAAAGATAAAGTTAAAAATTAGATTCATTAATTCGCGAGTTGCGGCCACGTATAACCCACTGCTCTGGCTATGAAAAGTGGCCAAGTGGAATTGAGAATTTTGGACATGGACTTGGGACTACGAGAGGGCCATTGACACTTTTGTCGGGACTTGCGGCTCCGAACTCGGGACGTCCATCGATACAGAACAAATCAATTAAGCGAATGGAGAGTGGTTTATTTCGGTCGCATTTGCGGCTCGCGTGTCAGTCGAGGGTTAAGCAAACACTTGTAGCCAAGTTCTTTGATTGATTCGCTGCGGGGAGATGGTTGGTCAAAAACGAGTGTCAAAAGGTGAAGCGCGGACATTCGAGCCGTCGGCCGATCAATCAATCCATCAGTAGGCCATCCAAGCATATTCTTCTAATTAGCACAAATGAATTCGCCACACAAGCAGGCGGGCATTTTCATGCTTCGTTTAATTAACAGAGCTAACCTTAATAAGTAAACAAATAATTTCAATTCGATTTCAACAAGCGTGGCATTCGAATGAATTTCAAGAGAACAGCAAAAAGCCGAAACAAATGGTTGAAATTGGTATTTTACCGAAAATATAATTGTAAAATCTTAGAGATTTCTTAATTAACAAAACATTTATATACTACAGTTTTATAATGTCCCCCAATGTTTTCTCTGTCTCTGTGTTCCTTGTTTTCAATTATTTGATATGACAATTTAAAGAGCCCTTAACGATGACCAATTGTAAGAGATACTAGATTGGGCCATGAATATTTCAGCCTGGTAACAAGGGCTGCTTACTTTCGGTCAGGATCTGAAGAAGCAGCGGACTTATAAAGCGGTCTCTTGTCCTCGCTCTCCCACCCGATCATTTCGATTCAAGAATTTCTGACGCGACACCCGCAACAAAATTAACTGAAAATATTTGACCAACGGCGGCAGCAGAGGAAAATCGCTTTTATTTGGCCGCCAGCCAATTGAGATGCATGAACTTCCCCCGCCGAGCTTTGCATATTTGAAATATTCATTTGCACGTAGCAGCTTTTCTTCGACCCAGAAATTTGGCTGAGCAGCGCGTGATTATTACTCATTTTAGTGCCGCTGACGCTGGCAATGCTTCCCCCGAGCTTCCCATCCTCCCTGGAGTTGCTGGGCTGCACTGAAAGAAACGCAATCGATTTGGAAAGGTGTCAACTTAAATTTAGTTTGGAGGCCAGTTTATCGCCTAATCATTGCTGTCGGAGGGGATCGAGAGGTAAACACCTCAATATTTAAACAAGGGAGAGTGCAAAAATGTTTACTCTAACAAGTCTATAGATAGAATAAATTCTAAAGCGAGAAAATTTCTATTTACTGTTTATCTTTACCTCAAAAAGTCCTCATTCGCTAATTTATGGGGATTTTTTAAATGAGTAGTACGGATTAATTATGTATTTTAATTAATATTATTTAAATATGTCAAAACATGATGAATTATACATATGTGGTGACGTTGGGAAACTTGAATGGATTGGATGCCAATCAGCATAGTATAAGTGTTGGGTGATAATGATATTGCAGAAAGTTTTATTTGTGGTTTTGCCCCTTTAAAGAGTGCCCCTAGCACGTCAGCCGCTGCTGTTATCTACTCTAATATCTTTGCAGTTAGAGTGTCTAAACAATTAGCGTCGAAAATCAGCCGACAAGCCCAAACAGTGTTCGACCCCTAGAAATACGAAGATATATCGCACATCCACACACAATTATCCGCAGCGTCTACGTGCATCGCTGGGCGTAGGTTCTGTTCGCTTAAAGCAAGGTACAGTGGTCCCTCTGCAGTAGAAAATTTGCATAAAATTTATTTGGTGTATTAGCTAGTTGAAAAGTAAGAAAAACAGATAATATAATCAAGTAGAAGAGTAAAACTTAAGAATTCGCGTTTTTAATCTTGTTCTTATAACTTTTAAAAAGGTCCCTCTAAAATCTAAAATTTGCATAACATTTATTTTCTATATTAGTTAGTTAAAAAGTAAGAAAAACAGATAATATAATCAAGTAGGAGAGTGAAACTTAAGAATTCGCGTTTTTAATCTTGTTCTTATAACTTTTAAAAAAGGTCCCTCTGCAATCTAAAATTTGCATAACATTTATTTTCTATATTAGTTAGTTAAAAAGTAAGAAAAACAGATAATATAATCAAGTGGGAGAGTGAAACTCAAGAATTCACGTTTTTTCAAAGGGGTGCCATTCTCACTAATGTAAGCGATTAAGAAACTGAATTTAATCTGGATCAAATTCCAAGTGATAACTGTGCGAATCCAATGACAGGCTTTCAGTTTATGTGGCGCTTCATGTCTGGGGCGTCGAGTTGCTGTCGAGACGCGTCGAAATCACATTTAATAGAACTGCACAAGGAACTCACCCAAAGGGGGGAATTTTGGGTCTGGCTCGTGTTCCGTTTTAATTGACCATTAGTTTTTGACGTCACCAGCTAGTCGTTAAGTGGCTGTGCTCACAGATCAGATTTACATTAATGAAATGTTATCGAAAATATCATTAATTAAGTTACAATGTCTCATGTGTTGCTTATTATTCTATTAAACCTTATTTCTGCTAATTGTCACTGTAAGCTAATCATTCTGAGAACTTTAAATATTTTTATGATGGAAAAACTGCGCTCTCGAATGCATGAATAAACCGAAGTGATCGATTTACTGAACGTCTCAATCACTTGTTTACTTCTTCCCCGCCCTTAAAAAGTGTGCAGCTAGCTTTCGATCACTTGTTGACTGGCAAGTATCTTCGAGTAATATAACCGCCGCCTGCCACGCCCCCTTCGACAAGTGATCAACAAAGCAGAAAAAAAAATAAATCGAAAAATTCTCACAGGCCGCGTGACTTTTATGACAGCAAATACATTGAGAAAAAAGCTGAGCAAGAAGAAGCTGGCTGAAGCTGAAAAACGACAGAGAGCTTAGCGTAGGAATCGTTTATTTATGTTTATGTGCCCGCATATATAGAAAGAGTCTGTGTATAGACGTATATTATTTATTTTTAAACGCACACCGGCGGTCAGTTCAATAGGGCTTTGCAGTTGCCATTTTAGGATGTATTGGAGGTGATTTAAATATTTTCAAATAGCTAATTTGATATGCCTTGAAAAGAAATATATCAATCTGAATTCTGAGTAAAAGTTTATTCAGATGGTTCAACGTGACGTATACTTAACTTATATCACGCATACGCAGTGTTGCACCAAAGGGAGGTATTTCCTATTCGATGCTAATTTCTTTGACCCAGCTGTACGAGTGCATACGTAGGCGCTATGGCGTGTGTATCCAAATCTTTGGATACGTATTATATTTATGCTCGTGCAGATATCTATTTGTTCAGCACACTATCCTGGTACATATTCGAATTTTGGGGGCAAGTCCAGTAGTGAGTGGCAGAGTGAGAGAACTTTGGAACTATGAATGTACATAGGGTGTTATGTACATACATGCGGTGGGCTGATGAAATCTCGATGCCTCGTGGGCGCCGAGATCCAGTGACGTAGACAAGCAGACTCTCGATGGGATGATGGGGAGTGCGATATTCTAGCTGCGAAAGTGTGGCCAAGGGAGTCGGGCCGGCACATGACCATTAATAAGCGGCCAATTGAGGCAAATGAAATGCGCAACCAACAATTAATTGAGAGGAGCCGATGAATGGAGGCGACTCACTAGACTGCAGATCTGCAGAGAACCGAACCGAACCTTCTGACGTCGCCGGGGAATTAGCCGACTAATTCAATTTGAGATTTTTATGCAAAGCTATTAATAGCCGGGCAAATCGAGAGAGGATGCCTTCACCTTGACAATTCTATAATCAAAAAATATATATCAAACCAAGCGACGACAGTCGGCGCGAATTGCATAAATCAGTTGGAAGGAGGAGGACTTTTATACGTACGCAGTGTGTCACGTAGTCAGCGGGGCAAAGTAAGGAAAGCGAGCGAGTTCCGAAGAAATACAGAGAGTATTTGTACGGGGATACAAATTTAGGTGTTATAGGTAAGAACCGTTGGCTTTTGGTAGCTTAAATGGGCATTACCTTTGCTTTCACTGTGTTAATGACTCATATCGTTACCGTAGTCTTTATAATCTTTGATTAAAAAACACGGTCAGTAGTAAAATTCACACAGAACGGATTGACATAAATATTAAACTTGATCTATTATGTTATTTTAAGTATATAAAAATAACTAAAAACATCAAAGTAAATAATACAATAATTTTAAATATTAAAAAACAAGGTTTTTTATATTATACATATTATTTTAACCAGTTACCAGAAATTCAACTGTAGCCTCAACCGCTTATCTGTTTATCCTTATTATTATTATTATGATATGATATTTCAGACCAGTTACTTTAAAGTGGCCCTTTCCCATTCGATGGATATTATTATTATCCTCGACAAAATGAGAGCTGGCTGTACCCTTAACCTCGCATCTCGAACCCCATCTCGTTTGGAGAAAGTGGTTACTCTCTGGTCGTCGGTCGTCGGTTGTCGGCTGTTTTTCCGGCGCTCGGCCGCCCGAGTACCGCTCGTCAAGCGCTCGGCGGAAAGCTTTCGCCGGGCGGACTATTTGACGCCGCCGCCATTTGGGATGCGAACAGTTGCCTGCGAATCGCCGCCCACTGCGCTACACTTTTTTTGGCCCGCTCTTGTTTTTTCGAAACACTTCTTGTACTTGCATATATATACACATATATATATTTCGTATTCGCTGAGAGCTGAAATTCGCGGCGAAATAATTTTAGCAACTTGTTATCCGTCCATGCCATGCGCGATAAAATATCACAACTATTTTGCTTGCAAAAGAACGCATGCAAAAATAATTCAACAGATAATAACAGAGGTGTGTGTGTGTGCTGGAGTGTGTGTGTGTGTGTGTGTTGCAGTGTGCGTGCGAGTGTGTCATAGGTCCATTCATAAACTCTGGCTACACAGGAAACAAAATTTGTGCGGTCGCAACATATACGTTCTAGTGGTCGCCTCGGTTGTTTTTGGGCCACAATCGAATATAAATCTTTTTTTTCTGTTGCTAATCCATGTGATCTGTTCTCTGCTCTCTCTTTCTTTGATACACCGCTTGTGATCCGATCCCCGCGATCCTCCAGGACATAATGTGCCAACAAAAGCAACGAGCAACGGGACCATGTGCGCCAATGGGGCTCTTGGGACAGAAGGGCCCGAAGCGCCAGAGACCGACGCATCAGGGACCGGGCGGATGCGGAAGCCGCTGGAGAGGAATGGCTCAACGCAGAACCACGCTGTTCACCTCGAGAGAAGGTAACGATCGCTAAAAAGGTTTATTTGCACCCAAAAATATACAGGGGGGTTAAGAAAATCACCTAGTAAATTCAATATAGGTAGTATTACTTTAACTAGAGCTAGTAGTCAAATTCCTCAATTCTTAATGTAATATATTTACTAATATAAAATTCTGATTAAATAAAACGGTCAGTGTCAAAATTCACCCAGAACGGATTGACATAAAAATCTAAAAAAAAAAACATAAATTCGGAAATAATTAGGGGCAGAGTGTGAGTTATAAATTGGAATCATTAGAGATCCCAAAGTGCCTCAAAATTCGACTTTTAATAATATATAATATTATAATAGTTAAAGTAATATTAATTTTTGTATATTTATGATGTTTTTGTATTCTTGTACTAGATTTAGATTTTTACAATATTTTAATAGCTTATCTTATTAAGATATATGAGCTATTTGTTTTCTTATAGTTTGTCAGTTCTCAATTTCATATTTATAAAAATGGTTAGAGCTTTAGAAAATAAAAGTAATTTTTTATAGTCCAAAGTAATATTATATTGTTGTTATCAAAGATACTTTTTTAAGGAAGTTTTAAAAATATGTTTGGCACTAAACTTCCGAATATGTTTTCAGTGTAGACGTAACCATTTTCTATTTACTTGGTTCAAAACGCGCCATCCACTTGATTTGATTTTATCACATTGTTGTCAATTAAACGATTTACTCAACTCGCTCAAAATTAACAAGTTCACGGCTCTACTTTTGACATCTATCCACCAATACTTATTAACTGCAGACTTTACTGAAAAGATCTTAGTGATGAAATCATGTCTTTGGTTATAATTTCGTATTCCTTTAAATCAAGTATTTCAATTTTTACTGAATATTTAGAAAGCTATTAGGTCTTTTGTTTATATTATATCTTTTTTACTAGCACTGATAATAAATTCATTCAAAACTCAATTTATTTACCCCTCTTTTTCTTCTTTTTCAGGCTGGGCCTCTTCAGTGGGGTGGCTTTAATTGTTGGAACTATGATAGGTGAGTGTAGAACTTATTCGGATGTGCCTCCTTTCAAACCGTTTGTCAAAACAAATGCATAAAACATGGGGACAGGAATGTAGCAGCAACCAAAGTGGCCCCAAAAAACACGAACACTCAATTTTCCTTGGATTGTGTGAAACAATTCGACGGTTGTTTTGTTGAATTCGCTGTCCATTCCCGCTTGTTAATACGTCTTTCTCTCTGGGAGTCGCTGAAAAATATTGAGGCACATTTTTTCATTCGTTTTTTTTTCGTTTTCTTGGTTAAGATTGGAGGCGCGCATGGCCAAAAATACGTACGCATAAATTTAGCTATATGTACGCCATGGTACATATATATACACACACAGCCTTAGCCCCTGCCTCTAAATGTATGTACTGTCTGTCTGTCTGTGGGTGTCGGAGGGTATAGATATATAGATACGCAATCGGCGTGAGAATAAAAGTGGCCGAGGGAGGGGAAAGTGCGGGGGATTGCGTGGATTAAGGGCACTTTCCGGGCATATTTATAGGGGCAAAAAGGAAAAGGGGTAGCTTCAAGAACGTGGGGAAGGTGTGGTTACATCACTATGGACGGCAGTCCATGTAGTGACGAAGCGCACCAGGAGAGTGTGCGAAGGCGACTACTATTATATAGCCGCAGAATTGAAAATCTGCTGTAATGGTCCGATCCTCGCGAGTGATACACCAAATTAAAGGTATTCCTAAAACTTAAAGGATTGCATACCAAGACCTCAAGAAAATCAATTGGTTTGGGAGAGAGAGCGGTGAAAGTGTAGAAGTGAAAATTTAGAAATTTGGATCTGTTGGGGCCGGTGGGGATAATCGGCCCCCCGCACTATGTTAGTTGTATTCCTACTGAAAATGCGCTTAATATGAGGGGTCATATCAGAAAATCGGACGCTCCGTTCAAAAGTTATACCGAAAACAAGATTTTCTTCTTCTTCCCAAAATGAAATTTTAATTCTGTTTGTCAGTTTGTCTGTGTGTCCCAAAACATGGTTTTAAAGTCCTGAAAATTTGATATGATGTTCAACAGCTCGATATAAGAAACTTTAGTTCTACCACTTTTGGAAAAACCCGCTAGTTTAGCGGGAAAACAGCTAAAAATAGCTAAAATACGGAAGGCTGTAACTTCTAAACTACTGAAGCTACAGACTTGTGCTGTATCTCGTTTGAAAGGTATTTTGAAATGCTGTAAGCGCCCCCTATATGTAATTTGTGTAAATGTTATAGTTAAAAAGATATGCACAAAACAAATTTTTTTTTAACTTTTTTTTTAGCTTTTTTTTATTTTTCTCAAAAACGGCTCTAACGATTTTCTTTAAAACTTTAAACTGTATAGCCCTTGAGATTCCTTAAATTTTGGTATATAACACATTACTGTAAAAAAACCTAAAATTTATTCATTCGGCACGCTACAACAGAAAACTTTCGTGTAGATATTAAATATTTGTTAAAGCGGGTCGAAAGAGTAAATTTTAGGTAGCGTACTTATTTGGTCGCATCTAAAATCATTTTTCGTCACAAAATTTGATATCAGAACTTTTGTACGTTGAAGGTGCGATCGTCACTATTTTTATACCTCGTTAAGAGGTGTTTTTGTTTGATCCAATACAGTTGTGGCCAAGACAGCAGGAGTTTATCTGGTTGATTTGCCATCAATCTCAATGTAATCTGAAAGTAATGACTATGCTAAAACTTAAGTTAGCCTTATTTGATCTCTAAAAAAAAAAACAAAAAATATTGGTATTTTAAGGGGTTTACTATTTTACATAATAATAATAAAACTTAACAAAAACTCTTTTAAAATTTATAAGATATAGAGAAATGCTGGTTATGTTCCCTTACAAATGTCCTTTAGACCAAGTTATCCCTACAAACTTAGCCACATCTGTATGCGCTCTAAAAGCCAGGTTCACAGGCAGTGAAGTAAAGTACCCACATATTTATGACACGAATAGCGCCTATTGCCGCCGCTGCACTTTGACCTTAGGCAATGGCGCCATTTGTGACACGCTACCAAATTGTTGCACGCCTTCAGTTTGGGCTTCTCTGGATTTCTCTGCAGAAATACCACTATTTACCGGTATTACGCATTCGCCGCGTGGTCGGAGCTTTCGCCGAACTTTCATCCGCCCACTGATGACGTCTGCAACACCCCCAAACGTGCGCCACCACCCCCTCATTAGCATACACGGGGTTGAATGGGAAACGTAGGGAAAACAATGTGGGCCCTAATCAGCTGTTTTCCCAGCCGCAGCTGTGCTATACGTATATCTATACCTACATATATCTATATCATATCCCACTCTTTTTCTCATCCACAGGGTCTGGAATTTTTGTGTCACCCTCCGGTTTACTGGTTCGCACTGGTTCCGTTGGAGTTAGCTTTATAATCTGGCTTGCCTGTGGTGTGCTCTCCCTGCTGGGTAAGTCTATATTACTGATATACTGTGCCACCCCAAATCCGAACCCAAAGCAACCCCCAAATGTGTGCACCATCACGTGCAACTGACCCACTTAGCGACGCCAAGTGGCCGAGTCCCAAAATCCGACCCTGCACTCATCACAACTTGTTGCACGGCTGGCAGAGGGCCAAACTTTCGCGGAATCTCACACCTCCCAATGTTGTGCACTATACACTTGGAAAAATAAATCGTTCTTCGCAATCCACAAAGCATTTTTTTAAAAATATTTTGTACTATTTTCCTCAATAATTTCGAACAAACTTCAAGATTCTTTGAGAATTTAAGAAATGAGAATTAAAAATCCTATATCTTTGATCCTTATAGACCATGTCTTATACACCCATCTAATACTTTCCCCTCCCTCACTTTTCAGGCGCTCTGGCATACGCTGAACTTGGCACGATGAACACGTCGTCGGGGGCGGAATGGGCCTACTTTATGGACGCCTATGGACCGGCGCCGGCATTTCTGTTCTCATGGGTATCGACTTTGGTGTTGAAGCCATCTCAAATGGCTATAATATGCTTATCATTTGCACAGTACGCCGTTGAGGCCTTTGTGACGGAATGCGATCCGCCCAGGGGCGTGGTGAAGATGGTCGCCCTGGTGGCAATTGGTAAGGGGATTTCCTTTTCTGAGGATCAATACCGGAACTGATAGCTATAATAATGATACCGGAACTGATAGCTATGATAATAAAAGCACTAGAAATATTTTAGGGAAATATTTTAGATAGGAAATCCTTTTTTTTAAACCCATGCGGCAAACATGGGTTGAAATCACTCCATAGCACACATGTAAATATTGGGTAAAATTTTGGATGCTTTAGCTTTACTGGCTTGGGCTCTGCACTGATTCCCTATAAATTTCAACGGTAGTTTTATATATAAAGCACATGTACATATTTCAATTCCTGTATTGATCCTTTTGCCATATCTCTTCCAAAATACTAATGAGCTTCTTCGGTACAGTGATGATCCTGTTCGTGAACTGCTACAGCGTCAACCTGGGAATGGCCGTGCAGAACGTGTTCACCGCCGCCAAACTGGTGGCCGTGGTGGTCGTGATCTGCGGCGGAGCCTGGAAACTGATGCAGGGCAACACGCAGCACCTGTCGAATGCATTTAACGGCCCGATGCCGAATGTGGGCGCCATCGCCACGGCCTTCTACACGGGCCTGTGGGCGTACGATGGCTGGAATAACCTGAACTACGTCACCGAGGAGATCAAGAATCCCAGCAAGAATCTGCCGCGCTCCATCATCATCGGCATTCCGCTGGTGACGCTCTGCTATGCGCTGATCAACATCTCCTACCTGGCGGCCATGTCGCCGCAGGAGATGATCGAATCGGAGGCGGTGGCCGTCACCTTTGGCAACCGCATCCTTGGGGCGCTGGCCTGGCTGATGCCGCTCAGCGTCACCATCAGCACCTTTGGCAGCGCCAATGGCACGCTCTTCGCAGCCGGCCGGTAAGGAAAACTACTAGGATAGGCAATTAGGGATATAGTAACCATATAAAAATGCTAAAGAACATTTTTAGAACACCCGTCTTATTGTTTATTATCCTTGCAGCCTCTGCTTTGCGGCCAGTCGAGAGGGTCACCTGCTGGACATTCTCTCCTACGTCCATGTGCGCCGTCTCACACCTGCCCCGGGTCTAATATTCCACGTGAGTATCTAGTACTAACTCTGCTTCTCATACCACATAGTCATAATTCCAAACTGACCCCTTCCTGGAGATCAAATTGTACATCTAACTGAAGCCTACTTGTAACTATATCCTATTATCCCCCCCATTATATCTGTTCGATAACCCATGTGAATATGAATGTGAATGCGAATGCCCGTGTATCGATCCGATCCTCGTTCTAAACTCCCCTCTTTCTCTGTATCTTTCTCTGTGCGTATTTATCCCCGTCTCCAGTCGCTGATTGCCTCGGCAATGGTGCTGCATGGCACGATTGATTCGCTGATTGATTTCTTCAGCTTCACCGCCTGGATATTCTACGGCGGCGCGATGCTGGCCCTGATCGTGATGCGCTACACCAAGCCCAACCATCCGCGGCCCTACAAAGTGCCGATCATCATTCCCGTTGTGGTCTTGGTCATCTCCGTGTATCTCGTGGCGGCACCAATTTTCGAGACCCCGCGCGTTGAGTATCTCTATGCCCTGCTCTTCATCTTTGCGGGCCTGATCTTCTACGTGCCGTTCGTCAAGCTCGGGATGACGCCGAGGTTCATGAGTAAGTGAAGCTGAAAGGATAGAGAAACCACATTAGATATGAAAACTAATACAAGAATGAGAAACGCGAATTCTTGGGGATTTTCAATTTCGTATAATGTGGTTTCTCTACACCGATTTTCCGAGATTCTTCAAGTTCTGATCTCCGGTTTTCCCCACACAGACAAGGTGACGCTGTTCTTCCAGCTGCTGCTGGAGGTGGTGCCCACCTCTTCGATGGCCATGTTCGAGTGATGAATCCCCGGAAAGTGCTCAGGTTACGGGGTCACCAATCTCGGAAGAGGAGACAAGCAAATACATTCACTTAATTACTATACAAACGAGGATATGTGAGGAGTGAAGCAGACAGGATGCAAGGATAACCAGGGGGTTGAGATGGGAATGTGGAATGTTAGGAGCAACCTATATTGATATACTGACGTTGTCGTTGACAAAGTAGTGCTAGAGAAACAGAAACTATTTGAAATAGTCTTTTTATGCTATGAGCTGGTTATATTCAAAAGGTTATATATGAATATACAGATATTTAGTGTGGATACATATACATTTGTGTATCTTTTATGTAGCGCGCATAGGCCAAGTTGCATAGTTGATACGTACGTACGTTTATACAAACGAAACAAATCTATATATATACATATATTTTTGTGTTCTATTAATTAAAGTTCAAGACAAATGACAGAAACAACTTAAGAAACACACACACACACTTGAACAGTCGAAAATATCTTTGCCAAGCGGTTAGAAAAGTGGTTCGAATGGACCCCGCAAAAATACTACGGGGTATTTGGGAAGGGTTAAGGGGTCTTGAGTACAGTGCCGCCAGGAATCGATGACACCACCAATATCCGTACAGTACCCACCTAAGTCAACACTCGCCGCAGAGCTTTCGGGTTCATCCTTGTTTGTTCTCATTTCGATTTTCCGTTGGCGTTGTTGTATACACCCACACTATATACGAGTTTAACGATCTAGAGATCGGCTGGAATAGCAATATTTATATACTACATGTATGTGATGGAGCGGGATGGATAATGAAGGCGATAATAATGAGGGAACCGATGATGAAACCCAAAAAGGACAAAAGCTTAATACAAACATCCCAACTGAATGTTTCTAACTTTGTGCGACAAAAGCGCCACCTGGCGGACGGGATCGCGTGTGAAATTCGTAGGACTGGAAATAGGCATTAAAGATTTGTAATTGATACCAAAGTAAGGTAAAGAAAACAAACACTGAGAAAAATTCAAACAAAAAAATAGAAAAAGCCATTAAAAAAAGGAAGAAAGAAAGAAAAGCAAACATAAATACCACTATGGATACTTGTTAAATACATTTTTTTTTGCGACTTCTGTCTGCTTTGACAAATCGTTGCAACCAAAGCTAGAATTAGACTTATAGAGACGGTTAACTTCTAAATTACTATTACTTTTTTTTCAATTTGTTTTCGGTTATTCGCTTTTCGTGGAGGACTCGTCGTACACGAGTTAGAAAAAGACAGCAGATGCAGGTGCCGTCTCGCTCGCACCCAAGTGCCGGCTGCAAACAAAATACAAGAATTTACCATTTTTTTTAAATACTATATTTTCTTTCACTTTTTTTTTGTAAATTTCTCGCTATGCTCTCATGTTCTCAATTGTCTGAACCGATATACAAAAACAAATTTATATCTTTACCTATTTATAGGGATACTACAGAACTTACACACACACACATAAATATATATTTATATAATTTGTTAAGTTTATAAATTTTATAATTTTATTACCAAATATTTACAATGAGCTAAACCAGAGGTAACCAGAACAAATCGAAAATCTCTATCTATACATGTACCTACCACCTAATAACAAAAGAATTGTATTATGTAAACCAGAAATTGACGAAATAAAGTTTTTGAAACACATCTTCTGTATCTTTTTTAAATTCGAGATCTTATTCTTTTGAAATATTTTATTTATTATCACTACTATTTGCTTCAAGCAAATAACTTACATTAACCTTTCAATTTGAGGCCTTTAAGAAAACAACAAAAGGATAACAAGTACAAATTAGGTGGTATTTTTTAAAAACCTTATAGGTATTATATCAATAAAATGCAGTAGGACAACTTTCGACCAATCATCGGCTACGTCTGCCGTTTTGCCTGGCGGCTTTTTTCGGCGGCGTCGAACTCCGGAAACAGGATACCGATCTCCCGAAGCGCAGATGCTTCGCTGTCGGATCCGTGGCAGGCATTGCGCGTATCGGATAGACCGTACAACGCTCGGATACTGTTGGGATCGCTATATACGGCGCGGAACACCTTGGTGGGTCCCAGAAGACTTCGCCACTTCTGGATGCAGGCCTCCGACTGAAGGATGAGAGCATAACAGGGTCCGCTGGGGGAGATATATATTTATAAGTACTGATTTACTGGAAAGTTGGAATCTGAGGTGTTCGTAAAACATGAAAAACCCAAAAATTTCAAAATTTCAAAAAAATTTTTTTTTACCATTTTTTTCATTTTAGATAAGGGGTTATGTCATAATTTTTTTAAAAAAATTACATCAAATTAAAAATTTCAGGTTAATTACTACTATACTATAATTACTACTTCAACAATGTATGACTTTTCACATTTAGGTCATTATTGTTCCTGTTTTGGAAGAATATCCTGATTTTTAAGGGAACAGATATGGATGGTTCGGTAGAAATATAAATACAAATATAAAATTGTAAGAAGGATAGATATCTCTTTTAGAATTGGATAGATATCTCCCGATTGCCAACCTGTTCATAAAGCTGGTGAGGCGGTGGTAGAAGAATTTGCCCTGGTGCTCCGCGTAGAACCGCTCCGAGAGTTCTTTCGTAATGCAAACCTCCTTCTGGTCGAGGACCGTAAAGTTCTGGGAGATCAGGGCCCGGATCTGCTGCATCGCATAGGTGTTCCGCAGGACGTGCGGCTTAATCAGGGCCAGCGTTATTTCCATATCCTGGCTTCTATAGTTTTTTTTTAAACTCAAAATTAAAAATGTAAACAAATTGGCCAGTCGGATATATATATGTACATATAGTACATCGATATATGTGGGGAAAATCAATCGAAATGTGCCGGTCTCCACTGGAGCATACTTTCGAATTAATAATTATTTAAAATAACTAAACAGTGATGTAGAACTAGGCTGACAACGTAACATAGACACATTTTTTATTAATTTTATAATGTTAATTTTTAAATTACGAAAGAAAAGGTGGCAACACCCCAACGCGTTATCGATAGTGGGCATGGGCAACGATAGTTCCGCATCGCGGCGTTTTGCAACACTGGCCTATCAGCTGTTTATGCAATTACACAAGCAGCCGCTTTTTAGTCGAATTTCCTTTAGTTTTACCAGACTTATTTGAATTAAAACCGCACCATGCCGTTCATGAAGGGCCGCGAGCCCATCCGGCGCACCCTCAAGTACCTGAATGCGGGCAAGCTGGTGCTCAAGGACAAGGTGCGCATCTTCAGCGTCAATTACAACACATACGGCGATCATCACGCGGGAGCCAGGTAGCTATAGCTAAAATACATAAAATATAACTAACTATTGAGCACTAACTATGGTAACTATGACGCCCTGCAGGGACTTTGTGTTCTGGAACATACCGCAGATCCAGTTCAAGAATCCCGAGGTGCAGGTGCTCACCCTGAAGAACATGACGCCCTCGCCCTTCGTGCGCTGCTACTTCGACGACGGCCGCGACATGCTGATAGATGTGGACGGGCGCAACCGGGACGACATCATCGAGCACCTGGTCCAGGTGGTGGGCAAGACCCGGTAAGCAGATGTATCTCAGTCGAGATGGAACCTCCTTTGTCCACCAATGGTTTCCACATGTTCACTTCAACTACATAGCCCTTATGGTAAATCTTTCATTAGGGAAGAAGTAGTATAGAGTATTCCCCATCCTATAGAATACTATTGTAATATGCAGCCACTTCTTGAAACTCTAGGATGTTCGAAGATCATTCGAATCAGGCTTTATTTTTGATACAGGCTTTCAACTAATCCTTGCTATGTAGTTCTTATCATTAAGTACAAAGTATGTGGTATATCTGGCAGTCGAATGAACTTGTTGCAATGTTAGTCAGGCCATCCATGTGTGTAGAATGTACACCTGTTTCTGGGTCAATACGAGACTAATCGGGCAATTTACGACAGAACTGTAGAAAAGTTCAAACATAGTGATCCAAGGTTCATTTATCTTTATCTGCATACAAATTATGGCCGTTTTAACAAGATGGGTTCGCTTAACAAATATGTTTGGGTAGTAAAAACCTCTTCCGTTTGACATTCGCAGCGAGCAATTGGATGCGGAGGCCCGCCTCAAGGAGAGCAAGGACAACCCGGCCAACTTTGGCTACGGATGCGACAGGCACTGCATCTGCGAGATTCCCGGCCAGGTGCCGTGCCCCGGAACCGTTCCGCTGCCCGATCACATGCGCGGCAAGGTCAAGTTCGCACCCAAATAGACGTCTCTTCCTCTGATTGTTCCTTTTTTTAATAAATTAATTGTAAATTACACCTGCAAGGCTCGTCTGCTGAGGTAGCGCCCTAAGTACTAAAGATTTTTACACACTACGAGGGTGAGACGATTGATGGCGATGACGTCGGACATCCTAGCGCCGCTTGGGCCTCTGCTGTCGATGATATGGGGCCGAGGACTTGCCGTAGCGCTGCGTTCCGTCGCGGTCCTTGTTGAACTGGTAGCGCTGGATGAAGGGCACGTTGGCCTCTCCCCTGCCCGCCGTATTCAGCTCGAGATTGTCGTCCGTCTGCCGCTCCAGCACTTTCAGCTTGGCCTCGATGGCGCGAATGGCCTCGGTTTTGCTGATCTTCTCCTCGCGCTTTCCGGTGCCCAGGGCTGGTATCTCCAGACGCGGCTTGGGCTTCTGTAGATCGTCCTGTGAGTGAAGGAGTTTTCGTTGTTAATAAGCAATCATTTTCAAAGCCTCTTGCTGTCGCTTACATATTTGATGTTCTTGGCCAGGCGCACGGCTATCGAGCGGTTTCCCACGCTGGTTCCGTCCAGTTTCAGCAAGGCATTGGTGGCTCCTTCGTTCTGAAAGGGATTGTGATTGTGTTAGCAGTGGCAGGTCGTTTGTCTGGCATCGTCTAGCACCCACTAGGTGCAGCGTACCCACCTGCGCGAAGGTGACAAAGGCGTAGCCCCGCGACTGTCCCACCATGGGACCGCCCTTGTGGAACAGCATGTCGAACTTCTCGATGGCGCCGCATTTTTGCATCAGTTTGAGGAGTTGAAACCGATAGGGGGCAATGCAAAAGGAACTATTAGCATTAGCAAAGCAGCGTTTTTCGGCCACAACTTACTCGGTGATGCGCGAGTCCAGGTTTCCCACCCAGATGCGTCGCGTCTCCTCGGAGTTTCCTCCTCCACCGCCGCCGCCTGCCGAGCCACTCGATCCTGCCTGCGAGGACATTTTGGACACTCTTAAGGATCTGGATGCGGATTACAGAGATTTGGCCATTTTGCTTGCAAAAAAAACTACTACTTGGCAGTGTGACCAGACAAAAAATTGTTTTTCTCCCTAAATAATCTCAGCGTCGATTTCTCCCCAAAAAAAAATAGTTTTCCTCATAATTAAAAAGTAGGTTCATTTGTAACGTCAAGTTAACTTTTGTTTACTGGTATTTACGGTCCCTAACAAGAACCTAAAGTTTTCCCCTAAGCAAACGGAAAAGTCTAGGGGAAACCCCTGTCTAAGAAATCGATATTTTTCAGGGAATCACCGGTAGTGCGGTGGGTGTACTTACTAAACTAGGGGCTTGACACGGCTAAATATATAAAAACCGCCAAAAAATAAAACTTACTTAATATTTCAAGTTTATATTCTATATATTATACACTTTAATTTGCCATTTACACAAAACAAATATGTTTCTGATCAGAAATACACTGTTATTTTTATCCGCGATTACATTTTGCATATACTTATTGGGCCTTCCTGGCCCTAGAACCTTATTCGTTCCTGGTGCTTCTTTGGCTTCAATTATTTCGGAATTGAAATAAGGGTCCCAGGCTCGTTGATCTTTGTTTATAGTGAAACGACTTGAAATCCTTTTTTTAGATCTAAGCAGTTCTTATCTCTGTGATTGCAATCACATGCACAAGGCATATAATATGAATAAAATATACACATTAAAACATTTTATAAGAACTCTTCTGTAATTCTTAAACGTTTGATTTTTAAAGGTGTCCTCACTTCCCAGTCAGCAAAAGGAGTTCGGCGTCTTAGAACGGGATGACAAACCGAGAGAGATCCGCAAAACCCCTTGAAATATGCAACAGCCGTGCTGGGGACAGGAGGGAAGTAACGTGACGGGGACTCATGTAGACACTGCTAATGCGCATTGTATGCGATAAGTTCCCCAGGACCTTTTGGCCGCTCTGCCCCCTTCCATTTCCCCGTGCGACGACTTCCGACGACTTCATTTCTGGACACTGACTGGATGCGAGTGCAAAACTGCAAGTTATTTGCATGAAGAGGGTAAGTTTGGCATAACAAAATTGAGGAAGATCTGGAATATAATATTATCTATTTAGAGAACTTGAATATTTTTAGTTACAAATTAGTTACAGACAATGTTTGAAATATTTGTAAAGATATTTTTAACAATTTTAGTTCGATCAGAGGGTATTTTGCCAGCGAGGGGAACTTCGCTTGTCGCTTCACATGTTAGTTTTTGGCCCGGTCCCATCTCTTCGTTCCTGTCCTCACAAATTACCGTCGTTGAGCTGAAGCACCACTAACAAGCAAGAGGATGGGGAAAAGGTCCTGCAGCCGAGGTCCTGGCGATGCAGATGAGTTAGAGAGCGATGATAAAAAACGGGCTCTTGATCTTTGTCCCAGCATCCACCATTTATTTAAATAATTCACCGAGACGCCGGCTTCCGTTCCACGATGCATATCGAGTTTGTCCAGCCAGGACGCACTCGCATGCATGTGTAAGGACCAAAAGCCGGACACTCACAAAAAAAAGCATCTCAAGTGCAGCTCTTTAAGCTTCACTGCATCTAAATACTTTTTTCCAAGTGTACAATACACTTAAACGTAGAAAAGACTAGCAATTTTTGGCCAGGATTCTTGAATAAATATTTTCGAAATATAATTTGAATCGCTTGGTCTTTAAAAACAACTTGCAGTGCATCTCAGAAATGCATTTTAGTATGCATGCTGCAATTTCTATATCCACATCCTGCTCCGCTCCTTATTCGTATGCCAATTTTTTATGGCAGAGAGAGCTGGGAGCAACATGTTGGTCATTTTCTGCATACGTAATTCCTCCAGCAAATCACTTTATGGCGCCAAAATGGCAATTTAGTGGGGGGTGCAGGTCATACGAATTACCCGTGGCGCATTGAAGCTTTAAGTTCCCAATTTGATTTCGAGGTCCTTTGGCGAAAAGAAAGTTTTACCACGAATATAAAAGGTTTTTGTAGGTTTAAAGATCTGAAAAGGGTCAAGATTTATCAAATATTTTTACAATATATATTGTAAGTTAACCTTATACGTTTTCTCCACTATTTTTGTAATTTAAGAAGCACTTCCAAGTGGCTCCAATTATGGATTTAATAATTTCCTCCCAAGGAAATGCTCTACGAAGTGAATTTCCGTTGAGGGCAGACTTTGCTGTTTTATTTTGTTTTCGGTGCCATTCCATACATATGTCCTCACTTATCCACTGCCACGCCCTGTTCCTTTTCAGCCCCGTTACGCCCCCTTTCCAGCCACTTCCCCCTCCCTCCTCCTGAGTCTTTTAACCATTTTGCCTTGTGTTCACCGCGCCGGCGGCAAATTGCAAAATGGACACCATTTTTTTTGGTTCTTCTTTCTTTTTTGAAACATCGTTTTCTCTTTCTAGTTCATAAATATAACTGCTTTTATAAATGCACAAGACTACACTGCAAAAAAAGCAGCAAGCAAAATTTTTACAATATTTAAACCTATTTAATTTGCTATTAAAATCTGAAAAAAACAAACAAAATAGGTATTTCTTTGAATTTTCTATTTATCTGTTTAATATTTTAAATGCATTTAATATTTTTTCACGTGCTTATAGTTTAGATATGCTGATATGGAGGAGGGGGCGTGGCGTGGCGAGGGGGCGGGACTCGAGTGGGGGTGACACGCATGCAAAACTTTGTATAGGAAGCAAACCAGTTCAAGTGCTTGGAAAAGTAAAGTCGTCTGGTGACTTAAGTTGTTATAAAAATGCAAATTTTTTACAGCTTTTGCCATTTCCTAGAGCAACATCACGATGAAAGGGGGGCGAGTGGAGGTTGGAGGTTGGATATATGGAGTGTATGCATGCATGTATGCTCATATATAGTATACGGAACGATAACTACACGAAATGGCTGTAATGATTTTGTCATGAGTTCTGTTGTGGGGGGCATAAACTAGGCTGAAAAGAGGCAGAAGGACCAGAAGACCACAAGGAGCTGGGAAGCTGGGAAGCTGGACTCTCTGAGTAGCAGTGGACAGCCCTGCAACTGACAACCGAATCCCCAGCAGCTGTGCTGGGAAAGGTACTCTTAGGATTAGCACAGGTACAAGGTACCGATCCTGGATCCTTGGTAATCTTTATCTATAAAGCTATTGTTAATATTTTGGGAATTAAATCAGTTAAGTCAAAATATTCCGAATCTATAACAGTTCAGGTCAAAATAAATAATTTGGGAAAATATTCGATTATTATAATTACCCACATCGAAATGAATACACTTTTTCTTCATCTCTATGCAACAAACCCAGCCAACTACTTGACCAAACTAAGAAGACAGGGTCTTCTCTCACAAGACCTCCAAATTATGGTCACGTCTTTGGCCAAAGTCTGCGCTTGGCATTCGGCACTTGATAGTCTCGAATATATATATATAATATAGTATTCGAATCTGGCACATGACCCCCGAGGACACGGTTTGAATGCGTTCACTGATTTGACTTGTGGCTTCTTAATGCAGTTACTCATAATATGTGGCCTAACCGCAGTTTTTCCGACGCCTGCTGCAAATTACAAGTGTCAACCGCACTTTAATTAATTTTATTTAGCTTGATGCGAATTTACCGCACGCATCTTGATTATTAATTTGAAGAAAATAAAGTAACTAGTTTGGGATTACAACAAATTCAAGAGGGTATAATCACATAAAGGTTATAGGTTAAGTAGAAAACGTATTAGTTTTTAATATATATGTACATTTAATGCCATTTACAAAGAGTCAAAAGTCGGGCAGAGTAAAGCCTTGGGGCTTGCAGAAGCATGAAAATCGTGGGGATATGTCCTAAAAAGAGGCGGAAGCGAAGCAGAATGGGGGCGAACAGGCGAGGTCCTGCGTGTGTCCTGGCCAGGCCGGCTGGCAGGATGTACGAGAGCATTATGCGATAAATGTGCATTTTTGTGAGTTATTCAAATTATGTATGCCCATCGGTGTGTATCTATCTTGGCCTGCTCCTCCGGCATCCTTCGTCCTATGCACGGTTCATTTGTGCAAGGCTTGTGCAATTTATGACAGCGTCTGGGATCAGGACATGGAAATATGAAGGCAATAAAATGCCTCAGCCAAAAACTCCGGAACGTGAATGCAACGAGTGGCAGAAGGGGCTTGAAGGATGAAGTGCCCGGTCCTTATCGTTAGCATCCTGGAAAGGTGTTGCAATGCCCATCGAGAATGCCAAAGTGCCGACCATCTCAGGATGCCATGCAAATTAGTTAACAACAATTGAATGCGGAAACAAGGGACCAAAGTTACAGGCAGTCTGATATTCATTTGAATTAAAAACCTTTGGAGCAATTTCAACATCTACAGCAAACAATGAAAAAATGCATTTTAATTATGTTTATTAGTAATTCATTCAGCAATTTTGATTGCATTATTTGTGCACCCAAAGAAAAAGTTGTTACAAATGTTTACATTAAATATTGGCAACAATTTTAAGGATTTGCAATAACATATATACATACATACATATATATATAACTGTACACCAAAAAAAAAATCGATATGAAATGTACATCGATTTTACATTATGTAATATTAACTTTAACTTGATATGGGGCCAGGTAAATTTGATATGGTCGAAAATGTAAATGACTCACGTCATTTTGCTCGCCATATTGCTTCTTTGCTCTCTTTTTCAAAGTTAGAGAATCTCCGAGAGAGAGTGAGAGAATTCGGCAAAATGATATTATTCAATATCAATTTTCTGAACATTTCATGTAAAAACGATATGGGTATAAATAACCGGAAATTTACATTGACTTATCGATTTATGGCGACGTGCTTTTTTTTCTGTGTAGTGGAATTACTTGGCAATAAAATCTCCTCATCGCCAGGATCCAGAATACAGGATCCAGGATCTCGGTGAGGTGCTATAATGCCCTTAATACAACAAGGAATGCCTAGGTGCCAACTGTCTGGAGATGTCATGCAAATTAGTCGAGCTGAAGATGCCGACAGATTTTGATTTTAATTAAAACTTATTCGAGGAATGCCATCAGCAACTGCAGCTGGAATCTTTAACAATAATAAGGCATGACGAGTGTTGCATAAATTTATCCAGCACATAATGCACTCCTTATTGTGCGCGTGTGTGTGTGGGTGCATCTCCATCTGTGTGTCTGTGAGCCAGAGCGAAGGGATATTTATCCCACCCAGTGTGGGATAGGTATACATGAAAACTAACGGTTACAAAACCATATAACAAATTACATTCTGCCGACGCTGCTGGCTTCGCATCTTGGCAAATGGGCGCGCGAAAGAGACGACCCGAGGGGGGTGCGAAAGAGAGGGCTGCCTTGATTATGTGAACCTTGGCGAAATGACTTCTGCTCGCCTTTCTTTGACGTCGCCGTCTTTGGCTTATGGGGCGGCAATAAAAAGCACAACATAAATGAGAGAGCCGCCATTTCGACTGTTCTTCTCAGCCTCTGGTTGATCGACAATGTGATATCCTGTCTTAGGGTTTTTTTAGTAAGTTTTAAAGGTCCTAAAAACCAAGAAAAATGTTATTCTATTATTCAAGATTTTCTATTATATTTATTATATTTATATTTATTAGTATTTTTACTCCTATATAAAATAAATTATTATTATTTAATTAATATAATTTTAAAAATTGTTGTTATCCCGTTTTTTTATTTATTTATTTTTTTATTTTAACTCTGAGATACTTCCTATAATTAGTTTTCCTTAGTTGTACTATAAATAGTCAAATATCCTTTTATTTCTTTTGTTGGGATTTTTAAAAAATATAATTTTAAAAATTGTTTTTACCCTTTTTTATTTTAACTCTGAGATACTTCTTAAAATTAGTTTTCCCTAGTTGTATTACTTATTTTTTTAATAGAACTTAGTTCCCATTCCAAAATACCCAAGAAAAGCGCGTTGTAGACAAACCGAAAGTGCAAGAATTGTGATGAACAACGGGAACAGCGACAACAACAACAACAAAAACAACAGCAGCCATATAATTTTGCGTAAATTGTGGCAAGTTGTGGCTCCAGCGAATTCTCTGGGTTATCCTGAAGATGGAAGAAGTCGGGGAACGCAGGATATTGAAGATGAGAATATGCGAAGATTTTTTCATTTTACAGCGGCAGGAAACTTTTTAATTATCTGTGTGTGAGTGTGTGTGCACTATGTGTGTGTGTGTGTGTGCTGGCAATTAAAGCCATATAAAAATGGATGCCACCCCATCAACCCCCTCGTTCTGCTCTGTCATCCCCAATCAAATTTATCCTCATCTCAAGCTAAAATTAAAATTACTTTGGTTTGTGATTTCGCTTTTTTTTGAGTGGGTTGAGGGGGTGGTGGGATTTAATGGGTCACAGGGTCAGCTTTAAGTGACGCACTCTCTCACTCATACTCACACAAATACCCACACGTTCAATTCAATTTTCGTTCAATTCAATTAGACGGGGAGGATATAATTGAAATGCCGCCGAGGCCGCCGGCAAAAAAGGAAAACTTGCCAATGGCCCGGCACAAAATGCTGTGCTGTCCAAACATTTTCGCCGGCCTCCTTTGGATGTTAATGCCATTGGTTTCCACAGTGACCGAAATTGATGTCAATTGATATTGATAATCCATGCATTATGCGCGATAAACAAAGTTAATTGAATCAAAGGCGCTGAGCTTCCCTCCCCCTCTCAGAGGCACCTAACCACCCACCTCCCACCGCCTGCTCGTTAATGGTGCGTATGAGCAATGTCCGTTAAGCACGAAATGGAATTTCAAATAAGATTAGTGCCCGGATGTCCCGTGGTATCGATGTCGCCAATATCAACTGATAGTTAACTTCGTTTCTGTGCTCCGATTTTGTAGAGAGCTGCTGAATTTTTCCCCTTATTTTTTGGGAAATAATTTAAAAAGTATGATCAAGTAACCAATAATAACACTATGCGACATCAAAAATTTACCTTTTATTTTTTTTCTTCTTTAAAAAAATCCTAAAATTTTTCCAAGTATAGGGTTTGAAAGGTAAAGAGTTTATTTTTTAAAAAAATTTAACATCAAAACAAACCACGAATCCGTTTGCCTGTGATACCTCCGGGAAGTTGGCCAATTTCAGCATTTTTCAAACTTTGTGGTCCTTGTGCTAAGAATCCTTGCGTGGGGGAACTTTTTGGAAAAGTTTAACTTGGGAATTCGTAACGAATTCAACAATATAGCGTCCATCAAGGTAAATTTAAAAAGCATTCATTTTGTTGCACAGTGTAATTAATTGCCTAAATTATATTATTTTGGGGGAAACAAATGTGATATAAAAATAATTATATTAATATATTTTGTATTATTTTTTGGAAAGTATTTCAAATGTGTTTTTTAAAGGGAATCTGAAGATCCCTTCCTCAGTTCGATTTTTAATTCCGAAACGCTGACCAGACCACGCCCACTTTTGCTAGAAGAAAGCGGCCTGCGAGGCGGGGGAGTGGAAATCCAAACGCCACCTGCCAAGGCGTCAAAATTAAAAAGTTTCGACAGCGCTTCAACAACAATTTGGCAAGTTTCTTGATGCTTGAAATGAACAATAGTTTTAAAATGCCACCAACGCAGGATAACTGCCTGCCCCCAGGAAAATGGGATGGTTCAAGGGGGAGGGGGCACAGTTTTATGAGCTTGGCAAAAAGTTAGCCAACAATTATTTTTTGTCGGAGCAAACGCAAAAATACGAAAAATCTACATGACACTGAATGAGTTTCCAAAGTTTTCCAGCCAGAATAGAAGAAGCCCAAGGATGGGTATGGGCATGGGCGTAGGTAGGGGGAACTTCTGGAGGACAGAGACAAACGCATTATCGTTTGGCATTGGTAAGTGTCTCCGTGTGTTGGGCTGTTGGAATAGCAGAATGGGCTCCTTGCCTGGCAAATGTGTGTCTAATGCATTTTGAGAAGCGCATTCGTACTCCCATTCTCCAGCTGAAGCCATCTAAATGTTCTGTCAAAGCACACACACACATGCTCTTCTGGCGACCGCTTCTCCATTTTTCCACTGGGAAAATAGAATTAAGTACATTTCCGTTAAATAGAAAAGATATTCAAATTACCTCGATGTGAGGCTATAACACTAAGTGTACGTGCAGAAACATAGATCCAAAATATATTACTAATATTGATACTTTACTAAAATGTAAATTAAAGGTTATGTAATTATTAGTTATTAATTTTAAAAAAATTCCAAATTAATTTCTCATTTTATTTACAACACAGGAAATATTTTTGTTTTTATAGATTTTTAGTTTTGGATTTTCTGAGAGTGTTTCATCAGCTTTTCATCAGCACCCAGTGCCCTTTTTACATGTGGTTTATCTTCAATTCGCACTGACATCGGACTGTCCCCTTGCCCCGATCTGCCACGCCCACTAACTCGACCAGGAAACGGAAAGAAATCAGGCACTTTCCATCATCCCCGACCCCCCCGTTCCCCAAAAGTAACCCATTCTCCGCCCCTCGTTTACTGCAGCCTCAGTTGTCTGTTCGTTTTAAAACTTTGCGCAATTGTAATTATTTTTCGATTTGCATGCTGCAGTTTTTCAGTTGTCCGGCAACTTTACAGCAGCAACTGCAGCAGTTAGAGCAACAGTAACAACAATAAAACTGGCACTTTCAGCTGCCACTTGCAGCAGATTCCACACTCGAGAGCCGCCCAAAAACTGGCCACCCAGCAGCCACCACCCCAAAATCCGATGATCCACCGCCTAGACAATGGGGAAAATGCCTGAGCAAATGTTTGGCTTTGTTCGCTTAATTACAAAAATTGCAAAAGCTTCAAATAATTTTGATCAGCTTCTCTCGTGCAGCATTTTCGTGGGAATTTTCACACAGTGGCGGGGGGACTTTGGGGGATTTTTGAGGGTTACAAATTGAAAATACCTTGATCAATGTAAATCGATTGAATTTTAAGGGGTTTAAAAATAATACTAAATGAAATAGTATTTCTGAAATACTATAGTGGCCATAAAAATATATTACCAATATATAAGATTCTGATTAAAAAACACGGTCAGTAGTAAAATTCACCCAGAACGGATTGACATAAAAATCTAAAAAAGACATAATAATTAATAAAATTACGTGGAACCCTACTGACTGGAAAAAACATTACATTGCTAAAAAATAATTGATGATAAAATTATAAAGATTTTAGATATTAGGCTTACGAAGACTTTCGCAGGTAATTTTGAAAGTATCGCCATCTCTCCCTCCACAATATTCTTAGTGGCGCCTCTGACCAAAGGGGGGTTTAACTGAATCTCAGTTCGAGACGTTTTCTTTCGAGACAGGCCACCATATGAGACCGTTTTCTAGTCCTGGGACGCGGCGTCTGATGAAAGTTGCCCGATGTGGAAAAACTTTGCACGCACTTGGCACATTGTTCGAAAGGGGGTAGGGGGGTTGGGGTGTCGGTCAGTGGGGTAGCTGTCAAGAGTGCGGTGCTTGTGGTCATCATCAGTCCGGGCAGTCTAAACCCAAAGCGGAGTGGCGGGATGGGAGGGAGGGGCGGAGCAACATCATCATCAAGTGCATCGAGTGCATGTATGTATGCCCGTGTGTGGGAAGAGGTGACAGAAAAGGGATAAAGTTGGGGGCCTGGAGATGGAAAACTGGTAGTACGTCTTCTTCTGGCCCAAAGTCCCCTCACCACCACCGCCCCCTTTCATTTCCCCCCTGAACTGCTGCAAATGTAACACGAATTTCGAAAAGGCAGTCCATGTTTAAATGGAAAAACTGCTACGAAAGTTGGCCAAAGGGAACACGACGAATGCGGGCATTGGGATAATGGAGAATTTAGGAGAAGAAAAGCAGACAAGAAAAGACAGAGATAAATGGAAGAGAGGAAATATTCCCAGAAAAACAAACTACTAATTGGAAAAGAGAAAGAAAAACTGACGGTGTTTCAAAATATCTTTCCCTTTAGGTCTCGAACTGTCTTAATATTATATTATGATTACAAAAAATCATTATTTAATAAGTAACATTTTAAGACTTTAGAAACAGGTGCTTAATGGTATATACCAAAATATGATCTACAGTTTTCTTTAGTTCATTACTCTAAAAATGCTATCTGCCCAAATAAACTGCGAGGATTCAACAAAACAACGGTGATTAAACTTTAACACTTAACGATTACAGTTTCAATCAGTTCGTATTTCATTTTAGGAGCACATTGTAATTAATTCCGGGCAACAGTCTCGTTTTACACTCTGTTTTTTCGGTAACGTCTCAAGTAGCGACATCCGGTTGTCCTTTTGGCTTTTGCTTTTGTGGGTGGCTCTGTGTGTATGTGGGCCTGTTGGGAGTTGGTAACCGCAACTCGGAGTCCTGAATCCTGAGTTCTGAACCCCAGAACCGCTCCCCCGGCGGATCCAAGCCCATTTTGTTCCGCTGTTGTGGCCTGGTGTCTGAAATTTAATACTTTTGCACATTTTCTAAACTGTCGTTGGCCTTCCCGCCCCCTTTTCCGCCCACCCTCTCCCAGGACCTACACATGTGTGTGTGTGTGTGGGCCTCTGTGCATTTTTCTATTCCCGTTTTCATCTGTGCAACATTGCCACAGAACCAAGAAGCAGCAGCAGCGGCAGCCGGCAAAGCAAAAGAAGCTGAAGCAAAAAAAAAAAATATTTCTGCGTTTTTCTAAAATTAAAAAATAGAAGAAAAACGCTGCAAAAATATGCGCGCTCCGTCGCTGCTTCATTGCTGCGGTTGACGGCAGCAGCAACACCAATAGCCACATCACACGTAGAATAATTTTTCATCTTTTAAAAATATAAGAAAATATAAGTGCCTAAAAGTATGCTACAACATCCATAGGAAAGGATTGATTCCGCAAGATCTTTAACAATTTTTGTAGCATACTTTTAGGCACATTTATAAGTGATTTGAAAACACCAAATTATTCATTTAAAGAATTTACTTCAAATATTTGCCATATATATTAAACAAGTACCCAGTTTTTCTCTCTCTGCAACAACAGTGGCAGCTGCAACATTGACGTCGCTGCCCGTGCCGCTGCCGAGTTGCAATTTTTATGACATTTCATTTGCATGCCGCGCAGCAAAGGCAAATGCAGCCGCGGCAGAAGCAGAAGAAGAAGAGGAGCGGAGCGGAGCGGTAGCGGCAAAAAGAAATTAAACACAACGGCGTCGAGGGAGAACGAACGGCGAACCAGTTGGGCGGCAGTGCGGTGGCTGCCATTTTAGTATGCACACAGAATTGTTAACAATATGGCGCCTCGCCTCCGTTCGCCACACTTTGTAGCTGGCCCCCAGAAAGCCAGCGCCCTGCTTTTGGCCTTCTCCACTCGCCTTTGGCTTGATCTCGCAGCTCGGAGATTGTAGAGCCCGGAGCAAGGGGTATTTGCGGCTGGCCCTGCTGCTGGCTGTCCAGGATTTATGGCACACTTTTAACCGATCTGCGCGGGCTTGAATGCACCTGTACACGGGAGAAAAAAAAGACTGCCAAGGTAATTAAATCGGAAATGTTTTTTGACATTTTAACAGTCCTTTGAAGAAAACAAAGATTTTATTTGTTTGAAAACGTTTATAATGGTGTCTAAAAGTAGGCAGTGAAAAATTAATGTCGCCTTTTTTGATTTCAAAAATATTGTTGCATACTTTTAGACACATTTTAAAAATTAATTAACTAATTTCCCTTTGGTTTAAGTTTGGTAAAGCTAAAAAGGACATTTAATATTTAAAGCAGAATGTGTTTGGGATCATTCAAAAATAATTTAATTTAAATAGTAATTTAAAGAGTATATCCCCTTCGAGCAAATCACGTTGACAGTTACCATTCGGAGCTGTTGTTCCCCAAAAGCTTAGCTTGCGCTGGCAGTGTTTGTGTATTTTTTTAATTAATTCAGTTTTGAGCAATTAGTTTTGATGCGTTGCATTTAAAATTAATTGCAGCAGCGTTAATTGGCTGCAATCCGCCACTCCCACGGCCACCGCCCCTTCCGGCGTTTCGGAGCTTAGGCAAAACAAGGAGCCGGGTATAAATCAACTAAAAAGTGCACAACCCACAAAAATGTTTCCTCTGCGGCTCATTAAAGGTTAATTTGTTGAGTGCCGCCGTGGGGGTGTGTGGACTTTATTTTTTCGGATAACGGATGAGAGCCGGGATGTCGTTGAAATACAAAATTAATTATATATGAGTGTGTAATTGCCAGCATCCCCCGTTTGCGTTCGAGTTCTCGGCTCTCCAACTTCGAGCGAAGGACCCTAATGTAGCACACATGTACGCGTAGCTAATCAATTTAATGTGACGTGCCCCACCGTCCTGTCGCTTTCTGCGCCTAATTACCCATCGTGTGGTTGCCCATCGAAAATTTCATCGTTGAAAACCGAGCCTCAAAATCGTCGATTCCTCGAAAAACGGGTAGAGGTATCTCATTAGTTTCCACACGGTCACACAAATACATAAGCCTTGAGCTCAGCGATGAAAATGTAATTTAAATTTATTATTATGCTTCTTTCACCTAAGGTAAGAGCAGTGATAGAGAGAAAAATAGTTAGAAAAATTAAATAAATAAATTATTGGCAGTCTTTGAAGTATTTAAGAACTGGAAAGATGAAATAAATTTCATTTTCTTAAAATATTATTATAAAATATTTTTTTCTCACATTTTTCTTACAGTGCATGTCCACGTCACTTTCTCTCCTTTATGTGCTCATTAAAGTGACTTGGTTTTTGCCTGGCGAACCATTGACAAGGTAACCGAGCCTCACGAAAACAGTGCCAGCGGTGCGTATGCGTAATATCAAATAAAGATGCTCCGCACGTTCGTGTGCATAAGTGTGGGTAAGTGAGTGAGTGGCATGTATTTGCTAATTAGAGTACGGTTGCGGTTTTCCTTTACAAAATGTCATAAATTCACCAAACGAACGAACGAACAGGCATTTCGCACACTGAACACTCCACCATTGGTGGCTTTTTTTTGGCCAGCCAGCTGCTGGCTTTATTCTGGCAAATGCGGTTATGACAACCGAGGGCCCACTGTGTCGCCCGCCGGCATCTAACCGACACATCTAGCCCCCTTTTGGCTTTTCCACCATTCGTGTGGCTCCTGTGGCGAGGTTAGCAAAAACTATTCCCTATTTATATGGGCTACGGCCTGGGATTCTGGTCAAGTTGGCTATGCAAGCCAAGGTAAAACAATGGATGCATTTGCCTGTGCGCTGGTGTGTCTTTCATTATCTCGATTGTGGCTTTCAATGGCCCAAATATTTTCCCTGCCATTTGACACAACGAAGAAGGGTCCTTTTCCGTGTCAATAATAAAGATGGGAACTTTAAATGATCCTAGCTTGGGCCCTATAAAGTATTAAATTTATTAAAGAATTTTTTAATTTCCAGATTTTGTATTAAAATTTGAAATAAATATTTCTTTAAGTGCATTTTGCAGTTATTAATCCAAAACATGATTATGACACATTCGAAAGCGTTTAGCAGAGAATGTAATTAAGACACATTTAAACCAATTTAACTGAAAATGTAGTTGCATTTTATATTTAATGTTTGCCAACTTGCTTTGGTATTAATATGTTCGCTTGGGTATTATAATGAAAACAATTTCCTACTGCCTTCGAAATTAGTTAATCATATTTTTACTGGGCCAAACACATATTACTACTAAGTTGGCCTTAAGTGAGCTCAGATTTCCAACCATTTTCCCCAACCATTTTCCCCGACTTTGCCCCGAGGGCTTTGCTTTGATTTTGCGTTCGCTTTGCTTTTTGCTGTCTGCCGACTGCTCTTTTGCTGTTTGCATTTGGCATTTGGCGGCCTCACTTGCAGCTGCGACGCCTGCGATGATGAACGAACGCTCCTCACTTTCCCCCACGTTTACCCATCTCATTCCCCAGACCGCCGGAGGGTCCGGCGTGAAAGGGTTAAGGGGTCACGGGGTTGGCCGGGCTTGTTTACACCCGGCAACTTGTGTTTTGTTGTATATTTTTGTTTGACAACATCAAACTTCTTTGGCATAATCAACTCGTCGATGGGTTTGTGTGGCAGTGTGTGTGTTTCTGTGCGTGCCTATATACATATGCATTGGCGACGCCCACACTCGCACAATATACACTCGAGCACACTCACAAACTCGGAGAAAAGATTTAATCAAAGCCCAATAATTACGGCTCGGCCCGGCAAAGTGGCCGCACTCTACGAAAATATTATGCAACAACAATGGGAGCTGGAAAAAAATAGTGAGCAAGGTCTAAAAAATATCAAAGAAATTTATTTAATAAAATACATATTGTTTTTCTACTTTTTCGAGATAAAAAATGTTGGGCATAGCAATGGAAATAATTGTCCAAATATGGAATGGCATACCTTCCTGAACTCGTAGTTAAATTCCGCCAATAAAAAAGACCGTATTTTGGCTATACAAACGAAACTAATTGTCCGAATACGGAACGGCATACCTTCCCGAACTCGTAGTTAAATTCCCTACAACTTGGCATTTCAGGGTAAAAATTTTATTTTTTTGAAAATTTTCTCAAAAAATTGCGAAAAAAATCGAAAATTTGAAATTTTTTTAATTTTCCCAAATTAGCCGGAGAGTGCACTTATATTAATTATCAGGTTGTTATCTGCTCAGAACAGTTTGCTGTTTTAATATCGGATCATTTTTGCAAAAATTAGAGCAAAAACAAGTTTTACAAAAAATCAGATTTTTGCCAAAAATCGAAATCTTCATTTTCCGCCAATAAAAAAGTTGGTATTTTTGCTATAAAAACGAAACTAATTGTCCGAATATGGAACGGCATACCTTCCCGAACTCGTAGTTAAATTCCCTACAACTTGGTATTTCTGGGTAAAATTCTTATTTTTTTGAAAATTTTCTCAAAAAATTGCGATGCTACCCCTTAAAAAAAATTCGAAAATTTGAAAATTTTTAATTTTCCCAAATTAGCCGGAGAGTGCACTAATATTAATTATCAGGTTGTTATCTGCTCAGAACAGTTCGCCGTTTTAATATCGGATCATTTTTGTAAAAATTAGAGCAAAAACAAATTTTACGAAAAATCAGATTTTGGCCAAAAATCGAAATCTTCATTTTCCGCCAATAAGAAAGTTGGTATTTTTGCTATAAAAACGAAACTAATTGTCCGAATACGGAACGGCATACCTTCCCGAACTCGTAGTTAAATTCCGTACAACTTGGCATTTCAGGGTAAAAATTTTATTTTTTTGAAAATTTTTTAAAAAAATTGCGAAAAAAATCAAAAATTTGAAATTTTTTTTAATTTTTCCAAATCAGCCGGAGAGTGCACTAATATTAATTATCAGGTTGTTATCTGCTTAGAACAGTTCGCCGTTTTAATATCGGATAATTTTTGCAAAAATTAGAGCAAAAACAAGTTTTACGAAAAATCAGATTTTGGCCAAAAATCGAAATCTTCATTTTCCGCCAACAAAAAAGTTGGTATTTTTGCTATAAAAACGAAACTAATTGTCCGAATATGGAACGGCATACCTTCCCGAACTCGTAGTTAAATTCCGTACAACTTGGCATTTCAGGGTAAAAATTTTATTTTTTTGAAAATTTTTTAAAAAAAATTGCGAAAAAAATCAAAAATTTGAAATTTTTTTAATTTTTCCAAATCAGCCGGAGAGTGCACTAATATTAATTATCAGGTTGTTATCTGCTTAGAACAGTTCGCCGTTTTAATATCGGATAATTTTTGGAAAAATTAGAGCAAAAACAAGTTTTACGAAAAATCAGATTTTGGCCAAAAATCGAAATCTTCATTTTCCGCCAACAAAAAAGTTGGTATTTTTGCTATAAAAACAAAACTAATTGTCCGAATACGGAACGGCATACCTTCCCGAACTCGTAGTTAAATTCCCTACAACTTGGCATTTCAGCGTACAAATTTTATTTTTTTGAAAATTTTCTCAAAAAATTGCGAAAAAAATCGAAAATTTGAATTTTTTTTTAATTTTCCCAAATCAGCCGGAGAGTGCACTAATATTAATTATCAGGTTGTTATCTGCTCAGAACAGTTTGCTGTTTTAATATCGGATCTTTTTTGCAAAAATTAGAGCAAAAACAAGTTTTACAAAGAATCAGATTTTGGCCAAAAATCGAAATCTTCATTTTCCGCCAATAAGAAAGTTGGTATTTTTGCTATAAAAACGAAACTAATTGTCCGAATACGGAACGGCATACCTTCCCGAACTCGTAGTTAAATTCCGTACAACTTGGCATTTCAGGGTAAAAATTTTATTTTTTTGAAAATTTTTTAAAAAAAATTGCGAAAAAAATCAAAAATTTGAAATTTTTTTAATTTTCCCAAATCAGCCGGAGAGTGCACTAATATTAATTATCAGGTTGTTATCTGCTCAGAACAGTTTGCCGTTTTAATATCGGACCATTTTACCAAAAATTAGTGCAAAAACAAATTTTACGAAAAATCAGATTTTGGCCAAAATAGAAATCTTCGTTTTACGCCAATAAAAAAGTCCGTATTTTGGCTATAAAAATGGAACTAATTGTCCGAATATGGAACGGCATACCTTCCCGAACTCGTAGTTAAATTCCCTACAACTTGGCATTTCAGGGTAAAAATTTTATTTTTTTTGAAAATTTTCTCAACAAATTATCTGCTCAGAACAGTTCGCCGTTTTAATATCGGATCATTTTTGCAAAAATTAGAGCAAAAACAAATTTTACGAAAAATCAGATTTTGGCCAAAATAGAAATCTTCGTTTTACGCCAATAAAAAAGTCCGTATTTTGGCTATAAAAATGGAACTAATTGTCCGAATATGGAACGGCATACCTTCCCGAACTCGTAGTTAAATTCCCTACAACTTGGCATTTCAGGGTAAAAATTTTATTTTTTTTGAAAATTTTCTCAACAAATTGTGAAAATTTGAAAAATTTTTAATTTTCCCAAATCGGCCGGAGAGTGCACTTATATTAATTATCAGGTTGTTATCTGCTCAGAACAGTTCGCCGTTTTAATATCGGATCATTTTTGCAAAAATTAGAGCAAAAACAAATTTTACGAAAAATCAGATTTTGGCCAAAATTGAAATCTTTGTTTTCCGCCAATAAAAAAGTCCGTATTTTGGCTATAAAAATGGAACCAATTGTCCGAATATGGAACGGCATACCTTTCCGAACTCGTAGTTAAATTCCCTACAACTTGGCATTTCAGGGTAAAAATTTTATTTTTTTGAAAATTTTCTCAAAAAATTGTAATGCTACCCCTTACAAAAAAATCGAAAATTTGAAAAAATTTTAATTTTCCCAAATCGGCCGCAGAGTGCACTTATATTAATTATCAGGTTGTTATCTGCTCAGAACAGTTCGCCGTTTTAATATCGGATCATTTTAGAAAAAATTAGAGCAAAAACAAATTTTACGAAAAATCCGTTTTTGGCCAAAAATTGAAATCTTTATTTTTCGTCAATATAAAAGTCAGTATTTTAAGTCAAGTTTTTTTTTCCGGGTGTACTTTTTCTGTAGTCCTGGCACGATTGCATTTGGCTCTCCAGCATTTATTATCGGTCCAGATCGGTGCTGTGGGTGTGTGCGTGTGTTGGCCAAGCGAAGAGTCGCCTGTGTGTGTGTGTGTGCGGCGTACATGAATGAGCATTAAACAATGGCCAACCGCCTGACGGAATGACCAAGTGACTAACTGAACAACTGACTGACTGACTAACTGACTAACTGGCGAGTGTTATTTAATTACGCTCAAACAAAATTCAATTGAATTTCCTCAGCATCTGATTGTGTGTGTGGGGGGGCTATTGGGGAGATCTCGGCACTAATACTAACATGCACTAGCACGCCCAACACTTCACACACACAGACACAAACGGTGCAAACACATTTTGTTATACAAAATAAACAAATCAAATTAGAATTAATGTTGAATAATTAGTCACAACATAACGCATTGGGGGCATTTGCGATTGCGATAGGACCTGCAGTTCGTGGATTGCGGGGGTGCATTAATGTCCTTGTACCTGTGTGTGTGTTGGTGCTGTATGTGTGTGCATATGTGCTTGTGTGTGCTCAATGGCATGCAAGTGGTTTGTTTGTTAAACATGTAATTTGATTTTGAACTCGCTGCCGCAAGAAATGGGCACCAGTGGCAAGGGACAAAGGCTGCGACGGGAAGTCACCAGGTGGCTGTGCCAATATTGGCATGGCCTAAACCAGGGGTGCTCAAAGCTGCCTTATGGCAGTGCATTTACAAACACAATTAAAAGAAAATCACACGCACGCGAGTATCGACTCACACACAATCATGAAAAAGACAAAAACAATTTGTATTGTGAGCTGAGACGAAAAAAAAAGATCAATGGAATTGTTGTTGGCTTGGCTCGTTACGGACAGCGACACAAAGAAGAACTTGCGTGTGCCCTAGGAAAGTATGGGATGTGCCGCTCCGTATGCTATGTGCCAAAACAAAAACAAATGTGCCCGTGTGCCATAGGACTGAGCACCCCTGGCCTAAACTATACTCACCCAATCACCAACAAATTACACATTTTAAATTTAATTGAAATCGTTATGTGTTCCTTTCACAGACCAAAATAGTCGGGCTATGTTTTAGAATTGGTATTTATGTAATGGGATACCTCGTTTTATATTTGGTAATTATTTTATTCAAAATTTGTGATAGAAAAATTCAACATTTAAAAAAATTCAACATTATTCTTTTAAAAAAAATTTTTAAAAATAAAAAAAATTCTAAAAATATAAATATATCTTAAATAATATATAATATTATTTTTTTTAACTATTTAATTTAATGTTTGAACTCATGTTAGAGTAAAAAGATCTTAAATCTCGGCTTGAAATGCAAGCAGTCGGCTGCTTATTATATCGGGATTTTCCTTACCGTTCAAGGAAAGCGAAAAGCTGCAAATCCGATTTTGGCTGCATTGAAAATTTAATGGGGATTAGGGAGGGTTCCCTCCACAATTCTGCACAACAATGGCCAATGCGAATAAGAAGCCTCGTTCAACAGAAATTCAGAGTTAACCGCTAATTTGGAACAAAAACGGCCAATTATTTCCCTATTCAAATGCGTACGAAGAATACGCGCAAAAATTAGTTTTAATTCTTCATAACAGAAATGTATAAAGTTGAAATTGGTAAATAACTTAATGAAACATTACTCATACGACAAGTTAATTTTATTGGCGTCTGGTCTAAATATAAAAAAAACTCAAGTATACTGCGGTTTTATCTACATCATTAATTTCTAAAACAAAAAAAACATGCTTCTGTTTTATTTTTATCGCTGGTTTGTTTGAAAATTTCAAAAATATTCGGGTAACTTCTCGTGGCTCCATTCAATCGGAGGCATAACTCATGTGCTCGGATTCGGGACTCTTGGCTTTGTGAGCCCTCATTACCCACCTAATGCTAATTGATTGCGCCCGGCTGTTCCCACCCACTTAAATTTCCATCCTTCACCTCCCATTAGCCGCTTTCCTTATCGCGTATACGACGCGTGTTCGGCGTGTGTGAAAGATTGTTTGAGTTGCTACACCGTTTTTTCCGTCCCACGCAAAAAGTACGAAAAAAAAAAACCAACGCAAATTGCTAAATGCTGCAGCCACGCCCCCGCTGCCCGCGCGCGTGTCCTTCGGCCCTAAAAACGAAATCAGGACATGCTGAAGGTGGCGGAAAAAGAAACAAGATGGAATATCTTTTAAGCCGTAGTCGGTAACTTGCCGGCTTTAATGGCAACGGCTTAGAGTCGCTCTCGCTCTCCGTCTCCTTTATTTTGTGCATAATTGAAATTTATGCTTAAATACATTCAACGAGCTGCTGAGCGGCTTATGATCCTTCCCCGGCATCCTTCGCATCCTCTGCGCATTCGGGGAATGCGGTGCGTGTGTGTATTTTGCATATTTAACTTTGCATTTGAGCGCTAAGCTTTCTTAGTTTATTATTTAAACAGAAACAGGCGAGCGACGCTGACAGCGATGACGACAACGCGACGAGCTGGCAAGGATTGAAAAGGGGGCCAAGGGGGGTCAGGGTGGCCAGGATATTGTCCCGGTTATTATTATGCCAAGTAGCTGCCTCGCTGTGTGCGTCTGTACACTTGACGCAATCCAGCGCACTCGGCATCCAAGTCAAGGGTATTACATATAAGTAAAGTTCAAATATTTTGTAAGGGTTTTGAGAACAAGGCATAAATAGTGATATTTTTTTTTTGAAATAATACATTTTTATAATTTGTTCTAATACTAAAACTTGAGATAAAAACTATAAGAGGTTTGTAAAAATATTGCAATAATTCACATTAAAATATTTAGTTTATATATATATAATTATATATTTATATATATATATTAATTAATATAAATGAATTTAATCTTATAAAAAAATCATTACTGTTTTTACATTAATGTTGATCTACATTTATTTATTTTATTTATAAACAATTTAAGAATTTTGGTTCAAAAAAATCAAATGTTTTATTATTAATTCCTTTGAACTCCCTATTTCTCCGCGTGTATGTGTGTGTGGCGAGTATTTAGCGTGCGTGAAATTGAGATAAATGTCGTCAGAGTTATGACAAGCAGGCAGCCCCCCCAAAAGCCCAAACCCCGAACGAAGCCCAAGCTAAAACCCGGAGACAAGTCAAACCTTAGCCCCGGCCCAATTCCAGCCCACAAGTCGCGATTCGCGAGTGACGCAGTCAGCGGAATATGCAAATTATTTTAGAATTGTTTGGCGTGCCGCTCTCTCCCTCTCCCTCTTCCCTCTTCACTCCCACCTGCTGTCTGCCGCCTTTTCCACCGCCTCGGCTCGGCTCATTGTCATTAAGATGGCGAATTAGCATTTGTAAGGCATTTGCTGCATGGGCTCAGCTGCGAAGGCCAACGCGGCTTAAAGAGCGGCTCAGCCTGTGTCAGTTCGCCGGATGATTGAGTGCACGCAGGTGGATGGAAACGGTTCGCGATTCGCAGGATCCTAAGTCAAGGCAGACCTTTGGTACGGGATAAAAGCTCTTTCTTTGCAAATACCAAGTCAACACTAGGCTAATCCTAAAGATTGTGAATATAAGTATTAGATTGTGTGGGCATATGAGCAAATAGTAGTAAAATTATTACCAAAAGCTTGCTATACGGCCACAAAAGTATAAATACTGGCTAACTAGTCGTATGAGTAATATATTTGGGACATACATAACTGGTAGCCATATCTGCAGTTAGCTTGCGTTTAAGCACTTTAGCAGTTTATCGTAGCACGTAAATTGCGGGCTAAAAAGGGGGCGACAATCTCGAATGGAAAAGGGGTTAAATCTGTTTGCCGTCATGTGGCCACCGATGTTGATTGTCCGCCCCGGCACTTTCGGTCTTCCATCTGCATCTCCATCTCCACGGCCATCCTGCTCGAGAATTGCCCGAGAATTCCGAGCTCTTCCATTCGATTCCCCTCGGCCAAGTTGTGTGTTTTTATTGTTTTACGAGGCCTCGCAGCAGCTGCGTGGGCAACTTTAAACATGGCTGCCTGGGTCCTGAGTCCTGAGTCCTCGGGGCATCTTGGTGTTGCAGCTGCAACAATTTCATAAACTGCTGATGATGCACAGCGAACAAAGTTTCACAGAGCTGATAAAGAACAAGAACGAGGGCAGCTCTTCCTTCGGGTCGGCGTCTAAGGATCCATCGACTGTTTAAGGAACCCCCTTTCCAGAGGCCAGATTTAAATAAACGGGCCAGAGTTGCAGATGATGATGATGATGTTAGGATGGGCAGGATAATATTTCGCATTCATTTGCTTGGTTTTTCAGCAAAAGAACGTTCTTTTGCTGGCCTAAATTGATTTTATTTGATTATGGGTGTGATTATTTGTTTGCAATCCCTTCTATAAACAGTAGTAAATGCTAAATAAAATACATAAAAAAACCTTTTAATCAAATCACCTTAAATAAGAGGTTTTAAAGCATTTAATATCGAAATAAAATAGATTTTAAAACATTTTTGTAATGATTATTTTACTTATTACTGCCAAATATCCAAGATTTTGGAACAAATTTCACTTGTAAACTTGAATTTTTCCTCGTTAAAACTGAAGACTGGCGAGGTGGAAGCGATCACCTTTAATCCATTAGCTGATTAATGGCATTTTATTATTTCGCCACCAGAGAAACCAATGAACTGTGTTCCTTTCCCCCGGAAACTCGACACTTTAAGCGTTGCGTTAATTGTTTGCGGTGCTTTGAGGAGGCATTATTCACGGCAATTAAGCGGAGCGAATTAATTAACTAGCAGCGCTTGGTAGTATTACGTTTCGTTGGATTCCCAAGAATTCCGTTTCCCATTGCGATTCCTTAACCTTTGTGCACACAAATTATTGCTTATTGGAATGGACAAAACTTTTGATTGCAATTGTAGTGCCCTGCATCTCTGTCGCGCGCTATTTTTTCATTCGCATTTTTTGCATAATTTGATTTTGCTGTTTTTGCATGATTTCAAAATAAACATGGAAAATTCGACGGCTTCGCATTTTGCTAGCAGGCCAAGGGAAAAAAAATTGTGCTCCCTTTTCGTGCAGAAAACTTTTCACTAGTTGAACTTCTTTCGAGGAAAAGTTTCGCCGTATTTTGTTGTGTTTGCTGTCGTCTCCTTTTCTTACATCCCCGCTTTTCCGCGTTCCCTTCCCCCCCTCCCCCCATATTTTCCCCGAGAAAATATCGCCGGGGACTTTGAGCGGTGGGGCGTGGCACAAAGGGGGCGCTGTTGCGTTGTAGTAAAATAAATATTTGCATGTGTTGTGCATATTGTTTTTCGCATCCTCCTCCATCGAACTTTAGTTCTCTTTTGCATAGTTTATCGAACTGCGAGAGGGGTGGAGGGTGGAGGGTGGGGGTTGGCCGAGGGGTCAAGTGTCCTCCGGAGGTGCATCATCTCGTGTAAAGTGCAATTGATTGCTGTTTAAGTGCGTTTTCATGTTTCATGCATTGAATTCATGCCCTGTCATATTTGCTGTTTCCCAGTTTCCTTCCCCATTTGATCCCTTTTCACCCCCACCCCCACCCTCACCCACACCCCCCCGCGAATGTTCCAGATGGTTAATCAGTCAAGTGACGTAAGCGAAATTACATTTAATGCACGCCATCGACGCAAAACATCTTATTTGGAGGTTCAGATCGCTTGCATTGTTGCACCCAGCACGTCATTGTAACAAATTGCCCAACGAGCGAATATGAACAGCGATTATCGGCAGGTAATCACAGAAATATGGAGTGTTTCGAAAGAAATTCGGGCTTTTTCTTCACCGTTTTTAAGTGGTTAAAATAGTGGAGAGGAAAAGAGAAATTAAGCTCAGAAAATGTAAATGTTAAATGTAGTATATTCAAACCTAATTCATCTAAAATAATTTCTAAAATTAATTTTAAGGGGAATTTTAAAGAAAAACTTGAACAAATTTACTTTCTATTTATTATATAGTATTCCTATATATTTTCTATTCTTTTCCGAAAGAAATTATCTTATGTACCGCGAAAATGACGAGTATCTGAGTATCGTACTCGTGTTTGAGTTGGCTCGTTGATTTCCATCAAACTCTGTTCAACTAGCGTCGCATGAAATTGTCTCGTTATCTTTGGCTTTTGTGGCAAGGCAAAGCAAGCGGAGGCGCTTTCCCGTCCATTCGAACGTATTTTCCGAAGAATTTGCGTTTGCATTTTTGTGCGGCATTTGCAATTTGTCTGCTCCTGAGCCATCCAGTATCCACCAGCAGCCAGTATGGTATATAGCTGCCTCCTTCTTGGCCCCGAGTTGCAATCTTCTGCTGCTGCCGCATCAGCAGAAATTCACAATAAGGCTGCATAATGCACAAAACTCTCAGCCACGCTCCCCTTTGCCCTCGCCCCTTTTTCGCCATTTCTGCTCAAGTGGGCGTGGCAAACTTTAGTGGCGACGGCCTACAAAAACTTTGCCGAGTCAAGCTGTTTTCCCCCGGATTTCCCTTGGCGGTGTGGAAAAAGCCAAAAAGAAGCTCAAGAACCTTTTGGCAATGGCATAAAGTACACAAATCCATTTTCAGCTTAATCGCTTCTACTTCAATTTGCATTCGTTTGATTGTCTTTCGGTTCGAATAGTTGGGGATTGGTGGGTTTTTAGGGAGGTTCTCGTTCTTCTGGCTCAGAAAAACCCAATCTGCATCGGCCATCAGGCGGGGGGGAGCATTGATGAATTCGCAGTTGTCAAAACAAAATGTTAAAGTGCAATGTGCAGACAGATTTTCCCGCTCGCCAAGAAGGAGGAGGATGAGGAGTGTGTTTTTGTTGCAACGCAGTCACGTAGTTGCAATTTCTACAATTCAACACACAGAGAGAGAGAGAGACACCCGGGCGACACACAAAGGACTTGTGCGAGACTCGGCTCCTGGAAAAAGGATGTGTGCATCTCCATCTGCATCTCTGACTGCCACTTGATGACAGCTACTACTGCGACACAGCCACCCACCCACTTTCTCCCGTCGACGAGTGATAGCTTCATTAGCAGTTCAAATGTCAATCACGATGCCGTCTCGCAAAATTTGCATTTTGTTTTTCCCCCGAACTGCGCTTGTGGTCTCTCGAAGGCAGTGATGATCGTACCTAGAAATTTTGGTATACATTATACCATATAGGGTTCTTTATATCTTTACTATTTGGCATTTTTATAGAATAATACTAAATAAATTCTTGAAATATCCGTAATAGATCTATCTATGATGATGGTACCTAGAAATATTGGTGTGCATTATACCATATAGGGTTTATTATATCTATATCTATCTAAATAAATCCTTAAAATATCCCAAATAAATTTATCTATATGATCTATCTATGATGATGGTATCTAGAAATGTTGGTATAGGGTTTTTTACTTCTACTCCTCAGCATTCTTATAAAATAATACTAAATAAATCCTTCAAAAATCCCTAATAAATCTCTATATTTTCTATGTTTACTACAAGTCTTCTAAAAGAACGATTTTCTATTTCCTTCCTAAGAAGTGAGAAATATTCAAGATACGATTTGAATGAATTGAAATTATTATTTTTGCGTTTCCAGCGCTATTTTCAAGTACTTACCCGAATGTTTCCCATCTCTGATTGAGATTGTATGCACGTTGTGTGCGAGTGGGTGGGTTCCGGGTGGCCGATGGGTGGTGGGTGGCCCAGGTGAAGTGTGCACATTACGTAACCGTTACGTAAGCAGCCGCCGGGAACGGCGGAGCAGAGCTCCCAATGTCGTTACCTGAGCGTCAAACCAGAAGGGAAGCGCCCGGGGCGCGAATTCCATATCAAGTGGCAATGTAAATGAGAATCGAGAATCATTAAATCGTTATACGGCAGTTCCTGCACGTGCATACATACACACACGAGGGGTTTTCCCCCCTTCCCCCGTAATGCCGGGAAAATTGCATTGGCCAAGTTGCGAGTGCTGCAAAGAAAGTGTTTTCCCGGCTTAATTTGCTACCGACTCCGACTGTTACGATTACGTTACTCAATCCGGATCGGGTATATTACGGTTGTGGTTGGAGCTCCCGTCTCAAAGTCACTTTTAAGTGTTTTCTTTTTTGCTGTTTGAGCCACTTTTCTATTACAATTTAAATTTAACATGACAAGTAATCGATAATTCACTAGCTGATTACTTTAAACAGATTTTATAACTCATGAAGACTGAAAGCTTTAAATCCTTGTGATAAATACAACATCGAAATATTTCATCTATATTTCATCACTAATATGTTCAAGGTAATTCCCTTCCACCATCTGATATATGCGCCAATCCAATAACTCTCGGCCATTTATATTAATTTTCCGTAATCAGCGTAATTCTCGAACATTTATGAGCCTATTGAAGACAATTTCAACAACCCCATAAATTATTTTTCGTTGCGAGCCCAACGAAATTATATTGTTGTGGAAATAAGGCAGCAAATAATCCATTTATGAATTCCCAATTCGGGGCGCAATGAAGGAAATAAGAAGGAATGGCGAAACTGGACACGGAAAATCTAGCCTTCAAACATTTATCGATTTAATTTGCAAGGGATTTTAATGTTTACGACTACAAACTGTGGCCATCGACGGCTGTTGTTCGTTTATTTGTGGCCCAGGGGCCGCTTAATATATATATATATATATATATTCCATATATATGTATATATTCCCGCGTCCCCCTTTTCGAATTTTCGAGACCCTCGAGCCGATTCAATGGCCACTTGACGCGCACCGCATGTTTAAAATTTTCAACGCTCCAAACACACAAATTGTTGGTAAATTAAACGCAAATATTGCGGCGCCTGGCATTTGATTGAAGTGCCCGAGTTGTGGGTCTAGGGGGGGCCGAGGGGCCTGAGGGGGGCGGAAGGGTGCCTTTTCGGACAAAAGGCGTCGCTTTTTTGGGTGGCAGCTTGTCGCTTCATTTTCGGAGCCCCCGAAACTCACCCATTCCGCGGTGGAAAATGACTTTCGCACCCAAAACAACCGCCCACTTTCCTCGTGGCACTTCCTGTTCTTCTTGGCCGAAACTGATTGCTGTTTCTGCCGCCATAAATTTTTCAACAATATCGCCCGCTCGTCTTTAATGCCCTCTCAATACTAATTACAACATTTTTGTGCCTTATGCTAATGAAGTCGTCAATTAAAATTTAATTAAAGGCATTAAACATTAAAGAAGATTGGCGGCTCTGCATAGCAGTGCTTATTTAATATACATGTAATATTTTTCACTATCTGTCTTAACTTTCTTGGGAACTCATTATATCTATCTACACTATAAAACAGTTGATGTTATTTTGTAGATGTTCTAGGTGCACAGAATACTGTTTGACATGGAAATGTGAAACCAAAAACCGAAATTCGGAAATAAATACTAGTCTTATATGATAGCTTGATATATATATATATATATTTCCTCTTATAAAAACTAATATTTCTGCGATACCTTCCTCATTGCGCGAGTTTCCATGGCTCCCTACTTATGGCTGCCCCTCTGTTGGCTTAATCGCAATGGCAATACAGTGGCAATAATAGTAATAATAATAACAATAATAATAATAACTAGGGCCTTGGGCTGGTGGCGCGGTGCTTTGTGGTGGGGCGAGGCCTTCGGATGGATGGGCGGGTGGTTGGGTGGCTGGGTGGTGTTAGGTGGTGGTTGGTGCAACTTGCACATTCACGCCATTTGCGCTAATTGCGCGCCACATGCACTTAACAACGCCTTCGCCATTGCCATCAGATGGCCAAAACGGAGCGAACCACAGCCTGCCGAGGCAATGTTGGGATGCTGGATGCAGGATGCGGGATGAAGGATGTGGTGTGCAGGATGCAGGATGTAGAATGGAGAATGGAGAGCCCAGAAACCCAGAACGCAGAACGCAAATCGAGCTTATTTGCCATAATAAATTTCTCATTAACATTTCATGTAACATGAAATGGGCGGCACAGCCGCAAGGCGGCGGATGGGTGTAATGGAAGCCATGGCTGCCACATGAAACCCCACACATTACCCATTACCCACACCCCACCACCCACTGCCATGTACAAAATACCACCCACACAGGGCTCCACAAACTTTGAATTTGATGACTTGAAACTGTTTTCGGGCTTTCGAAGAGTGCAAGACTTTTGGCTTCCAGTGTCAAGTGGCAAGTTGCTAGTGGAAAGTGGAAAGTGGCAAGTGGAATGTGGCAAGTAGGAGTGTTTGTGCACGTGAGTGTGCTGACATCTAAGTGCATCATCAATGTCGACTGAAGTGGCTGAGGAGCTGTTCCTTGCGCTCCATCAAGTGGATTTATGTGTAATTACTTAGCCCTGGCCGAGTTCTCCGATCCCCAAGTTGGACCGACATTTAACCATTTCTGGCTGCAAACTGATTTTTAAGCATTCGCAATTAAATGCCACTCCACTTTAAGGTTGCCATAAATATATTTTATTTGATTTAATATATATAATTAAGGAATACAGCTCAATGGGAAACAAAAACCTTATCAAAAACTGTTTGCCATCCATCTGCCATGCTAAACTGTTGGTGCTGTGGATTAGCCAGCCTTAGTTAACAAGCTGCCAATTGGAGCTACCGACCTTCGAGTCCTTGTGTGCGTCCTTCGAGTGCTTGTGAGTCCTTGTCAGTCGCGACAAACGGCGAGCAATCAAAGCCAGATTTGGGCACACATGTGTGGTGTGTGCTTTATGAAGATTGAGACACAATCGACTCGGCCTGAAGTGTGACAAATTTGCCAATTTCCGAGTGGTCACTGCTCCACGCCCTACGCTGCCACGCCCCCACGCACATACGCCTACCCCCACCTGCCAATTGCATCAACGTAAATCGACGCCTCATCATTGTCATCGTCATCATGGCCATCATCATCATCATCGCCATGGTCCTCGTCTTTGGCCAGCACTTGCTGCTCCTGTTGTCCTCGTCATGTTAATTTCTTGTTCGGCTTTCAGCTCACGTTCCCGCCGACAAGAGGCAGTCAAATTGAGCCGAAATAAGGGGGCGGTGAGGGGTGGGGGCAGTGACTGAGGAACAGTGATGGGAAAGGTACTGACTTTCAGCCCAGGCAGATAGATAGCGCCAAAGTTACAAAGTCAATTCGGTATAAGCAACATATATTTCTTAGCAATATATCATTTTAATAATGTAAATAAAATAATTTTAATATATATTTAAACTACCAACAAATCAAAAAATATATTTAAATGGTGGGAAACTAAATTAAAGAAATAAAAATAAATAGTTAGAAAAAACATTATATTCAAAACATTATATTCAATCAATATATGGTGTTACTACAAAAACATTACAGCCTCAATAACCAGCACTATTCCTTCAAGTTACCATAATCCACAGTACCTACACACACTCACTTGCCATCACCATTGAAAAGTGGAGTCGCATTGCGTTCGCCTCGTTTATTTGACCATCAAATTTCGCGCTGCCTACTTCGCAGCGAACTGAAGTGGCCAAGTAAACAAAAACTTGGCTCGGCTAATGGGCAATGGGAAATGGGAAATGCGGGAGTGGGCGGGGAGTGGGAAAACGGTGGCAATCAATCAGGCGTGAAGTGCACTGATCAGCCAAGGAGATCGATCGCTTCCCAGGCGGACACGGCTTTTCCATCGACTTGAAAGTTCCGCGAAAACTTGACTGAAAATCCCAAGAAAAGCGCGGGAGAAAGAAGCAACTTTTCACGGGAGAATTTACTGAAAACGCTTTGCATGTAGTGTGTTTTTTTTTTTTTTTTGGCTTCTCCTTTCTCGTCGGGAGACTACTTTCTTCCTTTTTCGGCGGTGTGTGTGCCCAATAACTTTCCAACTTTCGCCAGTTTCTGCCTGCGCACTTCCTTGTCTTTCTCTTCGCCTATTTGTAGATAGTGGCGCTGCGAAGGCGGCAAGTTTATTAGCCACATCAGCGCTGCTAATGCCAGGTGAGCTACACGCAATTAACCCGCATGCAGACGCACACACACAGGAAAAGGGGGCGGCACAGACAATGGGGCGTGGCAGAAGGCGGCAAGGTGTGAGGGGAGACTTTTGGCACACAGTAAAACCTACTTAAAAGGCATTTTAATGGAAAATAAATTATTTATATACCGTTTTATATAAAAAAATGAATCATATAGTACAACAAATACATAGCATTTTTTTTTAAGTGAGTTTTTTTATATTTTATCTTATGAATAAACACTTAAACTATATATTTTAAGTAGTCTCATATGTATATCTATGTTAGTGTTAGTTACTAGGAGTCAATTTAGCGGGTTTTCACTGTGCTTTCACTCCGTTTGGCTCTCGGTGGCCACTTGTTAGGTGTCCTTTCTCCCTTCCACTTTCCCCCCCTTCCTTTGGAGGATATTGTGTAGTCGTGTGTTGCAGCTCTCCTGCTCCACAAAAGAAGCCGTCGTTGCTCTCGCTCCCGCAGCTAATTAGAAAAGCAGTCACGCTGCGCTTCGCACACACTAACAGCTTCCGTTGCCACATCATATTGTTATTAATTCGCAGCAAAAGTTTCGGGATTTCGGGCTCTCACAGGAAAGCCGGTCAAAAGTATGGCGGACCACAAGCATATTTTCTATAATTGCTTTCATTCATTTCACAAGGGCCGTCTTAAGACATCGCCGCCACTTTAAGCCGGCAATTAATGTGCATTTGTCTGGCAGCGCGATATTTTCACCAGATCCATTCTGCTGCAAAAGATATCTGTTTGCAGCATTTTTTAAAAATATTTATTTAATTTTATTAAATTACAGGTAACATTCATACAATTTTTTGTGTTAGGCACTCTCTATAAAGTAAATCATACGTAATATTGGGGAAATATTTTCCTGCATTTAAATATTTAAGTATTTAGCTGGAAATATTCCTATTTTACAGAAGAAAAGGTAGCTATTTTCTTAATTAATATTTTTTTCGGTGTGCCCGAAATGATTTGGAAGAGTTGAGTTGGCGATTGTCGGCCGCAAGTAAAGTGGAAGTTGAGGGACGCCTCAGCTTATGCAACGTTTTTGCCAATAAAACAAACTGTTGGATGCGGATGGAGAGGGGGGATATATGTATAATATAAAGGGGCGGTAGGCGGTGGGCGTGGCACGCCGCATGCGGTTAGCTTCCCGCGTCGACGTCGTCGTCGTCGTTGCTGCCAGCAAACTAATTAAGTTTAGCAGCCAAAGACATTGCTGTAGCATCCAGCCGGGATAAGGAAAGGGGAGGGAAAACGGAGCTGGAAAAGCGGGGAAATGGGGGAAAATCAGGGCGGGGGAAGGGGGCCTCATTTTGCTCATTTTGGCAGTGTGCATCATCAAGAGCGGCAGCATGGCAGCTCGAATTTACTTGCCAGCATTCACAACTAAATTAGATGCATAAACTTTTGTTTATTGTTTGGTTTATGTCTAGCTGACGTGAGCCAACTCACGCACACAAACGTTGCTCGCACGCACACATGCACAGCCAAATGGCTTTAGTTTGTGTGTGTGTGAGAGGCAGCCTCTTTAAGGTGCACTGCAAAAATTGGTTTGGCCACTTTTATAGGTGCAAAATTATCACTTCTTTTCAGATTATTCATATCAAATAGATTTTTAAATAATCTTCAAATAAAAGAATTTTATTTTGTAGCTTGTAAATATTTATAAAGATTTTTTAAGGAATTTTTAGGATTGTTATTAAATATTACTCATCCGCCCTGTTAGTTATTAAAAGGTAATTTTAAGATTGCCTTTTGATGTTCTTGTTCAAACTTTTGTCCATCAACCGAATGACTTTTTAAAGCATCCGTATTTTCTGCCAGTGCAGCGTGCATTTTCCTTTCTTGGCAGCCACTCAATTAGTCTGCGTGGCATATTGTTTTCGCATTAAAAACTGTCAACGGACGGCGTCCTCAAACAGTTTCGCCAAATGCAGCGCGGCGCTCGACGGAAGGGGGTACAGTGCGTGCCTGCGGTTTACAGTGCGTGCCATGCACATAATTCAGAGCCAAAATCTGCCGCTGACACGACAGCAACAGTGCAGCGGAAAAATGTGCAACTTGCAATGGTTTAAACACAACAAACTTGGCACAACGCACATGGGAGCGAAGCTCTGTGCGTGTGTGCTGTGTGCGCGCTGCAAGTCATTTTGACTTTCAGTTGCAACAGTGTTGGCCGCAAAGTTGCGATTGCATTTGGCTGAGGAATAGGGCCAACTTGGCCGACAGCCACAATGTTGCCAAGGTGGCGCCGGTGAACTCAATCTCGGCTTGATTTCCAGTTGATTTTCTTGGCCTCCAGCTTCTGGCTGATTTTCGATTTATCTAAGGCGAAGTATTTCATCCCAGGGTATTTGCCACTTCGCCACTGTGGAAGCTCGCCAAAGTTGCTGCAACAAACTGCTGCTGCTGCTACTGCTGTTGCCGCTTGTTCGCCAAGTGGTCGGCCATTTGAGAAGCGCCGCCCAACTGGGGAGGGGGGCGTGACGGCCGACGTGAGCTGACAGGCGCCAAAAAAGAAACGGCAGCCGTCTATTGAAAGCGACTGCTGACTGCTGCGCCGCAAGTGTGAAATATTTCCCAAAGCGAGAGGAGCGAACGTGCTGGCAAGGATTGCCCCTCATAACACCCCGTCTCCACTAATCCAGAAGTCCACAGGCAACCACAGCAGCGGGTGCAGGCTGGTGGCATGAACTGAGGGAAACAAACTCTAAAATCATTTTCGCTGAAATATATAATTTTGATCTGGACTTGAGCCTGAAATGTTCAACAACATAAAGATTTAGGTGTTGATTAAGTAAGCAAACCAATACAATATTATAATGAGTATTTTTCTCTACGAACTGTTATGGATTTTCTGTCAGTGCAACTGGTAATGCAGCTGCAAGTGAAGCCAAAACTGGATCTGAAACTGAAGCGGTGGCTGTGACAAGCGGCCCAATGGCTGCCGAATCACGGAAATTGTTTTGCCCATGCCCGCCATCTAAACTCTTGTGTGGCACGTTTTTCCACCCGCTGTGCTGGTGCCATGTTTAAGGTCCGTCCCCCGCCCGATCCCCGATCCCCGATGCCTGGCACTTCAACTTTCAGCTTTCCAGGACCTGGCCAACGTCAATTGCAGCCCGAATCGCAAACAGTTGCAAGGACACAGACACAAATACGAGTACAAACCCCTTGTGACAGGACCCATGCGGGGACACGCGACACACGACATATGTGCGGCATTGTTTGCGCTGCCCTGCCAAGGACAGCAAAATACAGGGGAAGAGCGCTTTCATTGACTTGATTTTGAAGGGGGGTTTTCCGGGTTCGGGTTTTCCCCGTTTCGGCCATGCTCTCAACATTGTTGAGATAATTACAAGATTCCGCCACCACAGCTCGGAGATTCCCCCTTCGAAATCACGCCATTCCTTTCCCCGGCACGCCAAGTTAATTGAAAAATCATTTTGCCACCAACTGCTGCGCGTTGCAAGTGGCCAAAGTAAATGGTTATATTGCATTTTACTCTATCATTTTATAGATGATGGTCAATACCTAGTTTTTTTTTAAGCAGCTTTCAATCGTAATTTGGACAAAAATAGAACCCATTAAATGAAATTAAATTGAAAAACTTATCTTAATTATTTCACAAATAAGTACCTACGCTTTCTAAATTTAGTTCCATTTGGTAGCCATTTAAGTCCGATCAGGCCCAACAAAGTGCGGCTAACTTGCAGTCGCTTGTTGCACAACCTGATTGATTGGACTTGGCCCATTCACTTGGCCATTTCCCATCGCCTTTCAGCGCTAAATTGTCGGCCATCAATGAGAACGGCATTTGGCACCTTATTGGCCCGGTTTAACCCCTCGCTTGTGTGTGTGAAGCACTAGAAGCCCCACAAATACACCACCCGCACCCCCAATTCACAGGATATGCCCTTTGACCTGCTCTAAGCATTCCAATTACTTTCAATTTGTTTAGCGCGCTTTGCGCTGAACTTGAACTTCCTCGACTCGGGCAAAATGACTGAACTGAGCAGCTCAGTTGAGTTAAGTTAAGTTTCCTGTTCGCCAAGGAGCTGCCACTTGCCGTGCACTGCGAGAAACTTGGCACCTCTTTTAAATACATTTTCAGAAATAAATTTACACCGGATAATAGTTTAATTATTATTTAATATAACACACATTATATGTACTATTAAGTATCATAATGTTCACTTTTAGAAATATTTTCATCAAGATAATTAGCTGCAAATTCTTTGAAACCGACTCCCCAACGATTTCTCGCCGTGTGGATGCTGCCACTCGTTGCGGCTTCTGATAATATGGCGTCTAACAAAGTTATGGGCCAAGCCGAGCAGATGCGGACGAGAATGGAAAGCCAAGTCAAAAACTTGGCCACAGTTGAGTGGAAAGCCGTGAACGCGGGGAGAGCGGTGAAAGCAGGGCGCTGGGGCAATGCGGAGCTAACTAAATTCATTTAGCTGCCAGTCTGCTGCCATGGGCCACAAGTACGAGGATATGTGAGATGGCTTCGTTTTGGTTGGCTTGGCCACATCCAGTGAGTCTGGTGTGTGTTGCGGGGAATTTATTTTCGTGGCTAAAGGTGCAACCGAGCAGTCCTGGCCTGCATCGATGTCGTTGCCACATCATTATTTCACTCGGTGAGCAATTGTTGTTTGCCCAAGGACACAGGATACAGGACCCTCGACATTGGCAGCAGAAGGAGCAGATTTATTTGTTCTGATCTCATTTTTATTGCCACCAACTAAGCAATGACTACAAATCGCTCATTTCTAATGGACTCGCATTTATTCCGACCACATGGCGAGCGGTTGACTGCTCATAACAAGCGATTTATTTACCGCTCCCAAGGACGATTAATTGAAATTTAAATTGTGCAGGGACAAAAAAAGAGCCAGGCCTTACCACCTTGAATCGGTGTTTTAGAGGCACTTAAATGCCTTACATTTTACTATAAGCATTACAATTTTTCAACCTGCTAGTAGGGGATATTATTAATTCGTAGGGCTTAAAACTTTTATTTTAGCAAGAAATCTTCAGAAAACTATTTAAATTTTCCAAAGAGAGTTCATTTGTTTTTTTTGTAGTCTAGGGTTAGGGATTGGTTGGGCCAATAAAAAAGTCAGTATTTTGACTATAAAAACGAAACTAATTGTCCGAATATGGAGCGGCATACCTTCCCGAACTCGTAGTTAAATTCCCTACAACTTGGCATTTCAGGGTAAAAATTTTATTTTTTTGAAAATTTTCTCAAAAAATTGCGATGCTACCCCTTAAAAACAAATAAAAAATTTGAAAATTTTTTAATTTTCCCAAATCAGCCTGAGAGTTCACTAATATTAATTATCAGGTTGTTATCTGCTCAGAACAGTTCTCCGTTTTAATATCGGATCATTTTTGCAAAAATTAGAGCAAAAAAAGTTTTACGAAAAATAAGATTTTGGCCAAAAATGGAAATCTTCATTTTCCGCCAATAAAAAAGTCAGTATTTTTGCTATAAAAACGAAACTAATTGTCCGACAATGGAACGGCATACCTTCCCTAACTCGTAGTTAAATTCCCTACAACTTGGCATTTCAGGGTAAAATTTTTATATTTTTGAAAATTTTCTCAATAAATTGCGATGCTACCCCTTAAAAAAAATCGAAAATTTGAAAAAATTTTAATTTTCCAAAATCAGCCGGAGAGTCCACTTATATTAATTATCAAGTTGTTATCTGCTCAGAACAGTTAGCCGTTTTAATATCGGATCATTTTTGCAGAAATTAGAGCAAAAACTAGTTTTACGAAAAATCAGATTTTGGCCAAAAATTAAAATCTTCATTTTCCGCCAATAAAAAAGTCAGTATTTTTGGTATAAAAACGAAACTAATTGTCCGACAATGGAACGGCATACCTTCCCTAACTCGTAGTTAAATTCCTTACAACTTGGCATTTCAGGGTAAAATTTTTATTTTTTTGAAAATTTTCTCAAAAAATTGCGATGCTACCCCTGAAAAAAAAATCCAAAATTGGAAAATTTTTTAATTTCCCAAATCAGCCGGAGAGTGCACTAATATTAATTATCAGGTTGTTATCTGCTCAGAACAGTTCGCCGTTTTAATATCGGATCATTTTTGCAAAAATTAGAGCAAAAACAAGTTTTACGAAAAATCAGATTTTGGCCAAAAATTGAAATCTTCACTTTCCGCCAATAAAAAAGTCAGTATTTTGGCTATAAAACGAAACTAATTGTCCGAATATGGAACGGCAAACCTTCCTGAACTCGTATTTAAATTTTTTGTAAACTTATTATGTTTACTTTTTTCCATAACATTGAGTATATTGACAGAATCAAAGGTTAGTCAATCAGAGGGTTACTCTTGATTGATGAGGGTTACAGATATCCGTATCCGGTTTTATAGAGGGGTTGAATCAATCCAAGAGCTGAGTTCTGAAGACCAGAACGTCGGAGTGTCAGAGTGGTCATTCGATTCCGAGTGCTTTGTGTTGTTGCATTAATTGAAAGCAATTAATAATATCGATACTGGGACACGGGATATATGTGTGTGCGTGCGGCGGTGGAGTCACCTAGAAAACACACAGATACTTACACTCGCGAAAGTGTGTGGGCGGTCGCATTGACAAATGGCGTTTTTAATTAAAGGTAATAAATATGTTTGAGTCGTGGCGAAAGAAAGAAATAATGAAAAAAATATCAGAAGGAAATCCAAAGCGATGTGCATGGCCCCGCAGGCATAAATCATAGCAGCCAGCGACATGTATAAATAAATATGTGTACAGATGTACATATGTATGTAGTATATATCTGCCAGCCCATCTGTGCGCAAAAACACATGTAGAAAAATCAATGGTGGATGGGAATGGAAATGGAAACGGGAACGACGGCAATCGTGTGCAAAACTTCAAAGAATTTCCATTAAAAATTGAATTTCCTTTGCATAATTAAATAAACTTGCACCACACAACGTCGGCTTCAGGTCGCCGAGTGGTGGCATCTTGATACTTAAAGGATTAATTTGTTTTGTTCTCCTCAGTGGGTGAAATAAAAATCAAATAAAATGTGGATTTTAATGGAAATGATTTTTAACAGTTTCTTATAATATTTAAGATAATTATCACATTAAATTTCATTACAATTACCTACTAAATAAATGATATTAACCCTATTTAAGTTGAGGGTGTCCTCGGAGGCAATCAGTTGGCCACTGCGATCAAGTTTTTAGTAACGACTTCCGGATTTGGCGCGCCAAATTGCAGGTCTTTTATCCCCATCGTCAGCCCTTTGAAGGACCCTCGACCACGCCCCCATCCGCTGCTGAAAGGCGGCGGAATTCTGATGCACAGCTTCCACGGCGCAGAGGATGTGGATGTGGATGTGGAAGTGGAAGCCACTCGCAGTGACGACAAGTGGCGACGTCAACGATGTCGAGATGCCAAGTGGAGCTGGAGAAGGGGTTATATTTTGTATATTCTCCCCGTCTTTTTTCTGTGGCGGAATAGGGGGGAATAGGGGGATTCCCGACAGACCGATGGAGTCATTGCACTTCGTTTCCGTTGCACAAAATGTTTCAATTTGCTAAGGGGCAGCGTGCAAATTAGAGGCGAAACAAAAACTCCTAGCGCAGGAATGACGGTGCACGGCGCACAAATGTCTCGTCCTCGTCGCAAATGAATTCGGATGGCCACTGGAAGTACTTCTGGGGCGGAAAACTTTCGCAGGGCTCACGGCAACCGAGCAGATATCTCCATCCGGCCCCATAAGTCCAGCTCTTGTCGTCGCCAGCACTCATTCGATGGCACATTCCCCGGGTTCCGAGTGCAACTTTCGAATGCGTTTAATATTTAAATGGCGCACCGAAAGTGGCAATGGCCGAATTTGAGTTAGCCCCCACGTCCTTTGCGACGTCATCGGTTTTTCTGGAGATGCCCGGCAGTCAGGACCAACAACCCACCAAATGGCACACATGCAAATTTGCTTTGTAATTTCGCTGTAGGATGGCAATGCACTGAAAACAATCTGGTGCAAACGAATATTTGCCACGAACTTGACGAAAAATTAGCAATAATAATTATGCGCAACGGGTGCGTATTAGTAATTAACAGAATTTTGTATTACTAATACGCACCGTGTTTTTTATCAATATTTTATTTTGACCTAGAAGGCGTAGATTTATTTATTTTAATTATATTTATTTTTAATTTGTAACATATTGTTGTAATTAGTTTAAATCTTGTATTGCACTTCGTCACAATATTATTTCTCTATGATTTTTTTTTAATTAACACTGCATTTTCGGTCAGTGTAGTCCGGGGCCACAGAGTTCGTAGTTGGCAGCAAGGTTGAGCGCTCCTCGTCGATGGCCACAACCTGCTGCCTTCTGCCGGCCAAGTTGCCCGGAGTGCCAGTTGGCGCCCCCTTCTGCCGCCGACGCCCCTGGAAAACCAAGCCCCCTCCTTCCATCCACCGCATATCTAGTGTGGCATTCAGTTGGCGTGCTTAAGCTGCTTAGCGGCAACTGCTCGTCGTCATTTCCGGTACAGTGGAGCACACTTGCCTTGGGCGATGGCCGCCCATTCCACTGCCATCCATTCCCTTCCGCCGACGATCTGGACCGCAACTTCACCGAAATGCAACTGATGACCACATTTACTCAATTAAGTTGCAAATTCATACGCACAGAGCGCAAAACCGAAAAACCGAAAAACCCGAATATCCGCAGAGTCCTGGCCAAAGGAGAAAAGAGAGCAGTTCAAGCCTGACCAGGGCTCCTGCGTTCTGCCTCCTACATCCTGGCGGGTTGACAGGGCAGGGATTACGCTTAATATGGTGTGAACATTTATTTAAATGCCTTAAAAGCACTGCCAGTGGAGCAACTAATTGAAGGTGAAGCTGCCGCCCAGAAAACGGATATGGATAAATACTTACTTATATAAATGGTCAGTGGAAAATGGGCGATGGGAGATGGGAAAACTTTAAAGGCCACTAATCCCGTGGACGGAAGTTGCCCCGGGCCAACCGAGCCATGACTCATATATCATTGGTGTGAGATGTTCGGGATTAGAAAACTCCCCTAAAAGCGCTCAAAGTATCAGAGGTTTGGAACAAAGCGCTTATAAATAGCCAAAGTATTTTAAAATGAAGTCGAAATATTTTTCTACGCAATTTATTTCGGTTTAAATTTTGATTTATTATTCTATGTAAGATAATGATTTAAAATTCCCGGATTAATTTATTTTTATATTATCACTACAATATTATGGGAGTGGTTTCTTTGTAGATGGACACTTCTTTAAACTTAAGCCGGGTAAATATGCAGATTCCCGTTGACTTGTTTAACACGGTGAAACTTTCAAAGTGATCGATCGACTGCCAGTTAGGAGTTTCGAGTTTCGAGTGCTGGAATTGTATTTGACATAGCTCCGTTGGCCTACAGCCGTCAAAGTTTCGATTGCATTGTTTTTGGGCCTTGGGAGCTACAAACTGTGGCCAAGAATTCCATCTTGTAGACTCCGTTCACCTTGCCAAGGCAAAGGGAAAGGGGGAAATTGGACAAGGAGTGAGCAACTCGAAGCCGAGGAGAGTAAAAGTTTCCCATGTTGCATTGTTTGGCGTAGCACAAAGTGAGCAGCCCTGAAAGTTTCCGCGTCCATTCATAGAACATTTCCCTGCAATAATTATTTTGTGGCCGCAAGTTGGCAGGCATAGCGCATGCATAGGGCAGCTGAATGGACTGTGGTCGGTTCCAGTGCACTGGGAGAAAGTTCTCAATTTTTGTATTATTTTTATCCATTTTTCAAAGGTTTTAAATGATTTTTACATGAGAAACTAGAGCACTAGAATAATTTTCTTTCACCAAAAATCTTCAAAAACTCTTAAGTTTATTATGATTTATTTATGAGAACATTTTATTTTTATTTTCCTTTCTTTTTTTTGAAACTTCTTTGCAAAGGCTCAACAAATATTCAATTTTCCACCGTGTAGCCCCAAGTTCGGACCGTGGCCGACTCGTTTATGTGCTTTTAATTAAAATAACCAACACAACACGCAGGCGGCACAAAGGATTGGCATCGGAGAAGGCCAAGATGGAGGAGTTGGCCAGTGGGATGAGTGGAAGGAGGAGCAGGGGGCATCTTTGTCTTACTCTAATGAACTTTTTGGCAAATTTAGAGGACCACAATGAAGGGGGCAGGGGAGGGTGAGATGTGGGATGTGGGGGCTGCGGCAAGGACACGTTGAAGGACCATGGCCATTGCGAAGTAGGGCTTGTGGCAGCCAGTTCGGCAAACGTCTTCATTGCCACATTGCCACATTTCGAGAATTTCATTAATTTTTCGTATTCTTTGCGGCAATTGTTCATTTGTGGTGTTGGCCCGGCCATCGTTATTGTCCAGAAAGGAGTGCTCCGCATCCAAATCGTTATAGGAATAGGAACTGGAATCCTTGGGCCCCGCAAGTATTGCAAGTTAATGTGCTGCATTCGTTTGGCACTTTATGTGCGGTCGGCGTCTCTATTTCAAACACACAATGGCCTCATTTATTCCACTCGACCCATTTTCAACACAATCCCCATGCCTTGAGTGAGTCCAGAAATTAATTTGCATAAATAGATTTTCGCAAATAAATTGGCCAACATTATTGTCCCAATATCACTCAGCATGTTACAAGTAATCTGTAATTTTGGCATTGACAAACAAATTACGACTTTAATATCAAATGGCCAAATGTGCAACTGATTTATGCCATAATTTGAAATTTATTCGCCACCGATTGGGATCTAAAATGGAAATACAATTTCAATAAACGAATTCTCTGGCAGGCTTATTAAAGAATTCGCATTTACATTCGCATCCACACTTGCCGGCTAATTGTAATTAATACTATTGTGGAGCTGGACATCATAACGCCTAAATTAACTCGGCTCCAAAGAAATTGCTTTGTGGCATTTATCAATCATTTGGTGCACAGTGGGCCATTGCTTACTATTTTGCTGGATATTTATTATAAAATATTTGAGCCAAGTGGTGGGATAAGTAGCCTGGATTGCTGCTGATCCATAACTTTCCAGGCCCACTGTATCCTTTGTCCCGCTACAAATTGGCACGTAGATCTCGAGGACATGTCAGCCTGCAGATTTGCGCTATCAAAGGATTTATGAATTAGCTGCCGAGCTCTGAAGGGTCAGCAGTGCATATTAAAATGAATACAAACTTTCATCTCTCACCAACTCAATTCAAAGGAAATGTATTTCTGGCCATATATCAGAGGCTTGTTAAGTTTTGAGTTTTGGAGAAGAAAGTCAGCAGTGCTCACGTGAGATATTGTTTGTTGTTTGCTTCACATATATATGATATTATTATTATTTTTAAGAAGCTTTTATCGTGACACGCCGCAATTTCTGCCCGCATTTCTATTAGAAAGTGAAATTGATTCTAAAGTGAGTGAATTTATATGAAAACTGATTATCCCAATTAGTTGGAAAACAATTTGTAAAATAAATTAGAAAGTAATGTGTTTAGATAAAGGTTATCAGAAAGCTTTAAGAAAGTAAGAAAAAATAATATAAGAACAAGAAATTCAAATAAGTACATATTTTAGTCCTTCATAATTTGTATATTCACAGCAAATTTCCCTGCAAGCTGCTTTATTGTTGTGCTTACCAAAACCCAAATGATTCTGTTTCTAAACTTTTTTTTTGCCAAAGGACACTTTCATGATCTGTCTGGATATATTTCTGGTGTTTTCAAAAGCCCATTCGTTATGGCTGCCTATTCGCGGCAGTCGACTCGTCTAAATCACATCGTGTCATAAACAACTTTTACCGCATCCCATCAAATTTGAGCCACAAATGATGGGCGGGCGCCCCTCTAACCCTGTGACCTGCGACCTGTGTTCCATATCCTTAACCCCCGGCAGTGCCATAAAACATGCGACATGTTTGGCTGCTGTAAACAGTTACAATTACTGGGAGGGAAGGCAGTCAGTTAGTCGAGTGGACGATTAATTGCCGGTTCTGCTGGGCCTAAGCGCATGGAGCTGCAGACGGAATCCCCAATCCCCTCGATCCCCTCGATCCCTCACCACAAACGGGCGCACTAAAAATGCTGTTAAGTTTTCAATTTGCATAAATGGGAGCCGAAAAAGCAGCTGGCATTTTGTTTGGTCCTGGCACACGGTGAAATTTATTAGCCCAGTTGCCAGTTACCAGTTACCAGTTCCACAACAATGGAGGGCGGAAATAGTTCGGCGACATGTAGTAGTGGATAGATAGATAGAGAGGCCAGGAATGCGGCAGAGATGCTGCGACTAAGCCTGCTTTATGACGCACACATGGCACTCCCTTAATTTCAGTCATAATTACCTGGCCTAATGATGGATTAGCCGCAATTGGGGGGCGGGGCAAATGGATCTTTTTCGAGGCCCATCACGTATTTGCATTGTTATCGTTTTTATTATTGCCACTTTTACGTGTCCAACGAGATGCTGAACACCCCTCTGCGTCCCCAAGTTCCGAATCCCTAACCCCAATTGTCTGGTTCTGATTCTGATTCGGATTCTGTGTCTGTTTTTGTGTCTGCGGCACTTAAATCTGCCCCCTCTATGTTTTTGTTGATGGCGCCATTTCACATGCTCCATAATCCAAAGTTCCAAAGTCAATTTTTGCATAATTCCTGGCCTGCAACATGTGACTGACTGACAAATCCCCAACAAACCCACACGCAGTCTGAGTTGAGCCAAAAAAAAAAGCAAAGAGAATGAAGAAAAATGAAAACACTCTTTTTTGGCTGGCTCACTTTTTGGGCTTGTCACTTCATTGTCAACAATTTTGACAGGTTGCCTTCAAAAAAAAAAAAGAAAAAAAATTGCCAAATCATGGGGGGCTTTCCAAAAGCACAGACTCAAGCCGAATGCGGCTTTGCCTTACAAGTGTTTTGCATCTGAAATCAACTGAAATTCAAATGAAATAACTTGCGATTAAAAGGATTAAAAGAGGGCTTAAAGACAAAAGAAAACGTTTGCCAATAAAGCCCAAAAGTACTCATAAATCAGAGGCAAAGTGGACCTTTCCTTTGACCTGTTTCCCCTTCGAAGTTCGAATGCCGCAAGCCAGTTGCTCAAGTGCTAATACCCCGAGCAAAGGGTGGAAAAATGAATTTTATCCAGAGGTTAAACGCATCAAGTGAGGGGAAATCGATGGAATGAACTGGCGGCGTATTGGGATTACCAATCGATGAAACTCAGACGACGCCGGCGGTGAGGCAAAACGTGGCAGTAATGCGTAAGCCACAAATTTAAGCGGCCGAGCGCAGGTTTTAAGGAATTGCCGGCTTACACGGGCTTCGGTGGGGTATTTGCCAGCAATCCACAGGTATGGGTTAATTTCCCTGCTTTCTAATAGGATTTAAAGAATGCTCTCGGTGAAGCAACAATTAATTAAATCCTCTTATATCTTTTTCACTCCTTTGCAATTTAGTTAATCTTTATGTTACTTTGATAATTCTGCTTATATTAAATTTACTTTGTATTAAAAATAGAATAATAAAGCAATGCGGAAATACGTATGACGATATATATTCAAACAATCTATCGAATAAATTTTATGAGAGTGCTTAATCTGATCTAATATACATACATATTTATTCAGTATTTACGATTTTATTATTAAGTAAATAGCCAGCTTTAAAATCAAGTTAAATGAAGTACACGACCCGATAATAAAATAGTCACAAGCCTTTCAGGCAAACTTTCACAATTAATCCCCCAATTCGCGAATTTTTTAGTGCCATTCGCATTTCCGCTGGTTCCGTTTACTTTGGCAACTTAAACCCTTCGATTTGCCGCTCCTCCCTCGAAATCCCCATATAGCTATAGCCGTGCTGCGTCGTCATCCAGACACAACTTGGCCAAGAAGAAGTGAACTTAAAAAGTTACTTTGGCTTAGGGCGGCTTAAAAGGGGGCCAGCCATGTGTGGGGATGGGGAGGCGACGACTCCTTCTGCTCGACTGCCTCACTTTAATATTTTAATAAGTTATTTATTAGAAAGTTTTCCCCGACTGCCGAGTGTAGGCTTGTTTTTCCAGCGCATTTCAGGCCAAAGTTTTCATCTGCCAGTTGTCAACACTTGGGGCTTATCGCCAGCTGCTGGCCCAACGCCCCCGCTTTTCGCCGCCCACCGCATTTTCCACCGCCTCATTACAGCCCTTTGTCTGTTTCACACACAAACACTCACACACACACAGCCATGGCCCCGGAATTTTTCTCCTTTTGTTCTACTATTTTACCATGGCTTTTACGCCATATTTTCCTTGTTGATTTTGCCTGTGTCCCAAGTTATTGACTGCGGGGCTAAGCTGATTTTCAAATGATTTGCCGGGCGTGGCATAAATTACGAAGAGATGCAAAAAAAAAAAAAACAAATGGCCAGCAGGAGATGCAGAAGTAAAATGTAAATGCAACTTAAAAAGCTTCGCTAATAAAATTAAATTAATCCGCAAGCACAAAAAACTACAAAGTATCTCGCAGTGGGGCGTTGTGCTGCTCAAGTGCTGCTTAATTTCAATTAAAGCTGAGCAATTTTCACAGTTTGTTAATCTTAACTAGAAGTCCGCGCTTATAATTAATTTTCCGTTTGCCAGCAGAGAGTGTGGACAGTCGTTTTCCCCATGGACGGGGGGACTTTTATCGGTGGGGGAAGGCATTCCCATTCCCCATTCCCCATTCTCCATTTCCCATTACCATTTACCATCTTTCATTTGGCTTAAGGTACCGGGGGCCACTTGAAACTCTTGGCACTTTATAACAAATGTTTTTCCCGCATCAAGTGCTGGGTAAACTCCATTGTTGTTGTTCGTCCGGCTTGAGTTATTAGAGTGCATAAAACGCACTTTTCGACGCTGGAAATTTATTGGTGAGCATTAGAAAATTCACCACGACATGCGAAGGATCCTGGGGCTCCGGCTCCCCACTCCATGCGACTCCCGAATCCTGTGATGATCCCCGAGCGAAACACTTAAGACAATGGCCCACATATCATGGCCAAGTGGGGGATGAGTGGTCATTTGGGTGATACTTGTAATTAAGTGGAAGTGCTGGCAGAGGAGCTGTGCAAAATTTGGATAAATTATCGGAATTAATAACGTGGCCGGAGGGCTCACAACTTCAAGGGAGAACCCATGGCCAGGGTCAATCGCTTGTAAAATCCAATCGGCTTATGAAATAATCAAGATTTTGTTGTATCATAAGAGGAGTGTTTTATTTGCTCTTAATATTTGAAAAATAGATTAAGCTAGGAATTCGAACGTAAAGGTTTTTAATTCATAAAGCTCTAGTATTTTTTTACTTTTTCCTAAATTTTTCTAGGCCATTTGAAGTTGGCAAGAGAATTTATCTGCTCGCTAAAGGTTGCAAAAAAGGCACTTTTTGCCAAGGATTTTTTTAACTTTCACCTTCGGCAAAGTGTTGACCATGCCCCCGACCACCTGCCGCCCCCTTGATTGACCAAGTTTGACACCAAATGTCTGTGTGTGTGTGTGTGTGTGTGTGTGTGCGACGTCTGCCCCAAATCCTCTTAAATGCCAAGGCATTTGCCGTCGGCCGCCCACCGCCCACCGCCCCCCGCCCGAATCGTCCTGGCTTAGTCCTGGCTCTTTAGCAGTCAATAATAAACTAGGATACGCCGGTGTGACTGTGACTGTGACTTAGTGAGCACCTCGGCTAGTGTGCGTGCGGGTGTCGGTGTGTGTTTTAATGCATCATTTAAGCTGTAATCTGTCTTGAAGCTAAGCTCTGCTATCAACGCACTCGGCAGGGAAATAGATACGGCAAGCGGATGTGGACACCACCTGGCCATCTGGCAATCCTGCACACGGAAAAAAGGATAATTGCTTAAAACTAAAAGAACTTGTTTTCATTTTTGTATATTTCAGCACCACAGAAAATATGTGGGTTTTTAAGTCACTTATAGAGGTGAATAAAAATATGCAGTAAAAAAGATAAGGCAGGGAAATCGAATTAAACCCGTTTTTGTGCTTTCAAAAGTATGAAGTATGCCTAAAAGTATGAAGTACAAAAAGTCAACAGACTGTTGGGCAATAAAATTGTATAGGATAATTTTAAGCACTTTAAATAATGATTTGCAAACTCTATCTTTAAATCAGCTTGTCCTGACTTAATGGTGACTTTTATTTCCTGTGCACTTCAAACTGCTGTCAACCACTTTAAGCATAATAATTGCTACTCCATGGCCAATAACCTAAATCAGCTGCAGCTTCACATTTTCGGGCGGCCATAAAGGCGTTTCTCAAATTGCAGTCGCCCTAATTGGATGCATAAAATAATCAATAAGTTCTGACGATGAAAGAAGTGCAACAAAACAGGCAACAATTATGCCTGATTGCCATTAGTGTGTAATTAAAGTGTGGCAAACTTATCCAATTATGGTGGGCGTACCGTCCCCATCCAGCATCCCAAAAAAATGTATGCATAAACAGAGGCAGAGAAATTCTAATTTAAACAGCAATCACCGCCCACGGCACTTGCGGGCGATTAAAGCTTGCCAATTATTATTTAACCAATTATGGCCAGGACACAGCATTTTCGATTCATCTTGGCTTTAAGAGGGGCTGGGGCCGTGCTAATTGCCGCTTTCGCCGCAAATGCGATCTCTGCAAATAAATGCCCGAAAGTGTGCTGCACATATTACGCCACGCCGAAAAGCCAAACAAACTGCCTGGCTGGCTGGCTGGCTGGCTATAGAAAATTATTTGTTTGCGGCAAATCACGTTTCAGTTGGCTAAAAGTTAGCAAACCGACAACAGCCGCCTCTCATCTCATCCGCCTGAAAGCGACATTATTTGCGTACGTGAGCGGCCCTTAAACGGACCAAAAAAAAAAACCACACCAGAAGGGGGCTGGGCGGCGGGGGAGGCGTGGCAGCGGCCATTAACGGGCAGCGCGTGCGCCATTGTCCTCCACCGTCATCAGCATCAGCATCATCTCTATACCCATAACCATACCCATACCCAAACCCAGAGCCATCCTCATCCAAATCCAAATCCCCATCCTCATCCGCAGCCACGGAATTAGCCTCGTCCTGCTGACAGTGGATTACTTCCACTCGTTTTGATGACAAAAATCAATTGCAACGCCCCGCTTTAGAATCGCCATATAATTTGATCTTTATGCGAAATCGAAAATCTCACTAATCCCGAAAAATTAATACATAACAAAAAGCCAAGGGAGTTTTTCTGCGGCGCGCACAGTGGGAAGTTAAGGTAAAATCTATACAAATTTAATATGTTTTTAAAAATGTAAATAAAATATGGCATATGTATAAAAAACTATAATGTAGTACTTTTTACTACTACTACTACTTTTTCTACTACCAGTATTACTTTTGTTACTACTACAGCTACTTTTTCCACTACAAATACTACTTTTTCTATACACCATTATTTTATATTTAACATTTTTAAAGGTAAATTAAACTAAAACTTTTTAAGAGTTTTTTTTAATTAATTTTCGAAAGTGACTCCACTGTGCGGCGTGATAAAAAACGTTTATGCTATTGTGGAAATTGGTAGGTACACAAGCCGTCGCAAATTACCCGATTGGAATCAATCGCTTTTTGCTTGAATATTAAGTCAATTTTTCAATTAATTTCGCTTCCTGGTTTGCCGGAGATTATGTGGTTACCGCTTCCCTGAAAAACAAGGCAATTCAGATCACTCAAAAGTCTTTCTTTTTCATATTTATGCAGTCTTTTATGAAACGTTTAAAATCAAATTACCAAGTTCAAAAGTTTGAGGTGGTATTCAGGAGAGTTTTTGCGACTCATTATCGTTTTATTTCTGTTTTGGTGCGACCTGTAGGAACCACTAAACTGAGGGGGAATTTCGCTTATAACATTTTCAGCCCCTTTTTGGAGCCCACTGTATAAGTCAAATGCCTGCAGCTTCTGTGGTGCGTGCAGACAACTAATGCATGCCTCAATTTTGTTTGATTAGCGGCTAAATGAATGAACGAATGAGCACGACCGCTCCTATCCCCTCCCTTCCTACCCCTTCCTATCCCTTCCACTCGCAATCCTCCCATGGAAACACCCACTCCCACTCGCATCCAACTGACTGACTGACTGAATGGCTGACTGACTCTGACTGCTCAAATCGCAGGACGAAGGCAGTAAATTCAAATTTGAAAAACGAGGCAACTTTTCGCCAGGCGGAATGAATGGAGTATTGGTGGATTGCAGCATTGGAGGATTGAAGGACTTAGCCTGGCCAACAGAACGTAGCAGAACAGAACAGAACGTAGCAGAACAGAGCCATTCCAGCTAGCCGCACACACGACTGGCATACTAAAGAGCCACTCGAAGCCGAGGAGAACAGAGCGCAGAGCGCCATCTGGAGGTCAGTCAATCAGTCAGTCAGTTAGTCCGCAATCCGCAATCCACAAACAGCTGAAGTTTCATTCTTCGGCACTTCGGAGGGCGGCAGGGCAAGCGTTTGACTATTGATAAGAATGGGAAACGTGCAAATTGAAATGGGCCGAATGGGGCGTGGCCGAGATATATGCATGTGTGTGGTGTGTGAACAGTACGACTCAATTTAATAGCACATTTGCAACCCTTCTCCACCTAAAAACATCTTTAATTTCCTCGAAGAAATTCCATCTTAACGACTCTAAATAGAAATGTGAGTAATTAAGTGGATTACCAAGTGTATCAATTATTTTGCGAATTAATGGATGTTATAAATTTAAGATTAAACAGAAGTTAAACCAATTTAATTGTAGGAAAAAATATCGAATTTCATGTGAGATTTTTGAATCACAGTGGATATTTTTCATAAATCACCTTTAGTGCTAAAGTTTCTACCTCATCTGTGTGTGGTGTGTGTGCTTCCCGGGGGGAGAGCTCTATAAAAATCTTGTGGCTCAAGGGGTAGACAAAGCCAACGGGTTTGCACATCCAACTATTTGGAATTTACTTAGGGAAATTACTTTGACTTTGTTGCCATGCCCGACGGTCATTGTTGATGTTGTTTCTGTTTCTGTTTCTGCTGCAGTTGCAGTTGCTGTTGCTGTTATGTTGCCATTCCGATTCCGTGTACTCCGATATGCAATATAAATGCGCCCGAATGCAAATAGGCATTGTTTGACGAACAACTCGAGTCGATGGCCGCCTGCCAGCATAGCAGCACTTGAGTGAAAATCAATTTCTAATTTACTGCGGTGCCAGGCGTTAGGTTTTCCAAACGCCCCCGGGAGTTGCACATAATCAGCGATTTTCAGTTGTGTAACATTCAGTTGCCTTGGGTTCGCTGGCCAAACAATTGTGGCAGAGTTTAAAGAGTTAACTTCTTTGTCTTATAGTCATATTTTTCTGGTTTCTTCCATTGGATATTTGTGTTTATTAAACGCCTCGTTGGCCATTAAAAGAAACAGTTATATCAATTTTCCACCCACTCCCAAAGAGTTCTTTGAAGTGTCCCATTTAATAACGCCGTTTTTAGGCGGCTGGCAAGTGGCTGTTTTGCTAATTAATGAAATTGCCACTTGTTGCGTGGAAACAATTCGAAAAGCAGTCCAGCAGCAATAGCAACAAAGTGATCATCGCCAACTGGCCAGAAAGAACTCTAAAAATTTTATGAGCCCGAAAGTATTGCCATAAAATACAATGCTGCCTTTGCCTCCCTGCGAACGCAACCCCACTTTTCGGCGAACAAATGCTGTTAATTTTTATTTGAGCCTTTTGTTTAGTCTATTAAAATGACATTCTGCGGTCGTTGTTGTTGCTGTTGCCTGTCAGCCAGCTGTCATCGCCACACAAATGAAGTCATTAAACGGCAGAGGCAGCGAGGCCGACATGGCGTATGTGTGATTTTTGATGTTTGCTTAAACTCTTTATTTTCAATTAAAAATTCTCTGGCGGCATAAACATGGCTCATCAAGGCGTTGGTTGGTGGGTGGTGCTCCGCCAGCCCCTCAGGGAAACATTATACGCGGGTTGGGGGCGTGAGGGCGTGGCCCTGATGCGTGTGTGTTTGCTTTTTAATGAAATCGCGTCTAGACGACGACAACGACGACGACGCAAACGACGGCATTGACATCGCTTAATGGACAAAAAACAAACAGCAAAAAATACGATTTATGCATTAATAATTTCCAGTTTGCCAAGTGGAATTTATCCAAGCTTGATTGCAATTTAGTGGTCTCTCTATTTTATTTAAGGTTATTTTTTTAAATTTAGCTAATCAAGCCAAAAAATTCTATTTTGTGGAGAATATTTTTGATAAAAGTTTTCTGTAGCAAAAAGGGATGCGAATCTCACAAAGATCAACAGAGATTTTCGTTGATAAATTAGCATTAATGATTTTACTTGCTTTCTCAGAGAAAAGGATCGCTATCTGGGCAGCCAAAATGGAGGTCCTTGCTGCCTGGCAATTAGCTTTAATGCTGTTGACTGCCTAAGACGAAAAGGGAAATGCCAAGCAGTTTCCACAGTTTTCCCGTGCCATCCCCATCCACCGAAAAGCCCCGATAGTTTCATGTTGCCCAATGAATATGAAACTATGAAAGTTTTGCGCCAGCGAAACGCGAGCGTTGTGGAAGCGCAAAAGGAAGCCGGGGCGAAAAGTTTTCAGGCAATTTACAAATATTTTATGCAACTATTTATTTTACTCATTATTTGCGCATTTAACGTGGGCGCCGACGCCGAAGGGGGTGTGGCAGGCCATTAAGCGCCGCTTAAGTGAGTTGTGCAGCGCCCGAAAGACAGAAGAAAACTAAAAAATGGAAGCGGGATTCGAGGCAGGACGAGCGGACCAACTGAGGCATCAAATTCAAAGCATTTAAGAATGCAAAATGAGGGGATTTGGCCAAAACATAAGCAAGTGGGGGAGGGAGGGGGCAAATGCAAATGTGAAAAGTCACCAAGGTGCCGGAGAAAGGATAATGCCGGAAGAAGGACTCCGGATGAGACGGCCAAAGTTTGGCTAAGTGTGGACAAACCTGATCTGCGATGCAAACGATTTGTAGATAAAGTTTTTCCCCTGTAATCCCCTATATATACCCCCTAAATAGTGCGAGTCCAGCGGAGGATGGAAATGCAGGATGAAATGGGGAAAGGGGAGGAAATGAGTGGAAAGTACAGGGAGCTCAACTCGGAAATCAGTTTGCGGACAAGCAGAAAATGGTGAATACCTAGATCTCTCAATCAAATCATTTTTTTTAATAAGTGAAAATCATAAATATAAAATATTAAAAGTTATGATTATTTAAAAAGAATTTTTAAATTGTTCTGCAAAATATAATTAAATATTTTAATCGATTTGATTTTTGTTTAGTTTTTTATGTTTACATTTTTCCCATAGCCCTGTTGTGCATCTTTGTTGATTAACTGGCAATAAAACTCGGTAGTTTTCCCAAAGGGGAAAAAACGCGCTGGGAATATACCAAAATCGTACTCGATTGCGGGCTTAGCTCAGCCACGAGCACAAATTGGAAAGCTTAGCTGAGTAAGCCAACCTCTGGCGGTTTTCCCGTTTTCTCCACCATCCTGACCCTGAACACATCCTTGTGGTTTAGCAGTCCGGCTCTCAACACGTACGCACAGTGATATTTACAACTTTTGGCTTGATTTTTATTGTGTTTTGCTTTTAACCCGCCCCCTCCGCTGGTTGGGGGGTGAACTCGCACCTTTAATTAAATCGTTTTGCATTAAGCGCGCATTTGGCACTCGAAACTGGGGGTCTGGACACTTAAGAGAAGCACATTAATATTTCAAGGAACCCCCTCCGTCCAAGAGGAATAATACGAAAACCCACTCAAATGCGTAAGCTGCTAAACAAGTCTCGTCCTTTTCTGACCCCAGGACACCCATGTCCGAAACTATTTCTATCTCGAGTCCCAAATGTTTTGCTTATTTTAATGCCGCCTCGGCTCCCTTCTAGCAGAAAATGGGGCAAATGCCTTTGTTTTCTTTTATGGTGCGGATTTTCTTGACTATTGAATTGAAAAGTTTATTTACTTTACTTTGTCCGCCCAACCCATCGCCGCCATCCCATTTGCCCAACTCAGCATGCCCACGTAACTTGGTGGCCTTCAGATAGACACCTTGCTACCTTTCGACCGTTCTTACCTTGACCATGACAGTCAATGTCCGATTGTGGGCATATATTTTCCCGCCCCCCTCCTCTGTTGGGGGATGCTTTCTCGGCTCACGACATTGTAAAATTTTTTGGCATAAAGTTAATAGCATTTTTGATTACTATCTAAATAGGTTTTTGTCCCATTGACCACAAAAATGTTTTGCCATGCGGTGGTTGGTTGTTGTCGTAGTTACGGATCCATGCATGTCCTGTGTCCTTCGTCCTGTGTCCTGTGTCCTGTGTCCTGAGTCCCCTATCCCGAGACCCATGCACAGGCATGGCCAGTGAGCCGAGCCAAATTGCGATTCTTCTTGTTTGCAAAAAATGTGAAAAACAAACACACAACGGAAAAAAATGAAAAATCTGCAATAGGATTTAAAGGGGATGAACTGGTGATACCCTCTCTAGGGTTTCTTCTTTTTTCGGGCATTTTTTACTATCACAAAGTATTATTCATAGTTTTTTGAGCATCTGATTTCTAGGGAACAAAATATCCAATATTTTTTTAATTTTCAAGAGGCATATTAGATATTGTAAGGACCACATCCTACAGTTAGATCATTTACAATCCAAAAGACCGAATAGATAAAAAGGGAAAGGGACGGCGATGAACGAAATCTGTGCCTAAGCCTAATTTTGACTCTGTTCTGGGACAAAGGTTGGAGGGAAGACCACTGTGGCTGCTACTTCAACAATGCCAGGATTGCCACAGTATTCTGTGACCCCCTTTTCAAAATATTTTCCCACACTTTGTTATTTTTCCTTTGCAGCTTGTTTGTTTCATTTATCCTATTTTCTTTTTTTTTTTGAGAGAGATATGTTTGCCCTGGGTATTTTTGAGAGAATGACTGAAGCGGCTGCAGCTGCAGTTTGGTGGCCAGCCAGAGGGATGGGGAGAGCTCACTTATTTATGGCACTGCTGAAATTCTTATGTACTTCAAATTGCCGTCAATTGGCGCCGACGAAGTTTGCAAAATTGGCTTAAATCTTTGACAAACGATTGGCGGGCAATGCGGTGAAATTCCAACTTGTTTGGTCAGCTTTAGCTTTCTACTACATCTGAAAATTATTAAAAATTAAACTAAAAGCTGCAGAATAACTGAATAGGTAAAAATTAGAGCATTTTCGCTTTAAATCTTATTTTCAGACGGCTCAAGCCCCAAAAAGTGTGGGGATCGTTATTGCCTCAACTCAACTCAGTAGCACTCCCATTTCCCATTTCGATTCCCGTTCGCTCCTTTGGCTCCTGATTTTCCATGGCACTTAAGTGGAAATGATGAAGACCCTCGCCCAAGGTGTGTGTGTGTGTGTGTGTGAGTGGGTGTCTGTCAGTGTGTGAGGCGCACGTTTGTGAAAAAGGCATAAATCTTATGTGTTTAAGTCGGTTTAACATACGAGATCCTAAAGTGTTGATAGCGCCAGACTATAAACTATACGAGTATGTGTATGTCTGCCTCTATGTGTCTGTGTGTATCTGCGAGCCTGTCTCAAACTTTTCCACTTTCCCAGCTTCGGCGTCCATGTGTGTGTGTGTGCATTTATAACAGACATTTCATTGCCTCACTAACGAAAGGGAAATATTCAATGAAGCATGCAGCAAATAAAGGTGAAAACCTTTTTCTCTTCGCCAAACAAGGCGGCAGAATGGAATGTGGGATGTGATGTTGGTTGGCTGCGGAAAACGGAACGTCACTGCGAGGGGCGATTGATGAGTTTATCGGAGCTTCAGGTGATCGAATCACCTTGAAATTGGCTCAAATTGCTCATAAAACGAGCAACGGAAGGGGCCATGTGGCCAAAGTGCGGGGTTTTTTGCCATAACTTGAACTTCTTGGGCATTTTCCTTCGGAATAACATTTCAAAGATATTTAAATAAAATTATTTACATGATATTATTATTATATCTTATTGAATTCTTTTGCTTTTATTAAATTTTTCAGATAGAAATTAAAGAAAATTGTTAAAAATAAAATATAGAAGAACTGTTAGTTTGTAAAATAATCTACGGTTCAGAGTTTTAATTTAATTAATTTTATACATTTTTATTTTATAAAATTCCCCCCGAAATTCTCGATCCACCCCCGCACTTGGGGCATAGAATTTGCAACTATTTGGCACATGTTCTCTCTCCTGTTTGCCCAGTCGGCATCTACAATGCGTATTGGGCCATATTATTCACACCCATAATGAATAAAGGAAGTCAGTGACGGTGACGGCAAAGGGGGGCTGCGGCCAGGGGGGGCGTGGCAGGTCAGGGATTCCGGCGAGGATGACACAATGAAAGCTGTCCCGACTTCCTCCTTTGCTCGCAGTCGCACTCGCACTCAAACTCCCATCCGCCAGATGGCACATATAGGCTTATTGTATGGGGGGAGGGGGAGCCCAAAGCTAAAAATGCAGCCACACATACAGGTCCTCCGTCCTTCGTCCTTCGTCCTTGTGCCCCCTCCCACACTCAGTCCACTTAACTCCGTCCAGTCCCAGCGGCTCACTCACACAGAATGCGCTCAAGCGTTATTTAAGACACTTTGAAATCCTCTTATATCGAAGCTTATCAGTTGCTCGAAATAAAAATGCGAGACACGGGGGAGGAGGGTCCGGGGCAGGACTCGAAGGACTCTCGCTGGGAGCCACCTCAAAGGATCGGCAGCTCGTTTCTGCTCGGTTCGGTTGAGATGCGACGAAGGTAAAGACAAAGGCCGAATCAACGGGGAGCAAACAATGAAATAAATAAAAAACCGGAAACGGGCGAAACGGAAGTGTTAATCTGAGTGCGGTGGTGTGTGTAGCTGTGGGTGTGTATGGTGGTGTGTGTGTGGATGACCCTTGGCATGCTACTCTCGCACAAGCTAGCTTCCTGGGCTTCAGTCGAAAGTTGAGGCTGCAAGGACTTGAGACTTGGGTGACAAAGGACCCACACACTCACTCTCATCCGCAGACAAAGGCAATTCGGCTGTGAGCCACCCAAAGGTCAATAGCTCCCTCAGCAACACCAACTACTTGTCTGCACTCAGAGAAAAATTGGCCAAGTTAATGCAAAATTAAAAGTCACTAGCAAAGTCCTTTGTTCTTAAGTGTATTTCTTTTTAGTTACTTTAAATACTTATAGTGTGATTATAAATTCATTTAAAATATATGTATAATATAAAAAACCCAAGAGATATTTTTTTTATAATTATAACTAAAGGTGGAATTAGTTGGCAATACTTTCATACAATAATTCCCACAGTGTATGCCATAGTTTGGCTAGGCCAAGCAAATAAATTTCAACTCCTGCCAAAGCTGACCCTTCACGCTCCATCCTTCGCTTCTGGCACAATATTTATACGGCCCCCTCTCTCACCCCCCTGGACAGCCCCTCCCCGCCGCCCCTGGTCGCTTTTTTGCATTGCATTGCCAATAAAAAGCTGACCATGTGAAAAGACGCCAAAGAAAAAATGTTTCGTTGCGCTTTCACTGAGGTTTAAGTGTGGGCGGCTGTGGACTGTGGATTGGTGGGTTGTATGGGGAACAGGCCGCTATAAATCCAAATTACTTGTGGCCTGCCAAGCGCTGGCTTTGATTTAATAACATTAAAGACTGCTCCACTCCAATTCCTTAACTGGCCGACCAAGTGCTGCTCGATTTTCCGCCAACTTTCCCGCAGATAAATGAACTGTGCGTGTCTTAAATGTGACAATAGAGCCAACCAAACCCCTTCGCTGGGATCCGACTTTCTCTTCGGTTCTTTCGACTATAACAGTTTTATAGGAACTTAAATATAATGTAAATTTTAAAAAATATAAAAATGTATTGACAAAAGGTTAGTTTGAAAGATTAAAGTATGCGAGTTATATTCAAACTATATCTTCATATTTACCCACTTTTTCAGCTTGGTTTTAATCGAAGTTAGGGCATCCCAACTTCAACACTTCCATCCGAGTTTTTCTTAGCCCCTAAATTTCCACTCACTCGCTCGCTTCCTTGGCATTTGTATGCAAACTTGAGTAAATAGACAGACAACAGCCTAAATAAAGCAAACAAGGCCAAAAATACACATGCCCATAAAGTGGAGATGGGAAATGGGCAAAAATGATAAAGGAAGGGCAGAAGTGCGCTCCTTGTGTCTCAGTTGTTTCTGTTGCCCTGGAAAATTGACGCTGAAAATTGATGCCATTGGCAATGTTTTTGTTTTGCACGCTTTGCCATTTTTCTAGCTCGCTGACTGCCGAGAACCCCCCTCCCCACACCATTTCATCCGGCAATTGCTGTCATGCACTGAACGAAATGGGAGCACAGTTGGGCCTTAAGGTTGTAAAATTATAAATTATATTGTTTTATCACAAAAATATTTTATTTAATTTCAAGGAAAGGAAAGCAAGGAAATATTTAAATTAAATATCTATTTAAAAATTAGGATTTTTAAAAAATTTAACAAACCATAAGGACTATTAAAATACACGATTATGAGCTTCTTTAATGCCTCAAAAATGAGTGTGACATTGCTCGTTTTAAATTGCTTATTTAAATAAAAGGTCGCTATTTTTTTAAAGTGCACTGTCCCAGGATCTCAGGATCCGCGCGAGTGTGCCATTTCGCGAGGGCTGCCTGTGGGCAAACAGACAGAGCTCATTGACAGTTTAATACAAAAAGTTCACTGCCTGGCGCACTTGACACGTGTAGGGGCGTAGAGCGCGAAGGGGGGAGGGGGACCACTAGCAATGCAGTGACAGAATCCGGAGTTATAGCCGGGATATCTGCACGGCCCAATTTTACAATTAGAAAAGTTCTCGCTACGCTTTTGACTCGTTTAAGCCGCAAATTGTTGTACGTCTGTCCGCTCGGGCGAGTGACTGCTACATGGCGATGGGAAACGAAACGAAACGAAACGAAACTTACACTTAACATGCAGCACTCGTGTGTCTAGAAAGTTTTGCATTTGCAATTCACTTGACACAGCAAATAAATCAACTGGCTATGCGAGTCTGGCTCGCGATGCACTCAGCCGTGCTGCCAATGTCAAAATATTCGGTCTTTAACCATCAGCCATTTGCAGCAGCAGTAGCTTTAATTAACTCAGCTCGTGTTTCTGCACCGATGAAAAAAATATGAAATATTATTTAATTATGTGATAGCTGCTAAATGGCCACCTCTTTTTTCTCAAAGCACAAAAACACACGTATATTTGTCAAGAACTTGTTTTTCAATTAATAAGCGAATTATAATAAAATGGTCCAAGCTTTAATGCATTATTCCCATGCAAATTTGATTTATCATCAGGATTTTGATAATAATCTGTATATTAATTTGTTTAACCTTTCCCACATAACAACATTGTTTTCAGAAAATGAATACGATACAAAAGGAGAATATGTGATGAAGATATAGGTGATCACTTTTTTACTCCTTCTAAGCAGCTATCATCAGAACTACCTCTTAAATAAATATATTTTTATAATGAAATCTGTTGATTTTTTCCTAATATCTTTTTGTCGTACTGCCAATAAAAGCCAGTATGCCTTAACAATATGTTAATTGAGTGAATAATAAACTCTTATATTTGTGTAATGACAAAAAGAGCACATTTGCCTTTGTTTTCCCCATCTATGGCTAATTAATTTCAAAATTGTCAATATTTATTTTCCTTGTTATACTTACTCTTATCATTTTATTAATACGTTTTTATATAATTTTAGTATTTTCCCATAAAATGAGAATGCTGCGAGGTAAAAACTTTAATTGCGCCACTGGAAATCGGGGCTCTGCTAATCGATGGCGAGTGCCGCGGGGGCATAAACACGCACTTCTGCTTCGAGGGGGTGAGGGGGAACTGAGGCTACCAAATTTATGCAACTTTGCCGTTGCATCAGCTTAGGCAACAATTACTGCTCGCAGTTGTGTTCGCCATGCAAATCGCTGGGATCTGCTCGGCTGCCCTCATAAGTATGCAATGCTTTTTTGCTCCGCTGCCTTCTTCCCTTTTTTTTCCCACCGCTTCCGTATAAATCATTCGCATTTGAACTTTTGGTCATTTGCACAATTTTCTTACCGCGCAAATTCTCGGTTTTTTTTTCTCTTCTATTTCCCCTTATTTTTTTTGTGGTTGGCCTGCATATTTCGCGCTCTTTTGCCTCAATGGGAATCAAGCGCATGGCTGTAATGGTAGCCGTAACCTGAAGCCTTGAGCGTTGCCGTGTAACGTTAACTAATGTAAAAAGTTGCCATAGCTATAGCTATAGCTATTGCAGGAGCTATAGCAGAAGCTAGAGCTGGAGCTGGAGCTGGAGTGTCGGAACGGACTCATTAAGAGTTTGTGGCATTTTAATTAAATGCAAATTTAATACGCAAAGAAAATGCAACACACAAAACTGGCAAGTTGCGAAACCTGGAAATGGCAGCGGAATGACGGCGCCAGGGGGTCAGCGAGTGGTCAGCGTGGTCAGCGGTCAGAGGTCAGTGGAGATAACTCCTTTCAAAGCTGATTTCAGCGCTTTTTCCGTAGGTGCTCTCGCCGGGGCAACAAATCATCTAACCGATTCGCCAGGTTGTCGGTTAATGTGCATAAGTGAGTGCTGTAGTTTTTTGTGCTCGAGATCAGGATTCATGGCGAGTGTAAGCGTTCATAATTGAGCTCTTATTACAAAGACGCCTGAAAGTATGCAACAAAATATGTTTTGAATCTGGAAGTTGGGTGAATATTACTGCATACTTTTAAGCAGCTTTAAAATTCTTAATTTCTTTTTTTTTATATTTCTAATATAAACTCCATTAAAATGGCACCTGGACAAAAAAGCCAACACCTCATATTACGTACACGTAATTTTTCACATTACGTATCCGCCATGTATTCTACGTGTACCGAAACCTCCTGAACCAAAGCAAAACCAGTTTGGAGAGCACTTGGCACAGTAATTAAAATTGTATAGAGAGCGATGAAAAAACAAGTGGCATCATTTAAACAGTTGCAGTCCTCGGCCAATTGCCGATCCCATTTGCACATTGATTCATCTGCCCGATCACGCTTTATTGTGCCTTGTAAATAAATCACTTGGAAAAAACGGAATAATTTTTTAATTGCATGCGACAGAGAGCGTTGCCATCGCGCATGCTGGTCAATTTTTTCTCCGTTTAATTTTTAATTCGGGCGCGGGACAACGTCAAAATATAAATTAAAAAATAATTTCGAGGTTAATTACAATTATTTACTCACAATGACATCGATGATTATGATGTCGATTGTTATGGCTTTATTAACGGCAGCAGCTAGCGAATGACAACGACAACGACAACGACTGCGACAACGACAGCGACGGGGCGCCAGGCAACAAAGGCACGAAAGTAGCAATAATAATAATAATATTAACAAAAGTAACACGGGCTAAATGAATGCCGGGCTGGAAATCAACCACATCTGCTCGTCGGACAATGGCCTCATTACAAAAGGGCAACCTCCGTGATCTCGCGGCCGAGAGCGCATATTGTTTATTCAAAAGGCATTAAAAACTTAATTGCATTTAAAGTGAATTAACAAAGCCCGAAAGGACTTCTCTTGGCGCACTAATGAAATTGGTTGAGTTTTAATAATTTGATGCATAAAGCAAATGGGCGTAAGGGGAAGAACAAAGTGCTAGGCGTAAATACTGTAAATCAATCAGTTCAAAAGGTTCACCCAAAGAATGTCATTTAAAAATTTTATACACAGAAAACAAATTGAGATCAAGTTAATCATACAGCTTCGATATGAAAAAAGATTAGGTCTATCTTATTTTTCAATATTGTTTAAAGAAATACCAAATTCGGTTTATTGAAATAGAATAACTGATATTATAAAATATAAAATTGATTCGTTTGTAATATGTTATTGATATAAATTAATGTAAAACGAACCCTATTTTATATCGAATTCTGTGCAATTTCAATACATTTCTAGTATTTTTTTCTTCATTCAAAAATGAATCCTTTCTTTCAAAGAGGTCTTTAAATTTGTCCCTTTATGAGTTCCTTAGTATTTAGCTCTTCTTTGGGTCGCATGCCTGCGCAGATTCTATATTCCTCCGAGTGATTAGGAAAATCTTTTCCATTCTGACCACGACATCCATGGCATTTCCTCCATTGTGTTTTCATGCCACTGGCATTTTTCCTCTCACATTCCCGTGCCGCATTCGAATTCGGTTCAGTTCCACGCATACTGATTCCGATTCTATGGCATTCTCCAATCGATTTCCACTTGTACTCCTTACTCCGATTAGCTCGCATCGTTCATTCATTCACTTCACATGCTGGAACTCGAGGATGAAGTCCTCGGTCCGCCTGAAAAAAAAAAACTAACCAAACAGCAAACAGGAGGTGCCAATGAAAAAAACGCGCACACAATGGAAAAAATAGGAAAACAATAAATGGGTAAACATAAAGCGCGTAAAGCAAAAATCCATGTAATTGTAAACAAATTAATGGCCATTGTGGGAACTGTGCGTCAATGAGCACGCCGCAACATCAACATCAACATCAGCGTCCAACATCCACATTAACAATAACAATGAAGTTGCGAGAGGGGAAAAAATGCGCCAGCAGATGCAATCACCCTGCCCTTTGGCATTTGTGAAATATTTGCGGCAATTTGCTTTATGCAATATTTGCATTATGATTATTGCGATTATCATTACTACGCTTCGAATCGAATAAATTTTAAGCTTGCCCTGCAAAATGGCTGCATTTTTCTCCGCTTTCCGCTCGGGTTTTCCTCTCCTTTTTGCAGTCCTTTGACTGACTCTTCTCGACCAGCGACAGCTGCACAAAAAGGAAACCGATAAAAAGTGCAGCCAGCAACTGACCCACAAGATATTAACTGGAGGTGTAAGCCCCATGCCCCTGGGTTCTGCCTCTGAATTATGGCTGCTCCTGAATGGGAATCTCAAGAAAGCTGAGACTCTGAGACGCTGAAACTCTGAGTCTGGGAAGCTGCTGCTGAGCCAAGCTGACTGCATCCTGCACCCTTTATCCTTGCTGGACGAGGCAAAGACACTTTTAAGCAGCCCGCAGAAGCATCCTCGCTCGGGGGAAAGTCGAGAGCAGCAGCAGCACTGAGTGCAACTTTCGCCAAACTTGATTATTTATTGGCCGCGGTCAACAAAATTAGATTGCCATAAAATGGATCCCTGTTTGTTACGATAAGGTGTCGAAACTGCTCGGCAAAAGGCCATGAATTATAAATAAGTTCTCAAGTTCTTAAACAAGTGCTGGCAAGTTCTTTTTAATTAGTTGGAGATGCGCTCTTAATTTAAGGCCAATTGAGTTGTTTGACTTGATTAAACGAGGAAGTATAGGGGCAATAGTTTGCATTTCTTTTAATAGAATTGTTTAAAAAATACTATAGAAACTTACAAAAACTTTCCGAGAGTCATTAATCTAAGTGAGTTTTCAAATTTTTTTTTTTTCAGAACTGGAAAATGAATATATTTTTTGGGAATTTTTTATTAGTTAGTTGGATAACAATAACAAAATGTTATTTAATTTCAAATAAGAATATACCTTTTATTTTGAAAAGGCAATACTTTTACCCAATCCAAAGAAATTTACTTACCTTAATTTAAAGGATTAAGCATTTTATAGAGTACTTTAACATATACTAGTGCTATATAGAGTGCGGTCTTCATCGCTTTCTTTGGGCTCTCTTTCTCTTTTTTATGCGACTTGGAGGACCATTATTTATGAACTGAGCGCGCCTGCAAGTGTGCAACGATTATAATAATTTTAGCTTATAATGTGTTTTTTCACGTCCTCACTCTGCTCCTCGCCCCCTCACCCCGTCTCGTCTGGCAATTTGCTGATTTATTCGCACTTAGGTGACTTAAAGTATCCTGTCTGGGGGCAACATCTCGGTGTCCAGGTGTGTGTGTGTGTGTGTCTAGCAGCTCATAACGTTGGTGCTTACCTTGTTGTGCAACCAGGATTCTCCACTCAAAGGAGCGGCTGCATTTAAAAATGCATTAGCGTAAATCAATGAAAGCCATGCCCTTATGATTGCCACTAAATCTCTTTGGGACACTCGGTCTTGAGCCCTGGCCAGCAGACTCGTGTCAAAGGTCCCTGTTCCTGGGCTTGAGGGCTCCAGCTGGCGACTGCCCATGCACTCAAAAAAAGTATACATAGCGTAATAGAGATAAATGTCGTAAAACCATTTTTAATATCAAAAGAAAATATTATCATTTATTCGCAATAATTCAAGATAATTCTGCTAAATATATTATGATTCATTTAGCATGATTAGGTGATGAACTGTATTTTCTAAGTGTACCTTTGCTTATCCTGGCTAATGCATTTCGTGGCTGGATTTATGCCCTCTTCTCTTTTCAAGTGCAGCGAAAACAATTTCGGTCGCAAATTCTGGCGGCGGTCAAGTGAAAAATCACCGAGCGGTGAGAAGGCCAAAAGCAGCTGGCCCTGGTGTGAAAAAGCCCATTTATACGAAAGTTGAACAATGGCAGGTCAACGGCGGCCGACTGCCTTTGACCCGCCAAGGGGGCCGTGGCCAATTGGCCAGCTGGCAGATTTGCACTTCCTGCGATCGAGGACTTTTGCAATTCGATTTGATCAACTTTCACCGGCACTTTTGCATTTAAGGACGTTTAAAGTCTCGCTACTCTGCTTTCCTCCAGCCAACGGAGGCGACAATGCAATAAAGTTGTTAATTTTATTATACAACACGAACACGGCCACATGCTCGCCCACACACACACACTCACACTCACACTGAGGCACATGAAAGTGTTAATGATGCTTTAAATTTGGTGCTTCAAGTTTTCATAAGCTTAATTGAATTGAGACGGAGGCGGAGGTGGAGGAAACTGGATGCGGTGGCAGGGGCGGGAATGGGGCGGGGTTCTGGGGCAAAATTAATTGAAAATGAGCGTGCGTAAAGCTGGTACAGTGCGTTTCGGGACAGGCAATGCGACGGCAGGCCGCAAGCCACTTGGAAAACCTTTCAACCACAACTGAACATGCTGGGTAATTTTTGGAGATCCATGCCTGCCAAACGAGCCGGGTAAATCATCAAAGGCAGCGACAAAGCAGGTGGCACATTTAGTGAAATTGTGCTTACTATTTTGTAAAAGTTGAATCTGAATGAATTTACTTAATTTATGATATTCGACGCTTTAATACGAAATTTCTCAGTAAAATACCTCTGCTTTTTACACGAAAAAACTCCATGAATATTTGTACCTAATTAAAGTTCGCGGCTCGTGGATTTTTTGAGCAGCCTTCGATCGTTAAAATTCGCAAAGCACCAAGCCACACTGTCTGCCTGTAGTGCCTGCCTACCTACAGTGCGTGATGAAATATATGTTATATAATCCAATTCGTGGGGATGTACATGTATATGGCCCCCGGGAGCGGCCTTAAACACGATTTACAAGGGGCACGTAGCCGGAGAAATGCAATTGAAAAAGTTTTTAATTTATTTCGAATATCGAAAGACAACGAACCCGAAGCCTGGAGTTGGCTCTCCCCTGCCAGCCTGGCCTCATTCGATCCGAATGCCCTGACTAGGCCTGTTGGCGCATCATTTATTTATCACTCATACGCCGCGTGTGGCGCACGTTCATACGGTGTAAGTTAATAGCCGGCACTCAACATAATATAACAAAGTGTACATATATATATACTTACCAGCCCCGTTGAATCTGTATGCCATAAAGAATACGCTTATTATGCATTCAAGCCGAGTTTTGGCAACTGAAAACAAAACCAAACTTAAGTGATTCCAGACACACACACACACTAGCAGGGAAAGGCGAAAGGGAGACAGGGATACATAGTAATAAAGCCAATTGAGACATTAAAACTTATGCTTATCTGCTCAAACTCAAGCTCTGGCTCTGGCTAAGCCCAAGCATCCCGGGATGAGGATGCGGATGAGGATAAGCAGGTGACCCCAGCAATGCCAAAAGGTGACACAAATTCACCGGCACACACCCACACATATGCGCAGCATTTAACTCTCTCTCTCTAAAAGGCACTGAGAAAAATCTCAGAGCCCAAATATTACACAAATATTAAAAGTATAGATATACAACCTTTAAATAAGTTAAATCATATATGAATTACTTTTAGGGATAACAAAAAGTTATGATATTTTGAAAAATAGTTCGAAAACGATAACTGTTTCGCTCTGTGCACGACGCCTCTGCGTTTCTGCCCATTTCGGACGTTGGGGATCCTGATTCTGGCTTGGACTCGCATTTTCTGGTTTTGGGACGGGCAGGCAGCTCCGTGGCTTCGAGTGTCCCAGGAAGTTGGCATAATTTATGAACTTGCGCAGCACACACACACACACACACGCACACCGTGCATGGAAATGCACACCCACACACAGAAGTATATACCGAAACACGTAGCACGACAACAATAATAATTCAAATATTCATTTATACGCACGACAATTCTGACATGAATCATATTTTTGCCTCAACGCCTCCGGCCACGTGGTTCTGGCGGTTCAGGTGGTTCAGGTGCGTCTGGTAGTAATGCTTCGCATGGCAGAAAAGGGAGTCTTCGCATTTGGGGTCACCTTTTTAGATAAAAATGTTCGCAGGGGCAAATGAATGATCATTAGGAGCTCGGTTCGAGTCGCGAATAATTCAACTGCGGCCAAAAACTAAGGCGAAACTTCATCCAGTTCTATTAACGATTTTCTGCGACTCTGGGCAAAGTTGACACCTGAGCTATCTACGCTGTGACTTTCTTTTTAGCCCAGTTTTCTTTCAACTTCTCGAGTGCACTGAGAGAAATGCGGTTGTACCTAAAATACTCGCTATTTGGAATTTTTAAATTAATATTTTTTATTCCAGCATTTATTTTATTTTGCAAAAATAAGAATGGTTTCTTGGAAACCTTGGAATAGCAAGTTCTCCCTATGAAAATTCACAGTCATGAGATATTTTCACAAAATATTATAATCCACCTAATTATCTTTGTGAGATTTTTCTCCGTGAGCCAATGGGGATTTTCTCAGACTTTTCCGGGATTGCATGCAGTTAGCGTCGCCGAATTCCGGGTAGCTGCAATTGCTCTGGTTAGGTCACGGCAAAGGCAAAGGCGAAGGCAAGGTAAGGCAAATTGCCGAAAGTTCGTCCTTCGTCCTGGTCTCCCCACACAAATGAGCACAATTTATGTAGCACACTTATTTGCGCGCAGCTTCTATTTGAGTTGTGCGAGCGTGTGTGTGCGTGTGTGAGTTTGGCTGTGCGAGCATAAAATTGCAGGCGTCGTGGAAAATCCACAAAATGGGTATTCCCCATAGGAGTTCCCGATCAGGAGCGCCATTCCATAAATGCCCAGAGTCATGAGCCCAGTCGCACCTTCCGTGACGAGAGAGGCCTTCGATAATTGCTCGCTTACACTTGTCTCCGTTTCGGGTGGCAGTTAATAAAAACCCAACTGCCATCCAGCCGTCCTGCCATCAATTTCCAGCCTCCGCTGAATGACGCGTTGTAATGCCAACTATTACCAGGATGTGCCACATATGTGTGTGTGTGCTTCCTTCGACTGCGTGTCCTGTTTGTTGTTGCTGCCGTTCGTGCCTGTTATGTTATTGTACGCAGCTACGTGCTGCAAACTGTCAATTGCGTATTTGTCAATAGACCGAGTTCCCAGTTAGAACCTCAAACCATGCCGTTGATAGCCAGAGATGCGAGGGATATTTTAGGGATTACAGGGTACTTGGCTGAGGTACTCACTATCTTAAGGAAAGTATAAATAAAGAAAAAGAATTCTAAAGGTGAAAGGTGAACAAGTTTTCTTTGTGCATAAATGTTTAAGAATGTGTGCATCGTATTCATGTTTATATAAACTCTAAATAAATATTGTCATTTGATTTTATCAAGGACTTTAAGGTAATTTTGACTATTAGGTAGGCTAATTTCAAATATACCTTTTATTATAATTTGATTGGTACCTAGAAGTGCAGTACTCCCCATCACTGAAGAGTCCCTTTGCTTTCCAGGAGCCTGCGCTCGTATTCGAGTGTGTGAAGAGCCTGCTAGTTAAGTAGACAACGCCTCCACGAATAACAACAGCTGCGAATATGGCAAACGTGTGAGATGTGGGTTGTGATATGTGAAATGTGTCCCTTCGAGCCCAGTGACATTTTTTCAGTCTGGGTATCTTGGCCCTTTGAGGAGAGCACGTTAATTCAGTTACCAAGTTACCACTGATGATTGTGGCAACAATATCACTGCAAAATAGCGATGACACAGCTTTGCTGTAATTACGAAATCCACTTGGCCAACAGAAACGATAATCACGTGAATTAAAAATTGCACACCGCTTAAGTGCCACTTCAAAATTTCTATATCAATTTCACACAAAATAAAATTAATGTGTCATTTTAGTAATTTTCCGATGGATTCAATGACAATTGGCATGGAAATTGGAAATTCGACAGAGAAAATGTTGAAACTCGGGTATTGAAAATTGGTCATTTTATTTTAGATGACTTTTATTTAATTTTATGCAGCAGAAAATTTTTAAAAATAATCTATTTAATTTGGTTTTTCCTGTGCAGTCATCACTTTCAGTTGCTGTATCATTTTTTATTTTTTGTCAATTCTTCGCTCGCCGTCAAGTCGACTGCTAGCAGCGGAAAAGTGGAAATGGTAACTGCAGACGGAAAGGAAACATATTGTTGCTGCATGCCTGGCCACGCCCCCTGCCGAGCATCCTTCGCCCCCGCACTCGATTCAGTCCGTGACTCCCTTCCCCTTTGACATATGTCCCTCGTCCTTTGTCTCTAACATGGCCGGCAAACAACTTCAGACTGGAGCGGCAATCTTACGCTCGCTTTGCTCAGCTCCGTCTCCATTTCGATCAGGGGCGTGCGAGGGGGTTTCTGAATTTGCCAAGGATTGCCTGTATTTGCATAAGCCAACTTGATTTTTATCCTTTCCACGAAGGCAAGCAACCAATTTGGGTTTTTCGATAACGCGAAACCAGCATCCCCCTTGACAAAATCCAGACTGCGCCCCTGATCTTCGCCTTGAGTCTCTGACTTTGTCACTGCGCTGCATGAATAAATGGCGCATGTTATTGTTGCTCTAAGTGTTTGTGTCAATTTCGAGCGAAATGAATAATATGTCATGTATGTCGCCGATGCTGTCGGCCTTTGTCTTCGTTATTTCCACACTCGGAGTCCTCCGATCCTTGGCCGAGGACAAGTGGCTACGGAGCGTGGGGTACTTGCTTGGAAATCCTTTTGGCCACAGTGGGCACTCGCTCAAGTGGACTTGGCAGGACTTGCCGCTGCTCCCGAGCATCATTTAATTAATTGGCATTTCGACATTTTCTTGCTGAAATTTCCGTGGCCACTCGGCCGTTCTCGTCGATGATTAATTGGCCGCCTTTGGTCTGACCTCGGCTTGATAACTTATCGGCCAGTGTTCAGCCGCTCCTGGCTGCCTCGAATGCCCCAGTGTTGCCCTGTTGTTGTCGCTATTGTTGCTGCCCATGCACTCGAGTTGGCTGCTCCGACGATTCGCCACCCGCCTTGTTTGACTTAGCTTTTGAGCAACTTAAGCATGCTTTTCATTACGTTCCATTTGCTGTGAAAATATTTATCTAATTCATTGATTGGCAGCCCACAAGCGGGTCCTTGGCGACCCAAAAGCGGGCGAAAGGGATGGTGGTATGGGTTAGGTGGACTTGTTCCTATTGACAGAGATGGGTTGTAGTTGAGCCTACCAGTTCCCAGACGGGCATATGAATACTACTCTTGATAAGTTAGAATGCCATTTCGCCAATATCAGTCGCCTTGAATTATACACAATGTTTTCCAGCTTTCACATACAGGTGATACATGTAGCCTAACCGAAAGACAGAACATCAAGGACATGGCTGATGGGTGGTGGGGGTGGGTGAGTCACTCCCCCTCCAATACCCATCCCCTGCTGCCATACGTACGGTCATTTGTTGCTCCGACCGGAAGAGAAAAGAAGGGAAGTGGAAGTGAAAGGCAAAGTGGAAGTCGAGGCAGATTTATAGCATTCAATATGTTTTCAATACTTCCGCGAAAACGTCAACGGCAGCAGCGAGAGCTAAATAACCGCTCGAGATGAGAGACACAGTACACTGGCAGAAAATTGCAGATTTTTAAGTGCCTCTTTTGATTATGTCTAAACTGTAGTATAGATTTTGTTATCAAATACAACAGTAAATTTAATCAAATTCAACATTTTATAGATATTCTGAAGCTAGAACTACAGAAATAAATATGTTCACGCCCGTTTCGCTCGGTGCATTCCAAAAGGGGGTACATTTGGACTCCCTAATATATTTCTAAGCGCCTCGTATTGCAACGCATCCTTCATGGAATGCTGCCAATGGCAACAAGACAGAGGAGGAGGAGGTTGGTGGGGAGGGGGGATGGTTCAGGGCAACGAGGGTCCTCGGATCCTCGCATCCTCGCATCCTGGCCAGAGACGGATGTGTGGATGAGCTTCGGCGGATGCGACTTCGACACATGTAAGCACACAATGTGCCGAGTGCAGGCTCCATCGGATTCACTGCTCGATGCACATGAATGCATTTTTCCACAAAATTTAACTTTTATGGTGGGGACTAGCCAGGATGTTCGAGGCGGGGGGGGGGTTTGGGCGTGGGTATAGACGGCTTTTGTCCTAGTCGTTGTCCTAGGCATCCTGGCAACCTTTTCACCCAGCCCCGCCCTTTTGTTCCTGCTTCTGATTCGGTTCCGCTTTCCTTTCCTTGCCAAGGACTCTGCGGCGGCTGTCAGGTGGCCGACATTTCTCAGACCCCGAATTCCTTGTCAACGCGTTTATATTGCAATTGCTGGTTGATTGGATTTGCCAGAAGCCAGACTGGACTCCCCGTCCGCGTCCCTCTCCCCTCGACCCCTGCGATTTCCCTTTCATTTCGCTTATGAATTCCAAGCGAAGCCATGTTGAACTTAAAGCTCCGATTGGAAGAGACGAGAAACTATTCCTGGTTCTGCAAACGATGTGTTAACAAGCATGAAATCTAAATCAAACCGCAAACACGCAGCCCATACCGTTCGGGTCTGCAGAATCCCCTCTGGTCTTGCCATTGCAAAATGCTACAATTCATGATTGAAATTTAAATTGAATCTGTAATCTGAAACAAAATCTAATCGAATTATAGCAACAAGAACGCCACTCCCGGGCCGAGAGTTGGGACTAGGATTCGGATTCGGAGTCGGAGTCGGGAGGTTTTGGGATCGGGAGCAGTGGGAGGTTTTCCAGATGGGCGCGGGATGGGATAAGGATGGCTGGGAGCACTCGACGAGGGAGCAGCAGCGCCACGCAGAAATCAGCAGAAGTTAAACCAATGCAAAGAGCAATGGCAATCAACCAGAGCCGAGCAAAAACAAACCTATACCCAAACACATGTGCGACAGGCGGATGCCCTTGATAAATTGGCAGCAGATGGAGATGAAAAGGACCTAAGTTAAGAAATAAAACTAAAGATTTTAGTATTTCAAAGAAATGCCAAACACATGCCAAAATTTAAACAGAATAAATATTAAATTTATTTCATTACACATTTTTTATAAGGAACAAAACGAATTTAAGAATTATAAATACCCATCGATATAATTATTGACTGTATCCGAATCCATTAACAAATCACCGATAGGTTATGAGCTGGCCATTAAGCATGATGAGTGTTTTTCACAAATAATGAACCGGTTAAGATGCGGTTGCGACTTAATTTAAATCAGTTTACAGTTTTTATGGACCTATTATTATGATAAATGCTCTTGACTGATTTTCTGTAATGACATTTAAGTGCAGTAATTTTAATCGCAATTAAAGGGAAACAAAAAGGGATTTCCAGCATACATATAGAATTGTATTTATATTCTATTCCCGAATTTCGAAAACACCAACATAGCCAACTAACTCCTTGCGTATTGCCGAGGGTCGTGGAAAATCGGAGGGCGAAGGGCGGAATTCCTATGAACTGCGAACAGGAGTAAAAAGGTTGCTCTTCTCTCGTCTCGCAAAAAATGCCCATCTGCCGCTGCTCTTTGGCCAATTTAAGCAGACAAACCCAAAATGGCAACATCATCAATGCCAACTACCACCAGATAAAATCTCCCATCTTTGCCGACTGTGCGTGTGTGTACTTCTGTGTGTGGGAAATCCAAGCCCCCACCCCCAAGCTCCCCCTCCCCAAAGCCATATTTAAGTCAATTTACATGCAACAATCAATATTTTTTGTGCAAATAGTCAACCCATGCCCCCCGGAACCCAAACGGAAACCAAGTCTAAGCCCGAAACCCAGGCCAGCAGTCAAACAAAAACCCAAAAATTTGTACACAATTTTCAATCTCGGCATCATGAGGACCCCGCTCGACTAAATATAAGCGGGGAGAGGGGAGAGCGACGCAGTGCGTCCTCTTTGATGGCCGGCCCATGATGGTAGCCAAAAACTTAACTAATAACTCCTCGGTGTATCAGGAGACTAGAGCCCATCCCCAGAGCGTCTGAAATTCTCGGCCACACAGTGGGAAAAATATTGGTGTGTCATCTTAATAATGAATGTGAAGTTATTGTTTAAAATAATCTATACAAAAGCTAGAAAGAGTTATCAATTGAATTATTCCTACAAAATCCAATACGAATCACAATAAAATTCCCTGCTCGGGCGCCATCTTATGTTACAGATTTAATGTCTCATTCAGATTTAGTTAGATCCAAACTTATATTCATAGATTCATATATTCAGTAAATATGTATCAACTATTTTTTCTCCCAGTGCAGGCTGGAAACTTTGAGGCCCAGCCCTGTGCGAGGGTTGCCACAGCAATTGCTAATTCGAGACGGCAGGAATGCGAGATGGGCTCTGCATTTCTCGATGTTCGCCTCGCCAGCCAATTGTTTTTCCTTGCAGCTCCGCCGCGCAGCTCGGGCATCCTTTTGCCTGGCAAAATGTGATTTATCTGCTGGGGAAATTTATTTGGCCAGAATACACGAGGCTAAAAAGGCAAAATGAAATGAGAACTTCCAGGCCATGTTGCTCGTCGTTGCTGTGGTCTCGTTGCCTGTGTTTTGGCCTGCCTTTGCAATTGCCTTTACGTTTGCAAGACAACAAACAAGCAGCTAACAAACCATCGAAGCAAGGGGTGGGGGTGGGGGGAATGCGACTTGAACAACGTTTATCGTGGCCCGAAAGTAACACTGACCCAAATACGATTCGCCAATCTCCGGGCTGAGGGGCAGTGATTGGATAAAACTAGTTAGTACCGAGTATATTCTTCTTTTTTTCTGGACAAGCAATATACATACTAGAAAATTGAAAATAAATCTTACTCAAATCATACATATGTTGCACTCGGCAAAGAACCTTGGGGAATACGTACATATATGTGCGCAGATCAGCCGCCTCAATCGAAGATGAAATTCAAAAACAGGGTGCCCCTTCCATCGCCTCCTTGGCTTTGGCTTTGGCCAAATGTTTAGACACAAGTTCAACAAACAAGCAATCTTGTAGCAGCTCCCACATGGCGAATTTAATGGACACTCGCTTCCCTGCCCTCTCCCTCCCCCTCCCCCACCGCCGGAAAATCCCCCGTTTTCCATTTCCATTTCCCACCTGCTCGACACATGCCTTTGTATGTTGTGCATTGTAAAATCCGCTTAAATTGTAGCATTTAACGTCCGCTCGGGGCGAAGGAAGCTCGTTGGTCTCGGTGGCTCTGCAGCTCTGTATCTCGGTGGTCCGATTCTGGATTGGTGGCACTTCAGTATGGCTTGTGTGCGGTTATTTTACGGTCAGCGGAGGGGAAATTTTCGTGATGATAAGTGCGGAGTGCGCTTGTCGGCGGTCGAGTGTATCGTTATCTTCCCCGGGCTGCTAAGCCGCTTACTCCGGCTCCGAAATTCCGAAATTCTCGAGCGAAGGGAGCTCGGGCTTCCGGCAGTGGGCTCTTAGCTTCGGTATTTCTACCCCGATCTCTAAACTTTCATCTTTAATCTATCGGTCTAGCTAAAATAACAAAATGTAAACGATCTATAACATTCATAACCTATAGTTTTCACCTCTAAAAACCAAGTTATAGCAAAAACAAATTTTACCAAAAAAGATTTTACGAGAAAGATTTTGGCCAAAAATCGAAATCTTCATTTTCCGGCAATAAAAAAGTCCGGATTTTGGCAATTAAAATAATTGTCCGAATATGGAACGGCATACCTTCCCGAACTTGTAGTTAAATTTCCTACAACTTGGCATTTCAGGATAAAATTTTTTTTTTTTGAAAATTTTCTCAAAAAATTGTGATACAACCCCTTATAAAAAAATCGAAAATTTGAAAATTTTTTAATTTTTCCAAATCAGCCGGGGAGTGCACTAATATTAATTATCAGGTTGTTATCTGCTTAGAACAGTTAGGCGCTTTAATATCGGATCATTTTTGCAAAAATTAGAGCAAAAACAAATGTTACGAAAAATCAGATTTTGACCAAAAATTGAAATCTTCAATTTCCGCGAATAAAAAAGTCCGTATTTTTGCTATAAAAATGAAAATAATTGTCCGAATATGGAACGGCATACCTTTCCGAACTCGTAGTTAAATTTCCTACAACTTGGCATTTCAGGATAAAAATTTTATTTTTTCGAAAATTTTCTCAAAAAATTGCGATGCTACCCCTTACAAAAAAATCGAAAATTTGAAATTTTTTAATTTTCCCAAATCAGCCGGACAGTGCACTAATATTAATTATCAGGTTGTTACCTGCTCAGAACAGTTCGCCGTTTTAATATCGGATCATTTTTGCAAAAATTAGAGCAAAAACAAATTGTACGAAAAATCAGATTTTGGCGAAAATTGAAATCTTCAATTTCCGCCAATAAAAAAGTCCGTATTTTTGCTATAAAAATGAAAATAATTGTCCGAATATGGAACGGCATACCTTCCCGAACTCGTAGTTAAATTTCCTACAACTTGGCATTTCAGGATAAAAATTTTATTTTTTCGAAAATTTTTTCAAAAAATTTTTTAATATCGGAGCATTTTTGAAAAAATTAGAGCAAAAACAAATGTTACGAAAAATCAGATTTTAGCCTTACAAAAAAATCGAAAATTTGAAAAATTTTTAATTTTCCCAAATCAGCCGGGGAGTGCACTAATATTAATTATCAGGTTGTTATCTGCTCAGAACAGTTTGCTTTTTTAATATCGGAGCATTTTTGCAAAAATTAGAGCAAAAACAAATGTTACGAAAAATCAGATTTTGGCCAAAAATTGAAATCTTCAATTTCCGCGAATAAAAAGTCCGTATTTTTGCTATAAAAATGAAAATAATTGTCCGAATATGGAACGGCATACCTTCCCGAACTCGTAGTTAAATTTCCTACAACTTGGCATTTCAGGATAAAAATTTTATTTTTTGAAAATTTTCTCAAAAATTTGCGATGCTACCCCTTACAAAAAAATCGAAAATTTGAAAAATTTTTAATTTTCCCAAATCAGCCGGGGAGTGCACTAATATTAATTATCAGGTTGTTATCTGCTCAGAACAGTTCGCCTTTTTAATATCGGAGCATTTTTGCAAAAATTAGAGCAAAAACAAATTTTACGAAAAATCAGATTTTGGCCAAAAATTGAAATCTTCAATTTCCGCCAATAAAAAAGTCCGTATTTTTGCTATAAAAATGAAAATAATTGTCCGAATATGGAACGGCATACCTTCCCGAACTCGTAGTTAAATTTCCTACAACTTGGCATTTCAGGATAAAAATTTTATTTTTTCGAAAATTTTTTCAAAAAATTGCGATGCTACCCCATAAAAAAAAAAGTCGAAAATTTGAAAAATTTTTAATTTTCCCAAATCAGCCGGGGAGTGCACTAATATTAATTATCAGGTTGTTATCTGCTCAGAACAGTTCGCTTTTTTAATATCGGAGCATTTTTGCAAAAATTAGAGCAAAAACAAATGTTACGAAAAACCAGATTTTGGCCAAAAATTGAAATCTTCAATTTCCGCGAATAAAAAGTCCGTATTTTTGCTATAAAAATGCAAATAATTGTCCGAATATGGAACGGCATACCTTCCTGAACTCGTAGTTAAATTTCCTACAACTTGGCATTTCAGGATAAAAATTTTATTTTTTCGAAAATTTTTTCAAAAAATTGCGATGCTACCCCTTACAAAAAAATCGAAAATTTGAACAATTTTTAATTTTCCCAAATCAGCCGGGGAGTGCACTAATATTAATTATCAGGTTGTTATCTGCTCAGAACAGTTCGCTTTTTTAATATCGGAGCATTTTTGCAAAAATTAGAGCAAAAACAAATGTTACGAAAAATCAGATTTTGGCCAAAAATTGAAATCTTCAATTTCCGCGAATAAAAAGTCCGTATTTTTGCTATAAAAATGAAAATAATTGTCCGAATATGGAACGGCATACCTTCCCGAACTCGTAGTTAAATTTCCTACAACTTGGCATTTCAGGATAAAAATTTTATTTTTTCGAAAATTTTTTCAAAAAATTGCGATGCTACCCCTTACAAAAAAATCGAAAATTTGAACAATTTTTAATTTTCCCAAATCAGCCGGGGAGTGCACTAATATTAATTATCAGGTTGTTATCTGCTCAGAACAGTTCGCTTTTTTAATATCGGAGCATTTTTGCAAAAATTAGAGCAAAAACAAATGTTACGAAAAATCAGATTTTGGCCAAAAATTGAAATCTTCAATTTCCGCGAATAAAAAGTCCGTATTTTTGCTATAAAAATGCAAATAATTGTCCGAATATGGAACGGCATACCTTCCTGAACTCGTAGTTAAATTTCCTACAACTTGGCATTTCAGGATAAAAATTTTATTTTTTCGAAAAAATAAAAATTTAACTACGAGTTCGGGTAGCAAAAATTGAAATCTTCAATTTCCGCGAATAAAAAGTCCGTATTTTTGCTATAAAAATGAAAATAATTGTCCGAATATGGAACGGCATACCTTCCCGAACTCGTAGTTAAATTTCCTACAACTTGGCATTTCAGGATAAAAATTTTATTTTTTCGAAAAAATAAAAATTTAACTACGAGTTCGGGTAGCAAAAATTGAAATCTTCAATTTCCGCGAATAAAAAGTCCGTATTTTTGCTATAAAAATGCAAATAATTGTCCGAATATGGAACGGCATACCTTCCTGAACTCGTAGTTAAATTTCCTACAACTTGGCATTTCAGGATAAAAATTTTATTTTTTTGAAAATTTTCTCAAAAAATTGCGATGCTACCCCTTACAAAAAAATCGAAAATTTGAAATTTTTTAATTTTCCCAAATCAGCCGGGGAGTGCACTAATATTAATTATCAGGTTGTTATCTGCTCAGAACAGTTCGCTTTTTTAATATCGGAGCATTTTTGCAAAAATTAGAGCAAAAACAAATGTTACGAAAAATCAGATTTTGGCCAAAAATTGAAATCTTCAATTTCCGCGAATAAAAAGTCCGTATTTTTGCTATAAAAATGAAAATAATTGTCCGAATATGGAACGGCATACCTTTCCGAACTCGTAGTTAAATTTCCTACAACTTGGCATTTCAGGATAAAAATTTTATTTTTTTGAAAATTTTCTCAAAAAATTGCGATGCTACCCCTTACAAAAAAATCGAAAATTTGAAAATTTTTTAATTTTCCCAAATCAGCCGGGGAGTGCACTAATATTAATTATGAGGTTGTTATCTGCTCAGAACAATTCGCCGTTTTAGTATCGGATCATTTTTGCAAAAATTAGTCCAAAAACAAATTTTACGAAAAATCAGATTTTGGCCAAAAAGTCAAGGTGACTATATCCATCGCAATGCGCCTTTAAGATCTGTTACCATATTTGCCCAAGTTACACCAAAAAACACTAATAATATCACCACTTTTCAGTTAGCTGTCTCGCAAGTGAAGCCTGTTTGGCGTTAATCGTGCTGGGAATTTAAGGCAGTACCCCTTACTTCCTATCCCTCAGCCGCTGCAATTAATCGGAGGAGCACAAAAGTGCAAGGCATGCAATCGATGCACACGATGCCGAGAATATATTTCCATGTCGATCGCAGCGGGGAATCGCAATTTATGGTCGGCCCTCTTCCGCCGAGTCCTGAATCCTGAGTCCTGGAGGCTGTTTCTGTATCTACGGCTGTATCTGTATCGGTGGCCCTCTGTTTTGGCCAGGTAGCGGGCAATGACGTTCGGCTGCAATAAAACTGTCAATAGTGTCAAAGCGAGTGGGTTTCTTACATCGCTGGGCATACAAAAGTTGGTAAGGAAAATGCAACGATTTATTGTGGTCTGGCTGCCGACGGCCGAATGCCGACTGCCGATTGCCGATTGCCTTGCAAGGACCTCACCGCACAAAGGAATCCGACCGAAAGATTCATGGCCATGTGAATTTAACAGCCATTCGCCATTTCCCTCCCCTCGAACCGCCACATTCACCCACTTTCACCAGGGGATTCGGCCAAAAGGCCAAAATACCCGCGCCAATTGCCAACTCTTTGGGTTTTGGGTCGATGCGCTCCTGGCGCCACAGTGAAATGTAAAAGAATGCGAATACCCTGTGATTCACTCACACCCTGCTATTCCAAAGAACTTGATTCAGAAATATTTTGCTTCTGACACTACAACGTTTATCTTGAACACTTTAGACCCGTTGATAATTTCACTGATATCTTAAAATCTTCATGATGAAATAACATTTTCTTTGACGCTTGTATGAAGCTTTATTTTCCATAGATTTTCGTTTGATAGGTTCGTTTAATAAGTTCTTGCGGACTCTTATTTCCTTATAGCGATAAATTTAAATATCAATTTGGCATGGCAGGAACGAAGTTGGCCAAAGAGTTTACTGGAAAGCAATGAAAACAATACGATTACCTTTATCAGTTTCAGCTTTTTCTACTTTTCTCGTCCGCCGCTCCATGAAAATTCTTCTATTCCATTTTTTTTTTTTGCAAAATTTGTTTCGAATGTTTGAGATTTGTATCTGTGTGTGTGTGTGTGTGTGAGGCACTCACACCCCGGCAAACGCATACTCACGCACAGGGGGCTCAAGTTTGCCGTTTTGAATGTTGTTGCATACTTGTAGGCGAGGAAAAGTTTCATGTAACTTTGCCTGATTCAATGATATGAAAGAAAGTTTGACATGTGTAGCAACCGTCAACGACGACGACGATGCCTGCCATCGAATGCAGCGGCAGCGAAAAATTGTATTCCATTTGAAAAAAAAGGAAGGAAAATACGAGGGAAAAAAATGAGAAAATTCAAGGCGGAAACTTTTTTCGTCATTTTCCTGAGGGAGGCGGAGCAGCAGCAGCAGCAGGCAATTGTCTCGTGTTCCGCCTGATAAAACACAACAAGAACATAATTTATTTCCACAAAACTTGAAAATAACATGAACGCAGAAAATGTATAAAAAAATAATAAAAACGAAGGGGGAGCCAAGGCAATGAAATTTATGGCCAAGTTTGAGGCACTCCCTTTCCATCGACCGGAACACGGAGAAAAATTAGGGCTTGCATTAAATCAATATTTTCCTTCACGAATTCAAGCACATCGAATTCATATTTAAGCATATTCATATAGATTTATTTGCTTCAATGCAAAATATGATTTTTATTTCAATTTCTTTAAGACGATTTAAAATATGTTAAGAATGATGATAGTGATTACAATAAAATAGTTATGTCCGTATTTTATTTAAACTATTTGGATTTCGATAGTTAAATCGGCATTTTCAGTGCCTTTTGTGATGCTTTCAATCCGTCACCAATTTCCGCCGCTTACTTTTGGGCGCGGGTTGGTTGCCACAAAAGAAACTCACGCAATTCACGCACTGCGAGCAATTAGCACTGGATGGCCGAAAGTGCCTGATGCAGTGGGCGGTTGGCGGTGGGTGGTGGGCGTGGCGGTGCTTTGCCAAACGGTGCTGACAACTTTCGACAATTAAGTGCAACAACGTGACCAGCAAACACAAAATGGCAGCAGTTGCCCACAAAAATGGCGGCCGTGGCAGAAACAACAAGAAGAGAGAGAAAGAGAGAGGGAGAGAGCGAAGAAACGGGTTAAACTGGAAGCTGGAAAATGCAGTTTTTCGGAAAGGGGTGGGGCAGAAGCAGGAGAAGGAGGCACTGGTGGCCATAGCAAATGATGCGAGAACGAAGGAAGCCAAGGCAACCGCATCATAACTGCCAATGCGAAACGCGTGCCGAAGGCATCCGAAAATGCGAAAATGTTAGGCATTCATCAGTCAGCCGGACGGCGAACGAGACAGACAGATGTCCGCAGAGGGAGAGAGAGAGAGGGATAGAGGCGGAAGTACTGAAAATGAGAATTGGCCCGTCCTCGTCCATGGGTTTAATAAACTATGGCAACTGACTAACGATGCCGGTCCCTAATGGGCATCGGTATCTGGCAGCAGTTGCAGTCGAGGGCCCTCGGATATATCCCCCATAAATCCCAGACCGATCTCGCACTCAAAGACACTGAGGAGTCCAAATTACAGGGATTGCACTACAAGTTCTCAGACCCTTTGATTGTGTACCTGCATTCAAAAATTTCGTCTGGTTTGTAGTTGCTTTTAAAAGATATAGTTACAAATGTATGATTGGTTTATAGGCCATTTTATTTAAATTTAGATGTTTTTTAAAAATTTGTTTCATCATCTAAGATTTTTTAACAAAATATTTTAAAATTTTAAAAATGCTTTATATTTTATGATGAATTTAAGATCAATTTACTGATAAATATTTTGAGCAACATTAAAGTAAATGTTCAGTTTTACTTGTCAGTAAACTGCCAAACCTTTTTTTCAAAGTATTTTTCATGAAGAAAGCTATAAAAGTTATAGGAAATAAATGGTTGCTCTTTAGCATAATTTAAACAAATTATTATGTGCTGCATAAAAAGGCCAGAGAGTTAAAAATGGGAAAAACTGACATAACATTTAGAATTCAAGATTTCTGCGGCGTCTTCAAGGTGAGCAGCGTGCTTGAAAATTTCAGAAGAAATGCTGCGTATGACAGTTTCTCGAGAATTTCCGCCGGTGGCTCTTCCACAAGAACTATTTGACAACAGCTGACAGCGAGCCAAAGCCAAGCTTAGGAGCACTTTTGATTCGGCGGCCTTCGCCGGGTGTCCTTTTCAGCTCTTCCTCTTCTCCTCCTTTCGGGAGTCCCTTTCGCCTGTCAGTCTTATTGTTTATGAGTCGAAACAAATTTTATTTTATTTGTGCAACTTTAGACGCGTGAAAAAGAAATGGGGAAAATAAACAAACTTTCGGAGGAACCCTGGGCCAAAAAAGGAGGAATGGCATCAAAAACAAAGAGCACGAGACACGGAGACAAAAAGCCGAAGGAAAATGTAACATAAACTGATTTGTCCTGGACAGCGAAAGTGAGGGGAGATAGTCGGTGCAGGACTTCAAACTAGCGGTGAAAAATGTTTGCAGATGGCAACTCGCAGGACATGACAAAGGACATGGAAAAATACACCGTCCAAACGAAACAAAACATAATAGAAAAATGAAATAATAATAATGCCTTGGCACACAGCCGCCCCCCCTTCCCCCCCGACAGAGATGGGCCAGTAGACGAGGGGGTCGGAGACGCAGAAAAAAGGATGTGCAGCCTGCGAGGGGGCCACTAAACCCACTAGTCGTGTATTTGCTTAGTTGATGTCCTTAGGAGAAATTACATTCAGTCCGTCTGCCTGTTGTTGTCTTTGTTTGCATTGCTAAGCTCTTTGGAAAAACACAGGAGAACGACGCCAGCAACAACAAAGCTGCAGGCTGCACTGGGAGAAAAAGTGAGCAATAAGTTAGGTTTAAGTTACCTTCTTGATGTGTGAAAAAAATAAGGATTTGCTTAATATAAATAATTTCCATCTGTTTTGTATTATTCACATCCGAATACCTTTTAGATTTAATCGAGAGATAATTAAATTTTCTCTCTGTGCAGCAAATTGTCCTTGTTAGGACCCTCAACCCAACCTCGACTGGCGTATGCACAAAGAAGAAGAACTAGAAGAAGGGCAAAGAACAGGCAAACGGCTAGAAAATGAGCGCGCAGCCAGGAAAAACTTTGGATGCCCCCCCAACCCCCCGACCATTATCCCTGCCCCGAAAAAAAGAATTGCAAAAAACAGACAATGAACATAGCGAAAAAGTATCTACAACTCAGGCTTTTGTTGTTGTTTTGTTTGGGTCAAAACAATTGCAACTAACAAAGCCAACGGAATGCTCGAGATACTCTTTCAAAAGCACGAAGATGCGGTGTATTAGACTGCTGGGAAAAGTGTTTATGTAAAAATAAAATTAAATTATGAGAAGGTTAATTAGTTTAAATTTAATAATTTAAAGTAATTAGGAAATTAAATGAATAATTTTAGAGCAACATTGAGTATCTCAATGTCTAGCAGCTGCTAAAAGGACCTCTTAGTTAAGAGATTTCCACTTCCGCACACGCTTTGACACAGAGAGACACAGAGACATGTGCACCCACTTAGAGCTACTTCCTCCTCGGCTATCCCCATCAGTCCCCATCTATATCTATCCCAGGACCAGACAGTGGATCTGTCTCTCAGCTCGCTGTTATTGGGAGTTTAATGCACCTCCCGAGTGAGGATGCTGTGCTTGGCCAAAGCCCCCTCAGTTTGGTCACTCACTTGGCCAAAGTACTCCTTTTGTGTTTTTCGACCTTTCGGCCATTGTGAATCATAATTTCCCAAGGTTGACTCTTTAAAGCCAATATCGATATGTGAACGAAAAGCAGTTTAAACTCAAGAAGTGCTGGTTTAATTACCAAAATTCTATTAGATTTATACTGGTTTTAAATTCGTTTTTTATAAATAACTGCTGCAACTGTGTAAACTTCTGATAAATAGAACTCTAGACAAAGAACTTTTAACAAATGCATTTGTTATTGAATTCATTTTGTGTCCCAATGGACAAGTATAATACTTAATTCTGCTCACCATTTAAGACCTTTTGTCACACTTTGTACCATCTTTTAATATGATTTCCATTGCGTCAGATGCGAGTGCTTAGTTATTTCTGCTACTTTTGCCTTTTCTGCGACTACTTTTCGCTTGATTTGTATTCAATTGTTAGTTTTATGATTCATTCGAAGTTTCATTCAAGTTTTTGGCATCATTACGCATTCGTTGTGGCGGCTGTTTCTCCTCCAATTCAAGCCACTCGTCGTCGCCAACAATATCGTCATTATTATCATCGCAGTAGTCGCTGGCAATTTTGATGACTCGGCGCGATTGAAAGCGGTTATGGCCAGCTTTAAATGATCCCCCAAGCCCATCTGCACCTAAAGCTCTTTGCAGTTTTTTGCCATTTTAATGTTGTCTCATTTCTCCGTACACTGGGAGGAAATTCGCATTTTTAACCATTTTTAGCGACTTAATTTTCAAAGTGCACAAAACTACTATTTGGTAGAAAATCTAAATTTTAAAATATTAATTTTTTATATATTTTTTTTAACCTAGAAAATATTTAAAATTAAGTCTGAGATAAATTTCTGATGTGAAATTATTTTCTGTGCCAATCTTTTTCTCCAGCTTCCCCTTTTTATGCTGTCATGGGCCATTGGAAGCGTTTTGGTTTGTTTTGTTCGCTTCGGTTCGGTTTCATTTTCAGTTTGGCATCGTTTTTCTTGCTGATTTTGCTTATGCGAATTTAATTTACCGAAAGTGAGAAATGGTCACGGAACCCATTCGCATCCCGCATCCTTCACGCGATCGCCACTATAATGAGCTGCGTCGAACGCGGACGCTAATTATGTTTATATTCGTCCATATAATCCACCAGTTAATGGAAACTTATTGCCGGCCAATTGGCGTCTTCTTTGTCAATTGCCAATCGCCGAGAGCATAATTTGTTTTCAAATATTTATTTATTTTCGTATTTTCGGGTGCGAGTGCTTGTAATTGCTCGATGGGATTGCATAACCCCATTTGCGGTGTCTGGAAATTGTCCATCGCGGTGATTATGAGGCGACGTCTGATGTACTTCCCTCGTAATCGACGGAGAAAGCATGGCGAAAATGTTAAGTCTTCCTCGGAAATCGGGGAAATGGAACGTCGAGCTATCAAAGTGCAGCTGAAAAAAAAACTTGAAAATCACCTAAGTTATTGGTACTACTATATCATCTGAAAATGATGCTTCAATTACGAAATGTTCATAAATTAAATACAAATTTGTACACTCATTTATTTAAATATTTGTATGTTCAGTTAAAAAGGAACATAAATTGTCTATCTTTCAAGAAGCCCATCATTCACAACTTGTCTGTTTTTAAACCACAATCAGTTAATCCAGCCAAGAATAGATTCATGTTCTTTCCCAACAAATGGTGATGGATAGAAACTATTATAGTTTTCAATCATTTCTGTTTTGATAAATGAATTATGTCTTATAAAAACAAGTCAAACATTGTGATTCAAATAAAATTTTTTAAGAAATTAAATCAGTTTCTTGATTTCTGGATTTTGTATCCTGTTGCTTTGTTTTACATTTTCGCTCCTCCAATCCCTTTGACATTTCCCGGGAAAAACTGGTGAAATTTTTTCCGCCTGGCCCACCACCTGAAACCCGATTTCCGCAGGTTTCAATGCCCAGTTGGGCATAGTTCAATGGCGAATCCCTCGCTTTTCCACGGACTTCTTGCTTTTCGCGACGGCGGAAGAGGGAAATTCCCCAGCAGAGTCGCATTCCGATGCTAATTCTAATTAAGCGCATTTGATGAAGTAAACGTGTCCCGAGTTTTTACTTCATAAAGACAAAGGCAACAAAAATGCGAAACGAAACGAAACCGAAACTAAAGAACGAGGCGGGGAGTGTCGGAAAAGCGGGAAAAAGGAAAAGCGCAGAGGGTTGAGCTCGCAGATAAAATTTCAACGCGCGCTCATTAAAAACTTTTGGAACGGCAATAAAAAAATACAACAAATACAACAGCAACAATAGGGACTGAAGATGAATAAATAAAATGAAATGTGTAAGAGAGGCGAAAAGCAGGGAAAATTCATTGTCATTGTCAAAATAAATTTTTCTTTTGAAATCCATTAAAGGTTTCATTTGAAGCGAAATTGTTAGAAAAGTGCAAACGGAGAGTAAAATCCAGTTGCCAAAAAAAAAGGCGAAAACGAAACCGAACTGAACCGCAGATGAAGGAGAAGAAGTGGCCGGAAAAAATTGAAATTATTACAAAACTTTTGTGATTATCTCGGCTGCCTTCGCTTGGGCCACAGGCCACATCCTTCGCCTTTACCATCGCCTCGGACCTCTCCAATCAGCCATCGTGCTGCGGAAAAAAGTCGACTTTGTTTCGCCCAATAACTGTCAATGCGGCAAGCGTTTGGGCGTGGCCACGCGCTCGATTGCCCGGCCAATTGTTGCGCCAATGTTGCGCCAAGTGAAGCCGAAGTGGCAGGTCCCTTCACAGGATTCGGTACGTAAGATCATCATATATGTGTTCCAGAAGTAGCTTCTAAAAACTATTTAAGGAGATATACATTACCCTAAATGAAACCATATAATGATATGATATCTGATCTAAATCATTCGATTCGCTATCTTCCAATCTCGATAGTATCTTCTCTTTACCATCAATTTAACCAACAACAAAGATCAACCGAGGGCCAAAAGTCGATCAAAGTGAAACCCGGATCAGGCCATTGAGACCGTTTTAGTCATCGCACCCAAAAATGGATGAGATTCGGTGATGTACGGAAATATAAACCTATTAGCAGATGCATGGTATAAATCAGTTTTATAAATATGTAATAAGCAGCTGGCCGTGTGGAGAGTGTGTCGTAATGCCCTGGTGTACCCTGTGGCAAGGGTATAGAGCTTTCTCCATCGCCAAACGGCCTTGCCGCCTGTCAGTCGGACTCCTATCCACTGAGAAATGCCCCAGAAAATATGCAGAAGGGGGCATGGCGAGCCACTTAATATAGAGATTTATGCTAATCAAGCAAAAAGTATTTGCCGAGAGGCGTCTTCGTCATCTCAAATGGAATGGAATCGAGGGGGGAGAGGGAATCGGAATCTTCGTCATACTAAATGAAAGTGAAAATTCTTATGTAATATGCTAATATTTCTTGCCGCGCCTCGGATTCGGATTTTTCGCAGTGGCTGGCGATGTTTCTGCTGCGCGGATTACGAGAGATTTTTTTATAATTTTAGATTTATGGAAAGAGGGCCTGAAGAAAGCCAGAGAAGTTTTGAGTCGCTGTGTTATTATCTTCTGAATGTTTTGCTTTTGTTGCTGCTGTCATCTAATAATCGACAACGAAATTTCCAGAGACTTTGCTGGATTTGTTTTTATATTCAAGACGAGAAAAGAGGGAAAAATTATCGTATTTTTGTTTATTTGCTTCGGCATTTGGTTTCTTGGGCCTTATTTATTCACAATTGGCCGTGTTTGTGCTCAAACTAATTAATTTAAATTTAAATGTGCGTGTAAATGGAAAGTTTTATACTTTATGGCTGTGATTTTTTCGTAAATAATTTATTAAGCCACATAATTTGGGATTAGATAATGAATTAAAAGAAAAAAAACCTGTAGTATCTGCATGCATGGCGATGTAGATGCGTATTTGTGTGCCGATTATGGCTGCGTATTAAAAATCAATTAATCTGGAGAGAAAACATTCATTATGCTAATACCGCGGAGTGGGCCGCAGCACGACAATTGATAAATGAGGCAGCGAGTAGGTGAAATGAAAACAAAAGCCATGAATTAATTGAACACATTTTTAATGCCGAATAATCCGGCGAACAAGTTGGCATCCAGTGGCAGTGGCGATGCAGCGCAGAATGTATTTAATTTACGGCTTAGAAAAAAATTAAATCATGTTTGCCATGGCTCCAAAAACATGGCCAAAGTTTCCCGGGGTGGCCAGTGTAATATTTCTTCGGTAATGGGCGCTCAACATTCTGTTAAGCTTACTAAACACGGGTTTAATGATTATCTAAATTGTAAATATGGTCGGAATAGAATTATTTAAGTGATGCGAGGTTAATTAACTGCACTATTCACTCTGTTTGCTAATCTGCAAATTAAATTTACTTTTTTCTGCCAGTGTCTCGAATTAATCCGATTTTCGCCCCGTTTCTAAAGCCAATTCCGTGTGTGCCGCCTCTTCATCCAATTAGCCAGTAATCAAAGCCAACGCAACTAGCGTTTCAAATAATTTACTTAATTTAATTTAGCGTCGGCTTGCATTAAGCAATCGCAAGAATTTGATTTAAAAATTAATCTGTTTCGCGGCGCACATGCATTTTAAATGGATTGAATAAATAAATTAAGCAAAAGCGCAAACAAATCACTTGGTTGCGCTCTCCGCTCTCCGTTCTCCGTTCTCCAATTACGATTCCGATTCCGATACACCCCGATATTTCCAATCAGTAGGGATTATTGCAGCAGCAGTTCTTGATGAGGGCGTGCTCGTAGCAGGATTTGGCGTACAGCAGCGAGCAGTCGTAGTACAAACACTGGGGCGGTCGCAACTGAGGGGCGCCGGCTGCGGGTTGGAAATCGAATGGAATCAAATTAATAAATGCAGGCGATTAAAGAGCGTGCATAAATAATGTCGCCGGAGGCTTTCGCGCCCCGGAGCCCTTGATTAATTACCTGGAAAATCGCAGCAACAGGCATCGTGGACCATCTTGTGGGAGCAGTACGAGTAGACCGAGGAGTCGCACAGCGGGCAGCCGGGCTGCTGTACCGGGGGTCCGTAGCCCTGTCCCGGAAATCCGGCACCGCCACCGCCACCGGATCCGGGTCCCAGCCCCCCGAAACCGGCACCCGATGCTCCGAACGCGGGACCCAGGCCGTTGCCGAAGTTCTGACCGCCAAATTGACGCGCTAAAAAGATCCACAAAAAGGTTATTTACTTGCTAAAATTCGAGCGTGAAGAAGGTTCTCAAATTGACTTACTTTCATGGCAAAATATTATTGAAAAGGACTGGGTAGTTTTGTTTATCTCTCAAAAAATCAAAGATAAATCAGTAATTTAAAGCTAAATTTAAATGTTATAAATAGAATTTTGCAATGTTTTTTTTTGTTATAATTGAGATAGAAATTCCAGTTAAGTAATTTTGTTATAATGACTGTTATATATTTTTTTAAAATATCTATAGTAACTCTCCAAACATTTTTAATTCTTGTATTTTATATTTTTCTGTTTTAACTAATGTCAATATTTTCTTTGTTTATTTAACTTTAAAAATTTCCAGAATGTTGAAAGGTTTTTTAAAACTAAGACGACAAATTCTTATCAATAGGGAAATTCTAAATGTAAACCCATTTAAGAACCAGTAAAATAGTTATGTTTTTTTGGCATTTTTCTCGCCTACTTACATGCACTCTCTTGCTTTGCCGCCACCAAAGCAAATGCCAGCAGAACGATCACTAGAACGTGGTCCACACTGCGAATGCGCAACATCTGGGATTCCTTTGTGGATACTATTGTTCCTGAAACAAAATCTCGATTGACGAGTGCCGAGTGGCGATGCTGATGCTGGAACTGCCGGGTGTCGACTGCAACAAAGGAAACCTTTATAAAACCACAATCGGATGGCGGACGCTTGTCTGGCGGGGCGATCGATGGGGCTTTCGCTTTCAACTTGTGACAAATTCATATATAATTTGATTTGATGGCTCTTCAGACAGCACGACAAGTTGATGTTGAGATCTCGGATTTCAGCTTTCCAGCAGATACCCGAAAACCAAAGAAACCAGCCATCGAAAGTTACGGGGGCCGCAAATGTGAACCAAATGGAGGGCTTTACTTCGGTGAGGTTGTCCAGTTCGATTGGTCTGACAACTTGATTGGCAAAACTCAGCCGAAAACTCCCACGCAGTCAGATTCGAAATTTGAAATTCAAATTTCAATTCTCAAATCTCAAAGCTACAGCGGTTGACACATCTCTCGATTGGCAGCGAAATCGGACGCTTGCCACCTGCAGCTGCAACCTTTTCAACTTTTACTTTTCCACTTCAGCTCCGCCTGTTAATTGCTCCATCTCATCTCATCGCATCTCATCTCATCGGCCACGGAGCTATCCCATCGCCATCCCCGGAGTCATTTTCCCAGACTCGCGGAAGCGGTCGCTTATGTAAAATTAATAAGACATAAAATAAATTTCGAATTATGCGCATAAAACAAACATCAGAAACGGTTTTTGTTGCCTTCATTTTGGGTTCGTTATTGGGGGATTTCGAACTTGGTATTTGGGTTGTTAATCGTTCAAAGCGAAACGCGAAAAGCAAAGTAAAAGTGTTTCATTTTGATTGAGTCCGACGAGTTGCTAATTGATCGATGATCTCTGGCCATTATGCTAATGGCTTGTGAGTGCAGAAATTCCATTCTAGAGGCCAAAATCTCCGAAAGATCTCCCAAATCCCAGTTCGTTGTGATTGTGATTTGGAGCATCCCCGACCACTTTCTCCCGCGATAATCTCGGTGCAGCAGCTCGCCAGGCGAAAGTCCCTTTGCCGAAATGGCTCCCAAGCGTAATTTCATTTAATTAACTGCCACCGACAGCTGCTTCTGGCCAGTGAATCGAGCCCGGTTTTCGGCCTGGTCAAGCGCAATTTGAATGCAGCCGATGAAAGCGCACAGTTTTCGGGGGGCGGGGGGTGAGCCCGTTTGGAAAACAAGCGAAGCAACAAAACAAATATGAAATGCACTGTCGTTTTCATTCATTTTCATTTTCATTTCGTTGTTGATGTTGATTTCCATTTGCATTTGCAACTGACTCGAGTGAGTATCTGTCAGTACGTGTATCTCGTTATGTGCTCCGTGTTGATTATCTTGTAAATTTGTTGCACGTTTTTGATGCAAATCCGCTTGTCATGTCGCTCAGCACACACAGCACACACGCATTCGGACACAAAAAATTACACAAGTGATGTCATCACCTGCTGCAGATGTTGATGTTGATGCCGATGCAGATATGCATCGCATAACATCCCTGCGGAGACACAAATGCGTACTTGTAGATAACAAGATGGATGGGCCGCCCTCTATTTGGATCTCACGCACGCAGTGTCGCAACTTCGGTGGTTCGGTGGGGGGAAACTCTTACGGCGTTAATCTGTAAGCCATTCAGCTTGCCGTGTCTCTCGACAGATATGAATTTGGCATTCACTGGACAAGGCATTGGCCGTAAAAATATTAACTTTAATGTTGAAAATAAAAACCAAAGGCCTCTTTGAAATTTCAGAATATAGCCCTTTTTCTATACGCTTTCGCATCTCAAGTGTATTTACGACCATGTAAGTATCTCAATTTGTATGTTTAACTTCGCAGACCCAAACAGAAAACTTGGAAGGCAGCAGAACAATGAGTTAACCACAGAGCTGCACAGTGGTTTTTGAACTTGAAGAAATGTAACATGTAAAATTAAAATATTATCTTAATACATTTTTTTTTTCGTCTTAAAAATATTATATGAAATATTAAAATGAATATGAAATAATATTTATTTATTTGTTTAATTATTTATTTATTTATTTTTTATTTATTTATTAATTTATTTTTATATTATTTTTATCATTTAATGATTTTATTTTTTCATTGCCTAAATAAAATCCGAAATTAGTAGAAATATTCGCAAGCAGCGCTACCAGTGTGCAGCGGCGATCGAGCGGCGCTACGTGCGCGTATCTGATAGATACTTGTGACGTAACCGCCGACGAGGCATTACTTTTACCATCTCTCCATCTCTCTCCATCCGCGGCTTATTTATTGGTTTTCGTTTCGCTGGAATTTATCTCACTCTCTCTCCCCTCGCAAACGAGTATCTCTATCTCGAGGTTCGTGTTCGTCTTGCGGGTAAACAGGTCAACTTCTGCTTCTTAAGCGACGACCACTTTCCAGTCCGCGACGGGTGACCTCAATTAAACACCTGCCACGCCCATACGCCGCACCTGCGCCCCCTGTCCCCCCTGGCCCCCTTGGCCCCCTGTTTCGACGCCCTTTCACCGCCCCCGCCTACCTGTTGCCACCTCTCGACCATTGTCGACTGACCACAAAAATGGATGCCGCAGCAGAAATTCCTTTCTGGCCAACTCGGTTGACGGTGAAAGGGTGCCCCCGCTCCCCCTCCCCCGCCCCCTCTCAACCCCTTGGGGGCATGGCCACGGGGCATATGCAAAATTAAACTCGTAAACAATGCACGGCGATGAAAGGGCCATCGAAAAAGCATTTTGTTTTGTTTTAAATATTTATTTGTGGGCGCTTTGATTTATACGCCGGCCAAAAACCAATTGGCTGCCGCCAAAAACGTAATGGGACCACGGTTTTTGACTTCCGCCAGGCGATTTCATATTTGAAAGTGTGAATAGCGATTAGTAAACTAGTGCCGAAAATCGTTAGCCAAATGTAAGTGCTAAATAAAAGGAAGAATTATCAAATACACTTTCTGCAAACTCGGTTATTGGGCCACGTATCTATGGGAAGCGGCTTGTTATCTATTATTTTCTGCATTAATATAAACTAACTTTTTCTCAAAAAAATAACAACCCACTTCACATTAATTATGTTGTACGTCATGTACAATTTATTATTACAACGTGAATATTTTGTTTATTAGAAATATGTTGGCCAACAAGTGCCGTTGCTGCTGCTGCTGCTGCCGCTGTTATTATTATTATTATTGTTATTTTTATTGCTCTAGTTGGCCTTGTTGTGCGGCACAAAACCAATATTTGTGCTCTCAGGAGTTCTTCTCGTGTGTGTGTGTGGATGGTGGTGCCTCTGATGTGTTTGTTTATGTTTGGCCCATATTTACATAAGTTATTTGCAGACAAAATGTAAAAATGCCAATATTTAAACAAAATAATAGGATAACAAATGCCAGTGGTGTTTCATAAATGTAATATTCTGAGTGCGTAATTAAATTGCAGACTCCGTTGACAACTTCCCAGTGGGGTTTCATTATTAAGGCCACGATGGGAGCGATGAAAAAATAAGACGAATTCATATATGAGATCCTGAGGAATGCGGGGCATTCCACTCAGATATATACATATATATATATATATAGTAATGCCTGCAGCCGGAGATAAACGGAGAGCTGAAACTGAAACTGAAATCTGACTCACACACATAGTTTTTCCGAGAGCGGAGGAAAGAAAACGCCAGCGCTGCTCTGCGGAAAATATGCAAATTAGCTTTATTATTTGACAGTTTCTATAAAATGCAAAAGCCACAAAAGGCAGCAGCAGCTACAACTTCATCAACGTCAATGAAAACTTTCGGTACGTTATTCAGGGGAAGGGGGATGAGTCGTAAGCTTGTCCATCCAAGTGTTTTGCAGCCCATCCTGACTTTGGGTTTTGGCCCAAAGAACCCCGCCACCCACATCGCTCTGGCTTATATGACAAACTGAAATGCAATAAACAAGTTGACAACTCTGACAATTTGGACAAGAGAAACATGTTAAATGCTCGGAATTATGACAAGAGACGAGGAGTCGAATCCAGGACGAGCAGTCGCACTCGCAGTGGTAGTGGCAGTGGAAAGGGGGGGTGGAAATGAAAATGGCCAAATGAGAGCAAACAAACAAACGGCATAAAGAATAAGTAATAAGCATGCAAATGCGTCAAGAGAGCAACTCTCCAGTTGCAGATACAAAAGCTCGGTTACTGCGGATATGATGGGCATGGGCATGGGTATCTCATGGATACGAGATACTTTTTCGGCTTAATTACTGTGAGGAAGGAAGCCAGTTAGTTGCCCGGCTCTCGGGACCACTGCTCCGCTGGCCCGTATCTGCCCATCCAAGTACCCAAGTATCCAAGTATCCAAGTATCCGAGCATCCGAGTATCTGTATCTGTATCTGCTCCAAGTGTCTCGGCATCCAAGTATCTGCCGAGGGCCCCGTTTAACTATAAAGGGAGCCAACTGCTTGGCAACTGTTTGTTTCGGCAACTTGCCACAGCCCCACCGTCGTTGAGTCCAATCAAAAGTCAGTTTCCAGCTCGGTTCTGGGCTGCGATATGAAATTTTCCGAAGCAAACTATTCGTTTTGATTATGAGCGGGCTCATGGCCCGAAATATCCATGGTTGCAAAAAGGGTTTCTCCGTTCTTCTATGAAAAGATGTACAAAAGAACCATCAATTCATAAATTATCTTAATGCCTTTCCTTAAAATATAATCTTATCTCCAAAAAAAAATTTTTTTTGCATAAATCCACTTTTTTATGTCAGTAAAATTTATTTAGAATTTTTCTAAAATGAAGTAATTTATGTAAATATTTATAGCTATTAGCATATAAATACGTTGGACTCCAACAGATAAATGTGCTTATTATTTTTAGCATAGATCATAGAATTCCATGATCAAACTTCCAATTAAATTCTAGTCACTTTTTTAAGTTTTTCATTCATTACCGTATAAACAGTCAGTTGCTTGAGATACAAGATACACTTGAGATGATGGTTATGACATCACATGGGGGCCTTTTACAGCCGCCGATAACAAAGAAGAAAGTTGTGCTACATTTTATTGGGCTGCCATACGAGTGTGGTAATTTATTTGCAACTTGGGTGAAATTGATTTGCAGATTTTGGAGGAGTTCTCCTTTATCAAGAGTCTCCGATTGCAAGGCTGCAAAATGTTTTCAGACGGCGACTAAAATCATTTTATTTGCCCACTATTGTTGGCTGATTTGTTTGTTGTCCGTTGTTTATTTTTCGTTGCGTTGGCGCTGCTGCCATTACAAAGTCAACACAATGAAATTGACCAACGAGCGGCGTTGTCATTGTCATCAGCGTGGCTGCCACTGCCGGGGGCAATATTTTGTTGGCCTTTTAATTGTTTGCCCCCCTTGTGGCGCCAATAAAATTATGCAAAACTCTGTCGCTCAATCGATAACAGAGTTATCGGCCAGATAATCGGCCGCTTCGATAGCAGTTGCATAAGCTTTCCTGGGGTTTACGGCTTAGAAAGAGGGGCTTACAGATCCTACCTTCAGGACATAAATAAAAATTCCATTTAATTTAAACGTTCATAATATTTATATTACCAGAACATATAAGATATAATACATATATAATTTCAATTCCAAAGAGTACCGTTTGTATATTTCTTATATGTTATGGCTCACTCCCTACATTTTTTTAAGAAAATACAATTGTTTTAGCCTAGGCACCCAGCTAAGTTCGTAAAAAGTATATTACTTAATAGATAGAGGAAATTTCAGCTTTTTTTCTCCATGCGTACCCAGTTGTAACATCTTTCAGTTCACTTACTTCGGAGTTATGAAATGCCGCTCCCCGAACTCCTCTCCCATTATCGTTAGGGAGCTGGTCGCTGGGTCGCTGGTCCGCTGATTACCAGCGCTTTCCTCTTGACCAATTGAACAGCAAACAAGGGATCGCTGGATAAACATCTAACAAGCGGCGCAAGCGAATCTCTTTGGTTTATCTTTCAGCTTAGCCCCTTTTTCCAGTACTTTTTCTTGGGCTCCCATCATCCCGGACATCATCAGATCGGCGCATCGGTTTATGCAACCCCTGTTTTTGTTGATCCGATCACGCCCAAGTGTTAAGTGGCCCATTGTGGGTAATTGCATCATGGGTTTGTCGAGGTTGGGCAACGGCAACCAGGGTTCCAAAATATGAGCTCTTGCACTTGATTTTTGGGCCGATCTTTCCACCACTTTTTTCGCCTTATTTTCAGATTTTTGGTGCTGGCATCTTGGTATTTGCATTTCAATTATGCACTGTGGCCACGGGAGGGGCGGGGGCCCTTGGCTCTGACTCTGAAGACAGGGCGACAGAGGCAAAACTACGACCCAGAGCAAGACCAACTCTAAACAGACAACAGGTAGACAAACAAAACAGTCGGTGGGAAAGCGTGTCGAGATATCCGAGGGGCCATGGAAACGACGGGGATTCGAGATTTGAAATGGGGCTACGATGCAAAATCAGCATCCCAAAGTCAATAGCAGGGCTGCCGGGAACTCGGAACTCGAAACTCGGTAAACATTGCCGTAGGCACTGCGAAATTTGCATACACTGACCTTGGTGACTGCAAACGCAACTCTGAGATGGGCTGTCGTATGTATCCAAGATCCTCGCCTTTAAGTCAGTGATAAAATCGAAATAATCAATTAATTTTTATTTAAGTATGCTAGTTGGATTTACATTGGAAAATAATTCTGTAACTTTAATATGTCAGGAATTTTTCTACCATTCCTTACCTTATAAAGAAAATTTTTAAAATCTTTTAAAAAACATTTTTAAGTTTGTAAAAAAATATTTTTCCACCATTAAATTTTATTTTTTTTAAGTGCTATTTAATTTGAGTATTATCATGTTTAATTATTTTATTTTTAAAATAATCTGGCAAAGATTATTTGAAACATTTTTGATCAGATTAAGTGATGAAAAACAAAAACCATTTTCTGAGATAAAAAATCAGATATTATGAAGCACAAATGGCCAGTATTTAGCTATTTCTTGCACTTTGGCTAGGGCATTTGCTGGGCGAAAGGTGCGGAAGTGCCTTGAGATGTGAAAATATTTGCATACGCAAAAATGTGGCCGGAAGAGTGGGGACACAGGGTAGGCCATGTTCGGGGATCGGGCATTGGGGCTCCATGGCCCCAAGTCCAAAGTCTTTTTGGTCCACGGCTGATCCGAAGACATCGCCTGCAGCTTGTGTGCAAGTGCGCAAATAAATAAGCATAAATATAGTTGAGTACTTGTGTAATTACGGCAAATGTTATTTGATTTTGGCACCCCATGCCAACACTCCGCCCGGCCAACCAACCATTCAAGACCGAAAAGACCGCAGTTGCGTGCTCCAAATGATAGTGGAATATGCTGGATGTGGATGGCGGCTGGCGGATGGTGGAGAGAGGCGACCTGGGAGCCCACTGGCAGATATTTGCACATTTCGAGAGCGCTGCTGCTGCTGTTTGCACTTTCGCCCAAATACCAACACAACAAGTACAACACAGCGACAGAAAAAGATGCGAAAACCGAGGAAAATATTAATAAAAGCAAAATAAAATTCGCATGTGGCTGCCGCTTCTTGGGCAACCCACTATCCCACCACCCATTATCAACCCCCCGGGCAGCACGGCCTGCACTGAAAGAAATGCTGCCGATGATCAGAAAGGTCAGCTTCAAAATGTATCATTTGTAATTCTTATATTGTAGCTCTACTATGTAAAAATACAAGACAAAATCCCATTAAACTGATCATAAATTCTCATAAATTAGAATGTAGTTTATTAAAGCTTTCTCTGAAATTTTACTTTTTTGTTGAGTGATTCTGGTCTGGAATCGACAGTTTTCGTACTGCATGCATGCAGAGCAAACAAACAAGCTTATGACATATCAAACACAAAGCATACAGCGCATAATCAGCTGCTGCTCGATCCCAAGCTGCTGGGGCTCTCAGAAGTTTCCATGACAGCGATGTCCCGGTGAAATGGAGGCGGTGCACAGTGGAAAAGAACTGGAAAATTATTGTGAGGAGTTTATACTATAATAAAAATAATTGTCCGAATAGGGAACGGCATACCTTCCCGAACTTGTAGTTAAATTTCCTACAACTTGGCATTTCAGGGTAAAAATTTTATTTTTTTGGAAAATTTTCTCAAAAAATTGTGATGCTACCCCTTACAAAAAAATCGAAAATTTGAAAATCTTTTAATTTTTCCAAATCAGCCGGAGAGTGCACTAATATTAATAATCAGGTTGTTATCTGCTCAGAACAGTTTGCCGTTTTAATATCGGATCATTTTGCAAAAATTAGAGCAAAAACAAATTTTACGAAAAATCAGATTTTGGTCAAAAATAGAAATCTTCATTTTCCGCCAATAAAAAGGCGGAATTTTTGCTATAAAAACGAAACTAATTGTCCGAATATGGAACGGCATACCTTCCCGAACTCGTAGTTAAATTTCCTACAACTTGGCATATCAGGATAAAAATTTTATTTTTTTGAAAATTTTCTCAAAAAAATGCGATGCTACCCCTTACAAAAAAATCGAAACTTTAAAAAAAAATTAATTTACCCAAATCAGCTCGAGAGTACACTAATATTAATTATGAGGTTGTTATCTGCTCAGAGCAGTTCGCCGTTTTAATATCGGATCATTTTTGCAAAAATTAGAGCAAAAACAAATTTTACGAAAACACAGATTTTGGTCAAAATTGAAATCTTCATTTTCCGCCAATAAAGAAGTCGGAATTTTTGCTATAAAAATGAAACTAATTGTCCGAATATGGAACGGCATACCTTTCCGAACTTGTAGTTAAATTTCCTACAACTTGGCATTTCAGGATAAAAATTTTATTTTTTGAAAATTTTCTCAAAAAAATGCGATGCTACCCCTTACAAAAAAATCGAAACTTTAAAAAAAAATTAATTTACCCAAATCAGCTCGAGAGTACACTAATATTAATTATGAGGTTGTTATCTGCTCAGAGCAGTTCGCCGTTTTAATATCGGATCATTTTTGCAAAAATTAGAGCAAAAACAAATTTTACGAAAAATCAGATTTTCGTCAAAAATTAAAATCTTCATTTTCCGCCAATAAAAAAGTCGGAATTTTTGCTATAAAAATGAAACTAATTGTCCAAATATGGAGTGGCATACCTTCCCGAACTCGTAGTTAAATTTCCTACAACTTGGCATTTCAGGATAAAAATTTTATTTTTTTGAAAATTTTTGCAAAAATTTTGTCAATAATAATGCAAATAATTTATAGGATAAATTGAATAGTGTAGGATAAAGTATGCTATGAAAATCATGAATAATCGTTTTAAGACTTACATGTTGCTGTAAGTTTTTGTCAATCATTTTCAGTCTTGCAACCCACTGTGCCGTGGGTGGTTTGACGGATAAGAATGGCTGGTGGTGCTGGGAGCAAACAGAACGCCGCACGTCCGCTGTGTGGCATGTGCAACTGCAACTGCACCACCACCACCACCACTGAAAACCAGCCTTCGGTTTTGGCTATTTGTGAGCTGCATTTGTTTCCCGAATTTCTGCCAACTTAATGGCGGAACAATGGCAGCAGATCTCTGGGATTTCACCGCTTCAACCGGTAAATACCTGGTCAATTAACCACACTTCGAAGCAAAAGGCAATCCGATTATGTCAAAAATATATGCGAAGGTAAGGCTAGATGCATTGTGTTCTAGGGAAATCTTCTGTGAATTGAACCCACTTCTAGAAAACAATAGAGCAGGGATCAACCTTTGGCACCAAGCAATTATTAGATTTAAAATATATATTTTAAAGTAAAAATAGAAAACAAATAGAACTTCCACAAACATGGGGCCTGAGTTATATTGGTTTGAATATTTTCTATACATAATTTAAAAACATCTTTCCCGGATCTAAAATTAATTGCTATATCTCTGCAGTTATTTCAAGTAATTAATGTTTCTTCCGTCAATCAAAAGTTCTAATGATGTGTGCGATTATTACTTCATAATAGGTTATAATTATTAAAAACTTTCGATCGTCTTCGGCATTGTGTAATCCCCATAAGCCCAAACGAAATTGGCCACGCCTCTGATCAGTAAATCTCCCCGGGTGATCAACTCACTTTGACGGGTTGTTTGGCTTTTGAACCGCTGAGTGACCATCGAGGCGGGCCAATCTACCTGATCAATAGACAATTGGAGGTGTTGACCCCTCCAATTCCCCCCTGCATATCTGGATATCCACCCATGTGGAAGGCAATGAAATTTATTTGAGTCGAGAAGCCGAGAAGCTGGGAGGCGCCTCGAGGCGTTGGCCAGCGGACAGTGAAAGTTAATTGAACACACGGCCGAAATGAAATGGAAAACACGGCCAAAACAACAGGCTACCGTTGGTATTCAAGTGCATTTCAAGTCGCTTTGGGCTGGAGCCCGGCACTTGAGTGATTAGCGATTGCAGGTGACAGACTCCGGATGACATAAGCGGCGCGAGTGCGAGTGCGAGACTTCCCCGAATTGCGAACCCGGAAAAATATATATTATTTACCTCTGCCTTTGGACCCTTTTCGCATGCCACCAGCCTTTATTTGGTTTAAATAGTGGTTTTCAGTTTATTTTGAAATGCAAATATTGGGAATACTTCTTGAAACTAATTTTGCTATTACTTTGCATAATATATATCTAAATATGTAATAAGTAAAAAATAATATAAAATGCGTATTTGCTGTTTGGCACTCCTCCTCCAGCTTATGAGATCTCGACGGCTGGCCACATTTTGCGCAATGGGTGAAAGTCGAGGTCCAAGGCACTTGCTGTACGGCAGATGAGCGTTTCTTTCTGCTGGCCTTTTGGCCAACTCGGAGTCAGTCAGTCAGTCAATAGCCGTACGCTTTATGGACATGGCCAGCTGCATAATGCGGAGCCCATCTCATATCGTCTCGTTTGGTTTGAGTTGGCTCGACTTTCGGGGGCTTCGCTGGGATTTTTGGGGCTGGTGCCGTTCGCTTCCGAGAGTAACACCTCTCGGCGATTAATATGGTAATTTATGGCCGTCGCGGCAACGCAACATAAATCTGCAGCCACCTCGAGTTGCCTGGGAAATGTGCTCACGCCACATGAGCACGGAATTGGGAGTGGTTTCCACTTCTACTTCGACTCCAGACGTTCTGAAAGGCGTACTCAAGTGTCATAATGAGGAATCCACCCAGTCACCCAAACATCTAAACAGCCAACAGCCCACAGCCCACGCCCACTCTTCCGCCTTCAAAGCGTTATTGGGAATGCAAATGAGATGCGTGCGCCCAAATTGAAATGGCAAATGTTGACAGCGCCAACATAGCGCCCCAAAATTCAAAGTTAATCAACGAGATATTTATGTAGGAAATGTTTTGCGAGGATGCGTTAACTATGCGGAATCCCCATCCATGAATACTCTGCCATACATACATATACTCGCAAGGTCGGATCAATAGGCTGCAGGAGTCAAGTCAGTTAGTCACTAGCTTACGGCTTACACACAGGACTTGGCGGGCCAAAGAAGTTTGGGACTTGGTTTGGTGGCTAATGAAAAGAAACCGTTTAATGGATTAAAATAAGAAATATTTAAAAAACAATTTTCTGTAAAAATAAGAAACATAAAATCTAGTAAATATTTTCTCTATAAGATTTCATTATTGGGACATTTTCCACATTTGTTTTATCTTTTATCCAATAAATTCCACCTTTATAATTCTGTTTCTACCGTAGTTTCTGCATGACTTTTGAAACCAACCTCGTGCGATTGTACGCCAAAAATGTCCTAACTGCTGGGCTCGGCATAAACATATTTATGAATTTTCTATTCTGCATTGCGTTTTTGATTGTCATAAGTACGAATATGAATGGGAAATGGCTGGGGAAATGGGAATGGGGATGCTGCCGAAGACTCGAGACTCATTTGCATTAGATGGAGAATGGATGGCTGGGCTGATTAACATAAAATTAAGCGTTTGAAAGGCATGCGGCAAATGGGGTTTCGGAATCCGGAATATTGGAGGGTATATAGGGATAGGGATAGGGAATCGTGGATGCGAATCCGAACCGAAATCGGAGTTGGAGTTGGAGTCGGAACAGAAATCGTAGTGCTGGGCGCCGGCTGATAAGCCGAGTCGCGGCGATAAGCGCATTTAATTAGCATTAATTAAAGCGAATTGCGAGACTCGGGTACGAAAACTAGCGGCAGAAAATAAACAGAGGCAGAAATAAAGCGGGCCGAAAAGAGGAAGGGGGAGGGCGGCGGCCAGAAGAGGAAGTAGCCGAGTTGTGAAAGTGAGGCAATGCCAATGGAAATGGAAATGGCAATGGCAATTGTGCCTGGCAATCAATGGTTTTTGGAGCACGGCACGCGGCATGACAAATTGCAAATCGCTTTGGCTTGGCCTCCATCTCTCCGTCTTCATCTTCATCTCCAGCCCACTGGGTCTCGCCCTCAAGAAGCGGATGCTGGGATGCTGGGATGCCGGAGCTTATGGCCTAAAGTCTTCGACACACGGTAACGTCAAGTGTCATAGCAACAGGGCACAGTGGGACAAAGGCAGTGACAGTGGGACAGTAGCTCCAGAGACTGTGCTAAGATCTCACAAAATATTTTAAAGGTAACCCAATACTTGGATCATATTGATATAAAAAAATGTAAAAACCATTTATTATAAAAAAAACTTTTTAGGGGTTACTATTTTCTATCTATTTCTACAAATATTTTTATTAAAATAAGTTCAACTCTGGGGAAACAAATTTTTTTATTTTATTTCCTAATAAATGATATTATTTTGGATATATATTATTTTTGAATGGAACGTAGTTATACTATACAACACCTCTGATAATTAATTTTAATAACTAAAAGGAACTTTGAAATGTATACACCTGCAAGATCGGATGCGTTTGGGTTTCAGCCGATTGCGAACCACTGTGCGTCTGTGGGAGAATGAAAGACAGCGAGAAGAAAGCGGATTGCGTAATACCTGCGTCATGACATAAAGTCGGGGGCCTGGGCGATGAATGGGCGCGGAGAAAGGGAAAGGGGTGGCCCTGGTCGAGGGGGAAGACAGTAACAGGGGTCGACAGGGGGGGGAAGACAGGGGGAAGACAGGGACTGGACCCGCATAATTGTGCGGCTACACTTGAAGCCAAGTTAAGGGCTCTCTCTCCGTCTGAGAAACTGAAACCGAAACCGAAACGGAGGCCAAAATGTGGGCGAGGCCTAGGCGCAGCTTCAGAAACGCAAAAAAACAACAAATACAAAGTAAGAAACGCAAAAACAACAGGCAGCATCAGCGCGACGCGGCAACACCTCATGCCATTGGAATGCAATTTCACTTCTTTAAATATTTTCCCAATTGTTTTTTGTGCGTGCCTCTGGCGCTGCGTTTGGGATCTGGGTCTTCGCCACGCATGTGGATCGCTCGGATCAGGTTGGGGTTCAGGTTCAGTTTGTTCAGTTTCAAGTGCATGTGCTAATTAGTTTAATTGCCGTTCGAAATTAACGCTGTAAAATCTATACCATTTTAATTGTACCCTTAATAAATTCACCTTTTGAATGGATGGATTAAGTTGTCCAGTAAATTGACGGCCAATAAGTTTGGTTAATGCAAAGCATGACAGCCCGACGATTGTTTCCACAATGCAATCAACTGAAAAGCCCTTTCGCTATAAAATAGTTTTACAATGATTTATGGCAATGGTCGAGGAGAAAGATTGAATGGTTGGTAACTTTTAATTTGGTAAGGGGGATTTTTAGATGCATCTTTGGAATTTTAGAATATTAATAAACAAATCCCAATGATCAATTACATTGATTTTAATACTATTTGAGTTAAGTTGGGTTCCTAAGAATATAATCTATAATATATATTATGAATATAATCCATAATCTATAACCTAAAGAAACTAAATATTTATTTGGCTGTTTAAGAAATTTTAAAAATTGGATATTATATGTTGGTAAAGAAAGGGATTTCGGTTCCATAATCAGGCAGACTAGTCAAAATAAAATCACATTTAATTTATTAAAGCTTGAATTTTTATAAATTTATTAATAAAAATGGTTTGCAGACTCACTTTGAATCAAAAGGGTGTTGGGAGTGCGGCTATCGAAGAATTCAATGCACTGCCAGTTTGTCTTCACTTTCGGGACCCTTATCACCATCGAGGGCTGGAGGGCTCTTTCCGATGAACCCATTTAGAGCTCGAAACGAAAGTAGCCATCAACGCAAGACTCGAGGAAGTAAAAGCGCAAATAATTGCGACCGACCAAAAAACAAAAAATATACATGTACACTCGCGGGCACCAATAGATACATATATATACAAGTATATATGTAAGGGGATATTTTAAATGTGTAATGACAAAAGCAACAGCGGGCAACAGATGCGGCCGAAAAATATTGCCACTTAGTTGAATGTTGCTGGTTGCAGTTGCTGCTGCTGCTGTTGCTGCTGCTGCTGCTGCTGCTGCATGTTGCCAGTGGTTGTTGTTGCTGCTGCAACTGGTCACATGCTGGCCATGCGGCACCCGCAAGATGCAACAGCAGGAAGTCCAAACTTGGCAGCAGCAGCAACTGTGAAGTAACCTGGCCAAGAGGGAAGAGGGTCACCAGTCGCCAAATGGCTGGCGTCTGGTCGCCAGGCTGTGCGAATTTTTCAATTTCTTTCACACCCTAACATGGGTTGTTTTCTTTTAAAGACTTCTTACTAAACTTAGGAAAAAATTAAGTTAAATTCGTGGTAACTGTGGGGATTTTAAAAGAGGGTTTTTCAAGCCAAACCTGAAAATCTGTAATTTGTGATTTGTTTTTACCAGGGAATTAGCATTCCTTATAAGTCGTGTTGTCTTATGATAGAGTATTTCAGTCTTCCTTTCTGGTTTCCAACTGCAGTCCGTCACTAAGGGAGAAGGAGTGGATTCCCAATTTCATTCCCCGACTCGAGAAAGCCAGCTTACCCGTTTTCTGGGTTTTGTTTTGGCTGGAGAGTCTTGAGATAAGCCTGACGATCAGCGGCGATGATGATGATGATGATGATGATGGGGTTGCTGGGATGCAGATGATGATGATGATGATGGTGTGTCTGCCGCTGAGGCAAAATACAAGTTGAGAGAAGAGAGTGGCCCATGAAATGCAAATGAAAGCGAAATCGAGTCACGCGAAGGCCGCGCATCTCCATCTGCAACTTCAGCTCAAACTCCATTCCCCCAGAGGCCCCTCTGGATACCGAGATGAAAACTTGATCTCTCGGGCGACTGCAACTTCTTCAACTGCGAGCTGCAAGGCGAGGCACTTTTATGACTCAACTTTGTAGGTGAAGATGCGGCCAAAACCAAAGCCAAGAGCAAAAGGAAAGAAGCGAGAAGAGAGTGGAGCACTATCGGACATTGTGGCAAGTGTGTTGACATTGTTCTACTGCCGGTTGGCCCATTAAAGCAGCTCATGAATATCCCACAGCTGCTGGGCAACCTAGAAACGCCGCAGCTCTGACTTTCAGCGACTATGAGTTGGCTATTAAGTAATATGAAAAGGAAATTATGTAAATACCAACTCCATATTAATCGGAATAGAAATGGAGCCCCCATCGAATTTGAGTTTGGCATCGGAATTCGAATAAATAAATTAAATGGAAGTGGTTTTAAAATGCATTTCAATTAGTCAGTATCTCATAGGTTCAATTTATTTGGAAGATATTTTCAAGTCCCCATAAACTACATGTTGTTATTCAATTAAAAGTTCACTTTCAAGGGTCTTGGGTTCATTATAATTTAGTACTGTAACTGAAATTTCATTTGATTGCGAACTTTAGCTTGTGATCAGGAGAAATCTTCCCCATTTTGGCAGGGGAAATGCCTGATTGAGGTGCAACCCATGGTGAATCTCCCCGGTTTCCACTTGGCGATCATTTGAGGAAGCGCTCGCTCGCAAGCCCATTAAGGTTGCCGTGTTTACAAAGTCGAGGGCCACTCGAGAATCGCGCTTTAAGTCACGCCGTTCAAGGCTCTGAACTTTGACAAGGATCTTCAACTGTGACTCGGCGAGAAATGACACTTGGCACCGCCAGCTGAAGATGATGGGACTCGAGTGCCACTGCCCCATGTGGCAAGTGGCAAGTGGCAAGGTTGCTTCGCTCCCAGAGCTTCTTCGATGCCAAGGTACCAGCTTCGATGTGAAAACACTGCAAAAACTGGTCGCCGGAGAGGGAAAATCTCGCGACTTCGGCTGCTGTCCCTTTTGGCTCGGCACCTTGCTCACCTGGGCTCCACGTCTTTGGCTTTGGTTTACGAAATTTCTTCACTTTCGGTTTCGATTCGGTTTCCGATTCGGTTTCGGTTGCTTCAGCGGCGGCTGCGCGGCGGCAGCGACGTCGGCGCTTGGCCGGCTATTACCTATATGAGCTGCCGTTATCATCTGAGCGGCAGCATTTTCAACTCGCGACTGACAAGCAGCGGTCGCCGTCGCCGATCCGTTGTCGAGAGATCAGAAGTGATCTCCCAAAAAAACAAAAAAACCGAAAATCGAACCGTACAGATTCGAACCGTTCCGTTCCGAACCGATCCCGTGATCCGTTCCGTGAGTGCCGCGCTTTAGTTTTTTTTTTCCAAATTTTTTTACGAATCCCCCGTGTCCTTTTGTGTGCAGTGCCCGCTCATCCGAAATCGCATCGAATCGAAATCAACTGAATTTTTTTTCGAGTGCTTTGTGCCGAGGATAAACCGCACCAGCAGCTGGCATGGTAAAGAATCGTTTCCCTAATTGGACTCGAGAGCAAAGGATTACGGAAGAAACTCAAATACAAGACCAATTAGGAGAAAAGTCCGGCGACTTGGGGGAAATGCCAGCGAAAGTAAAAGTTATCCGGCCCTTGGGAAAAAGTTCCCAGTGCACTGAAAATAATTTTTATTTAGGATAATTTAATTATAGTAGGAAAATTGATAGAAAAAATAGGACAATCTTAGATGTGGCTCCAAAATAGAGTCTTGTGAAATCAAGGACCAAATTGAATATTTTCTGCGTGTGGGCACGCCTGCGCCCTGGCCCTTCGACCTTGCCACACGACCTCTGCTAATTGATGAGGGTTGGCCGGACTGCAAACGAAAATTGATGCGGGACCGGGACCCGGATGGCTCGGCAAATCCTGGCCCAGATTATTCATTTGCTGCGCTCCTGTCTCCGGACATAATTTATTCATTATCGAAATTGATTCATAAATAATTTCGCATTCACATTTGCCCGCTCCGGCGGAGCGACAGCGGCGGGGTAAATTTAATTAACGCAGATTACGATTCTCGACTTTTGGGCCAGAACAGGCAGCTGTGGCCAAAAACTTGGGGCCCAATCCCAATCCCATTGCCATTGCCAATCCCCTCGGCAACCCTTTCTGGAATCCGGCGAATCGCTTCCTGGCTGAACTTTTGCCTGTTTTCGTGCCGTTTTCGTCTGCGAACTAAATTTACGTCTTCTCGGCGAGAGTGAAAGTTTTGCCGGCCCGTCTGTTTGTTTATTTGTTTTTCTGCTTTTTTTTTCTTATTTTTGCCGTTGCCTGGTTTTCATTTGTTTGCCGTCTGCCGCTGTTGTCAATTGTTTAGCATCAATAACAAATATTTGTGGCCTATGCTAATGAACAGAAATCGAACGCCGGCCAAAGAAAGCGGTGACTGAAGCGGTGACCGCCCGCGTAAGCGGTGACACCAGTGACCAGTCACCAGTGACAGGTGATAAATGGGATTCCAATTGCGAGTAACCCACTTTGACTTGCTAAAATGGTTATTTTGGATTAACTATTGCAAAGTACACATATATATTTCGTGCTCAACTGGCTTAGTGACTCGCATATCAGGCGGCTAAGTCGGCTAAAAAGCGGAGCCACAATGGAGTGGAGCTGCAAGTGCTGGCCACCACATGCGGGTCACTTCACACGGTTCACAGACAATGGGCACAGAGTGCGCCCCCACACCATCAGCCCCTTTAATTGTTTGCCATTTCTTTTATAATGTATTTTCATTATGCGGCGCATAATTTCACTGCTTGTGACACCTACTCATCCCCACGAAGCGAACCCCACAGATACACAGATACATGGCAGCAGCATGCAGATACGCCCGGAGCCAAGTGAAAGTTACCTTTTCGGCTCTTTCTGTGTGTCTTCTTCTCCGCCTCGACCGCTTATGACATTTTAACGCCGCCGCTGGCCAAAAACAAAACAACAACGGCCGAAATAATGAACATATTTTGTGGCCTGTGGCCCATTGTGGCACTCGTATTCAATGCGCATCGCTGACCATTGAGGTGCACTTCTCCATTTCCAAAGATCGCTGATTGCCGATTGGCCCGCATTATGCAATCCAGAAAGAGACGGGTTGCGATCACAGTAAATGCCATAATAGCCAGGCCATTACGTTTGAGTTGCAGATGATGGTTGGGTTCTTTTCGGCTTGGATTTATGCAAGATATTTGCATGACAGTTCGGTCTAGAGATGGTTGGGATTGAAAGAGATTATATATTCTGCAGATTTATAAAGGTTTCCCACTTCCGAAGATTCGTTTTCAAAGGCCATGATTCATCGAGTGCCAGACTTACTCATCTCCGATACCTTCACCTCTTGCGTAACTCCAATCACTTTCTTATATAAGGGCATTCCAGCTTCGTCACCTCTTGCGGTCGATCCGCTTGCTTCGCTATTTCGCTATTTTTATTGGCATTACCGTCTAAATCGCGTGTTGTGCGTGGAATTTTGAAAGAAGCGCCGTTTTGATTTGGTTTTTCGGCCCGTTTTGAGTGGCTTATTTGTTGGCTGTTTTATGTTGCTGTTGTTAAACATAAAACCAATTAAGCACCCCCCCTCTCACTCTCAGCCATCTTATTTTCGGTGATTTTGTTTTGGCCTTTTTGGCTTGGATTGGCTTGGCTGACACAAAGTCGCCACTCGCCAGCTGAATTATTGATGATCATGATGAGCGGCGACACTCGTGGTAATGGTAATGATGGTGATAGTAACTGGTCGGGTTATGTTTTAATTAGAGCGTAATACGCCAACGTTTTCTGGGCAGCCGCAATGCCAATTACACCGCGCAACAAACTTGGCCTTAATGGATCAATTAGCGCGTCCTCGTTGGCCAAAATAATTAATGGCACATGAAGATTTAGCAATGTATTTTTCCTTCAAATTTTACTTAAGTCACTTTTTAGGTCACCAAAAAAACGGGGATTATTATATTTTTTGGGTAATAAAAATTAACGAATTAAAGTTTGGCTTGTAAAATCGCCTCTCTTAATTGAAGTTAAATAATCTCATATACTTTTATGTAATCCAAATTATTTGCCATCAACTTGTGAAATATTTTAAAGCAACCTTAAAGTTGCAACTAAAATTTAGAGTGTCAACCTCATTGACTTGCGAGAGTTCAACGATCAAGACTTAATTTCTAAGTTTACCTTGCTGCACAGTGCTGGCAGTGGTTTGCAAATTAGCGCAGATTATGGTTACATACTGGTTTAGGGTGGGGCTAGGGTGGCCCACTCACGGAAAACGACACCTGGCTGGGATGGCAGGTGAACCCAGGACCCGCGACCTGCGACCTGTGACCTCTGACAAGCCTTGACAAGTTGCCGGCGGCCAGAAAGGTCACCGAGACAGCTGACAAATTAGACGCGGCCCAAGGGGACCGAAGGGGCTAAGGGGCCAAGAGGGGCAGGGGGTGGAGGCCGGATGGATGGATGGAAACTAGAGACACACTTCGTGCGAATGCCACTCAATGAACATTACGATGTCGGTTAGCCGACTAACCCTTCATATTACAACTCTTTCTGCTGCAATCATTTGTTATATTTCAGAGAGTGAGAGATTAGGTAACTTCCACTAGCTGAAGCTTAAATACTCTTGGCCATAGAGATTAAAAATATTAAACAAAGAGATTTAACATTAAATTTAGGTAGCTAGTTCAATGAATGCAATTTTGATTTATTTTATTTGTATTTTATTTATTATTTTTCGTTTGTAAAGCACAAGAGCATATTTTAGTGTCATCTTTTTAGGCATTTTTTTTGCTCCTAAGCGATAAACAATATTTTTCGGTACCCACGCCATGAAACCAACTTGATTTTCTGAGTTATGTTCTCGTTTTGGGTTCCCTGGAGGAGATTAACTTCCGGTCCAATCGCTCGGGGCCAGCTATTTTCCCGCTTTGCCGATGGATATCTTGACAAATGACTGACCCACACTCCCCACTCCTCTGCTCTCTCCCCATCCAGATGCTGCTCCGCCTGACCCTGCTGACCGCCTGCTGCCTCTGCGCCGCCCAAGCGGTGCTGCACGGCAACGATGTGAAGCGCCGCGAGGCAGGATTCGACACATACGGCCCACCGCCACGCCCCGCCCCCCAGTACGGCCCCCCACCGCAGCAGCAGCATGTGCCGCACCGCGAGTACGGCGTGCCACAGCAGATTCCCTTCCGGGAGTACGGACCGCCTGCTTTGAAGTACGGCCCCCCCAAGCTTAACTTCCTGGGAGGCGGAGGCGGCGGTGGCGGCGGCGGAGGTGGTTCCTCGCTGCACGAGCAGATCAAGACGCATTTCGGAGTGCCCAAGCCCTTCTACGGACCGCCCCACATCCAGCACAAGCCCGCGCCGCAGTACGGTCCACCACCGAAGCCCGCACCACAGTACGGTCCACCACCACCGAAGCCAGCTCCCCAGTACGGTCCACCACCCCAGCAGTATGGCCCACCGCCACCGCTGAAGATCCAGCACCGCCCGGCCCCACAGTACGGACCGCCGAAGCCGCAGTACGGACCTCCGCCGCCACCGCAGCTGCTGCCCTCGCCGCATGCCGCCCCACTCTTCAAGCCCGCCCACCAGCCCGCGACCTCCTATGGGCCACCCGCCTCCGGGCCACTCAACCTGCCGCCCAAGCAGATCTTCGACGCCCCACCTCCGAACTACGGACCGCCACCACTGCCGGTGGCCCTGCCCGGAAACGGTCCGCAGAGCACCACGATCATCCTGACCGGCGGCCACTCGGGCGGCGGCGGCCCCAGCGGACCCAGCGGACCCGGACCCGTGAAGCAGGTGCAGATCCAGATCGACTCCTCGGGACACACGCACAGCGTGAGCGGATCGCAGGCGCCCTTCCACACCGCGTGCGACGGCTGGAAGCCCATTCCCGCGCCCATCGGCGCCTACGTGGAGCAGAACCACATCGAGACGCAGGGCGGCTACAGCCAGGTGGGCGGCTCCTTCGGCACCCAGTACAGCGGAGTGGGCGTGGCGGCCACCGGAAGCGGAAGCGGAGGTTCCAGCCTGATTGACGGTCTCTCGGATGAGCAGCTGGTGGCCGTGGCTCTGCAGGGAGGCGGCGATGGAGCCCATGTGATCACCGGACCCGGCAGCAACTCCATCGAAGCGGAAGCTCTGCAGGTGAGTGAGGGTTAGCTAACCCCCGGTTAGGCCCGTTTAACCTTGTGCACTTTGACAGGCCGCCATCGGTTCGCTGGATGACTCGTACTCCAAGCCGCCGTCGGATTCGTTTGCTCCCGGCTCGGTTCATGCCCAGAAGTATCATTCGGGACCGCCAAGTGGAAACTACGGACCACCACCACCTCCTCCGCCAAGTGGCAACTACGGACCTCCACCACCACCCCCCAGTGGCAACTATGGACCTCCACCACCACCTCCTAGCGGTAACTATGGACCTCCACCACCTCCTCCCAGTGGCAGCTATGGACCTCCGCCAAGTGGCAGCTTTGGACCACCACCACCACCGCCGCCGCAGTTCGCCGCCCTCACCAGCAGCAGCAGCAGCAGCAGCAGCAGCCACGCCCACTCGCAGTCCAATGTGAACATCCAGTACGGTCCCCCCTCCGGCAATCCGCAGCCCTTTCCGCAGCACGGAGCCGGGCAGCCCAACAAGCCCGTGGCCTACCGTCCGCCCGTGCCCGCCGGCCTGCTGGAGTCCATTGGCGCCACCGTGCAGCATCTGGACCAGTTCGGTGTGAAGCCGCAGCAACAGCCGGCCACCTATATTCCGCCCGCAGCCAATGAGATTCCGCTGGCGGGATCCGCTCCCCCCTCGCTGCCCGTGCCACAGGCTCTCTACCAACCGCCTCCTCCGCCGCCCGCTGCTGCCCAGGTGATCCTGCAGCAGCAGCTGCCTGCCCCGCAGCCCGGACCCGCCTTCGTCCACCAGAAACAGTTCGGACCACCGGGTCCACCGCCACCACCGGAGCCCCAGTACCTGCCGCCCCCGGTGGCCAGTGTGCGACCCCTGGGACCGCCGCCACCGCCCACGCAGCAGTACCTGCCCGCCGCCGCCCCGCCGCAGCAGCTCTTCTTCCAGCAGCAGCAGCAGCAGCAGCAGCAGCAGCACTCGCACCACTCGGAGAACAGCTACAGTGCCTCGCAGTTCCACTCGCAGGGACTGCCGCTGCCGCAGCAGGCTCCCCGCTTCAATCTGCAGCAGTTGCAGCAAGTGCAGCAGGTGCAGCAACCGCAACCCATCATCGTTCACGACTGCGGCCATGGCCCGAATCTGGTGAGCAGCAGTGGCTACCAGGTGCAGCAGCAACAGCAGCAGCAGCAACAGCAGTTCCAGAACTTTGGCAGCATCTCGGCCGCCTCCGCCGGTGCCTACAACGCCATCTCGCAGAGCATCCCGGTGGCCGAGCAGCACACCCAGCAGCTGGTCACCGGACCCGCCGACAGCTACGGCCCACCGCCGTCGGGCAACGACCTGGACTACGACCACACCGGCTATGCCTCGCAGAAGAGCGCGGTGGCCGCGCTGCCCGATGGCACGGATCCCCAGCAGCTGCCCGGCTTGGACGGCCTCGATGTGCTGTCCGCCCAGAAGTCGCAGAGCATCCAGCTGAATGGCCAGCAGCCGAAGCAGAACTTCCAGGTGCAGTTCGGCGGATCGCTGAACAATGCCCCCGGTGTTTCCACCGGCGATGCCAATCACGAGGAGATCCTGTCCCAGGGTCTGCTGCAGTCCATCCTCACGGCCATCGAGCAGCCGAGCGGACAGCAGCAGCAGCAGCAGCAGCAGCAGAGTCTGCCCCAGAACCACAAGGCCCAGAGTCGCTCCGATGAGCACGAGGATCGAGAGCAGGATCACGATCAGGACCAGGATCTGGCCCACGAGGGCGAGGGCGAAGGCGAGCAGAGCCTGAGCTCCTCGAACCGCGTCGAGGTGCGCGTGCTGCCCGAGAACCGCGACAACGAGGAGGAGACCCCCGCCGAGGTCAAGGAGATCGAGCCGATCGTGGTCAACGAGGAGGAGGCCAAGCATTAGTCAGTCACTAGTTAGCATCGAACTCATCAGCGCCGCTTGAACCTATTTATTGCTGCCTCATCATCATCCACTTAGAGCTGGGAGCTTACAGCTCCGCCCGCCCCCCAGTTGCCATAAAGTGAAAGTCCAGGGGACGGGCGGGGAAATCGGGGATTCCACCAACATAAACATAAACATAAACAAGACACAGAAAAAAACACACACAAAGAGAACAAAGAAGCTACATAAGCAGGCGGAGTCGATCGCCGCGTGAAAATGTGCCTTTCATGCTCGCAGCTCGTGTATAAAAATTATCTAAAATAAATAATTAATTTATTATAGCATTGTATTGTATCTTATGCTTTAAACAATAAATAAATATGTATGTATACAGAAAAACAAACGGTGAGACATTCGAGGAGGAAAGTGCCAAGTGCAAGTCATCTGAAATCGCAAGTTGGAGATTCAAGAGCCCAGAGAGCCAAGTCAATGGCATGCAAAAAGGCTGAAAACTGCATGATGGCTCAAGGCGAATGAACTGGGTGCTTAAGAGGGGGCGGTGGAGTAGGGGGCGTGGCTGTTTTTAGCCGACAAAGAGCTTCTCATACAGCACATACAAGTATCGCCAGTCATGTGCATATTATTTTATTTATTTATATTTATTCGAATATATTTCTTAATTTAATTTTCTTGTTTAAAGTTAAAGTGTTCTCTAGACATTTTTTATTTTAATTTAATTTGGGAGTAAAATAATTCTGCCGTTTTTCCGCTTTTCCCTTATCACCGAAAGGTTAATGAATAATTTTTCCAATTTTTGCCCAGCGTTTCAAGTTTTCTCACGCCCAATTCCGATTCCTTTGCCAATTTCATTTCAATTGCACGACATCCGATTCCGCATCCGCATCCGTATCCGCCCCCCACATCCGCACATCCGCATAGCATGGGACTGGCCGACTTGGGCCGGCCAAAGAGCAACAAGAAACAATAAAAGACATAAAATTAATTAAATTAGCCATAAACAAAGCGAAAGGTGATTAATTAACTAGAAATTTATACCGTTATATAACCGAGGGAAAAGGCATGAAAGACGTGCCATGGTTTCAAGGGATGAGAGTTCCGCTGAAAAGGGGTGGTTCAGTGGGTGGCTGAGTGGGCGGCTGAGTGGGTGGGTAGGTGCTGAAGCTCTCGCCGCTTTATTTACCCATTCATTAATATTTGGTTGCTTCAGTTCGGGCCAGAACCTGGACTTGCCTTGCTACAGATTTCGCTGTGTTCGCCTGCACTGAGCGAAAAAAAGTGAGTGCTGACTAAATGCGTTTTATCTAGAAAGTGTAGCTGGAAAATAAAATATCAAATCTGGAAATAAACTTTTAAAGGTTCTTGGAAATGAAATGATCTCTTATTTAAAACTGTTGTTGAAAAATGCACAAATAAATTGTTTTTTCCAGTGCATGCTCTGACTTCTACTTCATTTTTGCCCCATTTGCGTTCCACGTAGCCGCTACCTTTGTTTGCCGAGGCGTCGAAGGGAACGGCGGACGGAAGGCCCTTCCGACGGACAAACGGACGGACGGAAGGACGGACGGAGGCCAATGGGTAGTTCATGGACAGAGAAGGCGGGAAAAAAGGGGCGCGGTTGGACCGCTGGCAGCGCTTTCATTCAGTTTGCGCACTTTTAATTAATGTTATTAAAAAGTCAAAATGAGCAGCACCTACAGCGGCCGCAAAGGGTGGTGGGGGGAGTGGATGGCCCTATACTTTTCGGCGAATATGTTTCTTTCAAAAATATTTTATCTACAAGTGCATAAATCTTGAAACTTCCTTTTTAAAGTTATAAAAGTTCGAATATCTTACATATGTGACTTACATCAATATCAGACCCGCAAATGAATGCATCCATCGCCCGAATGATTCTTATTAAACCATCGGCGCGGCTCCTTCGAAACACTTTGAATGGAAATTCACGGGGACAGTACAAGTTGTTGCACGTATTTTTGCTGTGGCTTCGCTCGATTCTCACTTATTTCCATTAACTTTCGCAATTTGACTTTCGCCATTGCCATCGCCATTGCCATTCGTTGAAGCCACTGCCTGATCGGCTGCCAATTGTGTAAATTTGTCATTTCAGTCAGCGAAAAACGCGAAAAATGTAATTTGCAGCAACAATTGGGGGAAAGTGGTATTTTGATTAATCGTCGATTTGCATGCGAATGCGGAAATCCAACAAAAATCCAGCCAAGAAAATCAATCCGTATAAAAATGGTTCCTTTTTGGTCGAAAGCCTTTTTTGTATGCTCTGTAAATGTATATTCAATTTTATTTGGTCTGTAAAAAATAAATTTAGTGATTTATTATTTTGTAAATGGAATCCTATTTTCATAAAATATTAAAAAATAAGCACTACATAACTTACAACTATTTATCACTGTAATATCTAAATTGTATTTAAATTAAAAAACAATAAACGGACCGATGGGTTTCGTTTTTATAGAGGCTCCCCTGTTTTTATGGCACCGTATACTCCTCGCAGTTTCAGAGTATAACAACAACTTCCTGCAACATAAAACTATGAAGAGGTGGGGAAACCAGACCGAGCGAGTGGTACAATAAAAATAAAAATAAAATAAAAAGAACAACAGCAGGCATAAAAGGAAAGAGTGCTGAAAATGGTGTTGATTTTTCAGCATTTTATTGTTGCGTTTTTTCCCTCTCTCTCTCTCTCTCTCTCACTCTGTGGATTCTTATTTACCATGCGGTGTTTTTGAAGGGGCGGCCGTCCTGTTTACACGGCGTATACGTAATACGCATTACGTATACGCAGCTTGAATATGAACGGTGGCCGGAAAATGCGGGTATCGGGCAACGGGCATCGGGCAACGGGCATCGGAATGCAATGTGTTGTTGGCCCTGCACTTAGGTATTTACCCAGTGCCAATGCATTGGCCTTTTTTACGGCCATCTGCAAGCCTCGCATCGGTTTCTTGGCCACTTTTTCGGCCGGGCCAAAGCAATCGGGCAAATGGTCCGCCTACTTTGGCGAATGCTGCTGTTTGTTTGCTCTGGTCACGCGGAAACGGGGCGACCCTAATTACAGTTAATTGGTGCCCGCTGTGGGGTGGAGGGGGGAGGGTTGGATTTTCCAATGGACGGTGGGCCGGGGTTTCCCAGCTGATGGGCGAAAGCTTATACGCACTGCGCGACAGGGCAAAAATACACAATTTTCCACTTTGTACTAATCAAGAACTCATTATCCTTCATTATGCTTTTCAAGTTGCCGTGTTGGCGTCGTTCTTCCGCCCCCTTCCCTCCCCCACTCGCCAGCCCCTCGCCATCATCCTAATGTCGCCGGCGCAGCTGCAATTGCAATGCGGAGACGTGAACCTTATACGCACACAGGAAAAATTAATCGGCTCAATCGGAACTGATATTAATTTAGCGAGGTGTTTAAAAAGTGGTGATAAATTATTGGTCTCTAAATTTAGTAATAGCTAAAAAAAACAACAAAAATTATTTCAAAAAAGGTACTTTTTTTTATTAACCTACGTAGGATTTCCGTACACAATTTTAGGCGCAGTGCACCCCCTCTGTATTATCCTTTAGCTGGCTCCACGGGAACCATCATTCATGCGGTCGGTCACTCTGGTTCGGCTTGGCTTGCTCTGCTTTGCTTGGCGAATGGGAGCCCGCAACTGCTGAGCTTAAATTATGCGCAATTTTATAAATGCCATGGCAAATGTCGACACAACTACGCCCGGCTGGCTGGTTGAGATGGAGATGGTGGCCGGGAAAGAGGGGACACACATGAGCACTTAGCCAGGACGTGACTGCGGTCAGCATAAATAACAGGTCAAGGCGCTCGCTGCACCGAAGAACAAGGAGCTCGGGCGAGCCCTGCCAGCAGAGTCCGGCTCATTTGGACCCTTTGACCGATTACAGCACTTCGCCAGGCGTGTGGATGGGCCCCGCGCCCCGATTCAGGAGTGGAATATATTACTAAATAATGCACGGTTCATGTTAGAAGAAATCAAATTTCCTTTTCAACTCTTTATCTCAATTCCATGCTCCGTTACAAGTGGCTTACAAACTGGAAAATCATGTGGAACGTGATCTTTAGTAAAACTAAACACAGTTAAGACAATGATAACATTTATGTTGATGGATTATATTCGAGTCCCAAATGCATCTAAATAATTACGTTTATTTGACGTTTAAATTCATATATTTTCATGTAAGCCAGTAGATAGAAAATGCGGGTTGCATCGCTGGCAAGAATTCTAGGCTACATAACTTACATGGCATGAGAGCTGCCCAAGGATCCCCATCCCACTGACCCACTGAGGCACCGTGTCAATGTGCCTTTAATGAACGCATTTATGCCAAATGGCTCGCTCCAAAGGAGGGGGAGAAGAGGAGAGGACACCAGCAGGCTTCGAAGGAGCGAAATGAAAAGCGCTAATAAAGTGCACTTGTCGCCGCGGCAAAGGCGAACAGCAACAACTAATGGCCATTGGCCAGTTCCAGTGCTAGTACCATCCTCAATACACCCCCTCCCGCATAGGAAAAGGAGCGTGGCCCCGCCTTGTTTACTGCTCGCCAAAAAAAAAAACAAGGACACACGGAGCGGCAAGGAAAGCGTTTCTAATTTCAGTCTGTGGCGCATAAATCTTGGCTCCTGGCAGAGGAAAGCTCTCCATTGTCCACCCACTGCCGTCGGTTAAAATTATTGTTATTGCTGCGAGTGTTTGTTAAAATTTTTGCAATTAAGTTTCAATCCCGGCAGCCAAGGCGTCCATTACAAACCGTTTAGTTGGCCATTCGATGGAGCAGGTCAGCCGCTCCACCGATTCCACACCGTCGGAGATTCGAGATGAGGTGCTCGCCTCATGCATTTATTCATTTCATTTTGTTTAAGTGACCTTTTAGCCCGGCCAGCGCGTGACCTTTGACCGGGCGAGCAGGTGAGAATGGGCGGTGGGCGGCCAAGGGGGTGTGATGTGCGGCGCTGGCTGTTTAATGACTGCACGTAGTCGCATGTGTGAAATGTGTGCTTGTGTGCCTGGCACACTTCATTAAATGCGCATATAATTTGTGACTCGCTCTGAACTTCGAACCCGCTTTTAATTGCCCCCAGGACACAAGGCCACAGTGGAAAAGATCTCCAATGGAGATCTCTTTCGGAAAAATAGTACAAAAAATGTTATGCTAAACTAATATTTTATAATTAATTTGGTTTTAGATTTTTTTTTAATTTTATTTATTTTATTTATAGAAAGATAAAAATTTTGTCAAATTTTTGAATGATTATATCACACTTTGTTGAGAAAATTTTCAAAAAAATAAAATTTTTATCCTGAAATGCCAAGTTGTAGGAAATTTAACTACAAGTTCGGGAAGGTATGCCGTTCCATATTCGGACAATTAGTTTCATTTTTATAGCAAAAATACGGACTATTTTATTGGCGGAAATTGAAGATTTCAATTTTTGGCCAAAATCTGATTTTTCGTAAAATTTGTTTTTGCTCTCATTTTTGCTAAAATGATCCGATATTAAAACGGCGAACTGTTCTGAGCAGGTAACAACCTGATAATGAATATTAGTGCACTGTCCGGCTGATTTGGGAAAATTAAAAAAATTTCAAATTTTCGATTTTTTTTAAGGGGTAGCATCGCAATTTTTTGAGAAAATTTTCAAAAAAATAAAATTTTTATCCTGAAATGCCAAGTTGTAGGAAATTTAACTACAAGTTCGGGAAGGTATGCCGTTCCATATTCGGACAATTAGTTTCATTTTTATAGCAAAAATACGGACTATTTTATTGACGGAAATTGAAGATTTCAATTTTTGGCCAAAATCTGATTTTTCGAAAAATTTGTTTTTGCTCTCATTTTTGCTATAATGATCCGATATTAAAACGGCGAACTGTTCTGAGCAGGTAACAACCTGATAATTAATATTAATGCACTGTCCGGCTGATTTTGGAAAATAAAAAAAATTTCAAATTTTCGATTTTTTTGTAAGGGGTAGCATCGCAATTTTTTGACAAAATTTTCAAAAAAATAAAATTTTTATCCTGAAATGCCAAGTTGTTGGAAATTTAACTACAAGTTCAGGAAGGTATGCCGTTCCATATTCGGACAATTAGTTTCATTTTTATAGCAAAAATACTGACCTTTTTATTGGCGGAAATTGAAGATTTCTATTTTTGACCAAAATCTGATTTTTCGTAAAATTTGTTTTTGCTCTCATTTTTGCTAAAATGATCCGATATTAAAACGGCGAACTGTTCTGAGCAGGTAACAACCTGATAATGAATATTAGTGCACTGTCCGGCTGATTTGGAAAAATTAAAAAATTTTCAAATTTTCGATTTTTTTATAAGGGGTAGCATCGCAATTTTTTGAGAAAATTTTCAAAAAAATAAAATTTTTATCCTGAAATGCCAAGTTGTAGGAAATTTAACTACAAGTTCGGGAAGGTATGCCGTTCCACATTCGAACAATTAGTTTCATTTTTATAGCAAAAATACGGACTATTTTATTGGCGGAAATTGAAGATTTCAATTTTTGGCCAAAATCTGATTTTTCGTAAAATTTGTTTTTGCTCTCATTTTTGCTAAAATGATCCGATATTAAAACGGCGAACTGTTCTGAGCAGGTAACAACCTGATAATGAATATTAGTGCACTGTCCGGCTGATTTGAAAAAATTAAAAAAATTTCAAATTTTCGATTTTTTTTTAAGGGGTAGCATCGCAATTTTTTGAGAAAATTTTCAAAAAAAAAAAATTTAGATCCTGAAATGCCAAGTTGTAGGAAATTTAACTACAAGTTCGGGAAGGTATGCCGTTCCATATTCGGACAATTAGTTTCATTTTTATAGCAAAAATACGGACTATTTTATTGACGGAAATTGAAGATTTCAATTTTTGGCCAAAATCTGATTTTTCGAAAAATTTGTTTTTGCTCTCATTTTTGCTATAATGATCCGATATTAAAACGGCGAACTGTTCTGAGCAGGTAACAACCTGATAATGAATATTAGTGCACTGTCCGGCTGATTTGGGAAAATTAAAAAAATTTCAAATTTTCGATTTTTTTTAAGGGGTAGCATCGCAATTTTTTGAGAAAATTTTCAAAAAAATAAAATTTTTATCCTGAAATGCCAAGTTGTTGGAAATTTAACTACAAGTTCGGGAAGGTATGCCGTTCCATATTCGGACAATTAGTTTCATTTTTATAGCAAAAATACGGACTATTTTATTGACGGAAATTGAAGATTTCAATTTTTGGCCAAAATCTGATTTTTCGAAAAATTTGTTTTTGCTCTCATTTTTGCTATAATGATCCGATATTAAAACGGCGAACTGTTCTGAGCAGGTAACAACCTGATAATTAATATTAATGCACTGTCCGGCTGATTTTGGAAAATAAAAAAAATTTCAAATTTTCGATTTTTTTGTAAGGGGTAGCATCGCAATTTTTTGAGAAAATTTTCAAAAAAATAAAATTTTTATCCTGAAATGCCAAGTTGTTGGAAATTTAACTACAAGTTCGGGAAGGTATGCCGTTCCATATTCGGACAATTAGTTTCATTTTTATAGCAAAAATACGGACTATTTTATTGGCGGAAATTGAAGATTTCAATTTTTGGCCAAAATCTGATTTTTCGAAAAATTTGTTTTTGCTCTAATTTTTGCTAAAATGATCCGATATTAAAACGGTGAACTGTTCTGAGCAGGTAACAACCTGATAATTAATATTAGTGCACTGTCCAGCTGATTTGGGAAAATTAAAAAAATTTTCAAATTTTCGATTTTTTTGTAAGGGGTAGCATCGCAATTTTTTGAGAAAATTTTCAAAAAAATAAAATTTTTATCCTGAAATGCCAAGTTGTAGGAAATTTAACTACAAGTTCGGGAAGGTATGCCGATCCACATTCGGACAATTAGTTTCATTTTTATAGCAAAAATACGGACTATTTTATTGGCGGAAATTGAAGATTTCAATTTTTGGCCAAAATCTGATTTTTCGTAAAATTTGTTTTTGCTCTCATTTTTGCTAAAATGATCCGATATTAAAACGGCGAACTGTTCTGAGCAGGTAACAACCTGATAATGAATATTAGTGCACTGTCCGGCTGATTTAAGAAAATTAAAAAAATTTCAAATTTTCGATTTTTTTTAAGGGGTAGCATCGCAATTTTTTGAGAAAATTTTCAAAAAAATAAAATTTTTATCCTGAAATGCCAAGTTGTAGGAAATTTAACTACAAGTTCGGGAAGGTATGCCGTTCCACATTCGAACAATTAGTTTCATTTTTATAGCAAAAATACGGACTATTTTATTGGCGGAAATTGAAGATTTCAATTTTTGGCCAAAATCTGATTTTTCGTAAAATTTGTTTTTGCTCTCATTTTTGCTAAAATGATCCGATATTAAAACGGCGAACTGTTCTGAGCAGGTAACAACCTGATAATGAATATTAGTGCACTGTCCGGCTGATTTGAAAAAATTAAAAAAATTTCAAATTTTCGATTTTTTTTTAAGGGGTAGCATCGCAATTTTTTGAGAAAATTTTCAAAAAAAAAAAATTTAGATCCTGAAATGCCAAGTTGTAGGAAATTTAACTACAAGTTCGGGAAGGTATGCCGTTCCATATTCGGACAATTAGTTTCATTTTTATAGCAAAAATACGGACTATTTTATTGGCGGAAATTGAAGATTTCAATTTTTGGCCAAAATCTGATTTTTCGAAAAATTTGTTTTTGCTCTCATTTTTGCTATAATGATCCGATATTAAAACGGCGAACTGTTCTGAGCAGGTAACAACCTGATAATTAATATTAGTGCACTGTCCGGCTGATTTGGTAAAATTAAAAAATTTCAAATTTTCGATTTTTTTTTTAAGGGGTAGCATCGCAATTTTTTGAGAAAATTTTCAAAAAAATAAAATTTTTATCCTGAAATGCCAAGTTGTAGGAAATTTAACTACAAGTTCGGGAAGGTATGCCGTTCCACATTCGGACAATTAGTTTCATTTTTATAGCAAAAATACGGACTATTTTATTGGCGGAAATTGAAAATTTCAATTTTTGGCCAAAATCTGATTTTTCGTAAAATTTGTTTTTGCTCTCATTTTTGCTAAAATGATCCGATATTAAAAAGGCGAACTGTTCTGAGCAGATAACAACCTGATAATTAATATTAGTACACTGTCCAGCTGATTTGGGAAAATTAAAAAAATTTTCAAATTTTCGATTTTTTTGTAAGGGGTAGCATCGCAATTTTTTGAGAAAATTTTCAAAAAAATAAAATTTTTATCCTGAAATGCCAAGTTGTAGGAAATTTAACTACAAGTTCGGGAAGGTATGCCGTTCCACATTCGAACAATTAGTTTCATTTTTATAGCAAAAATACGGACTATTTTATTGGCGGAAATTGAAGATTTCAATTTTTGGCCAAAATCTGATTTTTCGTAAAATTTGTTTTTGCTCTCATTTTTGCTAAAATGATCCGATATTAAAACGGCGAACTGTTCTGAGCAGGTAACAACCTGATAATGAATATTAGTGCACTGTCCGGCTGATTTGAAAAAATTAAAAAAATTTCAAATTTTCGATTTTTTTTAAGGGGTAGCATCGCAATTTTTTGAGAAAATTTTCAAAAAAATAAAATTTGTATCCTGAAATGCCAAGTTGTAGGAAATTTAACTACAAGTTCGGGAAGGTATGCCGTTCCATATTCGGACAATTAGTTTCATTTTTATAGCAAAAATACGGACTATTTTATTGACGGAAATTGAAGATTTCAATTTTTGGCCAAAATCTGATTTTTCGAAAAATTTGTTTTTGCTCTCATTTTTGCTATAATGATCCGATATTAAAACGGCGAACTGTTCTGAGCAGGTAACAACCTGATAATTAATATTAATGCACTGTCCGGCTGATTTTGGAAAATAAAAAAATTTCAAATTTTCGATTTTTTTGTAAGGGGTAGCATCGCAATTTTTTGACAAACTTTTCAAAAAATAAAATTTTTATCCTGAAATGCCAAGTTGTTGGAAATTTAACTACAAGTTCAGGAAGGTATGCCGTTCCATATTCGGACAATTAGTTTCATTTTTATAGCAAAAATACGGACTATTTTATTAGTGGAAATTGAAGATTTCAATTTTTGGCCAAAATCTGATTTTTCGAAAAATTTGTTTTTGCTCTCATTTTTGCTAAAATGATCCGATATTAAAACGGCGAACTGTTCTGAGCAGGTAACAACCTGATAATTAATATTAGTGCACTGTCCAGCTGATTTGGAAAAATTAAAAAAATTTCAAATTTTCGATTTTTTTGTAAGGGGTAGCATCGCAATTTTTTGAGAAAATGTTCAAAAAAATAAAATTTTTATCCTGAAATGCCAAGTTGTAGGAAATTTAACTACAAGTTCGGGAAGGTATGCCGTTCCATATTCGGGCAATTAGTTTCATTTCTATAGCAAAAATACGGACTATTTTATTGGTGGAAATTGAAGATTTCAATTTTTGGCCAAAATCTGATTTTTCGAAAAATTTGTTTTTGCTCTCATTTTTGCTATAATGATCCGATGCCGTTCCATATTCGGACAATTAGTTTCATTTTTATAGCAAAAATACGGACTATTTTATTGACGGAAATTGAAGATTTCAATTTTTGGCCAAAATCTGATTTTTCGAAAAATTTGTTTTTGCTCTCATTTTTGCTATAATGATCCGATATTAAAACGGCGAACTGTTCTGAGCAGGTAACAACCTGATAATTAATATTAATGCACTGTCCGGCTGATTTTGGAAAATAAAAAAATTTCAAATTTTCGATTTTTTTGTAAGGGGTAGCATCGCAATTTTTTGACAAAATTTTCAAAAAAATAAAATTTTTATCCTGAAATGCCAAGTTGTTGGAAATTTAACTACAAGTTCCGGAAGGTATGCCGTTCCATATTCGGACAATTAGTTTCATTTTTATAGCAAAAATACGGACTATTTTATTAGTGGAAATTGAAGATTTCAATTTTTGGCCAAAATCTGATTTTTCGAAAAATTTGTTTTTGCTCTCATTTTTGCTAAAATGATCCGATATTAAAACGGCGAACTGTTCTGAGCAGGTAACAACCTGATAATTAATATTAGTGCACTGTCCAGCTGATTTGGAAAAATTAAAAAAATTTCAAATTTTCGATTTTTTTGTAAGGGGTAGCATCGCAATTTTTTGAGAAAATGTTCAAAAAAATAAAATTTTTATCCTGAAATGCCAAGTTGTAGGAAATTTAACTACAAGTTCGGGAAGGTATGCCGTTCCATATTCGGACAATTAGTTTCATTTTTATAGCAAAAATACTGACCTTTTTATTGGCGGAAAATAAAGATTTCAATTTTTGGCCAAAATCTGATTTTTCGTAAAATTTGTTTTTGCACTCATTTTTGCTAAAATGATCCGATATTAAAACGGCGAACTGTTCTGAGCAGGTAACAACCTGATAATTAATATTAGTGCACTGTCCGGCTGATTTGAAAAAATTAAAAAATTTTCAAATTTTCGATTTTTTTATAAGGGGTAGCATCGCAATTTTTTGAGAAAATTTTCAAAAAAATAAAATTTTTATCCTGAAATGCCAAGTTGTAGGAAATTTAACTACAAGTTCGGGAAGGTATGCCGTTCCATATTCGGACAATTAGTTTCATTTTTATAGCAAAAATACGGACTATTTTATTGGCGGAAATTGAAAATTTCAATTTTTGGCCAAAATCTGATTTTTCGTAAAATTTGTTTTTGCTCTCATTTTTGCTAAAATGATCCGATATTAAAAAGGCGAACTGTTCTGAGCAGATAACATCCTGATAATTAATATTAGTGCACTCCACGGCTGATTTGGAAAAATTAAAAATTTTTCAAATTTTCGATTTTTTTCGCAATTTTTTGAGAAAGTTTTCAAAAAAACAAAATTTTTTGCCTGAAATGCCAAGTTGTAGGAAATTTAACTACGAGTTCGGGAAGGTATGCCGTTCCATATTCGGACAATTAGTTTCATTTTTATAGCCAAAATCCGGACTATTTTATTGGCGGAAAATGAAGATTTCAATTTTTGGCCAAAATCTGATTTTTCGTAAAATTTGTTTTTGCTCTCATTTTTGCTAAAATGATCCGATATTAAAACGGCGAACTGTTCTGAGCAGGTAACAACCTGATAAATAATATTAATGCACTGTCCGGCTGATTTTGGAAAATAAAAAAAATTTCAAATTTTTCGATTTTTTTGTAAGGGGTAGCATCGCAATTTTTTGAGAACATTTTCAAAAAAATAAAATTTTTATCCTGAAATGCCAAGTTGTAGGAAATTTAACTACAAGTTCGGGAAGGTATGCCGTTCCACATTCGGACAATTAGTTTCATTTTTATAGCAAAAATACGGACTATTTTATTGGCGGAAATTGAAGATTTCAATTTTTGGCCAAAATCTGATTTTTCGTAAAATTTGTTTTTGCTCTCATTTTTGCTAAAATGATCCGATATTAAAACGGCGAACTGTTCTGAGCAGGTAACAACCTGATAATTAATATTAGTGCACTGTCCGGCTGATTTGGAAAAATTAAAAAATTTCAAATTGTCGATTTTTTTTTAAGGGGTAGCATCGCAATTTTTTGAGAAAATTTTCAAAAAAATAAAATTTTTATCCTGAAATGCCAAGTTGTAGGAAATTTAACTACAAGTTCGGGAAGGTATGCCGTTCCATATTCGGACAATTAGTTTCATTTTTATAGCAAAAATACGGACTATTTTATTGGCGGAAATTGAAGATTTCAATTTTTGGCCAAAATCTGATTTTTCGTTAAATTTGTTTTTGCTCTCATTTTTGCTAAAATGATCCGATATTAAAACGGCGAACTGTTCTGAGCAGGTAACAACCTGATAATTAATATTAGTGCACTGTCCGGCTGATTTGGGAAAATTAAAAAAATTTCAAATTTTCGATTTTTTTGTAAGGGGTAGCATCGCAATTTTTTGAGAAAATTTTCAAAAAAATTAAATTTTTATCCTGAAATGCCAAGTTGTAGGAAATTTAACTACAAGTTCGGGAAGGTATGCCGTTCCATATTCGGACAATTAGTTTCATTTTTATAGCAAAAATACGGACTATTTTATTGGCGGAAATTGAAGATTTCAATTTTTGGCCAAAATCTGATTTTTCGTTAAATTTGTTTTTGCTCTCATTTTTGCTAAAATGATCCGATATTAAAACGGCGAACTGTTCTGAGCAGGTAACAACCTGATAATTAATATTAGTGCACTTTGCGGATAATTTAAGAAATTTAAAATGTTTTCAAATTTTCAATTTTTTTGTGAGCAGTCCTTTTTTTAACTTTGTCTGCTTTCACCCCTTCTTAAAGCTAATATTCCTTTCCAGCGTTGCTTACATCTAAGTCATCTTTTATATACCTTGGCGTCTATTCATCGCAGCCTTCCAAGGATCTCTTCCTTGTCACTTTTACCCCCCTAAAGGCGCACTTTGGCCCACTGTGCGCAAAGTCACCTTTCCTTGCTGCCATCAGCCCAACCCATTGTTTTGATCCCCGTGGGCTTTCCTGTTCGCCCCGCTGGCCATTTTGTAGTTTGTTTTATTGCAATTGCATTACAAAGTCGCAGCTGCTGACAAGTGTGGTGAAATGAGTTGTGGAGAGGGGTTGGCGGTTCCTGTGCCACCGCCATCGCCCAAAATGTTATTCATAGCCGAAGCGGAACAAACGCTTATTACACCTTTTAATTGGGAATTTATGGCAGACTTGAGTGGATGAACGAGTGGGCGGTGGGTTGCGAGTGCTGTGTGGGCGGAAGAGCGGTTAATTTACAGCTGGGACAACGGACAATGGGCGGAGCCAGCCATCCACCTGCCGACGGTGAATTTATGCCGCCCACCTTCGGCGACCTCGAGGGATAAGCAAATAATCCCCTTATAATTAGTAGCAAACAGGACAGGGGAAAAAGAAACGTTGACAACAACAAGGCGAAAGCCCAAGGACAACAACAGGCCGCCAAGTGGTTAATGTTGAGCAAATTATTAAATTTTTGCACCGTTGGCTTGGGCGGTTTAATGGGGTCGGGCGGGGACGGGATGGGGGGATGAGGGGCGTGGTCTAGGCGGGCCATAAAAAGATTAAACAGGCGAGAGCGGCGTGTTAATTTATGGCCAACAAATATGCTCGACAAAACGTTTAAGCAGGCCGCCTCTGTACCGTTTTTCCGCCCGAAAAAAGGACTCGCCACCAAAAGCCAAGGCCAAATGTCCTCCGCGGTAGGAGGGGGTGGTGGTGGCAAAAGGACCCTCAAAAAGGGGGGGGGGGGTCAGGCAGTGACAGGTGGCCGTAGACGCTTAGACCCGCTTAAAAAGTTGTACAATTTGTTAAAATACTTGAGCGCGTCGAATAAAGAAAGCATGCGAAAAATTAAACGAGCGTAAATAATATAAAAAGCAACGACAAATGGACAACGGAATGGGCGGTGTACGGAGTTCAAGGAGCGGCAGGATATTCACAGATAGCACAGCTGCATGGGACAAGTTTGAAGGGGGTATCAGCACAAAAGAACTTCTTTGTTCAACGCGAAAAGGCCCAGAAAGGTTAGTTGCGAAACCAAATGTTCGGCGAACGCGGTGAGTGAGGAGTTAATGAGAGTTTCAAGTGCAAAAGGTTCTCAACAGAAATTAATTTGCACTTTAGATTCTTTCTGCCTAATTATTTTTAGACAATAGATATGTAATCTCATACTTCATAGAGCTTTCCATCAGTTTATACTGAAATAAAATAGATATTTAATAAATTGCATTTAAATGTTGATCTGTTGATCAATTGTATTGGGTGGGAATCCTTTCCGTTAAGCAAGAGCCCCATTAATGCCCAATTAAGTTTTTGGCTGGCCATTTCAATGGAGTCCCTTGCCATCATCCGGATCTTACAAGGGGACGGGGACATTTGCCCGGTTACTGGCACAATCAGATGGCTTTCAGTTGGCGCAGAATGCAATCAAAATGAGCTGCACAAAGCCGGAGCCGCATTATCCGATGCCTCTGACATTGTTTGGCCGGATGTCCAGGACTCCTTTCGCCCGCTTTCGCGGACGGACGTTAAGGCCCTTAATGAAAACTGTCAGACAATGACAACGATTTCAATCGGTCCAGCAGCCAACAGCCCAACAGTCCAACAGTGCAGCAATCATTGATCTGGGATATTATTATTAATATTTCATATAGGTACAGTCTCCGGCTCTGTCTCATTATAAAAACATTTAATAAAATTGCGATTAAATTCGCAAATAAAAGTGCGTGGAGCGGCGGAGTGCAGGAGAATAACGCTCAACTAATTAAGTTAATATTCCGAGACAAAGGGGGAGTCGTAATTTATGGCCATTTGCATTTACATCGATTTCTGGAGGGGATGGAGGGGCTGCAATGGTGCTGGAATGATGGAGTTAAGCAACGGGAATGTGGGTACGGCGGCAACTTTCATGTCCACGTCGGCCATGATTCAAGAGTGTCATGCATTATGCAAATTAATTTAACTACAAAAAACAAGGCAATATGCAAAAGTCCTGCAAAAATGTAAAATGAAATAAATGAAATAAAGGGAAAACTCCACAGCGGGCAAAGACAAATAAAAAAGGCAAAAAACTGCAGTGCAATCATAGCTGACAGTTCGAAATTAAATCAAATAAAACATTCAATGCGACCGCAGACAGAGACAGATAGAAAGGCAGAAAGAAAAAGGAGATGGAGGGGGCAATCGAAGCCGTCTAGTAAATTAAATATTAATTACAATAAATCAAAATGGAGTGGACAATCGGATTTCAAGGGGAGCGACTTTAAGTAGCAGGAAGAGCTTTTCCATTTTAAGAGCATCTGTAACAGTCAAACTGGCAAGTTCGTTGCATTAAAGCAGAAAATGCATTGTTATATTGAGTAGATAATTGCTCTATTAATTGTTCGCTAACTTTAAACTCATTTTCTTGGATAGAAATAAGGTCTTATTAGTAGTAAAAAACTAGTTACGATTTTGTTTTAATTTTAAACTGTGTAGATCCTGAGATTTATGAAGTTTTGACATGTAAGAAGTCGCGTCTGAAAGTGATTTATATTCATTAAAAATGTATTCATATATTTACTTACTCCCGTTCCTTACTTACGTTCCAAATCCCCTCCAAAGGACCACTTTCTCGCAGAACTCTGCCAATCCACAGGTTATGCCGGCCATATATTTTCACCTACTCCCATTTCGTGCCGTGCGCTAATCGATTTGGTAGCAATTTTAACACCTGGGCCAGACTGCCATAACTTAATTGCCTAGTTGACATCATTTTATGCATGCACACACACCGGCAAACATGAGACCCATGTACTTTTAATTGCACATCATCAACAGCTGGATGGAAAAAACGGCGTATGCATAAATTATACACCTAGCGTATATTTTTCATTTAATATTTTTTCCACACCAGTCTCCCCACCACCAACACTCTCTAATGCTGGCTGAATTCGTTCGGATGTGTCAACAAATTTGTGAGCTATCAAATTAAAGGCCGGCGGATGGCGAACGCAATTCCGATTCCCAATTGGAAGGGAAATGGCCACAAAACGGTCACAAAGTGTTCACCACATCTGGGTGACAGGACCATTGTTCCAGCTCCGAATCAAAAATGCAGCGTTTGTGATTTTTTTTTACACTTTTATTGAATTCATATTTGGTTTTGTGATCGAATCTCTCGTTTTTCGGTTCAAATTGCATGGTTCTGACTGTCTGTCTGTCTATGTGTTTCTGTGTCAGTGTGTTTTTGGTAAGTGTATAAATGTGTGTGTGTGTGGACTGGTAATTACCTTCGTTAATTTGTTCTTAACCTATGCAATTGAATCCTTTACTCTTGTTCCACTTGATGGTAGGATCCCATTCTCTTACCCTTTTCGTAATTATAGTTATTATGAATTGTAATATTTCAAAGTGTCCCGATTCAATTGGAACAACACACATATTTTCCATTGAATTCGGCATTTTTCTTATTTAACCACATTAAAATTGTTTGCTTCTGACGCCATTGTTTATGCTTAAAATTGTATTTAACATATTTACTTTAAAATTGTTTTTTTGCTCTTCACGCATTTCTGTTTACTTTTTCCTTTAATTAACTCTACCACAAACACAAAATACAAAAAGACAGAAAAAACAGAAAAAAGACTCACAAAGAAAAGGAAACATGGAAAAAAGAGAGCTTCATAAAATTAATATACACATATCGAACGAACATAATAATGGGGTCAACACATTTTTAATTATCGCTTATCATTTACATATTTATATCGGTTTCATTCAATTACAATATACCATATATTCATAGGTTTAGCATCTGCAACATGGACTTTATTTCACCTTATTTTATACATAGAAATTGTTGTCGTTTCATTTTTTATTTAATTATTATATTTTTTTTTCGCTATTCGCATTTTCTCTATTTAAGTTCTGGTTTCCGTTTGATATTGAATTACATTCAATTTGCTTATAAACATTTAAACACTCCTTTTAAGTTTTGCTTAGACTAGTGCATGCGGATAGATGGAGAGGAAAATCAAAATACTGACAGATACATTTACAAGTACATTAACTGGAAATGCGGTTGCAGCTCCCTGCAAAGGGGAAATCTCGGGATTGCGTTTGGGGTTGGGACTGGTAGATTGGTAGGTTGGTATTGGGATGCTTCTGATATTGATCCTTGGACTGGTTGGCCTTTGAAAGGAGCTCTGCAACATTCAACACACTTTTATCGAAAGGATTCGCTTGATTTCCATGATTTTCTCTGAATGTTTTGGTCTTTAGTTTAGGGTCTTCAATATATATATATATATCTTTTGTTTTCATCACATTCATAAAATATATTCTTTTGGTTTCGTTCTCTGTTCCTCCCTCGCTTTCATTATAGTTATGCATACTAAGTGGTACCATCGTATTCATATTCATATCCTATATGGATTACGCTTAGTACGGAGAGTATTCTGAATATTATCTTTTGTTTTTCATTTGGAGCGAAAACGTATGAGAAGTTTCTAGGGGCTGGGATTGGGACAGGGTTAGACCCTTTCTCTGGGGTGGGATCGCGGATTTGCTTCTGCTTCTGCACTTTTACTTTGTGTGTGTTTCTTTCTCTATCTTTCCACTAGCTTGGCTTAAGGTTACCGTTCTTATGTGTCTGTGACTGCTTTTTGTATGCTTTTTCGTTCAGAGAGAGAGAGAGCTATAGAGAAATAGAGAGAGAGATAGAGATAGATAGAGAGAGACACTTAAATACTCGAGTGGAATTAGCAATACGCTTTACTGGATAGTTGTTTAGTTCTCTATGTCAATATCTGCTCTCAATGGCATTTTCGTTTCGTTTTGTCAAACATACAACAATAATTAATATCGCTTAGGCCCTAAACACATCAAAATGCCCTATATGTAGGTAGAGATTATTCTGATCTGATATATGGGAGTAGGCAAAAAAAAACAAAAAAAAATATCCATAGACTAATTATGCTGATTTGTTTAATATGTACACATTGAATCGAGCCATCAATCGCTAATCCTAGCCCTCCTCCATCCGTTTTAGCTACTTTCCTCCGCCTCCCCGTCGTTTCGCTTACATTTTACTATAGTCTTGAACTTATGCTAGTTATAAAAAAAAAATTCATTATCATACTTAGACTTGCCTCAAATCGCAAGGGGTTTCCCATCAGAACTCCTCTCCGCTATTTATATATAATATGTTTAGACACCTATAGCTTATCCTTGTACTAGAGAATGTGTTTCAGTGTGTGTGTGTGTTTCCCGTGGGTGTGTGAAAGTTGGAATCAACTGAAGAAAGAAAGAAGTTAAGTTGATGAATTCATATAGACTCGACATTTCCTGCTACCAGTCGTATTTATCGATGGAAGCGAAATCCCATGTGAGTTGCTTTATTTACAAGGTGTGTCTGTCTGAATGTGTGTGTGTTTGCCTATGAAGTTAGTTTTACCTGCCCCCAGAAACATGTTCAACTTGACCCCACCATTCACGAAAATCACCTGCTTACCTCTCCTATTTCGTTTCAAATATTTCCTTTAACTTTCTTTGTGATCCGTATGCCACATTTTTCCCCCCGCTGCATTATCTATCTTTGGTTAGTTTTAGAAAAATCTGATAAATTGGTTTTTTCGGACCACGTGTGGCTACTTAATTTAGTGATAACAGGATAAGCTCCAGCCCGCTCGCAAGGTCCATGGGGTGGCGGCGGAGAGGGGGGCCCGCTGGTGGGACAGGAGCAGGATCAAGCCGGAAGTCGGAAACCGAGGACCGGAAACGGAAACCAAGAACCGAAAACCGAAAGCCGGGAAACCCGGGCGACAGACGGGGAGAGGGGACGAGGGCTGCGAACCTAAAATGCGAGTCCTGTTGGCAATTCGGCAGCGTTTCCGGTTCTCGATCCGCCGAGAAGCTATGTCCCGGGCACCGCGCTCCTCTCGAATCCTCTGCGGCACAGATCGCGATCCCGGCCGTGCCCGGTGCTTCGTTGTCCCCTCGATGGGCTGGCTGGCTGCTGGCGGCCCGTTGGGGTGGGCGTGTCCGGGACGAGGGCGGCGGCGGCGGTCACGAGGGCGGAGCAGCAGGCCACCAGCTGCAGGAGCATCAGCGTGCCGCACGTGAGAAGGACCAGCGGCAGCAGGACCGGCGGCTGGGACGCTGTGGAGTTGTTGTTGTTGCCCGTGTGCATGGCCGCCGGGTGCTCGCCTGCGAACGAAACGGAAGCGGAAATGGAAATGTGATCAGTGGGCAGTTAGAGGCGGTGGACAAAACAGCGATACAAACAGCGAATGGCATTTCTCTACTTTCCTTCATTAAACAAAATATTTTTTGATAGTACTAAATTCACTTTGAGCTTTTTCAAACCATTCGCATTTTTGCTAAATTTTTATAAAACATTTTCTTTGACTTTCTTCTTAAAAAGCTGATTTCTTTATAATATTTATAAATATATTTTCCAAAAAATTTAGTTTAATATTGTTATTTTTGTTAACTGATAATTTTTTCTTTTTCCGCAACACCTTGCATTTATAAAAATGTCAAGGAAAAACCTCTTTTAAATGCAATTACCACGAAATTCAGTGAGACTCCCACCACCGCCGATTGATTTACGTTTGAGTAGCCAAGTCGAGTGGAGCCAAGTGAGCAGCAAATAAATTTCTACGAAAATGTTATCCAGACAGTTGGAAAACAATCAACAGTCCGGATGCGATGGAAATCGCCGCAGACCAATAAAGCCGGCACAAGAAGTTAATTTGGAAGTGGCCTGCACTGCACTGGAGGCGAGAGCCCATCTCGCAGATCCACTAAACTACATTGATTCGCGTCGAGATGAAAGGGGGGATGCGAGATGGGAGGACTTGGCCTGCAGCTGTATCTGCATCTGCTGCTACTACTGCCACTGCCACTGCCATTGGCCCCCCTGGAAAATCCAGAAGCTTTATTGCCTATTAACTTAATTGCCGGCAATAAAAACGCCAAGACTGGCTAAAAAAAAGGCGAGTGGCGGAGTACAAAAAACAAGAGCAGCATTCAAAAACTGCCCAACTACTTGGCGGCACTCGACTAGCTGCTGGGTGGTTCCGGGCGGGATGGGTGGGTGGCCAAAAGCAAAAGCAGGCCCAGATGGCAGATAGGGAGCCATAAATTTCGGCATGAAATGCGCGAGAGCCTGTCGTCGGGGCGGAGGATGCTGCTGCCATGGCTTGTACAGCATCCATAGCTTCTGTAGCTTCTGCAGCTTCAATTATCATGCATCGTTCGTCCTTTACGAGTTCGTTGATGCCCATCATGAGCTGTTACTTAAGAGTCCGTCTGTGTCTGTGTCTGTGTCGGTGTCTGTTTCTGCGTCTCTGTCTGTGTTTCCCCGCCCCAATGTGCGTGCGAGTGCGCCGGTGTGTGTGTGACTGGGCCGCACTGTGGTGTTAGCACTAATACACCTAGTGAAAGCACTTTCTCCTCGAGCTGAATGCTGATTATCGCGCCAGCTCCACCACGCTGGCAATAAAACCTCCAAGAAAATAAATGAAGAACTATTGAAACAGTAGAAAAAATATTTATTTTTAAGAGAAAAAGTCTATCTCTTTGAGGTCTTTGATTTTCCTAGGCAAAATCTTTTATCAGAAAGAAAGGTTCTGAAATCCAAAAGTATAGTATTAAACACAAACAGACCAATTTGTACTTTTTACTGCCTACTTTTAGACACCTTTATAGGTAATATCCAACCTCTAGTGAATTCTGCTGACTCTCTAGATTTTTTTTAAGGGAACTAAGTTCCTGGACTTGAGATTAAAGTTTAGCCCAATCTTCACCACTGTACTCAGCACATCATCTGTGCAGCACCACGTGCTTGGAGCATTGCAAAAGTTTTCCATGCCGAATGCTAAACGACAACGCCAATAACTCGGCGCAGAGCGGATCGTCCAACGTCTCTAATTACTGGCAGTCGAGGAGGGGGGCATTCCCATTCCCAATCCCCCAGTTAATACGGTTTGACATAATTAAGCGTCCTGCGTCCTTTGTCCTTCGCTCTGCCCGGAAACTCGCAGATGACAATGAATTGTCGCCGGTTCGCCATTCACCATTCGCCATTCGCCACTTATGACAGCCCGAGTCCCCGTTTTTGGCATCAGACTTCTCCTTCGAGTGCGTTAAAAAGCAAGCACTTGCAGATAAAAGCGCCGTAGAAAGTACACTTAATTGGATTGGGGGCCGGATTTTGTGTGGTCCAGTGGTCCACACTGTCGCCACTGGAAGCTAGACTTGGACTTGGTCTTGGACTTGGTCTTGGACTTTTACTCGACCACGGAGCTGAGGCAGCAGTTCAATTAATGAAAATGACTTTGATGTGCTGCCACCGAGTCGACTTCTGTGTGTGGCTAGGTGTAATGATCGCCTTAAATGGCCAGAGGACCAAAGAGGTCTAGAGGTCCAGCAAAACAAATGGCTGTAAGCGGCTTTGTTCCAGCTTTGAAGCTGGACGAAATTATCAATAATGCAACAAGCGGAGCTGATACACTGGGGAGAAGAAGTATTATGTCATCTTTGTCATTCAAGTTGATCAGGAACATAATTTGTTGGTAAATGATATAGATTTAAATGTGCATATTAGGTTCTACTTATGGATTATCCTGGGGCATACAATTACTAGCTAATACTACCATTTACTATTCAAAATAGTGGTAGTTAGTAGTTATTTATTAAGTTTTCTGGTGAGAAAAATATTATTTTCAATTTATTTATTTATAATTATTCCACTGATTATTAGAATTTTTACTCAAAAAGTCAACACTTGGAATTTAATCATTTTTCATGTTAATAAAACACACTTTTTTATACCCTTAAACATCCTCCCAACTTTTGTATTAAAGGCATGTATTTTGTTAAGTGCGCTGCAGTGCAGGAATCGAGCAGCAGGGACAACAATCGCCAGAGGGGCTGACCAGAAACTGTGAACTAGAGGTGAACTCTGATTTCGAGAGTAGAAGTGAGGTCCGAGGCGAAAGCGATAACGAACGAATGAATTCGAGATGACAGTCGAGACAATGAAATGGCAGCACGCTTCTGTGGAAGCCGTAGAATATTAAATTAAATGCTGAATGCATTTGCCCGATTGCTGCCACTGACTGTTTGATTTGGGCATTCACTCCGCACTCGTTATTGTTGTGGGGGAAAACAATGCCGGAGCTCCGTTTAAATCAGAAAATGATTTAAGTGCATTCCTGAAACCAAAAATATAGTTGAACCAAAGATGCAAAAGTGTAAAAGGAATGATATTTCGCTCCAAAGCAAATTAATTTAATTAGCACAGCTAATGGGGAAATAGGCAGAGTTTGGACTTTCGAGACAATTATTGCATATATAGCTGTTGTCAAAGGTGTCGGAAATGTAAGAAAGGTATTTTCTACATTTAATTGAGACATTTCGTAAAATAGTTTTGCTATATTTCGCACGTTACACGTTAACATCAAAGAAAAGTCTTGGTTTTACTGCACCAAAGTAAGCTGAAATCGAATCCTTCAACGGTGGAGCTTGAAATGGGATTCAGTGCGACTCGCAGGGCGAAATAAGAAGCCAAAACTTGCTCGACTTCGTGCTCTTGATTTCTTTACTCATTTGCCAAGATGCTGCCGAAAGCTCATTTACCGACTTAGGTATGCTTCGCCGCTCAAAGAGTTCGACTCCCCCGGAAAAGGAAATGGTCCCTGGTTCCAACCACACCCCCTTCAAAACAAGGGGCGCCACCGGAAGGGGTGATCTCTCCATTCGCGGGCACTCGAACGCCTTTGTGCCGATTTCAATTTGGCTGCTCACTCGCAGAGGTTTTGGTACATTGTAAATATATGAGAATTTCTTCAAAATAAGTCCTGTGAAAAATGTTAAATTATAGTGTTGGTGCTGTAATTTTATTAGTATTTTTTTTCGTTTAACATAATAAACCAATTTTGGGTGTTTTAATGTTAATTCCCATTTTGAAATGGCAAGCTGGCTAATAGATTTTGCGAAATTTCCCATTCTTTTTTCCACGAGCATGTCAGATATTTTTTTATTGAATAAACTACTTCAGAGGGGTGGCTGCTATCTACTACAAACCCCTCCCAAATTGGCTCCCTAGCATCAATACCCTGCCCTGCGGCGCTTTTGCCCGCAACGTTGAGCGCAAACAACTTGTGTTAATTACTTAAGTTTCAGCAGTTGTTCCACTTAACAAGTTGCCGCTGCTTCCACACTCTCGGCAGCGGCAGCGGCAGCGGCAGCGGCTGCCTTAGCTTTAGCCGCTTCTATTTTGTTGTTATTTTAGTCTAATTCCAGGGCGTATTTGTTGTAGCGTGCCGCTTACACGCCAAAGTCATTTGCGCTCAAGTTGTTAAACTTTTTGCTTTGTAAGCGCTTTTTTCCGGCCTCAGCGGAAGCGGCGAACGCCGGGCGGAAGGCGTGGCAAAGCCGGGGAATTCCTACGGCAAAAAGAGAGAGGCGTCTGCGGCATAAACGAGTCAAAACTTGCGCAAATGTTGATGCTCAAAGTTTTTCCTAACTAATTTTCTTTGACTTTACTTTACCATGTGAGCCAGCGTGAGTGTGCGCGTGTGTGTGTGCGAAAATTTGAGATATTGGCAACAAATTGAGGAGATCTAAGTGGAGGAGCCAATATAATTGAACATTTATGGAAATATTCCTGAAGGTCCCCATCCGTATAAATATATTTATGATTAATTACATTTACTCACTACAATCATTTTACAGTTTTCAGACTATTCTTTGGGAAAGTATTTACGATCCTAAGCTTCTTTAAATCCACAAACGATAGTTTGTTTTTAATATTTTGTTGTGAACGGCTTAGAAGACAGTTAAAACCTCAATTGCATGTATACCAACTTACGTTCCCGGTTCGTTAGGATGCTTATTTGTACTGAAATACCAAAGCAAACCTTTTTTAGTTTCATATCAGCTCTGCTGAGTTTTTCAACCTCCGGTTCGATAGTGCACGAAACTAAAAAGCAGATTGCTCATACGCAAAGTTGTCGGCTAATTGTTGGTGGTGGCACCCCCAGCTATGTGCCCCATATCCCAAATCCACCCCCTCACATCTCTGCGTCTCTACGAGCTTTTTGGAAAAAGTTGTCGTCAATCACTGGACGCGCTCGTCTGTCAAATAAAGCCAAACAAGCTTAGTTGACTTTTGGGCGCCGCACATTTGTCTTGCTGTGCCGGGCCATTCGCAAAGTGACCCCTGACCCACTAGCCCCTCTTCGGGGCAACTAACCCCTGCACTGAGAAAAAAACAAGACAAACGGGCAGACAATTGATAGATAGAAGTAATAGGAATAATTACGAATTTTGTATAAAATGAAACAAAATTTTAAATGATTTTTGTTTAATTTAGTGTGAGGATTTTTAAGCATATTTTATAAATTTAATAATTTATTTTAAATTTTTTTTAAAAACTTTTAATTTTCTAAAACAATTAATAGAATATTTGTGAATAAAGTGTGAATAAGAGACAGAACGTTTTAACTCCTCTTCTTGGCAACCCCCCATTTCTCGCAGTGCACCCACAGCAAGGACAACACTCATATTTAGGTAAGGCAAAGCGTTTTGCATACCGGGCTACTCACCATCGACGATATGCACGCGCACTGTGCTCGGATTGGCGTTGGAGGGGGTGCATGTGTAGAGTCCCGAGTCCTGGGTGATGGCCTTCTGCACCAGGAGCCGGCTGGTGGTCAGCACACCTTTCTCGGTGACTAATGATATGCCGCCGCGAGGTGAATCGAAATTTATGATCTGAAATAAATAACGCCGACGACGGCGTCGGGGGAAGGCAAACAGCTTAAGTGCCAGGACACAAATTTTTTGGTTTTTTGTAGGGGCTTCCCAGCGAGTAAGCCACATTTCCAGTTGTTGCGGCAATAGTATTTGTATTCGTATTCGTGTTGTTTGTGCTTGTGCTCCTTTTCGGGATGCTGGGCCCCTTGCAAGCTCATGTTAGTTAAATTTTTATTAATGACATCGTGTTAGTCACAAGCCAGGGTGCGCTTTAGCTGCAGAGCTTCGTTATGCCAGGGATATTTCTTATTTCGCCAGCAACTCCCGAAAAGCATAACAAAGCATAAAAAATAGAAACCGGCAACAGAATTTCCTTGACATTTGCACAAGAGAAGAATACCAAATAAAGACTGGGATTGAGATTGCCGCTGAAAGAACATTTGGTACCTAAACAGGGGCTCTGTTTTTTTAAGGGATAGATTCTGGTGGACAACTTGGACATATCTACATTTAATAAGTAAAATGGAAATATAATCTTTTTAATTTGGATTGATTAGGAAGTAATCAAAATAATGGGCCTAATCTTTTTGGTTTTCAGTAAAGTCCTGACATTTTTCGGACGAAAAGAGATAGTTTGACGGCATCAGTTTCTCAGTTTTCAGCTTTTACTAGGTATGTACAAGTTTGTAGTTTGGAGGAACATGCGTCCCGAACTAGAACTAATAATCGTAAAATCCAAGGAGTCAGCCACAGGGAGGACCCTTGTCAAACGTAATTATTGATGCGACTTCTGGGCTCCATTACGGCTGGATTATATAGGTGTACTTGGGGATGGCCATGGATATAAATAAAATTATATATATATGCTTGTCTGCCTTACAGCCACGTGCACATGTCAAGTGGTCTCGTTGCGGTTTTTTGTGATTTTGCGATGGGTCTTTGAGGGGGATTTGTGGGCTCACCTCGCGGTTGTGCGACCAAGTGACGGTCGGCGGCGGTTCCGGTGCGAATTTCACAATGCAAGTCAGATTGATGGTGGATCCCCGGTTGATGTGCAGCTCGGGGCCGCCGATGATGTCGGTGACGGGCTCTGCAAGACGAAAAGAGACAAAAGACAGAGAAGATGAGACAGATGAGCAGCGGAAGGGGTGGGGAATCAGTCCATAAGCTGTGGCGCACACACAAAATGGCGCATAAAACATTTTGAAAGCTCATTTCGTTTAAGCCCGAGTCACAATAAAAGTACAAAAAACAAAAGTACCCACACACACAAACATTTAGCGAAGGCAAAGGGCCAAGGACATTCGCAGTCGTCCTGAGCCTGTTTAAGAAAAGTTTATCTACCGTTGCGTTAAATTGTTTTCTTTCCTGCTGCGTAACCAGAGCGTATGTACTCTAACCCTCTAAAATCTCCCACCGCAAAACCACCTCTCTCCCCCTATTGAAAAAAGCGAAAAAAACAACTGTGTGTATGTGTGTATTTGACATCTACACATTTGTTTACTTTCTTATTCATCGTAAAACAATTTCTGACTTTCGAGCAAGAGAACAACCGGGGAAAAAAACCCACACACAGCAAGATGGGAATAAAGAAAGCAAAAAGTGAGCTGGAATAAATGCAAAGTGACATCGCAAAGGAGAGAAGAAGAGGGATGGGAGAACAACAGAATCTCAAATTCAAATGCTGGCCAAAGTAAACAGCAAATTGTGTCATTAGTTCAAGGACATTGATTGAAATCTCGGTTGGCCGTAACTAAAATTGGAAATTTTTAACTTGCTCTGCCTCGCCCCTCAAACACGTTTTGTAAATACCGCCCTACACTGGGCGAAATTACATTCATGTTTCAAAAGAAAAAAAAGGTTAGGAATTTGGGAGAGTCATTACTTTAGTTTGCGTTGACGAATAGTACAAAATTGGGAAAAAAAATGTACAAAATTTGTTTTTTATTTTCTATAATTATAATTATATATGATAGTCATTTTTCAACGTATTAAACTTAGTGAATAATTCCATTTTTAATTTTTTTCTAAACATTTCTTTTTAATATTTTTTATTTATTTTTATTTAATGAAAAAAGCTCTTGTAATTTTTTTTTTAGTGTATGTCGGAGCTCTTCTTCTTCCCTTTCCCTTGTTCAATGCTAATAAATTGGGATTTCTTTGCTGCCGCCTTCCGCTTTTCGCCTTCTTTCTGCTCCTTCACCGCCATCTTCGCTCTCTTCCACTCTCCCCTTCGCCGCCATTTTGGGAAGCAGCAAAATGGCTGCTTTAGCGCTTCCGCTTCTTGAACAACTTTCGTCAGTGTGTGATAGTGTGGGTGTGTGCGTGTCAGTTGTGTGTCTGAAAGTGCAGTTACTGTAGTCGGCTAACGGTAATGTGCTCTCTTGGCAGAAAACGCCGCTAAAGGTTAGTGAAAGTTATGTACTGCCAAATGGCTGCCACCCGAAGAAAGTGGGCGGTGCAGAAATGATTCTTTTTATATGTATATTCTCTTCTTCGTTTTTTTTTTTGTTTTTCCCTGGGTTATGCCCCATTTTCCTATGCAACGTGCCCGTATCTCTCAATCTCCATTTGAAGTTCTTTATGCCGCGCAGCTATCGCTCCGCGGTGATTTCCCCCCGCCCGGGCACTCGTAGCCCATTTGCCACAGATTTGATCTCCGCTTACTCGGTCAACCTGATGTGCATTGCTGCCGCCAGTTAACTCGGCGAATAAACCGGGCTTTTCTCAAAAAGTTTCCCTGCATCGCCACTCTTGGCTGGGATTTCACATGAAGGTATTTTAGGGAAATGCCTCGCGAGTGCCATAAGCGAAAAGTTTGTAAAATGGAAACATTTTACGCTGAATTCAGCAATCGTTAAGTGCTCCACGAAAAGTACTCTTTTATGGTTATGGTTTTTAGCCATAGATTTCTTGAAAAAATATAAAACAAGTTAAGCAAGGAATCTATGGATCCCGTTTGTTTTTCCATCGTTTACACTAATTGTTTCAAGTTTTCTAAAAATGCAAATCCCCTGAACTGAACTACGAAAAATGTTAAAGCTTTAACACTCGAGGCGGCGACTGGTTGAAGATAATTTCTCTTGCGTTTTTAAGTGTCACCCGAGTCTGGAAACTTTTATATTCCTGGAATATTCAGTGAGACGAGCAATTGTTTTCAATACGTGTTTGTCCCCTGCATAAATTCCCTGCTTGCATGCCCTTATTTATTTTCCTTGCCGTGGCCGACAGCTTTTATGGCAATTTAAACTTTGCCGTTCGCAGCACATTAAACTTATTGATCCAAAACTCGGTTCGGTTCGGCAAAACACAGCCCAACGGAATTCGGCCGGAGCCTTTAAAAACAATGCCAAAAAGGACAAAAGCCAGGGGGGCGGGGGTGGGGTCTGAGTTGCGTAGGAAATTGCGGGTCATTCGGCACATGTGGGCGTGGTGTGTGGGCGCGGGGGCGTTGCTGGGGGCCCATGGGCGTGGCATGTGTGTATGTGCGGCGAGTTAATATTAAACAAATATTACGCATACGACACGAGGGAGCAGCTGGAAATCATCAAACGCTTTCGCATTGTGTGTTTGTTTCTGTGCGTGTGTGTGTGTGTAGCGCCAAGAAGTATGCAGCAGGTTTATTATTTATGCCATTCATGCGGTAGAACATTCAAATAACCCGCCATATCGGGCTCCAGCCCCTCCTAGCCACCATCTACCCGAATTCCATCAGTCCCGGGAGGAATTTATGACCTTTTTACTTTTAATTTGGACATTGGAGATAAGGGGGCGATATCCGGAGGAGAATTCCATGCGAGACGGCGCTCGGTCATGCGCCTCCTTGGAGCATTCCGAACGGATTATCTTTGCTGATTTTTAGTTCTTCCTCTGTGAGGAGCACATGCCCTGCTCATCGCCCCCACTGACTCAATTACAAGCCAAATCGGACATTCGGAACTATACACCTGCGGTCCACAAAGTAGTGTTTAACAGGACATTAATAAAATAATGAAATGGAATTATATCACATAACCTATTCGCATCCATAAAGGCCCCGAGATATGAAAAATAATACGTTTTCTTTGTTTTATAATGAAAATAATGATCGGAATATTGAATGTCATACCATCCTGAACTCGTAGTTAAATTCTCCACAAATTGGCATTTCAATCTAAACAATTTATTTTTTTGAAATTTTTTTCAAAAAATTGTGATACAACCCCTTACAAAAAAATCGAAAATTTGAAAAAATTTTAATTTTCCTAAATCAGCTGGAGAGTGCACTAATATTAAATATCAGGTTGTTATCTGCTCAGAACAGTTTGCCGTTTTAATATCGGAGCATTTTTGCAAAAATTACAGCAAAAACAAATTTTACGTAAAATCAGATTTTGGCCAAAAATTGAAATCTTTATTTTCCGCCAATAAAAAAGTCAGTATTTTTGCTATAAAAATGAAACTAATTGTCCGAATATGGAACGGCATACCTTCCCGAACTCGTAGTTAAATTTCCAACAACTTGGCATTTCAGGATAAAAATTTTATTTTTTTGAAAATTTTGTCAAAAAATTGCGATGCTACCCCTTACAAAAAAATCGAAAATTTGAAAAAAATTTAAATTTTCCCAAATAAGCCGGAGAGTGCACTAATATTAATTATCAGGTTGTTATCTGCTGAGAACAGTTTGCCGTTTTAATATCGGATCATTTTTGCAAAAATTAGAGCAAAAAAAGTTTTACAAAAAATCAGATTTTGGCCAAAAATTGAAATCTTCATTTTCCGCCAATAGAAAGTCAGTATTTTGGCTATAAAAATGAAACTAATTGTCAGAATATGGAACGGAATACCTTCCCGAACTCGTAGTTAAATTCCCTACAACTTGGCATTTCAGGATAAAAATTTAATTTTTTTGAAAATTTTGTCAAAAAATTGCGATGCTACCCCTTACAAAAAAATCGAAAATTTGAAAAAAATTTAAATTTTCCCAAATAAGCCGGAGTGTGCACTAATATTAATTATCAGGTTGTTATCTGCTCAGAACAGTTTGCCGTTTTAATATCGGAGCATTTTTGCAAAAATTAGAGCAAAAAACATTTGTTCAACAAATTACATTTTTACCAACATTTGAAATCCTCATTTTAGAGATAAAAAATTCAGCATTTTGAGCATAAGAATGGAAATAATCGTCCAAATATGGAATGGCTTACCTTCCTGAGTTCGTATTTAAATTCTCTATAAATTGGCATTTCCACCTACAAATTGTATTTTTTTATAAAAAAAATATCTGTTTTTTGAGTACCTTTTATAAAGATGTGCCATATTTTCAGTGCTACCCCTTTGACCACGACTGTATTTACCTTGGCCAGTTCCAAGTGCGTGACCAAACTGCAAACGGCACTGGGGGAGATACTGAGGCAGTCGAAGGGAGCTGGGCGGCAACTCCAGCTCATTAATCAACGTAATTTGGAGTCTTTGGGAGTGTAAACGGCGCTTATGAATGATTCATGGCCCCCTTTGGTATCTCCAGGCCAATTCTCCCTCCATTCCCGATTCGCAGCCATCGGAAATTCGGAAACTCGCCGGCTCTTATCGAATTAGTTGCTGCATTTGCGCCTTGCACTTTGATTAATCGCCATGTCAACATTTGAGCCTAATTTGCAACTTTTATGCCGGGGCTTTCGAATGTGATTTATGGCCGAAGGGCAAACGCCAAATTCGCAAAGAGACACACACTCACACACGCACACACGAGGGGCAAATCAACCCCCAAATTTAAATGGCGCAGTGTGTTTCTGCGTGTGTTGGTCGCTGTCACTTAAAGGCATGTAAATCAAATAATAAATTTCAATAAAAAGACAAATAAAACCTATCAAACGTGCATGTGCCCAAAAATGATTCTCAAAAGGTCGCCTTCACGACCCGCCCACTTGGGTTTTATATTTTCCTCGGTTGTTTACAAGCCGATTTTTAATGCCTGGCGAAAAACATTCGATATCTGACATGTGTGTGTGTGCTGCGAAGGGTCTACGGAATGTCTAGAACCTCTTTAAGGAATATAAACTTTTTTATTTCATTTCTGCAAATCACTCAATCTAGGGCGGATTATAAAATATATGTGTGAATGGAGGTTTATAAATATAAATCCTCGTTTTGATCATTAAATTGAATTGAATGCGTTTCAAAAGTTGTTCAATTATGAACATATAAGCCTTATAATTAAGCACAATTAGGGATATAAACTATAAACTTTCGCCTATCTTCTGGCTGGAAGAACAGCTTGGTAATCTCTAATCTGAACCATAAAAGTGTCACCATTTCGGTGTGGATTTTTATATGTTTTCGTTGCTGCCATAAAGGTTAACGTAATGCTGCCTATAACAACACACAAGCACCCACTTAGAGGAACTTTGGGGCAGGCGTACGCCCCCTTTTCTGGAACCGAAACTGAAACTGAGGGCGAAACTCCGAGATGGCAAAGGCTTACACGCTCATAAACCTTTATGCGTTTTCAATTGAATTGTCCCGAAGTTCGGGGCGGATCCCGACCTTCATTTTTCCGCTGGCTGTGGGTAATAAAATTTGTTGCCGTTGTCGCCATTGTTCTACGAGGCGCGATTTTATGATACCGTCGACATATTTCAACTTGGCAACAAGAACTGAGCACTGAGCTCGACCAAGCGATGCCCATTTATGAGTTTTTGTTTGGAAAGCAGTTTTTTTTGGGTGTGTTCTAGGTGTCTAAATCTAAATAGCAACACTCACTATATCCTTGTGAAGTCGGATATACACATCTCCATGATGGCACAAAAGTCCAAGCATCTCAAGACTTCTTTGCTCGCATAGTTGAGGGCTTTAAGGAGTTCGAAGTTTGGGGCCAAATTGAAATGGTAAATGGTAAATTGGTCCCTCGACAAGGCGCAACAAGCTCTTTTGGTGGGGAACAATGGGACAAGGCGGCAAGGGGACACGAGGACAATGAGATGGCTGCCACAGTCGGTGGCACGTACACGTTTCGCCGGTTCAATAGTTGATTGGGCGATGGCTTATGAACTTGCCCCGACACACATGCATATATAAATGCGAGCGGCGAATGCCGAATGGCGTATTGCGAAATCGACTTTTGTCCGTTGATTGACTCCGCCTGTCCGAACAATCGGGACAAAAGGCAGGACTGGCAAACAGCTTGCAGTTGACAGGATGCAAAGCCCGAATCTATCAGCCGTGCATTATAAATTCAATATGCACCACACACACGCACCCGAACGCCATGCATGCATATTATATGGAATGCTGGAATAACTGATGGATTCGATTCGATTCGAATCGAATCGATTTGGTTGGATGGGAAATCATTGCACATTTGATAATCATTAAGAGCTGTTGGCGCTCGGAATTGCTATGTGCTATACGGACTGCGGCCCTGGGGCAAGTGTTGGCCCATTTAAGCCATCCATTTGTGTCACTGGCTAATAATTCTGTTGCACTTTTGCTACACTTTGGGAAACCCATTTGATCGAGGGGTTTCAAATCTCCAAAAAAGGTGTCCAAAAGTAGGCAACAGTATGTGTTGCCTGTTTTCACTGCATACTTTTGGGCACCTTAATAAATTTTCTGCCATCTCTTCATATCCAAAAGAAAACATATTTAATTTGGGCAAGCAGTTCCCTCCTTTGAATAACTGAATTACATTTCCCACACGTATTTTTCGCTCCCTTCTGCTTCGCATATAGCTTTCTATTTGGCGACTTCTGGCGGATTTCCCTCCTCTGTAATACTCGTGCGCTTGTGCCCCATAAACCTTCTGGCTTTGGGTTTGTCCAGGAAATTGACTTGAATTATTTGGCATTCGGCATATCGCATGTCGCACCCCACAAGCCAATAACTTAACCGGCGATTGCTCCACCCCACCCCCCAAAGCGCCCAATTTCATGGCGGCTGTCGTCACTGACAAATGCTAAAAACTCACTCGCCCCCCCACCCGCCCCTCGAATCGGCGTTCGTCACGAAGCTTTCGTCACGAAGCCACAGACAGACGGACGCACTTTATTTGCTGGCATTTGGCATAACAAGAACGACGAGTGCCAGCGTTTACCCCTGTACAAGAGTACTAGGAGTTACACTGCAAGAAACTAGCAAAAAAATTGGTTTTATAAAATAAAAGTTTGTTCCTTAAATAACTCGATTAGTTTTGAATTTATAAGGTAAATTTTTCGCATTAATAAGCCTAGTTTAATTTTAGATTTTTATCCAGTTATGCACTTTTTGCAACGTGTAGTTGACCCTTAAAGATATAATTACTCGTTTTGGGGGGCCACAAATAATATTTTGCGAGTGCAGGAGACTCCATTTCAGGGTGTGATCCTGTGAGCCTGGGCAGAAATTCGCCGGTTCGGTTCTCTGGCAAACAACCACAAATGTGTTTGTGCGTGACTGCGGGCAGGGCCACGCCCCAGTTCGCAACGCCCCCGACCTGCAGCCCCTATCCGTATCCATATCCGCATATATATACATACATACATAGATATTCACCCCACTCGAACCCCGAAGGCAAAGTGTTGAAAGTGGAATTATGTGTGTTTGTGTTGACATTATAATAATGGTTTGGTTTATGTTTATAGTCTGCTTCATGCAACCGTACACATGTTCGTCCCTTCGTCCTTTCACTCTGTGGTCCCTCCCCTTCCCCCCTTTCCCTTTCCCTCGCCCTCTGACTCCTATTCCGATTCCTATTCCTATTCCGATTCTGATTCCGACTCCCAAACGCCCCTTGCAACTTTTGCTGTGAGTGTGCGCTTGTGTGCTTTGATTACTATTCAAATATTGTGACAGTGTGAAAAATAAACAAATTTGCATTATTTATTTTCATATTTGTTTGCTTTTGGGCCTGACACTGACTCCGAGTGTGAGAGTCCTGAGTGAGTCCTGCCCCGAAATAAGCTCCCCCGAAAAAAGCGTCCGAAGGCGGCAACTTTTCGCTCGCTTTTCGCCCCCCGGCAAAGTTTGCTCGTAATTTTTCCAACAATTAATAAAGCAAATTATGCATTGAAAAGAGGCAGCAAGGGACGTTTTTATTTAAATGTGATATCTACAAAGAGCCTAATGTATGAGGGGACAGCTAAAAAGAGGCGCTAATTGATTCTTATTTTCGCATTTTAAATAAAATTAAAATCTTTAATAATTTCTAAGACTTTAAGGGTGTCTAAATTTAAAAACATATATTGTTGCCTACTTTTAGACACCTTTATAACACATTATTCCACCATTTAAGAGCCTATCTATCCATTTACTTTACAAAGAACATGGAAAATTTGTTTATGAATGATCTGTTCAGTTGGTTTTGCCCTCGTGTGAGAAATATATGCCAGATCTTTCTCTTCGCCATGAGGCAAAAGTAACCACAGCTGCGGTCATGACAAAGTAAATCTAAAATACGCAAAATATTGTGTGTCGTGTCATTAGTTTGCGGCGCCTCCAAAAAAGGCAACATTTTCTTGGCATCGCCTTTTTTGCCGCATAAGTTGTGATTTATGAGCCGAGGCAGCAGCAGAGCAGCAGCAGCACCTTTGGCCATCCAGCAGTTGCTCTCCAGTATTCAGTCGCCAGTATCCAGTATCTAGTATCCTACAACCTACCTGCCACCCATCCTCCATCTCAGATCATCACGCGTCCCCTGGTCGGTTGGGTTTTGGGTGTCACGGGGGAGAGGGAGTGAAACTGGGAACTGGGAACGGGGATCTGCTGGTGGCGGCGGCCTGTGAAAAGCCATAAAGTGCAAATGGTGCCCGGGGGAATCATCAAACAGCAAAAAGCTGCCATAAAACGACACAAACATGTGCGCAGCACCAACACCGCGCGGCAGAGTGGAAATGGGAAGTGGCAGAGTGGGGGCGATGGGATGTAGCCATGTAGTAAGGTAGCTGAAACGGAGACCCGGAAATAGATACCCCATCAAGTGGTCAACATTCGTTGGTGTGGCTGTCGGATTGCCTCAGCCTGTTTCTGTGTCTGTGTGTGCTCGCTGCCAGATTGGATATCAGTGTAAACATCAAAGTAGTTGGCAAATCACTCACACGTAGCCAACTAAAAGCGCTGTGGACCAGGAAGCGGATGGTTAAGATGGTCGCTGGGGGGTGGGTGGCAAAGAAGAAGAAGAATCAGGCGAAGTATGTGCACCGCATACAAATTGGCGGCAGTTTTGGGAGCACACTGAGCGAAATAACGACTCGGCTTGATTAACTTGCCAAGAACGGGGGCGGGGGTGGGAAATGGGAATTAATACAATAATGGCGACAACCGAATGTGGCCTGCCTTTTGTATCGGCCTCTCAACGAGCCACAAGATAGTCGGTTTGAAAGAAAAGTTATGAGAGTTGAGTGAGTGCTCTTATTGAAATGTGATATTTATTTATATTTACAAAAATTGGGCACAAATTACAATTTTAAAACCATAAATACACTTTTTTATACTTTTTAAATCTGATCTTGACAACAAATTCAAATTAACTCTGAATTAAGTTAATTAATAAATAATAAATAAAAATCAATCAAGGATTGCAGCAGTTTGCTGAAGAACTTTAAACTTGTACGATTCTAAGGTGAAATGAAAGTAAAGCTTCAATTTCTTGTACTCACCAACGATGTTGAGGTAGACGGAGTGTCCTATTGGGGGCGTGGTCGATATCTGGCACTCGTATATCCCGGAGTCCTTGCGCTGCGCGTACCGTATACGCAGTGTCCAGTCCTCGGCGTGGGGCGAGTGCATGGCCTCGAAGCGCTGGTCGGAGGTGTACGTGTAGCGGCCCACAGTCAGCAGGTGTATATCCCTGTGCCGCACCCAGGACACCTGCAAGGACGAAAGAGGGGGGAGAGAGGGAGGCACTTAGTCCGGCGTCTGGCGACAGGTGAAATGGCGACGAGAAGCCTCCAAAGTGCAGCGCCAACTGACTTTTGGGGCTTTTAATAGCGCGCTTAGTTATCGATTTGACTCCTGTGCGTGGCTGGCTGAGTGTGTGTGTGTGGCCGATTACAGGACACGGCAGAGCACATCCTTCCCGCCACACACACACATCAAAGCCACCGGAGACTGTCGTACGACAAACAATTTAAATGCCAAATTGAAATCGAATGTGGCTGGACCACCGCTTGCACTGAAAGAATTTCCAGGCAGCCCAAAAGCAATTTTTATAAAATAAATAATCTATTTAACATATCTAGAAAATATTTAGATTTTTCTAAATTCAATTTGTTAAATAATAATTAATTAAGAAATATTTATAAAAGCTATTTTCGACTTATAAGGTAGTAGTATTTGCTGCTCCACTGAACTTTTACACTTTTCTCTTCCCTTTTAAATTTTTTTATTTTTTTTAATATTTTTCATTAACATTTTCGTTGTGAATTTATAAACTTTTGGTGAGTGCCACTGGATTGCTGCTAAGCTTGGAGGATCGTCGTGGCCCACTGCCTTTGGTGGGACTCGCAAAAAGTCCTGGCCAACTCCTCGCTCCTGCATGCTCTTTGAGTTTTATGGCGAATACCCCCCTCCCCCTGCTTTCCCCGCGTCGGCTCTTAACTGTTGGCCATAATTACGCGCCGCTTAACTCGCTTTTCGAGGGGGGGCGGGGTAAATCAGACGGCGGAGGGGTGCGGGCGGGCGGGCCGACAAATCAACAAACGCATCGCATTTTGGGGTGCGGGAAAAAGGATTTTGGGTTTCGGAACGTTGACATCGCCTGTGGTCTGCGGCAATGGCGCGAAACAATCGCTTGCCAAAAATGTGTGCGTGTGGATACGGGGCCGCCATTGAGGATTTGGGATTTGGCATTTCGGATTGTGTTGACTTTGTCCCACTGCCCGCATTTGCATACTGCATACGTACATGAGGCTGACCACCATGGACACACACTTCTACTTCTGCTTTTGCCTGGCTTCTGCATGTTTAAATGCGAATTGGAATCGAAAATTTTGGATGATTGGCAAATGGAGCGGGATGGGAATGGTGATAGGGGATAGGGATAGGGATAGGGAGCAGATGTCCCCTTTTCCCCGCTGCAGATTTTCATATTTCCTGCTCGGACACACTCGAAACATGCACTGAAAAGAACGAACCTCCTATTTTTAAGGTTTAAAATTATTATTCATTTATTTACTCACATAAAATGCAAGTTTATTCAATGGCGGATGCCAATTAGAATGTATATTAGACAATAATATTTTCCTATTGCTTTCCATCCATCTTTTCTCTCTGTGCAGATACCCACAACCAAGTGAATTCGTTCCCTGGCAGCTGTAATTATTTTAAGGGACTCTCTCCGGTTTTGCCTCTTTCGGTGCAGCATTTAATTGTACTTTTGTTTCAAAATTCAGTTTACTCGAGTCCCACTCGAATGGCACACTATGTCAGACTCACAATCACCCACACACTCGCACACTCCCATTCGGGATGGACATATATTAGTCCCTATGATTATTTGTTCCGAGCTGCTGGTTTTATGCATTACCACTAACGATGGCAGCATGTTTGAATTTGTTTTGCTCTGGGAATTGAAAATCAGATGGATGAGCACAAAATGGCAGCATTGAATATTGATTTCGAATCTTTAAAGATCTTTAACAGTTGTGCCCTGATTTTTGAATGCATTCTCCTTATTTTCACCGCACTGATTATGTAATTAGCTTCACAGACACCGCAACTGGCATCGAATAGCCTATTTAATTATAATGCACTCGCTCGATATGAATAACCCTAAATTTGGCATGTTTTGGCCATCATTTCTGGCACTTTTTTTTTTTTTTCCCCTCGGCTATTTGAGTATGTTTGGTTTAGTCATTACGCACAGTCTGTAATTATTTTGTGCGGCTTTTGGTCTGTTAATGAATTTGTTGTACAATTTGCACCAATCGCAGGATGGGGGCATGCATTCTGGGCATTCCATGTGAAGGCAATTAGATAATTACGACAACATTATTAGCAAATTAATTTTGATTTTATGCGGCGGATGCCAAACGCCAAAAAGAGGATTGTGCATTTTGGCCACCCTCCGCCCCCTGCCGCATTTTCCTTCCTGTTTTCCCGCTTTTCCGCTTTCCCGCCCGCTCTGCCCACTCTTATATAAAGCGATATTCCCTCTGTGTTCCGTACAATTGCGAATTGTGCAGTTTTGTTGCACTCACTGTAGATAGTGTTGGCGGCAGGCCAAATCATTTGGCAAGGAAATGTGGAAGCCGATTGCGACTGCGACTGCCTTGGCCCATTTAGCAGGGCCAAAATAAATGCCCGGCAATATAAATTAAATAATATGCAGAGCAAAACAAATAAGCACATATTTAAAAGCGCAGTTAAACACCTTTGAGGCACGAAATTAAAAATCAATAAATATTCAAAGTCAGAAAGCAAGCGAAAAATTGCCATTAGAATATCAAAGCAATCGTTTGAGCTGTTTTAAAAAATATAGCAACTTTTATTCGGGAAAAAACGAGTTCTCAAAAACAAATTGCATTAATCGCAAGAGGGAATTTAGAATATTTATGGAATAAACGTGGCAAACTTACGAGGCAGCCTCAGAGTGGAAATCCTCCTCACAAAACTCACAATTGCAGACAAAGCCTGACTTTGCATCCATCTCCATTGTAATTGGCGAAAACTCACTCACATACTTTGCCAATCCTTGAGCTCGCCAAATATTGTTGTGCATAAATTTGATTGCATTTTGATTTCAGTCAGATTCGCTCAAGTGCTCATCCCCTTTATCCCCGCATTCCCCCCCGTCCAAAGAGCGAAGCAATTTATGGTGCTCCAAAAATGATTTCCGCCGCTCAGTGCTTCAAAAATTGTGTGGAGGGGGGGGGGGGCACTTGTACTTGGGCTGGATGATCTGGAGCCATTATTGTGCGCTACAATATATACACTCCGATACCAATTCCGATTCCGATTCAGATTCTGATTCAGATTCACTTCGACTGCAGCAGCTGCCACAATTTCGCGTTTCTGCTGTTTTCCAGGCCCCAAATGAAGTGACCCCCACCCCTCTCACCCCTCACCCCCCACCCCCCTCTCACCCCATCCACCCGGAAAATCCCAACCCCATTCGAGGCTGGCTAGCAGCGCGGCATAAAAACAGTTGCCGGTTACAGCCATTTCAAATATGCCTCTGGCTTTTTTGGCATCCATGGGCACCCCTTCCGCCTTCCCTTCTGCCACCCCTTCCTCCCTTCCTCCCTCTTTTGTGTGCCAAAAAGGGGGCGTGGCCCCTGGCAGGCGAACGACAGGAAGCGAAAATCCAACAGCAACAGCAGCAAAAATGAGCAAAATTATGAGTGCAGAATTTTCTAATTTAATGTGATTATTATTTGCACTATCTTGCCGGGCTCGCAGGGCTCAATTTATTTAGCGAGAATTTCTGTCCAACATCACGGAAGTGTCATTAGTCAGGTTTCTGTGCCATCGGAGGAGGGGTTTGGATGGTGGGAGGGACTGGGCATCGAGCAGCCAGCGAAATTTAAAATCAAATTAAATTGCAGGCAAACACGTGAAAATGAGTTATATATTAATTGCATTCGTTGTTGATGTATGTTTTTAAGCTAAAATACACAAATAATAATATAAACAGAAGGAAGATTAAATAGGGTTAGTATATGGTAATTTTCTAAGAATTTTTAAAGTAAAAGATATGATAACAAATAATATAAGCAATAAAAAGTGCCAGAATGAATAGTAATACCTTCAAATAGAGAGCCAAAAATATTAAATTGTTCGAGTGAAAAGCTGGTAAATGCGTAACAACGAATGATAATTATAACAAAAATATGCTTTGTAAATGGCAATCATTGAGCATATTCCCCCGAGAGCCCAGAGGATGGTTAATCACGCGTCCCGGGAAATCCTAAGACAGTTTTTCCCCGTTTCCGTGAGGAAGATTGCCGGGAATGACTTGTGAGTTGGCTGTTTTGTATGTTTTGTCTGTTTTGTGTGTTTTGTCTGCTTTGTATGTTGTTTCGTATGCGTGGGCGGGGTGACTTCACCTCCACCCGTTGGGCGGAAGGTCGAAGGTGCGCCCGGGGCTGGCCCCCAGGTGGGTGGGCACTGATTGGCACTTCATTTCGACTGCAGTCGGCAGTCGGACCTCCAGCCCTCCGCTGCCAGGTGGTCCCAATCAGCAACCTCTCACGTGCAGCAACAATGGCAACAATAAACTAAGTAAACAACTTGGCAAACAGTCGGGGCAAAAGGGCGGGAAAAACGGTGGGAAATCCTGGGAAACGGCTCCGCCGAGTGAGAGTGAAAAGGAACAGCTCCTTGGCTCCTTACATATTCAAACGCAAGGACATCTCATAATTTGCGCTCGTTTCCATCGCCCAACTCGGTGCAATATAAACCAACTAAAAAGTTTCACGCAGCGCCAACTTTAAGCTTCCCAGGAACCTGGAAAAAGAACACCCTGGACTCCCAGCTAACTATAAAAAAAAGGAGAGAGAAAACCCCGAACTGCATGGAGAGGGAGGGAGGGGGGATAACAAAGTGTCGCCGGAACAAGGAAAAACAAGCAGCGAGTAAGGCGTCGTGGAAAAACTTGTCAGCGCGGCTTTGGGGACACATGAAGCACATGCCGCAGTCCCGATTCGACTGAAGAATTCCCCCAAAAACGCCCCTCGAAGCCACCCAGTCCGCCCTCCTCTAGCCAGCCAATCATCAGAAGGGCGGGATGCCGAAGCCCCCTAATGTCCCTGGTGTCCGTGATATGTGGGCCACCAAAAAACAAGAGGGTGTGGCGATATTCGGTAGTCGAAATCCTAGATACCCTCGAAGGACATTCAATGCACTATTGAATGTGAGAAATTTTTTCTAAGCAACTCTTAATGCCAAGGTTTATACAACGTCTAGCTATAAAACATAATATTCAAGTATATAAAATGATGTAATTATTTTTAAGCTCTTTGTTTTAAATATAAATAAATATATTTGAAATAGTTTAAAATCCCTTTTTGCTAAGAGACCGTTTAAACTAAGTTCTAGTGTTCGTCTAGTATTACAAAGAAATTACATATAAAATGATGTAATTATTTTTAAGCTCTTTGTTTTAGATATAAATAAATATTTTTGAAATTGATTAAAATCCCTTTTTGCTTTAAACTAAGTTCTAGGGTTTGTCTAGTATTACAAAGACTTTTATGGGACACTGTGCAACCTTGGCAACCTCTGCGAAAGTCGGGCGTCTTGAAAGGGTATTCGTGAAGAAAGGAGAAAGCAGAAGGGATAAAGAAGAGGGAGAATAGAGAAGCCAGAGCAGAAATCTTTTTGCCACAACAAAAAGCCCGGTTACGGCGACTTTATCGGCGCTCCGGACGGAAAACGCAGCGGACAAATCCAGTGCAGGGAAAAAAGCGAAAGGGCTGTGCTGCATCCTCATCCCGCCCGAGTTTCCCTTGTAATGCGATTTTCATTTCTTTATTCGCCGCTGTTATTGGCATTTTCTTCCCGCTGTTTTCCTTCCCTCCTTGGACTCCTCGCACTTTTCATTCATTTGAAAACGTGGGTGGCGGCGAACGCAGTGGGTATCGCCACGAAGTTTCAACTCGGTCTCAAAGCTTAAAACTTTCCCAGCGTTCGAGTTGTTCCAAACAAAACTACAAATTTTCTCGACTCATATTCGATAGTCAGTCAGTTGAAGGCAAAGCTGAAAATATCTTAAATGCACCTCTGCACTCATTTTGATAATGTTGTTCAAGAAATCTAATATGGATTGCAGATTTTTGTTTTACAAAGATTTCTAAATTTATTTTAAATTAAATTGATATTAAAAAATATTATTAATATTTAAATAAAATTCTGTTCTGCTTAAATCTTAACAAATTCTACAACGAATTAGTTAGGTTTTACCTATTTTATTCTATTCTACCTATTTTACACCGCTTTCACCAAACATTAATGGAGTAAAACGCCGTCGTGCACTTGGTGATAAACCCTTATCAGTAACTCCTGGCTCAGCGCTCAGCTCAAGTTTATTTGACTTTGGCAATTGAAACCTCCTCGGTTTTTTTGCTGCTGCTGCTGCTGCTGTTTTTTACTTTGGCTTGTCGGTTGGGCGCCGCAACTGATGTTGGGAAATTTGCTACAACTGGCGCGGGGAAAAAAGGCAAACCAATTTGCAGCCACAACTCCCAATTTGCAGTCACCCCAGCCACAAGGCACCACCCACCGCTACCCACCGCCCACTGCCCCACCCCCCAGGATCAGCACTTGGTGTGTCTGGGTTTTCCCGGCTGCATGTTTATTTATTTTCACTCTGCCTCGCATCGCTTTGTTTTATGCATGTCGCGCATCCAGCCTGCAAAAAATAACGATGGAAGGAGTCGGGAGAAGGGGAAGGAGGAGGAGGGGGAGAAAGAGACGGAGAGAGCCGTGCAAAAAGCCACTTCCGGCACTTGCAACGACACCTACGCATGGCTGCCCCCTCCGAAGGCTTTTCGCCGCTGAAACTGCCACTGCCGCTCACTTTTTGCCGCCATAACCCACTTTTTCTTCGCATTCTTCATTTACTTCGAGCACTGCGAGAAACCGGAAGTGTATACGATCTTCTTTATAATAGTCAGAGATATTTCTTAAAATTTAGGGAGTAACCTTTATAAGTTTTTGAAAACTCTTCTTTCTAGATCTAAGATTAGATTTAAAAATAAAATGTGATAGACTTTCTATTCAATTTTTTCGAGTGTACTAGTTCAGAATTCCAGCTGCTGCGGCGTCTGTCTCTTGTCACCGCAGCAACAAAACTACGGAGTCAAGTCGAAAGTTCGGCACGCCCACCGCCTTTCCCACCACCCACCACCCAGCGCCCATTTAAGCTAAAAAGTAAACCAATTGTTAGTTTTAATGGAATTTATTGGGTAAATATTTGCTAAGCACAAGAAATTGCTTGTGAACATTTGTCGTCGTTTGGTTGATTTAAGATTAAAACTTTTTAAGGGCAGTCCCCTATATATAAAGCGGGAGGATGCCAATCAAACCCAGTGCCTCAATGACATTATTGCTTTTAATTTATTTTGAATTTCTTGCTGGTGCTTCCCTGCTCCCCCCTCCCTGCCATCCTGAAATCCCCCATAACCTTCCGAGATCCCCATCCCCATTCCGTACTCCCAGCATCATCCAGTGTTCTTTCCTCTCCTTTTTCCTGTTGTCGGCTCTGTTAAAAGTTTTCATTACTGTTTGTTAGTTGACGACGTCGCTTTTAGTTAGTAAATGTCTTTCTGTGGGTGGTGGGGCGAAGCGAGGGGGGGATTGCTTTTTATGATTTATGCTCGACCAAGTTTTAAGACAGCTCCACCAGCAGCATGACAAAGCTTTTGTTATGCATCTTTTAATTTGGTCAATAAATGTCGTCCCAGGGACTTGCCAAGCCAAGAAACGGGAAGAGGGGGACGAGAGGGGAAGTGGCCGGGTTTGATTAGGCCATGGGTTTATGGGTCGGGATAAATGCCGTTAGGGCCAATTTGCTCGAACACGTTCACTCATTAGTTTGCTTCCCTCTTCTCCGCCTTTAAAGCGATAGAGAACGAAAGATTGGCCTTGTCAAACAATGGCCTTGAGGGACCTGGGGTCGCCGGGCCTTAGATCGTCACTTGGTGGGTGGTGGGTGGCGGCTAGGGATAAGGTCACCCAAGTGCGGAGAACGGAGGGGTTCCTTGACATCTCTGGGGGTCGGCCCTTTTCTGAGAAGACCCAAAATCAAACAAGTATCAAAATGATATGTGCGAAAAGAAAATTAGTCCATAATTAAATTGAGAAGCAAGGACACAACGTGAATATTCTTGGGCTTCTTTAAAGTTGTAGTACTTGAAATAATACCGATTATAATACCAATTTAGTGTGCAAAATGGCTTCCATTGTTGTGTAGTCATTTCAATTGACAACTAAAATAAACAGAGCCCAACTATTGACCGTGTTCGCCGCCGCACGGCATCTGTAAATACCTGAACAAGGCGGCGTTGTTCAGCAGTGATCCCCCCACCACCCCCCTGCAAAGCAATTGTCGTCGGTGCTCATGTGCCTCTGGCACTTTGCTCAGCCTGTTGTTCAATTATTTTACAATCAACTTCTCTGAAAACATCAATAGGTATCGCCCAGGGGGATCAGCACAGCATGAACGGGCCCCTGTCCCTTTTCAGTTGACAATCTTATTGTTGCTGGCAGTGCTGCACTGGGGCACTGAGCGAAAAGAGGTATTAATAAATAAAAAAAAAAGAAAAAATAAAATTTAAAAATATCAAAATTTAAGATCAGGAATATTTCCAGTTTCACAAGAGTAAAATTAAATACAAATTGAATTATATCTAAAATAAATATAAAATAAAAGCTACATTATTTTTTAACAAATATAAATACTCTTATTCCTTCTTTTTATTACTATTTTTGCTGAGTGTACTTTGTCATCTGCCTGAGTTTCTCGCTGAGGGCTCCTTCTCGGGGCGCACCTTTTGTTCGGCCGCTGACGACGATGCTGATTATATCGAGTCGCTGCCTTTACCCCCTCCCCCTCCCCCTTCCCCTTGCCACGCCCCCAACGCCGCACCGTGGGCGCAAGGTCGCATTTGTTCCACTTATTCCACTTGAACGCTTCGTTAAGAGCAAACTTTCGCTCTAATGTTTTCCAGCGCTTTTCTTTTGTTGCCGCCGCTGCGTCGAACTGCTCGAAATGGCGGCTCACGGTGGAATGTTGCTGGGGAAAACTTCGCCGCGGCAATTGTCGAGGACAGCAGGATAGCAGGACATGGGGACATCAGGACATCGGTGCAAGGACGCGGACATGGACACGAACACGAACACGTTCCACGTGAAGCCTATCAAGTGTAAGTACAGAGCAGTCGGCCGGTACACGAGGCAAAAACTTATCTAATTCTGAATTAATCTGGCGGAAGGGAAATCGAGAAGATCCATAAACCTAAGAGCTGCGGAAGGGCTCGAAAATAAATTATTCTAAGCACTGATAGTTTGGTTTTTTGTGGCTAAAATGAGTTCATAAATCAGTCGCCTTAGAATTTCAGTTTATAAAATCGTAGTTAAGGTTTTTACAATATTTTATGATAATATTAATATCTAATATCAACAGAAATTCCCACAAAGTATCTTAAGGTCTTTCATATAGCAAGAAATTGATCAGATACTTTACTCCGATAAATAACTTTAAACTGATTAACTGCTGCAAATGAAATAAGACAGTGGCCTAATCCCCGACTGGGCTAATTTAATTTGAAGCGCCACGATTGGGGATTACATCGTTTTTTCTCCAAGTATAGGTGGCTGTGGATTTGGTGGCAAGGTGAGTGGGAGGCTGAAACTCCTGCGGAATGACAACGAGCCGAGACCACGGCGAAGCGACCTTGCTTAGCGATGAGTGGGTCGGCGTACGTGTTTCGCTTAACGCTCCTCGAAGGTCCTGACTGCCAGCTTCCCTTCTCCCTCCCCCTCCCCGAACTCCCAAGGACTCCCAGGACCAGGTCCAGTGGGTCCCCCCCGTGCGCCTGCCCAAGATTAGCCAGCGATCCTGGCCAAGCCAAGCCGAAAGTAAGGCCAAAAGCGAAGCGCACTGCGGAGCGACATTGACAAAGTTTGCACAAAAACGATGTCTGAACTGACAGCCAAGTTGCCGCTGGCGACAAACGGAAATCACCTGCAAGGACTCGCCTTCGTCCTTTTAAAACCCCCTTGCCCCCTTGCCCCTGCCCCCTCCCCCGTGTGCAACAAATACCCCCAACGCTGTGCTCAACTTTTATGACAGTTTTCATTTGCTGCCGCCGTTCGAAAGAGCTCTCTCTCTGCGCTCCTCCTCCTCCTCCTGATTTCCCTTTCCCCCCGCCCCTTTTCCCGTTTTTCCCCATTTTTCGCCGTTTTTTTCGCCATTTTCCTGTGGCACATCCTTGCGGTTGTTTCGGTTTTTAGTTTCCAGCGCACTGCGGCCGCAGTTCTGTGTGTGTTTATACACATCGCATCGCCGCCGCTTTTTTGTTCGCCGTGTAAATGTTTTACGACAACATTGCCTTTGACCGGGCCAAGTTAAGAAGGGACGAGTGCCGCTGACAAGCTCGTCGTGTAATTTATGATTTATGCCATTCGGACTGACAGTCGCTGGTATTATAATTGCGACCCTCGCCCCCTTTTTCGGCCAACTCGCTTTCGGTTGTCGTGTGCAGTTGCCGCTGAGATTCCACTTCGTTTCGTTTGACTTTCGGCTTTTGAACTGGAATTAAACAATTAAGTAGTCAGATTCCCTTCCCGGAAGTTGACAATTGCATTAGGTTTTTGACTTTTAAAGTGATGAATCATATCCTTGAATGCTTTGAGACAGAAACGTTTAATTGACTGTCAATTATAAAATATGTACCTATAGTCATAAAGAGTTTTCTGTGGTATTATAGTACTTTTTTGTACAATGGTTCTCACTCTATTGAAAGTTTTGAGTCCGCTGTCATACCTTCCTTTGACTTGAATATGCAAAACCAGTCCTAAAAACATGTCAATTCGTTATGCTTATTTCTCGGACTTCCTCTTGTTTTCATCCCCACTAATGAAGCAGAAGTTTACGTTACAAAACTCCTCAAGTGTAAGTAAACTAGAAAAGGGTAAAAACTAGTCACTTTTCCCCGGCAAAGGCGTGGAAAATCGCAGCCGAGAGGAGAGTTTTCCAAAGTTGGGGCCATTGTTTGTTTTGGGGGCTTATGCTTTGGTTTCCGGCTGCCATTGTGGCCCCATGCTTACTGATTTCTTTCTCTGCCCATTTCAGTTTAATAAAGCAATAAATAAGATGCACGACGGCTGTCGGTTGTCGGGGGGAAAGTGGGAGAAACGGCGGGGGAAAGCTTCGGACGGCGAGCACGTAAGGAAAATGCCGAGAAAGTCTCGCTGCCCGGAGATTTTTCCTGAGCCTGATTGGCAAGATGGCTGGCAGTCGATTGGCCCAAAGATGTGTTTAAGGATGATTGATTGGGCACCTTAACTTGACACCGTTAAATGTCCGCTAGGTGGAGCTTCATGTGAATACTTTAGAGGGGAAGTTGGCAAGGCGAAGGCTTGCCTGTTGATCTGTGGGTAGCGAAATCTTCTCAAGTAATCTGCTTCTGATCAAAGCTAACACTTGGTTCTCCTTTCTAGACTTCGGTTAGACATAAGAATAAAATCTGAATAAATATCTACAAACAACTTGAATAACTCCCATTCGTTTCAAGTCGAAATCAAATACAATTTGTTACTCGTGTTGCAATTTGGTCTATTGACTCGCAGTAATACACTACAGGGATACACTGCCGTACACACATTACTCGAGACCATTATCTATTTGCACAGACCATCCAGAAAGTAGTCATTTGGGGCACTCTCCCCCACCCTCTCCCCCGTCGGATCGGTTATTCCGTTGACCCTCGGTCCATTTCCCCGCTTTCCTGCCAAGTTTCCTGCCATTCTTGCTTGATTCGAGCTGCGAAGCCAAGTATGCTAATAAAAGGTAAGCAAGACAAAGCTGCACATGGTGTGCTGAAAGCCAATAAATATGCAAAGATATCGAAATAGCCCTCGAAGGGGGCGTGGCACTGGCACTGGCACTCTTACCTGCCCAGATACACCTCATACATATCCCATATCCCATACAACATCACCCACATCCCATTTGGCTACGCATTTTTCGATGCGAATATATTTTGGAGAATGTGCCGCCCGTGCGTATACGTATTTGTGTTTGTATTTGCTTTAAATCACTCATACGCAACGTTTTGCATTTTGAATAATTTATCATTCTGTTGCAAAAACGCTTTTCCATTGCCTGCTGCCAGCTGGCTGAGGAGATGGAAGTTTATATATATGTATGTTAGCTGAGCGATTGCAAGTAACATGAATTTTTCATATAGACACGCAAAATATTACTCATACGACCCATCGGTCACACAAATTGTCTTTGCCGCCGCACGGCCCATAAAAAGGCACCGAAGAAGAAGAGTTTCTACCAGAAAGTTTCAGGCGGGAATTAGCATAAGAAGGCCATCAATGGCACATCGCTCAATGGCCGCGCAGAGTTTATGGTTAACCGGGATTGTTTGATTTGCCGGGCTCCTTCTGCTAATGACACTCGCAGGACACGTTCCAGGATGCGGCGGCAACAGCTTTTCATAAACCGCAAGTGTCCGATCCTAACGAGCTAAGCGGTGGGGTGGTGGAGTGGTGGGGTGGGGAGTCCTTTCGGAATGGGAGTCCTTTCCGGCAGGTGCTTGTTATCCCTTGTTGCTCGCCCGTTCCCCCTTTCACTGCCTTGTTTTCCGGCTTCAATTGCCGGTGGCGTCGAAAATTCGTAAGCGAAATTGAATGAAATTGCCGGGGCAACAACAACAGTAAGATGAAATAATAATAATAAGCAGCGACTACCGCCCACCACTCCCCCTCCCCCTCCCCCTTTTGCCCTTGGATCGGGGCACGTAACGCAATTTCGCTTATTTTATTTTTTTATTTAAGCCGCGGGGCAGGGAAATTGTATTTAAATGCCGGGATGGCCGCACCTCAACCTTTGACCCGCCACATTAGCGGGGTGTTGCGATGCTATAACGCTGTAACGATGGTATAGGGATGGTTTGGGTGCAAGGACCCTCGGGGGCAAGGATAGATATAAGGTGAAGCAATCACCGGGCTCGTAAATCAAAAACCATTGACGAAGATAAACGATGACAGTGGCTGGGCCCGGATGGTTGTTATATATATGTATATGGGCCATATCTGCATACATATGTCACCTGGCAACCCTGGCAACCCGCTCACACCCGCTCTAATTGCCAAGCAGCCAGAGCAATTTATTATGTATTATGGGTTTATTGTTTGCTGCTGTTTTGCCGGAAAAATACATCAGGAAAATAGGGAATTTATTGGGCATTTGCATATTCATTAATCGTGAATTGAAAGGGAATATTCTATTTTTCTGGCTATTAAGTAGATTTATTTGGTCGCTTTCCCTTTAAGATCAAGTCCCAGCAACTAAAATCAGTTGACTGATTTTAAAATATGCAAATAATAAGTGATTTAATTACCCCCCTGGATTTTTCCACGTGTATAACTTGAAGGCTCAGGATTCCGCGATGGGATAGGGTAAGTACACTTCAGATCATTAGCTGGTTCTCCTTTGTATCCCCACCCCCCCTCCCCCTAAAGAAAAGCCACCCGCATGGCCAGAGACACATTTTCCAAGACATTTTCACCGCGTTGCCCCTGTCAGCTAAGTAAATGCTGGAAAATTGACAGCTGACACAAAGGCAGACAATTGTTGTTGCCGCCTGCGTTTTTCCGGCTGCCATGACAGTCGCTCTCAGCTTTTCGACTTTTCACGTTCGACTTTCAGTTTCGGTTTCGTTTTCGCTTTCCCTCGGATGGTTTTTATGTCATCGCGCCCCGTGAAGCGCATAGCGAAAAATATTAAACATTTCTTTGATTGATTTGCTTTTAGTCAGCAGGGTGCCACGCCTACTTCATCTACCGCCTGCCGAAGGCGGCCCCTCCACAAAAAAAAAGTGGAGAAGAAGAAAAGCGATGACAACACACACGAGAATGTGATTTTCTTTCAGTTATATAAATATATTTTGACTTTTGATTGAGGGGGCGGCGCCCCACGACATCTTCGCATGGGCGTGGCCCTGGGGGGCGTGGCAATCGATGTGTTTAAAGCGCTTTCCCCTCTCAAGGATCCACACGCCTCCCAAAGAGAAACTTGCGTCACCCCGGGAAAAAGTGATTTTTTAATGAGTCCCCCCGACTTTTTCCGGACTGAGTATTAAAACTAATTTAATGAATGCACTACGAATTCCCTTTTTGGCACAAAGAGAAGGAGGTTTTGATTCTTTTTCGGGGGAATGGCAATGGGAATTGGGTTCATTCGGTTGACATTCTTAAACTTTTTTCCTTTTTGGGGGCCAAAGCCGAAAGTTCTTTTTTATTTCTCCTCTCGATTCTGGATTCTTTTGCTCGCGAAGTTGCTTTTAGTCCTGTGCCGCTCAGCAAACAAACAAACAAACAAACAGACAGTAGAGGCGGGCAAAAAGCGAGAGGGCGTGGCACTCACAGACACACACACTCGCACGCAGAGGCGGCAAAAAGAAGAAAGAAAAAGTAGAAACGCAATTTTTATTTTTGTGCGTGGAGCAAAAGGCTTTGACTTTCGGCAAAGCGAAAAAGTGCAAAAACGAGAACAAATTTTCACCGGGAAAAAATTCTCATTTAATTTAAACAAAGTTATATATTTACTATTTTATATAAAATATATAACAAAGGTAATTTCTATGGATTTGTATAACATATAAAGTAGTCTATTTTATCAAAATTCTATCTGCAATTTGATAAAATAAATTTGCAGCTTTCTACCTAAAAAAAAAGAAAATTTTATAAAATAAAATTCCAGCTTTCTCCCACAAAAAAAAAAAAATAAAATTGATTGGAAATAATAAAAAGGAAAATCCAGAATTAAATCATTTTATTTTACACCAATGCCAACAAAATATTAGTTTTAAAATGGGTAGCTAAAAGCAGATTTTTTCCCTGCGCTCCCCGAGTTGCCCATGCACGTAAATATTTTTTTTGAGAGCACGTATGAAAGCGAAACGAATACGCATCGAAATCACAGTGGCGTCCACCTGAGATAAAGGGGGGGGAAACTGGGGGTCACGGGTGATGGACCCACTGCGGTGTGCAATCGCAAAACAAAGGGCCAAAGATTGGATGGGGAGTGCAAAAAAGAAGGATGTCAGGACCGCCAGCGGAATGGCGGAATCGGAACGGAAAAGGAAAAGGGAGTTGGGACGCAGCGAAACCTCACACGCTAAATTGCATTTTCAATTGTTTCTCGGGGCCAAAAGACTGGATTCGGGGGCAGCAGTGGGGCAGGCGGGTTTGGTTACAACTGGCAGTGACAATTTACTTGTAAAATCAACCGCAACAATTTCAATTGCAGTTGCCCAGAAATCGAGGGGGGGGGGTTCGCACCCCCCACCCGAAAAAAACCCCCCTTACAGTGGTCGCTTTGAGTTGCACTTTCAGCAAAGCCTTAACAGAGATACATAGTTGGAAAGTGATTGAACTTTAAAAACAACAGAGAAACACAATTTTTAAAATATTAATAAATATGAAAATAAATTTATATTTAATCCATTACAAACTCTACTTGCTTTTCTTGTTATTTAGTTATTTATTTTGCTCCCGCAAAATATATCCAGCAAATTGAATGAAATGTAACGAGCCATACTTAAGTAAGCTAAGCACTTCTCTCAAGCAAACAATCACTTAAAGTCACTTGAAAAAGCATTCGAAGGCAAAATCAATATATTTTTGGAGTGTCTGCAGCTCGTGTGGTTTTTTCACCACTGTACTTGGACTGGACTCGGGCTCCTCAGTCATCATGGCCACGTTGTCGTTGTCGTTGTTCCTTCTGTGGCTGCGGTCATTGCTCAGGGCATTGGCAATTCAATTGATGCAAATCGATGCGCACTGCTCGCCCGCACCCACACATGCACATTGTGCACACGCACACACCCTCATCCTCACAATTACACACTAATGAAGTACATGCATTGAGAATTTGGAGCACCCCCTTTACCTCCCCGCAGAATCCCCACCCCAATCTGCAGCCATTGGCATTCTGCGGTGTCGAAGGAGCCTTGACTTGCGGTCGTCGCCTTTCGAAGACCGCAAATGACATGTTCCCTCAGTCAGCACCACCACCAACACCCACCCACTAGACAAGCCAGCCACCCAGCAACCACCCCTCAAAAACCACCCACGCAAAGTTAAGTGGAGGCTTTGTTAATAAACACTCTGCTGCCACCAAATCGCGTTTGCTAATGAATTGCAAAGGGAAATTTTAATGTCGCCTGATTGCCCGCCCTCGGAATCTTCTAGGAATTGGCCTGGCACAAAGGATGACTTGAAAATGCGGTGCTCTTCAGCGGTACTGGCTTAGTTTCAAGTATGGAACACACTTCTCTGCAGAAGTTTGAGTTTCAAGTCGTTAAGTAGAAATTTACTTGAAAATATTGCTAACTGTTTTTCCGACATAATTTCTTTAAACTAAGGCGTTATTTTGTTGGGCGAAAAATGTTGTATCACAATTTTTTGCGAAAATTTTCAAAAAAATAAAAATTTTAACCTGAAATGCCAAGTTTTAGGGAATTTAACTACGAGTTCGGGAAGGTATGCCGTTCCGTAATCGGACCATTAGTTTCATTTTTATAGCCAAAATACAAACTTTTTTATTGGCGGAAAACGAAGATTTCGATTTTTGGCCAAAATCTGATTTTTCGTATAATTTGTTTTTGCTCTAATTTTTGCAAAAATGCTCCGATATTAAAACGGCGAACTGTTCTGAGCAGATAACAACCTGATAATTAATATTAGTGCACTCTCCGGCTTATTTGGAAAAATTAAAATTTTTTCAAATTTTCGATTTTTTTGTAAGGGGTTGTATCACAATTTTTTGCGAAAATTTTCAAAAAAATAAAAATTTTAACCTGAAATGCCAAGTTCTAGGGAATTTAACTACGAGTTCGGGAAGGTATGCCGTTCCATATTCGGACAATTAGTTTCATTTTTATAGCCAAAATACAAACTGTTTTATTGGCGGAAAACGAAGATTTCGATTTTTGGCCAAAATCTGATTTTTCGTATAATTTGTTTTTGCTCTAATTTTTGCAAAAATGCTCCGATATTAAAACGGCGAACTGTTCTGAGCAGATAACAACCTGATAATTAATATTAGTGCACTCTCCGGCTTATTTGGAAAAATTAAAATTTTTTCAAATTTTCGATTTTTTTGTAAGGGGTTGTATCACAATTTTTTGCAAAAATTTTCAAAAAAATAAAAATTTTAACCTGAAATGCCAAGTTCTAGGGAATTTAACTACGAGTTCGGGAAGGTATGCCGTTCCATATTCGGACAATTAGTTTCATTTTTATAGCCAAAATACAAGCTGTTTTATTGGCGGAAAACGAAGATTTCGATTTTTGGCCAAAATCTGATTTTTCGTATAATTTGTTTTTGCTCTAATTTTTGCAAAAATGCTCCGATATTAAAACGGCGAACTGTTCTGAGCAGATAACAACCTGATAATTAATATTAGTGCACTCTCCGGCTTATTTGGAAAAATTAAAATTTTTTCAAATTTTCGATTTTTTTATGAGGGGTAGCATCGCAATTTTTTGAAAAAAATTTCAAAAAAATAAAATTTTTATCCTGAAATGCCAAGTTGTAGGAAATTTAACTACAAGTTCGGGAAGGTATGCCGTTCCATACTCGGACAATTAGTTTCATTTTTATAGCAAAAATACGGACTTTTTTATTGGCGGAAATTGAAGATTTCAATTTTTGGCCAAAATCTGATTTTTCGTAAAATTTGTTTTTGCTCTCATTTTTGGTGAAATGATCCGATATTAAAACGGCGAACTGTTCTGAGCAGATAACAACCTGATAATTAATATTAGTGCACTGTCCGGCTGATTTGGGAAAATTAAAAAATTTTCAAATTTTCGATTTTTTTATAAGGGGTAGCATCGCAATTTTTTGAAAAAAATTTCAAACAAATAAAATTTTTATCCTGAAATGCCAAGTTGTAGGAAATTTAACTACAAGTTCGGGAAGGTATGCCGTTCCATATTCGGACAATTAGTTTCATTTATATAGCAAAAATACGGACTTTTTTATTGGCGGAAATTGAAGATTTCAATTTTTGGCCAAAATCTGATTTTTCGTAAAATTTGTTTTTGCTCTCATTTTTGGTAAAATGATCCGATATTAAAACGGGAAACTGTTCTGAGCAGGTAACAACCTGATAATTAATATTAGTGCACTGTCCGGCTGATTTGGGAAAATTAAAAAAATTTCGAATTTTTGATTTTTTTATAAGGGGTAGCATCGCAATTTTTTGAAAAAAATTTCAAAAAAATAAAATTGTTATCCTGAAATGCCAAGTTGTAGGAAATTTAACTACAAGTTCGGGAAGGTATGCCGTTCCATATTCGGAAAAATAGTTTCATTTTTATAGCAAAAATACGGACTTTTTTAAAATCTGATTTTTCGTAAAATTTGTTTTTGCTCTCATTTTTGCTAAAATGATCCGATATTAAAACGGCGAACTGTTCTGAGCAGGTAACAACCTGATAAGTAATATTAGTGCACTGTCCGGCTGATTTGGGAAAATTAAAATTTTTTCAAATTTTCGATTTTTTTGTAAGGGGTTGTATCACAATTTGTTGCAAAATTTTCAAAAAAATAAAAATTTTAACCTGAAATGCCAAGTTCTAGGGAATTTAACTACGAGTTCGGGAAGGTATGCCGTTCCATATTCGGACAATTAGTTTCATTTTTATAGCCAAAATACAAGCTGTTTTATTGGCGGAAAACGAAGATTTCGATTTTTGGCCAAAATCTGATTTTTCGTATAATTTGTTTTTGCTCTAATTTTTGCAAAAATGCTCCGATATTAAAACGGCGAACTGTTCTGAGCAGATAACAACCTGATAATTAATATTAGTGCACTCTCCGGCTTATTTGGAAAAATTAAAATTTTTTCAAATTTTCGATTTTTTTGTAAGGGGTTGTATCACAATTTTTTGCAAAAATTTTCAAAAAAATAAAAATTTTAACCTGAAATGCCAAGTTCTAGGGAATTTAACTACGAGTTCGGGAAGGTATGCCGTTCCATATTCGGACAATTAGTTTCATTTTTATAGCCAAAATACGAACTTTTTTATTGGCGGAAAATGAAGATTTCAATTTTTGGCCAAAATCTGATTTTTCGTATAATTAGTTTTGGCTCTAATTTTTGCAAAAATGCTCCGATATTAAAACGGCGAACTGTTCTTAATTTTAGTGCACTCTCCGGCTGATTTGGGAAAATTAAAAATTTTTCAAATTTTCGATTTTTTTGTAAGGGGCAGCATGGCAATTTTTTGAGGAAAATTTCAAAAAAATAAAATTTTTAACCTGAAATGCCAAGCTGTAGGAAATTTAACTACGAGTTCGGGAAGGTATGTCACTCCATATTCGGACAATTATTTCCACTTTTATGCCAAAACTACTGATTTTTTTATTGGCTGAAAATGAGGATTTTAAATTTTGGCGAAATTGTGATTTTTCTTATAATTGCTTTTTGCTACAACTTTTGGTTGATCATTATCATTACAGGTTGTTTTGGGATTTTTAATCTGCATTTTCTCCATTATAAGCTACAGTTCTGTTCAAGAATTACAAATGTGTTAAGCGTGCATCAAGTAAGTGTATAGACAATCCTTGGGCGATACTTCTCCAACCGCCCTGGGTACTTAATTTGGTGCGGAAAAAGTTCTGCATACTTTATGGCGCCATTTATTGTTTTGCATAAAAAAGCCGCTTGAAAATTGTTAAATCGCACGGAAAATGGCTGCCATTAGGGGACATGTGCAAGCTGCAAGTACAAGGACAGGGAGAGCGACTCAGAATCAGACCCCCTGGAAGTGGAACTTATTTAGTTTGCGGCCGTCGTGTGCTGATATAATTCATGGACCAGCGTCTTCTGAGTAATTAGGCGTCTGGGAGGAAATCAACTGATATCTGAGCAATGGCAGCCTGGGGTGGCCGGAGTAATAAATGGCCAGCTGCTCGGCTGGTGATTAATTACACAGTATTTAGCCAGCTCATCAGCTTCGATGACCAACGCACTTCGCACTTGCTGTATCGAAAATGGACCATGCGGCAAATGCATATATCACGCTGGGAATTTGGCCAGTAACACGGTACGTGCATGAATATTTGCCAGCAGAAAACAATAAGTCTCCTCTGAATTCTGGATTTATGCCAGTCAGGCGGCAGTTACTAGTTGTTGTTAGTTCTTGGGAGTAAACAGAGCCAAGTAATGGGAAAGCTAATTGGATCTTATGCAGAAGTAATCGGTTCCACTCCATGCCGTCAGATAAAATGAGTTTAATTAATGGGTGAGGATTTCCATCCAAAACAAATAAGGTAAGTGGTAAATGGAACAGTAGTTAACAATCTTGTCCTAAGATATTTGAAGTAATATATTTTAAAGTAAACCAAGTAAATCGCTCAAAACTGCCACCAATTTCAGCCAAGAATAAAGTTTTGATCAAATCATTTAAAAAGCTCACAGCAACTAATCTCCAAGCCTTTCAGTTGGCTTTCGGTTAAAAATAATGCAGGGAAAGTTTTCGCCACGAAAAATCGGAAACAAGCTATGACTTTTGATGTGAAATCTTCCAAATATAATTTTCCTCGCCCGAAACTCCGGTCCACGGATAGCTGGTAATCCGATAGTCCTGCCCGACAAATAACAACAATCAACGAAGGCGAAATGGCTGGGGAATAATTGATACCGAGCAGGCACTGTACTTAATTGGCGCTTGTTTGCGTGAGACTCATAATTAAGTGGACGCGTCCATAACCGTCGCTTGACGAGAGACCCACCTTCGCCTTTCCACACCCCCTTTCCCCTTTCAGACCGAGTTTTCCGGCCAGGCCCCCTTTTTCCATCTGCGAGTCATTCATTCACTTTGTCAAACTAAAATTAAAACGGGAAGCGAGCGGTGAAAACTTTTTTTCGGCTTTTAGGCGGTTGGTGGGGGGGAGAGGGGGGTACGGACTCGAGCTCGAACTGGAAGTAGGACTTGCAGGACTCCTCGCCACTCACCTAATAAGCCAGCAAAGCGTAAAAATTTTGAAAGTTTTATGGCCGTTCGCGACACTTGAGGAAACTTGCTAAAAGGCGGGGGATTCGCCGTCGACGTCGTCCACGATTCACGTCACTCATACGCAGCGTTGTGCGGGCCAAACTAAAAATGAACTGCAACTGCAGTAGCAGCGGCAGCAACTGAAAACGAAACTGAACTGAACTGAGCTGAGCTGAACGGAGTGAAACATTTGCAACGCCTTTGTTTTGGCATTGTTTTCTGATTTCGCTCGTCGGCTGCCAGAGTTGAAAGTTCAAAGTTGAAAGTTTAATTTGCTAATTGTTTAACAGCTGCAACAGCAGCAGCAGCAGCGGCGGCGGCGGCAGCGCAACGTCCAAATGCAACTGCATTTTCCAGCTGCATTTTCATAATGAAAAGCGGGGTGGCTTACAACTTTTCACTCAAAAAGCGCCCCCCCTCCGTAACGCCCGAGGGCGAGGCTAAAATCCAAACCAAAAACGACAGGCGACAGCTGCCTTCGGCCACGCCCCCCCCTCCTTGAGAGGGGCAGTGGGCGTGGCATGCTGCAGCTGCAGCACTCGCCGCCCTGTCAAGCGTAACGCCTTTTGACAAGTTTGCACTGCGAAAGTTTTACGTGTTTTTCCTCGCATTTCTTTTTGGTCAAGTACTTTAAAATTATTATGCACAGCTCCCACTGGCATCCGCATCCCGCATCCCGCCTACGCCCATTTTAGTGCGTACTCACCGTGCGATTGCCCAAGTTCTTGACGCGGCAGGTCAGCTTCACCGTCTTGCCCACGAGTCCCGTGATGTTGGTGCCGATGGTCGTGTCGAAGGTCGGTCCCCCGGTTCCGGGCGTCGGCAGATCCTGCAGGAAGTCCGTGAAGAAGCGCTTCGAGGCGCCGTCCGTGCAGCCTGCAATTATGGAAGAACAACATTTAGACGGGCTCAAAGTGTGCGAAAACAGGAACCGAATACATTTTCGACCTTATGAAATATACACACTTTACAGGCGAAAATACAAAACTTAATAAATCTTTTAAAATTTTGATAAAAAATGTTTATGTTTCTTAACAAAGAAAGATTAGTAGTCGCTTTTAAGTAGATAAATTTAGGAAGAATTTAAAGAAAAACAAGTAGCTTCCTTTCTTGTTTCAATACCTTTGGAGGAGGGGTATAAATTCGGGATTGGAAAATTGGATGGATCCACACACGGCGTTTTCGCCTGACTGCTCTACAATTAACTAAACCTAAACCTAAATCTAAGGCAGCCATTGTTTTCGGGTAACGTAATAATAGTAATAACGAGCTGCTAGGGCACATGACAGCTATGACAGGCTCGTGTCCGAAATAACGAAGAGCCCCCCATTTTCCCCGAAACCCCAGCCCCCTCGAATGACTCCAGAATGACAGGTGGGCGTGGCCGTAGAATGGGTGGAAAATGGCTTTGTTATCGGCTTTTATATACCTCTCCTAAGCGCACCTTTTGTGGCTGGAGCGCTTTTCCTGGAAATGCATTCGTGCTGCTGTCGTGTCTCGAGTAATAATTTAAAAATTAGTACAATCGCAGCCCCCCGGAAAAAGGGGAAACCCTTTGAGCTCTCTCTCTCTCTCTACAGTGCGCCGAAAAGCCCCTGGGGGCATTGAAAAATGCACTTAACAAGTGTTGTAAGTGCCCCACATATCAGTGTGTGTTTGTTTGATGGTGTGGGTGTGTGTGTGTGGATAAGGGGGAGGGGGTGTGTAATGCCTAGCCAGGGCCATTTGTTGACAGCGTCATGTGGCGTTAATTGCCACTTTACAACGAGTGGCAATTTGGAGCCGATCGAAAGCCGGCTCCCTCTACACACTCGCAACTTCCACACACACACACACACACACACACACACACACACACACCCACAGACCCTACAGGACCAACACATGTATACATTTACAAAAAAAAAAAGGGAAAATCACATATGGACACGCTGAAAAAAGCTATCACTTCCTTATTGCCATATCCATTGCTCAAAAACATTGAGTTTGCATAGCAAAAAAAAAGACTTTATAAAAAAGCTACTAAAAATATTCTCAAATATTTATATCCCAATCATAACAATCCAATAAAAATCCTTGGCTAAATATTTAAAAAGTAATTGCTTAAATATTACAATAGGTATTTATTATTATTAAACAAGTGGTTATTTTTTCCCAGTGCTCCGCTCCAATAAGTACACATACAAGCTGGCTACAGTCCACAGCTGTTGCTCCTCCCCTCGTGAATTTTCCCACAGCTTTTCCCTCGCAGGGAAGTGCAACAAAGAAGGGAAACAAAAAACAGAAAGCCGAAAGGAGAAAGGAGCAAAAACGAGGAAGAGCAAACAACAGCGAGAGGCGAAAATTACTTAATGAAAATGGCTACGAAAGGCAATTAATTAAATGATAAACGCCCATATTATATGCCCAGGAGCTTGTTTGTTGTTCTGTAAGCAGTTTATGTAACATGCTGTTGCCGCGCTCTGCACTCCGCTGCGTCGCAATATTCGGCGATGGCCGGGGAATTGGATTGCTGCGGCCCGGCATCTCCGATAACTGGCCGCCCGGAGCGGCAAATTGAGGCAGGAGTGCCGCTGGCCAGATAAGTTTCACAGTTTCGAACGCCTTCTCTCCTCTCCTTTCACCGAGCAAATAACCAGCGCACATCCTGCCGCCTGACCATCTCCGAAATGCCACATGCCATGTGCTGCCAGCATCCAGAAATCAGCAACCTGAAACCTGCAACCTGCAACCAGACACCTGCATGGTGCAGTGTGCAATGTGCAACCATCAACCTGCAACTTGCAACAGACACGACTGTCAGCAGATTAGCTGGACTCGGGAGCATTTGGCAAACATAAAAAGAGTAAAAATTCCACAAATAATAGGAGTTGCAATTTGAGAAAATCCGTTTTGGGAACTAAAAAATGATCAAATAAAAAGTAACAATGAAATCTCGAAAATGTATGATATTTGGAACATTATAGATATTTTTCATTATTTTTAAATCCATATTTCTTATTAGTTAAATGAGTGAAAAATATTAAAATGAATTTCTTCGTAGTTTCTTTTTGAAATAGTTAAATGCGAATCAAATTTAAGGTAAATATTTGCACATTGTAATTCAACTGCATAATTAAACAAACAATTAAGAGTGAAAAAGCGTGTGCCTCAAAGCATACACACATAGGTGAAACAAGGGAAACGAAACGGAAGGGAAGCGGTAACGGAAACGGAAACGGAGGCCAACGTAACGAAGCGGACGAAAATGGCCGCCCAAAATGGCAGCGACATTTGCTAAGTGTTAAGTGCCATTTTTGGCATCCATGATCTCTGAGCCGGTGGCACTTTTCTATTTCGGAGGCAGTGGCAGCAGCGAGGTGTGGCAGATACGAGAGCGCTTTTGCGCGACGATTACACCGACGATTATGCTGATGAGCAAGTGGGCCGTGGGCTGTGGGCTGTGGTTTCGGTGGGTGGCTGGGCTGCCATTCTGGGCGGAGTTTTCGGGTGGGCTGTGGTGAGAAGTAGGCTGCACAAGGCCTTTGGCGGCTGCAAGCCAATTAAAGCGAAGCCGTCAGTCCTCTGGGGCGACGCTGCTCCCTCCTCCGCCTCTTGATCCTGGCTGCCCTTGGCTGTCGCCAGCTGATTTATGGCCGCCATTCACATGCACGTCTCCTCCTCGCGTCACACCCTCCGTGCAGATAGCCCAACGCCAGCGGTTCAAAGGACCTCTCAGTACCCCTTACTTCACTTAGTTTACATAGTTTAATTCGCTGTTTTGTGATATTTACTATTTTTTTTTTATTTTCTGGTTTAAATAGTGAACCATTTTTTTTTCTAGTATTTTTCCCTTTTTTTAAGCCCACCTAATGGGTACACGGAAGTGCGAGACCACCTTTCCCATTTAGCCACATTATTTGGCACAAAAGCAGCGCTGCTTGCGGGGGTAAAAAGTGAAAGTGCCCTGCTCAGTCCCGCCTCCGTGAGACGCGTCCTCGTTTTGGGTTTACAACTTTGCCAGAAAGAATTATGTTATGCAAACACACAGGCACTTGCACACACGGCCCTCTTATCCTGGCTGCCGTTATTTGCTCAGCGTTTTATGCACTTGCTGCGGCGCCTCAGACTCACGACTCACGCTCCTCCTGCGTAATTGAAGTTCATAATTTTTTTATTAAACACACATATTCAGGGCGGGCGCCCAGCAATCACATGTCCTTTGTCCTTTTGTCTTTTGCATTTTTATGCTTTTTTTACACCAGCCACCGCCACCCTCCCACCATCCAATATCACGGTATCCAACGACATGTCCCGCTGTGCGTGATAATGTTTTGAGCATGCCATTCAAGGAGCAGCGGAGGCATCGTTAAGTTGTCAATTGCCAGGATAACAAAAGTGATGGCATGACAGGCGGCCGAGGGGGGGCACAAAGGAGGAGGCTCCTCTCCAACTGCCTTAATGCCCGCTGACATTCGAGCAACTTGATTAAGGCGCCACTTGCTTAGGCATATGATTTCTTTCAACATTTGACTTTTAAGAAGGCTCTTGGAAAAATGTGAAAGTACAAAGAAAATGTACAAAAAGGTTCATCTATGATACTCTTACTTATTTAGTAAAAATCATTAAATATAAATGGAGTACAGAACTATATTTATAAGATTGATTTATTGAAATTGGCATGGAATATTTAAAATACTTGTCATATGGAATTTTCAAATAAAATTCTATAAATTTCGCGTAGGCAGAGTAAAAACGTAAAACGAATTAATAGTGAAAATCCAATATAAAAAACGGCTACTTAATCCGATGTCATGGCAAAAATTACAACGCAAATGCGCAAAAAACTCAATTTCGGCAAAGATCAGCACTTATTCGCCCGTCAAACTCCGGGCGGAAATGGTGAAAAAACCTTTCTCGATTCCTCTCGATGCCCCTGAAAACTTTTCCCCAATCTGCATATGAAAAAGTGCGAAACTCGACGATTACTTATGGTACCTATATCAGATTTATATATCAAATTAATAATTGTAATTTCTTTATTTGCGCAGCCCGCGGGATATTCGTTTTGGCGCGCAAAAAATCTTGCAATGTGGCAAAAAAGCTGGCGGAATATATGGGCTCGCACCATAAATGGTATAATAAATTTGTGCAATTTTTTATTGAATGCTTGGTGGGGCCATAAAAATGTGCGATTGAAGCATCAACTATGGCTTTTAATGCCCAAACACATTGTGGGGCCCTCAATCGATTGTCTGCCCTCCGCTCTCGACTCACAAACGCAACCCTTTTGCGATTCTAGGCCGATTGCACATGCACACACCTCTGCTGATTTTTGGTTCATTTCCCTTTTTCCGTTTTGGCCGAGCTCAATTTAACGGGCATTTTTATGTTACCGCCGCGCGATTTGAGCGCTTTTCCTCCCCCTTTCATTTTTATACCCCTACCTGTTGCTCTTTGCTTTTGGCCAAACAAGCTGCAAACTGGGAAACTGGGGCATGGGAAATCCCCGCAGCCACTCAGTTCCGAAAAATAAAGGCTGCTGCCGAAATGCGAGAGCTGAAAAAGGCTGGCTCTGTGGTCCAGTGGACGAGAGCCGAGTTGCCGAGTTGCCGGCTTGGCCATTGCTTTTAACATTTATCATACGCAGTGTGGGCCGGGCTAAGTGTGCACTTAAGCGCTGCTCGCAAATCGACGAGTGTACGGGTGAGGGGGCGGGGGTCGGGGTGTGTTACCGGGTTCAGGGGTCATGTGGCCTGCCAATTTTATGGTTTTTAAAGCAAATAAAATAATTTATTAGCATACGGGGAGTGCTACGTGCGGCTGCACCGGTCGTCGGGATTACCAATACACCGGAGAGACAGAGAGCAAGAGAGAGAGAGAGGGTTGAGGGGGTGTGGAATTTCAGGCGGAAAAGTCAGCGGCTAAGCCAAGTCAACGCATCAAGTGCAGTGCGTTCGTGACTGTGGCAACCCTGGCGGGCATTTCCGGCCACTTCGAGTGGCATATGGCGGGCGGATCCCTGGCACACACACACACACAAACTGCCAAAAACTGCGACGACGGCCGTGGGGACACTTTAATTGAGTTGGCAGCGAAACGAGAGCGATTGCCAGCCAACAAAAGTGGGGGGGAAAATGAGAAAAACTAACACAGAGGCTGGAGTGAAATTTCCCCGAGAGAAGCAAACACAAACAAAGGCGGCGAAAATCGGGGGAAATCGGAAGAAGTCTGGGAAAGTGGAGAACGGAGAGTGGAGAGCAGCAGCACTCGAAGCGGGCGCAATCATTCCGTCATGCGTCATAAGTCCCGTCGCCCTGTGCGCCAAGAAGTATGCAAATAAAATTGTCAACGGGGCTAAGCATCTGCCTTCGGCTTCTTTTCCGTCTCTCTCCAGCTGCTTCCTCTTCCCTCTTCCCGGCGGAGGTCCTGCGCCCCGACATCTCCTCCTTATCGCAGCCAAAACCCTTGACGTTCATGTCGCGCCGCCCTAAATGTCTGCCCATCGCGATAGATCCGCGGCTTTTCCCGCTCTTTCATCTCCGCGATATGAGTGCGCCATTGCCATTTTCCTTTTGGCTTGGCACAAAATGCTTTTCCAATTGCAATATAAGTATATAGGGAATTTATAATAATAATATTGCTGAATATCTAAATATTAAAAACAAGGCAATTCCCTTTCAAGTATCTGTTCTTATTAAACTAAAAATTGATAATATGAAATTATTAATATTTAATTTTATTTTTTAATTGCTATATTTTGTGGTATTTTTTTAAAATTAAGATTTAAATTTTATTTAATTTTTTTTTTAATTTTATATATATTTCTAAACTATTTCCCTTTCAGAAAATGTAGTTCTACCTTCTGTTAAACATTTCTACCTACTTCAGTCACACTTTTCGCTGAGTGTACCTGAAGCACACATGAGTCAAGGCCTCGTCACAAACAGGGAATGGAAAAGGCACACACTCAAGGAGTCGGGGGGGCAGCTGATAGGCATTTATGTAAAAGTTAATCGCATGATATGCTGATAAAATGCACAAAAACGAGCGCCCAAAGTAGCAGGAGATGAAATATATATCTATGGGAGAAGTGACTGCAAAAAACTTGTACGGAAACTTTTTAATGCTGAGCTTTAGCTTTTTCTTTGTATACGAATACGAGCCGTATGGGCGATGGGCGGTGGTTGGTGGGCGTGGCCCCAAAGATTAGCATTCAAATGGAAGAGGAAGCAGCCGCTTTGCTTTCCCAATTGAAAGTTTGTCTTTGATTGAAATAGTTTCAGAAGGAAAAAAATGCACAGATGAATCAGATTAGAGCAAATCAGCCCGAAGGTGCTCAGAAAGAAGGCCATAAATTGGCCAATTTAATGCTTGAAAGCCAACTGATTTTTATTTAATTACAATTAGCTCAGCATATGGAATGCGAAGCTAGTTTAAATTGAAACAATATTATAATATTCGCTGGCAAATTCAAAAAATTGTTAAATAAAACCAAACTGATATACTGTTTTAATAGTGGGTTGCTTGGTCAGTTTGGCTGGCCATTGAGGAGCTTATTTTAGGGATTCTTATGCAAATTAAAGCTTTCCCCGCTTGAGAAGCACACCGCACAAACACACTCGCACTCCCAAAAAGGCTAAGATCCACACTGCCGGCCAGCAATTTGCTTCCCCCTTTTGCCCCCTGCATAGATTTTCAATTTCTGCCGGGCATTTCCGCTTCTGTAGCTGCCTTCAGCCGTTTTATAATTCACTAACTTGGCAATTTTCTTCAGTCACCCAAACCAAACCACCACCCAAAACCAAACCAAACCACCACCGATTCGCAGTCAAGTCCAGTAGTCCATAATGCTTTTTCGGTTGGTCAGAAATTGAACTCATTTGCATATAAGCGTGTAATATATTGTTGACCCGGGCTGAGAGGCTGTCGCCTAATGGCCCGGGCAGCACATCAGCCCATCAACCCATGACATTTATCAAAAAGAAAAAGTCCAAATGGGAAAATGGCAAAAGTGGCCAGCGGACCGAACAAGAAACTAGCCAAAAAGCGAAGGAAGCGTCGCCGATTCGCAGTTCGCCGTTCACTTTTTTTCGAGGCACTTGGAGCGAGAATCGAGTGAAAATGCCACACCACCCAATATCCTTTCAACATGCCGTTCAATGTGTTTCCCCCCCTCGACTGCCATTTGAATGTCAAATGAGTTTTGTGCCAAGTTCAGCAATTTTACATTTTCAATTGGCTCCTTTTCATAATTTCCGGGTCATTTTTTTGTGGCAGAACAGAAAAATATTACCAAAATTGGCCATCAGCGGGAAAACCTAAGTTACGCTACGAAAATCAGGGGGACTTTTTGACTTAGGCTATTATTATAATTTATTAATGATTATTTATCGGGCTTTATACTAATTTTATTAAAATTAAATAGCAAAATGGAATCAATAAATAATATAATACAAATTTAAACCAGTAAAGTTAGGATAGCTTAGGATAAATGTTATATATGTGTTCCCTTTTAATTTATTTATTTCACCAGCATTGACTGCCAAAGCAGTGTTTGTCTGCCTCAATTCTTCTTTTTCCCCCTCCCGACACATAACTCACACTTGCCATGACTTTTGCCGACAGAAACAAACGATTCTTTGACTTGTTTTCAATGTTTTCGAAAGTCACAGCAGCAGCAGCAGCAGCAGAATGATGTATGGCCACGGCAGCAGCAGCAATATCGCTTGAAACCGCACCAAAGGAAGAACTATAATTGCAATGGAGCAGCAATGGCGCAGGGGAAGTGCGGTGCCGGGCGGTGCGGGGGGGTTAGCATCAGCAGAAACTCTGGATATAAAAGTGCTAAAAGTAAGCGGAGGAACAGTAGTAGTTACACAACGGCAACATCGAAAACAGTTGCAGCAGAGCAACTTTGGCCGCAGTGCCAGCAGCAACATGCAACATGCAACAACCGCATCCCTGCGGCAAGTGAGTCAGCCCACTCTGCTGACCATTTAATGGCCGCCTCGAGGACATCGTGTCAGCAACAGCAGACAGCAGTGTTGCACTCGAGGTTCCACTTGGATCCTTGGATCCTTGGATCCCCGACGAAGGACCACGCCCACAACGCATGCGCAACAAGCTAATCATGACGCCGTTTTTCAGGACACAAGTGGACATCGCCGGGATTCACGCTTCCTGATTCCTGATTCCTGATTCCCGACTCTCAGCTGTCCACTCTCCACTGTGGTACCTCCTGCCGCCCGATGCGCGTTGCGCCTGCCTGATTTTCAATTTCAATTTGGACGATAAATGGGCACGGCTGGCTGGTTGAGTTCTCCCTGCATCCAGTGCATCTAGTGCATCCAATGCATCCTCTCCGCCTCCTGACAGCCGACAGCCGACAGCCACTCCCCCGAAAAACCCTGTCCCAGCTCGTTTATCATGGACGCATATTGCTGACCGCAGCATGCAGCTAAATTTATGCTTCGACTGCCCACCCGCTGTCCACCCACCCATGCACCGCCACCCAGCGATTCCCTTTCGCTGTGTTAAAATTTGATTTCTTTCTCGACTCTTTCGTGGAAATGGACAGCTCGAACTGATGATGAACTACGCGCTGTTCGAGTGGAAAATATATAGAGAAGAAACTTACTGAAATAATGCATTTGTATTCTAATCCAACTATCAAGTATAGAATAACTAGTTCGATTTTGAAAGTGTGATTTTGCTTGAGGAAGCAAATGAAAATATTATCTTGGGATGAAGATGGAATTTCACCAATGTATTCCTGAGCCCCGAAAGGCAGGCAACTCCTCAAGTGCACGAAATACAAACAACTCCTTTTGTCGGCGTTGTTTGAAAATTTAATGCCCGATGCACCACAAGATTTCTCCCTCGGATACTTTAGGGTATTACAGCTTCTTTATGGCCAACTTGGAACGGCGCTCTGTTCGAAATTCTTTCGCCTGTTTTTTTCGTCCTTCGTCCCGAGCCCCTCGTCCTGCGCCCGGCATGTCATGTCAGCGTTGTCATTGTTGTCAGTGTCATCACAGCAGCTGAAGCTCTGGTTGGCAACACCCCCCCACCACCTCCGCCGCCGCCCTTCACAGGACCCCAGGACCCTGCTACCCAGGACCTCCTATTTCCTGGCGGTGGCTTTGCGGTCGCCGTTTGCCATTCGCTATTCGGCCATCGTCGTCATCGTCGTTCTGCTTGTCATTAGACTTATGTCATTGTTCAGCCAAGTGCGCCGGCGACGACGACGACGACAGCAGCAGCAGCAGCAACACCAACAGCAGCAACATCAGCAACAGCGATGTTGCTGCAACTATTGTGCCATATTTACTGCACATGCACTAGAATAAAATTATGCATCCAATCTATAAATTCAACAGCGTAAAAATATTTTATATTATATATATAATAAATTTATATCTTATTTTGTTTTTTTAAATTAATTAATAAGTTTATTTTGTACAATAAAATAAATATAAAATAAAATTTAATTTAAATATATCGCTTAAAATTTGCAAATATTACAAGCAAAAACACAGTAAAAAAAATAGATAACATTTTCGAGTGTTGCTGTCTGGCCTGCAACATGTGCAGCTTGCCTCGCCCACTGCTGCGCTGCAGGGGCGGCGATGGATGTGTATGTGTCGCTTTGCGTTCGCATTTTACGTGCGCGCATCTAAACTGACATTCCAATTATTCTTATCGCATCAGAGGAACATGGCCCACGGACTATGGCCCGCCATCTAAGCCATCCTAACGCAACCCGATCCGAGCCACCCGCTGCCCGGTTATAAATGGCCCAGCGTCTTTTCAGTTCAGCCAAGTCAGTAAGTCATTCAGTCAGCCAGTCAGTCAGCCAGTCAGTCATTCAGTTAGTCACTCAAGTCGGAGTTCATTTCGCGGCGTTTTGATGGCATTTTTCATATTTCCCCCATATATCCCATATAATGGCCGTTCTCAAAACTATTTAACTTGTGGCTGGTTGGCCAGTGCGGCGAGATGAGATTGTAATGCTGATAGGACTGCGGTGGGGATAGAGAAGCGGTGATGGAGGTGGTATGTCCTGATTTATGTCGCTTCCAGATTCCGGACAAGGGCTATGATGGGCGGCCTAACTTTGTGGGCCATCGAATTTAAGAGAATATAACTGGAAAATTAAGTTACCTAAAGTTATTTTGAGAGGTAAATAAACCATATAATAATTTTGAAATTTAAAAGAAAACAAAACGTTTAATTTCCTACAAAAGAAAGTAAATGAAAAGGGAGAGACACAAGCAGTTTTCCAACTAATTCCACTTCATTATTCTTTCATTAGACCAAAACTGGCGACCCGATCAACTTGTTGAACAGTTCCAATCTAATGGGACTCCTCGCCTTATCAACGGGGTCGCCAAAGCGATGACCCAGTTCGCTTAATCGCCCAGCGTGGAGGAGTCCCTCCACTTTAATTGCCATTCAATTTACTCCAGCCATGCAAGCTGCTTGGAAAAACGAAGTTTTTACCCTCCGATATTTGTCACAAAATTATTGATCGCTTTCCATTTAGCGCTTGTCATTAGGCGCCCAGCATTTGCCTCACAAAACAGTCCGCCCTTTGATCTTTCCCCTTTTCAGGGGGAGTGGAAAATGGGGGTGGTGGGGGGACCGAAAAAGGCGACACGAAAGCGGCTAAGCTGACTTTAATCAGACCAACAATTTTTCCCCGCTTGACATTTTATTGATTGCCATCAGTTGACTCGAACATTAATTTCATCAAAGCTGCGGCTCCACGAAAAAAAAGGGGAGCTGTTGGTGGCGACCTCGAAAAGCCATTAAATGCGGGCTTGCCTTCGGTGAAGTAAAGTAAAGTAGAGTAAGGTGAAATAGAATAAAGCAAATGTACTAAGCAATCAAAGGTCGCCTGCTTGCTAAGAGCTTTATTGCTCTCATCCCGCTGCACAAAACTCATTTAAATCGAATCCTGCGAAGGACCAAGGATAACTGGGTGGCTCGTTGCAGTTCGATTGCTTCATCCGCATACATATACCATGCTACTCATATTTTAACGAGCACTGTGTTGTGCTCGCATCCCATGGATACTCTGTAGCCGTGTCTTTGGATACCTGGATACCTGGAAACCCAGAGTATCCACTGCTTACCCCGCAGGCCCCCTCCACTGAATGCTTTTCTGCTCAATTTGCAATTTGCGATGCGCTGAAATGCTGAAATGCTGCTGTCCCTATTTTATTTCTATTTCACATCCAATATTACTCCTCCCGCCACGCCCCCAATAATCAAAGCACGCTCACGGCTTGTTATTTTAAATTTCAGTTTATAAAATAGATGGCGGAGTAGATGATTTAAAACAATTTCAGCTGCCGCTGTGGCTGCTGCTGCTGCTGATGAAGCTGCAGTCGCGGATGCCCGGGCCAAACGAAATTGTTTTTACGTGCCGCGCATGCAAAAGAGATTCCGGAAAGGGGCGTTCGGTGAGGGGGGGATCCCAAAATCGCCCCGAACCCCAAGAAATGCTTCGAATGCCATCTGGAACTGGGCATTCGAGGGCCTAGAATGGCTCAGAAAATAGTTGAACTCACCTGCCAGCAGGCACAAAATGCCCACAAAAATTAGCCAGTGTGTCGACATCTTGGTTTGAGCGCCTTTATCCATGTATATTTAAGCCAAGTCGGTTTGTCAGGAACTTGATTTACAATAGCTGAAATTAAATATGAAATAAAAATTAATAAATTTATATTTTTTAAATTTTAGACAAAAGCATCCATCTTCCCAATTGTATTAATCCAAGGCTTACAGCCAAAAGGGAATATTTATTCGTGTTAAAAAACATATTATGTTGACTATATAACAAAAAGCTCAAACTTCTTAGTTTAATTAATTTATTATTTATAGCATTTTGTTTCCAAAACTAAGGCCGAGTGCTGCAGCAAAACACATGCTCAAATTAGACCCGAAACAAAGCCCTTTCTTCGCTTTTTGTTGGCCAAATGAGCCCCGCAGCGGAGTGCAATTAAAAGCAAATCATGACCTGCACCAGCGGCCAAAAGTTCATAACCAGTCGAAACAACAACGACACTGTGCAATCGGCAAACAAACTGACAAATGGACGAACAAGCAAACAAACAAGCAAACAAACAAACAAACAAACCCGGAAAACCGCAGACAAAAGTGTTGCCCGGAACTGCAAAACCGAAGCGCAACATAAAAATCCACTAAGGCAAATTGGTTTTGTTAACCAGCACAATGGACACATTAACATCGCCCAGGACACACGGGAGCGCAGATATCCTGCAGGCTCCGGGCTGTAGATATGGATGTGCATGTGCATGTGGATGTGCATGTCGGCGACGTCGACAACAACGGCATGCGACAATTAAAATTTTTGCAATTCTGTCGCAGCTCCCGGAATATTTTTTCCCACTTCACAAATGGCAGCGCAATGCGCGAAATTGTTTTTATTAAAATGTAGTGAATGCAGTGGCAAAAAATGTGTCAAAAATATTAAGAAAAGTTTAAGATATTCCGGAAATTATTATTAACTATTATTAATACCTATAGAAACGTAGAAGAAATTTTTCAAATCGGACCACTCAGTGAAATGTTATAAGCAAATACTGAAATTTCCGGTAGATGGCGTCACTTTTAAGCGACTGCTTGGTTTTCCCTGCTTAAGACTGCTTGACTTAGCTGAGTAACGGGTATTTGATATAGCGTTCCCTCTTGTTTATGATTAGGAATTATTTTTTAACTTAGTAAATATAAATATATTAAAAATATATAAAAATTGCTCCAATATTGCCCCAAACTTGTTTCCCAACTTTAAGTTAGAATTTCCCAAAGGTTTGTCTCTTTTATGTAATGGTGACCTTTTTTCTGGGATTACCGGCGCATAATTTCGCTCGCTTTTCGGAGTGTAGCAAAGGCAAAACGGTGGCGGTGTGCCGGGGGGAATTTCGGTGCTTTCGTTAACAGAAAATTATGGACTCCATCTTGCTCGGGGAGCATTGGCACATTTTAGAAAGTTTTTTGCTCATTACACGGCTTGATTTCATTTAGTTGGGCGACAGAAACGGCGACTGCGAGGGGGGGAAGCCCCGTAAATTAGATGAGATAATAAGCCGGCCCGGGCTGGGAAGCCACTGTGCGGAGTTTGGCTCAAAGGATGCAGCCGTGCCAGCTCCTGGTCCCGGCCAACGCTGTCCTCTGTCCTCTGTCCTGCCTGCATCGTTGGTCATCTTAATTAGGCGCAAAAAAGCAAGCTGCAAAATGCAAATGAAAAAGGGCAACCGGCTGCGCTCGAGAGGTGCAGAGGTGAGGAGGTGACGCGAACCAGAGGCCAGCACAGTCAAGGACCAACAGGACCAACACACACACAAAAAAGTGCAGGAAGAGCGCCGTCAAAGGGAAGCATTTCGGGTCAAATCAAATCCTAATAAAACGACTGGCCGGAATGCAGTGCAACCCGACAATTACCCAGAGCACCAGAGAACCATCTGTCCCAATCCAAATGCGAGTCCAAATCCAAAAGGATTTTCCCATTTCGGAGACCCACAACAATTTGTATCGCTTTTGTACGTTGATCGTTTCGAAGATTTCAAACTGATTAATGATTGCTGCTTTTCGGTGGCCTCCTAGGCTGCTTTCACCTGATATTTGTATTTATTCCTTTCCTAATTTTATGTTCAGATGATTTTATTATCATTTTCAAACACTTAAGAATACTTAAACTGATTTAATTGATTCAATTTATGCAAAACTACGACCCAAGAAGGATTATTCATTTTCGTAGGGATACAATTTTTCATAAATCCACGCCAGCGCCTTTTGGGTATGCAACACTTTCTGTAACACGACGAATACCGCTTCTTCTGTTTTATTTTTCCCCGATTTCGGACACTTCAAACTAAGCTTTATTTATGGACAATCCAAGTGCACGGAACCCCTTGTCAGAGTTATGTTAATACCTCTACCCAGTCCCAGATAAATGCGAAAAAGTTGGCGCGCGATGAGGATTGCTTCCATTTAATCAAAGCTAATTGAGAGCATTTGGCAATTGGCGTTAACTTTACCGCTTTGACAGGCGAATAGAAGTCGGTGAGGAGATGGTGATTGGGAAGCCGGGATATATACATATATTTGGTGGGATATAGCCAACCTCAGCCACAGCAACTGACCACAGAATTTTTCACGCGAATCGACCCCGCCCTGCGTGAATTCCTGCGCTCTTCACTTTCCACTTTCACCGGGGCGAAACTTTTCAACGTTTCCGCTCCGTTGCCCCCCACTTTTTGGGGGCGAGAACATTGAAATTAGATTAAAATGTTGGAAGCAAATACAAAATGGCTGCCCCTTCGAGGTGTGGGAGTCGATTCGAATTTCATTAAAACAATATCAAGCGGGTCAGTGCTTAGTCGAATGCCTTGCCCTCCGCATTTGTTTCTTTTTATTCATGTTTTTTTTTACGTTTTTCAGTTGAAAAAGTTGGCCACGAATTCGAAAGTTCGATTAGGGGTTAGGGTTAGCCATTCGTGGAATTGGCCGAAACATATTTTGAGGGATTACCGTGGGGCGATGGCATTCCGCGCCGCACGCCGCATAATAATACTTTGTTTGGATATCACAGAGAAAAGAAATATTTGACGACTTGTAGTGAGCTTTCAAGGTTTGTTTTTTGATAAAGAAGGAGTTCTAAAAACTTAAGTTCTATATTCTACATTTTTGTATAATAATTAATATATATTACAATTATTTACTGAGATTTTTTTGGTTAGACTTACACGCTTCAAAATTATTATCGTATTATGTAGTATTATTTATTTATAATTTATTATTAAATTTACTACGATTTGGAATCAAATTTTAAACTAAAAGGCCTGAAAAGTTGCGATTTTTCGCTCAGTGCATATATTCGACTCTGCCAACGTTCGTATTTACACAAGTCGTGTGAATGAACTTGGCTGGCTGGCGCTCTGTTTTACCGCCCCCCCCCCCCCCCCCCCCCCCCTGGCCGCCTTTCCCTTCTCCACGGGGCTTGGCTTTGGCCGGCGCCATTTATCATGCGAATCCCAGGAGAGTGCTCAAAGCAATGAAATTAAAAGCTGAATTGTTATTTTTGCCCGCTTGCCTTTTGGCTGCCTTGTTTTTTTTCCGCCATCGAGTCGAGGAGTGGAGACTGGCGAGTGGAGAAAGGAGAAAGGAGCCGTGCCAGGAGTCCTTTTTACCGGACTGCAATGATTGGCATTTATGGCCACCGCCCAGGAGCGGCTGCATTTCGCCAAAGGGAGAGGGGCAAAAACAAGAGAAGGGGAGCCGCGCAAGTGAGTTATGGCAAAAGCTCGTCACCGCTTAATTGGCTTTTAATTTTGTGTGGGCGCATTACTTTTCATTACGATTAGACGCTTTGCAAGCGAATTCATTAATTAAATTCCGCTGTGTGGAAATGGCAGATAAAACGGGGCCAATAAAAACTCCAAATGGCCCGGTATTTACAGGCCAAATTTGGCATTTTAATGTTCGGTGACATGTGCGCGCGCATAAATGGCTTTTGGGGCGAAAATATTAATACCCCTTTTGCCGAAAGGATTACAAGGGGGGGCGAACACCCACGCGCCCGAGTTCCTTCCAAGAAATCGAGACATAAATATCGAGTTACATTTCTGTGGCCCTCCTTGAGGCCTCCTCTCCATCCATATCTCGCCCACATCTTTGTGTGTGTGTTTTTGGGTGTGGAGGGGATATTAAGAAAGCATTAAAATCACATTTTTAATAGATTACGAGGTGAAATCGAAAGGAAGCCCGGCCACAAATCAGATCAGGCGCAGTGGCGGCGATGCACTTTTGCCGGCGAAACAATTAGACAATCAATCAGATGGGGAGCCGCAGCCAATTGGAGCGCAACGAGGCGTATACGTAACACGCCACTTGAGTCGCCGGGAAAGCTGAAAGCTGAAAACTGAAATCACAAGATAGGGCGAAAGTTTTCTCCATTTCCCCCATTCGTCCCCTTTTCGGAGGGATAAGTGAACAGAACTTAATTGAAATCAATACAAAATGCAATTTAATTCGCCCTTTCGCAGTCCACACACACACTTGCACATAGTTTTGCACATGAATTGCATACTTTGAGGCGCCGTTAGTTTATGATTATTCAGGGCGGGTGCCACATATATGTGCGTATCTATATAGGGAGGCATGCGGCACTCAAGCAAGTTGCAAAGTGGGTTACAGCCAGAAGAGCTGAGGAAAATAAAAACCCTGCAGAGTTTAAGCGAGGATGGCAAAATGCTCATGGCCTCAAGGAGGATAAGAGAGCTCTATTATCTCCGTCGTGACATTTTGCAATGCCTTGGCAAGGATTACACATCGCAGGATATGCACGTTACACCCAATTAAATATTTAAATAATAATTGGCTCGCATTATGGGACATTCCCACTCACATTACCTAAAAGTATGTGATTTAATATTGTTCAAATATTTAGATCATAACTTGGCTCTGGTTTTGAAGGAATTGAAATGGCTACAAACACTATTAAATATATTGCAATAATATAATGATTTAATGGTGATGATTTTATTTAATATGAATAAACACCTTGAATAAAAAACTTAAATAAAAATGATTAATATATTTACTCAAAATGGTTGGCATTTTTCCATGATTCTTCTTAAAGGAGATACATTTCTGACTTTACGAATTATATGAGTTGCTCAATCCTTGGTTGTGCCATTTAAATGTAGTCCTTGCTTCTATATTTGATTTGTCTGCATCGGGGGGTATGTAAGTCAAGTGCTTGTCGTTAAGCTGAATTTGATTGTTTCTGTTGCTCGGGGAGCTTGGCCAACCGAAAGCGAAATCAACGCTGAAAGCCCAGGTGTTTTTGGCCAGGTGAGGAGGGGTTTCCCCCCTTCATCCCACCCCCCTTAACAATGCAACCGACCTCCACTATCCATGTTGTTCATTCCAACAGTTGACCGGGATAAACAAAAACAACAAAAAAAAATAGGAGGAGAAAAAAGAAGGAAATAATGGAGAAACGAAGAACACGCGACGCCTTTTGTGTGTTGAGTTTTCTTCTGCCAATTGCATGTGCGAGGAAATGGGAAAGCGTCGAGGGCGGTGGGCGGTGGACGGAGTACGGTGTACAGAGGGCGTGGCATGTCTACGACAGTTCAGTTTATTATGTCAGGGGAGCGACAAAATAGAAGGGAGTGCGATTCCGGCTGCGAGTGGGAGTGGCAGACTGAATAGTGTTTAGCTGTCGACTAAAAAAGACATTTTCCTGCTCACTTTGCGGTTAAGCAGACAATACCCAACCCCCTTTCCCGCCCTCTTCGGTTCCCTTTGGCCAAAACCCCATCCGAAACGAGAAAACGCATTTTATGGCATTCAAATCGTAATGATTTTGCGCTTTTCTCATGTTCTTTCCCAACAATCCTCCGCAAATGTGCGGCGAAGTTGGCAGAAAATTGCACTCGCTGCATTTGTGTGTGCGTGTGTGTGTGTGACTGCGTGTCATTGGATTTTCATTTGGTGCGCGCCTGGAAAATCTCAAAGGCAGCAGCAGATGGGGATGGTGGATGGGGATAAGCTTGCGGATGACGAGGACGTCAGCTGCCTCATCACAGTGTTCGTGGCACACAAATGCCGGGCGGACGGACAGCCGGCTGACAGCAGGCAGCAGGGGGTTAAGGAGCAACCAGGGGGTTAAGGGAGCGGGCAGGAGCAGCTGGAACAGCTCAGCAGTCCATTGATAAACAGACTGCGCTGACCAGGACTCATCCCTCGGCTTTCGGATGCACCGTGTAATGCCCATCCAATTAAAATGTTAGGCCCACTGGCTGCCAATTCGCCCTGGATCCGGAATTTCCAATCGACAAAGAACGCGAAGCCAGCAGAAATCGAGGAATGGGAATTCTAGGTCCTTACAAGGTTCCCGGAAATGTTCTTACCCAGCTAACAACTGACTATGTGTGCACTTGCTTTCGATTGGAGAATTGAATTACTCGTTTTTTTGTAGATATATTTCCTTGAAATCGGTGTAGGAACTTCCTAGTAGGAAGTAACTCTACCCATAGTTTCCATTGAAGCTTATTATATCATCATTTTTTATTACAAACAACTCTCCCTCACAGCGATGCACTTTTCGTTAATAAACTCAGCAAAACACTTTTAAGGGCTCCGTGCTACAAATAATTGCAATTAAAAATCATTTAGAACTTCCGCCTAACAAACTTCCTTCCGCAGCTGTTCATCCAGATGTTATATGCAAATTGAAATTAACTGAAATAGAAAAACGCAACGAGCTTCGTGCGGCTCTCTAAATTGGAAAATGGAAATGCAGTTCATGGCAACGCTGCGTATGTGCAATATATTTCCATTATTGAACCGAACGCACCACTTGATAGCCAGTTGAGCGCGTAAATTGGCAAGGAAAATATGAAAAGCGAAGGTGATGATGGGAGTAAATAAAGTGTCGCCAAGGGAACCGAGAGCACCAAAAGCACTTTCGCTTAATTATTTCATCTTTAAAACGGCATTTTAGCGGTTCCCATGGAAGCCACTCATCAGCAAGTAAGTATTTGTGACTAAGGACTTCACCTGTACCGATATAATTGGCATTTATAAGTAGTAGTATTCCCTCTGGTATTCTATATACTATTGAATAAATTTCGAAGAATTAATGGGAATCAGAACCTGAATCCAAGTGACTTTGTCTTAAACCATGCCAATCCATACAGCAGTCCTGATGCCACCTCCGCACATCCTTGCGCCCGCCCATCTATCTCTTTGTGTGCATATGCAAATTACTCGCACATATTTATTCGCACACACACACACACACACACACATCTAATCTGGCATATAAAGTGGCATTTTTGCAAATGATGGAGCCGGGCTTAATGTGGGGAAAAATCAAAATAGTCAGGCAGGCGAGAGGAATATAAGACAAGGACAAAGCCTTTTGTGTGCCACAATAAACTATTTTTTATTGCCGCTGGAGGAGATGGGACAGCTGTGTGGGATGTGCAGGGGGGGGGGGGGGGCAGGGGGTGGTCTGCAGGAAAGGTGCTGTCCGTTCGTCCGCCATTTTTCCACATCCACTTCCAATCCCCCCTTCTCCAGAGTTCGCTCACTCGCTGCGTTGTCGACCGCATAAAAGTTTTTCAATTAAGTGCCATGCCCTACTTTGGACTTTTTGCTGAAGCCAACCCACACAGACACACACTCGCCCCTCACTCACACACACTCGCACACACACGCAGGACTCTCACACAGACAGACGAACATACACGCGCCGCATTGCTGCATGCATAATGCGACTGCTAAAAGCGTCGCCAGCATCGCCGTCGTTACCGTTACCGTCGCTGCGTAAGTGGAACGCACGTTCAGAAAACCCCTCACCCCGAGAACCCCATCCTCCCCCGATTCCAATTTCCATCCCACTTTTCCGAGCTGAAAAAATCCCAACTTTCAATTCCAGGAAACCAAATCGGGATGATTGCAGATTCGATTCTTATAAAAATATATACCAAAGTATTTATCAACAGAAACACAATCTATAAAAGTACAATCCATCAAACAACATATTTTAAAAGTTTAACTTATATGGGATGACACTATTTATAATTATTATTTGTTAAAAAAACTAGTCTCAAAATTTATAAATTTATAAACTTTTTTTTCTATAAATGCTTCGAATTAATGAATTTCTTGTAGTTAATATCCATTTATTTTTCGTTTCTATGGTGAACGTTTAGTTGCATATATGAAACACCTAACTAATTGAGTTTAATATGCTTTGAGTTTTATTTTTTCCGATCACAAATATTATGAATATTTTTAAGGAATATTATATAAATCACAAAAAAGGAATAGATTAAGCAAAGAGGATCACTAAGGTGTTTTCATTATAATCTTTATAATCATTATAATAAATTACAATCATTATTTACAGTCCCTGTAAAATATAGAATGTATCTGAATTCAAAAGATGACCTTAGGGCAACAGTTCTTCGGATGCATTATAGGGCATTTAAGCTTCGACCAGCACTTTCCCCTCGAACACCCTGCACATAGGTGGCGCGGTTTTGTATTGAAATGTGTTGCAGCCAAAGCAGAGGAGTGGGAAATTGAAAAGAGGTGGCAAAAAATGTGCAACTTCGGTTTTAATATGCGTCAAGCGACTGGTGGCAACGAGGCAAGGAGCAAGAACTCCGGCCGAAATGGGCGAGGGAAAACAAAAACGAGCAGCTTTTTGCTGCAACCTGAGCAATTTTCATTAAATACAGAAAAAACGAGAAAATGCGAAAATGCGGAGAGGTTCCAGGCTCCATGCTCTAGGTTCTAGGTTTCAGATGAAGGGATGAACTGAAAGACAGACAGGATGGGACAATTTTGAGCAACTGCAAAACAAATACGTGACATATGCGTAGCCTCAGCTCACCCACCCATACACACTCACACGCACACTGGCGCACATCAAACGCTTTTAATGAAGTAACAACGCTTTGTTACACATTTCTGCAGCATTTTTTCCTCCTGCTGTTCATGTGTTGGTTACAATTTCGGTTTGCCCCCCCCCCTCTTCGCCTCGTTTGCCCCCAGTTAACTCTGACATTTACATGTAGTTCTACACTCAAATAGGGATTTTTCCGACCTTTTTAAGGAGTTTCTTCCGAACTAGTGGATATTTTCGAGCTTCCTTCAAGGAAGTTTTGTTCCAATTATTTATGGTACTTGAAATTAAAATTAATAGGCAATTGGCATAATTTAAAAGTAAATAATTTACGAAAACTACACAATAAATGCAGCACATTTTCCGAATAATTGAAATTAAGTTTTTGCTCTGGCTTAATTAAATTCCATACGAAAATCCCATGTAAATTTATTTAATAATTTTCGTAGAATTTTTCAGTTGCCCCCAGCAACTTTCCGGTTATTTTTTGCTCCGGCTGTGCAGAGTATGTGGTCGCTTTACCCGTTTGCCTTTGCCATTCTCCCTTTTCTTGTGTTAGTTTGCTGTATTTAATTTGGCCAACGCTTGAACTTCAATCAGTAAACATAACGTGCACGCATTCTGTGGTCTGCTCCGTGTTCCCAGTGCCAGCACTCCTCCTCATCCTCATCCGCATCCACATCTAAATATCCACATCCACATCCACATCCACATCCACATCCACATCTACATCGGTTCGCTGCAGGCAGTCAAACAAGGACAGCAGCCACAATCAACTTCAATAACTTAGACACACACGCAGGAAGGAAGAAGGGAAGGAAGGAGTGGGACCTCCTGCCCGCTGGCATGCATGTTTATATTAGTTACGGGCCACAACAACTAAACGGGAGTGGAAAACTTTGCCCGGCAACTCGGGGGAAGACTTGATTTAAGTTCACTCAAACACGGTGAAAACTGTTGCCGGCTTTTAGGCCCCCCGTCTCTGATTGACTAACAACTGATTGGGAGGCGTAAAAAGAGGATAGGCGGCTCCGTTTCCTGGCCAACACACAGACACACTTACAGGCGCACACCCACACATTCAGCATGTCCTTGAGCCTGCCACGTGAAATGATTAAAACACACGCACAAAGCTGTTGGAGCCCCACAAGATCGAGGGGCTCGAAGCTGAAACAGAAGCAGAAGCAGAAACATCTTCCTGGGCACCGCAGCACTTGGCGCTCTAACCGAAATCCATTCAGCAAACTAAACCAAACCAATTTGAAGTGAAAACCTCAATTCAGAACTCACACACACACTGCCCACGCCATCATATACCATCCCCACATCCTTACCCATTGATTATAATACGCGACGGCTCTTAGTCTTTCATCAAGTTTGCCAGCGCTTGCGGTCGGGAAGTGGAAGTGTTCGGCGAGTCCTGAAGTCGATGTCTTATATGCAAATTTGATTTAACCCGCACAAAGTGGAATAATAAATACAAATCTCAAACACGATCTATTGGGAAAACTCTTTAGGGCAGTCACACGTAGAGAAAAACCCTGAAAATGCGCGAATTTTAGCCCAAAGTTATATTTTCCGCATTTTTTGAAGTAAAAAATTCAACATTTTGTGCATAAAAATTAAACTACTTGTCCAAATATGGAATGGCATACCTTCCTGAACTCGTAATTAAATTTCCTACAACTTGGCATTTCAGGTTAAAAATGTTATTTTTTTGAAAATTTTCGCAAAAAATTGTGATAGAACTCCTTAAAAATATCGAAAATTTGAATATTTTTTAATTTTTCCAAATCAGCCGGAGAGTGCACTAATGTTAATTTTCAGGTTGTTATCTGCTCAGAACAGTTCGCCGTTTTAATATCGGATCATTTTTGCAAAAATTAGAGCAAAAACAAGTTTTGCGAAAAATCAGATTTTGGCCAAAAATTGAAATCTTTATTTTCCGCCAAGTATTTTGGCTATAAAAATGAAACTAGTTGTCCAAATATGGAACGGCATACCTTCCCGAACTCGTAGTTAAATTTCCTATAACTTGGCATTTCAGGCAAAAAATTTTATTTTTTTCAAAATTTTCGCAAAAAATTATGATACCAACCCCTTAAAAAATCGAAAATTTGAAAAAAATTTAATTTTCCCAAATCAGCAGGAGAGTGCACTAATATTAATTTTCAGGTTGTTATCTGCTCAGAACAGTTTGCCGTTTTAATATCGGACCATTTTTGCAAAAATTAGAGCAAAAACAAGTTTTGCGAAAAATCAGATTTTGGCCAAAAATTGAAATCTTCATTTTCCGTCAAGTATTTTGGCTATAAAAATGAAACTAGTTGTCCAAATATGGAACGACATACCTTCCCGAACTCGTAGTTAAATTTCCTACAACTTGACATTTCAGGCAAAAAATTTTATTTTTTTGAAAATTTTCGCAAAAAATTATGGTACAACCCCTTACAAAAAATCGAAAATTTGAAAAAAATTTAATTTTCCCAAATCAGCCGGAGAGTGCACTAATATTAATTTTCAGGTTGTTATCTGCTCAGAACAATTCGCCGTTTTAATATCGGATCATTTTTGCAAAAATTAGAGCAAAAACAAATTTTACAAAAAATCAGATTTTGGCCAAAAAATTTAAAAAGTTATAGGGAAATTAAGTTATATTCATAAAATATTTTGTTAAACTAAAAAAAAGAAGATAATCATACAAAATATCATTTATGGTATACAATTTTTTTTTCCTGTGCTTTTGCTTTTTTGCTTCTTAACAACCAGCTGAAATTTTCCCTCTGTACACCTTTTGCTTCCTGATGTGTGACCTAAAAATGATGGAAATTTTCGCGTCGGGGTAGTGCGAATACCTTTGACATTCCACGAGGCTGTCGAGGAGTCCTTCCCTTTTTTTCCCTTCCGTTCCTCCTGCCTGCCAAAGGAATATCCATCATTGGAGGGCATTTGCCGAGTCGTGGCTGCAAACATATAGCTCATATTCCAGTTTGTTTCTGTATAGAAATTTGATTTTCATAAGCTGACTCACGTGCCACGTCAAATGGCTTATGGATGTGCCTGTGCCGGTGTGTGTTGGTCTTAGGGTGAGTATCTGTGTGTCGATTTTTGGTTCACCATCCCGGCACGCACGCCCGCATGTGCCGCGAGATTGGGCAGGTTCCTGGGATCCTGGATTGCGGGATTTCGGGATTCCGGGATTCCGGGATTCCGGGCTCTGGACTTAGGGTGGCAACGCATGAATTAAGCCAAAGATATGTTTGACAGGCAATATTTCCTATACCTACACGCACACACTTACCTACGGGCACGTAATGCATTCGCAAGGGTGCTGGTCCTGCACAGCAGCTGAAAATTATGCAGCATGCTTTTAGGGGCAACGGAAAATGCTTTTAGTTGCTGGCCAAAAAGGGATCGGGAAAATGAAAACAGGAACAGGAAGAGGTGCGTAGGTCTAGCAAATAAAGCGTCCGCATTCGAGTCTCTGAATACACTCAAGGAATATTCGAAGAACCCCAGTGCCTGCATGTGCATATTCAGATGTCCGAGTGTCGGACTTATCACTCACTTGAACGAAATCCTCCAACCATACAATAACATCTCCCATCCCATTCCCCTTGACCATTTGGCAGGTAAGCGACTAATCCATATTTTCCCCCGTGCAGGTGACAATTTCAGCCGGCAAGTGCATGCGCACATGTGAGTTTTCCACCGTAAATATGAATATGAATTTGAATATGTGGCTGCCTGCGGGCTGGCAATTTAATTAAGTCGCCAAAAATAACGCTGCGAGTCCTGAAAATATGATAGATGATGATGAGTGCGATTTCAATTAAAAAACTGCATGGCCAGCCTCGTATTCTATTTTCGCCTGCGTTCATTTTTCACTTCCACCCCGAGTTCGAATTCGATTTAAATTTCCTTTTGTTTGCCGCCGTGTTTGGTGGTGCACTGCCAAAGGATATTTTAATCCTATGCAAAAACCAACGGGGGGCGATGGCAGGCAGCTCAATTAACTGACATTAAGTGACTGGTCGGGGGAAATCTTTTTCGCCATTGAAATCGAATACGTGGCACAAGGCGAAGTGCACTGGCAGAAAAGAAGGAAATTTATGACAATTTAAATGAGAAATGTTTGGATTTAATGCTAAATTTTTGCATATTTGTTTTTAAATTAATATATTCGTTTAAAATTGCCCTAAAGAGACTACTTTTTAGTTGTGGCTTTGGTGTCTCTGTATTTAAGGCATCTCTGCGCGTATTTTCCCATGTGTAGCCCCACCCACAACCGCACCACCCGCATCGCACCACCGCAAGAAAGCCCGGCGAAAGTGACAGCACAAGTGACATTTCAATGATTTCGCTGTCAGTCAGTCAGCCAGTCTGTCTGTCCCTCAGTCCCTCTGTCTTTCCGTCTGTCATTCAGGCACTCAGTGTCTGAAGAACTCGGGGGGCGGGGGCACTCAAGTGGGCGGGGCTGGGTGAATGGGGATGAGACAAATGGCTGTCACGCAATGGCGGCTCAAAACAACAACTAAACTCGGAGCGGGGGCTGCTGGAAATGCTGGAAAAGTGCTAACCACAGCAGAACTGCGGGGCAACAAAACCATCAAACGGCTGTCGAAATGGCAAACGTTGTTTTTATCAGTTTCGAAAAGGCAGCCAAAGCGAAATAAAATACAAAAATATAAATAGAAATAGTCGTTGGCTTGTTTCTTTGTTGCCGTCGAAAAGCAGAGAGAAACTTTTCTGACATGGCCCGAAAAACCGAAATCGAAATCGAACGGAGGAATGCCCAGATCGGCTTTGGCAATTAGCGTTAATTCGCAAGGTCTACATAAAATATTAAATTCGCCATTATTAATGCGAATAGATGTATAGATATTGGTGTAAATATAGATATGGGCATTGGCATAGAGACCGCAGCAGGTGGAGCTCCCTCCATATGCTAATTAGTCATTGAGTGGCTTTGATCCCCTGTAAGCGGCTTGTATCGCATGTGTATCACTCTGCATTCTGTATTCTGCATGGAAAATGTATGGAAAATGTATTAAAAACTAATTAGAAAACAGCCGGGGGGCGTGGCACTGGGGCGTCTCATTACAGCCATCAGCCAGGTGAAAGTTTCAGTTCAATAATTATGGGATGAAAGCTGAAGTTGCGACCAAGTTTGTCCTTCGCTCACCTCACCGGCTCCTTTTCCTACACTATGGAGCTTTTAATCAATACGAATCTCGAGAACCAAGTTACTTTTAGCAAAAAGGTTCATAGCCTATTAAAGCAAAAGTGAAGTGAAAACTATATAGTTTTTAAAGCTTAAACAGCACAGTAATTGGCTAAAATAAATGAGAAACTCGGTTTTCTGAGTTGATATTTTTGTAAAAAAAAATCAGGAAGTAAAAGTCAGTCAGAGAAATATACATAATTAATAATAGAAGCAATATAAAATAATTAAACGAAACACAGCGCTTTCAGTCATCAAATTAGTCCAGGTTCCTTGACAAGATGACGACTTTGGGTCTCAACTCGAGCACTCATCTATTTGTGTCGTTAAAAGTTTACTCTCTGCTCCCTGCATCTCGAGGTCCTTCTGTCTCTGGTCTCCATTTCAATCATCTTTAGTTCACGCCTTCTGATTTGTCTAATGCAGGCCACACACACTCGCACTCACACACACGCACTGCTTAAGGACAGCTTGGCTATTAGGCGACGGGCAAGGACAACACTCATACGCCCCGTCCACCGAAGACGCTAACTGGATCCGAGTTTGTCTTTCGAGTTGTGCACTTTCGTTTAGCTGGCACTCTTCACCTCTGCCCGATCCCCTCCATCTTCATCTCCATCTTCATCTTTGTCTACCCACCCACCTTCATCTTCGCCTCCTGGCAGTCTTGGCCATATTTTAACTTAATTAACTTGCAACTATTTAAGTGAACAACACAAGTGGCTCGTTTTCGTGTCTTCTCGCTTCCCCCTCGCCTCTCGTTCTCCTCCATCCTTCTGCCAAGGATTTTTCTCGTTTCTCCTATTCCTTGTGTGAGAAATCTGGTTCTTCAGGTCGCCTCCTTGGCACACTCAATGACTACAAATTGTGGTCATCAGAGAAGGCGGGAGGGGAGGGGCACCTCCAGAATTAAAGGTGGAAATAGGAAATAGGAGATTTCGTTTGTCACGTTCCGATGGGAAGGAGGGGAGCCAGCGGGTGGGAGAAGGGGGCGGGGCAATGATGGGCATCAGTACTATGGAGCCAAGGCACGTATGGCGGCGGTGCCCCGCCACCACCCCCCTCCTTTCCACAGCCCCCTTCCATCCACTTTTCCGCAAGTTTTCCGCTCGCCGGCGTCTCCTGCTGCCTTTTTTCGCCCGACTCGAACGATTGCCACTGCGATTTGTATAAAATTACAATTTCATTTGAAGCCAGAGCCCGTGAATTGAGGTCGATAGAAGGCCTCTATCTCTGACTGTTTGTCTCGCCTGCTCGGCATCCCTTTGCCCGCCCAGTGGCTTTTGCTTTTGCAGTACTCATGCCTGGAGAGTGGAGCACATCGGCTATGCGAGATCTTTGAACTAGGAATAGTATTTTGGAACTTAAAAGTGGATTATAAAATAAAAAAAGCTAAAAATCTCAAAATAAAGTACAAAATACAGCACTTTCTGTAATTATATAAATTTTTGTTTAAATTTGTATTGATTTTCTCATATTTAAGAGTGAAATCATTTAAAAATGTGCCGAAAAGTATGCAACAATAATTTTCCAAAATAAAAAAGCTTAAAAATAATAAAAATACAGCATTTTCTGTAGTTTTATGAATTTTGCTTGTAATTTGTATTTATTTAATGAGATATGAGATATTTAAAAGTCAAATCATTCTTTTAAAAATGTGCCTAAAAGTATGCAACAATAATTTTCCAACGTTATTCATTTTACTGCATACTTTTATGCACCTTTAATGGAGATTTCAAACCCCCGCAAAACAGGGCCATCTAATAGTCGATCATCGGAAAATGGGGAAATTAACAGTTTTCCATTTCCTTAAGCGCTGATTTCGCTGCGATTCCGTTCGCGGGTGCAGCTGCAGCGACTCAAGTCGAATCTGGAGCTCATTATGCGACTGGCACCCGACTTCCCCTATCCCTTTCCCCCTTCCCCCCACCCCATTGTCAATTGCAATTCTCTTAATTAGTTTCTGATGCTGGTGCGTTTCTCTGTAGTTCTCTGCTGGGATCCTTGAGTCCCCGAATCCCCCAGGTCCCCGGCTGTCCATCTGATGTTTTTGGCATTTTCGTTCGACTTTCGGACAGTCGCTGATGTAATTTTCTGCTTGTTACGTTTCATTCGCCTTTTCTCATTTTATTTTATTTCATTTTATTTCGCCATTCTGGTGGAGAAGGAAGATGGAGTTTGTTTTGGTTGCTAGGAATTTATTCAAATTGGAATTTAATTGAAATGTTTGTCATTTGGAAGCTTTCCCACACACCCACTGCCACTGCCTCACATGCACGTACATATATATATATATCTGTTATATAAGTGTACATACATTTAGACATTTACATCTCTCGCATTTGACTTTTTCCAATTCGCTGCGGTTCCCAATTTTCCCCGTTTGCCATTGTTCCTGACTGTCTGTTTATTTATTCTGCGGCTTACTTTTCCCACAGCTCGCCGAGCGAGTAATTCTGGAATTTCAAGAATTTTTACTTGTTAAAATACAAGGTTCTCTTTCTCTCCCCAAAGGCACTATCCAGTGTTTTGGCCAAAACGAAGGAAAATTCTAATGGGATTTCGTCGTCAGTCGATGGAAAAGAAGGAGAAATACTATTCCACATAGTTTTTAATTCTCAAGTATATTTTTTTATTATTTGTATATCAGTGAAACTAACTCTTTCAACGAAAGTAAAAATTCTTCTATTTAAATCACATTTTATTAAATTTTTATCTGATTTATTTTTCTTCCATGAAAAATGAAAATACAAGGGAATTTAAAACTTTTGACTTTGTAACCTACACATTTTTTTACGCATTCTGGTCGCCTTATATCCGTTCAGGACATGTGTTTCATTTTGTAAGTAGGAAGTGCGAAAATCGCCTGGTTAACAATGATTCGAGGCCCGGGAAAAGCGGATGGCGCAGGGGAAAATGTACATTGTACATATGTAGTAGATAGTAGATAGAGTGCTGGAGTGAATGTGAATCACAATATGCTATAACAGATGCAAAAAGGGGGAATAAATATTTTGCCAGCAATCACAGCAATAAAAACCACACGCAGTTTTCTAGCCTAAGGATGGTAGTAGTTGTTGTTTCCCTCTCGCTCTATCTCTCCCTTTCTCCCTCTATTTTTCGGCCTGTAAACCAATTTGCCAAAAACCAGGCAACAACAGGAATGCAAAATGTTAAAAACTGGCCAAAACGAGCACGAGAAATGCAACAAACACCAATGCACACATCCACACACATGCACGCCAACACAAATGGCAACAAAAATTAGCATTTGCAAAATTTTTTACCCACAAAAAATATATACACACACACTTGCACTCCCGCACACCCGCACACTCACACCCTCGAAAGAAGAACAAGAAGTGAAAGCTGCGAGTTGAGGGGGCAGGAGAAATTTGTATAGTGAACACGGCTAACGAAATTGAGCTGCCGCAATGCCCACAGAAAAGTGGAGAGGCATGGACAACACCGCTACCACCCACCACCCCCCACCCCCGGTTATGCACCACCCCTCGAGGAAAAGCCACCCAACCACCCACCGTCGAGCTTCTGCAACATAAACCAAAAATGCAGTCAATACAAATATAAATAACTGGCAGGGCCAAACAATCAAAAGCATTTTACCCCTTTCACATTGGAGAGCCACGCCCACCACCGCCCACTTGGGCTCACACACACACACATATAAGCACGCAACGTGTGTGTCCGTGTGTTTGTGTAATATATGGAAACGAATTTTCGGCGTGATTGCATCGCGAATACACGGCGTATACGTAATGCATTTGTAAAATGTAAAACGCAGCGTGCTCCTTGCAATTTCAGCCGTGGCCAGCCTTAATGAACATGCAAAAGGAGTTTGCAGCTCAGCTTAATGGAAATTTTGTGCCGGCCAAATTGGATTTTTTTTGGATTGGATGGCGACTTGTTGAAAATTCAATGAAAAATCTGATTTATGATCCCTTCATTCGGTGCTGCTTATGCTGAGCACAGAAAAAAACAAAGTTCGACCTGCTGGTTCATAAAAATGTTTGCCCATTTCATCTGGAAATGCCTGGGAAATCCTGGGAAATCAAATCAGCGCAGTCAGGCACGTTTCCACGGGCCATTAGCCATTAGCCATCTCGCCATCTCGCATCTCCGTTTGCGTTTATGCTCTCTCCTGTGTTTTCATCAGGCGAAAAGGCGGGCGGAAGAACTGAGCCAATTTTTGGGCCAAAACCCCGCATGGAAGCCCGGCCAACACGTTCCCTCGCCTGTTTGTTTAAATTTGCAACGCTCTGCGGACGGAGGCGCGATCATTTGACCATTTCCGTTTGTGTACTTTATGCCTTCTCCACGTGCCCGGGCCTCTCCACGTTGGGCAACAATGAAAAACTGGTAATAATATTGTGGTAATATCATTTCGCAATTTAGTTTTGCCCACAGACACGACTCTCCTCTCTCTCTCACAACAATAGAAGCTAACCGAAAAACTAATTTCATATATAGCCTGCCTGTGTACGTATGTATTTACCCGATGAGTTTTCCGTGCCCGTTTCCGTGCAATAAAAGTGCGCGCGGTTGTGTGTGTGTGTGTGTGTAAATTTCGGTCAGCAATGGAAAATTGCAAATTAAATTATTGCACACAGAGCGCACCACCACCCACCCACCACCCACTCAATCCCCTGCAATCCACAATCCAGAGCTCAGCATAAAAATATGAAAATAAATATTAGTACTGAGATCTTACAATTTTCCACAGCATTAAATTTCACTTAGCATACAGAAGGTATAAGCACGGAAGAGAACAAAAAAAAAGGGAGAAAAGTCTGCGAGACGAGAGCAAACGGCGAGCGGGAAAATAGTTTTTCCCATCGCGAAGTGCAGCTCGTTAAGTGTCTGAATCTCGACTAGCCCCGCGACAGACGCTCCAGATAGCGGGCGAGTATCAAGGATAAGGGGCTGAAATTGGGCTAAAGTTCGTGGAGCAACGTGAGCCCGAAGCCCCGGGGCACACACACTCTTGAACACGAGGATGTGAATAATGAAACCCATGCATTCGTATTGGTACTCCCCATCTCCTCATCTACATCTCTAAAGATTATAAAATGAAAGACCGATTTTTAAGGGGATACGGCCACAGCCCAAACCGTAAGAGCTAGAGCAGTCAAATTTTTACACAGTAAATTATTGGGGGCCTAATTTCTCACTAAGATCCGACATGTCTCCCCACTGGCCCCAAACAGCTCCAGCATCTACAACTCTAAAGCTAATGGCTAAGTCCCATAGACTGATAACTATGAACCCCACACAATTTTTTAAATTTCATAAAAAATAAAATTATTAAATTTCTAAGATTTTTTCCAGCCACCTTAGCAAACGCAGGGTATCCCGCATTCGATCTGGCCAAAAGCGACGCCCACTTCTTGGCCAACTAAAATAAGTGGCTTACCTGGAGCTGCTTCGCTGAAGTGCACGACAGTTTTGTGGGACTTTGAGTGGCCTGGCTGCCAAGGTGGCCACACCACGAAAGTTTCGAGGCCAAATTTACCTTTTGTGTTAATTCCAGCTGCAGTTGCCTTTGGCTTTCGCTTCCTCGCTCCTGTCCGCCTGCAAATGGAGAAGGGGGAAACACAAAAATCAAATATTTGCCATATCAGTTTTTTTCTTATTTTTTTTTATTTTTTATTTCACCCCCCGAAAGAAGGAAGGTTTTTTAAGTGGCCTTGGTGGGAGCAAACTCTCATTAGGAGCGTGCACATTAAAGGCATTGCAAATGATATTTACATATTTTATTTCACAGCTCCCTATTTACACAGCATTCGGCATAGAAACAGGCGCCTTTCATTAACTTTCGGCTATTTGTGTGTCATCAGATGAACCGACCAGGGATATAATTATTCTTTTTGCGCCCCCCCCCCCCCTGAAGAAAAAGCCGTAAACAAATTTCTGGCGCTGTCGAGAGTCCCCGGGGATGAATTCATTTCAAGACGTTTTCTTTATCATTTTTCCTTTTTTTCGGGCAGGTATGAGGCTCTTGTTTTTTGTTGTTTCTTGTTTCATGTCCCTCCAAAAAGCACACACATAAACGCACTTTGCCCGTACATTGTAGCCGTGGAGAAGTATACTTGTATCTGTGGCTGTGTTGCTGTTTCTGGTGGCTTTGTTGTTTGGCTTGTTGCAGCTGAGAGATAACAGAGAGTGTGGTGTGTGGGTGTGGGAGGTCCTTGCCATGGACAGGATTGGGGTCGGAGGACCGAGGATACAGCCACCTGGGAGCGCAGGACAATACAATACAGATCCTATCGCTGACTCAGAAGGAGCGGGACTCTGGAGCGAGTAGAGTTCATTGGGTGACGATGACAGCAAATTGCATTAAATGAACTAGAAGAATGCCTCCAGGCGAGACTGATTGGAGACCTGCCGAGCCATTCAAATGTAAAACAGTAAGTGAGCAGGAGAGGCTCCTGCCCTGCGACTCCTGGGACAAGGATAAAAGGAGTTTGGCGGCACGAGACATCTTGGGAGGGGGGGAGAAAGAAGGCGAAATCCTGCTGAAGGAGAGCTAAGCGGGAGTTACTTACTCAGCTGCAACCAATAAATATGGTAAAATTAAAATTAAAAAATCGAATAAAAAATAATAATAATAAAAATGATTTGTTAACTGCAAACTCCATAAGATAATCTTCTATTTTTAAAGCTTAAGCACATTGTTAACTTTAAACACTCAGTATAGATCCAAAAATACCCAGCTATTTTAAATGCCACCCAATCCAAACCGCAGAATATAATAAACAAATCCGAAAACAGATGGAAACGGTTTAATGAGCTTGTCCTGCTGGAGGAACATCAAGAAAGTAAAGAAAAGGACCCGAGATGGATACAGTCGTTTTATAAGCTCGCCGCTCCATTCGTTCGACAACCACAATGTTTCCCCGGCAACTAAGCAAGTGCTGTTGGCCAAGTTAATGCCCTTCCCATGCCATCACCACACACCACCCAGCTGAGCTGAGGACCTCCACCAGGCATTAACCGCAACATTTTCGTCCTGTCAGCAAATTTCGGGGACAAACATCGTTTATACTTCTGCATCGGTCATGTTCATATGAGCCAGAAATCAGAGCTCAGAAATCAGAACTGAGAGCGGAGAACTGAGAACTGAGAAGCCATCCAGCCCGCAAATTGTCACTGCTGTTGGCTAATCAATTGCCAGGCTCCAGTTCTGAGTTCTCGGCTGTGACCAGCTTTTTGGTGAGCTCAGCCTGTGGTTTTTCCTCGTATTTGATTTAGAAATTTGCAGGTAATGAAGCTGTTTAATGTCTCGGCCAGGGAAGGTGGGAGTGGAGTGGGCCGACCTGCGGCTAGCCACTCAACTAACTTGGCCCTTTCAGCCAACTCAGGCCCAACGCTGCGCACCGAAGACCTTGCGGTTGCGGGGGAGGCAGGTCCTTCGGCCAGTGATGTCATAAGTAGCGAGACATAAACCAAGGATACCCAGGATACCATTTGCTTTGGTTTCGGGCTCTGTTTCTCAAATGTGGTTCGGTGTGCGGATGGATCTCTCGGGAAGTCGGGAACTCGAGACTCATGAACTCCGCTTCTTGATTAAATTTTAAAGACAATTTTCCGATTGAGCGAGCCCAAAGCAATTATCCTTTTCCATTCGGGGAAATTTGATACACCAATTGTCATTGGGTGTGCGCGTGTGTGCTGCAACTGGCAACTTTCGCCTCGAATTCATTTGCAATTAAACGCATAAACATTTTAATTATGCCAAAGCTTCGTCCGGGAAAGTTTCACTAAGCCCCCTCGCCACCCCCTCGCCGAAAACCACTTCTTAGCCCACGAAAACCCACCCCCAGCCCCCCCTCAACTACGCCTCAGCGCTCTTTGTTTGCCAAGTTTTTGGCGCACATGCATAATGAAAACTTTCCACGGCATTGTGAGTGCAAGGCAAAAGTCGACTGAGCAAAAGTCTGGCTATCAATTTGTTTGTTTGGCCTTTTGTCGGTGTGCGGTGGGTGGTGGGTGGTGGCAGGGGGGTGGTTAGGCAGCAGGTGGGCTACTAAGCCCCCAAAAGCTTAGGCAGCAGCTTAATGAATTTACATAACGCACACACAAATCAAACGCCAAAAAGGAACCGGGGACCCCTCCGCAATTCAACTTTGCCACCGCAAGCGGGCTAATCAGCTTGTGGAAAGTTTTCGCCGGCGGAGAGGGGAACGGGGGGACGAGGGGATCGAAATTATGCGAGTTTTCAGTTATTAAAAGGCAACCTTAGAAGTCAAATCCTTAGAAAAATACGCAATAAATAAAAATCAAATTCATCGTTTCGTGTGCAAAACGTGAACAGGAAATAAATGGGAAAGTTTTCGCTTCTTTTTTTTATTTTTTGCCCAGCAAGGCATTCATCAATGACAAAATCAAGCTGCTGCCTTCAATTGATGACAATGAGCAGCGAAATTGAATTGAAAATTAATGTTGAAATTAAAATGAAAAATGGCAGAGGGGGGTGGGGATTGGGGGGTGTTGGCATGCAGCCTGACTGAGTTGACATATTTTCATTAAGACGCCGAAATCAATTGGGGAGTCAAGCAATCAAATGTAGTTGTAAATCTTCCATAGCATACTTATGCGGGCAGGCAATTATTTACAAGGAGCAACTCGGGCGCCAGTGATATATGAAGAGTCTCGTCTACCAATTATTAGCTGACCCCAGCAGACAATTGGCCAACATATTTGTTTGCTGTGTGTTCTGTGTGCTTTCCACCCCGTTGGACCCTGGCAATAAAATTAAAAGTCGCAACCGCCGAACTGGCTCTGAAAGGACCTCTTTGGCTGCAAAAGAAAAGGTTTTCCTTGCACTGCTATTTATGGTCGTGTGTTTCAGTGTGTTTGTGTGTGCTTGTGTGTGTGCTCACCAGTGTTGGGAAAGGTACTGTTTTTTTTTACCTAGGTAAGGTAAAAGATACTGGGCAAAAATAAATACCTAGGTAAGGTAAAGGTACTTCAATTTCCAAGTACCTAGGTAAAGGTAAAAGGTAAAAATTTTGATTTTTAATTTTTAAATTTTTTTGTTTTATTTATTAGTTTTTTTTGCTTTATTACATTGGCGAATCAATTCAACTTAAAATAAGACTAGGTTTCAATTTCAGTTTACAGTCATCTTAAAAATATGTAACATTATCTTTTCATTTCAATCGAAATTTAAATATTATCTTTTTTTTAACATAACTAATGTTTCGAAAAACTCGTCCGCCAGCCTGTTTCTTTTTGGAGTTAGAATTTGACCTCCACAACTAAACAATCTTTCAACTGGCGCAGAGCTGGGCAAAACTGTATTCCGACTATTATAATTTCGAAACAAAACCTTTGTATACAATGATTTAGTGGTGGATTTAGCTTATTTTAGTGTCGCAGCCAGATTTGGCTATTTTAAATAAGCTCATTGCTTTATACCTATGTAAGTACCTTAATAATTCCAAAGGTATATACAAATCTGTAGCTAGGTAAGGTAAAAGGTACACAATTTTTTGTATACCTAGGTAAGGTAAAAGGTACCACTAAATTGTACCTAGGTACGTACCTAGGTAAAAGTATCTAGGTATGTCCCAACACTGGTGCTCACTCACACATTCATTCAGCTAAAAGTTGAATTTATTGCCCCAACTCCTCATCCTTTTTTTTGTTTTTTAAGATTTTCCTACCCCGGGCACATACATATCTCGTGTTTGTCTTGCGCTTTTGTTTTCGCCTCGTTTCTCTGCCTCTGCCTTCTCGATTCTGTTTTTCCACTCCGGTCCAGATTTCCACCGATTTCCACACACAAAAACGGGGAAAAATGGGGAAAAAGCGCCTTACTTCTGCCACTGCATTTATTTCACTTGATTTTCAAACAAAATTTATAAGTTGCGCGTCGCGTCGTTTATTTTGTTTTAATAGCAAAGCAATTTCAAATATAAAGACATTACCCAGCGGAACGGGAACGCGAACGTGTGTTGGTATCTCTGTGTGTGTGTGTGTGTGTGTTGCCAAGGCCTGAAAGCATCCTGCAGTATAGTGTTTTGGGCCAGGTTAGCTCGACTCGGGGGAAAGTTAAGTAACGGAATTTTTGGCAAGGACAAGAAATGGCAATGTGGAATGGGAGGGGGGGTGGGGGGTAAAGGGAGCAAGGAGATGGAAACGAGCGATGCGGAGAGCTGCTAAGAACTCTTTCCCAAGGCGAATCGAAAATATTGATAGAAGAGCCCTTAAAATAGATTACAATAATTGAAGAGCCATCGAGGGCGAACTTTTCCTTTCATTGTGAACTTCTCGCCAGCTGCTGACCCCGTGACCTCCTTCGGGATGGTGAGAAGCGCGTAGAGGGGCGCACTTCATAATTGCCGTTTCACGAGCTTCTTTGGCACACAAATACAGTTGGCAATTGTAATAACCCCCCCATCGAATCGAATCGAATCGAATGAAATCGAGTGGAGCACAAAGAACTGGCTGTCTGCAAGGACTTCTTTTGAATCCTCGCCTCGGGTACGTGCGTTTGTAGTGTGACCAGCTGTTGTCTTCGCAAAAGCTCGATAACAATCACAAATGGCTTGTTACAATAACTACAATCTGCGGCGACGGCGACAGCGACAGCGACTGCGAATGGAAAATGGGACCTTATCAGTTACGGCAAAGTCAATTTGGGGCCAACACATGTCCGGGTTCGCACGAGTCGATATTAATAAACACTTAAGCCCGAAGGACAGGGACAGGCGACCGCAATACAATGTCCTCGAAATGGGGCTTCCCAGGATGTTGTGCTGCGATGTGCTTCTGCCCATATGTCCGTGTGCCCGGATGACACATGTGCCTTAAAATGAATGGCATCGTTTGCGGATGACAGGCGACGACCACGACACACGGCCATCAGGACTCCGAAGTCGTCGAGGAAGGAGCCTTGTTGCCCGATATTAAATTCACCCCGCCTCCCAGCCCAGACGGTTGCCAAATAATGCGTATTTCATTAGAGTCCAAACAAAAGTGGCGACAAACTCGACAAGCCCCAGGATCCCAGGATCCTACTCCACTCCACTCTCGATTCAATTCGATTCGAGTAGGTTTATATCTCCCGGGAAGGTCTATTTTTCACTCAGCCTAATGAGATGTTCTTAGGGCCCATTCATCTTCATCCATCTTTCGCCCCCCCACTCCCTTCGCTTATGAATTATGGTAGATAATGTTCGACAATAGTCATCAAATCCGAATGACAACTTTCATAAACGCCACTATTTTCAGGAATTTGCAGGGTTCATCAGGTTGAAAAACACCATTTAGTTTGAAAGCACTGACATTAAATGGCAGGTGAAGTAGGTTTGGATACTAGAGCTTCTGGGAATCAAATATCTTTTCGGACACACCAGTGAAATCTAATATATTAGACAATGCCTTTTTTCTCTTATCTCTTCGAAGAGAATGTGATATTTTCAATACGATTAAATAATTATTAGCAGTTCTTGAATCACAACCAAAGGGTCCTATTTACATGCATTCAAAATAAAAAGAATAAGGGATCCTGTGGCAAAATGCGTCCGAAAAATGCTTCATCTGAACACATCACCCAAAAGGATTCTCGGGGCTCAGAGTTGCCATTCGAACAATGTCCGGTTTAATCAGTGTTAGCCACTGCCAATTTAGCTTTTACCCAATACCCAATACCCATTGGCCGTTGCAATGCATAGGCATTTCGGGGCCTGGCTACTGATGGCATTTTAAAGTGCAGCTCCCAGAGAAGAAGCATCATATCGTTGTTGGCTTTCGGTGTCTGTCCTCTGTGGGGAACTGAACTCCACCTCGACCTCTACCAATTTGGCTCCCAGTCGAGACGAAGGCCATCCATTGTTGGCCAACCCTTGGCAGGAGCTAACGGGGATACAACAGGGGTGCAAAATTAATTATACACGCATGCATAGACAAAGGATAAGGGAGGAGGAGCTGGGGGGGGGGAGAGTGGGAGAGGAGCTGGAGGTGGAGGACACCTCATAATAATCACTGGTGGCATGTGCTAATACGATAATGGGCGACCAGTTGGCAGATTCCCCAGTTCCCAGCTAACCACCTCCCCCTCCCCCACCAATCCTCTCCTCTCGCTTCTCTCCTGATCCTTCCGCCAAACACTTTTTCTGCTCTGTTTTCGCCTTTCCTTTTTTCGCTATCTGTTTTATTACCTTTTTGCTATTTATTTATTACCACTAAGAACACACACACACACGCACACCTACCCACATGCCATGTTCCACATATTCAGCACATCCGGCACGCCCCTCGACCGCCCACCGCCCCCACAGCCCCCCTCGCACTTTGAGGCCCCATAAACAAATATATTAAATTTTAATGCTTAATTTATGTGCAGATTAATTTCGTACATTTTTCGAGGCGCAGATTAGTTTTCGCCGACCTTCCGCCCTCCGTCCTTCCCCCCTCCGCCCTTCCGCCCCCTGAACGTTAGTTCCGACAGCCCGATAAGTCGTGGGCGTGGCACATTCTCTTAAACGCCCGCTAAATGAATTTTGTATGAATTTTGCGTTTAATGCGCTCGGAAATTTTGCGGAAATGCGGCATATGAAAATGATAGAGCATCCATATTTATAAATATCTACATGACTTGAACATAATTAAACAGTAATTGCTATACAATTATGTATGTAGTTGAAATATATAGCAATGTAAAGCCAAAAGAAGGGTCTTAAATAATCTTCTAAAATTTTTAAAGTCGCTGAATTTAAATCAGTTAAAACATTCAGCTTATTTTCTTTTCATTACGACTATTATTTTTGTTTAATTTTTCAGGGATTAATTTTTTATAGTGGTGCAAGAATTAAATGGCCGAATAATAATTTGTAAGGCCATTTTTAAAAAATAAATTTAAATAAATAAATCGCAGGCATTTAAATATAAATAAATAAAAATTAAATAAAACAAACAATTAAAATTTGTTTAAAGCTTCATAGTTTTGTCTTTAAAAGGACTTAAATTACCCATCCAATAAAAGTTTCCCCAAATCGAAAAAAATCCTTTTGAATTCAAGCATATAGTAGGCTTGGGAAAATATGTTCCTAATGTCAGTGAAAATTTTCTCCAAAACTCCTAAAATATAGATTCTGTATCCATAGCAAAACGAATATAGAAGACAACAGATCGAAATAGATAATGTATGGCGTTTATTTAGCCCCTTTGTAAATTGTTTCAGTCAGCCGAAAATTTAGGACTTGGCCTGTTCATCCTACTCCTCCTCCTCGCCCCATGGAGTGGCTGGACGCTGCGGCTGCGGCTGCGGCTGCTCCCCGTCGTCCTCGTCGAAGCTCCAATCTTCGTAGGAATCATCTGGGAATATTTCGGTGGGGTGGTCCGAGAAGGGTCCCTCGCCCCAGGAATCATCGTCTCCGCAGATGGTCTGCCCGGAACCGTCAGAGGGGATGGTTGTGTGGTCAGAGTCGGTGCTCTGATAGGATCCATTCTCGGAGGGGTCCTTCTCGTCCTCGTCCTTTGGCTCGGCATCTCCGCCAGCCAGCAGATCCTTCTCCTGGGATACTGCAGCCAACTGATCCCCCTCCTCCTCCTTGCCAGTCTTTTCGGCCATGGCGAGGGCACCCTTGTTGCGAAGGCGCTGGCGATTGCGAGGTTTCTTCGGTTTCTTCTCCTTCTTCGGTACCTCCGGTTCAGGATTGAACTGCTCCTCCTGCTGCTCCTGCTGCTGTGGCTTGGACTTCGAGGCTCCATCCTGAGAGCCGTTGGGTTTGGGAGTCAGCAACCCATTGATCACAAATGTGTGACTTGCAACTGAGCCCTGCACCGTGGGCTTCGAAACCGTTAGCACCGTCTTATCCTCCATCTCAAACGTCACTTCTTGGACACCAGGCAACGGCTTTAGCGGCAACTTGGACAGGGTCGACTGCAAGCGCTTCTGTTCGGCGACCGGCGAGCACTGCACATGCTTATGCTTGCGTCGAACGGTCCCCTTGCCGCCAATGCGTACCGCCTCCTCCATTTTCTTCAGCTTATTTGCATCCATTTTGATCGATATTTGCGCTTTACGAAATGTAGAAATTTATCGGTAACGATGTATTATTTTTTTTTTTTTATATATATTTGGTTCGAACCTTGATCTCTGCTTTCCAAAAGTTATCGGTACCGATTTATAAATTTATATATGCAGTACAAATTTTGTAAAAAAAAGAACAATAAAAAATTGTTAAAAATTTTTGTTCACTTTTTGTAAATTCTTGCGGACAAGTAAAAGTAGTAGTTATCACGTCGAGCGAAGTAGAACAACTGAAATCCCCAGCTCCAGTCGTTAAAAAGATAACTTTACTGTGAAGTCAGAGCCTACGATTTGACATTAACTTTTCAAGCTGGGAAGCAAGGGTTACTGGGGTTTCAATGACTTGCACTTTTTACTAGTTCCCTTTAAAATATATTTTGAATTTATTTTTTTTCTTTTGTTATTTTAAAAATACATATCTAAAGAAATTAAATCTCTTTTTAAAAATATTCGATTTTTTTTTTGGCTGTAAAATCTACATCCTGTTTTATTATTATTATTATAATATATTATAATATCGATATAGATGGTAATTCCCATCAATGACCTTATGTCAAAATAACCTGTCATTTATCTTTTAATGCAGTTTAATTAGTTGTGAAAATCAGGTTTTATACTTATAATAGAAAGCGGGTCAGAAGAGAAGGCGAACAATCGAAAGGCCAGACGACAGTGGGCCACTTGGGGCCACTCTTGGCCAGAATTAACCTACAAAGTCGCTGTGCTGTGTGGTCATTTGGCTGGCGGGCTGATTAAATTGCGAGATTTTCACTACTACGGCTGTCATTGTTGTTGTTTGTGGCCTCGTAAACATTTCAGTGCAATAAACGTTTATTTGATTTTATTTGTTTTAATGCGGCGAGCGACCCCTAGCCAACCAGAACCCGCCTCTTAACTGGGCTCACAACGTTTCAGTGCGGTTCAGTTTGGCTGAGGACGGCTCAGCGCTTCTGCCAATTGCCAGTGGCTGTTTGCTTGGCGCAGTGGAATGTTTTTTTCGCAGTCACTGTGGCCGCGTAAAAAGCTCGCGGCACTTTCCGCCCGCCTCCGCTGCTCATTTGTATCTGTATGTGTGTGTGGTACGTGTGTGCAAGAAGGATATGGGGGGCGTGTATCTGTATCTGTATCTGTGTAAGGATGCCCCGCCCACTCTCTTTTTGGCACAAAAGCCGCACGGTTGTCAATAGAAAAAGAGGAGAAATTTAACTTTGTTGCTGCACTTTTTGGCGGCTGGGAAATGGGAAATGCGAAAGTGGAAAGTGGAAAAGTGTCGGGGGGGCGGGAAGGGTGGTAGGTCCAGCCTCGGGGGCAGCTCAGCGGAAGGGAAAAAAATGAATAAAAGCAACACACACACACACACACAGAGAGAGAGACAAAAATGCGGTCATTGTTACGTTTATAAACAGAATGAGAATGAGTATGAGTATGAGCATGAGTATGAGAATGAGGGGCAACTGAGGCGCAGGACACACACATCCGAACACATCCTGACCGCATTACCAACTGCCAAACTGACCAGCAAAAAAGGTAAAAGGCAAAGGGGCGGTGGGGCCAAGAGGAAAAGGCAGCATTTCGGTTGAAATATTTTCTGCAATGCTGCACATTTAAGCCAAAAACGAGAAGCTCACCTGGTTGGGCGACTATATTTTTGGTCTTCGAGTTTTTCCGATGCTCTCGAGTAGCATTTCGTTAGATAATTTTGGTTTTTTTTACTTGTTTTCTGATTTATAGCAAGTGCAAGGATGCCAGGTTGCTAGCTAGCCAGGAGGGACTGCTGCTGGACTCGAGGATCCTGGCAGTGGCATAATCTACAGTTTGTGTTTTCAATGACTGTCAGCAAGTGCATTTGGAGTTATGTCAGCTGGAGGGTGGAAAGCAGGGCAGTGAAAATTCAGAGAAAATCAAAAGGGAGCCAGGGGAGAGAGGAGAGAGAGGGGAGGGACGAGGTGAGCAATGGAGTGCCAACTGGCGATGACTGCATCCTGATTGTGTTGACCACAGTGCCAAAGTGCCCTGGCATCCTGGGGAGCGGAACTCAATCGCCAGTCACAAATGGCAAAAATTGTGGCACCGAAAGCCGAGAGAGAGCGAGCCAGCCAACGGAATTGGAAATCTAAATGCACGGAAGTGTTGATAGGGGTTTTATTTCAATTTAATTGGTATCTTTCATGCTCCTGTGAATTCCTTCTCCTCCTCCTCCCGCTGCCTCCCAAAGCGCCAGAACAACTCGAATAAAAACTAATGGAGAAATCATCGTTTTATTTCCTATATTTTTGGGTATGGGTAAGAATACAAGAATGGATTGCCAGGCCATTAATCGAATATTTTATTATGAGGCAACTCTGCAGCAACATATCGATTACATTTCGACTGCATTCAAAACCCTGGTTATTTCTGTGCGGCCTGTCAACAATTGAAATTGCAAAAAGAAAGCTGCTTTCATCTGCACATACGCCCCCCGCCCCCCTTCACCTGTCCGCATCCTAATTTCCCCTCCACTCGCCTTTTGCCCCACAAAGCAGCAGAGCTGTCAACTGTTTGGCGATAAACAAAGGACCAAACAAATGAACAATTGTCACCTTCTCTCTCGTTGGCCTTCAACTTTCCATGGGTGGCGAAGGAGTGGGGCGGGGGGTGTAAATACCAGGGGTGCTTGCACCCCCCGCTTCTTGGATTATTTCAGATGAACGATAGAGCCCCACACACATTCATAGTACATATGTAGACCCAAACGCCTCCGTTCATCTGAAAGTGCGCCAAGTGGGCGGATTATAATGGCTGCACTGGGGAAAATCTTTAATCAAGAATATCTGTTTTTAATCTTCTTAGTCGAAATCAGTGTGATTATTTATTAATTCTTGATTATATGATTCGATTATATTACTGGAAAAATTCTAAAAAATATATAAATACCTAGAATACCTTCCCTAGACATTCTTATTTTATTGTTGATGGGTAATTTCTCTCAGTGCCTGCAGGTTGAGGGCTTTTGGCGTGCTTAAAGAGCTCAGTGCTGGAGATCCGGGGATCTCCCGGGTCGGACACGTTAAGTTGATTAATTGCAAATTTTAAGAAAACAAACTGCAAGTCAAGACAGCCACTGAAGGCAGCACTGAGAGAAATCGGCGAGGGTCTTCTGGCCATTTTGGGAGGCTTAAAGTTCGGGATTTTCCCGCAGCTTGCTGGAGTGAAAAGTGAAAATTGGAAAGTGGAAAAGGAGATGGCGATGGAGATCCAAAACGGGCGAGCAGCAGCCGTTGAGGCAGGCAAAATTAAATTAAGCAAATGCTTGGCAAACTGTCTGCCGCACACAAGCACACACTCACCAACACTCTCACACGCACACTGTGAAACAAAAGGAGGGTTTGCTAGTGTGAGTGAGTGGGGGAAATGGATTTTGGGTTTTTCTGAGGCTGAGTGAACGATTTGCTGGCCGTTTTTTCCTGTCACGCGCGCTTTGTTTGCCATTTTGAAAAATGCCCAATGCACACACATGCACACAGCCAGTTGGCCAAGAAGTAGGGGGCGGGGAGAGGGGGCGGTAGGAGTGGCAGGATGTGTGTGGGAGACTCACGTTCTGCTCATAACTGAAATTCAGGCTTTAAAGCTCAACGACTCCTGGCAGAAGGCGGCTTACAGCAACGGATAAACCAGACAATGTCCGACAGGACAGGCTGGCAGGACACTCTGGACACGGACACACACAGGACACACCCGATGTTGTTATTGCCGCTCATATTTACGTCACCAAAATGCTTAACCCGTTTATGCCATTAAAAGGATTTCACAGGCCGCTGAAGCCGAACCCAAATAGGAAATAGGAAAAGGAAGAGGCCCCAAACCTGCAGGACAATGGCCAAGCAAAATAAAGTAGGCAAAAGGGTAGAGACCGAGTTAGTTAGACGACGATGACGACGGCTCCAAAACGGGGGGCTTAATGAACGTGCCTCGCCACCGGCAATGGCCAACAAACATTTTACCAAAAAATAAGAAAAGCAGCAGAAGAAAACAGGAATTTTTCGCTGCTAAATTCCTTGTGACACATAAAATCGACAGAAAAGTTTGAAAGAGACGTGGCAGTAGGCATTCAGCGTAGTTGAACGCAGAATATCGATTTTACTTTCCACAAAATTGAATTCTGCATTGCGATTTGAGACCCTGGATGGTCATTCAATTATCGTTTTCCCCCATTTGCATATACTCCTTTTTGGTACTTATTCATGCACGTTTTTAGGAATAATTTTCCTATGACAATTAATCAATATAATAATTATCAATATTAAGGTATAAATTATTTTATAAAAAACTTTAAATTTAAAAAATAAGTTAACTGCCCAAAAAGCAGAAACTGCAAAGAATTATAACATATTTAAGCATAATAAAAATATAGCGAATATTCTTTGATTTATTTTTATTTGAATTAAAAGTAAAATACTTTGTTACTCTTTCTTTAAAGTTGAATCCATTTTGTTTACAAAAACAATCGTTTTATTTGCAATCAAGGCAATATAGAATATATTAATATATTTTCAAATATGCCTGCTGTTTTCTTTTTGGCATTCCTCCCTGACCTTCAAAGGGCATTCGTCACCCACCCCGCCTACCCCCCAGGAAAACCAATCCCCTTTCGGACCGCCCCTGTGATGTTAGCAACTATTTTTAGTGCCCAAGTTTCTTAATAAATTTCAAGCGTCGTTCTTTTATGATTATTTGAAAGTGGGCGGCTGGCTGGGGTTGGAGGAGAAGAAGATGTGGCAGGGGTTGCGATTGCGAGCGGCGGTGCTCACGAGTGTTTTTGTGGGTCCGTGTGTTGCGGAATGAAAAGTTCACCGACGTGGCACACAGCATGCACTTGGCCCTGGCGCGTGGCGAGTCAAATGAAAATGAAAATGAAAATGAAATCGGCATAAAACACGACAAGTGGAGGCCATTAAGCGGGAGCGAAATGGGGTGACCCGAAGCCAAAGAGCGGGACCAAAGTGCTCTGAAAGCAGACTGTGCGTGGCTCTTATGCGGGCTGTACCATATGTATACCCCTTATACCTCTCCTATATGAGGTACATATTCGCAAAATGGAAGTGGTAACGGAAATGCAATCGAAGTTTTTGAAAGCGGAAGGAATATAATGAAGGGCAGAATGAATGGAAAAGGGGCGGTTGAGAGCCATTGGGGCATCAATATCCAACCATTTTCCAGCTTCTTTTTTGCCCTGCGAAATCCCCTTTGATCAAAGGAAGGCGGCGACTCAAGGCGACTGTTCTCCACTCTCTCTATCTCTCACTTTCTTCGCCATTGCAATTACTAACCAATTTAGAGCTGCAAAGGGATGGAAAAACAACGTATTCACTTTGTCGCAGCACATTACTCATACGCCCCGTCATTAGCCACTTTCTTGGCTACTTTCCCTTTGCGGCATTTCTTTATCATTCTGTACTCGCACTCCCCTGTTGCCGCCTGCACTTCTTATTTATGTATTTGTTTATCTATTTCTCTTGCTTTGCTGCTTCCAGGATAAACAACTTTTTCCCCGTGTGTGGGGGTGTGCAAGTGCCTGATGATATTTTTCGGTCAATATCAATATGTGGCTCCCACCGCCCACCGAAAACACCTGCAAATGGAGGGCGGGGCTCTGCTCTGCTCCCATTTTTATCCAGGGTGCGCTGGCGAAAATATTTTCGCATACCAAAAATCCAAAGGCATGGTGCGGGGGGGCGCTCGGTTTCAGAGGGGCGGGAATGGAACTAAAAGCGCATGAAGCATAAATTTCGCATTAACGTAAAGCGCGAGGAAAAAAGGAGAAAAAAAAACGCGGAAAAGAGGAGGGCGGGGAGTGAAGCAGGGGGAGGGACGACAGCGACACAAAATATGCAATAATAATGCCAAAAATAAATACCAAAAATACACCAGCACACACACACACACCGCGCACCACACACACAACAATATCATCACGGGTTGCTGGAATAAAAGTAAATAAAAAGGATGCAGAGAAGAATGACTAAAGAGCGGGGTAGGGGGGTGGGGCGAAGAGGAAATGCAAAGCACAAGCTGCCTAGATTACTCATGCGCCCCGTGTGCTCCGTCGCACAGAAGCAGCAGGACTAGAAAGGGTTTTCGGGGAAAGTGAAGGGGAGTGAAAGTGAAGAAAGTCGCGGCCAAAGGGGCGGGGAAAGCGGACAGCTTAGCGACAGTGATGCCAACTAAGGTAATACAGAAACTATTTGATAGAAAAGCTTAAAGTGCCAGCATAATTTACTCAAAATGAACTTCTGATTTAATAGGAATTTTTTAGGATTTTCAGTTGAATAAAATCTTCAAATATTCATAAAAAATAACTAATAATCTGGGGCCCTTTCTTAGTAACTAGATTCATGAATTAAGAATATAAAAATATATAAAAAATATTTTAACCATTACTTCTTATGTTTTTTTACTTATTTACCTACTGAGTTCACCATTTATATTTTAGATTAGATCCCAAAAATTATTTGCATGTGGGATCCTTTTCCGTACATCTTAGGGCACTCGCTTGTCCTGCAGAATGACCTTTGGCAGCAGCCCCTTGGCAATCGCACTTCCCACTTTTCGGGCTCTTGTTATTGTCTTGCCTTTTGCGGAGGGGCCAGCCATGTTCCGCCATCGCTGTTCTTGATAGTTTTTGGAGCGCATTACACACACACACACACTGGCCCGGATATATTTATGTAAGTGTATGCAGGTCCCAGTGCGATCCTGTATTCTGTATTCCGTGTTCCGTATTCCGTGTGTGAGCGTGTGTGAGTTTATGGACATATGCAGTCGGCGCTTAGGCAAATCCGTGTATGCATGTGAATATTTCCCGCCGCTTGTTGACGTTGCCACAGTTGCTGAGAAGCTGACGCAGAATCTGCAGCCGAAGCTGAAGCAGAAGCAGAAGCTGATGATGTGGTCTCGTTTGGAGGTTCCTGCTGCTGCTTCTGCTGGATTCACCCGACTTTGCCCACTGCTAACAACGTTTGACAAACAACAACAGAGGCAAGCCACCGCTTCGTACTTATAAGCTGTCTTCCAGCGGCAGAGACTACGAGGAAAATTCTGCCACTACTCCGTGCTCGGCAGCCTGATACGCTTATGTTTAAGTTGGCAAATAACACGCTTTTTATGTGCTGATATCATTATAAATGTGCTGCAAATAATACACTCAAAGTGAAGGTGCGCAGACATCAGCAAAACATTATCATAGTCCTGCGCCAGGATCCCCGGCTGCCAGGATCCCAGTCCCGGGATCCAACGTCATGTGTAATATGTGTTTTTGTGCTGGCTGACTTTGTGTCACACACACACACACACACACGTGGGCGACGACACAAGCGGGGCAAAAAGTCCTTGCAATATTGTTTCGCCTTGTTTCAACATCGTTAGCAGGATGAAACGGCAAGTTGGTTGGCTGCTATAAAATGCGGTGCCTTTAATTGGTATCTAATAAAACATTCTATTCAATTTAATGACCAAGTTAAATAAACTATTTTGGAAGCATTTAAATTTGACTTCCTTGAACGCGAATTCTTTAGTTTTTACTTATTTTCAACTCTCGCTGCTTTAACTGTTACCTAAAAATAACGCGTATTCTTTAGTTTTCACTTATTTTTAGCTCTTGAGACTTGTTAATAAGTTTCCCTTTCCGATGAGAGCAACTTCTCCAGCTGGCTATACGTATTCCTGAACCATATATCTCCTCCATCGTTTGCTCTCATTCATCAGTCACTACTTGACTCCAGTCAATTGCTGCGGTGCCCCACTTTATTCGCCTCGCGTTTTCTCATTTTCAAACGTTTCGCGCGTGTTTATGGCCGCTGTCGCGTTTTTAAACGCGTCATTTGCCAAATAGCATGTGGCATATGGCGAATGGCATACAGTATCTGTTCCCAGAGCCGGCTGCTTAGTGCAGTGCCAGTGCCAACTAAATGCGACATGTACGAGGAGTAATGAGTGCAACCCCCTCTGCCACTGCCCACCCCCCTTTGACGACGACCCTGTGCTGTGTGTGCGCACGAATTATTGCCTACTTTTTGGGGCCAGGACAACTTTTGCGGTGCGAGGACAACTTTAATCACTTTGCAGTCTGATTTGTGTGCTCCTGGCGTCGTCACTCGGCATAGCAGCGCATATTGTCGACCGGCCACAGGTCACAAATAAACAAAGCTCCAGATGGGGTTAATGCCCCCCCGGCAACCCCCTTGAACCCACTGAAAGCCCTGCAAAATGCAAATGTAAAATGTAAGTGGTACTCCTGGTGCGAGCGTATTACATGTGCCTGTTAAGTAGTTAACGCTGTTATTGTTGTTTGTTGCTTACATTTTGGCTTCTAATGCGTTCATTGGCAGGAGGTCTGCGGGGAGGAGGGGTGTGCTTTGCCAGCAAGGAGCAGGCAGCAAGCAGCAAGCAGTAGAGCATCCAAGCAACCAGACAAACAACAGTTTTGCATTAGTATGCGACTCATTTCGGCCTTGTCGCCTTTTGGCTTGGCCTTTGCTGCACTGTCGCTGTTGCCACTATTATTATTGCTGCTGTTGGCCCAGACATTTTTGTTAATTTAATAGCAACGTCGACCCAAAAACTTGACTGCAACCAAATTAACAACGTGAACTACTAGGCTACTAAGTACACCAGTCGGTTAAGGGATACTCTAAGATATAATATAAGATATAATATTATTTTAACAGTTTCCTTTTAAGGTAAGACTAAATTTATATATATATTAATGGATTTTTAAAGTATTTTAGTCTTTATATCTTATATTATATTTATATTTTATATCTTTAATATTTTAATATCAGAATAATATTTTAATATCAGAATAATATTTTAATATAATTAGCTTATGATATGGTAGTATATATAGTATGTATTAAAAAACAGTTTCCTTGTTCAAGTAAGATTATTTTTTTATACTTTTTTAAGGATTATATAAACTATTTACCAAGCTAAGAAAAAATTATATAAAGTGTTCCTAAATATGTTTTTGAGCTCACTCGATTAGGTGATCGGAAGAGACACATAGACACTAGGCTTCTGATATCCAGAGCAAATAAAGAACACCCCACTTTGGACCCTCGGCAGCCCCTTATTACATATGCTTTTTGCTGACAGAACCCCTAAAACTGGTTGTTCTTGTTGCTATTAAAACGCAATTTTAATTTTGCGCCAGCATTAAGCACACATCAGAGCTTCCATGTGTGCGTGTGTGTGTGTGTCTTAGGCGGCCTTGACTCTTTTTGTTGTGTGCCAGCTTGTGCTACGCCCCCCTCCGAACAGGGACGGTGGCGGGGAGAGGGGGCGGCGCAAAAGGGGCAAAATATGCCGCATTTATGTGAAGAACATTTGAAAAATTTTACGGCATCTAAAAAAAGACATGGAAACGGAAAACACAGAAAACGAAGATGGAAAATTATGCGAGCAGAACACTGTTAAGCTGCAGATGCCGCGTGGCAGGAAGATGTTCATGTTAAGAAATATTTAAGCCCCGAATTTTGACGCGTGCCAAGAAAATGAAGCACAGGAATGAAGGGCGCCAAAGAAAACGAAGGAATATACATATATATAGGTATATAAAAGTGGGAAAAAAAATGAAAGGAAACCGAGAACATGAACATTAATTAAGGTATACGAGTTGATTGTAAGGCGAGTGGAGAAGATGGAATCCGGTAAAGGATTCGCCCAGGGATCGGCCGAAAAAAGAGAAGCTGAAAAAATGCCTGCAACTCGAGCCGAGTTGTACAAGTTTTCGGAATGAAATGTGACAGCTCCATCACCATTGGAGCCGCGAGGAGCGCGAGGACCGGGGTTAATTACATAATAACCTTTGAAATGTAATTAAGCGCAGACACCGCACGCACATGTGTGAGTGTGTTTAGTATTTATGTGTGTGTGTGTGTGTCGGGTGTGCCGAAATGAGCAGCAACAATGGAAGGCGCAAAACCCAGAGCGTCGCATGAATAATGCATCGATACATGTATATGCCATATATATGCGTCTACATACATATATATATGCGACCAAAGTATCGGTGACTGGGCATATTGTCATAAGTGCTCATGTCATAATGCCAACGGCACCGCAGAAACGCAGAATCGCAGAACGGCCTTGACAATACCGAACCACCCACCGCCAGCGAATGCCACCCAGGCCGTGACCCCGTGATCCCACTTCAAGTTAATGACGGAAATTGATGAGCTGCGACTAATTTGGTTAGCCGGCAGCGGTTTTAGTTGCCTCAATGAATAACAAGCAAATGAGATTCCCAATTCAGTTGCCAAGTATCCCATTACTCAGACATTTGGGCGGCCGGGAATCGAATCGCATGGCTAAGCACTGCGGCTGTGGCCAGTAATCCGCTGAGGAATTAGTGGCAGCCGCACAAACGTAATTTACTTATTTCTATATTCAATTTTTGTCTCGACTTTTGAATCTTGGGACTCGAATAATACAAACTCAAAGTACTGTGGTGTAAAAAATGCCGAACTTAAATGAGTGTAAGTATCTATTAAAATTATTCATTTAAATAATGACCATTAGAGAGCCACAAACTTTAAAATCTTCTGATTCAAACTGTGATTATGAATATTGAACTGCCCTATTACTTTTTTCTACCCTTTGCACTATGTAATATGCTCCTTAGCCACCATTACATTCCATATATGCAACCGTGGGGGAACTTAATCAGTTGCTATCCACCGGCAGATTCAATTCCGGAATAAAATACTTTCCCATGAGGTGGCTGGTATCTGCGCCATTTAAACGCCCTGCGGCCGCAACTACTGGCATTCCACATCGCTCATACGCCGTGTGGTGTGCGGCGGCAATCAACCTGCAAGTTGCCAGCCTAATGTTTAATTAAACAGCTCACCGTCTGACTCGCAGGATAAGCGAGTCCTTGCTGGCTCGCTGACTCGTCGCCTTGTTGCCTCGTTGGCTCTTTCGCCGCCGAACGGATAACAACGCGGATAAAAAGGCCTTCCTGAAGGAGACTGGGTGAGTGGGTGGTGAGTGGGTGGTTAGGGTGGATGGGTGGCTAAGGGTGGCCAAGGGAGACTGAGAAGGACGTCCTCCGTATCTCTCTCGTCCGCTTGTTTGTTGATTTTGTTGTTGTCAGCACGTTTGCGCTGCGTTTGTAGCGTTCGCCACCGCGCTGTCACGGCTGCTGCACTTATCAGCAGCAGCTGCTGCGCCGACAGCGGCGGAGGCGAGCGTCCCGTCCCGCCTCGCGTAAATATGCCGCGCAAATATAGCGGAAGGAAGCAGATTAACACGGCAACCAGATACCAATAACTACAGCCACACCACGCCAGTGGCACGAGCAGCGAAAACAAAAGCAATCGATGGTGGCTCCAAGCCACCGCAGCCATCCCATCCCATCCCATTCAGCCCACAGCTCGAGTACACTGACGAAAAATTCTGGGCTAAATTATACAAATTTAACAAGTATGAATCACTAAAGAAAATATATTTTAATTTAAATAATTCGATTAATTTAGGTCAATAATAATGTTATTAAATATCTGTAACTTTTCAGTGAGAAAAAATATACTTAAAGATATAAAAGGTTTTCTAAGTAGCCCCTATAAACTAAATAACATTTTTTAAATTTAATTATTCTACAAAATTCAAAATTTTCTTTTATATTTAAGTATACATTTTTTTCTTCAGTGCAGCCCTGCGCTTTTGCCGTGCTCCTTGTTCATTCGAATCCTTCGCTTGGCTCGCTGCTTTTTTCCGTGTCTTCGTTTGGCTGCACCCACACACTCACACCCACTCACGCACACATGGCCAGATAGCGCTGTATTTTTTGTCATTGATTTCAGTTTATCTCCCCCCACCCCCCTCCCTCCTCGTGGGATGGGGGGGGGGGGGTGGAGTATTGCGTGTGTTCGGTTTAAACTGTTCAGCACACTTTTGTGGGCGAGCGACTTTTGAGAAGGAAATTTCATTTCATTTAATTGCCGCCCGCGATTTAATTCGAACTCATTTCCAATCACGCACACGCCAAGGGGGCGGCGGCTGTCCGAGGGGGGCGTGGCCTGTCGCCGCACGCAACTGCAACTCACATGTCCCCCGGAGGTCCCTTCTCACTTGCCTTCGTCCCCTCGCAGTGATGTGAAATGTACTCCCTTTTGTTTGCCTTAATAAATAGTTGATAAGCGTGACTTATGGGTAATACCTTTCGCATTGGATCATATACTCGCATATTTGACAACAAATGGGAGCGTGAATTCTTCAGGAATTCTTTATATACTCGCAAAATTTGACAACTAACGGTAGCGTGAATTCTTCAGGAACCTTTATCGTTGGTTTGAAACATATTCTTTTGCTGATCAAAAAAATTGCATAAAGTCTAATTTTGCAGAACAGTGTAATCAGTTCAGACTTTAATAACACTTTCGGTAAATATTTGCAAAAGTTTGTTTGTTTTTACTTTGAACTCTTGATTCACAGGCTTAATTTTAAGTGAACTCCATTAATTGCACGGCAAATTGAAATGCAACATTAAATTAAAAAGCCAATTCTGGCTTAACTTAATTAAAGGCGTACTTTTATTACTCCGAATTCAAACCCAAATGTCACCAGAACAGTGAAAGCCATGGGGAAATCGGGGAAAAGGCACATTAGTTTGGCCTGACAACATCATTAATCCGCGACTCCGTTAAGCCAGCAGAAACGCACACAAAACTTACAATAAATAAACGCCAACGAAAGCCAGTTTTCAACGTGGCCGTAATGAGTGTTTCCGTTTCTGACTCTGATTCTGATTCGCATTCCGCATGGGATTCCCCCAATGGGTTCGTCCGCTGGCCGGCGAACATGCAAATCAAATTGAAAATTGGCCCAGCATTGGATGAGCATTCGATTCGCCGGCGCATAATTATTTTGCATTAAATTCCCCAGCAACTCGTTCGTGTGTGTGCATTGGTGGCAATAATTTGCGAAAACAGCCAGCTACAAATGCCATTAAATGGACAAAAAGCGCAAAAATAAGGCACATGGGAGGGGGAGGGGGTACGATGGCGATGGCCAGAATCTGTGCTGGGAATCAATGTAATGAACGGCCACCACAGAGGGAAAGCAAATTGAATGCATCCGGCACACGGAGAAAAATACATATTTGATATAGCAAATGAAAGTGACTTAAAAAATATAAATACGCAAAATAAAAATAAATTTTTGTCTCGTTGCGAATTTAAACTCATTTAAAAAGGTGTCCGAAAGTATGCCATAAAATATTCGAAATTCCGTATTCAAAATCGTTTTAAAAAGTGCCAGAAAGTATGCAATAATATATTTCAAACTCCGTATTCCAAAGGCTTCCATCCGATAGAGGAAGTTCTTTGTTCCTGTTCTGTGATATTTTCCTCAGTGCATCCACGCACAGGCACACTAACTGAGCTTTAACTACCTGCCAAAGGATAAACCAGTCCCGTCGATTAGGGATTACTTTAATTGTTTCAATCAATGTTGCATACTTTCGGGGGAATCAACTAGCTGCAAAGTTTGCGCTGCGCCACTGCCACTGCCACTGCCACTACCACTACTGTTTACAACTTTCAGTTAAACTTTACTTAGCAATTACCCCTCCATTCTGCCAGGGAACACTTGTATCCGTCCCTCTTTCTGTTGCCACTGACGTCTCCCTCTGTCTCCCTCCGCCATTTTGCACTGACAGTTGTCTTCGCCTGATGAGCAAACAAACATGGAGCCCATCCGCTCATCCGCCCATTCCTGCCCATCTGCCATGAATATGCAAAAAAGGGACGAGGGACAAGGACACTCTTGGTGGGCGGGTGATTGCGGAAGGGGGCGTGGCAGAGGCATAACTAGCGTTTAACATTAATAAAAATTTGTAGTCAGCAGGTGGCTTGAAAATACAAAATACAAAGTAAAAAAAAAGAAGGCAGAAAAAAAGTGTCTCGCATTAAATGTAATTAAAATCAGTTGCAGCACAATGGGCGGAGGAGGACAGTTAGGGGCGTGGCAGCTGCTAACGATGCCCCCGCGAAATGAAGTGAAAATGTTTGTTGAATATTTCGCTGCATAATTCCGGGCGCTCGGGCGAAACGGAAATGGCGAAAAGGTAAAGAACAAAAGCTCACACAGACACTGCTACATGCTGGTGGACACACACACACAGACACACACATACACATGCAAATAGATTATACGTACAGCAGCGGCGAACTCCCCGTATTTGCCCTTTGCTAAGTTTCCACTGATTGTGTGCCGTCTCTATCATTTTTTATTTTATCTTATATTTTTATTTAATTTTTTCCCTCCTTTACTTGTACTCCTCCTTCTGCTTCTGCTTTCTCGACTGCATTTTGTGCTGAGTTTAGAATTTAATTAAATATGCTGGCGGCTGCCGCTGGCCTCCGGCTTCCAGCTTCCTTCTTTAATCGCCGCCTAACCACAGCGGCGGCCAACAAGTGTCAGGCCACCACCGCCGCACCACCCCCACCCACTCGTTTGAGACACCCACCCTTGGACCCCCTTTTCATTCGGGAAATTACAAGCCAAAACGTGAATAATTAAGCGGCAAGAGCATTTCCTGAGGCTGCCAACCTGGCCCAGAATGCCAGAAGGAGTGGAGAAAGCTGGAGAAAGGAGCTGCAAGACGGAAGGGGGCGGAAGGCGGCGAAAGAGGACACGAGAAACACCCACTAATGCGTTGATAATTATTAAACGGCAACGGGCAACAAAAAAAATGTAAAAAAAAGGAAGGCTAACGAAGGCTTTTATACCCTTGCATATTTTTCCCCAAAAAAAACTAGACATTATCATCGAGCAACTTTAAGCGAGATTTGCCATGAATATATTTTTAAGATTTTAAGTGAAATATTTATTTTAGAATTTTGTAAGCACAATAGTATTCTTTAGAACTTAACTATAAAACGAATTATTGCCGACCTTCTTTTTTAGCTTTTTTCAGACATAAAGGGTTGTTTCATATTTGGACAATTAGTTCCATTTTTATAGCAAAAAAATGACTTTTTTATTGGCGGAAAATAAAGCTTTCAATTTTTAAAACGGCGAACTGTTCTGAGCAGATAACAAACTGATAATTAATATTAGTGCACTCTCCGGCTGATTTGGGAAAATTAAAAAATTCTCAAATTTTCGATTTTTTTGTAAGGAGTTGTATCACAATTTTTTGCAAAAAATTTCAAAAAAATAAAATTTTTTGCCTGAAATGCCAAGTTGTAGGAAATTTAACTACGAGTTCGGGAAGGTATGCCATTCAATATTTGGACAACTAGTTTCATTTTTATAGCCAAAATACTTGGCCGAAAATGAAGGTTTCAATTTTTGGCAAAAATCTGATTTTTCGCAAAACTTGTTTTTGCTCTAATTTTTGCAAAAATGGTCCGATATTAAAACGGCAAACTGTTCTGAGCAGATAACAACCTGAAAATTAACATTAGTGCACTCTCCGGCTGATTTGGGAAAATTAAAATTTTTTCAAATTGCCGATTTTTTTTTAAGGGGTTGTATCACAATTTTTTGCGAAAATTTTCAAAAAAATAAAAATTTTGCCTGAAATGCCAAGTTGTAGGAAATTTAACTACGAGTTCGGGAAGGTATGCCGTTCCATATTTGGACAACTAGTTTCATTTTTATAGCCAAAATACTTGGCCGAAAATGAAGGTTTCAATTTTTGGCAAAAATCTGATTTTTCGCAAAACTTGTTTTTGCTCTAATTTTTGCAAAAATGGTCCGATATTAAAACGGCAAACTGTTCTGAGCAGATAACAACCTGAAAATTAACATTAGTGCACTCTCCGGCTGATTTGGGAAAATTAAAATTTTTTCAAATTTTCGATTTTTTTTAAAGGGGTTGTATCACAATTTTTTGCGAAAATTTTCAAAAAAATAAAATTTTTTGCCTGAAATGCCAAGTTGTAGGAAATTTAACTACGAGTTCGGGAAGGTATGCCGTTCCATATTTGGACAACTAGTTTCATTTTTATAGCCAAAATACTTGGCCGAAAATGAAGGTTTCAATTTTTGGCAAAAATCTGATTTTTCGCAAAACTTGTTTTTGCTCTAATTTTTGCAAAAATGGTCCGATATTAAAACGGCAAACTGTTCTGAGCAGATAACAACCTGAAAATTAACATTAGTGCACTCTCCGGCTGATTTGGGAAAATTAAATTTTTTTCAAATTTTCGATTTTTTTTAAAGGGGTTGTATCACAATTTTTTGCGAAAATTTTCAAAAAAATAAAATTTTTTGCCTGAAATGCCAAGTTGTAGGAAATTTAACTACGAGTTCGGGAAGTTATGCCGTTCCATATTTGGACAACTAGTTTCATTTTTATAGCCAAAATACTTGGCCGAAAATGAAGGTTTCAATTTTTGGCCAAAATCTGATTTTTCGCAAAACTTGTTTTTGCTCTAATTTTTCAAAAATGGTCCGATATTAAAACGGCAAACTGTTATGAGCAGATAAGAACCTGATAATTAATATTAGTGCTTTCTCCGGATTATTTGGGAAAATTTAAAATTTTTCAAATTTTCGATTTTTTTGTAAGGGGTTGTATCACAATTTTTTGCGAAAATTTTCAAAAAAATAAAAATTTTAACCTGAAATGCCAAGTTGTAGGAAATTTAACTACGAGTTCGGGAAGGTATGCCATTCAATATTTGGACGACTATTTCCATTGTTTTTGCCAAAATACAGATTTTTTGTTGTGCGGAAAATGAGGATCTGGAAATGGTTTTTCAATCAACCAAAGAAAGCCTTTCACCCGAGACGTCACCATCTAGGTATTACCAAGCAGACTACGGTATTACTTGTATAAAAATGAATAAACAAAAATAGGGGCCACAGAAAATTGAAAGTAAAAATAAACACGAATGCGTCGATTGTTTAACTTTGGCTTCATTTTTCCCTTTTTTTCCGTTGGTTCACACTACTTACGCTGCGAGCGGGTCCCCGAGAACCGGGAATCGTAAATATTTTATTAGTCGAATTACGGCAAAGGCCACGAGGCCCAAGAAACGAAAACAGACGCCAAAGCCGCCAAGGGCCGCAAATATCACGCACGGAATCCAATGGCAATGGGAGTAGAAAGAAAGTGGTAATCGGATGGTGATGGCGGGTTAAGTCGAGGCGGTCGACGTGAATGGGATGTTTTTAAAGTTGCCACATAAATATTTCCAAATTTGCCCAGCTATTGCTATTTAACCACAGACGGAAACGGAAACCAATTCGAGCAAACGTGTTCTAAAATGGTTGTAAAAATCATTTACGGAAATACCAATACTTAATAATGTTTTCTTAATTTATTTAAAGTTTAAAGTTATTTTTGAAATTTCCAATTTGCTATTAACAAATTTCAAGGGGAAATGCAACATATTTCTCCCTTGATAACGAAATATCTTTTGAAATCGCTCAATATGCTTCTACTTCCGGGATCCTCCATTGACATATTCTCTTCGCATTTGTTCCTCTCATTTGAAACTATCGAACGCTGTGTGAAAGCATCTATCCATCGCCATCTATCCATCCATCCGTCCGAGTATCTTTTGTTAAGCTTCGCTTCTCCCCCCCATTTTGTTGATGGTCAAGGGTTTGTTTTGCATTTTTTGTGTGCTTTTTTTGGACTGTGATACATGCACATGACGATTTATTAAAACTGACAACGCAGAAAGTGTGGGTTCGATGTTGTGCCAGGGTGATGTTGCTGCTGTTGCTGTTGCTGTTGCTGCCAGCCGTTTGTTTTGATTGTTTAAAGCATGTTTAGGGTGACAACAGATCGAGGGACACAGAAACAACGAGCCGGAGAGCCAGCCAGAGATGCCGAGAACTGTCAGAGCCGGTTGGGAGCCACAGCGGAAAGTGGAAATTGTCAAACATGCCATGGTCAACATCAACAGCCAAACAACCAAAAAGAATGCGAAGCAAAAATGCTTCAGCTGTCTGTGATGCTTAAAATTGAACTATGGCAGAGGGGGGTGGGGGCACGGAATACCGAATACCGAATACAGAGTGCAGGACACAGAGGATGGAGGATGTTTGCAGGACATGACAGGCCATAATCCCGTCCCCGGAGATCCTGCGAAGGACGAGAGCAACAAGTAAAAAGGTTAAAGGTCTCCCATCTTGAAGCAACTCCCACCCATTGCATCAAAGTTCTCAGTTCTCAGCTTCCCTGCCTCATATCGCCATGGAATTTTCCCTTTTCTCTGTGTGTTGTTTTTTCAATAGCATGACAACAAGCACAACTGGCGACCAAATGCACTTAATGCACCATGCCACATCCATGCCATCCTGCCCCATACCATGCCATACCATACCATCATAATCCGCGCTGAAAATCTCTTGACATTTATGATGAACGATTTACCACGCCATTGCAAATTAAAGCAAAACAACGGATCGGATCCCATTGCCGGGCTCCAAAATCGAATAAAGCACTCCGACAATCATCGGCATGGCGCTGCCACGCCCTATGCCATTTGTTTTTATGCACAGCTTGTTTTTGGCCATCGCTCACCCACCCACATTATATATATCCTGTGATCTGACAGCTAAGGGAGTATTGTGTTTGAGAAAAGCCAAAGAAATGGTTCTTCTAAATTAAAAATCTTTAGAAAATATATTAAATATACCATCTTATAATTCAATTTTTATATATTATTAAATTTAAATCCTGAACCAGGCATCTAAAAGTTTATAGCCAGCCTTCATACGAGGTAGCTGAAAGTCGTGCCGCTTCCACATTGACTTCTTGCCTCTCCTTTTTCTGGCAACTGCAACATCAACAAGCGAACAAGCAAAAGCGAGTCCCAAAACTGCAAGTGAGGGAGAGGCGGCGGCGGCCAGAACAAGTGCATCATCCGGAAAGCAAAGCAAATGCCCCATAAAACAAATGTGCAAATAAAAATGTTTATAAACAGCGTCGACTGCGGAGAGCACTTCACAATTTTCGGGATGTGCGCGACAGCGATTCACTTTCAAGGGGTTTGAGGCGAAGATGGGAAAGAGTTTTGGTTGGATGGAGCGGGATGGGATTGGATTGGATGGGATGGAATGGGATTGGTTTGGGTTCGATGCGAAACTCTCGCGGGAAAACGAAGATTTCGAGGAAGCCGGAGCAACAGGATAAGCTGGTGATCCAAGCGAGAAGGTCACAAATGAAGTCAACAAAATCAGGTCCAATTCTGAGAAGCCAAGGGGATGTAGGAAGAAAGAAAGGAGAAGGAAGGCCTTCAAACTTCATAAAGAAAAGGTTTGTCAAATTAAAGAGAAGGAAAATAGAAACGTACTAATGATTCCAAAGTTAAATTATTGCAAAAAATCTAAATAAAATCTTTACTAGGATTTTGAAAACTCCTAAAAGGAGTGTCTAAAAGTATGCTACAGTATTTTTGATTTATTTTTCACTACATACTTTTAGGCGCTTTAACAGGTGAGTAAATACCCTATTGATTAAATCTTGGATTGATGTGCAGCGCAACCTTAATTTTTGTGCTGCAATTGAAATCATCCATTTGCATTTTCGACCGCCCCGAAAGTCAGGATACTGGAATAATTGCCTCATAGCCGCAGTGTGCCCAGAAATGGCTCCATTGACATAGCGGCCAACCTCGTTCCTCCCACAAAAACTCAATCAGATTTCTGTTGGCTGATAAAGTGACCAAAAAGTGTCTTTGATTTACATTGGCTATGTGTGTGTGTCAAGGGGAGGCGTTGGGGAAGGGAGAGGAACGTCAGAATGTCTGACCTTGCCACAATTTCGGTGGTGTGTGGCGGTTTGGGGTAGGCGTGGCAGGCCATGAGCACTGGCGATTATAAATGACTCGCCTCATCCTCCAGAATCAGAGGCAGAACCCAAACCCGAACCGAACCGAAGCCTCCCCCTTTGCGCTGTCCCTGTCTCTGCGATGGCCTTGAAGTATGCTACACAAAATGTTCGCACATAATTAAGTGCTTTCAACTATGGCAGCCGCAGCTGTTGCCATCCTAGAGTCCTAGCGAGTCCTGCAGTCCAAAAGTCCGAGCTTCCGAGCGTCCAAGCATCCTCATCACTGTCGACAAGTATCGCATGCGAGTGTTTGTGTGTTAGAAAGCAATTTTTTTATTAAACAGCCGAGCAGCGGCCGCATGTGGCATCTGGCAACTCATACTCATACTCATACTCATACTCGCACTCATGGCTTTGAAGCTGCTCAAGTGGCCAGCGAAAATGAACTGGCCAAAAGCCGAACTGGTCAGCGGCATGACTGGCGCTTTGATTGCCTCCCAAAAAAGAGCACCAACTTTGGAGGGGGTTTCTGAATATAGTTGCGTCAACTTAATGGCTTATTTTAAGTGTGGGAAAATTTTAAACGTGCTAATAATTATACAATTTGTTCTAGAAAATTATCTCAAATTTTATTCATTTTGAGAAAATATTCGCAAGAATACTGAGTTTTTAATTCCTTTTTTTTAACATGTTAGATATTATATCTAGATAATATTGTAGATTTTTTAAATATTTCCTAATATAAACTTTACAAGCCTCAGTAGCTCAGAAAGCTATTGCAAATAAATCCAGGACACATGACGGCCGCTTACATCTTGAGTGGGAAAATCATGACCTAATAATGGCCTCTTCTCCATGTACTTGCTGGCCAGAGAAGCGGTTCCATGGGGCAACAGTATTCGGAAGCGGAAATGAAGGCATCCATTATGTATACCCTAACAGAGGGCACAATGGCCGAGGCATTTGTCAATGCAACTGGGCTCACAAAAAGGCAGAGAGTCTGAGAGTTCGAGTCCGGATTCGAGGGCCAGAGGTTAGAAGGTTAGAGGGCCAGAAGTCCAGAAGTGGCTGCATTGTGGCGCCCTGCATTGTTGTCTTTTCACCTTTGCGAGAACGGCTCAAAAGCGGATCTTTGATTCCCTTGCATTCCTATTCCCATTCCAGGACATTCCCTCGATTCAAAGTCAACGATTCCTGTGCATTCCTGTGTCCGACTCCTTTGACTTGTAGAGGGTATGCCCGTCTTCGCCTTTGACAACTTCGCTGTGAGATTTCTGCCAGCTACTCGACCATTTTTCCTGTTAATAATATTCAAATATAATGCAAACAATGTGCCAGAAAGTCGACGCAAAGTTGTCGCTTCACTTAAGGCGGGCCATGCCCCCCTCGCCCACCGCCTTCTTCCGGCCAGAAGAGACCAACATAGCCTCATAGTTTTCACTCAACTGTTTGCATTAATTTGATTCCTTTTTGGCCGCTCGTTTTGTATTGTAATATCCGGCCGCTTTGGCCGCGCTTCCTGGCCGAAAAGGAGGCGTTCATTTTTTATTCAGCACACTTTGGCCAACAGTCGACTACTTTGCTGCTGTGCTGTGCTGTGCGATTTCAGCCAACTTTATGCAGCTCTTTGTTTGCATTTTCCAACTCATTAAGAGTAATTCGCTTTTGCTCTTCGTTATGTATTTTCCGAGCTCCGCTTTTTTTTTTCTTCTCAATTTGTTTTGCGTTTTTCAGCGGCGTGTTGAAGGTGCTCGAGTGGAAATTAAACACGCCGCCAGTACGCCCACCTGGCCGGCCACCCACCGCCCATTCTCCGACCTGGCCTAAATATTTATGGGCGTCGGCCGGCGGGCCTAAATAATGGCCAGAACTGAAGAGGATGGCCGGCCGGACTGGCCTGGACTTTAGTTAATTAATCATCGCATGAAAAATCACTGTATCAGTGGTCGGCAACAGAATCGGTATGTGGATGTGGACTGTCCAGAGTGTCGAGAGTGTGTAACTGGATGCGCAACTAAACCAGAACCGCAGCTGAAGCCCCGACTCCTTGGACCGGGGACAGCCTAAGCGAGCCCATAAATAAAGTGACACACACACACTTTCCGCTGGCGCCTCGGTGGGGCGGGGCGGGGGTAGGGGTGAAAATTACGCACGAGATTGTTGAACAAGCCAACAAACAAGGACGACGACGACGACGACAGCAATGTGGTCAAAACAAAGCTAGAAAAAAAAAAAAGTGGGGAAAAAGCTGGAAAAAGCGGGAATGTGACATGAACAACAAGGCGACTGCTGGCTGCCCACTAAGTATGCGCAAGTAAGCGATAGCCTATGAAGAGTGGCAGACGGGTCCTGAAAAGGGCGGGGGGCGGTATCCCAGATAAACCCGTAACAGGCATAGATATAGCCCAAGGCACAGTGGTCAGAAAGTCCCAAATAATTGCACAATTAATCCAGCGCCCTTGCACTTACAAAACTGCACAACTGCGGTAAGTAAACTCAATTGATCGTTAAATGTAATCACTTAAAATGTCCAAACCAAATTGGTAAAAAAAAAATGCTGTGAAAATTATAAATGATTTTCACAAATGGCCAGAAAAGATAGTCAAGACTGAATAAAAATCGATTAAATCGCTGCTTTCATGCATTTCATTGCTAAATACGTAAAAATATATGAATACATTTTCGGTCAGCCGGATATTGACAGCAAAAAAAAGCAATAATTTTTTCAAGAGAGCCATTGGTAAATATTATTTGTGTACCCAACGCATAATGGAAATGCCAATATAAGTGCTAAAAAGTAAAGATGATAAATGTAAGCTGCGAATTGGATTTATGTTTTTAAATGCTCAATCCTTTTTTTCGCTCAAAATTTCGTTTAAATCGGTAAATTGATTGTAAAAGCCTGTAAAAATGAGTGAAAATTTGGAGAGACAAAGGAAAAATCTGTATCTAGCTATAACCTACACTATATTAGGATTATTTGGTGCAAATATTAGAAATATTTCTTTAGATTTCAGAGCCTTAGTAAGCAAATCTTTTCACTAGATGAAGAAATCGCCCCACTGTGCCGCGTCCGCAGCGAAGAGGACATCGAGAACGGACAGGCCCCGCAAAGCATGCAACAATTTGTGGCACTTGAAACGCAAGTCGCCCCCAAACGCTTGACGGCTGACGGAAGTCCGTTAGCGTGGCCAAAAACTAATGCTAATGTATGTGTGAGCAAGTGTGTAAGTCCTGCGGCCATCTCCCCTCCCCTCTCCTCCCTCTCCCCACCGGAGAGTAAATATCCCTGTGCTGAAGCAGAATGTTGGAATAAAATAAATAATCATAAAATAGAAATAAAATGACAAATTATTTCCGTTTCCGTTGAGCGAACTTAGAGGCGTGGCTTCGCCTCGGTCGAGGTGATGTTGCTGTGTGTGTGGGTGTGTGTTTCCCACCAACTGGATCGGGTTTTCTGGCTCGAACGGACGGCTGGAATCCTATGTTCTAGCTGCCTCGTACAGGAAAGAACTGTAACGAACGAAGCCAAACGAAACGAAACGAAAGGAAAGGAAAACGTGAGCGAGGGCCTAGAAAGCGAAGGGCGAAACTTGGCTAATATATGCAGCTGCCAGTTGCCAGTTGCCAGTTACGTCCGCCCTCGCAGGACCCAGATGATCCTGGCAGCTTGTGTGACAGGAACAGTGGCAAAGGCAGCAGCAGCAGAAGCAGCAGCAGCAGCAGCACCGAGTGCATAATGTACTTAATGCGCCCCTGGTTTCCTTTGCCACTGGCATAAGTAATTGGCCTTTCGGTTTTCCCTTAACCGCTCGTTTTGTCAGCACAGTTGTACATGTTGAGGAACATGTGCCGTATACGTGATACTCGGTACGCACTGCTCTAGGCTTTTTTTTTGCCCCTTTGCCTCTGAGGTCTAGGCCCTTTCAATCGATAAACGAACATGTTCTGTGCCCATTGCCAGGTCATTGCTCACAAATGCTTAAATTAAATATTTACACACGCCGCAAATAGAGCCTTCATGTATGTAAATGTGTGCTTATGCCAGTTCATAATTAATAATTATTTTATTACTTTCACAAACAAACGGAGGAAAAGGGCAGAGCTGAAAAAGTACAAAAAAAAACCCAGCCGACCACTGGATACTCTATAGCTGAATTGACCCTTAAAAAATATTATTATATATCACTTTTAATCATCGGGATAATGTTTCCCATTTGGAATAATCATAGTTTCTTTTCCTCTCTCTAGTACCTAGTACCACTAAAGTTGAGGGCATTCCAATTTGAGATTGGCAAACGCAAAGTGTGAATCGAGCGGACCCTTCCACCACAAAGGGCAGGCCGTGAGCTACCAAATTATGACCGCAATTTGGGAAATGAAATGCATAAAGCAAAATAAGCAAATGGCACGCAAAGTGACCCGAGGCGGCGTCAAAACGCTCTAATTGGCCGCACAAAGCCAACGACAGGGAACGCTGAAGGGTGGGGGCGGAGAAGATGGGGGCGTGGGCGTTGAGTAGGTTCTCCAGATTCTGCGAACGAATTGGGAAGGCTCATGACTTGAGCGGGGGGTGTTTGATGTGGCACGTGAAAAGTCCCTGTTCGGGCGCCACTACTCGCCTTGATTTCTAGGCTCACAACTCGATAACTATCCATAGATGGCCTACCATTTTTACATTTACTATATCACTGTTACTACTTTGTTTATATATACAACCCTTTATGGTTTTCATTTTATTTTATTAAGGATGCAACGATAATCCCTGCTCGGGCGCCATCTCTCAGTTGGCCTAATCATCTCTCTACGTAGATTTGCCTTGATAATAATAATGCTCATATGTTAGAAAGGTTTTTAACTTCCCCAAATTAGCATCAGTCATATATTCAGTCATATATTCAGTTAGAAAATGAGTAAGCAAATGTACATTTTTATGGCCCCACAACAATAGTTAAATACTAACATTTTCTATGGTTTTTAAGCGGCTTTGAAATATATTTCGAGGCTCAAACTCTGCAGTATAAGCATGTAAAATAATTATAATGCATTAGAGCATCGGTGGGGGGGCTCACAAACTTTCCGTTGGCCAAACCCTATGACTTTCAGGAACAACCACTTATTTGCGATGGTAAAATCACTAGAGTAAAACGAGTGAGTTCAAGGACCAAGCCCCTGGACGAACGAGGCCCCACCTGCCGGAGGCCTTGCGAGAGCGAGAGCGAGAACCCTTTCCCCTTTCGGATCGCATTGAACTTGTTTCAGACGCCCCCGACCGACGGCGTGTACATAACCTCGTTCCGTATTTATCAACGACTCATCATTGTGATGGAGGGCGCCTGTCAGCGGGCCGCGCCCCGCGTCGAATGTGTATTAAGCCGCCGCGCCCCCCCAGGGAACTTGCAACTTGGAAATGGGAACTGTGGAAACTTGGACCTGAGCCACTCCCGGCGGCCTCTTTCGGGAAACGGGCCCCAAGAGTACGCCGCCCACCGCCCACCGCCGCCGCCAGTGGAATCTCAAAAATGGCGTGCCGAACAAAAATTAAGCAAATAAACTTGTCAACACATTCAACTTCATTATCGAGCCGAGGCCGCTCCCCGATGGTCGGAAACTTACCCGTCTGCAGAGCAGAGCAGAGCAGCGCAGCGCTCTTGTGGCCTCCGCTTTTTCCGCTGCTCGGTTTTGGGTTCGGACTCTCGTCCTTGGGCGGCCTGCAAAAAAAAAAAAAAGAAGATGGCAAAAAGATGAGAAGGGATATTACGACCTGGCTCAAGCTGCGAGTGATCCCAAAATGGCCGCCCAGGAATATATATTCATATGCGAGTATTTTGCGGTTTAATTTAGAGTGCCAGCGGGGCAGCCACGCTTGGAATGAGTATGAGTCAAGGGTTCAGCTGCGACCCGTCGGCTCCCAAAAAACAGATTCGCAATCAGCCGCCGGCACACTTGAAAAGTCCCCCCTCCCAAAATCTTATAAACTTTTTTCAGCACTTGAAAAACAAGCCAGCGGAGAATGAAATCTTTCCTAATACCTTAGAATATAATATCTTAATTTAATATTTTAAGCAAAAATGTAGACAAATTACTTATAAATCGGTTAGTTATTCAAGAAAAGTTAACATAATAATGGATGAAACACATATTAATTTGTATTATTAATTAAAATATTCAACTTGAATGAAAGTTTGGCTTTAGTATTAAAGCAACGACAGTTTTCGCCGGGGAGTAAGCCATTTTCAATATTCCACGGCTCGAGTGCCGAATTCAGATAAATCATGAAACTTTATAGTTTTACAAGCAGTTGGACACACAATGCCCAACATAATCAGGCGGAGCAACAGTGGGCATCAATTTTACAGCCCCCTCCCCCCACCCCCTGAGCGGGGATCCAAACAATTTGCGCAAATATTGTTGTTTGCATATCGAACCCTTCTCGCCATCGACCATCCGCCATCGACCATCCAGCATCCAGCATCCAGTATCGCAGGCACAATGAGCTGGGCGAGCAAACAAATTTATGACCATCATAACGATGGGTTGGCCGGAGTCGTCGATTCGAGCCCGGCAAACACGGGGCCGACAAAATGTCTATAGTGCTACATAATAATCATAATAATAAATAGCAATAAAAATGCTACAAAGGAAATTAAATTTCAGTATCCGCAAAGAATTTCAAAAGTGCACACAGGAAACGACAGCGAATCTGTGGGTTTTGGTTTGCGAGTTCGAGTTCGAGTCCCCTTCTCTTCCCTCCCCACCCTCGTTTTGCGGCCTTAAATTGCCCATAAGCTGTTTAACTGAGTTATTAAGGCCTCGAGTTTGGAGTCCTCATCCGCCTCCTCATCCGCATCCTGCTGCTCGAGTCCTGCTCGAGTCCTTCCCAGACTCCCAAGCCACTGGCCATCCAGCGTAGCAGGATGGCTATATTAATGTTAATTAATGTTAAATGCCTAGGCGTTTCAAAATCATTTGCCATTTTGGCTGTCCCAGCAGTCAGGCCGAGTGCACTGTTCAAAATTGATAGGAAATTGGGCCAATTTCAATCCAATTCCATATAAATTGCAGCAAAAGTGCCAGAAAAATAGTGTTCTTCTCAAAAAAGAACCCATATCCAATATGAAGTTTACATTATCCAAAGAGTTTTTCCCAATAAACTCTTGATTTTTCTATCTGTGTGTCGACGCCTTCAATTGCCCATCAACATCGCTGTCATTAATAATTTGATAATTAGTTCGAAGGATCTGCACAGGATGTGTTTTTCTGTTCGGCTGGGAGGTCAGTCAGCTTCCCCGTTTATAGGGACATCCTTTATAGGGACTCAAACGAACGGTGGCAAACCAATTGAGTCGCATTTAACGGGCTGACAATGGCGCATATATATAAAGCGCTTTGTTCCACTCGGCCGGCAGTTGTGGGCAAAAAAGGCGGGGACGGGGGGCGTGGCTGGCCATATATGACGTGTGACAAATTTTTGCGGTTGGCAGAGCCAACGAGGGTCGCTGGTTCGTAGGTGGCAAATGTATCTATGTGTGTGTGTGTGTTGCACGTCTCCTCCACTCGTCTATGGCCGGAAAATTGTCCAACATATCCGGGAGCGTTGAGGTTGGCTGCCCATTGTGGGAAATGCTAGTAGTAGCAGCAGTAGTCGTCCAGGGGCCACAGCAAAGACCGCTTTACTTGCAGTTAAATAGGGCGGAAAAATAATTGAACCATTATCAGGCAGTCTGGCGTATCCTGTGAGCCACACTCACCCACACACACACACACACACACACAGCCATATAATTTATCCCCTCCTTTTTGGCCTGCTTGTTGGTGAATAAATTTCGAGCTTGTTTTGCCTTTGGTTTATTGTGCTTATTACAAAATATTTAACACCAGCGAAGGCACAAGGCGCTGCCACGCCCCCATGTCACTGTCCGTCGCCCTCTGTGGAGCTTCTTGCTGCTTCGTCCTTTCGGCTGCCTGGCTGCCTGCAAATTGTTGCCTCATTGTAAAAATTTATGTTAATATTTTAAATTTTTATGCTGGCCAGGCAGGCCGAAGCGAACGCCCCCAGTTGTTTGCTATTGGCCTGGCTGGCCTGGATGTCCTCGATGTCCTGCGCGTCCCGGTTGCCTCGAGAACAAACGCCCCATGTCGCTTGTAAAATGTAATGTAATTTCTACGCTGCCGGCTCTAGGCCAGGACAAACAGGACTCGCTACAGCACTCACCACTCACAGGGCCCCGAGTAAGTTTGTGAAACAGGAGAGCCGCTTAAAGGGCGGCCATATTTTTACAAAAAGCCGCAAACTGCAATGACAGTTAACGCTACTGGACACGCGTATGTGTAGTGGGGTTTTATACATTTTTTACGCTCATATTTTATGCGCATTTTTCATGCGAAGCAGCTTGAGCGGACAACGGACAAAGGACAGGCGGACAGGTGGACAAGCGGACAGGCGGACGTTCGGCATCATTAATTAATCCCAAAACGTTGATCCTGATGGACCGCAGAACCCAAAAAAACCAAAAACCCATGGCGTTTCGCACACACACCGGCTGACAGGCTTTGGGCTTTAAGTGCTGGAAATTCAGCTGAAAATTACTATACAAGGCAAAATGCAAAAAAAAAAGATGGAAGCAGATGGAAAATGCTAAGGCTGCCGCGGCTGCTGCATTGTGTGGGTTTAAACGGCACGTCCTCCGCCCACCGCCCACTCCGCCCACCATATTGCGGCATGTTGTTGCGTTGAGCCTCATTAAGCGCACTTTGTCCTGCCGACTGTGTCCATTTAAAGGAAACTCCTCTGATCCTCCGCCAGCCTCCGCCACTGATTCATTCCTTCTCGTTTGCCATAAATTATTTTTAAATGCATACTTATGTGGAATTTTGCCACGCGCTGCCGCGACAACTTTTCATAATTTTTATTTACATGATGCGGTTGTGGGCGCTGGCCACCGAGCTGCTGGCTTGGTCCTGCCAGGATGCCAGGATGCCCTGATGCCAGGATGCCCGGATCCCCAGATCGAGGGGGCGTTTTCAGTGGCGGTGTGTAACCGCATTAAAATGATTTGTAACGAGCGATGGCGCGGGCCTGTCTGGGAGTCCGATGCCTTTGCCGCGGAATACAAGCAAAAAAGGCGGCAGCAGCGGAAAAAAAGTGGCCAGGATGTGCAGGGGTGTCCTGCAGCATTTACCGCACGCATCACTTGCCACGGCGCCTGCATCTGACTCCCTGACATCGCACATCCTCCTATGTCCAATGTCCGATGTCCTCCGTCAGCGCGACCCTCGAATGCCGTTGCATTTTCAGCCGGAGGTCATGAGGTGACGCCGGGTATACGAGTTCAAATGCGCATTAAAGGATGTTGCAAGGCGGAGGGGCGAAAAAAAAAGAAGGAAAGGAAAAGGGTCCTTAAAGCGGCCTCTACACCCAAAAAAATTGAGAACGAAAAATAGCCAAGATCGATCGATCTTGATTTTAGTATTCGTATTCTCACTTTTTTCTTCTTGATATCAAGATGATTCGATGTTGATTCTAGTATTCCCAGTCAAAATCAATCTCGGTTTCGATGTTGACATGAGATGACATTGATGTTGATTTAAGCATTTTTAGTATGAGTCGATCTTGGCTAGCTTTTGAGATCGAAATTCTCAAATACGCATCGATGAGAACGGTTTTTTTTCTCGGTGTACTCTCACTTCCCGAGTTGCTTAAATGCTTTAAATCAGCTATTACACTTTAAGATTCAATTTCAATTAATAATTTTAATACCAACTAAACCCAAAGCAATCCAGCTTAAAGTGAAATCCGCTTGCTTGTACCCCCCACCTCACCCTGCACTTGACAAAAATAGTTGCGATATAAAATATTAACACAATTCCTGACACCAAACTTTTCGATGAACTTTTTGTGCTGTCTGGAATTTTCAGTGAAGTGAATATGGTGCATGTAGTCGTGGGCTCCTCGTCTCGGCGCAATCTGCTCCAGCTGGTCGAGGGTTCGGCGAATAATCCGCTTTGCTGCCCAGCAGTTAGTAGCCACCACCCCATTGTAATCAATCTAATTATTATCAACTTTGCATTCGCAAATCCTCTTCAAGGATTCCAGGATTCATTCCAGATCCTTGGGGCCACCATATGGCGGAGCTCCGGAGCAATCTGCTCGGTTATAAATAATACCATCGAGCATATGTTCGGATGAAAAAGCGAGTACGCGGTCGTCTTATATTTACCCTCACATATTAAACATACACATACAAGTGCAGGCTCAAACTCAGCTCCTCCATCAATGGGTTTTTAATTGAGTTTGCTTGTGGGACTTTTCCATTGCGCCATCGGATACGCTTGCAAGTGTCTGCTCATTGCTGCTGCTCACCTTGCTGATGACATTTTAAGAGTCCTTCGCATAGACAGGCAAAGGAATTACCTTAATTATTTATTTTTAGGTTTTTCGGGCAGCCATTGTGTGGATGTGTGTGTGTGTGTGCCTCCCACTTTTTGACCAAAGTGGAAATGATGAACTGGTAAAATATTCAGATTTGATGACTGAACCTCCCCCCATGCGACCACTCAATCAACCACATCGATCGATTTTCAATCTCAGCCCGAGTGGAAATTGTTATGAAGTTTGTTTATTTATTTATTCTCGTCTGCAAAAAACTGTTGCAGTTCATTTCGTCTCGTTCTGGCGCATTTTTTGGATTTCATTCGATTTTTGTATTTTCCAGCTCAAGCTATTATGCATAAAGGCTAGCTGACTTTTGCCTTGGGCTCCTCGCCCGATGGATAAACAAATACATGACTGCCACTGGTGGGCACATAACTCTGCCATTTAATTACTTAAGCAATCCAGGTGAGTCGGTGTGTGTGTGGATATGTGGCGAATTTGCGGCGATTTGCAGCAACTTTTTGGCCAATCGGAGGGAAATTTCACTGACACAAATCCAAAGGCTCTCTCGGTTTTCACAGGTGAAGAGTAAAAGTGCCAATGGCTCTATTTACAAAGGTTTCAATTGCTGCCACAGGGGTTTACTTGGGGTAATTTCAAAGCTAAATTGATATTGTTTGCCTTTCTTTTACATTTAAGAAAACAAAACAATCGAAAGCTGAGCAACTTGAACCACTTTTAAATAGGCTCAAGGGTTAACTCAGAAAAATTATAAAATAAATCAAATAAAAGGAGCTTAAAGGTTGGTTAAGAATATTTTTTAAGATTAAAATTTAGATTTCCACAAAATAATAATTTCCACTGACTATCTAGCTTTCAAATTCCTTGATAATTTAGCTTAAGACTCTATTAAATTTCCACATGGCACAAAATGATTGATTTTGTGGTCTCAAAATTAAATTAAATTTTGGGTGGAAGCTGCAGACTTTGCCTTTGATATTTTAGCCGTCTACTAAAGCGTCGAGTTGAACAAAAGCCAGAAAGAACTCAGCGAGCGGCGTTTAATGTTAACGCTTTGTTGCCGATGTTGGCCAACTCCTTTGGCCCTCGAACTCTTTCCATTGCGCCGGTCGGCTCACATAATTTAAATTCCATGCCTGTGTCGCTTTGGTCGCTAACCAAGCTGTTTTGCCATGCGACGCACATACGAAATGCGAAATACAAAATGCGCCATAAACGAAAATGGCCGCCTCGCATGTGTGTGTTACCCCCTGTGTGTGTGTGTGTGCGTGTTAGCCGCTGAAACTGGAACTTCAATTCAATCAATTACGCGCTAATGCACTTCAAAGTGTATTCCGTTATACAAAACAATATCGCGAGCCAGCAGCGCCGGAATGAAAAATAAGAACAACTCCCACCCGCTGACCGAAACAAAGTCAAACGTCGGCTTATGCACTCACACTGGGAGAAAAAGTTGGTCAACCTTTTAAATTAAAATTTTAAAATTAAGCCCAAAATTGCAATTATAATATTGAATTTTCGTAATAATTGGTTATCCTTCAACTCCAAATTTGGAAATATATGAGACCATTTTTAAAAAATTAAAGCTCTGAAAAAAATTATAATATTAAAATTCCGTTATAATTCCTTATCTTTCTAATATTTATGGCATTTTATAAAAATTGAACTCTCTTAATACCAAACATCTTTAGCTATTCCATATTTATAGACTTGATTCTGTCTTTTATTCACGATCTACTTTATTTCAATGAATTTCCTTATATACATTTTTTTTTTTTTTCTTTAAATATTCTATAAATATTCTTTTAAGCCTTAAACCTTAAAAAAAAACCCAAGTACTTTTTCTAGAAATATTTATATACTAAGTTTTTTTAAGTGCATCCAAGCGCCAGGTGAGCTCAAAATGAAAAAGGGGACGTTGCGTGAGATCTTTTTGTTTGCCGGCTCGGATGTCAGCTGGAGGTGGCTGATGAGAAGTGGGCGGCGCAGGAGATGTGGGTGGCAGCTGCCTAACCCTTGTAACCCGTGACCTTTTCAGCAACCCCCCCGCAAATGTGTGTGTGTGCGCGCCATTGTTTGCGTGCGTTGACAAGCGAAAGGAAAATCCATTGAAATTCAATTTAAAGAATGTTGACAAACGTTTGTCATGAAACGGCGATGCCGAAAACCCAACAACAACCCAACACGCTTGCCATTCGCACGACGACAGCTTAAAGAGTCCCGGCCAGGTGACGATTTCCAGGTACTGCAATGTCATTGAAAACTCTCGGATCAACCTTAAAAATCGTTTAATCTGACGAGAAAAGCCCGTGGGGATTTTCGCAGGGGCTCATTACGGATTGGTCTGTCATTCGAGCCATCATTGGATTCCATGCAATGGGGTTTAGTACGCTTTGGTGTCCCATTAAAATATGCAAAAAGTGCGCATTCAATGCGCGAAACAGATTCTCAAACATTTAACAGATGAAATAAAGGAGATTTGGGGGCAGAATTGTTCTTAAAATAAATTAAATAAGTTAAAATAGTTACTACTAACTACTATTAGGGATACTCTACAACTTTGATATATTATTCAACCTAAATAAACTTTGATTTCAGCCCTGCATTATTTGATGAAAACACAAGCCCATATCGAAGGACTATCGAAGGACCAACAGGCACTCAGCCATCAGAAGCAACAACGATGCCCCAGCAGCACCGCACTTATCCCAATTGGTCATCACAATAACTTCAATATATTATATTACCTAATTACAGCCAACACTTGGTGTGTCCTGTTCCTCTGTTCCCCTTTTGCCGATTGCCGATTGCCTCTGAAGGAGCACAGGACTCTCGGGCCCCTCAAAACCCCCTCCCCTGGATTGGGGATCCCCAGCCGACGTGGTCAAATCATGTCGATGAAAATTTGAAGCTTTTAAACTACTTGAAGCGCAGAATAAGATAGACACTCGAGATGAGCTGGAATGGTGGAATGGTGGACCCGAGTGGCATGGTGGTGATGTGATGGAGCACTCGAACAAAGGATGCCAAGGCATGTGGGGGGTGGGGGGTGGACCCGTTCAAGGGTCGATGGAGTGGTGGTCCTGGCAAGCGAAGCGTTGACAGCGTTTGAGCCAAAGGAATCAACTCTGGGCTCTAGTTGACTCAACTTCTTCGTCTCCTTTCTTTGTGTATGTGTGTGTATGCTTTCTTCCTTCGTTTTTGCAATCCTTACAATGGAGGCACATATCGCACCTCCAGGATGGGGAAGTGTGTGTGTGTGTGTGCGCTGGTTATGCCACAGGGATCTCAAATTAACACTTGAAACGCAATGGGGCGAGGAGGCAGAGGCAGAGGGCGAGGACGAGGACAAGCAAAGGTCCTGCGAGCAACTGAGAGCCGAAAACCCGAAGAGAGAGAACCTGAGAACCCAAGGAGATTGGGCGGCTGAGTGGGCTTCCCCGGCTTTCTTTTCTGTGGCTTGTTACGAGCGAATCGAGCGTATGACTTAACAAGTGTTCCAATCTGCAAGGACGCACTAATACCCACACACACTCACGCACACAACGGCGGAATGTCCTTTACGAGTTGTCATCGGTTTTGCTTTGGCCCAAAACATTCCCAAAACGGGATTGGCTTTGTTAGTGTTGCCTTTGCCTTTGCCTCTTGCCTTTCATTCGCTTTAAAGCATTTTTTAACACTTTGTCCGCCATTACGCGGGGTAGAAGGTGGCGGGGGAGAAAGCTAAGGAGAAAGGGGAGGAAAAGCGCGAAGGGCCTGCATGTGGTAATTGCCACAGGCCTTTAGCGATTTTCCTCTCGCGCTTGGGCATCGTTTTCCATTTTTGTTTGCCCAGCTGCCTTTCCCCTCGCTTCTTATTATTTATTTTCCCTCCCATTTTTTATTTTTATTCTTTTTGGTGCCTGCAACCACCACCACCCCCCTGTTTTTGATGTGAGATTGTGTTTGTCTTTGCCACAAACAAACCGACGGCACTGCCAGTTTATCTACGAATGTCGTCGTCTGTCGCTGGGATGGTCGTGTAATGCGATTATTCGCTGGATTTGCCAAGAATTTCACATTTCTCAGTGCCCGCCTAGCCAGCAAATCTCTCTTTTATTCGGTTTTTGGGACCCACAAACGGCCTTATCTAAGCGGTACAGTGGATGACAAACCGAAATAATTGATCTTTAGCATCGGTTTAGCATAAAGATTCGTCGATTTCAGACAAGAAAAATAAAAAGGCATCAATTCCAGTACAAGTTTATACGATTTTTAGGCCATTATTGTTATAAATCGAATTATATTATGTAAAAAAATTCATGGGAATGGGAAACTATGTAAAAAGCTCAATCATAAACACTATTTTCTTGTTCTTCGAAAATATTGACTAACCATGCGGGGCTTCGTGTGGCAGCGGGTTAAACCAGGATGTTAACCTTTCCCCGAAAGTGGATATCAGATGACACATTGCCGGCGGAGGGTTAACTTTAACCGCTTAACTCGCGGGCGACTGTTAACTGTTTGCCTGGCATTGGCCAAGTCTATTTGTTGTCGCGGCCAAGAAAGCCAGGAAAGACTTATTTGTGGGCCCTGGCAGCACTTAGCGGTGTTCAAACAAGCCATTTGCCACCCCGCCTTCTCGACTTTCTCCCCGCTTTCTCTGCGCCGCAACTCATTCACCTTAGCCTTGGGCTCAGTCAGCGGGGGCTTATGTGTCTAGACTCTAGACTCTAGGACTTCTCCATTTCATGCCATTCCATTCAACTTGGACTTTGTGTCTTGGTCTTGGAGTCGCTGCTCTTGCCGTTCTTGCAAGAATCCCACGCGACTTGTCAATCAAACGGAGACGGGGCAGAGGCATCAATCAAGCTTGCCAATCATCCATCAATCAATCAAACCAGCTGCCGCTCCTCCCTCCCCCACCCTCACCCCCTCTTTGTCTAGCCAAAAAGAAATGGGCCGAAGAAATTTCATTTCTGCTGATTGTCGCGCGATGCGTCTTAATTCCGTTGGCTCCTCCCTCGTATTTTCGTTTGTTATAACTTGTATCTCCGCTGTTTACGTAGATTTAATTTTGATGCGTTGGCCAAATGCAGGCACAATCAATTGAAATTCATCATTCATCCGGTTTGTGGGGAAATTTGGCGAGTGGGGGAGTGGGGAGTGTCGCAATCACAACGCATCCCATCGCTCATCAAAGCTCATTAGAGTGCGGAAAAGTGCCCGCGGAAAAGCGATGATGGAAAATGGTGTGCGTGTGTGTGTGTGTCCTTAAGGGTGTGCAATGAAGGGGAAAGCAATGACTAAGTGCTCGCGGGGAAAATGTAAAATGATAAGACAAGTGGATGAGTCGATGAGTTTCCCTAGATCCCATGGAAAATCAGTCAAAAAATAGTATGCATTTTGAATAATATATACAACATTTTTAAGCTACTTTAGTAGCATTTAAACTAGATTTTAAAAATATTACCATAAATAATTTTTAAATATTAATAAAAAACAAAAGGAGGAACCACTAACATACGAATAAATGATTTTCAAAACCATTAACTAAATAAATAAATAATATTTCTATTTCAAACGCAATGGAAATGCATTATTTATACTTGTAATGCAGTTTGCCATTTAGCGTTTTGCAGTTGACCATCTGCACTCGAAATGTATTGTTATTTTTGGATGGTGCTACCATTACCAACTACAACCAACTACTATTTGGACCACGCACTAATAACTCGGAGCGTGAAGACTTCGCCCATGATTATTGGCTATCCATTGCATGCCATCGATATCGCCAGGGGGGGATGTAATGTATCCAGCGGCCGGGGGCTTCTTGGTCTCATGACAGCTACTTGCTCACCAGGACACCAGGACATCGCCTTCAAGGAGTCAACCATTCAGAGCTAAAAACAATGAGACAACGGCAACGGCAGAAATGGCGACGACAACGACGGCTACCTGACAACCCTGAGGTGTGTCCTGTCTGCTCTGCTCCTTGGCATCCTTGTTCTGCAGCTCCCCCTCTCCCCTGTCAGAGTGCCCCCCAGCGGACTGCTGTTCGTCTGTTTGTTTGCCAGCTTGTTTGCCTGCGCCATTGAGTTTTCCATTTCATATTCAAGGACAAACACAGGGCGAGTGCTGACAACAACAAACAAGGGGGCTCCGAGGAACTCTGGCTGCGAGTTTCGACCTCAAGATACCCGCCTTTTTGAGTCTCGAGATGAGATGGTATCGAAAAATTGATTCTGTTCTGCTTGTTGGTTGCTCAATTGAGCCATGTTGAGTTTGAGCATTACCCTGAACTACAAAGTATTAAGCAATTTTTATTGTAGATTTAACAAAAATGAAAATATATTTCTAAATATATTTTAAAGGTTTTTCCGAGCAAACAAAATGGAAAATAAATTCCAATTGTAATCTTCTTCAACCCAACACATCCACATATCATATGAGTACGGGGTATACGAAGACGTAGGTCTCAAACCCCCCCTCCCCCTCCGGTGACCAAATTCGTCCGGGAAATCCCCGCTCCCCCCCAATACCCCTCCCCCCACCTGCAGTTGAGCCGCGGGGCAGTGACTTGAGTTGAGTCGACTTGGCGACTCTTTCAATTGCGCTATTAAAAATCATTTAGAGTCTGACAAATAAACAGCTGCAGGGCGTCCTGTTTGGATAGCACCCTGTTCGCAGCCCCCCTCCCCTTCTCACCACCCCCCCCCCCCCCCTGGCTCAGGTGGGTTGAAGGTCCTTGGCCCACGTTTGCTTTTTGTGTGTGTGTTTTTTTCTTTCATTTTTTTGGGGGGAATAGATTCCTAACAGCATTTAATTTCAGTCGCACCGCAATTTAGAGATATTTTTTTTGTACTGGATGGGAAAAACCAGCAAATCAACAGTGAAAATATTTTTGTAGCGGGCGAATAGAAATATGGAAATTAAAATGGAATTAAAACATTTTTTATTTAAATAACTCACAGAGGAGAGATAGCGATATTTCTATTTCGCTGTTGCACAAGAAAAGTTAATAAAATATGCAACAGTGAAATAAGAAAAGAGCGAGCAGGGCTGAAATAGCAAACGCGCGGACTACAATCAAAATACAATGGGGTGAAAGTGGGTGGTTGGGGGGGGGTGGCTCCCGCTGAAAGGACACACACACACACGCTGCGTTGACTCAGCTGTGCACCAAGTGAGATTTTCACACATCTCGAAAAGCGAAGCGGAAAAAGGGGAGCTTTCGCTCCATTACAAATTTGGAAACTAACTTCCATGTTTGCCCAACGCTCCACGCGCCCATAAGTAGGGTGCAGAAATTAGTTCGTCCTTTTGTCTGAGGAGAGCTACGCGCGCGGCTGGCAGGTATTAAGTGGGTAATGAAGTATCCATTGTTGCCGGATTGCGATGAGCTCTCATAAATAATTCGCAAGCAAATTATTTTTCCTTCTTTTTTTTTTGATTTGGGCAACACGAAATCCTAGACGCAAAATCAATAGATACCCGTATATACCTGCCCTGACCTCAATTTCCAGGTTATGGCAACTATTTAAAGTCGAGACGCGCTCACTTTATATAAATAAGCAAGCGCACAAACGCTCCAAAACGAAAATAGAACATAATTAATGGGAATAAAGGCAGCCGGAAGAGGTCGATTGCCGTTCTATTAGGGGTTGAACGGGGGTCTATAAATAGAGCACACACACCCCCAGATCGAAAAAATCAACCATTTAAGGGCAAACAGGACTTAAAGGGGTATTGCCTGCCCGTCAAATGTCTAATTATGCACTAGACTTTTCAGCCCGCTTCACGAATATCGAATTCAAGTTCCCCCGGAATCCATTTTTAAATTCACCGGCCAACGCGGCGTATACGCAATGTCAGATTGAGGGAGCGTATGTGTGTGTGTGTGTGACCTAAATGGGGGGGGGGGGATGCTATGCGGCTGACAGGCTTGTGACTTGTGGACACTTTAGTTGGCAACAACAAGTGCAGAAACCGAAACCGAAACTAAAACAATAACAACAGAGACAATTTTCGCCATTTGATTGTTTTAAATTTTGCATTAGGCTTTTGTCATCTTGTTTGCTTGTTTATTTATTTGTTATTTGTCCGCTGTTGCTTTCTTCTTGCACTCTCCTCCACATCTTTTTGCTTCTGTTTCGATTTCTGTTTGCCAGCTTGTTTGTTTGTTTGTTTGTTTGCCAGCCAACTTGTTTGCCCACGCTTTGCCTGTGCATTAAATGCAATTCGAATTAGAATTTAGCTCTCGCTCGCTCGTCGGCCTGCAAGGCACATCTATATAAATTCCCCCGGAATTCTCCATATATATATACTATATGCTATATGGACCGTATACCGTATAACAAGCTCGCGGCGTTTTTGGCGGCGATTGGCAGTTTAATTGGCCATTTTGTATAACAATTTGTAGTCGACGCTATTTGCTTTCGGCTGGTGTGCTGGCAATTTGTGGCTTGTTTTGCTTTGGTGCCTGTTATGGCGGGCTTTGGTTAAAAATTTAATGAAAATTTCGTAGCCGAGTGTTTGCTGTTTTTGCAGTTGTTGTTATGAATCAAAATTTGGATGCGCAATGAATTGGAAACATTACGGAATGAGATAGCCACAGAGCAGATACAGAGACAGAAATATATACATATAACCTAGCAATGTTTTATATTCAAGTTGGGTATTGATTTCCCTATTGATAACGAAACAACATAAATAATATTAAATATATTGTTGGCTAAAAATAGTAATAAAGTTTCCTCTCTTAATAGTTTATACCCCTTTTTTTCCAGTGCACCACAGGGAGGGTGGAAGGGAAAACAGAAACTGGCAACTGGAATTGAATGAACAACGGATTCGGCCAAGGATTCATGGATTCATGGATCAGAGAGCCGAGTCGAGTTGGATGATTTTGGGCCAAGGCTGCCGGGCTATTAGGGATCCAGTTCGCCGCTCACGAGCATATTTTAATTAAATGCCTGGGCATAAAAATATTCTACGCATTTAACTGACAGCAACGGATAGATATATGTCTGTGTGTGCATAAAGCAGAGGCCTGCGGACTATCACATTAATGCAGCTTAATTACGTGACATAATTTAGAAGGCGATGACAAAACGGCGACAGCCAACGACAATTCGCCTTTGTTTACGGCCAGCACCCCGTTTCCGTTTCGCTTCGCCGTTCGTTCCGTTCTTTGGCATTGTAACTTCTTTTTATAGCACTACCTGGTCCAGGCATAGATGCCACCTGTGCCCCTCCCCCTGTGAAAGCCAACCATTTCCCCAGCTCGCGTCCTGAGTTATGAGATGCTCTATCCTGCTCTTCCACTCACTCACTCTCGCTGGCAGTTATGCTAAGCTCTGCAAATGAACATCATAAATAAGGGTCCTGGCGAGGGGGGGCTGGGGGGAGAGAGTGGGTGGCTTTTGGGTGGCCGCATCGCACGTGTCAAAGGGAGCCAAAAGACAATGTCGAGCAACACCAAAGCAGGTAAACTTTAGCTCAAAATACAACTGACACAACTCTTTGGGCTCAAAACTGATCAAATCGGTGGTACCCTATTAATAAAAAATCAGGGAATATTTTTAATAAATATTTACTGTTGAAAAGATTCATAAAAAGAGTTAATAGTGATAAAAATAAATAAAATATGTAGAAATTATTATTATGCTGTTTTGAAATCATTTATAGAACTGCCTAAAAGTAGGCAGTGAAAAAAGACAAAATATTTTGTAGCATTCTATTGATAATAGATAATAATAATACAAGATCAGGGGATCATTTTAATGGATATTTACTGTTAAAAAGAGTTGGTAGTAATAAAAATATAGAAAATATATATATATTAGTACACCGAGAAAAAAAACCGTTCTCATCGATGCGTATTTGAGAATTTCGATCACAAAAGCTAGCCAAGATCGACTCATACTAAAAATGCTTAAATCAACATCGATGTCATCTCATGTCAACATCGATACCGAGATTGATTTTGACTGGGAATACTAAAATCAACATCGAATCATCTTGATATCAAGAAGAAGAAAGTGAGAATACAAATACCAAAATCAAGATCGATCGATCTTGGCTTTTTATCGTTCTCAATTTTTTTGGGTGTATGTTAATAAAATAAACTTTATGGTGTCAGTTATAGAACTGCCTAAAAGTAGGCAGTGAAAAAAGACATCATATATATATTTTGTAGCATGCTATTAGAAATCAAAACTTGTAATATATTTGTAACGGAAAGCTCAACATGCCGCCTTATACCTCGAGATGTGACTAAAAGTGGGTTTCGAATTGCGCGCATGTTTAAATGTTGTTATGAATATGACAGCCAAGGAGGCGGTGGGCGTGGCGGTGGCGCTGCCAAATCAACCGCATGAATGGAGGCTCCTCGAGGATGAGAGGATGCGGAGGCGAAATGTGAAATGCTCATAAGGATTTTTTTCTCGGCTTTTCTCTTATTTCGCGAATTATTTTCGTAATAACCCCCCATAGCCCGGCGAGAGCCAGAAATACCGCCTGTCGCTTGTAAGACAACTTCCGCTAATGCAAGCGCCCGCTTCCGTTTCCGCCGAAGCGGCCCTCCCCCCCGCCCCCCGCTTTAACGCTCGGGTTCTGGCTCCGGTTCCGTTTCGTCTTCCGCCCAACAACCCAACCCGCTTTTCGCCGGTTTTTGTTTCACTTTCGGCTCATTTCTTATTTCACTGCCATCGCCAACGAACGCGCGCGCTATGTGTTTGTGTTTGTGTGCTTCTGTTTGTTTTCTGCTTTTTAGAACCTATGAAAATGCAAATTGTGTTAAATGTTGATGTGTTTGTAATCAAAGCCCCGCCCCCTCCGCAAGCGAGACGAGGAAAAATATCAACAGCACCCAGTGACAAAAGACCAAGCGACGGTGGCGTATACGCGATGTGGGTGGCAAGGGGTGTAGAAATAACATTTCCAATTACCCGACTTTATTGCCAGCGATATGAGTGGGTAGCGCTTTCGAGGGATATTCTCTAGATCTAATCGGGGTGTAGAGGATTGCCATTGCCTGTTTTTATTTTTGTATGCCTTTCAGAAGAATTTATCCTAATTATTAACGACTTTTATTGATTTTTGTATAAAATATGATACTGTATTAAGGAAAAATCGAATTTTTGCTTAAAAAGTTTCAAAAAATTTTACTCTATTATCAATAAAATTAAAAATTTTGTATTCATAGAATTAAATTTAAATAAATTCTACAAAATTGATTCTGCTTTATAGATTCAATATAACATTGTAAAAAATATTGTTTCAGTTAAAATGAGTATTTTAAAAGGTCCTTGTTGATCAGAGCTTTTGATATTTTGTATTTTTCGCCTTTGCCTTGAAGAAAAACGCAGCAATCAGGGGATTGATCATCAGACGACCCTTCCGCTGCCCCCGAGATGTGTGAAGTCGTGTAATGCGCGTTCATTCACAATTTTAATATGCGCGATTTCGTTGATTATGTGCCATTGTCGGCACAAGGACCTTGATGATGGGGCTCCTCCCCTCCCGACTCCTCCTCCTCCGCCAACTCAGCGATGGAGCCGACGACAGGTGGCCAGGGTTGTCGGGGCAATCAAGTAAATTACGGAAATTTACAACTTGCCGGGGTCACATCTCTCACACTTCCACTTCCACTTCCTTATTTATTTTTTTGTTTATTTGTTTGATTGCGTTTCGCAAATTGGCATCGCCTCAGTCATAAAATTTTATGCTAGTGCGTAGGCAATGCGGCAAGTAGGGGGGTGGATATTTTTTTCCATGTTAGGGGTTGGGGGGTAAATAAAGATGTGGCCAAAAACCCCTTCCAATTTAATGCCACAGCAAAGCCATAAAACTGATGTCCTATTAAATTATTGAGCATAAATTCAAACAAGCAGCCGCACAGCCACAAAAAATGACGAAATGCGAGAGATGGACCAGGAATAAAGCTGTAAGGCGAATCAGCGGGTGAAAAAATCGAGTTGAACATATCAAATAAATAATAAATAAATGACAGTCGATAAAAAATGGCATCGTTTGTAGTTGTTCTTCAGTCTCCCATCGTGCGTGTGTGGGTGTGTTTGTGTGTGTTTGTGTGTGTTTGTGTGTGTTTGTGTGTGTGTGTGTGACAGGGCGACATCATTGAACAGGACATCACAGGACAACCATAATAGAGCGATTCATTTGCAGATTTCTCCGCCACCACAACCCCCCGTTTTATTTATTGTATATTCAAAAAACAAAAAAAAGACAAGAAAAAATGGACAGAAATAAAAGAACACAAAGAATAATGAAACGAATCACTGAGGCAAATATTTGAATGATGTTCAAACAACACGACTGCTGGCGGGGAGCGAGTCGGAATATTATAAAAATGTTATTGCTTTTCATTACGCTGGAAAATGTCGACGAAAAAGTACACGATTTTGTCAGGCGCCAAATATGGGCGTGTAAAAAGAGTGCTTCGAACCCAAATGGCAAGTGGGTGTCGTCGAGATTGGTGGCTGCCCAAATGAGTTCTGTTCAGACCCAGTCGCTTTGTGCATATTCTCCGAGACCCGAGACCGAGAGACCCCATAATCGCAGCCTCCTCTGACAAATTGAGGCAAAATGCAGCCGAGCACTCGCAGGTCTTCCAGGACTCCGGACTCCCGCCGCCGCCGCTGTGCAGGCAAACCGAAAAAGATTCATTAATCACGAAAAACCCAAAGGAGCCAACTGGAATAAGCTGGCAAGGAAACGAAAGCGGAGGAAGTCACTCAAAGAAGCCGAGCTTGAAGGAGTAATAGAAGATCTGGGCAACAGAAAAGTAAATCTATGAATATGCAAGGGGAAAAGCAGCTCATGTATTTATTATAGGTGAGCCGCAAATAAAAGAAGGATTCTCTTCTTTGTCAAAAGCGAAATTTAGACAAAAGGCTCCCATGAAAATCCCATGAAAGCTTTCAATAATTAAGGAGTAAGGAAATGAACAGAAACTCTTTGCAAGTCATTGCTGAGCTCTTGAAAGATATTGTTTTTTACCAATTTAAATTTTATTGGATTACGAGTTCAACGAGGTAAGGTATTCCACATTGCATTTGGCTGAATTGACAAAATTGAATTTGCTCAAATTTTCGCATTTTTTAAGTTCGTCATCACAATTTTTTGAAAAAAATGTCAAAAAAATAAAAATTTTAGATTAAAATGCCAAATTATAGAGAATTTAACTACGAGCTCAGAAAGGTATCATATTCCATACTTGGACAATTATTTCGATTATTATGGCCAAAAGACTTATTTTCTTATATCGAAATATGAGGATTTCGATTTTTGGCAAAAATATGATTTTTCTTATAATTTGTTTTGCTCTAATTTTTGCAAAAATGCTCCGATACTAAAACGGCGAACTGTTCTGAGCAGATAACAACCTAATAATTAATATTAGTGCACTCTCCGGCTGATTTGGGAAAGTTAAAAATTTTTCAAATTTTCAATATTTTTGTAAGGGGTAACACCGCAATTTTTTGAGAAAATTTTCAAAAAAATAAAATTTTTAACCTGAAATGCCAAGTTGTAGGGAATTTAATTACGAGTTCAGGGAGGTATGCCATTCCATATTTGGACAATTAGTTCCATTTTTATAGCCAAAATACGAACTTTTTTTGGCCGAAAATGAAAATTTCGATGTTTGGCCAAAATCTGATATTTTGTAAAATTTGTTTTTGCTCTAGTTTTTGCAAAAATGCTCCGATATTAAAACGGCGAACTGTTCTGAGCAGATAACAACCTAATAATTAATATTAGTGCACTCTCCGGCTGATTTGGGAAAATTAAAAATTTTTCAAATTTTTAATCTTTTTGTAAGGGGTAACACCGCAATTTTTTGAGAAAATTTTCAAAAAAATAAAATTTTTAACCTGAAATGCCAAGTTGTAGGGAATTTAATTACGAGTTCAGGGAGGTATGCCATTCCATATTTGGACAATTAGTTCCATTTTTATAGCCAAAATACGAACTTTTTTTGGCCGAAAATGAAAATTTCGATGTTTGGCCAAAATCTGATATTTTGTAAAATTTGTTTTTGCTCTAGTTTTTGCAAAAATGCTCCGATATTAAAACGGCGAACTGTTCTGAGCAGATAACAACCTAATAATTAATATTAGTGCACTCTCCGGCTGATTTGGGAAAATTAAAAATTTTTCAAATTTTCAATATTTTTGTAAGGGGTAACACCGCAATTTTTTGAGAAAATTTTCAAAAAAAAAAAATTTTTAACCTGAAATGCCAAGTTGTAGGGAATTTAATTACGAGTTCAGGGAGGTATGCCATTCCATATTTGGACAATTAGTTCCATTTTTATAGCCAAAATACGAACTTTTTTTGGCCGAAAATGAAAATTTCGATGTTTGGCCAAAATCTGATATTTTGTAAAATTTGTTTTTGCTCTAGTTTTTGCAAAAATGCTCCGATATTAAAACGGCGAACTGTTCTGAGCAGATAACAACCTAATAATTAATATTAGTGCACTCTCCGGCTGATTTGGGAAAATTAAAAATTTTTCAAATTTTCAATATTTTTGTAAGGGGTAACACCGCAATTTTTTGAGAAAATTTTCAAAATAATAAAATTTTTAACCTGAAATGCCAAGTTGTAGGGAATTTAATTACGAGTTCGGGAAGGTATGCCATTCCATATTTGGACAATTAGTTCCATTTTTATAGCCAAAATACGAACTTTTTTTGGCCGAAAATGAAAATTTCGATTTTTGGCAAAAATCTGATGTTTTGTAAAATTTGTTTTTGCTCTAGTTTTTGCAAAAATGCTCCGATATTAAAACGGCGAACTGTTCTGAGCAGATAACAACCTAATAATTAATATTAGTGCACTCTCCGGCTGATTTGGGAAAATTAAAAATTTTTCAAATTTTTAATATTTTTGTAAGGGGTAACACCGCAATTTTTTGAGAAAATTTTCAAAAAAATAAAATTTTTAACCTGAAATGCCAAGTTGTAGGGAATTTAATTACGAGTTCAGGGAGGTATGCCATTCCATATTTGGACAATTAGTTCCATTTTTATAGCCAAAATACGAACTTTTTTTTGGCCGAAAATGAAAATTTCGATGTTTGGCCAAAATCTGATATTTTGTAAAATTTGTTTTTGCTCTAGTTTTTGCAAAAATGCTCCGATATTAAAACGGCGAACTGTTCTGAGCAGATAACAACCTAATAATTAATATTAGTGCACTCTCCGGCTGATTTGGGAAAATTAAAAATTTTTCAAATTTTTAATATTTTTGTAAGGGGTAACACCGCAATTTTTTGAGAAAATTTTCAAAAAAATAAAATTTTTAACCTGAAATGCCAAGTTGTAGGGAATTTAATTACGAGTTCAGGGAGGTATGCCATTCCATATTTGGACAATTAGTTCCATTTTTATAGCCAAAATACGAACTTTTTTTGGCCGAAAATGAAAATTTCGATGTTTGGCCAAAATCTGATATTTTGTAAAATTTGTTTTTGCTCTAGTTTTTGCAAAAATGCTCCGATATTAAAACGGCGAACTGTTCTGAGCAGATAACAACCTAATAATTAATATTAGTGCACTCTCCGGCTGATTTGGGAAAATTAAAAATTTTTCAAATTTTCAATATTTTTGTAAGGGGTAACACCGCAATTTTTTGAGAAAATTTTCAAAAAAATAAAATTTTTAACCTGAAGTGCCAAGTTGTAGGGAATTTAATTACGAGTTCAGGGAGGTATGCCATTCCATATTCGGACCATTATTTCTATATTTAGACCTCTATTTTCATTTTTATGCCCAAAATACTGTTTTTGTTTTTTTTGCAGATAAATAACTAAAATGCATATCTCCATCAATTAATGGCTGCAAGGGCATGGAAATTACGTTATAAAGAGTCTAAAATCATCTCATGAGTGCGGCTAAGTATAAAACCAAACAAGCCTCGACTGCCCTCAAATGTTTGTCCAACAAACGTCATTTACCACCAGCAGGCTCTCATTAGGAGGCAAAAAAGTGTAAACAAAAATGCCAGCAACCTTCAGTCGAGACTCGGAAACTGTGGGCTAATAGAAAAATTTGTCGCAATAGGAAAGTTATTGACAAATGCGAACCCGTCCACAGGGGATACAGGACACGTCAGGGAGTGTAAGCATACGCAAAATTCACAAAAATTTTGCAAAACAAAAGGGAAAAAACAGTAAAATAGAACAAAAAAAAAACAGGATGAGGGGATGGGAGGAGAAAACTAATTCACATGAGGGGTGGGGAAATTCGTATTTGGAATTTCAATAGCGAGCGAGCTGCAAAGGGATGTGGAAGGATCATCGGGACACAGGCAACTTTACAGGCAGCCACAAGTTGGCAACCCTGGCATAACCCTAAAAACCGAAACCTTTAAAACCATTTAACGTAACTTTCAAAACCAGGCTTGCCAAATATGTGTAAGCGTGTCAGTGAGCCTGTGTGTGTGTGTGTGCGCCTGTGTGTGCGGCGTGTCTGCGTGTGTGTGTGGGCAAAGTTTTTAAAGTGTCAAAAAGTTTGGGCAACGTCACCCGGCATCATCAACAGCGCCACTTTCAGTGGCCATCGAGAGATATTCGGAGAGGGGGGGCGAAGGGGTTTTGCACAATTTTGCATGTCGCACTTTGCATTCTGGCCCCTGGTCATATAGTACACCTGACATCCTTGCCTCCTTAGCCAACCCCTCGTCCCTCCAACCCAAAAACCCGCTTCCACTGCAGGCCGCAAATAGTTGCGGCCATAACTTTTAAATAGATTTGGAATCTGTTTCGAATTTTCCCTGTCCACCCTTTGTTTAGTGGTTTATTTTATTTTATTTTACTTCTTCCCCTTTTTTGTACATCCTAAAACGACAGAGGATACGAAAGCTTATATATATAAATATATATATGTATTGGCAGCAAAGGAAATGGCCAGAAAATATTTGAGCGCTTTGGCAGGTGACTAGCCCAAATCTGAACTCAATCCGAGAACTACCACCCCACTCCCCCCACGTTGTTGCAATTATTTCGAAAGCAATTTGCATTCTACCTTCGAAAGCTGGGGAAAGTTCAACGGAAGCGAGTAGCATGCACAGAGGCTTTGTTTACCCCGAAATGGGGGATTTTCAGGCAATGATTTTGCGATAGGGTTAGATGATGGCTGACAAAAGGCCGTACTTTGGCTACGGGGCCCACCAGATTGATCGACGGTGGGCCCGAGCTAAACTGGCTTAGATAAAGAAACACGAAAACTGGGGCATCTTTCAAAATGTGCCATTTCAGGACTTTCCTAATCAATTTTGTTATACTAGCCTTAGAATAAATTATTAACGAGGAAAATATGGAGTAAAATCTACTAGAAACTACTATTACTATTTATAGCTCTGAATTGTTTTTATAATTCTAAAACGAATTTATTAAATTATCACAAAGATTAATGAGTTATGAATCGCATTAATGTCCCTAACCCGCTTTCCTGATTTTCTATCAATGATTTAAGAAGTGGTCACATCTTCTGCTGGCCATTTGCATTCTCCGCTTAAGTGGCCCATCGAAGTCACTCTCTTTCCACTCTTGAGACAAAGGAAAATAGCCCGGCACTCTCTGGTTATCGTTATCCCAGCGTCTTTTGCGTGTGGAAAAGTGCGTGAAAAGCGCCATAATTTATGCAACAACTACAACAATAAATCCATTTCGGCCACGGCCCAAACAAATGGCATGTTAAATGAACTGAAAAACGGGACTCGCCGAGTGGCGAGAGGGAATAACTAAATGAAGTCAGGCCAAGATGGGATACGAAGGGATACGAGAATGGAAGGTGGAAGGTGGCCATCTGGCCATCCGTGCGGCCGGAAGTGAACGCAATGCAGCACTTCCGGTCTGCCGCTGCCCCTTGTGGACTCCTGATCCTGTGGCTTCGGCATCGTCCTGGGAATGACAGGAGCAGCAGCAACAACAACGGCAGCCCAACCGCAAAGCCTTAGGCAGCCGGCAACCCCCTACCCCTCGCCACACTCTCTCTCTCTTCTACCGCAGATGGGCGGCTTTGGGGGCGTGGCCGCCTTAAGTAAGCAAACCAGCCCAAAAGTTAAAAAAAAAGGAATGGAATAAAACCAAAAAAACAATACCAGCTTCCGAAAGGTGTGAGGGGGCGGAGGGGGCGTGACAGCCTTTAAGGCCGAAAAATCAAGGCATTAAACCCGAAAAATAATGCGAAACGGACAAAGTTTGGCCTACAAGCAACTAGTTTTCAACACAGATGCCAGATGATACAGGATTTTGTAGATCAGGCAGGGGTATCTGTGCTTTGGCACTTCCTCGCTTTTCCAGTCATAAATCAAAAAATCTGCTCCTGGCCAAATGGAAGATGATTTCCGCCCGTACACTGCAATTTTTTTAGAAGAAAATATTATTGAAAGTTGGAAAGTTGTCTTTATTTTTTACAAAAATTATAATATTTTTTTTATTTTACTATTGACTTTAAAAATCTCCTGTTTCCGAATTTAACCATGATTTCTATTACAAAAGGCCTAAAGTATTTTTGCCAGTGCATCTGTGCCGCCTGAACAGTTTTGCAGCTTAGCGCATGCTAAAAAATTAACTAACTTGGCCGTGTTTGTTTTCGATTGTTTCTGTAACGCTCTTTTCGCCACCGCACCACTGCACCACCGCTTTTGAGCACTGCACCACCACCCCCCGCTGGAACCACTGGTTTGGCGGCACCGCCAATTAGCACACATGGGGCCAAGAGGCTTTGGCTTCAGTTTCGGTTTCGGTTTTCGCTTGTTTTCCTCATATGGCGAATTAAATTTGCATGGCCACAGAAATATTTCAATATAAAGCGGCCAGTTGGGGTCGTGGGTCAGGTGGGTTAACAGGCAGTTGGATGGGGGGGGGGGGGGGGGGAGGGGCTAGTGGAAAACTGAACGTTGCCCGGCAATGAAATGTTGTTTATATACACTTTTTTAATCTTCTCCCCCGCTCCGCCACCGCTGCCCATTCCATTAGCTTTGCCCCTTTTTCGGTTTGTGCTCCGTCAGCGGACAGGGCAAAAACATTTCCGCTGACACAGCACACACGGATGCACTGCAAAAAAAATAGTAGGGGAAACCACTAAAAAATACCTTTTATTTGGCTGCCAATAAAAATATTTAAAATGTAAAAAAAAAATTAAAAATTAAAAAAAAACTTCTTACAAAAAATTTAGATATAATCTCTGAAAGATTAATATAAATTTTGAAAATTTTCTCTCAGTTCCTCGACACTCACACACACACACGCACCGAGTTGGACACCGCTTAACCCTCATCAGGCTTTACACCTTTCGGCGCAGTAGGAAAATTCAAATTTAGTAAATTTTTTATTTTCATTTTCCTTGTTGTTTTTTCTATTTCCCGGGGGTGGCGGGCTTAGACCCAAAAATGTCAGAGGCTTACACGCTTCTATGCAGTTAGCTTGTTTAAGTTGGAGTGGTTGGTGGGCGGAGTGGGCGGAGGGGGGTGGAAGCGTTTGTATGAGAAGCTTATAATCAACATAACGGGCATAACAATGGCCATTAAAGTGCTGCGGGGGGTGGGAAAAAGAAAACCACTGGGGCAGGTCGAGTCGACCAGCTGACGACCAACGGCAACTCATTTTTTATGGCCAACAGTCGGTGGAAAATGGGGAAAATGGCAGGGGAGACAGGCGGCATAAATCTGTGCACAATGCGTCTGGCATTTGCTTGATGGCCCCTGTTTCAGTCCCTATATCCTTACAGTGAAACAAATGAATCAAAGTTTGCAGTCATGGAAAAATATTTGGAATACTTGTAGAAAAAATCAATTAAAATTCTAACAATAGTTAAAAAATTAAGGATACATTTTCCAACCTCTCCCAAAAATTGTTAAAAAAATAAAAAAAAAATATGATAAATTAATTATTTATACTTGTAGATCAATTAAAATTATAGCAGTGTATAATTATTAGTTTGAAAATTAAAAATCAATTTTCCTACTTCTCCCAAAAATTGTTATAAAAAGAAAAAAAAAATATGATACATTAATTATTTACCCCAAATTTCTCGCAACACCAAATATTCACTATTCGAGAAGAGCCCTTCACTTTTCTCTGTGTACCTCTATCCGTGTCAGCATCTGTATCTGTGTGAGTTACTGATGGGCGAGTTTGCGTGTATATCTTGACCACAATAAAATTTATTTGTATTATTTTGCCGGCGTCGACATCGTTTGTTTTGTCGCTCAAGTGCGAAAGCAACAACACACATTTAGAGCCAAAAATAAAAATAATAATAAAACAAAAATAAGGCAGAAAAAAAACAGCAGACAAGACAATGGAGCATAGAGACACAAAGACAGATATTTGGGGGGGTACTTTTTGGGGGGCCCAAGACAAAACGAAACGATTTTCGAATGCACTTCAAAGGAAAAATGTCTGCGACCCGCTTTAGAATGTCATCAACTAATGAGCAGGAACCCGAGCAACTGAGGAGCTGGGGAGCTGGAGGAGGTTCATTTGGCCATGTGTCCTGTGCCATTCGAGTTAATTAAATTCCTGAACCCAATCCTGTGAAAGCGCACATAATAGGATTGGATCGGGAACATGAGGTAGGTGCATTGGGGTTTTCAAGCTTATTATCTCGCATTTTCCATTTGCACTTTATTCCCAAGGCCAAGCTCTTCGCAAAGCTGAGATACGAGATACGTAAAATTAATAATGCCAAGTGAAAGCAATAAAGATTGGTGCTGGACGTTTGATGCTTTGTCTTTCAAAAATTCAAATTAGTTAGCTATTTTGCCCACAGATTTCAGAGGGAGAGCAATCATAAAGGAATAAAGGGCCAGAAGTGACCAGAACAAAGTTCACTCTCTTCTATGCTGGGGTTTTTCAAGAAACCACCGAGGCTTTTGTCAATTTTATGCTCACTTTCGTTGGTAGAATTTTCATTTAGCAAATATTTCTATTTTTCATAACGCCAATTCAACTTTAAGTTACCCGTTTCTTAGACTCCCGTTAGCTGGCTTATTATTATGCTACTTAACTGACATTATGTGCTTATTAAATGTATATCATTTCAGATGGCATCTATTGTATTTTTCAAAACTTTCCCCAGGACCAGCTGGGGAGTGATCCAGAGGCATACAGATACATATATCTCGGCACGAATGCAGCTGCAGGCGCTGTAAGACAACAGCCACCATTTTTCCTCGTGGCCATATCCCTTGGCTTATTATACAAGGAGCCAACAAACCGTAACTCAGACACCGCTGAGACTGAGGTTTCTGCTCCAGCTCCAGCTCCAGCTCCAAGACCGTTTCCATTCCCATTCCCATTCCCCACTTCCCTTTTGCTCGCCGGGTTTACTTTGCACGCAACATTTTTCACAGCGACTGCCATTTTGGGTGTGTGAGTAATGCCATCCTTTTCGCCCAGGACCCGTACTTATACCCATACCCATACCCATACCCATGCCCATTGCCCATTGCCATACAAATACCAACTCCTCATGTCCTGTGAATGCTTGGTCGCTGGACATGAGGAGTTGGTATTTGGTCAATGCGTCAGTTTTACGGCTCGTAATGCTTGTAATTGATTGTTAATGCCGCACTTAACCCAGACTCCAGCTGAGCTGGCCAAAAGGACAATCGTCCTGCGGCTGGCCATGTGCTCGAAGGACGAAGGACGAAAGCTGAAAGGCGAAGGAAGAAGCCCATTCTGACTGCCCCCTTCCCCACTGAGCCGTGTGCGTGGTGGCTTGGCTTATTTATTATTTAAGGGCTGGATTGCGTGTGCAATTGTTGAAATTCCTTTTTAAAAATAACACACAGAAATCAGTTAAGAATAACCAAATGAGGGGCAATGAGAAGAGCGGCTAAAGCAGCAGATTCAGAGGCGGAATCAGAAGCAGCAGCAGCAGCAGCAACAAACAAACAAACAGGGCCAAGGATCCTTGGGCTTATCGGTCGGCTCAGGAGCAGAAACAAAATAAAAACCAGAATATGACCAAGGAGCTTGGACGCGCGCCTTCGACATGGCCTGCATATTTCATTTGAATGCACTGAGCGAAGGAGTCGATCTTGTTATCATAATTTATACCTCCTGATAGCAGAGGAAAAGCACAGAGAAGCTAAAAGATTACATACTACAAAAGAAGTTATATTTTAAACTGAAAGATCAATCGCTTAAAAGCCAAATAACATTTAAAACAGCCTAAAAGAATGCAAAACTATTTGTCGAACTCACAAGTCCGAAAGTTTTCACTGCATACTTTTGGATACCTTTAAGGGTAATTTTAAAACTCCATAAAAATAATCACATTTAAAACCGCCTAAAAGAATGCAACAATATTTGTCGAATTCAGAATTCCGAAAGTTTTCACTGCATACTTTTGGATACCTTTAGTGGTGATTTTAAATCCCCATAAAAATATACTATATCGTTTTCGACCAGCAAAATGTTTATCTGAACTGCCACTTTTCTCGCTGTGTGAGGACGAGGCTCTCGTGGTGGTGTTCTCCATGTGGCAGCAGCAAACGGAAACGTTAATGCCGGCAATATAATAAAGGATAATGCAGCAGGAATTGCAACCCCGCGCCGGCATTCCTTGCCGCACTAAACAGCCCGGCACAACTGAAATGACAATAAACAAAAATGCAGCAGCCACAACTGTTGGGCGGGTAACGCTGGAAACTGAAAGCAAGAAAAACAAGAGTAACAAGAGTAAAAGCAAGGAAAAACTGAAAAGCAGAAACACAGAAAGTTGGTAAGACCGAGGAGATGGAAAAGAGCTGGAATGGCAATTTGGAATGGCTGAAATGCTGAAATGCTGCTCTCGTTGTTTGGCCTTTTCATTTCTTCGCCTCGTCTCGTTTCGTTTCGTTTGCGTTTTTCGTTTATTGAATTCGCAGCATGGCAACAATGGCAACAATTTCTGTTGCATACTTTTCGGAGCCACTCTCTGGACCGGACCAAGGATCAAGCATCAAACCGCCAACCGCCCAATGAACCACCCATTTCATGAAATCCCGGGGCCAGCGAATTATAACAACAATGTGGCCAACAGCGGGCAACAGATTAGCCCTGGCAAATAACATTATAAAGTATGCAAGACAGCAAATAGGTTGCTGCAAATTATTAAAATATCATTGATGTGCATTGCATGCCATTTCCAATGGTTTCCGATGGAATTCGGTCAAGGTTCAAGGATTTCCGATTATTCGGATTTATTTGGTCATGTAACATGTAGCTTTAGATTGAAAAACTCTTGGGTTTTGTAATCATTATTAAAACGTGTCTAAAAGTATGCAACACCTTACGTACATATTGATTTTTGTATCTTTTACTGCAAACTTTAAGCATTTGATGTAAGAAATATCTATATCAATCAGACCATCTTTATTCTCGAAAGTGGAATGCATTGAAGAGGTTTAATTTTTAGCGTTCAACTAAAAAGCCCCCATCGAATGGCAATATCAGTGTGCCATAAGAACCCAAAGAGCATTGCATGCGATGGGATTACAAGCCACCAGGATGCCTAATCCTTTTAACCGGCATTCCACCATTCAAAAACCAGTACGTGTGTTCCAATGGATGTGGGACAACATTGTCCCTCACAGCATTTAGTGGGTTTGTTTTGCCGGCTTTGTTGGCTGCGGAGCCCCGAGTCCAGAGTCCTGAATCCAGATGACAGGACCATTACTGGGCGGAATGGAAAGATAACCGATTTGCTTTCGTTGCTCTGGTCGCAGCAAAAACAATTACGGCAAATCAGATGACAATGGCCGGGGTCTAAAAATACAACCACGGCAAACGAGATAACAGCGGAGCAGCTCGATGCTCTCGAACCTCGGTATCTCGGTATCTCGGCGAGATAGATGTGTTTTAAAGTAAGTAACTAGGCGAGGCTCCTTCGGTCAGCCAGTCAGCCTGCCAGCCTCCCACCTCATGCAACATCCAAATACTCAAACACCCATCGAAACAACAATCCCGGCGAAAGGGGCTGAACACAATGGGCGTGGTGCGGTGGGTTGTGGGTGGCAGGGGGGAGGCCACCAAAGTCGTTGAAATGAAAATGAAGATGAAATAAAATGGAAAGCACAAACAGAGAAAAAACTAAAATTTTCTATGCTGTAAACGAAATTGAAAATGAACAAGCGGAGCGAACACGGACATGGACATGGGAAGCGGACACCGACACAGAGGCAGAGACACACACATATACAGATACAGAGACACGGACAAGGACACGGACACGGACAAGGATACGGACATGACCGGCACCAGGACCTCCACCTGCACTGAGAGAAAGTCAACAGGCTTCTGTGAATTAATTAACAATTAAAAACAATTAAGCAATTTATCTAAATTTCCTCGTGTTCTTTTCATCACTATAATATAAAATATAAAAAATATAGATTACTTATAGGAAGAACCTAGGGATTCAGAAAGAAAAGATAAAAGTCGAGGATCCAAAAAATGTTTGTTATCCTTTTCACTTATGTATTTACATATGTACTTGTTAAGTTTCCAATAAATATAGGAATATTTTAAAGGATTCATCTTTGCAAACCTCTTCAAGAATAAGTTAAAAACCTCTTTAAAACACGCCCCTTGATTTTTAGCAGTGTGGATGGGATATGGTGTGTGGGAGCCTTAACATGGAATGTATGCGATTGTGTGCACTGCGGAGCGTTGGAGGCGTTGGCAAACAGCGCTGAGTGCCAGGATGTAAGAGTCAATGTGCGTATGTGTGTGTGTGTGTGGCGTTCCCATGTGTAGGTGTTTGTGGAAGAAGGTGACTCAATGGTTTGTGTTTTTTCCGCTTTTCCTTTCTTGTCTTGAAAACGGCACTCGTCTTGTAATGAGCTGGCGAATGGAAAATGGAGAACGCTGATGAGCTGCGTCTTAACTAACCGAAATGGGGGGGCGCGGGGGGTTTAAGGACGAACAGGTGGGCGTTGAACAGGGGCGGGGAGGGGTGGGGGCGACAGTCCTACACTAGGAATCGCTTAAAAGCAAATTGCGCTGAAAAGCAATCAGCGCATAAGTGCAATACAAATACAAACAAGTTTATTGCTTTTCCCGTTGTCCTCGCGGTCTTTCCGGTCAGGATGCCTTCTAAATGGCGGGCGGGGGGCGGGGGGCGTGGCACCAGCCAACGAGGGATTGCATAACGAAATGAGATGCCTGAATGGAAGCAGTCTGTCCAAAGCGTCCGAACAGCGCACTATTTACTGGCATGATATATGTCGGTTATTAGATCCGATGTGCAGCATCTTCGGTAACGAAGATTTAGCGTGGCAAATTCAAATTTAATGCGGGCTGCCATGGTGGGCAGCAAATTTATGGATTCCACTTGGCTGAAAGCCTGAACGACGGGGGGGATCCCCCTCCCCCTGCCAGTGTCAAAGAATGGCCAAGCGTATTGATAGATTATAGCCACAGACGGATGGCGAATGGTTAAGCGGATGAAGTACAAGGAGCCAACAAACCCCTAAATCTATAAAAGCTATCACTATAACTGGAATTTTTAATAGTACTGAGTTAATTAAAGTCATGAAAGTGGTTTACACTTTGTAGAAAAGTTGTTGTTATATTTTGATAGAAATTGTTTAAAAATATTGAAAGTCAAGCTCCAAAACATTTTCCAATTATTTTTTTTTTACTCTTTACAACATTTTTCAATATATTTATTAATTTTTCCCAACATTTCTTTAATGATTATCCCTAGAATGCCAACTTTTTTTCGCAGTGCCGCACTTAATGTCGCCCAAATGCATTTGTAATGACCAATTATTCAACAGAAGCGGAGCCCTTGACGGAATGTCAAATCCAGCATCCTTAATCCACCGCCCTAAAACCTAAACAGAGACCATAATCGGGGGCAATCAAATCGTGGATTGCAACGCATAACATAACACATTACGGCGGGGGGGACAACAAGCCCGAAAACCAGGCGGGGAAACAGAAACATTAAGTCCTCATCACTCGGAGGACTCCAGCTCCATGTTGTATGGCTGTATGGCTGTATGGCTGTCCAAAAACAAACTGTCGACACCTGCCATGAGTGATCACCGCTCGCGGCTCGCATTACAATGCAAATAAGGCGGTGAGGTTGGAAGGTTGGAAGGTTATTGCCCATATGGCCGCCGGAGTTGGCAACTCGTAACCCACTCGACGGAACGAAACGAAACGAAACGAAATGTATACGGCAAACACATTTAGCCCGTAATGGACTTTTTTTATGGCATTTATAAGCGCGCCAAACAACGTTTCCCTGGGATACAGACAGACTGGCAGACAGACAGACAGACAGTCAGGGAAGAAAGGGCAATGCCGGCAAGTGGCTGGGTTGGAAGTAAAAGATCGAAATAAATTAAACTAGCATTGAGGATGGCCTAGGAAGTGCGTGCACCTGTATGAAATATTCAAGTACAATCAACCGGGAGCGATTGAGGAAACGCACTTCCGCTGAATATTTCAGCGATTTTTCCTCGCATGCGGATTTGTTCCTTAAAGGGTTTCATAGAATATTTAATAAACTAAATTGAGTGTTTTTTAATAGTGATTATTATTGTATGAAGGCTCTTTAAACTAGTATTTCCTTGGCATTTTTTAAGATTTTATTTTTGTTATATCATTTTGGTATCTCTAAATCCGACTTTACCTGTAGCTCCCCTCTATTTTAAACTCACATTACTATTCTATTTCCTGGAGTTGCCATGCTCCACAGTCAATAGCTTTCGATGGCTAGGTTTTCACTGAGGTTCCAACTCATGTATCTGTTTATGGCCGCACAGCGAAAAATTCACATCTATATCAGCTTGTTAGAAAGATATTATATTGAGTTGAAAATAAACATATCGTAAGAAAAAACCTCCCTAATATTTATAACAAATAATGGTCGACAACAAATATTATTTTTCATTAAATATTTCTAATTTTTTGTATGATTTAAAATGGTTTCTTAATTCTCTTGCTTACAAATATAATTTTTAGATTGCAAAAACTTGTTGCCAACTCCCACTTTTTTCTCTGCGTGCACCCTCTTTCGTGGCGAATCCAATAAAATGTGCGAAAAACTTGATGCGCGGCTCGCGATTGCCATTTATTTTTATTGCCGCACTTACCTGCTACTTAGCGCCTCCCGCCTTCTTTTCGAGAGCACGTGGGCGTGGTCGCTCACTACGCGGCGACACAGAAAAGTTTTGAGTTTGAGTTTGAGTTTTGACTTTTGCCCGGTGCGTTGTGCCTTCTATATATATATATATATAGTAGAAGATATGCATACATATATATACACTTGGTGTGTGGGTGCAAGTGTGCGACTGGCACTTTAATCAGCAATGCCAGCTGCTCCTTTGCCGATTTCCCCAGCTTTTCCGGCGAGAGAAAAGCGGGCAGGTGTTGCTGCTGCTGCTGCTGCTGCTCGGCCAAGAAACCAGAAACGAGAAACCAGGAAAATGCGAATGCGAAAGGAAATTCGCACATAACACTTCCCAAAGGCCATAAAGTCGCGCATATTTATAAGCCGCGTCTGTCTCTCGATTTCCATCTAGGCACGCTGCTTTATGCCAGCTTTTTATGGCCAGTACATGTACATATATATCGATGGGACTGGGAATGGGACTGGAAATGGGACTGGGGACATCCCCCAACCGTTTGCACTCCATACGAAAATGGGGCCCCACTTCAATTGACATCTTGCAACCTTTCAGATAGCCAAAGATCTCTCTCTCTCTCTTTTGGATCCGTCAGCTGCTCCGCATTTGTTTCGCATTTTGCGTTTTATTGCGCAAAATTGAAGGCGTACTTTATTGCCGACTGGATTTTTTTGCATAAACAGAATTTATGCATATACAATATACTCAAAAGGGGGCGGGAGGAAAGGAAGAGGGCCACAAAAAAATTGCCAAAAGACGTGACAAACTCTTGGGCGAAATAAAAAACGAGGGCCCGAGAGCAAAAGTTTTTAATTTGCTTAGACGCGACCAAAAGTCTGCTAGAAAGCCTGCTCCTGAGAGAATCGAGCCGTAGCTATAGCTCCTATAGCTATAGCCTTCGCAGCTTAAACCAGATTAAATTATCGCATTTTTCTTTACATATTTTGTATTTTTTTATTTCGTCCTGCTGCTGCTGCCGCTCCTGTGCCATCGTTGATTCGATTTTTGCTAACCAACAAGAAGGCAAAAAAAAAAAAGAAAGCAAATCCGTAGGCAGGCGAGAAAAGTTCGAATAAATTGAGTGAAAGTTCGCATTCGCCTTAAACATTTTGCCTTCTACTTTTTTTAGGCGTCGGCACATGGAATCAACTTGAAATTCCCTGCTCCCCATTGGCTCAGGTGTGGATGGCATTCCTTGTTTTTTTTTTTATTTCTACTTTTGCCATGTTTTCAGCATGCTCGGAAAAATTCTTCTAATTCTTTAAAGTTTTCCACACTGGCAGCTCGGACCAAAAATCTATGTGAAGTATGTTTATTAGTGTCGATGGAGATTTGATTGTCTGCCAGTTGAAGATCGCAGATCAAACTTTGACTACTTTCGTTTGAAATTTTTTTTATAATTTTCTTTTACTTTTAAGAGTATTAAAACTATTTTTTAGAGCTAATTTTTATGTGATAATTACTTTATTTTATTTTTTTAGGCTTAAAAGCTTCCGAGAAATACATATGTGTTTCCAAAAGCCAAAGTATAAACAAGCACATTTTCTACAGATTTGAATTAGTGGTTAAAGTTAATGAATTATTTTATTGTTTTTATGAGGGAAATCTTTAGGGCACAGAAAATTTTTATTTTCTTTTTTTTTACATAATACCATTCCCGTTTTCATAAAAATCTGGCATACTTTTTATTTCTTAAATCGTTTTCTGACCTTTGTTTTAAAATTTTAAATATTTCATTTGCTGTAATAGATTTTGAAATGTGTTTATGCTTTATTTTATTTTATTTTTTTGATTTTTATATATATTACTTAAAATTTTTCCCTTTTTTGGCGCTTATTCACAAATTATTGCTATTTCAATTGGGTTAGGGGCTTGACAGCAACAGCCGCAGGACTTTAAAAAGGCTTAAGCTCTCACACACGCACACACCCGCACGCATATGCACGGACTCCAAACACACACACACACACACACACACACAAGCGCACAAACTGGACACTTACGTTTTGAGTTATTGGGGCAGGCCCAAAAGTATGCTACGCTTTTCGCTTTCGCTCCGCAGTTTTCAACTGCAACTGCAATCAACTGGAATTCACTTTTCCGCCAGCCGTCGTCTCACTTTTCATTGTTTACGTTTCACTTGTGAATGCGAATGCCCGCTGTACTTCTTTGTTTTCGTGTTATGTTTTTGTTGTCAATTGAGGGGAGCCCCAAAAAACAGCACACTTCTCACACACTCAACCGAAAAAAACAACAAACAAACAACAGATGCAATTGACGGCGGCGGCGGCACGCGTTTCCCGACGCGACGCGTTTTGGAGGGGAGGTTTATACTCGCGGTAGGGGGGCGGGGGGTCGTTGGTCGCGTTCGAGGCGGGGGGGCGGGAGGCGGCGGTACAGGACGAGCCAGCCACAATTGCAATTGGCGATCGCGATCGCGACCGTTTCAATCGCCTCCTTCAACGATAGTTATTTAGAATTTCTCGAGTTTTGAGATTCCAGATTTCGAGATTTGCAGATTTGAGATTGCAGTTCGAGGCAATGCGATCCGAAACGAAACGAAACGAATCGAATCGAGTCAAATCCAGTGATTATCCGTCCTCAGTCGCGTGGCACAAACCGCTGCGTTCGATAACCTAAACGAAACTGAATCGCCGAAGCTGGAAGCTCGAGGCCCGAAGCTCGCAGTTCGAAACTCGGCCAACGGTTCGTTTCGCTTCGTTTCGTGTTAAATTCTCGGCTCTCGAGTTCCACACAGGCACACTTACCTGTGCGTGTGTGTGTGTGTGTGCCCTCGGCTCTGCTGCTCCACTTCCGTTTCCCGAACGGCCACTTCGTGTGGCACTTCCGCTCGGTGCGCAGGCGCGAACTGGCCACTGTGGATGCCAACTGTGGATCGCGAGTGCACGGGAGATGAGCAGAAGTTCGATAAACGCCGGCGGCAGAAAGGGGTTGGAACCACCCCCGAAAACCTTAAACGTATTATGGTTTTAGTTAGGGATTAACAAATCCGAAAAAGGAAAGGGGAGGCATGTGAAAAAAATAAAGAGCGAAATTAAAGCATATTATTTAGTTTTAAAGTTAACATCTGTTCAGAATTGATTACCAAAAAAACGAATATCATATTATATAATATTTATAATTTCAAATCATTACCTAATGTAAATAAGAAGTCCCCCTTCGCACGCCCCTGTCTGTTCGTTTTCTCTTATCTTGATTCTGTGACTTTAAATACCTTTTCCCTTTCTGTTTTATTTTTAATTTACAGCTACTCGATGGGTAAAGGTTTCACAATGAGAAATTTGCCTACCTGAAATCAGGTGTGTATCCATATTCTTGCTGATAACGCACTCATTTTCGGGTGTGAGAGCTTTCACTCTTCTCACTCACTCTCATTGCACTTTATGTCTTGCACTGTACTAAGTATTCGTAAACAAATAAACGTGGTTTTGTGAGCTTTATAGTGGTACTCGAAGTTTACTTTATTCTTTTGTTTTTGTTTTTCTTATTTATCAGCGAAAATAAATTACTTTTTTTTATACTTTGATGCTCCAAAAGGCATAGGAATTTTACCAACTTTCCAAAACAATGTTTTTTTAATATTTTTAAAAATATGATTTTTACTCTGCCTATTTGTAAAATCTATAAATATTTTTAATTAGCTGGGTAACTCTTTTCATACACTAACCAGTGTATTAAATTCTAGATTTTTAGATCTTGGGGCTTTTGACGAGGCCTACGTTTATCTGGGTTCGCCCACTGGTTATCGAGGGGGAGGGGCATCGCTGGCGCTGTCCCTTGTGGACTCCATTTGGGTCCGGCAGCGGCAGCTCGTACGGCGCCTCCGAGCGACAGTTGCGGCCGAGGCACGAGGACCTAACACACGACGTGACACAGGCAGGAGTCCTTCTGCTGCCGCTGCTGCTCTAGCTGCTCATGTTGCATGTTGCATGTACGCCTGCTGCCGATGCTGCTGCTGCCAACGGACAAGTTCAAGGGAATTTCGCGCGACAAATAAATTACACACGCACCGCCAGCTAGCGCATGCAAATTAAGATGGCAGCCGCAGATTCAGCTGGCATTCGCTCAACTTCAACTCCAGATACTCGAGCCATTCGAACTCGAACTCGGCCAGTGTGTCACCCCGCCAACGCCCCCGGATCCCCTTTCCTTGCGTTCATTTCCGTTCCTTTCCTTCACCTTCGAACAGAGAGAAAAACTTTATCATGACTTCTTGGCTTGTCAACTTCAGAACCTGCATCTAAAATTTGCGAAAAAGTTTGAAAAATTCAATAGACAAACATTTCTAATTATTTTAATTTGCTAAAAAAAAAATGTCAAAAAATTATTCCCAATTGGGAATAGTTAAATGTCTCCGACAAATGTGGTCCAATCACCAATAACAAATTAAAAAAAAACTGGTCCAAAATGATTTCCATTTTTGGCAAAAATGTGATTTTTTGTTTAATTTGTTTTTGCTACAAATTTTGCAAAAATGGTCTAAAATGAAAACGGGAAACAGTTCTGAGCAAAACATAAACATAAGTGCACTTCCGGCTGATTTAGAATTTTTTAAAAAATTTCAAATGTTCGAAATTTTTTTGCGAAAATTTTCAAAAAAATAAAATTTTTATCCTGAAATGCCAAGTTGTAGGAAATTTAACTACGAGTTCGGGAAGGTATGCCGTTCCATATTCGGACAATTAGTTTCATTTTTATAGCCAAAATACTGACTTTTTTATTGGCGGAAAATGAAGATTTTAATTTTTGGCCAAAATCAGATTTTTCGTAAAACTTGTTTTTGCTCTAATTTTTGCAAAAATGGTCCGATATTAAAACGGCGAACTGTTCTGAGCAGATAACAACCTCATAATTAATATTAGTGCACTCTCCGGCTGATTTGGGAAAATTAAAAATTTTTCAAATTTTCGATTTTTTTGTAAGGGGTAGCATCGCAATTTTTTGAGAAAATTTTCAAAAAAATAAAAAATTTAACCTAAAATGCCAAGTTGTAGGAAATTTAACTACGAGTTCGGGAAGGTATGCCATTCCATATTGCGACAATTAGTTTCATTTTTATAGCCAAAATACTAACTTTTTTAACACGAAAAATTAGGATTTCGATATAATATAATTAATAATATTAATTCATGGATGGGTATTTCCATAGCAGATTTAATTTATTTACTTATATTTTCCACTATTTTCAGCACAGTTTTTCCTTCTGTGCTTCGCTTTCAGGTTGTTTTCCCTGCGCGTTGCACTTTGCTGACTTTGCTTTACTTTTGCTCTGACTTGCCACTCGGATTCGAATTCCTTGGCTGTTTTGGCTCTGGTGGCGGCGGCGGCGGGTGGAAATCTCTTATGGCTGCTCACTTGAACGGTTTTGCCCCGTTGTTGTTGTTGCTGGTGTTTGTTGCCTGGGTTTCCCCGGGCTTTTGCCTACTGCTGCTTGCTGCTTTTGCTGGCTGCTCTAAGCCCTTTGCACTCACTTCGCTCGGTTCGCGCATCGTCGAGCAGCATCAAGTTGATTTTCGACCACCCACTCAGCCCCGCCGAAAGTTGTCATTAAAAAATTGCACTCAGCGAGCCAAAAAGCGCAGCAACTCTGTTGCATGCAGGTGGGCAAAAGTTGCAAGTTGGGGGAATGCGGCATGCGGCAAGCGGCATAAAAAGTGCAGCCAAGGCTGCCTTGGAGAAAACTTTCTGCATTTATGCGAAACGCCGCAGCAGCTGCAATGAATTCATCCGCCTCCTGGCCACAAAAGTCCTCTGTCTTGGTGGCGAGGGGGTTGGTTTGCCCCTACCACCCCCCACCCCCTTGAACTGACAGTCAAATCGCGACAGTCCCCTCTATGAGCCATTAAGGTCTCATTTAAATCAAGAGCAGTCTGCTAAGCGTCCGCCATCAAGTTTATTATATAGTTTCGCCTTCGACTACCACGCATTTCCCTCCCCCTACCACTCACCCACCCCCACCCCCTTAACATATATATTTTCCTCCTCTTTTTGCAATTTTTGTATATCTACCTACATACATATATTATTTTTTGCCCTTCCACAACTGGGGGATATGTGAACGCACAGACACACACATGTCCATGAACTTTTGTATCCCCTGTGGAATCTGTTCTTCAATAAGCAAAATACTTGTATTTCGAGGCTTTCACAAAAATGAAAACATTAATTTTAAAATATATCTAAATGTATAGGCCGCACCACTTGTCCCTGAACTTTTGCATCCCCATGGAGTCTATTTTTCAATCAAACAAAAACACCTCTTAACGAGGTATAAAAATAGTGACGATCGCACCTTCAACGTACAAAAGTTCTGATATCAAATTTTGTGACGAAAAATGATTTTAGATGCGACCAAATAAGTACGCTACCTAAAATTTACTCTTTCGGCCCGCTTTAACAAATATTTAATATCTACACGAAAGTTTTCTGTTGTAGCGTGCCGAATGAATAAATTTTAGGTAGTGTACTTATTTGGTCGCATCTAAAATCATTTTTCGTCACAAAATTTGATATCAGAACTTTTGTACGTTGAAGGTGCGATCGTCACTATTTTTATACCTCGTTAAGAGGTGTTTTTTGTTTGATATCAGAAGTTTTTGTTTTGACCACAGTCGAAGTACCCCAATACCATGACTAGGAGTCGTCCCCATATGGCTTGGCTATTGAAAAAACCAGAGCACACAGTTCTGACCCCTAATCTTAGCTGAACGCCACCTAAGATTAGGCACTGTAGCGTCAAAACCGATTGTAATTAACATTATAGCGCATATATAAAAAAATAAAAAAAGTTTTTTTTGTGGGGGCAATGGTTAAACATTTTTTTTAAATATTAATTTGTTTTTATTTTTAAGAAATTAAAACATTTTTTTTTAGAAATTTTTTTTGAAAGAAGAGGTTTAAGAGGAATTAATGAAAAAGACATGAAGTTAATCAATTCATATAACCGGAGATACAGATTTTCAATGAGAGGGTACTTTTCCAAATTTGACGATTTTTGGCAACTTAAAAAAATTCTAACTAAAAAAATAATTTTTTTTCGGTCAAATCCTGATACGCGTGTTTACTTATTTTCAGAATAGTATACGTAAAAAAAGTTTCAGGCAAATCAAAAATGTGACCCAATAAAAAGTGTTCGGTTTGTAAAAGAACCGCCCATTTATGAATTTATTTATTTACTTATTTATTTATTAATTAATAATTTAATTTATTTTTTTACTTACTTAATTATTTATTTATTCATTTAATTTTTATTTACTTATTTATTTATTTTTATTTATTTATTTATTTACTTATTTACTTATTTATTTATTTACTTATTTATTTATTTACTTATTTATTTATTTATTTATTAATTTTAAGAATTGTATAATGGAACGCTTTAAAACAATTTTAACGATTTCTTGACCCTAAAATACATTTTGGATACGCACATACTAAATTCAATGCTTTTAGGCAGCGTTAGTTGTTTTGGGCTAGCATAAGTGGCCATTTTCGTTTCTGAATAACTTTTAAACGTGACTTTTTACAGTAATGTGTTATATACCAAAATTTAAGGAATCTCAAGGGCTATACAGTTTAAAGTTTTAAAGAAAATCGTTAGAGCCGTTTTTGAGAAAAATAAAAAAAAGCTAAAAAAAAAGTTAAAAAAAAATTTGTTTTGTGCATATCTTTTTAACTATAACATTTACACAAATTACATATAGGGGGCGCTTACAGCATTTCAAAATACCTTTCAAACGAGATACAGCACAAGTCTGTAGCTTCAGTAGTTTAGAAGTTACAGCCTTCCGTATTTTAGCTATTTTTAGCTGTTTTCCCGCTAAACTAGCGGGTTTTTCCAAAAGTGGTAGAACTAAAGTTTCTTATATCGAGCTGTTGAACATCATATCAAATTTTCAGGACTTTAAAACCATGTTTTGGGACACACAGACAAACTGACAAACTGACAAACTGACAAACTGACAAACTGACAAACAGAATTAAAATTTCATTTTGAGTAGGCCCACAAAAATTTGTTTTCGGTATAACTTTTGATCGGAGCGTCCGATTTTCTGATATGACCCCTCATATTAAGCGCATTTTCAGTGGGAATACAAATAACGTAGTGCGGGGGGCCAATTATCCCCACCGGCCCCAACAGATCCAAATTTCTAAATTTTCACTTTTACACTTTCACCGCTCTCTCTCCCAAACCAATTGATTTTCTTGAGGTCTTGGTATGCAATCCTTTAAGTTTTGGCAATACCTTTAATTTGGTGTATCACTCGCGAGGATCGGACCATTACAGCAGATTTTCAATTCTGCGGCTATATAATAGTAGTCGCCTTCGCACACTCTCCTGGTGCGCTTCGTCACTACATGGACTGCCGTCCATAGTGATAAGCAAAATTACTATTCATACTAAGAAAAGTGAATGTAGTAAATCTGGCAAAGGAACGTATCGAACCAAATAAAATGGTATAAGATGTGTATTTCGCACGTTAAACTAGTTAGTTCGATCTTGCAGTTTGTGGAATTTAATCAGGAAATAGATTTAATCTATGTATTTTCATCTTAATGTGGGGAATCCCTTATATTTATAGACCCAAGCATGTAATATTTGAGTTCCAGACCTCAGGATATTATAGCTTGATTTCAATTGGAAAAACATCACATTGCCTTGTTAACTAAAATGAGGTGAGTAGGAATTAGGTTTAGTGGCCTGGAAAAGGAAGTCAATAATATGTGCAACAGGGCTAAAGTGTCCATCAATTATAGATGTGGAATTATGATAGCTGCATTATCAAATTCCGATGAAGTCGACTCCACGTGCGGGTTAAGTGTATCCCCGGTTCGCCGGCACTGCCTTTTGGCATCCATCCCCCCCACCATCATTTGGTCCTTTTGTGCAGTTGCTGGTTGTAGCTGGCTGTTGCTTATCCTGCCGCCATTGTCCTGGCCGCCTTCTTTGTTTTAGTGCAACAGCCACGAAATGCAACTACGATGGCGATGAAGACGGGGACGAAGAAGAGGACGAGGACGAGACGAGGGCGAAGACGTGGCATTGTCAGTGCCGACGTTCACCTGAACGCCTCCTGTCGCCCTCCCCCCCAAAGGTCCTTTTCCCCACGATTCCCCGTGATTCCCCTCGATTCACGATCCTGGCGTCCCAAGTCCCGCATCTGCAGCATCTTCGTTTCGTCTCCAAAACTGTTTGTTCTCGTACACGCAGCCAAAATGTTCAGATAAGTTTTTAGAACAACTTAAAGTTGATAAAGAAAATATAAACCATTTAAATAAAATTAAATATTAGTATGCATTGCACTTATAAAATGAATATTTAGGTATATAAAAAATATTGTAAAATCTGAATGAATTAATAGATTTAAGGAAAGAATAATAAAAAAAAATTCAAATTTGAAAAAAGCTAAAAATTATATTAGGAAAATATATATATTTCCAGATTATGATAACCAAATTAACACATCTCTTAAATTAGTAAAATATAAGATTTTTAGACTTCATTATAATGCGTTATAAAATCTTGATATAGTCGAAAGTACACATAATATTATAATTTTATAATTTCACCTATTTTCCCCCAGTGTAGCTGCCAAAAGACAGAGCTGCGCGTGGCTCCTCGCGATGCTGCCTTTCAACTTAAGTGAAATAAAATACAATTTATTTGTATATTGTTTTGCTGTTGACAATTTCGCGACTGCAGAGCGCAACTTCTTCGTCGTTGGGCTGAAAGGGGAGGGGTGCCGTTGGTGGGTGGCTTAAAAGTGGGCGTTGCTAATGGGCGGCGGGCGGTGGGCGGGTGTGCGTGCGGCATGTGCCTCATTAGTGCTACATTTTCGGGCGGGCGTCCATTGTCTTGGATTGCCTCCCAAGTGGCAACTGGACGACGTGACGATGCGCACATTTAATTGCGTTTTGGGTTTGATTAAACAGAATGCAGCAGCAGCAGCAGCGGCACTGGCAACATTCACTGTTAAAAGTAGGCCAAGATTTCTTTGCATTGTCCAAACATATTTCTATATATGGAAAAAATGCTCTGTTGAAGCGCTACCATTATCCCAAATAAAGCCAGCGATATTCTAAAGAGCTGCTGGCAGTCAAACCTACTAACTGACGGCAACGTGTCGTATACGTGATAAAATTCCAATGAAAAGGGTTCGGAATTTACTAAAATACTATTTAAAATAAAGAGAATAAAAGATACTTTCAATACTCAGATTATGACGGGGAAAACTATTGCGCCGCATACGTGACATTGTACTTGTTGAAGAGCTTTGATCTTAATCTGCTGCGATAATCTGCAACTCAATTCCAAAGTTTGTAAAAATAAAGTTAGAGAAATGGTACTGTTTTATTTTTATCATCGAAACGCTTTTTAGAAAAATCAACAAATCCTAATTTCAACCGAAATTTCACAAATGTAACACTGACCTTTTGGATTTGGAATATTGCACTATTTTAAGTGAAAGCTGAAGAACAAAATAATAACTTATTATTATTATTAAATTATTATATTATTAATTAGTCATTCGTTTAATTTTTAGTATATTTCTTACTTAAAGTAAGCAATAATATCAAAAATGGTTTAATACATTTTTAAATATTATTTTAGTAGGTCCCTAGAACCTTAAGAGTATTTCCCAGCCATAAAGTAACAAAAGATCTCCCAAAATAAGCCATATATTCATTTTTTAGACAACCGACGTCACACAAAAGTCCCAATTAGCCGAGTAACCTATTGGGCTTCCATTCTCCGAAATTTGTGAAAATAATCTGAACTCGACATTCAATGGTAATCAATCATTTGCAAATGGCATGGAAAATGCAAAGGTCCGAGCGAAATTTAAATTTTAAAGGCAGCCGAGTCGGGAAGACAAAAGCGACTTACGAATAATTCGAAATCAATTCGACTATTACCTCAACCAATGAATTTTGCGATAATGCACATAGAACATCAGAAACCTGACCAAGATCCATTGGTTTGGATTGAAGGAAGAACAATGCAATTGCGTTGTTCCGATGGCAACAAAAGGACCTCGGCACCAAGTTAATTAAGCAGAAGACAAATGTGAATGAAGTGCACAATTGCTAAACACCAGGCAAAGGCCATTACAATTAATATCCATCACATTGGGGAATATGCATAGTGTTAACACCCCGGTTCTATTCAGTCGATTTGAGCCACAGCACGGGAAAACAATGACCGCAGGAACAATCGTTCGCCACCACAGCATCCGTCCATAAATCCATCCATCCATCCATCCATCCATCTATCATCGTCAGAGTCGTCTTCATCATCGGTATATAATATTCGGCCCATCCACAACTTATTATAAAATAATCAAAATTCGACAAATTTCGCATTGTTCGCTGCGCCCCATTATTATTACGTGCCAAAAGCAGCAGCAGCAGCAGCGCGGCGTCCACCTCAGTTACCCGGAAAGTATGGGCGAAAATCCATTGAACGCGTGTCGACAACCACGCGGCGTATACGCGATGTTGCCTGCCTATTTGAATGCATCTCTAATGCGTTATGCAAAACTGTCCATTGTGGTTCCCCGTGGCCCATTGTTATTGTTGCTGCCGCTGGGTTGCAACAGACAACAAAACGGACAAAGCAGGGACATCAGATACACGTACACGTTCGCACACACCTGAAAGCACGCGGGAATATGTGAGCAAACAAAGAAATATGGTCGTCGGGTAGCAGGAATGAAAGTGCACAAGATACACTGGCAGTTCAAGTTTAAGCTATCAAAGGCGAATTCTTTGGGCGTTAAATCACAAACTTTTGGCCATAGGAATGCTCAATATATGGCACACCACTATTGAAAAATTGCAAATCTGTATAGGATTGCTTAAGTTTTGCCATTAGAAACTTAAATGGAAAATTTAGTTTAAAAACAAGAGGGAACGCTATAGTCGAGTGCCTCGACTATCAAATACCCGTTACTCAGCTAAAGTCAGCAGTCTCAAGCAGGGCAAGCCAAGCAGCCGCTTCAAAAAATTAAAAAAATTTCTTCTACATTTCGGTAGGCGTTAATAACCCAAACAAAATTGCGTTTACACTTTTGCTCTAGCTTTAAAACTATGGGCGCCACAGCTTTTCGCGGTTTGTGGGCGTTAGGGGGGGGGGGGGTTTCCAACTTTGGTATATCAATATGTATTGATGAAACGAATACACATTGCTTTTCCCGTTAATATAGCTTCAAAACTGTGGGTGCCACAGTTTTTCGCGGTTTGTGGGCGTTAGAGGAGGCGTGGCATATCGGCGTGAAAAACTTGCGCTGCGTATTAACCCCTAGAATCTGCATGCCAAATCCCAATCTTCTAGCTTTTATAGTTTCCGAGATCTCAGCGTTCATATAGACGGGTGCCACTGTTTTTCGCGGTTTGTGGGCGTTAGAGGGGAGGGGGGTTTCCCATTTTGGTCTATCAATATGTATTGATAAACCAAATACACAATTTTTTTCCCGTTAATATAGCTTCAAAACTGTGGGTGCCACAGTTTTTCGCGGTTTGTGGGCGTTAGAGGGGGCGTGGCACATCGGCGTGAAAAACTTGCGCTGCGTATTAACCCCTAGAATCTGCATGCCAAATCCCAATCTTCTAGCTTTTATAGTTTCCGAGATCTCAGCGTTCATACAGAACGGGTCACAGTTTTTCGCGGTTTGTGGGCGTTAGAGAGGGCGTGGCACATCGGCGTGAAAAACTTGCGCTGCGTATTAACCCCTAGAATCTGCATGCCAAATCTCAATCTTCTAGCTTTTATAGTTTCCAAGATCTCAGCGTTCATACAGACGGACGGACGGACAGACGGACGGACAGACGGACAGACGGACAGACGGACAGACGGACATGGCTAGATCGACTCGGCTAGTGATCCTGATCAAGAATATATATACTTTATATGGTCGGAAACGCTTCCTTCTGCCTGTTACATACTTTTGCACGAATCTAATATACCCTTTTACTCTACGAGTAACGGGTATAATTAGTAGAGAAATAAGAGATAGACTTTATTAATTGAAATCAGAAACGTCTAGTTAAAGGTTTCTTAAAGTTAGAACACAATGAAAACTCTGTCGAGGGAATATATTTTCAAAAGTATCCTTGAAAGCTGAAGTAATGGAAATCGGAGTTCAAATCCGTGTGATTTTCCTACAATGCATGTATATTTTTCGGGTTTTGCCTTGTAGGCTGTTGTGAAACCTGAAGGTTTCTCTTTTTTTGACATTGCCCATTGGTCCACCTGTAGAAATCTCGGCAATTCCTGAAGCTATTCATTCGACATGGCCCGCGAGTTATTTAGTTGCCGTTTCCCGGCGAGAAGAGTACGGGTTCGGTGCAAATAGGAATAAAAATACTATTGCATACACACAGGCGCCGGCCACAGACGCCGCCAAAGTCCTGGCATTTAACTGCCAACGGATGTTATGGCCGAGTGAGTGACAGGGGGCGTGGTCCCCGAGGGAGGAGGGAGCAGACAGAAGCGCCTAGTTTCATTTTTAATTTATTGATGATTTTATCAACGGCCAATAACAAACCACAATGGCAGTGGCAGAGGCAACAACAACCACCGGCCAACAATGGCAAACAAACAGCTCGGCCGAAATGCTAAACGAACAGCAGCAGCAGCAACAATAATACCCCGCCAAAAACAGCAAATCACAAACAATACATACCCACATACAATTCTTCTTATTTTATTTTTATGGATGGTACTCGGCAAGGTCTTGGGTACTTGAAAGGTATATTTTAAGAAATTAGGGATTATACATCTTCCAGGAATTTACTAAATAATTTAAAGGATAAAGATGGTAAAAGAAAATTCCTTCTGTGAGCCTAAATATTTTTAAAATATTTATTATCTAATATTTAAGTAAGAAAAATATTTTTTTAAAGAATTATATGTTTTATATATTTTATAGCCTTTTGTTTTAGCTTTGAATATTTTAAGATATTAGTTACAAAATTTTTAAGGTGAAATTTAAGTCCAAGGTATCAACTAGTCGGAGATCTGCAAACTACATTTTCTAACTATATATTTGTTCCTATTTCCTCTTGGTTGTGTTGAAACGTTTTTGAGAAATTTGCGTTGATTTGTAAAACGCGTCAGGTGCGGAAATGACGCCATTTTCGGTGTATATGTCCAGGGGGGAGTGGCAGGTGGTGGGGTGGGGGGTGTCGGCAAACGTTGTCGGCCATTTGCAATAAATGCCAAATGCCCGAAAAGCAGGTGAGAGCAGCGAACGTCATCAACGGCAATCGGCTCAGCGGATCCATGCGAAACCTGAACTCAACTGCAGTGCTTACAAATGCAAATTGAAACATGATAATTGGTCTCACCTGTGTGTGGGTGAGTCTCTCTGTGTGAGTGTGCGAAAAATCAGTGCACTGCAAACAAAATATAAAAAGAATAAAATGAAGTTCTTAAAGCTCCATCTATATGGAAAATACTTAACTTAAAAGATGGTCCACTGCTTACAATAAATGTAAAAAATTTTAAAAAAGAAAAATTAATATTATTTTAAATGTAATTATGTTAACCAAATACCAACCTACAAAATAACAACATATATGTAATTCCTTTTAATAAACCAAAGTAAACCATTGCCATTATGTTGCACAGATTGTTGCGATTTTACCACTCAGCTGGAATAACAAAAACTGACATCAAAATAATATTTTTACCAAAATCATACGAACGTGAACAGATACCTTTGAATTAAAATCTTCTAAGCATTACAGTAAACAACATTTAATTGCACATTTCATTTGGTATACGTATATGTAGACACTGAAAACAATTTATTATACCTACAAAATATTGTAGGCGTGAGATTTATTTAGAGATGGTGTTGTTTCATTCATTTTGTCATATTTTAAATTAATTGAAAAGCTGAACATTTTAAATGCTTCTGTCAGGTATTATTTAAAGATAAAAGAAAAAACTTCCAATTTTACTTAATTTAAATAAAGCATGTATAAAATGTTTGCACATATTAATTGTTAAAAATATTTTAAATATTTATTAAAAATATTTTAAAGGCTTCTTTCTCAGCAAGGGGTATTCCGAATGCAGAAAGTGATTTATCGGGTTGTATTTAAGTTTTTTTCAAACATAAACCCTCCTTTTTGGACAGTGCAAGGTGGGTTTGTGTGCTTGCATGCCGCACATGCATATGTTTATGCGATTGTGAACGGTTGCGGGGCGTGTGAGCGCAGATTAATTCACTCAACTGTAAAACCGCTCATTGCTGTAACATTTACGCAGCGGCGCGTTCTGTGGTCAGCGGCGTTGACCAGGACCTGCCACGCCCCATTCGGCGATGGCCAAGTGGCAAGGGCGTGGGCTCAGGAGGCATCGGATAGGATCGGATTGAATTGGATCGGCTGGAGACCGGGTGCCAGGACTTGTAGTTCCCCGAATGGGCAGCAACCTCCTCCGATTTCTATGGCATAATTATGGGCACGCTGCGTTGTTTCACTTACAAAAGGTTGGCAGCGCAGCGGCAACAGCGACAAGTTGAGGAATGGCAAGCCACAAACTGAGAAAATTATTTTTGAAATGATTCCATTTCTAATACTCTATAAGGAATTTTTAGCTCCTCTATAGAGCAATTAAAAACAAAGAGTTTGTTGTCACTTAAATTCGTTTGTTTAAAAATGTTTGTTATAATGAAATAAATTTTTAATGAAAATTGAATTAAATTTGAGGACTTTTAGCAATATTTTAAACTATTTTTAAAGATGATACTCGTTTTTGTTTTCGTTTCCTGACCCAAGAATTGGCCTCTCTCCTCCGCCAATTGATATTCCTCCTAATTGCCATCGCGTTCATTCAATGTAAAACACCCAGCGTGCAGCATGCAAAATGCAACATGCAGTGTGCGGATGTGCAATATGCATTCAGCCATTTCAACTGGCTCCCGCAAAAGCTGCTAAGTCGATGTGCGATGCGATTCTGCCGCCTGCTGACCAATTATGGTCACTTGGCCTCGCCACATGACTGCCTAAGCGCACAGGCTCTGACCTCTGACCCCTCCGCTCAAGCGCGACTTTGCCACAGTTCACAGTTCAGTTCAGTTCAGTTCGGTTCGGTTTGGTTGAGGGCCAAAACCCAAAACGCTCCAGTTGGAGAACGAATTTGGCGGAAACGCAACAGTTTTATTTTTTACACCACTTGAGCTGTATTATTTGTATCCAAATAATAATACAAATAAAATAAAATATTTTTAACAAACTGATAAAAATAATATCAATATCAATATTAAGCCACTTTTCCGTTTTTTCACTACTCCCCGCGTCCCACACTTTTTTTTAAAAGCAATATACACTTGTTTATTAATATCCGCACAGTTTTTAACGACAAAGTCATGCTCTTTTTATTACATTTTCAGCTTTGGATCCCAAAGTTAACATAACGCAAAAGTCAATCAGTTGCGATATTCAAATGGCCGGTCACACTCTTCATCGCTTAGGAATCTGAAACTGAGGCGGCATATATGATCCTGGTCTAACCTCACTACGGCCTTTTCTTCTGGCACCTCCTTTGCAGCCGGTTCAGGTATCTCTGCCTCCAATTCTTGTAACTCCTCTGCCGCCGGTTCAGGTATCTCTGCCTCCAATTCTTGTACCTCCTCTTCCTCTACTTCTGGTACCTCTGTCTCTACTTCTGGTATCACCATCACCTCTGGCTTCAAACAAAACCTGACCCGCTTCCGACATATCTTCCTTTGAACGGTACGAAAAGGACCATATGCTAGGCGCAACAGTAATACCACTGCTATGGCCAATAGGATACGGACCGTTAAAGCCGTGTAGGTCATTTTGGATGATGGTATTTCCTTTTTAGTCACTAGTCTTGTGTCCGGATTGATAAGTCTGCTGGGGATTTCACTCCCTAAGAGCGGTTTTTTTTCATTCGCATTTATAGCACCAGAAGTGAATATCTGAATGATTGAAATGGCCTTAGAAATCATCTCAGTCCCCTCGTCGGATTCCATGCCAACTAGAAGTGGGTCTTGAAACTCCGATGGCCCCGACACCAATAGCACATACTTCTGAGGCACCACTACAAAGTACCACCAAAAGAAATCCTTTATTATTTGTAAAATTGACATTGTAAATAAACTAGAAGTTGAACTTGAGCCGACTAAACACCAACTGACATAAATAGTTCGCCTTCTATTCGTATTTCTAATCAGGTAATTATAAGTTAGAAGGCCGTTATTAAATTATTTTCATCTCATAATAAACAAAATACCCCTGCAACAACATACCAACAACTTTTCAGGTCCTTAAAAAAATCGAATTCGGCATTATAGCATTTGGCTATAAAAATGTAACTAATTGTCCAAATGCCGAACTCGCAGTTAAATTCCCTACAACTTGGCATTTCAGGATAAAAATTTTATTTTTTTGAAAATTTTCTCAAAAAATTATGATACAACCCCTTAAAAAAAATCAAAATTTTGAAAAAATTTTAACTTTTCCAAATCAGCCGGAGAGTGCAGTAATATTAATTATCAGGTTGTTATCTGCTCAGAACAGTTCTCCGTTTTAATATCGGATCATTTTTGCAAAAATTAGAGCAAAAAAAGTTTTACGAAAAATCAGATTTTGGCCAAAAATCGAAGTCTTCATTTTCCGCCAATAAAAAAGTCAGTATTTTTGCTATAAAAATGAAACTAATTGTCCGAATATGAAACGGCTTACCTTCCCTAACTCGTAGTTAAATTCCCTACAACTTGGCATTTCAGGGTAAAATTTTTATATTTTTGAAAATTTTCTCAAAAAATTGCGATGCTACCCCTTAAAAAAAATCGAAAATTTGAAAATTTTTTAATTTTCCCAAATCAGCCGGAGAGTGCATTAATATTAATTATGAGGTTGTTATCTGCTCAGAACAGTTCGCCGTTTTAGTATCGGATCATTTTTGCAAAAATTAGAGCAAAAACAAGTTTTACGAAAAATCAGATTTTGGCCAAAAATCGAAGTCTTCATTTTCCGCCAATAAAAAAGTCAGTATTTTGGCTCTAAAAATTAAAATAATTGTCCGAATATGGAATGACATACCTTCCCGAACTCGTAGTTAAATTCCCTACAACTTGGCATTTCAGGATAAAAATTTTATTTTTTTGAAAATTTTCTCAAAAAATTATGATACCACCCCTTACAAAAATATCGAAAAATTGAAAAAATTTTAATTTTCCCAAATCAGCCGGGGAGTGCACTAATATTAATTATCAGGTTGTTATCTGCTCAGAACAGTTCGCCGTTTTAATATCGAAGCATTTTTGCAAAAATTAGAGCAAAAACTAATTTTACGAAAAATCAGATTTTGGCCAAAAATTGAAATCTTCATTTTCCCCCAATAAAAAAGTCAGTGTTGTTGCTATAAAAATGGAACTGGTTGACCAAATATGGAACGGCATACCTTCCTGAACTCGTAGTTAAATTCCCTACAACTTGGCATTTCAGGGTAAAATTTTTATTTTTTTGAAAATTATCTCAAACAAGAAAGGAAGCTAACTTCGGCCAGCCGAAGTCTATATACCCTTGCAGTTAATTCCTATTTAATTACAAATTACAAAAATCTGAATTTCGATTTGGAACAAACCGAATTATAGCAATTTTGACAATAATTGATTGATCATTCCTATGGGAGCTATATAATATAGTCGTCCGATTTATGTAAAATTTATTTCGAAATTCTGAAATAATAAAATAAAGTTATATTCAAGTTTTTCCTATTAATTTCCCATTAATTTTCCGATCATTCCTATGGGAGCTATATGATATAGTCGTCCGATTTTTATAAAATTTAAATCGAAAATCAGAAGTATTAAAAAAACGATATTCCAAAGAGTAGAAGGAAATATGTCAAAAGACACCGAAGCTATAATTTTGTTCATATTAATTTGCCATTAATTTTCTGATAGTTCCTATGGCAGCTATATGATATAGTCGTCCGATTTTTATAAAATTTAATTCGAAATTCAGAACTTTAAAAAAAATGATATTTCCAAGAGCATAAGGTAATATGTCAAAAAACACATAAGTTATAATTTTTTTTCAATTATTTTTCCGATTATTCCTATGAGAGCTATAAGATATAGTTGTCCGATCCGGCCGGCTCCGACTTATATACTACCTGCAACAGAAATACGACTTTTGGTAAAGTTTCAGCTCGATAGCTTAAAAACTGAGGGACTAGTTTGCGTAGAAACGGACGGACGGACGGACAGACGGACGGACAGACGGACGGACAGACGGACAGACGGACAGACGGACATGGCTAGATCGACTCGTCTAGTCATGCTGACCAAGAATATATATACTTTATAGGGTCTGAAACGTCTCCTTCACTGCGTTGCAAACTTCTGACTGAAATCATTATACCCTCTGCAAGGGTATAAAAATTGTGATACAACCCCTTATAAAAAAAATCGAAAATTTGAAAATTTTTTAATTTTCCCAAGTCAGCCGGAAAGTGCACTAATATTAATTATCAGGTTGTTATCTGCTCAGAACAGTTCGCCGTTTTAATATCGGAGCATTTTTGCAAAAATTAGAGCAAAAACAAGTTTTACGAAAAATCAGATTTTGGCCAAAAATCGAAGTCTTCATTTTCCGCCAATAAAAAAGTCAGTATTTTGGCTCTAAAAATTAAAATAATTGTCCGAATATGGAATGGCATACCTTCCCGAACTCGTAGTTAAATTCCCTACAACTTGGCATTTCAGGATAAAATTTTTATTTTTTTGATAATTTTCTCAAAAAAATGCGATGCTACCCCTTACAAAAAATTCAACAATTTGAACATTTTTAAAATTTTTCAAATCAGCTGGAAAGAGCACTGATAATAATAATCAGGTTGTTATCTGCTCAGAACAGTTCGCCTTTTTAATTTGCGACAATTTTTCCAAAAGTTATAGCAAAAAAGAAAAAATTATAGCTTGCTTACATTTGGCATACGCCATGTTTAGGGCTCTGAAAATTATGTTTTCATAACGGTCCCTAAAGTAGTTGGAAAACTTGAATGTATTGTATGTATTTGTGCACTTCAGTATCTCTGGCTGTCAATGACTAATTTGTAATTACTTAATCAAAATATACACATATTGTTGTTTTGCGAATTGAATTTCTCTGTCAATTTAGGCAGTCACCAAGTCGTCGCTGCTTTTGCTTTTAATGAGCGAGGCGTCTGTTGAGCGCATTTTCATTCCGGCCGAAACATCATTACCCCGTCTGCCGTTTTAATTGTGATTAAAACCAGCAGCGATATTTCAATTCACACTTTCGGGGGGAGGGAGGGGCGGCAAACGAGCTGACAAAAACTTCTCCCGTGTCAAAAGCGCGGCAGTCAGAGTTGCCACTTGCCACTTACCACTTGGCAATTGTTGTTCGGTATCTTGTTTGGAAGCTTCTTTAAACATGATCCCGCTCTGGTGTCCTTGGCTCCATTGAAGGCCTAAGCTGCCTTCCCACACCCACCCGAAATCCATCCAGATCCCCGCCACACGCCAAAAAAAACCAAGCTCGTTTGCACTGAAAAAATATGGCATAAGCAGGCAGATTAAATAAATAGAAATATGTAGGTACATATATACCTAATAGAAAATTAATATTTAGTATATTTATCCCATATCATTTTTATATTCTTGCAGAGGAGACGTTTCCGATCCCATAAAGTATGTGTATTCTTGATCAGCATCATCACTATCTATACAAGTCGATTTAACCATGTCCGTCTGTCCGTCTGCCTGTCCGTCTGCCTGTCCGTCTGTCTGTCCGTCTGTCTGTCCGTCTGTCCGTCTGTCCGTCTGTCTGTCCGTCTGTCTGTCTGTCCGTCTGTCTGTCCGTCTGTCCGTCTGTCTGTCTGTCCGTCTGTCCGTCCGTTTGTCCGTCCGTCCAGATTTCATCAAATTGATCATCATTTCATATAAAGTTTTTTTTTTTTGGTGTACTTAAAACAGTATAGCTCCCAGTCCAGTAGTTTAAAATTCAGATAACTTTTTTACCCTTCCTTTCTCCCTGTGTAGTAAAAGGCATATTGGGACAGTGGCTTTTCCTTTGCCAGTTGCCTTTGTTGGCTTCGCGGCTCAGTCGGGCAAATGTTTGCAGCCATATGCATAAAGTATACTTGCCGGAATCCAAGGGAGAAGCCGGAGTCGTCCTTCTAATAAGCTGCCGTGCCGATTCCCTGAGCCTGCTCGCTGCTAATTGTTGCCACAGACTTGGATCTCAGTTCACGGCTCCGAGTATCCAGTTGCCAGTTCCCAGCTCCTTCTTGAGCTGCCTTGGTAATTTTTAAACAAACTTTGCGACATTTGCGTGCGTTTTTCGTTTGAAGCGCCGCCACCTCCGACATTGTCGCTTGTAGGCGAACTAATTACATTTTCGTTTTCAATTAGAACAAAGCGAAGCGAATAGCGTTTTTCGGGCTCTTCTAGTCACGAGATGGGAGGATGGGCTTTGCTGGGGGGGGGGGGGGGCTGGCGTTTTTTAGGGACACGCACTGGGGTCAACGCCCACCAGTCCTGGGTTCTACCACTTGGAACTAAGACTTACTTGCAGCGAATGGGGAATTCCATTAATTATAGCAACTACTCTGATTTCCTAGAAAGAATAAATCTTTACAAATCCCCAAAAAAGGCGGAAATAAACCTTTTCTCAGAAAATCTAAGTACTTACCCGTTTTCCAATCGATATATTGTCAACATATTGTGTAAAAATTCAATTTTTAAGCGTTCAACCAAACAACTTTAACTCTTTTGCCTGAAAATGTGAGGCTCCATGAAGAGTAGATAAATAAAGCTGGCACTAACTTTTCCTTCTTCTCCATTGCAATTATAATTAGATTTCTATCCAATCGTTGGATTATGCAAGTCTGATGAAGGCGATGGAGGACTGGGAATGATGATGGAATGGAGGTAACTTCGTTAAGCCAATGAATCCAATGTGGCCGACTCGATTCCAACGACTGCCTCTAAATGTATGCATTAAAAATTTGTTAACCAACCGATTTTCCCAAAGGGGACCCGAATCAATTGTTTGCCTAATGCAATTTACTCGCCAGCAGATGCAGATCCAGATGCGGATGCGGATAGAGATGCTACTGCTGGTTGAGCCAAGGTAATCAACAATCAAAATCCAAAGTCGTTGGCCGTGTGGGCGTGGCCAAACGCCCCCATTTAGGGGCAAGGCAGTGGGTGACGTCCGCCGCTCGTTTGGGTCACTCTTGATGACGACAATTTGCATGTCAAGTCCATTAGGAGCATGTTATCATCCATCCCGACCCCCTTAAACCGTCAACCCCCCCCCCCCTTTCCCAGTACCCCCCTTTTAGCCACCGCAGGAGCGAGGATTCTTCCCATTTCTTCGTCTGCTTTTGGGTTCCTTTTTTCCAGCTGCACTTTTACACTACGTTCTTCGCTCAAGAGCTCCTTCTTTTTTGGCTTGTTAAGCGCAATTAGTCGGTATTGACCATTCCCTTACAAACACTCGCACGTACTCGTATAGACACTCACAGCTGCGGTCAAAAAATTAGCAACAAAGTGAGAGACTTACTTTCTATAACTCTCATCTACATGATAGATTCAAATAATTCGTTTATTATTTAACCTTTCAGATTATTGGAACTGTACAAGAAACTATAATACATAACCTCGTTAGGTAAAAAACAAACTAATTTGTAATTGTAATAATCTAAAATAAACAATTGGGTTATAGTTTTAGAGGACTATAATATTGTGCGCAACTGTAAATGGAGTTTCTGGGTGCATCATTGATGTGGCATTGATGGTGGGCTGCCCTGATATTCTAGATGTTTCGTTTTTGCCACTTTGCCAGTTTTTTCACCTCGTCCCCTCGTCCCTCACTGTTTTCAATCAACAAATTAAAACAACAACATCGACGGCCTTGTTGTTGCTGCCAACGCATACACTTTGTTTATTAAAATCCGCACAGTTTTTAACGAAAGTGTGCGAAGAATTAGGCAGCCGCCAGAGAGTGCGCAAAAATTGCTATTTTGTCGTTTAATATTTGACTTTCAGCTTTAGTTAACAGAATTGATGAAAACTACTTTAAGGCAAATAAAGCGAGTGGGTCTATGGACTATCAGATGCCAGTTACCTACATGCATTTACTTTTAATTTTGATTTTCAGTAAGGCCTAACAAATATAAATGTAAAGTTAACCTAACGCTTGAATTAATCAGTCGCGATATTCAAATGGCCGATTACACTCTTCATCGCTTAGGATTCTGTACTCGAAGCGATATACAAGTCCATGGTCCATCATAATTTCGGCTGTGAATGTTTCCTCTTTCTCTAATTCTGGCACCTTCTCTGGCTTTACTTCTGGTACTTTCTCTGCCTTTTCTTCTGGTACTTTCTCTGGCTTTACTTCTGGTACTTCCTCTGCCTTTACTTCCGGTACTTTCTCTGCCTTTACTTCCGGTACTTTCTCTGCCTTTACTTCTGGTACTTTCTCTGCCTTTACTTCTGGTACTTTCTCTGCCTTTACTTCTGGTATCTTCTCTGCCTTTACTTCTGGTACTTCCTCTGCTTCTACCTCTGGTATCTCCTCTGCCTTCAATTCCTCCTTTGATTCCACTTCTCGTACCTCCTCTGCCTCTACTTCTGGTACCTCCTCTGCTTCTACTTCTCGTTCTTCTTCTGCCTCCAATTCCTGTAACTCTGGTAACTCTGGTAACTCTGGCTTTACTTCTGGTACCTTTCCCTCTACCTCTGGTACTTTCTTCGCCTCCAATTCCTTTAACTCCTCAACTTTTGGTTCCTCTGACTCTACTTCTCGTTCCTCCTCTGCTTCTACTTGCACCAAACCAAACGCGATCCGGTATTCCAGACTTAAAATCCTCCAAGCGGTACGAACAGGACCATATGCTTTGCGCAACAGTAATACCACTGCTATGGCCAATAGGATACGGACCGCTAAAGCCGTGTAGGGGAATGATGGTATGTCCTTTTTAGTCACTAGTTCTGTGTCCGGCCTGATAAATCTGGTAGCGAGTGCACTCCCCAAAACCGGTTTTTTTTCAATCGAATTTATAGAACCAGAAGTCAATCCCTCAGCAGTTTCAATATCCTTTGAAATCATCTCACTCTCCAGTCCGGATTCGACCTCAAGTAGAGGACGATCTCGAAACTCCGAAGGTCCTGAAACTAAGAGCACATTTTTTTGGTTACCATAACTCAAGCCCTGAGCGGTTGCTACGTCCTTAAAAATCATCGCAGTCTCCTGGTCGGATTCGTAATTGAGTAGAGGAGGACCTCGAAACTCCGATGGCCCTGAAACTAGGAGCACATCCTTTGTCAGAAAGTACCACAACAAGAAATCTATTATTCTCCCTAGAAACGACATTGTAGATTAACTAGATGTTAACTTGAGCTGACAAAACACAAACTGGCATAAATGGTTCGACTCCTTTTCCTAAAATTTATAGAGAATTTAACTACGAGTTCAGGAAGGTATGCCATTCCATATTCGGACAATTGTTTCCATTCTTATGGCCAAAATACTGACTTTTTTTATTGACGAAAATAACAATTTCGATTTTTGGCAAAAATTTTATTTTTCGTAAAATTGTGTTTTGCTCTCATTTTTGCAAAAATGATCCAAAATTAAAACGGTGAACTGTTCTGAGCAGATAACAACCCTATAATTAATATCAGTGTACTTTCTGGCTGATTTAAGAAATTTAAAATTTTTCAATTTTTCGATTTTTTTATAAGGGGTAGCATCACAATTTTTTGAAAAAAATTTCAAAAAAATAATTTTTTTACGTGAAATGCCAAGTTATAGGGAATTTAACTACGAGTTCGGGAAGGTATGCCATTCCATATTTGGACAATTATTTCATTTTGATAGACAAAATACTGACTTTTTTATTGGTGGAAAATAAAGATTTCAATTTTTGGCCAAAATCTGATTTTTCGTAAAATTTGTTTTTGCTCTAATTTTTGCAAAAATGATCCGATATTAAAACGGCGAACTGTTCTGAGCAGATAACAACCTGATAATTAATATTAGTGCACTCTCCGGCTGATTTGAAAAAATTAAAAAATGTTCAAATTTTCGATTTTTTTGTAAGGGGTAGCATCACAATTTTTTGCAAAAAAATTGGCAAAAAATAAAATTTTTACCCTGAAATGCCAATTTGTAGAGAATTTAACTACGAGTTCAGGAAGGTATGCCATTCCAAATTCGGACAATTATTTCCATTATAATGGCCGAAATACTGATTTTTTATTGGCGGAAAATGATAATGAGGAATATAGGCATTGTTTTCAATATCTATGACTGTTACATTTTCAATCCTATACTCAGAAATACACAGAAACTACAGAATACTGAGTCCTAAAGTCTTACAGTTTGTGCAAATAAGGCGTTTAATAAGATTTGTCGGCTCTGCTGGCTTTTTTTTTCCCTCTTCCCATCTCCAGTTGCCCTTTTGACTGAGTTGCTGCATTCTCTGGGTGAACCGCCTGCGGTTTTGTGCTTCTGGGTGCATTTTTCCCACGACCCGTCTGTTTATGGCCAAAAGGGTTGGTGGCCCGTTGCGATGGTGACACAGTTGAATCCCTTCACAGGAGATTTCCGGTGATAAGCACAAGTAGCACGTTTCGTCAGGTGCATAAGACAATCATGGACTTAAGGAAACTCTAAAGTTCACTTTTCCTCTAAAAAAAATGCTAAAAATTGTCACATTAATCATTAATTAATATTTATAATTTCCTTCAACAAAATTTAATGGTTTATGGACTTACTTAATTCAAATTAAAAAATTGTATGGAACTGTATTGAAAAATATTTAAAAGAATTTCGGTATATGTTAATATCGCATCCTCTTAAGTACAATATAAAAAAATATGCTTCAATTAATTTTGGGTTATTTTTTTACATTTTTATTCCATAATTTATTAAATAAAACTAAATATTATTTTTCTGTGTAATATTTTACCTTCCTTACCGGCCGTTTGTCATCATATTTTGATGTGTTTCTACGACAAGCGCCTTGATAATTTTGCACTTTGCCACAAAGATGCGGCTACCGATTCTGGTGAATCCCAGCCCAAGCTGCACTTAATTGCTCCGACAAACGGCAGCGACTAACCCGAGAGAGAGAGATCATCGGTGGGAGAAGATTTTTTGGCCGATTGCCAGGGAAGCCGCACACACTCTTCAGAATGTTGTATGCAATTTTTGGCTAAATATTTTATGATTTATTTGCGTGCTGCACTTAACAGCCAGGACATTGGGACACCAGGACACCAGACATGCCAGGACACACTGTCTGTCTGTCCAATTTTTGGTCTTTTGACCGATATGCCAGCCAGTATGGACATACACGGATCTACATAGATACACAGATATATATACGGGTGTTGTTTCCTGTTTTCTGTCTCTGTCTCTGTCTCTGTCCACTGTCCACTGTCCTCTGTTTCCGTGTGTGTGCGTGTTGACGCATTTAACAAATTGGCTAAGCAAATTTCCCATTGATTTGCCAAGCACTCAAAATGGAAAACCTCAACGAAATGAACACTAAGAAGGCTGTGAACAAAATGGCCGGCAAATGATTTAGGACAAAATATTTTACTGTCAAATTCAATCAAGTTGGCAATATGTGAAATCTGCCCGTACTACACCATACCATACCATGCCAAACCATGCATATATGTTTGAATTCCCCAGAATAAGTAGTTGTGTGTGCGTGCGTATTAATGAGTAGCTCGAAGTGCACAAAATGTTCGCAATTTGCGGCACATTTGGGAAAACAATGCAAAAGGCATTTATTATTGAATCGTTTGGGGGATTGCCCAAACACTCGTGCATACGCATGTATGCACGAATGTACCTACATATGTGTTTGCGAAAAGCCTTAATCTACTGCACAATCGAGATTTTCGAGTGGAGTCGGCCGAAAAGGGGGACTGGAAGAGACAGATAAGTGAATTATATGGTCGGATTACAAAATCTGATTTACCCTCTTGAAGGACAGCCGAATAATCTCGAGCCCATTTGAGTAAACCCATTGCAGAGTGCAGTCGGAAATCGCATCAAAACGTAATAAAATTAAAAAATACAAAATGTTTGTAATATGTTTTCATTTTAATGAAAATAAAGTTTCTTTTGTATGCCATATATATATATATAAAACATAAAAAAAACCATACAAGACTGTAGGAATAATAAGGAATTTTTAAAAGGCTGCTTTAAGCGATATTGTGAAAATAATAAAGAAGAAGGATGACAATTACCCAGGTAATTAACAGTTTCACAGACGGCAAAAGAGTTGCATATTGAAAGTCTCAATTTATTAACATCAATCCGTCGACTTTATCGTCTTTCACATTGATGAAAAAAAACCATCAATTTGAGAAGTACTTATGACAGGCTCAATATAAGTTGATCTGACCTGTCATCGAATGGATTTTTAACAGCAATAAGTTAAGACTTTTCTCTGCGTAACACACCCCATCGAAATATGAGTCAGCCTTTAAAGCCCGCCATTAAAATGGATTGTGGGAGAAAGTGAGTCAACAGTTGAGTTGCGTTACCAATTAAGGTTAATTATCGACCGCAGCGAACATATCAGTGCGTAATTTCACTTAATTATAATTCATTGGCTCGGAAGTTTGGTTGAAAGCCTAAAGAACAAATTCAAAATTGCTTGGAAGAGGAGCTCTAATGCAAGGAAAACTCATCTTAAAGCTGAATTTCTTAGTTCAGCCGAAAGGATTCAGGGACACGCCTTTCTTCACCTGGCGAGAAAGGGAAAAATCCCATCTTTCTTTTTTTTATTTTCGCATCAAGCGGCCGTCAACAACTGCGACCAATCGCAGCTAATCAAAACCCAGTCGTGACCCGAGGCTCCGTCTAGGAGCGAAAAAAGGTTTCAGGGTCAACGGGATAGAAGAAGACAAGAAGGAATGGTATATCCCTAAAGGTCCCGACCGCAAGACACCCTGTTGTATTTTAATAACCCCTAAAAATGCCTGAAAATATTGGTTTAAATTCTCAGATAAACTACCATTTAATGCGATTAGAAAGCTTTGTGTATCGCATTTCAAAATAAATTCAATATACCTGGCGCGACCTTGCTACCCCGTGTACCCCGTGTGTTCATGTGCTAGTCATAAATTCAACATTTGCCGTTTTCTATGCGACGTTTCATTAAAAATTTAGCATGAGCCACCTTTGTGCGGAGTTCGCATGTCGAGGGTTGCCATCCCACGGCCCACATCCCATCCTCCCATCTAGCCGGGACTTTTGGAGGCTGTAAAGTGCGTTTGTTGGCGTTACTTTATGGCCGGAGCGCATGTAAACACGTGGCCACGTGGCGATGGGGCTACTTGCCAATCCGCAATCCACGGATAAGGAATGGGTATGGTGGATGCACGAAAAACGAAGACGGCGATGAAGATGAAGGGATGGGGGACAGGGTGTTGTCCCAGCTGCTCCTCAACTCCAACACGTAATGATTGTCCTTGTCACATACACTTGGAGAAAATAGCATGTATTTTTAAATGAAATAAGAGTATAAGAAGTGTGAAGTGACTTTAAAGTTTATCACTCATACGCACTGTTGCCTCTGATCAAAAATTATTTTAATTTCAGCCATTTATTTGTTTTATTTTTCTCCCTGAATTAAACAAATTATTTTACCGAAATTCCAAATTTGACAAGGCTAAAAATGGGAGATTTTTTTCGACAAAATATTAAGTGTCATACGCGTCGTATGAGTAATTTTTAAAAAAAATATTGGACCTTTTAGTAAGGTCTATATCTCATCCAAACATTTTTTGAGCCACTCTATTGTACATAACTATAAAACATTATATGTATTCCCAATAATAGATTTAAGTTAATCAATTGTAGCCAGCTAAGGATTTATCCATTGGCGATAGATAAATAAATAAATAAATATTTCTGTTCAGAAATTTGTAAATTTAACTTTTTTCCAACGCGGATATAGTATATATTTTGTTTGCATTGCAGTGACATTTTTTTTTTTGCAGTGCAGGAACAAACACACCAAGGCCCGCATAAAATTCATGCCCTTCGACAACTGCGCCTCATACATTTTTATGACTCGCAGTCATATTTATAGAGTCTCTGGGAATCTGCTGCCACTTAGCGTCCTGTAGCCATGTCTCCTGTCGCTCAGTCAATGCATAAAGTCAGCCATCAGGCTAAATTAGGCAAAGGATGTATGTATACTAGGTGGATGGATAGATGGGCATCACCACGAATCAAGGACAACGGAGGACGACTTGTCGAAGGACCGCATTAATTATTCTTATTTATTTAATGCCATTTGTTCATTGTCCTGTTCGGTCCGGGACTTTCCTTCCCGGGTCATTATCGCTGCCTTCCTGGCATCCTGGCATTCGAATCCACATCGTCATCGGCTCAATTGAATTAATGCGCCCAATTGCATATGGAAATGCCGTAAGAATGTATGGGTGTTTGCTGTCGGCATTAAGCGGCAACGTAAAGTGATTACGTTATGATGTGCGCGGCTTAAGGAAAGCCCAAAAAAAAGGGAAAAAAAAGAAGGACCAGGACATTTGCTCCTCAGCGCACTATTTACGCCATGCAATCAGGATGAGCTCAAGTCAACTGACTTAAGTTAAGCACTTGACATTTGTGGCGAAATAAAAACCAGAGGGCGAATAACAGGACAGTAAAACGAGAACGAATCGAGTTCGGTAGACCAATCTATAAGAAATTCCTAAGGTTCTTTTGTTGAGTTAAAAAATACATTTAAAAGGGAACACATTAAATACTATTCTTTTTGAAGATATAAATTACATTAAGTAATATTATAATAATTATTTTTAAGTCATTTATGAGTATTTTTATTAATTTCACTTTATGGCGACCAAGTAACCCATGAAAATCAAATAGTTTGCATTACGTTGAGCCATGATTGTGCAGATTCTATCTTTGCATTCTCGTCTTAGTTCAAAGCCGTGCAAATCGCCTAAGCCAAACACGCTCCTTTTTCTCGAATGCGGCCAAGACAGAAACCAGAAAAATAAAAAAGAACAAAACGAAACGAGCATAAATAAAGGGAATATGTGAAATACAAAATACCAGCGATATTTCAAAAAAAAAACCAACCGCATACGTGAGAAAGCGAGCGGCTATTCGGTGGAGGGGCGAGGGGAGAGGGAAACCCAGCCAGCCGGTGGAAAACATATATAAATCGAGCAACGAAATCTCAGCCATTATTTGGCATTATTGAAGTAAACGAATTTCAAAATGCAAGCCATTCGAAGCAAGGCAAATGTCTTTAAAATCGGCCAATTTGGAAACGAGATTAAAAGGAAGTCGGCAGACAGAGGGCACAAAGCTGTCCAGGATGGCCAGGATGCGGAGTTCGGAGGATACGGATACGCTGCACGTCCTTGGGCAGTGTCAATAAAGCGCAACAAAGAGCTCGGCCAAGAGCAAGTCGTGTCAATATTTTGACTGTGTTTTAGCCTTGGCTCCTGTGTCTTTGTACGTTGTATTGTATCGGAATTGGTACACTGACAGAAAAGCGTTTGCAACTAATAATTATCCACAGATTTTTAAATTATTTACATTTTTTTGAATATTATAATAATGTCTCATAAGTAATATTGATGTATTCTTAGTACATATTTCTCTACATTTATGATAATAATTTTAAATATACCTATTAAAGATTACAAATAAAAATAAATGTTTATCAGCATGTAAAGGTAATCAAAAATGATGATTTATTCACATTTTAGAACATTTTAAATTATTTAATATTTATTTGAATATTATAATAGTAATATTGGCATTGTGAATACACAGATCTCTACTTTTATAATAATATTTTTAAATATACCTATCATGAATTTTAAATAAAAATAAATGATAATTAACATATAAATGTGAGCAAACATGATGTTTTTTTTTCCATTTATGGGGCTTTATTTTTTTATTTTTTAAGTTGATTACAAATTTGGAAGTCTCTTTAAATTTAAATAAACATGATGTAAATTAATGTTAATTTGAAGTAATTTAAGAGTGACATTTAGAATAACCAATAAAATTCGGCAGTGCATCTGTGTGTCTTGGGAGCTGGCAACTTCGGTGGTCCTGCGACTGCCATCCCTCTCTCCGGAGGTGGCCATGCGCGTCCAGCGTCGGGAATATTGATGCCCCTGGAGCGTGCCGCTGGGAATGCCATGTGCCAGTTGACCATGTCGCAGCCGAAAAAAAAAGAAGAAGGAAACGAAGAATGGGGCGGAAACTAGAAAGGCGGCAGTCGGCGCATGTTAAGGACACTGGCGCGGAGTGGACTCCATCCTCCGAAGGACTCGCTGGCCATGGGCCAGGATCCATCTTCCGAGGGCCCGGGAAGGGACGACATAAATTAGCGGCAGGCTGGTAGTCGCTAGTCGGTTTCTCCTACGCGCGTACTTGGCCAAAAGTTCTGCGGCCGGGCTGCCTCATATTGCGGCACGCAGTTTATCATTGTGTCGGGTCAGCGTTTGACCCCACGACCCCCTGTGATCCCCTGCCCACGACCAGCGATCCCTACCGTAACGCAACGTAACCCACAAGCGGCCGCTGCTACTGCTGCTGCTGTTGCACATCACGTGACTTGCCAACCAAATGAAATTCTTGGCGGCGCCACATGGCGCAAAACGCTTCCGTAATTGAGTTGCCTGCTTGTGTGCATGTAATTACTTAATATTCCTGTCTTGAGGAAGGACAGTCCGCACTTGTCAAAAACCCAACGGATTCCTGGGCCCATCAACGATTATAACTGTTAACTATAATCTTCAATAAATCTTGAAATCATATATAACATCTTCTTGAAATGGGTTGAATTCGTTATTCCTCTTTCTAGAAATCATTTAGATAGGAAAAAGTAATAGACTAATTTTATAAGGATATTCTTACGTTACTCTCATCCGTCGTCATCTCTTTAGGTTCCAAATCTAATTTAGTAAGAAATTGGAATTAATAAAAAGTTATGCCAAAAATCTTGATATATTACCACTCGGTTGACTCGGGGACTCCTCATGTTTCCTTTTCTGCGCTCTTCTTAAGTTAGCATCCTTTGATCCGCCCTTGGTCGTAAATGCCAGTATCTCCACTCCAAACGCCCTTACCTCCACTTCCATAGATAACTCCATTCGGACCCTTTTTATGGGCGGTTGCATCATAATATCATTGTCAGTGTCTGGAGAACGGCTGCGCTTTTGAATTTTATCAGACTGGTTTGGGGACTCCATTACGATGAGCAGAAAAAATCGGTTTTTAGCGGGGAAAGGTTTTTGTGTGTAAATGTATAGGTTTAGTTTGCTTGAATAACCAAGGGCTAATGACAACGTGTACATTTTCATATAATCAACTAAATCACGGCCTGCTTATTTATTTACACACAGTTGATAATCAAACCGCAACGTGGTCCCTGCTGGATTTTCGACTTTTCCCCCCCCAAAAAAAAAAGCACCCTTCCATCCGATATTAGTTTTTAATTATGCCACATTTGATTGCATTAACTTGCCCACGCAGTTGTTTACGCAAATAATCACATGCGTAAAATCCAAAAAAAAAATATGGGAAAAACCTAAAAAAAAGCAGTCAGGCTGATGTGAGACGTGAAAGTGCTGCAAAATGCAATGAAATAAATAATAACCACAAAAATGCAATTTAATACAAATCTAATTCGAGCACATCAAACTGGCCAGCTGTCCGTGTGTAAAATCCCCCCCCCCCCTCAATCTACGCAAAATCCCGACCGTTCATGGCGATTTTTAATTGAAAGCGCGACTTTTGGGCTTTCGACCAAACACACACACACACACACCCACGCAAACGCAGACAGCAGCATTGGCAACAGCAGCTGCATAAATTTCATTAGTAAACTTTTAATTAGAAAAATTTCAGCATGAATTTAATTAGTGCAGATACAAACACACACACACACATGGTTGGAGAGACAAAGCCGAAAATTAAATTTAATAAAATGAAATGAAAATGAAATGCAGCTAGCCCACTGCCAACACCTGACAACTGGCTGACAATAGTAATGGCAACGGACAGCCACATTTATCAGGGGGGAAGGCGGTGGAGGTCGGTGGAAAACGGGGAAAAGCCAACAAACCGCTTTTGGGAAAGCGCAATATTACCAGCCAAGAAACAAACTAGAAATATCGTTCAAAAATGTCACCACAGTTCCCGATTCCAAAATCGAAAATTAGATTAAAGGCAAAAAACGAGTCAGTATTTTGGCCATAATAAATTAAATAATTATCCAAATATGGAGTGTCATACCTTCCTGAACTCGTAGTTAAATTCTCTACAACTTGGCATTTCCAGCAAAAAAAATTATTTTTTTGAATTTTTTTTCGAAAAATTGTGATGCTACCCTTTAAAAAAAAATCGAAAAATTGAAAATTTTTTAAGTTTTCCAAATCTGACGGAAAGTGCACTTATATTAATATTTAGGTTGTTATCTGCTCAGAACAGTTCGCCTTTTTAATTTTGCACGTTTTTTGCGAAACCTATAGCAAAAACAAATTTTAGGAAAAATCAGATTTTTGCCAAAAATCGAGATCCTCATTTTCCACCAACAAAAAAATCACTATTTTGGCCATAGTAATAGAAATAATTGTCCGAATATGGAACGGCATACCTTCCTGAACTCGTAGTTAAATTCTCTACAACTTGGCATTTCCAGCAAAAAAAATATTTTTTTGATTTTTTTTTCGAAAAATTGTGATGCTACCCTTTAAAAAAAAATCGAAAAATTGAAAATTTTTTAAGTTTTCCAAATCTGACGGAAAGTGCACTTATATTAATATTTAGGTTGTTATCTGCTCAGAACAGTTCGCCTTTTTAATATTGGACGTTTTTTGCGAAACCTATAGCAAAAACAAATTTTAGGACAAATCAGATTTTTGCCAAAAATCGAGATCCTTATTTTCCACCAACAAAAAGATCGTTATTTTTGCCATAGTAATTGAAATAATTGTCCGAATATGGAACGGCATACCTTCCTGAACTCGTAGTTAAATTCTCTACAACTTGGCATTTCCAGCAAAAAAAAATATTTTTTTGAATTTTTTTTCGAAAAATTGTGATGCTACCCCTTAAAAAAAAATCGAAAAATTGAAAATTTTTTAAATTTTCCAAATCTGACGGAAAGCGCACTTATATTAATATTTAGGTTGTTATCTGCTCAGAACAGTTCGCCTTTTCAATTTTGGACCTTTTTTGCAAAACTTATAGCAAAAAAAATGTTAGGAAAAATCAAATTTTTGCCAAAAATCGAAATAGTTATTTTTCGTCAATAAAAAAGTCAGTATTTTGGCTATAAAAATGAAAATAATTTTCCAAATACGGAATGGCATACTTTCCGAACTCGTGGATAAATTCCCTATAATTTGGCATTTCAGGCTAGAAAATTTAAACATTATTTATCATATTATCAAAGGTACTTCCATTCCCTTAGCACAACATTTAATGTTTTAAAAGGGAACACGTTTACAGAAAAGTGCATCTTGTAAAAAAAACAAAAGTAAAAAGAACGTTTTTGATAATTCACCTTAATTAGAACGGTAACTCCCAGAAGGTAAACAAAGCACACACAGATGAAAGGGACTAAGGTTCGGTAGATTTAGGGGAGCTGCATCGTGTAATTATGTCTTGGCAGATTCGACCAACTAATTGCCAAGGTAACAGCCCAACAACCCACGACACGAAGTCGCCATCGCCATCGCAAACGTCACGTTCTGTTGCCAGCAATTATGTGGCCAACACAAGCACACACACACACACACACAATCACTCGGACACAAAGAGATCACCGGGAGCCACAGGGCCAAAAGACACTGGGCGAAATATGCTAATTATGATGGGAGCCATCATCGCCAAGCGGACATTAGAAAGCCACCCAGAAGCTGTGACGCAATCGTTGTGTGGCCGTGCATCGATTATGGCCAAGTTAACTGGAGCTCTAAGCAAGATGGCTTCGAAGACTTAGACTAAGCACTTAAGAGAACCTATGAAGTGGTTGTGCTACCATTCTGCACTTCATTTAAATCTTAGTTAAAAATCATATTCGAAAGACAACAATTAGAGAATCAAACAAATAATAATAACAATAAAAATAATTCTAATTCGGTTTGACAAGTGATATTGGAACACATTTCTGGAAACCATCGATTTCGCAGCAAATTGGATAAAAATCCTTTTAGAATTTGCGTTTTTGGATTTGATTAAACATTAAACAAGTTATTAAGTCTTTAGCTACACCTTTCGCGTCCATTTCCTTGGGCAAACAATGGTACAATATGTACGCCTGCACTTCCGCCACAAACACTTCTTGTTTGGCGACATTTCCATAGATCTGGCATTCCAATGTGATTATCGCCGACCCCGAGGTCAGGTGGCGGCGTCACGCTTAACGTGATGTACTGCTGCCGCAATTGGTGTAATTACAGAATGAGGAAGTGCAGCGGTCGATGGGCAGCCAGACATATATGGTAATTATGCTGCCAATCATAACGCCAAGCGGGGTTACCCGGCCCCCCAAATGTATTTTCGTACACATTTTCAGAGTAATTTATGTTTAGTCGCTGCTAAATTTATTGTTTTTATTTAACAACTGCAGCGTTGACGTCGCTGGCAATTAATCGCTGCGTGATTAATCATTTTCTATGCAAATTATATGTATATGTATATGCGCACCATTCTCATCCCTTTCCGAAAACACGCGAACTTCTCCAACTTTAACTTTGAATTTGAATTTGACTGATCTATCTGATGACTGCTAAGAGATCTTTAATTACAACATCAGTTAAGTGCCGATGTCGACGAAATACGAGTACAGGTCTGGTTTGGCGGAGATCGTATAACAATCACGTATAGCAACTATTGCGGTTGCGGCGGCTCGATTGCCGCGCACAAATCATTCATAATCATATCTGGCTAATCATATATGCGGGAGAGCTTTAATTGAGTCAGTCGATAAAACCCAAGACATATTGAATGGGAACTTTAATTGAAAAATCAATTTACCCGTGAGAGTGACGCATAAACTCTAAGAATTCCTAAGTAATGGGAAAATGTATAATTTTTCCGATCAATAAATACAGCTATTTTGCTTTTATTAATTTTATAGTATTTATTTTATAATATTAATTTTATAATATTTATTTTATAATATTTATTAGAATGGTCCGATTCTTAAAAAAAAAAGTCAATGATCGCATCAGATGAGCCGAACTTCTTAAAGAAACTCAGTGATGTGATAGAGCCAATAAAGCGAAACAACCAGCCACATCGTAATTGGCCAATAAAAGATGAAGCGAAATCTAGATTTAAGATCCAATGGTCCGAAGAGTCAAATACCCTGGAAGATTCCAGTGAAAAGTATTTTAGAAATAACACACTGAAAGAGGTTTCTATATTTTACGATCCCATACTTTGGCACGTACAAAACTAAATAGAACGGGATTTTTAAATCATGGTATCACACGTAAACATCGCCCCTTTTATTTTACTTAGCTGTACTTTTAGTTAGAAAAATTCTAAATACAACTTTTACACTTGTAAATGCAACATACAATACCAAGCATGGATACTAAAAAGTCTTGGCCATCGATTGTGGGATCATAAAACCACCGAATTATAAATAGAATTGACCCAGACTCGAATCCAGAATCAATAAACGTCTCGATCCATTCTTTTTATCCATTTCGGGGATGGCCATTCGACGTCACAACGGTCAGAGTCATAATCATAGGTTGTTATTTCTTGTTCGGCTTTTTGCATATTTCGCATTTTGCTTTTGTTGGTGCTTTTAGTGCGAAGCTTCAGCTGTCGAAGCATTGTTATTTTAATTAACGCCGATTAGGTGTGAGGCACGTTTCTGTCGACGTTTCTTTAATTTCTGTATTTTTCTGCGTTCTTTACATTTTTTTTTGTTGTATTTTTTTGGGTTTACGACGGCTTGTTGTGTGTTGTGTTAACGGCTCTTGGCCAGGTTAGTAGTTTTGTAAAAATTGACGGAAAGTCAATAATAATTCCCCCCACTTGGCTACTTATCATCAATTGCCTTGAAGCGAGCATTTTTCCCACACTTGCCGGCGGTAAATGATTATACCACTTGCACGGGGGCCAGACCCAGACGTAGACCCACCAGTAACGCCCGGAGCGATGAGCAGCCGACGCCAAACCGGTTCGGCACGGCTGATCGGTTCGAATCGGTTCGGTTTGATTCGATTCGGTGGTGATATAGGTGATACGACGTTGCTGCAGGGGAACTTGGGGGGTAATCTAGTGGTGCAGTGCCGGAAGCTGGATGTCGAGGGATGAGCACAGGGTGGCCAATTCTTGGAAAGCCTTCCAAATTGCACTTGGCGAAAAAAATTGGAATAAGTAACGAACTTTGAGTTACAAATATTAAACTAACCAGATAATTCTAATTGCACTGATTCTTAGAAACTTATATATATATTGAATAAAAGAAGAATATCTAAAGTTTAAAGATCCCCCCTCTATAAATAACCGATTTCTTGCAAACCTGCTAATTTCCACCTAATCAAACCGAAGACTATTAGCACTATGATTAAGATAATATTTTAAGACTGGCCAGATCCGATGTCCTCATGTTAAAGCCCCACTAATTCCCATGGCTAATTTCTTTCTAATGAGAACCAGTTATGGACCCCGCAGCGCTGCCCAACCCTAAGATGTGGGAAAAGCAGCGACGCCGGCTTCTAGCCAGCCAGACAAACGGACAGTCGCAGACCCATTCATAAACCCAAAGTGCCGCTCGGCCTCAGATCAGTAGCGTGTTGACCGTCGAGATGCCGAGATTGTCGAGCAAGTGCAGCGTCGCCGCCGTTTGGGCGCCTGCAGTGCTCCTTTTGATTCTGATTTTGGATGGCCAAAGTGGAATGACCGGAGCTGTGACCACCAGAGCTCCACCGCCGACTAGAGCTTCACCGCCCACCAGAGCTACTCCGCCCACCAGAGTTCCGCCGCCCAACAGGACTCCGCGGCAAGCAGAGGACGGCTATTGTGCGCCCGCACTTTGTGAGCTGTACAATGGGACACATGTGGTGCAGGTGCCACACACCGCTTGCGGCAACAACGGCAGCTTCTCCGCCGCCTGTGGACCGGAGCCCAAGCTGCTGGAAATGAGCGAGCGGCGCCGCCAACTGCTGCTCGATATGCACAATTTGGCCAGATCAAAGATCGCCAGCGGCGAGCTGGAAGGCTATCACAGCGCCGCCCACATGCCCCTCCTCCGCTGGGACAACGAGCTGGAGCAGATGGCCGCCCTGCATGCCAAACGCTGTCAGTTCGCCCACGACAAGTGCCGCAATACGCCGCGCTTCAAGTTCAGTGGCCAGAATATCGGCTACTTTTGGATTGGACGCGAATTCAAATCGCACTCGCGGCGCATGAAATCCTTTGTGATCAACTGGTTTCGCGAGTATAAGGATGCCAACCAGAGCTTCATCGACAGCTATCGTCCGCATCCGCAGGGGTAAGTCGCACAAATTCACAGAAAAGCATATTAACGGACTTAAAAAAAGAGGAAGACTTATTAATATCGTAAATATGCTAAAAGAAAATGTAAACATTTACCGCATCATTATAATAATAATAGATAAATAGTATAAAATTTACCCGTTCTTTCAAACACTCTTTATAAATATAGATACTTTATAGATTCACTTACGAGATAACTAAAGCAACAACTATTACAACTATTTTTAAGTATTTATATCACACAACAGAGAATCATACGATTATTTAACTTAATTTTAACTTAAATGTGCTGAATATGCTTAGTTTGAATACGGATGCTTTTGAGGTTAGGAGTTTTTTAAATCCCTAAAGTGTTTTTCCTAAAAGACTAAACTTATCATTAAACTAATACTTTTTTTCCACAGCAAGAAGATTGGTCACTTCACACTTTTGGTCTCGGATCGAGTGAGTCGCGTGGGCTGCGCCGGTGTACGCTTCCTAGAGCCCACTTCCAATCGGTTCCAGTTTATGCTGACGTGCAATTATGACTACAACAACATATTCAACGAACCCATTTACCAGCCGGGTCCGGCGGGTTCGAAGTGCGCCCAGCACCGGATCAGCGACAAGTTCCCCGGACTTTGCGACTGGCGGGACCCCAACAACGACATTGAGAGCGAGGAGAGCGCCGAGGACGGCAACACCCTGGACAATAATATACCCCTGTAAAAGGAACCCCTAAGATAAGGAAATAATAATTATAATAATAATAATAAGGCACAAAAAGGGAATTTTTTTCATAGTGTTTAATTAATTATATTAAAATCTTTAAAAATAGTATGCATTACTTTGGTGCTAAATATTGTTGAGTGTTTTTTAAAAGTATATATAAATTTACATTTATTAGGGTTCAAAGCAGCTTATTGTTAATGGTGTTTCGAGCCTTCTACAAAGCATCGGACGCGGTTGTTAATGCTGCACCAGTTATCACATCGAAGATATTAAACGGAGGGAGAGAAGCGGTGGTCGTAATAACCTCTGTGGTTGTTTTCTCTGAAGTTGACTTCAAGGTTGTCGTCTTCTGAGTAGTCTTCTTCGGCGTAGTATGCTTTGTCGTTTTTAAAGTGGTCGGCTTAACAGTGGTTGGTTTGGCAGAGGTCTTCTCTGTGGTCTTTACTGTAGTTGTCTCTGTGGGTTTCAGGGTTGTCGGCTTGGCCGTAGTTCCTTCAGTGGGTTTCAGAGTCGTTGGTTTGGCCGTAGTTCCTTCAGTGGGTTTCAGGGTTGTCGGCTTGGCCGTTGTTCCTTCAGTGGGCTTCAGGGTTGTCGGCTTAACCGTAGTTCCCTCAGTGGGCTTCAGGGTTGTCGGCTTGGCCGTAGTTCCTTCAGTGGGCTTCAGGGTTGTCGGCTTACCGGTAGTTCCCTCAGTGGGCTTCAGGGTTGTCGGCTTGGCCGTGGTTCCCTCAGTGGGCTTCAGAGTCGTTGGTTTGGCCGTGGTTCCCTCAGTGGGCTTCAGAGTCGTTGGCTTGGCCGTTGTTCCTTCAGTGGGCTTCAGGGTTGTCGGCTTACCGGTAGTTCCCTCAGTGGGCTTCAGGGTTGTCGGCTTGGCCGTTGTTCCCTCAGTGGGCTTCAGAGTCGTTGGTTTGGCCGTGGTTCCCTCAGTGGGCTTCAGAGTCGTTGGTTTGGCCGTGGTTCCCTCAGTGGGCTTCAGAGTCGTTGGCTTGGCCGTGGTTCCCTCAGTGGGCTTCAGGGTTGTCGGCTTGGCCGTAGTTCCTTCAGTGGGCTTCAGAGTGGTCGGCTTGGCCGTTGTTCCCTCAGTGGGCTGCAGAGTCGTTGGTTTGGCCGTGGTTCCCTCAGTGGGCTTCAGAGTCGTTGGCTTGGCCGTGGTTCCCTCAGTGGGCTTCAGGGTTGTCGGCTTGGCCGTAGTTCCTTCAGTGGGCTTCAGAGTGGTCGGCTTGGCCGTGGTTCCCTCAGTGGGCTTCAGGGTTGTCGGCTTACCGGTAGTTCCCTCAGTGGGCTTCAGGGTTGTCGGCTTGGCCGTGGTTCCCTCAGTGGGCTTCAGAGTCGTTGGTTTGGCCGTGGTTCCCTCAGTGGGCTTCAGAGTCGTTGGCTTGGCCGTGGTTCCCTCAGTGGGCTTCAGGGTTGTCGGCTTGGCCGTAGTTCCTTCAGTGGGCTTCAGAGTGGTCGGCTTGGCCGTGGTTCCCTCAGTGGGCTTCAGGGTTGTCGGCTTACCGGTAGTTCCCTCAGTGGGCTTCAGGGTTGTCGGCTTGGCCGTGGTTCCCTCAGTGGGCTTCAGAGTCGTTGGTTTGGCCGTGGTTCCCTCAGTGGGCTTCAGAGTCGTTGGTTTGGCCGTGGTTCCCTCAGTGGGCTTCAGAGTCGTTGGCTTGGCCGTGGTTCCCTCAGTGGGCTTCAGGGTTGTCGGCTTGGCCGTAGTTCCTTCAGTGGGCTTCAGAGTGGTCGGCTTGGCCGTGGTTCCCTCAGTGGGCTTCAGGGTTGTCGGCTTACCGGTAGTTCCCTCAGTGGGCTTCAGGGTTGTCGGCTTGGCCGTGGTTCCCTCAGTGGGCTTCAGAGTCGTTGGTTTGGCCGTGGTTCCCTCAGTGGGCTTCAGAGTCGTTGGTTTGGCCGTGGTTCCCTCAGTGGGCTTCAGAGTCGTTGGCTTGGCCGTGGTTCCCTCAGTGGGCTTCAGGGTTGTCGGCTTGGCCGTGGTTCCCTCAGTGGGCTTCAGAGTCGTTGGCTTGGCCGTGGTTCCCTCAGTGGGCTTCAGAGTGGTCGGCTTCGCCGAGGTTCCCTCAGTGGGCTTCAGAGTCGTTGGTTTGGCCGTGGTTCCCTCAGTGGGCTTCAGAGTCGTTGGTTTGGCCGTGGTTCCCTCAGTGGGCTTCAGAGTCGTTGGCTTGGCCGTGGTTCCCTCAGTGGGCTTCAGAGTGGTCGGCTTCGCCGAGGTTCCCTCAGTGGGCTTCAGAGTCGTTGGTTTGGCCGTGGTTCCCTCAGTGGGCTTCAGAGTCGTTGGTTTGGCCGTGGTTCCCTCAGTGGGCTTCAGAGTGGTCGGCTTGGCCGTTGTTCCTTCAGTGGGCTTCAGGGTTGTCGGCTTGGCCGTGGTTCCCTCAGTGGGCTTCAGAGTGGTCGGCTTGGCCGTGGTTCCCTCAGTGGGCTTCAGAGTCGTTGGCTTGGCCGTTGTTCCTTCAGTGGGCTTCAGGGTTGTCGGCTTGGCCGTGGTTCCCTCAGTGGGCTTCAGAGTGGTCGGCTTGGCCGTGGTTCCCTCAGTGGGCTTCAGAGTGGTCGGCTTGGCCGTGGTTCCCTCAGTGGGCTTCAGAGTCGTTGGCTTGGCCGTTGTTCCTTCAGTGGGCTTCAGGGTTGTCGGCTTGGCCGTGGTTCCCTCAGTGGGCTTCAGAGTGGTCGGCTTGGCCGTGGTTCCCTCAGTGGGCTTCAGAGTGGTCGGCTTGGCCGTTGTTCCTTCAGTGGGCTTCAGGGTTGTCGGCTTGGCCGTGGTTCCCTCAGTGGGCTTCAGAGTGGTCGGCTTGGCCGTTGTTCCTTCAGTGGGCTTCAGGGTTGTCGGCTTGGCCGTGGTTCCCTCAGTGGGCTTCAGAGTTGTTGGCTTGGCCGTTGTTCCTTCAGTGGGCTTCAGGGTTGTCGGCTTGGCCGTGGTTCCCTCAGTGGGCTTCAGAGTGGTCGGCTTGGCCGTGGTTCCCTCAGTGGGCTTTAGAGTTGTTGGCTTGGCCGTTGTTCCTTCAGTGGGCTTCAGGGTTGTCGGCTTGGCCGTGGTTCCCTCAGTGGGCTTCAGAGTCGTTGGTTTGGCCGTGGTTCCCTCAGTGGGCTTTAGAGTTGTTGGCTTGGCCGTTGTTCCTTCAGTGGGCTTCAGGGTTGTCGGCTTGGCCGTGGTTCCCTCAGTGGGCTTCAGAGTGGTCGGCTTGGCCGTGGTTCCCTCAGTGGGCTTTAGAGTTGTTGGCTTGGCCGTTGTTCCTTCAGTGGGCTTCAGGGTTGTCGGCTTGGCCGTGGTTCCCTCAGTGGGCTTCAGAGTCGTTGGTTTGGCCGTGGTTCCCTCAGTGGGCTTCAGGGTTGTCGGCTTGGCCGTGGTTCCTTCAGTTGGCTTCAGAGTGGTCGGCTTGGCCGTGGTTCCCTCAATGGGCTTCAGAGTTGTTGGCTTGGCCGTTGTTCCCTCAGTGGGCTTCAGGGTTGTCGGCTTGGCCGTGGTTCCCTCAGTGGGCTTCAGAGTGGTCGGCTTTGCCGTGGTTGCCTCAGTGGGCTTCAGAGTCGTTGGCTTGGCCGATGTTCCTTCAGTGGGCTTCAGAGTCGTTGGTTTGGCCGTGGTTCCCTCAGTGGGCTTCAGAGTCGTTGGTTTGGCCGTGGTTCCCTCAGTGGGCTTCAGAGTGGTCGGCTTGGCCGTGGTTCCCTCAGTGGGCTTCAGAGTCGTTGGCTTGGCCGTTGTTCCTTCAGTGGGCTTCAGGGTTGTCGGCTTGGCCGTGGTTCCCTCAGTGGGCTTCAGAGTGGTCGGCTTGGCCGTGGTTCCCTCAGTGGGCTTCAGAGTGGTCGGCTTGGCCGTTGTTCCTTCAGTGGGCTTCAGGGTTGTCGGCTTGGCCGTGGTTCCCTCAGTGGGCTTCAGAGTGGTCGGCTTGGCCGTTGTTCCTTCAGTGGGCTTCAGGGTTGTCGGCTTGGCCGTGGTTCCCTCAGTGGGCTTCAGAGTTGTTGGCTTGGCCGTTGTTCCTTCAGTGGGCTTCAGGGTTGTCGGCTTGGCCGTGGTTCCCTCAGTGGGCTTCAGAGTGGTCGGCTTGGCCGTGGTTCCCTCAGTGGGCTTTAGAGTTGTTGGCTTGGCCGTTGTTCCTTCAGTGGGCTTCAGGGTTGTCGGCTTGGCCGTGGTTCCCTCAGTGGGCTTCAGAGTCGTTGGTTTGGCCGTGGTTCCCTCAGTGGGCTTCAGGGTTGTCGGCTTGGCCGTGGTTCCTTCAGTTGGCTTCAGAGTGGTCGGCTTGGCCGTGGTTCCCTCAATGGGCTTCAGAGTTGTTGGCTTGGCCGTTGTTCCCTCAGTGGGCTTCAGGGTTGTCGGCTTGGCCGTGGTTCCCTCAGTGGGCTTCAGAGTGGTCGGCTTGGCCGTTGTTCCTTCAGTGGGCTTCAGGGTTGTCGGCTTGGCCGTGGTTCCTTCAGTGGGCTTCAGAGTCGTTGGTTTGGCCGTGGTTCCCTCAGTGGGCTTCAGAGTCGTTGGCTTGGCCGTTGTTCCTTCAGAGGGCTTCAGGGTTGTCGGCTTGGCCGTGGTTCCTTCAGTTGGCTTCAGAGTGGTCGGCTTGGCCGTGGTTCCCTCAGTGGGCTTCAGAGTCGTTGGCTTGGCCGTTGTTCCTTCAGTGGGCTTCAGAGTCGTTGGTTTGGCCGTGGTTCCCTCAGTGGGCTTCAGAGTTGTTGGCTTGGCCGATGTTCCTTCAGTGGGCTTCAGAGTGGTCGGCTTGGCCGTTGTTCCCTCAGTGGGTTTCAGAGTCGTTGGTTTGGCCGTGGTTCCCTCAGTGGGCTTCAGAGTGGTCGGCTTGGCCGTTGTTCCTTCAGAGGGCTTCAGGGTTGTCGGCTTGGCCGTGGTTCCTTCAGTGGGCTTCAGAGTGGTCGGCTTGGCCGTTGTTCCTTCAGTGGGTTTCAGGGTTGTCGGCTTGGCCGTGGTTCCCTCAGTGGGCTTCAGAGTCGTTGGCTTGGCCGTTGTTCCTTCAGTGGGCTTCAGAGTCGTTGGTTTGGCCGTGGTTCCCTCAGTGGGTTTCAGAGTCGTTGGTTTGGCCGTGGTTCCCTCAGTGGGCTTCAGAGTGGTCGGCTTGGCCGTTGTTCCTTCAGTGGGTTTCAGGGTTGTCGGCTTGGCCGTGGTTCCCTCAGTGGGCTTCAGAGTCGTTGGCTTGGCCGTTGTTCCTTCAGTGGGCTTCAGAGTCGTTGGTTTGGCCGTGGTTCCCTCTGTGGGTTTCAGAGTCGTTGGTTTGGCCGTGGTTCCCTCAGTGGGCTTCAGAGTGGTCGGCTTGGCCGTTGTTCCTTCAGAGGGCTTCAGGGTTGTCGGCTTGGCCGTGGTTCCCTCAGTGGGCTTTAGAGTTGCTGGCTTGGCCGTTGTTCCTTCAGTTGGCTTCAGAGTGGTCGGCTTGGCCGTGGTTCCCTCAGTGGGCTTCAGAGTGGTCAGCTTGGCCGTGGTTCCCTCAGTGGGCTTCAGAGTCGTTGGTTTGGCCGTGGTTCCCTCAGTGGGCTTCAGAGTGGTCGGCTTGGCCGTGGTTCCCTCAGTGGGCTTCAGAGTCGTTGGCTTGGCCGTTGTTCCCTCAGAGGGTTTCAGGGTTGTCGGCTTGGCCGTGGTTCCCTCAGTGGGCTTCAGAGTCGTTGGCTTGGCCGTTGTTCCCTCAGAGGGTTTCAGGGTTGTCGGCTTGGCCGTGGTTCCCTCAGTGGGCTTCAGAGTCGTTGGCTTGGCCGTTGTTCCCTCAGAGGGTTTCAGGGTTGTCGGCTTGGCCGTGGTTCCCTCAGTGGGCTTCAGAGTCGTTGGTTTGGCCGTGGTTCCCTCAGTGGGCTTCAGAGTTGTTGGCTTGGCCGTTGTTCCTTCAGTGGGCTTCAGAGTGGTCGGCTTGGCCGTGGTTCCCTCAGTGGGCTTCAGAGTGGTCGGCTTGGCCGTTGTTCCCTCAGTGGGTTTCAGGGTTGTCGGCTTGGCCGTGGTTCCCTCAGTAGGCTTCAGAGTAGTTGGCTTGGCCGTTGTTCCTTCAGTGGGCTTCAGAGTGGTCGGCTTGGCCGTGGTTCCCTCAGTGGGCTTCAGAGTTGTTGGCTTGGCCGTTGTTCCTTCAGTGGGCTTCAGAGTGGTCGGCTTGGCCGTGGTTCCCTCAGTGGGCTTCAGGGTTGTCGGCTTGGCCGTGGTTCCCTCAGTGGGCTTCAGAGTTGTTGGCTTGGCCGTTGTTTCTTCAGTGGGCTTCAGAGTGGTCGGCTTGGCCGTGGTTCCTTCAGTGGGCTTCAGGGTTGTCGGCTTGGCCGTGGTTCCCTCAGTGGGCTTCAGAGTGGTCGGCTTGGCCGTTGTTCCTTCAGTGGGCTTCAGGGTTGTCGGCTTGGCCGTGGTTCCCTCAGTGGGCTTCAGAGTCGTTGGTTTGGCCGTGGTTCCCTCAGTGGGCTTCAGAGTTGTTGGCTTGGCCGTTGTTCCTTCAGTGGGCTTCAGAGTGGTCGGCTTGGCCGTGGTTCCCTCAGTGGGCTTCAGAGTTGTTGGCTTGGCCGTTGTTCCTTCAGTGGGCTTCAGAGTGGTCGGCTTGGCCGTGGTTCCCTCAGTGGGCTTCAGGGTTGTCGGCTTGGCCGTGGTTCCCTCAGTGGGCTTCAGAGTCGTTGGTTTGGCCGTGGTTCCCTCAGTGGGCTTCAGAGTCGTTGGCTTGGCCGTTGTTCCTTCAGTGGGCTTCAGAGTGGTCGGCTTGGCCGTGGTTCCCTCAGTGGGCTTCAGAGTTGTCGGCTTGGCCGTTGTTCCTTCAGTGGGTTTCAGGGTTGTCGGCTTGGCCGTGGTTCCCTCAGTGGGCTTCAGAGTCGTTGGCTTGGCCGTTGTTCCTTCAGTGGGCTTCAGAGTCGTTGGTTTGGCCGTGGTTCCCTCAGTGGGCTTCAGAGTTGTTGGCTTGGCCGTTGTTCCTTCAGTGGGCTTCAGAGTGGTCGGCTTGGCCGTGGTTCCCTCAGTGGGCTTCAGGGTTGTCGGCTTGGCCGTGGTTCCCTCAGTGGGCTTCAGAGTTGTTGGCTTGGCCGTTGTTTTTTCAGTGGGCTTCAGAGTGGTCGGCTTGGCCGTGGTTCCTTCAGTGGGCTTCAGGGTTGTCGGCTTGGCCGTGGTTCCCTCAGTGGGCTTCAGAGTGGTCGGCTTGGCCGTGGTTCCCTCAGTGGGCTTCAGGGTTGTCGGCTTGGCCGTGGTTCCCTCAGTGGGCTTCAGAGTTGTTGGCTTGGCCGTTGTTTTTTCAGTGGGCTTCAGAGTAGTTGGCTTGGCCGTTGTTCCTTCAGTGGGCTTCAGAGTGGTCGGCTTGGCCGTGGTTCCCTCAGTGGGCTTCAGAGTGGTCGGCTTGGCCGTGGTTCCCTCAGTGGGTTTCAGGGTTGTCGGCTTGGCCGTGGTTCCCTCAGTGGGCTTCAGAGTGGTCGGCTTGGCCGTTGTTCCTTCAGTGGGCTTCAGGGTTGTCGGCTTGGCCGTGGTTCCCTCAGTGGGCTTCAGAGTCGTTGGTTTGGCCGTGGTTCCCTCAGTGGGCTTCAGAGTTGTTGGCTTGGCCGTTGTTCCTTCAGTGGGCTTCAGAGTGGTCGGCTTGGCCGTGGTTCCCTCAGTGGGCTTCAGAGTTGTTGGCTTGGCCGTTGTTCCTTCAGTGGGCTTCAGAGTGGTCGGCTTGGCCGTGGTTCCCTCAGTGGGCTTCAGGGTTGTCGGCTTGGCCGTGGTTCCCTCAGTGGGCTTCAGAGTCGTTGGTTTGGCCGTGGTTCCCTCAGTGGGCTTCAGAGTCGTTGGCTTGGCCGTTGTTCCTTCAGTGGGCTTCAGAGTGGTCGGCTTGGCCGTGGTTCCCTCAGTGGGCTTCAGAGTTGTCGGCTTGGCCGTGGTTCCCTCAGTGGGCTTCAGAGTGGTCGGCTTGGCCGTTGTTCCCTCAGTGGGTTTCAGGGTTGTCGGCTTGGCCGTGGTTCCCTCAGTGGGCTTCAGAGTGGTCGGCTTGGCCGTGGTTCCCTCAGTGGGCTTCAGAGTTGTTGGCTTGGCCGTTGTTCCTTCAGTGGGCTTCAGAGTGGTCGGCTTGGCCGTGGTTCCTTCAGTGGGCTTCAGGGTTGTCGGCTTGGCCGTGGTTCCCTCAGTGGGCTTCAGAGTGGTCGGCTTGGCCGTTGTTCCCTCAGTAGGCTTCAGAGTCGTTGGCTTGGCCGTTGTTCCTTCAGTGGGCTTCAGAGTCGTGGGTTTGGCCGTGGTTCCCTCAGTGGGCTTCAGAGTCGTTGGCTTGGCCGTGGTTCCCTCAGTAGGCTTCAGAGTCGTTGGCTTGGCCGTTGTTCCTTCAGTGGGCTTCAGAGTCGTTGGTTTGGCCGTGGTTCCCTCAGTGGGCTTCAGAGTCGTTGGCTTGGCCGTTGTTCCTTCAGTGGGCTTCAGAGTCGTTGGTTTGGCCGTGGTTCCCTCAGTGGGCTTCAGAGTTGTTGGCTTGGCCGTGGTTCCCTCAGTGGGCTTCAGAGTTGTTGGCTTGGCCGTTGTTCCTTCAGTGGGCTTCAGAGTCGTTGGTTTGGCCGTGGTTCCCTCAGTGGGCTTCAGAGTTGTTGGCTTGGCCGTGGTTCCCTCAGTGGGCTTCAGAGTCGTTGGTTTGGCCGTGGTTCCCTCAGTGGGCTTCAGAGTTGTTGGTTTGGCCGTGGTTCCCTCAGTGGGCTTCAGAGTTGTTGGTTTGGCCGTGGTTCCCTCAGTGGGCTTCAGAGTCGTTGGCTTGGCCGTGGTTCCCTCAGTGGGCTTCAGGGTTGTTGGCTTGGCCGTGGTTCCCTCAGTGGGCTTCAGAGTCGTTGGCTTGGCCGTTGTTCCTTCAGTGGGCTTCAGAGTCGTTGGTTTGGCCGTGGTTCCCTCAGTGGGCTTCAGAGTTGTTGGCTTGGCCGTGGTTCCCTCAGTGGGCTTCAGAGTCGTTGGTTTGGCCGTGGTTCCCTCAGTGGGCTTCAGAGTTGTTGGCTTGGCCGTGGTTCCCTCAGTGGGCTTCAGAGTTGTTGGCTTGGCCGTGGTTCCCTCAGTGGGCTTCAGAGTTGTTGGCTTGGCCGTTGTTCCTTCAGTGGGCTTCAGAGTGGTCGGCTTGGCCGTTGTTCCTTCAGTGGGTTTCAGGGTTGTCGGCTTGGCCGTGGTTCCCTCAGTGGGCTTCAGAGTCGTTGGCTTGGCCGTTGTTCCTTCAGTGGGCTTCAGAGTCGTTGGTTTGGCCGTGGTTCCCTCAGTGGGCTTCAGAGTGGTCGGCTTGGCCGTGGTTCCTTCAGTGGGCTTCAGAGTTGTTGGCTTGGCCGTTGTTCCTTCAGTGGGCTTCAGAGTCGTGGGTTTGGCCGTTGTTCCTTCAGTGGGCTTCAGAGTCGTTGGCTTGGCCGTGGTTCCCTCAGTGGGCTTCAGAGTCGTTGGTTTGGCCGTGGTTCCCTCAGTGGGCTTCAGAGTTGTTGGCTTGGCCGTTGTTCCTTCAGTGGGCTTCAGAGTCGTTGGTTTGGCCGTGGTTCCCTCAGTGGGCTTCAGAGTCGTTGGTTTGGCCGTGGTTCCCTCAGTGGGCTTCAGAGTTGTTGGCTTGGCCGTTGTTCCTTCAGTGGGCTTCAGAGTGGTCGGCTTGGCCGTGGTTCCCTCAGTGGGCTTCAGAGTTGTTGGCTTGGCCGTTGTTCCTTCAGTGGGCTTCAGAGTTGTTGGCTTGGCCGTTGTTCCTTCAGTGGGCTTCAGAGTCGTTGGCTTGGCCGTTGTTCCTTCAGTGGGCTTCAGAGTCGTTGGTTTGGCCGTGGTTCCCTCAGTGGGCTTCAGAGTTGTTGGCTTGGCCGTTGTTCCTTCAGTGGGCTTCAGGGTTGTCGGCTTGGCCGTGGTTCCCTCAGTGGGCTTCAGGGTTGTCGGCTTGGCCGTGGTTCCCTCAGTGGGCTTCAGAGTCGTTGGCTTGGCCGTTGTTCCTTCAGTGGGCTTCAGAGTCGTTGGTTTGGCCGTGGTTCCCTCAGTGGGCTTCAGAGTCGTTGGTTTGGCCGTGGTTCCCTCAGTGGGCTTCAGAGTTGTTGGCTTGGCCGTTGTTCCTTCAGTGGGCTTCAGAGTGGTCGGCTTGGCCGTGGTTCCCTCAGTGGGCTTCAGAGTTGTTGGCTTGGCCGTTGTTCCTTCAGTGGGCTTCAGAGTGGTCGGCTTGGCCGTTGTTCCTTCAGTGGGCTTCAGGGTTGTCGGCTTGGCCGTGGTTCCCTCAGTGGGCTTCAGAGTCGTTGGTTTGGCCGTGGTTCCCTCAGTGGGCTTCAGAGTCGTTGGCTTGGCCGTTGTTCCTTCAGTGGGCTTCAGGGTTGTCGGCTTGGCCGTGGTTCCCTCAGTGGGCTTCAGAGTCGTTGGCTTGGCCGTTGTTCCTTCAGTGGGCTTCAGGGTTGTCGGCTTGGCCGTGGTTCCTTCAGTGGGCTTCAGGGTTGTCGGCTTGGCCGTGGTTCCCTCAGTGGGCTTCAGAGTGGTCGGCTTGGCCGTTGTTCCTTCAGTGGGCTTCAGAGTCGTTGGCTTGGCCGTTGTTCCTTCAGTGGGCTTCAGAGTGGTCGGCTTGGCCGTGGTTCCTTCAGTGGGCTTCAGGGTTGTTGGCTTGGCCGTTGTTCCTTCAGTGGGCTTCAGAGTCGTTGGTTTGGCCGTGGTTCCCTCAGTGGGCTTCAGAGTTGTTGGCTTGGCCGTTGTTCCTTCAGTGGGCTTCAGAGTCGTTGGCTTGGCCGTTGTTCCTTCAGTGGGCTTCAGGGTTGTCGGCTTGGCCGTGGTTCCCTCAGTGGACTTCAGAGTCGTTGGTTTGGCCGTGGTTCCCTCAGTGGGCTTCAGAGTTGTTGGCTTGGCCGTTGTTCCTTCAGTGGGCTTCAGAGTGGTCGGCTTGGCCGTGGTTCCCTCAGTGGGCTTCAGGGTTGTCGGCTTGGCCGTGGTTCCCTCAGTGGGCTTCAGAGTCGTTGGCTTGGCCGTTGTTCCTTCAGTGGGCTTCAAGGTTGTCGGCTTGGCCGTGGTTCCCTCAGTGGGCTTCAGAGTCGTTGGCTTGGCCGTTGTTCCTTCAGTGGGCTTCAGGGTTGTCGGCTTATCCGTGGTTCCTTCAGTTGGCTTCAGAGTGGTCGGCTTGGCCGTTGTTCCTTCAGTGGGCTTCAGGGTTGTCGGATTGGCCGTGGTTCCCTCAGTGGGCTTCAGAGTCGTTGGCTTGGCCGTTGTTCCTTCAGTGGGCTTCAGAGTCGTTGGCTTGGCCGTGGTTCCCTCAGTGGGCTTCAGGGTTGTCGGCTTGGCCGTGGTTCCCTCAGTGGGCTTCAGAGTCGTTGGTTTGGCCGTGGTTCCCTCAGTGGGCTTCAGAGTGGTCGGCTTGGCCGTGGTTCCTTCAGTTGGCTTCAGAGTCGTTGGCTTGGCCGTGGTTCCTTCAGTGGGCTTCAGAGTCGTTGGCTTGGCCGTTGTTCCTTCAGTGGGCTTCAGAGTCGTTGGCTTGGCCGTTGTTCCCTCAGTGGGCTTCAGAGTCGTTGGCTTGGCCGTTGTTCCTTCAGTGGGCTTCAAGGTTGTCGGCTTGGCCGTGGTTCCCTCAGTGGGCTTCAGAGTCGTTGGCTTGGCCGTTGTTCCTTCAGTGGGCTTCAGGGTTGTCGGCTTGGCCGTGGTTCCCTCAGTGGGCTTCAGAGTTGTTGGCTTGGCCGTTGTTCCTTCAGTGGGCTTCAAGGTTGTCGGCTTGGCCGTGGTTCCCTCAGTGGGCTTCAGAGTCGTTGGCTTGGCCGTTGTTCCTTCAGTGGGCTTCAAGGTTGTCGGCTTGGCCGTGGTTCCCTCAGTGGGCTTCAGAGTTGTTGGCTTGGCCGTTGTTCCTTCAGTTGGCTTCAGAGTCGTTGGCTTGGCCGTGGTTCCCTCAGTGGGCTTCAGGGTTGTCGGCTTGGCCGTGGTTCCCTCAGTGGGCTTCAGAGTCGTTGGTTTGGCCGTGGTTCCCTCAGTGGGCTTCAGAGTGGTCGGCTTGGCCGTGGTTCCTTCAGTTGGCTTCAGAGTCGTTGGCTTGGCCGTGGTTCCTTCAGTGGGCTTCAGAGTCGTTGGCTTGGCCGTTGTTCCTTCAGTGGGCTTCAGAGTCGTTGGCTTGGCCGTTGTTCCCTCAGTGGGCTTCAGAGTCGTTGGCTTTGCCGTTGTTCCTTCAGTGGGCTTCAGAGTCGTTGGCTTGGCCGTTGTTCCTTCAGTGGGCTTCAGGGATGTCGGCTTGGCCGTGGTTCCCTCAGTGGGCTTCAGAGTGGTCGGCTTGGCCGTGGTTCCCTCAGTGGGCTTCAGAGTCGTTGGCTTGGCCGTGGTTCCTTCAGTTGGCTTCAGAGTCGTTGGTTTGGCAGTGGTTCCCTCAGTGGGCTTCAGAGTGGTCGGCTTGGCCGTGGTTCCCTCAGTGGGCTTCAGAGTGGTCGGCTTGGCCGTGGTTCCCTCAGTGGGCTTCAGAGTCGTTGGTTTGGCCGTGGTTCCCTCAGTGGGCTTCAGGGTTGTCGGCTTGGCCGTGGTTCCCTCAGTGGGCTTCAGAGTCGTTGGCTTGGCCGTGGTTCCTTCAGTGGGCTTCAGAGTCGTTGGCTTGGCCGTGGTTCCTTCAGTGGGCTTCAGAGTTGTTGGCTTGGCCGTGGTTCCTTCAGTTGGCTTCGGAGTCGTTGGCTTGGCCGTGGTTCCTTCAGTGGACTTCAGAGTCGTTGGCTTGGCCGTGGTTCCCTCAGTGGGCTTCAGAGTTGTTGGCTTGGCGGTGGTTCCTTCAGTTGGCTTCGGAGTCGTTGGCTTGGCCGTGGTTCCTTCAGTGGACTTCAGAGTCGTTGGCTTGGCCGTGGTTCCCTCAGTGGGCTTCAGAGTGGTCGGCTTGGCCGTGGTTCCCTCAGTTGGCTTCAGAGTCGTTGGCTTGGCCGTGGTTCCTTCAGTGGGCTTCAGAGTCGTTGGCTTGGCCGTGGTTCCTTCAGTGGGCTTCAGAGTCGTTGGCTTGGCCGTGGTTCCCTCAGTGGGCTTCAGAGTTGTTGGCTTGGCGGTGGTTCCTTCAGTTGGCTTCGGAGTCGTTGGCTTGGCCGTGGTTCCTTCAGTGGACTTCAGAGTCGTTGGCTTGGCCGTGGTTCCTTCAGTGGGCTTCAGAGTCGTTGGCTTGGCCGTGGTTCCCTCAGTGGGCTTCAGAGTGGTCGGCTTGGCCGTGGTTCCCTCAGTGGGCTTCAGGGTTGTCGGCTTGGCCGTGGTTCCCTCAGTGGGCTTCAGAGTCGTTGGCTTGGCCGTGGTTCCTTCAGTGGGCTTCAGAGTCGTTGGCTTGGCCGTGGTTCCTTCAGTGGGCTTCAGAGTCGTTGGCTTGGCCGTGGTTCCCTCAGTGGGCTTCAGAGTTGTTGGCTTGGCGGTGGTTCCTTCAGTTGGCTTCGGAGTCGTTGGCTTGGCCGTGGTTCCCTCAGTGGGCTTCAGAGTGGTCGGCTTGGCCGTGGTTCCCTCAGTTGGCTTCAGGGTTGTCGGCTTGGCCGTGGTTCCCTCAGTGGGCTTCAGAGTCGTTGGCTTGGCCGTGGTTCCTTCAGTGGGCTTCAGAGTCGTTGGCTTGGCCGTGGTTCCTTCAGTGGGCTTCAGAGTCGTTGGCTTGGCCGTGGTTCCCTCAGTGGGCTTCAGAGTTGTTGGCTTGGCGGTGGTTCCTTCAGTTGGCTTCGGAGTCGTTGGCTTGGCCGTGGTTCCCTCAGTGGGCTTCAGAGTGGTCGGCTTGGCCGTGGTTCCCTCAGTGGGCTTCAGGGTTGTCGGCTTGGCCGTGGTTCCCTCAGTGGGCTTCAGAGTCGTTGGCTTGGCCGTGGTTCCTTCAGTGGGCTTCAGAGTCGTTGGCTTGGCCGTGGTTCCTTCAGTGGGCTTCAGAGTCGTTGGCTTGGCCGTGGTTCCCTCAGTGGGCTTCAGAGTTGTTGGCTTGGCGGTGGTTCCTTCAGTTGGCTTCGGAGTCGTTGGCTTGGCCGTGGTTCCCTCAGTGGGCTTCAGAGTTGTTGGCTTGGCGGTGGTTCCTTCAGTTGGCTTCGGAGTCGTTGGCTTGGCCGTGGTTCCTTCAGTGGACTTCAGAGTCGTTGGCTTGGCCGTGGTTCCTTCAGTGGGCTTCAGAGTCGTTGGCTTGGCCGTGGTTCCCTCAGTGGGCTTCAGAGTGGTCGGCTTGGCCGTGGTTCCCTCAGTTGGCTTCGGAGTCGTTGGCTTGGCCGTGGTTCCTTCAGTGGGCTTCAGAGTCGTTGGCTTGGCCGTGGTTCCCTCAGTGGGCTTCAGAGTGGTCGGCTTGGCCGTGGTTCCCTCAGTTGGCTTCGGAGTCGTTGGCTTGGCCGTGGTTCCTTCAGTGGGCTTCAGAGTCGTTGGCTTGGCCGTGGTTCCCTCAGTGGGCTTCAGAGTGGTCGGCTTGGCCGTGGTTCCCTCAGTTGGCTTCAGAGTCGTTGGCTTGGCCGTGGTTCCTTCAGTGGGCTTCAGAGTCGTTGGCTTGGCCGTGGTTCCTTCAGTGGGCTTCAGAGTCGTTGGCTTGGCCGTGGTTCCCTCAGTTGGCTTCAGAGTCGTTGGCTTGGCCGTGGTTCCCTCATTGGGCTTCAGAGTGGTCGGCTTGGCCGTGGTTCCCTCAGTTGGCTTCGGAGTCGTTGGCTTGGCCGTGGTTCCTTCAGTGGGCTTCAGAGTCGTTGGCTTGGCCGTGGTTCCCTCAGTGGGCTTCAGAGTGGTCGGCTTGGCCGTGGTTCCCTCAGTTGGCTTCGGAGTCGTTGGCTTGGCCGTGGTTCCTTCAGTGGGCTTCAGAGTCGTTGGCTTGGCCGTGGTTCCTTCAGTGGGCTTCAGAGTTGTTGGCTTGGCCGTGGTTCCTTCAGTGGACTTCAGAGTCGTTGGCTTGGCCGTGGTTCCTTCAGTGGGCTTCAGAGTTGTTGGCTTGGCCGTTGTTCCTTCAGTGGGCTTCAGAGTGGTCGGCTTGGCCGTGGTTCCCTCAGTTGGCTTCAGAGTCGTTGGCTTGGCCGTGGTTCCTTCAGTGGGCTTCAGAGTCGTTGGCTTGGCCGTGGTTCCCTCAGTGGGCTTCAGAGTTGTTGGCTTGGCGGTGGTTCCTTCAGTTGGCTTCGGAGTCGTTGGCTTGGCCGTGGTTCCTTCAGTGGGCTTCAGAGTTGTTGGCTTGGCCGTGGTTCCTTCAGTGGACTTCAGAGTCGTTGGCTTGGCCGTGGTTCCTTCAGTGGGCTTCAGAGTTGTTGGCTTGGCCGTTGTTCCTTCAGTGGGCTTCAGAGTGGTCGGCTTGGCCGTGGTTCCCTCAGTTGGCTTCAGAGTCGTTGGCTTGGCCGTGGTTCCTTCAGTGGGCTTCAGAGTCGTTGGCTTGGCCGTGGTTCCCTCAGTGGGCTTCAGAGTTGTTGGCTTGGCGGTGGTTCCTTCAGTTGGCTTCGGAGTCGTTGGCTTGGCCGTGGTTCCTTCAGTGGACTTCAGAGTCGTTGGCTTGGCCGTGGTTCCTTCAGTGGGCTTCAGAGTCGTTGGCTTGGCCGTGGTTCCTTCAGTGGGCTTCAGAGTCGTTGGCTTGGCCGTGGTTCCTTCAGTGGGCTTCAGAGTCGTTGGCTTGGCCGTGGTTCCCTCAGTGGGCTTCAGAGTTGTTGGCTTGGCGGTGGTTCCTTCAGTTGGCTTCGGAGTCGTTGGCTTGGCCGTGGTTCCTTCAGTGGACTTCAGAGTCGTTGGCTTGGCCGTGGTTCCCTCAGTGGGCTTCAGAGTCGTTGGCTTGGCCGTGGTTCCTTCAGTGGGCTTCAGAGTCGTTGGCTTGGCCGTGGTTCCTTCAGTGGGCTTCAGAGTCGTTGGCTTGGCGGTGGTTCCTTCAGTTGGCTTCGGAGTCGTTGGCTTGGCCGTGGTTCCCTCAGTGGGCTTCAGAGTTGTTGGCTTGGCGGTGGTTCCTTCAGTTGGCTTCGGAGTCGTTGGCTTGGCCGTGGTTCCTTCAGTGGACTTCAGAGTCGTTGGCTTGGCCGTGGTTCCCTCAGTTGGCTTCGGAGTCGTTGGCTTGGCCGTGGTTCCTTCAGTTGGCTTCGGAGTCGTTGGCTTGGCCGTGGTTCCCTCAGTGGGCTTCAGAGTGGTCGGCTTGGCCGTGGTTCCCTCAGTGGGCTTCAGAGTTGTTGGCTTGGCCGTGGTTCCTTCAGTGGGCTTCAGAGTCGTTGGCTTGGCCGTGGTTCCTTCAGTGGGCTTCAGAGTCGTTGGCTTGGCGGTGGTTCCTTCAGTTGGCTTCGGAGTCGTTGGCTTGGCCGTGGTTCCCTCAGTGGGCTTCAGAGTTGTTGGCTTGGCGGTGGTTCCTTCAGTTGGCTTCGGAGTCGTTGGCTTGGCCGTGGTTCCTTCAGTGGACTTCAGAGTCGTTGGCTTGGCGGTGGTTCCTTCAGTTGGCTTCGGAGTCGTTGGCTTGGCCGTGGTTCCCTCAGTGGGCTTCAGAGTTGTTGGCTTGGCCGTGGTTCCTTCAGTGGGCTTCAGAGTCGTTGGCTTGGCCGTGGTTCCTTCAGTGGGCTTCAGAGTCGTTGGCTTGGCGGTGGTTCCTTCAGTTGGCTTCGGAGTCGTTGGCTTGGCCGTGGTTCCCTCAGTGGGCTTCAGAGTTGTTGGCTTGGCGGTGGTTCCCTCAGTTGGCTTCGGAGTCGTTGGCTTGGCCGTGGTTCCTTCAGTGGGCTTCAGAGTCGTTGGCTTGGCCGTGGTTCCTTCAGTTGGCTTCGGAGTCGTTGGCTTGGCCGTGGTTCCCTCAGTGGGCTTCAGAGTGGTCGGCTTGGCCGTGGTTCCCTCAGTGGGCTTCAGAGTTGTTGGCTTGGCCGTGGTTCCTTCAGTGGGCTTCAGAGTCGTTGGCTTGGCCGTGGTTCCTTCAGTGGGCTTCAGAGTCGTTGGCTTGGCGGTGGTTCCTTCAGTTGGCTTCGGAGTCGTTGGCTTGGCCGTGGTTCCCTCAGTGGGCTTCAGAGTTGTTGGCTTGGCGGTGGTTCCTTCAGTTGGCTTCGGAGTCGTTGGCTTGGCCGTGGTTCCTTCAGTGGACTTCAGAGTCGTTGGCTTGGCCGTGGTTCCCTCAGTTGGCTTCGGAGTCGTTGGCTTGGCCGTGGTTCCTTCAGTGGGCTTCAGAGTCGTTGGCTTGGCCGTGGTTCCTTCAGTTGGCTTCGGAGTCGTTGGCTTGGCCGTGGTTCCCTCAGTGGGCTTCAGAGTTGTTGGCTTGGCGGTGGTTCCTTCAGTTGGCTTCGGAGTCGTTGGCTTGGCCGTGGTTCCTTCAGTGGACTTCAGAGTCGTTGGCTTGGCCGTGGTTCCCTCAGTTGGCTTCAGAGTCGTTGGCTTGGCCGTGGTTCCTTCAGTTGGCTTCGGAGTCGTTGGCTTGGCCGTGGTTCCTTCAGTTGGCTTCAGAGTCGTTGGCTTGGCCGTGGTTCCTTCAGTGGACTTCAGAGTCGTTGGCTTGGCCGTGGTTCCTTCAGTGGGCTTCAGAGTCGTTGGCTTGGCCGTGGTTCCTTCAGTTGGCTTCGGAGTCGTTGGCTTGGCCGTGGTTCCTTCAGTGGACTTCAGAGTCGTTGGCTTGGCCGTGGTTCCTTCAGTGGGCTTCAGAGTTGTTGGCTTGGCCGTGGTTCCTTCAGTTGGCTTCAGAGTCGTTGGCTTGGCCGTGGTTCCTTCAGTGGACTTCAGAGTCGTTGGCTTGGCCGTGGTTCCTTCAGTGGGCTTCAGAGTCGTTGGCTTGGCCGTGGTTCCTTCAGTTGGCTTCGGAGTCGTTGGCTTGGCCGTGGTTCCTTCAGTGGACTTCAGAGTCGTTGGCTTGGCCGTGGTTCCTTCAGTGGGCTTCAGAGTCGTTGGCTTGGCCGTGGTTCCTTCAGTGGGCTTCAGAGTCGTTGGCTTGGCCGTGGTTCCTTCAGTTGGCTTCGGAGTCGTTGGCTTGGCCGTGGTTCCCTCAGTGGGCTTCAGAGTTGTTGGCTTGGCCGTGGTTCCTTCAGTTGGCTTCAGAGTCGTTGGCTTGGCCGTGGTTCCTTCAGTGGACTTCAGAGTCGTTGGCTTGGCCGTGGTTCCTTCAGTGGGCTTCAGAGTCGTTGGCTTGGCCGTGGTTCCTTCAGTTGGCTTCGGAGTCGTTGGCTTGGCCGTGGTTCCTTCAGTGGGCTTCAGAGTTGTTGGCTTGGCCGTGGTTCCTTCAGTTGGCTTCAGAGTCGTTGGCTTGGCCGTGGTTCCTTCAGTGGACTTCAGAGTCGTTGGCTTGGCCGTGGTTCCTTCAGTGGGCTTCAGAGTTGTTGGCTTGGCCGTTGTTCCTTCAGTGGGCTTCAGAGTGGTCGGCTTGGCCGTGGTTCCCTCAGTTGGCTTCAGAGTCGTTGGCTTGGCCGTGGTTCCTTCAGTGGGCTTCAGAGTTGTCGGCTTGATCGTTGTCTTTTCTGTGGTCTTCACTGTAGTGGACTCTGTGGTCTTCTCTGTCGTTGACTCTGTTGATTTCGGAGTTGTCCCGAATGTGGTTCCTATAGTTGTTTGCAATGTTGGCTTTGGAGTGGTGGCCCTACTGGAGCCCGTAGTCTCGCCCCCACAATTGTGGGGAGTTGTGGTGGCATGTGGGCATGGAGGCTTCGTCGGTGCCGGACTGGTTATGCGATGCTCACAGGCCGGGGTGGTGGGATGCGCAGGACACGGAGGTGGTGGCGGCTTTAGGGTCGTGGTGCTGGTTTTATTGTTGCACGGATTGCGAAAGTGGAGGACTATCTCGTTGGGTTTTTGGCCCGGCACGATGCGGATGTGCGGGCCGAACATCGTGAATGCGGCCGTGGTGGCCGCCAGCAGGCAGATTACGAACAGTTGCATCTTGTCAACTTGCTGCTGCCTGGTTGTCCTTGGATTGTGTCCTTTGTGGGCGGATCAGAGTGCTGTGAACACCCGAGCGACACCCTCGGTACTGAGCTTGCCAGCCCTCCCAAGGGCATATTTAAGCCGTACTCGCGTGGGCGGAGTCAGGTCCCTAGTCTGTGCAAGAATTTGAATTCCGGACGGCGACCGAAAGCTCGATCGCTCCGGCAGCGTCAACGGATGCACTGCTCTGCCCCTTGGCACGCAGCTGTTCCGTAAGGCGGCCACGGGTTTGCATAAGCCGCAGATTATCGAGCCACGGAGGGCGCACGTTCCCCAAACCCATTCATTCATTGACTAGCCAATAGGGTTTTTTTTAAAACGTTCTGCAATTTCAACGATTTTTATTACGCTTCACATCGGAAGGGGGAGGTCGCATTGAATGGGGCTTCGGCTATACTCGTAGTAATAACTTTAATATTAATTTGTGCTGACTTCTTGTTGGCTAATCTCAAAATATCTTAATAGGCATCTCTTTCTATTTGGTGTCTGCTTGTGGGTGTGTGCTTCTCAAGTGTCGCTGTCTTTTTCTACATCTACTACTTGGTATAAACTTGGCTAGTTCGAATCGGTAAGATGTGAGTTTTGGTTTATTTTTGGTTTCTTTCGTTAGCTACTTAATCATTTTCTTTGGGCAACTTGCGAATCTCAATGCTCCATTTGTTGAGGCAGCGCGCTTATAAATTTGCACTATACGTAAGACATATGCAATTCATATGCAATGTACTCATTATACATATATATATATAATATATAGATTTCTTTTATATATTTAAGCTATAACAAAGTTACCGACTGACTGATCATTTTTACCACGCATATCTAGCACGCAAACAACAACAAAACGTAAAACTAATGGTTGCCCCTATTCAATTTCATATTCCTTGTTCATTTATGTTTCATTTTTACCCAGTGTGCTAAACTATCGCTATATATCTATATACTCGTTTAAGAATTGTTAACCGTTAATTGTGAGGCCGATACATTTACACTTATTAGGCATATACAAAAAAGTTCTAGGCCACTAGTTGTTGATAATGTTTAATAGGCTCCGGCTCCACCTCCTCTGCGCACCTTGCGGCTTCCCTTTGGGCCCTTGGCTCGTGCTCGTGCTCGTGCTCGTCTTGGCCACGTTGGCTTGGGCCATTGCTAGATCTCGTCGTCGCTGGTCTGCGGACAAAGGACCTGTTCCTGCCACCAGTCGTGGACCTCGTAGACGGCATTCGCCTGGTTATTGAACGGCAGCAATTTCCCGCTGCCCCCGATCATTTGGCTCATCATGGCCGACGGACTGCCCAGGGCGCCTCCGCCGCCCCCGCCGCCGCCGCCATGGTGATGATGCTGGCCGCCATGTCCATGTCCATAGCCGTGCAAGGCAGCTGCGGCGGCGGCAGCTGCATTTATTGTCGGATAATGGAACTGGCCAATTTCGCTGTTCAGCTGGGCAAAGAAACTGGACGATTTGCTGGCCTCTCCACCGCCGCCGCCGCCGCCGCCACCCCGCTGCTTGGCCAACTGACCCAATTGGCCGGCATGCGGCAGCGTGGTCATCGAGTTCTTCTTCCGCTGCTGACTGCTGATGTGCAGCCGCTCCTTGTCGCTCAGCGTCGAACGCTGCTGCGGATCACTGGAGGTGGGTGCCAGGAATTTCCGTCCCGCCGAGCTGCCCGTCGAGTCGGAACGATTGAGGGCATAGCCTCGTTTACCCACCGCCATCACATGACGGGCGGCGCTGGACTGAACTGGGGGCCCGGTTGTTCCCAGTCCCGCAACAGGCGCCACCGCCGAGCTTCCTGCTCCGGCCAGCGGGGGCTCCGAGTGGGGCAGCTGCACCACCGCACTGCTGCTGCCGTCCTTCTCCTCGTTCTCCGTCGAGCTGAAGGTCGGCGAGAAGGCGTCACTGGTGGGCGGACAGGCGCCGGCCACTGCCCCACTGATCGTGCTGATCGCCGACTTGTCCGCCGCCCCCAGGGGCGCCTTGTCCTCCTGGACATTGGGTCGCATCACGGGCTGCTCATTGGTGGCCCGCAGGCCGGCAATCAGCGAGTTCTGCTGCTTCTGCAATGATATATAATATAATTATATAATAATTAGTTAGCTTATAGATTTTAACCTTAAGTTAGCCATGTATAAATAAGTAGATATTTAATAAAATTATTACATTAATATAAATATTTCTGAATATAAATAACAAATAAAAAATGTACACCTATTTTGTAAAATAATATCTACAAATATTTAGAAATATTTTGTAATCTACATCAAAATCTTTTTACAAAACCTGTTTGTCGAAACTTACGCTAGCATTTTGGGCCCGTATCTTTTTAAGGCACCCCTCCAGCCAGGTGCGAATGGTCATCTTGGCCACCTCCTCCTCCACCAGGTACTCGAACTCCTCGCGCGCCAGAAGCTCCTCCAGCTGCAGCGCCTTCCGAATGTCCACAGAGCGATAGCTCAGCATGCTGAAATGATTTGGGGATATTAATTCGGATGAAGTAAGCCCACGAGAGGATCAGGGATCCTCGATCACCCACTTGATGACATCGTGGAAGGTCACGTCCTCGCCGTTGTGCAGCTTGTCCAGCTCATAGCACATGTACTTGAACAGCAGCCGATCCTTTTGCGGATCGCACTCGAGTCGTCCTTTAAGCAGGCGCAGAATGAACTTCACCCGTCGCACGGGAATCACGCCGCGCTGATGGATGTCCACAATGTTCCAGGTGTTTTGGAAATTGCGTATATCCGCATACGAAAGCAGGGCGTCCTCTTCATTGGAGTAGAAGAGGGAAAAGTTCTCCATGATAATAGCTGTGAAGAGAGGTAAAAAGTTGGTTATGGTGTTCTATGATAATATGATATATATGGTTATGTTTGACGAAAGTTTTATAGTTATTTTTTATAACCTACTAATTCTTAACGAAAAACCTACCCACAAGTAAGTTGAGCACAATGTATGTGATGATCACGTAGAAGGTGCAGAAGTAAATCAGGCTGGCGGTGAAGTTGCCGCAGTCCGTCTCCCAGTAGTTGTTGCCGAGGGTGCAGTACGGCGGCTGGACCATGCAGTCGTGCATGATCTTGTTCCAATCCTCGCCGGTCACAATCCGGAAGAGCATGGCCACCCCAGTGACGGGTGACCCGAAATTGGCCCTGCGACCGATGCCCTCGCCATATTTGACCGTTCCTGAAACGAGAATCAGGCAGGATGGAGAGGTCAGTTGGGTGGTCAGCCCCCCCATAAATCGTTGGCTCTGGCTTTGGAATTTTTTTTAGCATTTTTTTTGGACACCCAGCTCACCGAAGAGAATCGTCCCGGCCAGCGCATAGAAGAAGACTAGCAGAAACATGCCAAAGATAATGAAGAAGGACTTGCATACAGACACGCCCACGGTCAACATGAGCATCTTCAGTGTGGTGTGCTTGCCGGTGATGGTGAAGAAGCGCAGGATGACCACCATGAAGCCGAAGAAGTAGGACAGATCGTTCTGTCAGAGATTAGAGGTCAGAGGTCAGTGTTCAGTGGGGTAGTTGTGTAGTTGGATAGGGTTGTTGGGTTGTTGGGTTGTTGGGTTCTTTTGGGTTGTTTTGGTTGTTTTTGGGGTTTGACAACAGCAGTAGTAGTGACAACTTACCCGCAGAATGGTCTGCAATATAATCCAAATCACACCGGCAACGGTGACGAGTAGGTCATAGCGATTGCGCCTAGATTGCCAATAGCCGCGCGGTGTAAAGGCAATGTTCTTCATCACCACCTCAACCACAAAGACAAAGGTCAATACCGCACTGACGATCACCAGGCGTTCCGTATGCACCTCTCCCTTGATCCACTGCAGTAGACAATTGAGACAAGAGACCGTGACGATAGAGTATACCGCTCCGAGTCGAGAGCTCCAAGGCTAATCTCTAATCTCTAAGCTCTAAGCTACGCAGTCAAATGCTACTGATTCAATTCATAACTCCATACATTCATTATCTTGCTATGTTTGTTTATCGATTACTGGAAGTATCACTACTATTGGCTATTATTAGCGAATTCGGTGGGTCATTAGCCACGTTTTCTATATATTGCATTTGAACAAACGTGCTGGCATGCAGTTATTATGACTTTGAATGTAGGTGGTTAGTTATCAAAGTCAAAAGTAAAGTTCTGAGCGGCCTATTTATATACCACTAATGTGTAGTATGGGCTTCTAAATTTAATTTATGATTATCTATTAAAAGGTTTGGTTCATAAGGAAGTTAGAAATAAATGTTTGTTACCCATTATATCCAAAATTCTGGTGTGGGTTTTTATAGGTTTTTAAAGCTTAAGAATCCCGGATAATATTTGAAAAATAAAATAATAAACCACAACGAAATGGTAACTTTTAGATTTCCGTTACAATAAAACGTTATATAAGTCCTTGTTTTTTGGAAATGTTGAACAGCTAATAGTTAATCTCCCTTGTCATGATTTTTGTAGCTCTCTATATGGTATATATATTCCTTAATGAAAATGCAAAAATGAACAATCTGAATCCCGACCGTTCTAAGGCCACCGTGAGTAAGGGTTACATTGTATATATATTCATGCAGTTACTTCGTGCTCCGCTTAACCCCTGAAGGCCCCCCGTACAAACCGTGATGGAGAGCAGCATACTGTTGATCAGCACCACCACTGCAATGACCCGCTTGAAGATGATGTGCTGTGTGATGTCGTAGGTGAAGGCCCGGATCTTGCGGCCATCGGGTCGTGGGGGCAGGTGGAGCGGCTGGGCGATCTTCAGACGCTTCTTGAGGTCGCACCAACGCCTCTGGTCCACGGTCAGCAGGGCGGTGCCCTTGTTCTCCGAGTAATTGGCAATGACCACGCCCACGAACAACGTCAGGCCGATCATGCAGCCCAAGAATATGTAGATGTGGATATAGACGGCGTGCACCTGTGCGTACAAAAAGGGTTCAGATCGAAGATAAAGGGTTCATAGGGTCAGGGGGAAAGCGCGGAAACTCACCGGACCCACAGCCTTTATCAGGACATCGCGCACATCCAGCCAGCCCTTGAAGGACAGCACCTCGAAGAGCGTCAGCATGGCATCGCCTATGTTGTCGAAGTTGAAACGCCGCGGATTGGCCCACACCCGTGGCACCAGCATCGCCGGATAGGACTCGTCCGCACCCGGGGTTAGCTTCATTTTGGTCACGAAAACCCGTCGCATAAACACACCCACACAATCCTCGCGCCGCGATATAGTCGGATCATTGCATCGGGCCAGACGACCGCCGTACAGCTGGACGCCGTAGCTGGCGAAGATGAACATTAGGAGGATGAGCAGCGTGGATACGAGCAGGATCTCCTTGAAGCCGCGGCACAGCTCGTAGACCACCTTCCGCATGTGCGGCACCAGGGTGAAGATTCGCAGCGGTCGCACGCACCGCAGGATCATCAGGAGCTGGGCCGCCGAGTTGGTTGGTATATTCAGGGGCATCCAGCACAAGAACGAGGTGGACACCACATAGATGAACACATCCAGGGCGGCGGCCACGTCCTTGATGTAAGCCTTCGGCGTGAAGAACAGGCCGTCGGCCAAAATCTTCAGCGCCAGCTCTAGGCTCATGAAAATAACGAACCCGTACTCGGCGATCTGCAGCGTCGGATGATCCATCACCCGGTAATTGGGTGTCTCGAACATCATCGAGATGCAGGAGAGCGTGGTGGCGAATATCATCACCCAGTCCAGATATGTCACCAGACCGAGAAAGTTGCTGAAATTCAGAGGTAAATGGGTTAAAAAATTCCATCTCTATAGAAGGATAGTCACGAGACTATTATAATATCTCTCTAAACTAGGGCAACTTAAAGAGGCATTGGGTTCAATCCCCTCCTAGCCGTGTGTTTTTAGAGGTTTTATAAGGTAACGTATATAATAATTATTTAAGTGATAGAAATAAAATATAATAAGATGGAAAATAATGAAAGTATAGCGAAAAGCCCTTTGTAAATTTGGAAAACATGGAAAAAATCTAAAAATAATTTTGTAAAACGTGTGTTCCCTTCTGTAACACCCTACACTCCACTTACTGCAGGCTCTTGTACTGGACCTTGCGCTCCTTGCCGGTCAGCGGGTCCTTGAGACGGGCATCGTAGCGCGCGTGCACGATCTTCTGGCAAATCTTCCGGAAGCGACTCTCGCGCGGCACCAGAAAGAGCGGCGTGTCGAAGAAGGGATGATTCTCGCGCAGATCCTCCTCCCGCTGGTTGCGTCGCATCTCCGCCTGCTGGCGCTTCGCCTGCAGCAGCTTGATGTCCAGGTCGTGGGGTCGGGCCCTTCCCGAGTTTGCACGCGGTGCCGCGGCAATGTCACCGTTCTCCATCAGATGCTCGTAGGTCTGCTTCAGCTTGATGGAACCGGAGCGCACGCTGCGACGGATGGAGCGGGAGCCGAACCTGCGGATTGGTAGTGGACACACATCAAACGGGTCGCGCCGCCTCGGTGGGGCAGGGCCCAGCTACTCACTTCTTCTGGTCGACGCGCCACGGCTTCGAGTGGGTGATGGTGCCCTGCGACTTCAGGCCGCCGCCGCCCTTCGTCCCAACCACCGGCAGCATCGCGGAGTCGCCCAGCATAAGGCGCTGGTTGTTGCTGTCACTGCGGGGATTCATTTGAGGCGTTAATACAAATACTTTCTTAAAAACTCCTTACAAATTTTGAGGAGATTACAAATAAAAATGTTTTTAAATTTCGAAAAAATTGTTTAGTATTTAAAAAAAGGCTCAAAATATTACGCATTGAATAGTGTTTTAGGGATTTTCATAGATTTCCACTCACTTGATGATGTGCGTGATGGCCAATTTGCGCAGACTGCTGCCGGCGGCCCGAACTTTGGCCGTCTTGTTCATGATCCGCACGGGCTTCTGCTTGCGGAAGACCACGTTCGACTCCCAGCACTCAGACATCGGGCGCTTGCAGTTCTCGACCAGCGAGTCCTCCGTCTCCAGCTCGATGACGAAGTGCTTCATGAAGCTCTCGCGCACCTTGGGCAGCATGAAGTCATTGGGAATGCGGTGCAGAATGGTCATCTGTGGGGAGTCGGGGAACTTCTCGAAGATGCGCAGGCGAAAGGGCAGCGTCTCCTTGATCTCGGCGCTCTGCTCGCGGAACTTGAGCTGCTTCAGCTTCTTGATGTCCTCGTCCAGCTCCAAATTGTCCAGGATGACCGCCACGAAAAGACTGAGCACGATGAGGGTGACGAACAGATGGTACAGTATGAAATAGACGGCCACCAGCGGCGTAAGTGTTTTGCTGGTTCGGATCATCGTCTCGTCCATGACCTCCACCCACGCCTCCTGCGTGAGGATCTGGAACATGCTCATGAAGGCCTCCGGGAAGGACTCGAACTTGGTGAAGTCGCACAGGAAGCAGAACAGTTGCATCGAGATGCTCGAGCTGATGATCAGCAGGCACATGGTGAAGATGATCAGTGATCCGAGCTTTTTGCCCGGCCCGAAGATCTTGTAGACGAATCCCTCCAGCATCGGCGAGGCCTTGATCAGCCGCACCACCCGCAGCACCTGGAAGTAGGTCAGTCCCGAGGGGTAGAACATCGGCACGATGTGCAGCGTGGTGCCGGCTGCCAGCAGGAGCTCGAACTTGTGTATGGAGTGCTTGTAGTAGCCCCGCCAGCCCAGGCAGTAGATCTTGAACAGCGTCTCCAGGTCCAGGAGGCAGGTGAAGACCAGTTCGATGTAGTAGTACCGCTCGTAGAACACGTCCCTCGGCCGTCCATCATGCTTGAAGGTCATCGTGGCGGTCACAATGCCATTGGCCAGGATGACGCTCATCACCAGCATCCGGAAGTAGGGCGATCGCAGGATCGCATGGCAGGTCTCCGGCGCCAGGCCGCCATGCTTGTTATCGTCGATGGTCACCAGCCGCCAGCCGGAGTCGTTGCCGCTGAGGATCTGCGAGGCGGCCGTCTTCTGGATGTGCCCCCTGGCACCCCACATCTGCTGGAACTGGACGCGAATCTCGTTGAAGGTCTCCGTGATCACCGCTATGAACACGTTCTTCACCAGCCACGCCAGGAAGAAGATCATCGTGCTGAAGTAAAATGCCGCTCGCCACGCGGGCAGCGAGTCGATCGCCCGGTACATGATGAACACCCAGCCCTCCTGCGAGGCCGCTTGATAGACCGTGAAGATGCTCGTCGCAATGTCCTCGAAGCCATTGAACCCAATCACATAGCTGCTGAGGAAGTCCATCTTCATGCAGACCATGCCCGGGGAGCACTGATAGCCGGAGTCGGGATCCATCGAGCAGAAGGTGTCCGGAATGGCCAGCGAATTGATGGTGAGCTTACTGGAAATATGTAGGTTTTTTTCATTCACATTGTATATTCATACACTATCTAGAAACTATTTACTCACGGTCTATTCCTATCATCGTATTCCGTATTGTTCATAACGCAGTGATTTTTCAGTTCCCCAAAGAACTGAACCCCGAGTAATCCATACAGGGACATGAAGAAAAGAAAGAACAATGTAACATTGTAGATTTGCTGGCTCGAACGTCTGTAAAGGAAATAGATTAGTTTAGGGTTAGAACAAAGAACAACGAAATTAGATACTCACTTGAAGATTTGATTGATCCGACTTTTGGGCATACTAAATTTAAGGAAGACGCGTAGGAAGCGAATCATGATCAATGGTCGAGGAGCTCGCATAATGGACAAGTAGGAGAACCTAAGATTTCACAATGTTTCGATTACTCAACGAAACTAAAATTTTGAATGGGGGCATACTCACTTGGGAACTATCTCGAGCACCTCGAAGATTTGCAGAATGATCGAGATCCACAGGAAGCTGACCATAGAAGCATCAAACTGGCACCAGTGATCTTTGAGATAAGGCACCTCACCCTGTGAACGAGCATTTAGAAAAAAGTGAAACAAGTTTATTAAGCAGACGTGGTATTTGAACCCAGGACCATTTCAATGGATAAATGGACTAAATATAGTAGAGGTTAGTATAGGTATTTCCCCGAGTGAGTATTTGAACCCTGGACCACTTATTGATTTCAATGTATAAATGGAATGAATATAGTAGAGTTTAGTATAGTAACTCCTGGTATTTCCCTGAGTGAGTATTTGAACCCAGGACCATTAATTGATTTCAATGGATAAATGGACTTAATACAATAGAGTTAAGTATAGTAACTTCAGGTATTTCCCCGAGTGAGTATTTGAACCCAGGACCATTAATTGATTTCAATGGATAAATGGACTTAATACAATAGAGTTAAGTATAGTAACTTCAGGTATTTCCCCGAGTGAGTATTTGAACCCAGGACCATTAATTGATTTCAATGGATAAATGGACTTAATACAATAGAGTTAAGTTAGTAACTTCAGGTATTTCCCCGAGTGAGTATTTGAACCCAGGACCATTAATTGATTTCAATGCATAAATTGACTTAATGTAGTAGAGTTTAGTAAAGTAACTTCAGGTATTTCCCCGAGTGCACCGTACTCACATGCAGCACTCCGCGTATATGCATCTTGGCGATCATCTCGGCCGTGAAGAGCAGCGTGACCGCCGTGTCCGAAGCGAAGGTGATGAACTGCAGCGACGGGTACCGCTCGAAGGTCTTGGGCGTGTTCAGTGACACGGAGGTCAGCGAGACGAGGGCGCAGAGTCGCATGAGGCGGCGCACCCACAGCTTGTTCACCCACTCGATGTCGGCGCTCTCGTTGAGCGATTCCTCGGGCCCGTAGTCGGCCAGGAAGGGCTCGCCGCCCTTGAGGCTCTGCTTCCGGCCGAGCATGATCTTGTTGCCAATGCCGGTGGCAATGCCCAGACCGATGGGCGGCACCCCGGTGATGGCGGCACTGCCCACGGTGCTGCTGATCCCGCCACAGATGCCCATGCCGGCGGCCGCAGCTCCGCCGCCCATGCCACCCATGCCACCCATGCCGCCCAGGCCGCCGAGCAGATTGAGGCCACCACCTCCGCCACCGCCACCGCCGCCCATTGCTGATCCGAGTCCGGCTCCATTGTTGTGGCCACCACCGCCCGAAGAGGGTGCCGCCGTGGTCGAGGAGCCGCCTCCTCCGCCGGCCAAGGACTGCTGCTGCTGCTGCGGCTGCATCCCGAAGGCGACGCTGCTGCCACCGCCGCTGCCGCTACCGGAGTTCACAATGGTCGTCGGGCTGTTGAGCGCACTGGCCGCATCCTGGCGAGCGCCCAGACCCAGTCCGTTGCCAGGACTGCTACCCGGCGACGGATTGAAGCTAAACTGGCTGGCGGACGCCGGCTGCGAGTGGCGCAAATGGGGATGCGTATGTGGATGCGGATGCGCGTGGAGCGGATGGGGATGTGGATGGTGGTGCGGTAGATGGTGGTGCGAATGCTGCTGCTGCTGGTGGTGCTGGTTGAAGTGGTGCCCGTGGTGGGGCTGGTGGGGCTGGTGGTGCTGCTGCTGCTGATGCTGATGCTGATGCTGCTGTTGCGGCGTCAAGCTGTTGCCGCTGGAGGAACTGGTGCTGGCCGTCGCCGGCGTGTTGATGCCGCTCGTGGAGTAGGGATGCGAATGGTGGTGGTGGCCAGTGGCGCTCGGTCCGCTGACAGGGGTGGCAACCGCTCCAGCTGCCGCTCCCGAAGCCGATCCCGCTCCTCCTCCGCCTCCTGCTCCTCCTGCTCCTCCTCCTGCTCCTGCTCCTCCTCCGCCTCCTGCGCGTTTATTTCTAGCAGCTGCACCCAAGCGACGAATCTGTAGACGGTCAATCATTCAAACGGCGCATCCTGACCCTGCAACGGTCGGTAGTTTATGTTCGCTGCCGGTGGAACAAGGTAATTAAATTATTGAATTAATTAGGATTTTTGATAGTCTAGCTACGTATTTAATTTTTCTGATATTTTCCTACTAAGCATTAATATTCATTTTTTTGAAATTTCCTATTGACTTATTGAACCACTTTTTTTGCTGTGCCAAGTGGGTTTGATATACAAACATCGACCATTATGGCCGATTAATTTGCACTCCCATATTTCATGGATCACCTCGTACAACCAGGCGGCAATTAGAGCGAAGACCTGTGTCAATATTTACATTCGAACAGCTGCCAAGGTGGGCTGAAGGTGCACTCAAGCCCACTCACTCACTGCACCGTGAGAAAATGCTGGTTAAACCGAAGGAATAATAATAGTTCATTTTACAAGGTTTTGATTCCTTGTCCAAGGATTGCAAGAAATTAATCTTATGACTATCGGATTAAAGGTTCTTATATGAGTAAATTTGGAATAGATCCTTAAAGACATCCCCACTTATTTTTGCGTGTGGATCAGCGACTATCAAAGCAGGCGGATGGCACTTGCAACCCCCGAAAGAGCAACCACTTCTCGTCATATATGCGTATGTACTATATGTACCATATAGATGGCATCCCCAAACGCAAATCCATTGTCATTACCAACGCAGCCATTGAAACATCCCCATCCACACTTAATTCCCATGCAAATCGCAATCACCGCGATTCATGTGAAGGCATTTTTCCATCAGCTCGCTCGGCTTTTAGTCCTATTCATTTGTCGTCTACTCACTTTTCGCCTGGTGGTGCGGTAGGTGGGTTAATTTTTTTGGTGGCGGAGGAGAGCGGAGATTCGCGCGATTTCTATCACAGGAGCCACATTAATAGATGGCAGCACAGACGGTTGAGAAAATCAAAGAAGCACTCATATTTTGTAAATTTCCGGTTTTCAGATCGAAGGAAAACCCTTTTTTTTGTGCACCAAACACGCGTTGAGGTCCTCGTAAATGGGGGTTTTTCTTCCTCTACCGGAGGCGCGGGGACCTGGAGTTACGGCCAACACTCAGTCTGTTTAGTCAGGCAGTGCTCCAGTCAGCCAACTGAAGTGACAGTTCCAATTCACCGTCACTTGAGTGTCTCTTGGTCTCTGGGTCTTTGGGTCTCTGGGTCTCGGGGCTCTCATCCGCTCGCATCCAACCCCCAAAAGAAAAGGACGACGCCTGCGCAGTCCTGCGGGTCGATGCGAGGCAATTGCCCCGGAGTGGCAACTCCGCAACTCCGGAGTGGCCAGCAAACAGACCCAGTGATTCCAATAATACCCAGAACCAATCGCATCGAAATGGGCGCCACGGCCTCGTGTAAGAAATCCAATGGCGGTGGCTATCCGGAGCACGATGATCCCAGCTACCGGAAGTGCCAGGAGCTCAAGGTGAGTCCCGGCCGCAGCCTGCTTTACATAATCCCTGGCTAAAACGCAACTCGAACCGTGCAGATGGAGCGCTGGATCCAGATGCACTATCAGATCAAGCAGCGGGAACAGGCGCTGGCCATTGCCCAGCACCGGGAGCTCTTCTACTGGCTGAGTGGCTTCTACCTGAGCGCCGTCTACGGCTGCGCCAGCTACTACCAGAGGGTCAGGCGGGTGTCCGCGCTGGCTCCGCTCCTGCCGCTCACCTTCGTGGTGGGCTACTACACGGACTGGGCCTATGGAAGCAAGCTGCACCGCATCCAAGGTGGGTTCTGGATGGATTTCGCATAGAATCTGCAGATATTTTTAGTGGCTAAAATTTTATGGGGATTTAAGATTGATTATAGGATATCTTATTTGTTTTGTTCACATCAGAACACCAAAATCTATACAAACATACAAATATACATCATATATCACATCCATCTATCCATCCAAGTAAAAATTATAAGGGATTTCCTCTACCATCAATTTAAAGATAATTATTTTAAGATTTATTACACACAAAAAAAATTCGATACGAAACGTAGGTCAATTTTACATTTTTTAAGATCAATTTTAACTTGATATGGACCCGTGTAAAGTTGATATGGTCGAAATGTAAACATCATGGTACGTCAGTTCGAATTTCGAATCTGGCTATTTTCTCTCTTTTTCGAAGTGAGAGAGTCTCCGAGAGAGAAAATTCGGCAAAATTACCTTAATAATGTAAATTTGATGAGTATTTCATGTAAAAACGATGAATTACATGCCATTTACATTGGCCATATCGAATTTACGGGAACGTGTTTTTTTTGTGTGTAGATCATTTCAAAACTATATATTATTAACCATCTAGTTCACAAGCCATTTGGAATCTAGTTGCTCAAATATGTTCTATTGAATCCCTTACAGCGGAGGCCAACATGATCATGGAGCACGAGCAGGAGCTGCTCCACTGGCCAGGCGGTCTGCCCACCGTAGCCGGAATCGATGAGGCCCGCGTGGAGACCGAGATGGAGAAGAAAATGCATCCGCATCACATGTAGAGGCAAAAGGCTGCCCCACTTCCCTTTAGTCTGTAGGCGGGATTGGGTTCTCGTGCTCAGGTCCCCATTAAAGGAAACCCATGCACCGCAATTCAGCTAAAAGCAAAAACTGCAAACCACAATCACACACAGTTTCGAGATCCAAGAAAGCTGTACTGGATCACTTTTATACAACGATGAATCACAACAGCTAGATCAGTTCTTTTAGTTACAGCACTTTCATTCATAAGAAGCTGCCAGAGATATTATTTCGAAACTTAAGCTTGTCCTTAACTCGAAAACATCATATCATAAAGCTCCTAAGGAGCGACACCTACTTCCCAATTGGCCATATATCCTGCACAGAACCCCAACCAGCCTACAGCTGATAGCCCAGATAGCTCAAGTATAGGCCTATATATATTTATATTATATATATTTATATTCAGACCTCCTCTGTAACGACCACTTACTTAGCCGCAGTTTACTTCTCTCTCTATCTATCTGTGTGTGTGTACTCACTTGCTCGCTCTGGAAGGCGGGACGCGCTTCACTTTTCCAGCAATTTTTTGAGACAATACTCCTTATATTGGATAGTTAATGATCGATATATATATATATATAGTATATACATACAAATATGTATACTTATGTGTACACTTGATAAAAATCGTAGTCTAGTGTGTCTAATAAATGTTTTGCTCCCAGCTCAAAAGGCTAGATCCTCGTCGTTCAGCAGGCCGTGCTCGATGAAGGCACGCGAATCTTTCTTGAAGTGACGCTCACAGAACTCGGCCATCCTGACGCACGCCTCCTCGATCATGGCCCCCGGCACGGTGAGCACGATCCTCACGTAGCCCGGATACTCGAAGCAGCTGCCGGGCAGACAGAAGACGCTCTGCTCGTTGACCAGCTCCTGGACAAAGTGGGTGTCGTCCTTGAAGGCCGGGAAGCGCTCGATGCTCACGCCGATCATCATGTACATGGCCCCGTTGGGCATCACTGGGTTAAGGCCGCGCACCTGCTTCAGCATCTTGTAGGCCAGTGTGGCATTCGACTGGGCGGAAGACATATGATCATGTTAAGGTCAATATGAAAAGGGAATTTTGTGGCTTCACTTACGTGGAGCACATCGATGACACCGTCAAAGTAGGACTGCGGCGTCTTGGTCAGGATCTCGGGCAGCGCCCCCTGGATGACGGTGTTCGAGCCCAGGATGCGACCACACATGTTCTTCAGGCCACCAATGGCATTGGTCAGGCGCTGCTTGCGATCGTGCACAATGATCCAACCCATTCGCCAGCCGGGCACCAGGAATCGCTTGGTCAGTCCGCCGCAGGAGAGAACTGGCACCTCTGTGGTCAGGCTGCTCACAGCCAGGTGTTTGGAGCCAGGGAACACGAAGTGCTCGTAGATCTGCGAAAGAATAATTACTGTATTAAATCTCGAAAGCAACAAAGGGATTTGTTATTTAAAATATTTTAAAATATTTTGGAATATTTTTTTTAAAAATATAGTACTGTATTTATATATATTTCCCATTCAAGGCCAACAACCTTTGGGTTTGCATTCCTTATGGGTCACTCACCTCATCGGCGATGATGGGCAGATAGTGGCGCTCACAGATCGCGATTAGCTGGCGCAGGTGCTTCTCATCGAAGACACTGCCGCATGGATTGCTCGGGTTGTTGATCAACAGGGCGGCGGTGTTCTCGTCGATCAGGCTCTCCAGCTGGACGAGATCGGCGCGCCACTGCTGATCGGGCAGGAGGTCATAGTAGCGCACCTCGATGTCCAGTCCCTCGGCGAGGGTGTGATACAAGCAGAAGCCGGGTCGCGGCACCAGGACATTCTGACCGCGGTCGGCCAGCGCCAGGATACAGTACTCCAGCGCTGAGGAGCAGCCGCTGCAGAGCACCACATCATTCGGATCGATCTCCTCGCCGTTGCGCTGATGGGCACTGTACTTGGCAACCGCCTTCCGGGCAACCTCATGGCCCTGGGTGTGGGCATATCCATTGAACTTGCCGCTCTCCAGCGAATGCAACACCGCCTTCATCGTCTCGTCGGCGGCCTTCAGGTTGCCAAAGGTGGTTGGATCACCTGCGGCGGAAGAAAAGGTTGTTTAAATATGTTATTAATTTAAAAAAAATATTATTTTATTTTGAAGTTATCGCCAAAATTTAATTATTAATCACTTTTGAAAAATATTTGAATATGCACTAAATATTAAGAAAAAGCTTATTGCTATCTCATGATGATCCCTATAAAGTTAAGGAATATAACCCAAAAATACTTTATAAAACTTGGAGTTTTAGAGATCCACAGAGTTATGAAATATTTAACCCCATATTTAAGGAAATATTTTTGTAGGTCACGCAATTGTGTTTTCGGAAAACACAAAAAATCAGGTGATTTCGCACACGAGTCACAGATTGCATTGGGTCAATGGCTAACTCGTTCGTTTCCGCCTAGCTTCGATTCCCGATTCCGATGGATAAACAAGCGTCAGAATGTTTTCTGGCTCAGATCCCGAGTTCGATTCTCGACTCCGTCAAACAGGTGGAACTACATTTTATGCAAATATCCCTCAAAACACAAATACAGTGCGCGTGCCTGGCTACAAAAATAATACAATATTATAAATAAAATTTTTTTTAAACCAAGAACAACAACCGAAACAACAACAGCTTACAGATTTTATATATCTGGTATTTGGCATATTTTAGCACGAATTTAGAAACTCGCGCCGGTCGACGAGCTGCTTTCATTAAAATGCAATATACATTTTTGTAAATTTCCAAAGATAGCAAACCCGAGTTCTTATCGAGGAGCACCATACCCGAAAATATGTCGCGATATGTGTACATATATACAACGATCATCACCGTGCACCGATCCCTGATTGGCCCGATTTTGTGGGTGTGTACAACACATGCATAACTTTAGTCCACAATGATGGTATCGAATTCATTTCGGCGTTCATTTTTGCGCTAAACTAGTTTACGCAGCTTCTGCCAAGTCAGCTGCCAAAAAAAAAAAAGATCACGCATCCAAAATATTCAAATGAGCCCGAAAACTTGTAGCACAAACGTCAGAGATGTTATGGGGATATGGTAAAATGAGGAGCAGGTTCCCCACGAAACTGGATAGTTCGCAATGGCTACTGAAAGTATTCCTCTATTCATTTTAGGTATAATTTAACTACAAATTAGCTTTCCACAGAATTAGGTGAATTATGCAGTAAATTCTGAGAAAACATATAGTATAGCATAATTTAGAAAATCTAAGTGGCGAATAGAGATAAAGATAAAAGCTCCTTTTAAGATGGTAATCAGATAATCAAATATTTTCAGATTCTAGGAACTTCAGAAACATAACCTTAAGAAGTTTTTCTTGAAAACTCTAGTTTTAGTATTTTTTCAGAACTCTAGTTTTAATATTTTTCCAATATTAAAACTAGAGTTTTCAAGAAAAAGTTAAATATTTTAAAAGACTGAATTAGGCCTATAAACTTTTAAGAAGGGATGGTTTTTTCCACCGGCTTAAGTGTTTTTTTAATCAAGACCCCAACAAAGGACCATTGCACTCACCAATGGATAGCGGTATCATGGGCTTCTCTGGATTCGGCTTGATCTTCAGCGCCTCGACAATGTTCCGGATGCGATTGTGCGTGTTCAGGGACAGCTTGGAGGCCTTGATCTGCCATCCGGAGCGTCCGCGGCTGCTGGTGGACGCCATTAGGTGGTCCTGCTGGCGGATTTCCTGCGACTGGAGCTGCAGCTCGGCCAGCGCCTGGTCCACCACATCGCAGTTGGGCGTCACCGCCGCCGGGGAGTCCGGCTCACTGGGACTCCGGCTGGGGCAGCTGGCCCGACTGCGACTGCTCTGGATTCGGAACTGACTCTCGTTGGCAACACTGCTGGGCATTATCACCAGGCCGGGCCTTTTTCCAGAACAAACAAAAAAAACAGTGGAAAACCAAAAAAAAAAAAAAAACAACGAAAAAATGCAAATATTTCGATTCGACGGTGTCTCCGGTCCGATTCCTGGCAATTGGAGCACTCTGCTCAAATAAACGTAAAGTTGGTATCCTGTTTATCGTTCCAGACGAGCATTAGATATGCGATATGCGGGGATCTCTTTCCTGGATAAAGGGTCTTTCGATTGGGGGAGGTCTTGAAAGTCGGACCGTTGGAATTTGTTATTTCTTTCGGGTCGTTTGCGAATTCTGAACTAAACTGATCTACTTCGGAGATGTCTTGGGGCTTTTATCGCCTCTGGCGGGCTCCGCTTAGCTTGGCCGTTTGTCATATAGGCTCTCTATATATATATATATATATCGGGGTATCGGGGTATATAGCCCACACACTCACATCGGTGGATAGCACGCGCCTGACTTTGGCTTCGGTTCGAGCCGAGAGGGCCGATCGAAAGAAAGAAAATAACAACAAATGCGGGGCGCCGACTGATTTGAATACCCGCCGCTTCGAAATCATATTCATATAATGCCTGGCCCGACTCGGAACCAGATTTTAGTTCGATTCGATTTGATATAAACAACAACAGCCGCATCGCATCGAATCATTTAAATGCGCCAAAGTTGTCTATAACGTCTTGGGCCGAATCCAAAACACCAGCCAACCAAAACCATTCCATTAATGCATATCGAGTGGTCGAGGGCTGAGGGATAGATTTCGCCCCCGCCCAACTGAAGCAACCAACCCATCAACCGGCCAACTAATCATCTATCATATCTAATGCATTAGTTCCCCGTTCTCCGATCTTAGCGGTCATCGATCCGACCAATAAACACTACTATTACAAACGAAATTTCACCATCTCAACAATTTTCAATATATATAAAACATAATTTCAAAGTCCTGTGTGCCATTCTTCATATGAGGTAAGGGGTTTTTATATAATTCCTAAAACGTACTTTTACAAAGATAATATATATATTCTAGTTCAAAATACTTCTCTATCTTGGTAATATTTCCCTCAAATTGTTTACTTTAATGTTATAGATATAAATTTGGATTTTTAACGTAGGGCACACTTTTTAATTTGCAGATCGTAAATATGGATCACATTTCTTTATACCTATTCTTTGCAGAGCACCCAAGGTATCTTGACTCTGGTTGATAGCGAGAGGCTATTTACCCAAGATATAATTGCTACTTTATATTTACTTGCTTATATGTGAGTTTCGGTTAGCTCATCTCCATGTCAAATTTAAATCGCATAAGAATTATTTGTAATCTTTACTTGAGGCGAAGTGTCTTTTAAACATCCGTATTTGAATTTGCAACGTTTTAATATTATCCATGGGAATACGAAAATTGTCGTTATTAATTTTGGTCAAAAGTTTTCAACAGTACAGAAAAACCTTATTAAAATGATCAGCAAATGTAAATACCTTCTAAAAAGAAGGGATTCAAAACAACGAATTCCTGATTTAAATATGATAAAGATACCTGTAAACTACTTTTACCAGATGAACATCTGGACAAACGTGGAATTTACTGAGCTCCATTGATGTAATCGCATCGATTTGCATATTCAAATGTGCATTATAGACTATATCTATATCTGAACCCGATCAACTAGATCAGCTAGATTGACTGGCCACGGACCTGTTGACGATGACAACGCAATTCCACGGATTTGCGAGGCGGGAATCACAGTCATTTTGGCGCTGATCCCCGTACAGGAATCGGTTGCAGTCACCATCTGCGTCAAAAGAATACCTATAAAGACAAGAGCTTAAGCCAAGAAATTGACAAAAGGAGACATTTCGCGAACGAATGAGAATCAAACTTGATAAATAGCAAAAGAACAATGTGTGGCCGTAAATTAAGATTTATTTTGACGGAAATTTGGATTAGTGTCACGAACGCGGTTATTCGAGTCCAAACAAAGTAATTCTTCTATTTTAAGCTTAGATTTTATTTGAAACAGAAATAGAACATTAAGGCTACAATGAAGATATACATTTGATTTTGATCGGATTATAATTCTACTAAGTAAGCAGTTTGTGGACTTTGGAACCGCTAACTTTTGGAGGTCACTTTATTTTCAACATTTAAATCCTTACTGGAAAACAAATAACACACTTATCGAAATAAACACAAAGTAATATTAATTCAAAGCTTAGTAACATTCTAATTTTATTTTTTATTCTTAACTTAACTATTAGTTCTTTCGCATTTTCCATCATTTTGAAGTGTACTTTAAACATACAAAAAGTTTGTTTGTGGGTAATGAAGATAACTAAGCATAACTAAACTTCCTGGCGAACTTTATTGATTTATTATTATGAATACAATTGATTTGTTTATTGATATATTATGGACCCTTAATACCATTACTAGATGTTTGTGTTTTTGTTTTCAGCCATTCTAATTCGCTGTAAATATTGTTATTGGAAATCCCTGACTAATATGTAAATATTCTTTATATTTACAATGATCTAGAATAACTGTGGCAAGTCAAAGCTGTTGTTGTTCCAGGCGTTTAATTGGCCTTTAATTTCTCGATAAACAAAAATATGTTTTTCGCGCTAGCCTTGCCATTGCATCATAACAGTCCCCGATTTCTCAGAGCCAGGCTAGTTGGTCGGTCGGTCGGTTAGTCGGGGGGCAGGTCGGTGTGTCAGTCGATCGGCCTCTCAGCCGGTCGGTGGAGCGAGCCTCCTGCTCACCTTGGCCGGAGCAGGTTTTCTTGAACTTCTTTTTTCTGACCGCTTGTACCGCCGTTTTCACGCCCCCCGATATTGACTGCCAACTTCAAGACAACCTCTTAATCTGGATAGTCCCTTTGATAAGAGTATATATTATGTAATTTCTTAAAAATCTGGTCAAACTATACAATAAAAAAAAAAAATAAATTTTATCAAAAATATATGATTATTATGTCATTGATTTTCCGAAAAGCACTGACAACATGACGTTGCTAAGCGTTCCACTAGCTGATCTAGAAAATATTCAAATTACAATCGAATCATTTTTTTCTCACTTCCAAATAAATGATAATTATGTTGATAACTATTAGAAAATCCACATTTTCTTCGCTCAATGAGCGGAACACATTTTTCCTTATAGAAGACTGTATAATGCCAAGAGCATTTTGTTCAATATGTACATTTAAATTTATTTTTGTTATGATATTGTTGATATTGTACCATTATAACATAGATTTTACTGAGGTAAACAAAAAAAAATAATGATGTTATGATGTATTAGTGGTCGCAACGACTGTGCGTATCGCCTGGGTGTTCAGGAATGAATAAGTTAATACTGCGACGGCGCCTACTTGCGCTTGAACATGTTGCTGAGACGTCGCTTGGGCGGAGAGTTCTGTAAATGGACAAATGGAGGCATAAGTACACACACACTTAACGAAGAAGAGATTCCTTAGAGATAGAAGAGATTTCTTTGTGCGATTTCATTTTGCTTGGGTTTTGCGACTCTAGGTGCGACCGGAAAACGAAATGGCCAGGAGGACCAGGCCCATTCCTGCGAACACGGCGGTGAGCGCCAGCACCATCCTGTTCTCCAGGCGGAAGAAGCACAGCCCTATGAGGGCCAGCAAGGCCAAGCCCACGATCAGCCGCTCGCCGAGGCTCAGGTGGCAAAGAATCTGCCTGCACTGAGCCACACGCGAGCGGTTGTGCGTGGATCTGTGCAGTTGCAAGGCCGGCGACTGGACGTAAGTGATGTTGACACGCGGAATTGCCAACGTGTGCATGTAGGTGCAAGATCCACGGGACGAGGTGCTGGTCATGTTCGTATTGCAGCTAGCGTCGGTGATATTGCTGCAGGATCTGACCAATTGCGGCAACTTCGGCTCAGCCGGCTCTTCGACTGGTTGGTAGCTGAGAGGCTTCAGCTGGAAGGGCGCCGTGGACTCGGTCTCCCGGCACAGTTGCTCAAAGTGCCACACCTCCTGGGTCTCGTCAAACGCACTTTGGTCATTCTCCAGCGACCAGGTGGCCAGGTTTTCCGACTCGAACTGCTGTTGCAGCTCCGCGGTCTCGCTGTGCTGCTCCACGCTGAATGTGGCGGCCATCGTACTTCGCTTGGTTTCCAGCACCACCGTCTGACCCATCAGGAGCTTCTGGCCGGGCCGCTGCTCCTCATTGCGGTTGTGCAGACTGTAGTTGTTGTTCTCGGAGTCCTCGGGCGAAGTGACGGCGTAGGAGAGACGCATCTGGTCCAGACGACGGGCCTGATCGAAGCGGCCCATCCGCTCGTGGCGCATCTTTCGGCGCTGCTGCACTCGCTTTCCGGCCGCCGCATGACCGGTGGACACCTTCAATGCCACCGGCCGGCTTTTGGCGCAGAAAATGTTGCCGTGAAGGCAAAGGGAAGCGCGGCTCTTGCGGGTCTTGACCTGGCCAGTGAGACGGCGTGTGTTGCCCTTGGTCAGGGCCAACAGCGCTGCAGTGGACAAGTGCGGTGTGCCCTGCTGGTCAGCCTGATCATCCAGCTGTGCTCCCTCCATTACCATCTCCTCCTCCTCGTCCTCATCGACGTCCGCCTCCGATGGGTCCGCATCGCTGGCGCGGATCAGACGCTGCTGATCGTAGTAGGAGCGGCTCTTGCGGGGCGTTGATGTACAAAACAAACCCATCGCCTTGCGCAACTTACGCCGCTGAATTCCGGTCAGCAGATTCGACCGCTTACGAAGCGGCAGCTGTGGGAGAGGCCAGGCGTATTCGATCAGTGGCCGGCTGCAGTGGAGCCACACACAAAGGACGACGACGAGGACGACGACGACAACACGAGTACGACGACAACACATGGACAAAGCACGAGGGCTAAGGCTAGGTGCCCTGGACTATCCAAGACAGTTTCTCTACAATTTCAATTCCCTATGACACTGAACTTTAAGGGCACATTTTATGTAAATTTAAAAAAAAATATTGCTTTTAGTGAATATTCGAAAGCAAATGTATGCCAGATAGCAGTCTTATTAAAGGTAATTTAAAAATTAAAAAAAATATATTTTGCAAAAAATTAAAATTAGGATAAAATAATAAATGTTTTTGTTTTCTAGAGGAACTTCCAATTACGATACAATTAATTAAAATGTATCTACACATTTTCCAAATATTACAAATAATTATTTAATTTTAAAGCTTATTTGGGTGTTGAACGAATGCCCACAAAAGTTCAATGTCACACGAGACACACATCCACAAAGCAAGCAAAACATTGAAAAGCACAAATCTACTCGAGACACTGGGACACTCGGACTCATCCGTCCGTACTTACCTCGTCCCGGGGCAGCGTGCTGCTGCCAACGCTGAAGCGTTGCGTGAGGAACTTGAAGCGGGCCGGCGTCTTGGAGGTGTTGTTGTGGTCGCCAAACTCCCGCAGGATCTCGCGCGGCGGCTCTGAGCTGCCGAAGGACAGCCGTCCGCCGTTCTTGCTCGGTGTGGGCGGTCCCGGTCGCTTGTAGTGCGTGCCCATGGACTTCTTGCGGGCACCGGTGCTCGACGAGCTCAGCAGGGCACTCATGCTGTCATCCAGACTGTGGGGTCCGTCCTGCAAACATAAAGCAAACATACGAATTTAGATTGCAACTCGGGACATGTTGAGCCTTGGACAGCAACAGGATTAATAGGACAAGCACATTTTAAACAGGACATGTTTGAAACAAAAGAAGACAATTTCACTGAACAATCGACACTTCAAAGGGCGGACTTCACAGGGACAAAAGCTCACTCGGTGTCTTGGTAATGGGCTAAGATAAATGGTTCTACTGCCGGCGCATCATGCGGGCAAACTTGGCTTTAATGGCTGCGTGCTGGGGCCGCAAGGGAGTGCCGCCCGAGCCGTGCGTCCTTTTAATGCTGCTACTAGTACTGCTGCTGCTGCCGCTGCTGCCGGAGCTAACGCTTACTTTAAGATCTTCGTCCTGGCTGCCCAGATCGTACTGGGCCGCATAAGTACTCTTCAGATGTGGCGGCTGCAACGAGTTCCTGTATATGAGTTCCTCGGCCCTGCGCATGGAAGAAAATTAGGCATTAATTTTTGGCAACACACAACGGAGAGTCAAGGAGCCCCCTGCTTACGTCATGTCCGTGGGAACACGGCCCAATTTCAGGTCCGTCAAGTAAGTGTTATTGAAGACCTCACCCTCCTCGTCTTCCATGGCCAGATTGGAGGACGGTGCATTGGGCCGTTTGAAGGGCTGCCAATCCTCGGTCGCCGCCGCCGATGAACTGGACGGAACGGTGATGGTGGTCGCGCTGGATGACTTCGCCTCGCAGACGGGCTGCATCTGCAGGTGGCGCAACTTGGTGCTGATGATGGCATGCTGCTTCTTTTGCTCCAGGATTTTCTCGTTCAGCCGGACAATCTGGTTGGACAGCTTGCGTGTGTGCTCCTCGTACTTGGTATTCTGCGAAACAAAAAAGAAAGCCAGGGCTTTTATTAGCATCCATACGTACGTTACGAGTAGCCTTTGTCATTTATTTACCTGGGCTGTGAGGGCCTCCATCTCAGCCGCGCTTTTGGACGCATCCCGTTCCTGCTTCTCCTTCATGCGGGTCACCTCCGCCGTGTACAAGGAGCGCTACGGATGTGTCAAGTAGTGTGTGACGTGACGGTGAACGTGGCGGTGTTAATTTCAGGTGTAAGGGTGCGGTGGGTAGGTGGATGGTGGGTGGCGATACGCGTTTCAATGGATTACAATTAACAACAACATATAACAAAAATCGAACACAATTTAAACAGCTAACAATTACTATGTACAAAGAGTCTGCCTAAAATTCTTTAGGCTTATTGAAAATAATGTCTACTTCAGCATCGTTGAAGTGCAAAAACAGGGCAAACACACAAACAAACAACAATGCAATCACGCCAATCAGGGCAGCCCCGTACAACATTATTTGCCCGCACCGGCTTCTCGGCGGGACAAGTTCACGGTTTCCGGGTTCCTCGCTGACCCTTTTTTCTGGTTGACCTACTGCCACAGTTGTGTCTTCTTTTTTCTCTATCTCGTTGAAATTCTCATCTGGATTTGCTGTCATTTCACCTTCACCTTCTGCGACTTTTGGGCTGTACTCTATCTCACTTTTCGAAACGGTCATAGGCGACTGGGTCTTTTGGGATTGCGGGTTCCAGGATTGGGAATCGGGAATGGTGAGTTAACGGTGCGGATGGGTAATTTTTGTGTGGGAGTGAAGGGAGAGAGGAAGGAAAGATAAATGATTTTTAATTCCATGTTATGACAATTGAGTTAAATAGATCTACTTGGACGCACTCGCTAAAAGCAAATTTAAGCAGAGCAGAATTTTAAATTAACATGGACATGAAAATGTGTGTTTTTCCCTATTTTATTACATACTTTCTTTGGAAAATTAATATTAACTTCATTTAAGATACTGCTGCTCGGACTTTACCCTAGATTTGTATAGCTCCCGTTGCATAATTTCTATATGGACGGACAAAATTGCACAATGTATATATATATATCCCCAATATCTGTACAAAATAAAAAGTATTTCGAGTCCTTGGTGCATTTGGCGGACCTGTAAACGTACATACACATGGATACCACTAACCACTAGAACATCACTCCCAAATTTTTTAAGAGTTAGTAAAGCAAAGAACATAGAACATGCACAAGCAAAAAATCTAACAACAGGTGTAAGGTGGCGTGGTACTGGGTTGGATGGGGGACAACACACAGTTCTTTCCCAGGGAATTTAAAATGTGAATAATACCAATCTCAACTTGAAGGCAAAATGTAAGTGTGTAATAGACGCCTCTCGTCCAGCGTGTCCATGCCACCTTAACAGAGCCCAACTAATCGGTTTCGTTTCCACAATTAATAATATCTCGCAGCGACTCACCATCTTGTCCTTCATCTTGTCCAGCTTGCCCTCCATCTCCAGCCGCTGGTCCTTCAGTTTTTGCTCACAGCGCTTGATTTCATCCTTGGCATCGCGGTACTTGGCCTGCAGGATCTGGCAGTCCATTGCCAGTTTGCTGCTCTGCACCGCCTCCTGGCGCAGCTGGCCGAGATTGGAGTCGGTATCGTGCGCATCCGCCTTGCTGTAGGTCGTGCCGAGATCACTCGGACCCGGCGACTCACGGCGGCTCGCGTTGGCATTGGATCTCAGCTCGGCCAGCTCGTCGTTGCAGCTGGCCAGCTGCTGTTCAAGTAACTCCACTCGCTCCTGATAGGAGCGAATGCGCTCCGTCGCCTCCAAGCGATTGGCTTCAACCTCGCGCGTCTTCTCCTCCAACTCTAACTGACAGACGTCGTGCTTCATCCGTGTGCCGTCCAGCTCTATCAAGGCATCCGTCAGCCGTCGTTGGAGTGCGTCAAACTGCTTCTGGGCCAGTTTGCGTTTTTCGGCCTCGGACTCCTTGCACTGCTGCATCTGGACGACAAACTGCTGCTCCAGGTGTTCCCGCAATTCGATCAACTGGTTAGCCTTATCCGCCAGCTGACGGTTTAGGCTAGCCAACGTCGCGGAGTGGCCCTCAATATTCAGCTCCAGGCGGCCGCGCTCGAGGTTTGCCTTCGAGAGCTGCTCGTTCAGGTCGCGGATTGTCTCATCCTTGTCTTCGCACTGGGACACCAGGCTGTTGATCCGCTCGGAGGCAGACGTCAGCTCTGCTTTTGTCTGATCTTGGCGCTGCTGCAACGACTCTATGTCGTCCTCAAGCGTGGCCAGCTTCACCTGGAAGTCGCGCTCTGCCCGCACCTTTCGCTCCTTAACCAGGTGAATCTCCCGCTGTAGAGATTCCTTTTCGCTCTTCAAATTAGCCAACCGCGACTCGCAGTCGGCCTGAACCTCAGCCAGTTCCAGTTTCAGCTTATCGGCCTGATCGGCTGCGGCCAACTCCACCATTTGCTTCTTCAGCTCTTCCTTCAGATCATTCGAATGCTTCTGTTCGTCCTGAAGCTTAGTTTGCAGACTCAGTAGCTCCGCCTTGCTGCTGTCGTACAATGCTTGCAGCTCAGCAGTGCGACTCACATAGCCCTCGAGTTCGTCCTTGGCCCAGCTCAGCTGCTCCTGTTGCTTGTCCAGCTGCACTTCAAGCTCACTCGCCAGCTTCTCTTTGCTCTGAAGGTTAGCGCGTAGCGTGAGCATTTCCTCCTTGGAGTTATCACTGGACTTTTGTACTTCCGCCGTGCTAATTTCACTGCTTTCGAGCTGTGCCTTGACCTCACTCAGCTTTTTCAGTCGCAGGTCCAGCTCTACTTTCAGCTCCTCCATAAGCATCTCTTTGTCCTGGAGCGTGCTACGCAATCCGCTCAGCTCCGCCTTCGTGCTGTCGTACAGTGCTTGCAGATTCGCCATGCGACTTGCATTGCTTTCAAGCAGGTCCTTGGCCGTGTTTTGCTTTACCATAAGCTCACTTGCTAGCTTTTGTTCGTCAAGAAGCTTGGCTTGCAGAGTGACCACCTCCTTATTGCGGTCGTCCAGCTTTTCTTGTAGTTGAGCCGCTCGCATCTCTTCGTCCTGGAATTTATTAGTCAAGGCTACCGCCTCCGCCTCAAAGTTGCCACACCTTGTTTGAATATTAATTGTGCGACTCTCTTCTTCCTCAAGTTGGGCCTTGACCATGTTCAGTTCCTTCTGTTGCTTGTCAAACGCTTCCTTAAGCTGATCCGTAAGCTTTTGTTCCTCCACGAGTTCATTACGCAAACCCTGCAACTCCTCCGTGGAGCTTTCGCCGTTTTTGAGCTGATCCTTGGCCTTGCTTAGTTCCTTCTGTTGCTTGTCCAGCTTTACTTGTAGCTGATCCGCGCGCTTTTCTTCGTCCTGGAGCTTTGTTTGCAAGCTGATCACATCGCTGGAACCACCCGCCATCAGTTCCTTGTGGGTGGCAATGGTTTGGCGCAAGTTCTGCTCCTGAAGGCGAGCGTCCTGCAGATCGGAGGCGGAATCCCTGATGGCTTGGCGCAACTCTCTTTCCCGGTCGCGCCACTCCTTCTCCTGGCAGCGAACCTCCGCCATCTCCGCCTTTATCTTTAGCTGATCTTCATCCTTGTCCGCCAACTGCTTCTGCAGCCGCTGGCATTGCAGTTCGCACTCTGCCTTGTCCGCCAACTGCTTCTGCAGCCGCTGGCATTGCAGTTCGCACTCTTCCTTGTCCGCCAACTGCTTCTGCAGCTGCTGGCATTGCAGTTCGCACTCTGCCTTGTCCGCCAACTGCTTCTGCAGCTGCTGGCATTGCAGTTCGCACTCTTCCTTGTCCGCCAACTGCTTCTGCAATTGTTGGCAGCGCAGTTCGTACTCATCCTTCGACGCCTTCAACAGTTGCTGGTGCTCATCAGCTAATTTCACCAACTTTTCTTCGTTTTCCTTCAGATTTCCCAGTAAATCCTGATTACCTTCCTCCGCTTTTTTCTCAAGGTCCTTGCAACGTTGATCACAGTTAGCTTTGAGGTCTTCAATCTGCTTCTCATATACTTCTTTAATCTCGCATATTTCTGTGTCCTTAGCTTTCAACCTGGCTTCCTGTTCGTCCTGCTTCTTCCTGCAATCGTTGTTTCTACGCTTTTCCAAAGACTCCAGCCGGACGACCTGGGCCGCGAGTCGTTTGTTCTCCCCGGTGGTCGTTCCTACAGTCCGATTTAACTCCTCATGCCTTAACTCCAGCTTGATGTAGTCCTCGTTCTGCTTGGTGTTGACCTGCTCCAGGTTGTTGATGGTGTCTTCCAGATGCTTTATCTGAGCTGCCTGATCGTTGGCCTGAACGATTTCCTGCAGCTGTGCCAATTGCTGCGTGCCTTCGTGACACCGCTTTTCCAGTGTATCGCGACTGATCGCTATCTGATCATGCAAATCGATAAAACGGTCCATCCACTGAGTGAGCTTCTCAGGATTCTGTACATCAGTGCATCCCGGAAATTGGGAGATCGAAGCGCCTGCAAGAAGCCGAGCCTTAGCGGCAGCCATAATCTTGATGGCCTCCGAACGGTAGATGCCTATTTCCTCATTAGCCCTTTCAAGCTTCTTTTCCAGCTCGGCTACCCGTCCACTCTTTGCGGCGATCTCGGTATCTTTTGTATTGAATGCAGCACCGAGGTTTTCGGAAGCGACCTGCAGATTATTGACCAGCAGCTTGCGCTGCTCCTCAACATGGGCAACCACTTGTTGGCTCTCCCTGTCGATTTCAGCATTGCGTCGTTCAAGTTCTGCCAGCTGCCCAAGCAAATCATTCACCCTCGACTCCAGAGTGTCGAATAATTGCTTCTGCTGCTTAAGCAGCGTTTCAACCTGCTCGAACCGATCGTTAATTTCGCCCGATCCCGTGGAGCTAATAGAATCTTTGGCCGTTATGAGCAAAGTGATGCGGCTCAGAAAACTGTCCGTCTCCTGCCTTAATTTGCACTGCTGCTGGCTTAGCTCGTCTTTGGCAGCTAGAAGCTGTTGCATCTCTTGCCCCTTCTTGTCTGTCGTGAGCTGAAGCTGCTCCATCTCTTGGCTCAGTTCGTCTATCTTAAGCTGAAGCTCTTCCCGCTCTTTCTGGTGCGCCAGTTTTTCTTCACTGCTTGCCTTTAAGCTAACATTGGCACTATCTAACTCATCCAGCTTCTGCTCATACAGTAACTTGAGGTCTTCGTGCTTAGTCTGTACCTCATTCACGCGGTGAACAGTGCTTTCCCAGTCTGACGCGTCCAGTTGGCTGGACAACTGATCCATCTCACCGATTCGAAGCAATAGTTCGCTCCGACACTGGTCATATTTGGCTCGCAAGTGCTTCTGTCTGACCCGTTCGGCATCGATCGTCTCGCGCAGCACGCTGATTTGGGCACCCAATTCGATCCTCTCCATTTCTCTCTTGGCCAGCTTAGTTTGTAACTCGTCCATACGCGCTTTTCCTTCACATAACACCTCATTGAGATCTTGGCGTTCCTCAAGCAGCTTCTTATTCTCCTCTTTCAGCCTTTCATGTACTTGCTCGCAACGTTTCCCGAGTTCTTGTAATTCTCTGGCATGAGCACCACCTGCTTCCACAGCTGCCTGCTCCAGGTTATCAATCGACTCATTGGCCTCCTTCAACAGCACAACTTTGGCTTTCAGGTTCTTAGCTAGCAGCAGGTTTTCCTGCACAAGTTGTTCGTTACTCTTGAGCTGACATTCGCACTGTTTCTCTAGTTCCGTTGTCATGACCACCACTTCAGAAAACATACTCTCGATACCGCCAATGGTGGACGACAGGGACGGCGAAAATTGCTCCTCTGCTGACGGAAGGTCCTTACCGATGTTGTGGCTCTGGAGGAAACTAACCATACTATGACTTAGCTCCACCAGGGTATCGTTGTACCCCTGTAGCTTCTCCCTCAGCTCGGTGTTCTCGTGCTCCTTCTCGCGCAACTGCTTGTCGATCACAGAGCTGGCCAGGTTCTCGGGGGTCGTATTGGCCGACAAGGAACAGTCAAGTAAATCCGAGGACGCATTTAGGACCTCGCGTCGGTTGTGTAACTCCTCGCGCGCTTCCTGAAGACACTGATCTAGTTCCTGTTTTTCGCGCTGCAAGGAACGAATCGACTCTTCGCTGGAAGCTACGATGCGGTTCATTTCCTCCAGGCGCATTTCCAAATCCCGAATTTTGTCCACGCAATCAAGCAAAGTTTCTCCTGTGGTGCTCAGCTATACAAGAAATAGAAATAGTAAATATTAGAATTATGATGGTTGTTAATAACATAGGAAATTCCCTCTCAATAAATAAAAGTGTACAGTTTCGAACTAAGTGCGACTAGGTTTTAGCTCATATTCCCACTTGATCCAGCGGATTTAATTCTTTTGTATAATGTTTATAACAGCGGACAGGTAGCTCACCTTCTCTGCCAGCAAGGACTTTTCGATGACCAAATCCTGCAGTTTATCATTGGACTCGGATATGATGACCTCCTTCTCGTTGATTTTCTTCAACATATCACGTTTCCACTGAAATGAGGTAAAGTTTTATTATTATTGGTTTATGGTCCCGAACCATGGCTACCTGTGACCATCTGGTGGTCTACCTACTATGTCACACTCGGATCGAATACATTCAGTTTCCAGATCAACCTCCTCTTCCTTCTGCGCGGCCTCCTTCATTCTGGCCAGTTCAATCCTGGTCGCTGCGTTCTCTGTAATTCAATGAGAAATAAAATGAAATTATTTGATTTGCAGAATATCTACTTTTCTGGCCAGTATACCTCTGTTTAGCGAGTTTATGATCTCATCCTTTTCAGCATGCTGCTCCTCGAGCAGCACCTTCTCGTAGCGCATCTCCTCCAGCTGGGAGCGAACTTGACGCAGCTCCCGTGTGCGCTGATCTAGCAGCTCCGTTCGGGGAGTGGCCGGGGCTGGCATCTCGTCGGACAGCTGCAAGCGTTGGTAATCGCGATGGTGGATCTGAAGTGGTGTGCTGGTGGGCGGCTGAGGGGATACAGTTTCCGTAGCCGAGGATGTGCAGTGTGGGTCGGTGGCCAAATCGGGAGTACGGCTGCTGCTGCTGGGAGCACACGGGCTGTCCGGGACGCCAGTGTTATAGACTACCGCAATGTTACTTATCATCTGCCGCAAGGTCTGCCGGGTAAGGGGCCCCCCCATGGTCTGGTTTAGCAGGTTCGCCACGCACAAATGCATCCTTTCCGGCAGTCGCTTGCATATAGCGTGAAAGTACTCGCGCGGCTGTTTAACGCAAGAATAATGCAGCAGCAAAGTGTAGACATACAAATAGTCTGATGTCGCAAGAAGTCCGTCGGCATTTAAATGCGGCGTAAAATCCGGGTAGTTTACTGCGAATGCAAGATGTTCTAGTTAGTTTAACCATCAAATTTGGAGAAAGAATACTGTAGGATTACTCCTACTTGAGCTAGTTTTATTAAGTTGGTAACATATATGGTCAAATATTTCTATATGACAGTGCCTATATATTTTTAAATGTCACCTATAATGAAGGATGGTGGCAACCCGGCTTTTAAGGAGACTTGAGAAGTGATACTATTTGGGGGTATAATGAAATGGTATAAAATGTTTAACTCTGATTAATAGTGCTACTTGAGATAGTTCTATTAAGTTGGTAACATGCATGGTCAAATATTTCTATATGGAAGTGCCTATATTATTAAACGTCTCCTATAATGAAGGATGGTGACAACCCGGTTTTCAAGGAGACATGACAGGCGAAAATATTTCGGGATAGAATGAAATGGTATAAAATGACCATTTAACTCCGATTAATACTGCTACTTGATATAGTTCTATTAAGTTGGTAACATGCATGGCCAAATAGCTCAATATGACAGTGCATATATTATTAAATGTTCCCTATAATGAAGGATGAAAGTGCCTATATTATTAAATGTCACCTATAATGAAGGATGGTGACAACCCGGTTTTCAAGGAGCCATGACAGGCGAAAATATTTCGGGGTACAAACCCAAAGTACCCCGATCCCGCAGATCCCAAACCACTCACCATCCAAAAACGCCACCAATCGGGAACGTTGTGCCGTGGGCTGAGCCTGCAGCGCCGCCTCCTCCTCCGCCACCGCCACCGCCTCGTCCTCTGGCGCCGCCTGGGCATGTTGTATATAGACGTCAAAGAAGCCTTCTATGTCAGACTGCTCAAGGGTTATATAGTTCTGTTCCGTGAACTGGCACTCCACCACCTGCCAAGGAAGACCGACCGTGAGTGGGTAAGCGGGAAGAGCCGGAATCCCGATGCCGGGATCCCACCGTGTTACTTACCCACTGCAGCAGAACCTTACGCCAGCTGCGCAGATCCATTGTATCGGTGTCGACAGGGAGCACGTACAAACCAACGAAAGAACCGAACTTTTACACACAATATTATATTATAAAAAAAAAACACAGAAAACGCTATCGAAGCAACGGGACTTGATCACAGACGAGACCGAAAAAAGGAAAAAAAAAAAAAAAGGTTGTAGAAATTTGTTTCACTGGCAGAGCACACGACCTGTTCGTTCGAGATATTTAGCGTTAACTGAACAAAACCCCGGGGCGACTCGCACTCTCAATTTTGACACTTCCATTCGACGAAAACAAGGACTACTAGATGCGAAAAAAGGAACACAGGCTGGGCAAACACATTTCTTTCGGCGCGTCGTTTAATTTTAAATGTGTTGGTTTGCGGAATGTTTGGAAATATCGATGGCGGCTATCGGCGCTTGCTCACCACCAAATGTTAGGAGCAGCGCTGGTTAACAGAGCTGTTAAACGCGGTTTGGCGCGCTGTTTGAATGAATGGATAAATTGTTGGTTATTTACTTGTAATTATAATATCCCATAGGTAAAAAATATCAAAGAAACAAATCTATACAATTTAACTAGCTACTTAAAAAAAACATAAATTCATCCATTTTGTTTGCTCATAACTGAAAATGTTCCACGAATTTAGCCACTTTTATGTTATTTTCCGTTTATACATAGTCAACTCATATCGTGTTCTGGGGGATTTCCTAAAACTGGGGGCCACCAGCAGCCGGCCGAGTGTGGTGGACCACATGTAAGCTATTAAACTGTAATAACAATAACCAATGACCGAAAACAATGTGCCCGGAATTATCGCCCACTCCGTGTCTCAGAGCACGCACACGAACTAGGGATAGTGCTGGCCATTAAATATAACGCCACCATTAATTCGGCCAAACAATGGAAATGCACTATGTATTTTCCTTTGAAGGTGATTTAAACAGATATTATACATATATATTTCCATTGAGGCAGCAGGAAAGTTACGAGGTAAATATGCAATAAAAGATTGCCCCAAAAACATTATAGGGAACCGACCTTTGCCCTTTTTTTATTCTCTTGAAGGGGATTTTGATGTAAAGCAATCTTAAAATAAAAAGATAAATATATCAGGAAAAATGTGAAATATATAAATAAATTCAAGAAAAAGGTTTGCATGGATAATTACAAATTGACCACGTTAAAATGGCACAAAACCAAGCCAGATGGGCTGAACTGCTTGCACAATACAATTCACACGTATTTAGCATTGATTTCGATACGAAGCTCGTATCGTTTCCTTCCTTTGATTGCCGTCTATTTATAAAGGCGAATTTCCTGTTTATATTTTTTATAATACATTTATTTATTCGATACAATGGCGAGGCCAGCCCCTCGGCGACCCCAGGAAAGCACCCACCACCACGTACATGTACATGTGTCCTATGGCACCGAGCTGACTCGCACCACCTGCTGCGGCACCTGTAGCCGCTGGCGTTTCTCGCCGGGATTGGGGTTGGAACTCGAACTCCGAACTGGTTTCGAGCCCGGCCCAGGTCCGCCAGCGGAGTCCGTGCTGTCGCTCTGGGCCTCCACCAGCTTCACGTGGGCGATGGTCTGGCCAAAGAGCTTCTGCCGGAAGCTGGGTCTCTTGGGCGGCGGCCCGCGATGCACTCCGATCTCAGCGGAACTCTGGTGGTGGCCACGGCTATGGTGATGATCCTGCTCCCGGTCACCGGAGCGCTCCTTGTGCCGGTGGCGTCGCTGCTTCTTGCGGTGCTCCCCATTCGGGAGCAGCTCGTTCACATAGTGCAATGTGCTGGAGGCACTGCCCGTGGAATCCGTGCCGGAGATGCCGGCGTGACCATGATGTGAGTGCGAGTGCGAGTGCTTCGCATGGCGGGCGTGCTTCTCCTCCAGCTCGATCTTGTTCTTCAGGGCCACCTCCTCGATGTGCCGCTCCTGCAAAATGGAAGAGCATCTCTGGGTGAACTCGGCTCGCTGCGAGGGCAAGTGAAGTGTCCTACAAACATGGCCCGCCGGTGCTTGTCCCTTTTGGCCAGGACGGCCACCCAGGCGCCGTAGGAGAGCATGATGCCCGCCGGTACCAGGACGCCGGCCAGCGAGTTCTCCGACTTCCGAACGCAGGCGTGGTAAACGGCCAGGAAGAGCACTGCGGAGGAGGATTAGGGGTCCATTGAGTGGGTTTAAGGGGTTGTGGGTTCACTATCTGGGGTCATGGCCACATGAGACCGGCTTAAAGTTCCCGTGAAACATTAAGTGGAACATCAAGCAAGTGTCATGGGTCTCTGTCGCAATTTTCTAACACAAAAACGGTTAAAAATATTCCCCATCAAGGAATATTATCTTCAGATATTAAATAAATAAGTAATACTTTTTTACACATTGTAAATATTTTTTTTTGTAATTTCAGAAGCTAGCAATTCGTGTTAGAAAACTTCGACTTGTAGCAAAAATTCCAAGATCCCGCAACGTACCCAGAAAACAGACGATCACAGCCACCAGGCGTCCATTGGCTTTTCGTTCCTCCTGCAAAAGGACATGAAAAATGAAAAATGAGAAATTGAGTCATTCCTCGATGCAGTCGCAGAATCGAAATCAGTTTCACAACTTTCAGGGCTATTGATGTTCGTCTCTTTCTGTTTTTGTGAGTGATGCCATAAAACAATTGTTTACAAATCCCACGTTCCATGCATATAGACGCTTATACACAAGTGAAAAACAATGGACTCGCAACCACAGACTCTACAGTAGATATTATAAAAAAAAAAAAAACACTTCAAGAAATATTACATTGAAAAACTTAAGCTTTTGCCATTTCAACATTGTTTGAAATCCTCCATTAAAAAACTTTAATTGAACACAGAAATTCCAAAACGATAAACCCAATATAAGTTTGCTTATAATAAACTTTATAAAGTGGCTTGATTTACTTAAACGCCAAAGGTTTTTGTGTATCTGGGAGATGTGCTGATTTCGTTTAGGTGATTTGATCTTGGTTGATTTTATAAAGGGATTTTTGGTTGGAAAAACGCTTTCCAAACTAAATTGTTGGAGCTATCACTTCCGATATCCACTGTATGTGCAAAAGATCTAAGGCAAACTAAAGGAACATTTCTGGTTTTATGTCTGACACATTGTGCTGCTAATGACGGCGCCCCAACGATGGCGTCGTGCAAATCTCGAAAAAAAACTGGGATCCAAATCACCCGTAATGACGTGCCCGAAAATCAAGGTGTTTCCGATGACTCACAGGCACACGGAAAACATAAAAGCATGACAATACTTTGTGCAGTAACTATTCCTTAAACTTCAGACATATTTAAAGCCTTGGAAAATTAAACCAAGAAACGCATAAATTTCAAAAAGAAAATTTTACGGTTCGCGGAAATTTAGTAGCAATTAATTTTTCCTGAAATTCCGTGTCTGTGTTCTAAAATGTGCTCTTAAAAACATAAAAAAACACTGGTAATAACCGAACTTACGCGCGACTTGAGGTCGAGGATCTCGTTGAGGTTCTCCTGGATTATCTCCTCGTCCGACATGGACGTAATGCTCTTCCTGGCCACCAGTGCGGTGAGTCCGTCCGGCGATTTGGGCACTGCCGGATTGGGGTTCACCGTGACCGCTCCTCGCGGCATTGCGGCCGGGAATTTCGGCTCCGACTGGCGATTTGCGGCGGACGCGGCGGCGGCCATGGGGAAACTTTACGGCGGAATAAATGGCTTACTAGTTTACGGTTTTAATTTTAATGGGCCGCGAGAACGGGAAACCGATAATAAAAAAAAAATAGGAATTGTTTTGGTTTGGAAAATATTACAATGGGAATGGAGATCGCGCCCGGCCAGCGATCAGAAGTCGAGTGAGGACCAAAATGGCATGGTTTTGGGCCAAACCTCCTCGTTTTTCGTTCCAACCGCCGAACGTTTGTTGTTAAGTATTCGAATTTCGAATCGATTCTTGTTTATTTACACTGCAGTAAATAATTCCCCGGCCGTGTGTGTGTGTGGTGTGCCCCAAGTTCATATCGTCTCTGGATGCGTGTACACAACGAACCGAACCGACAGAAATATGCAGCAATTAAATTGTTTATTTTTATGCAAAAGTTTCGCAGCTATTTCGCAGCTCGTGTGCATTTGTTAAATCGTCAATCGATACAAGCAATGCAAAGTGAGAGAAAGTCGAATGAACAAGTTAATTTGTTGTTTTATGTTTAGAAAAGGTATAGGGAATTTGAATTTCTGAAAATATGTATGTGTATAAGGGGACTCCTCTTTTTTAAAAAGAGCGCCAAACAGTTAACAGTTTTGCTCTCCCTGCAACAGCAATGTTAAAATACAGCATTCTGTTAACATTTAGTTATGTGCAAACGCCGATAGTTTCGGAAACCCAAGGCCATCGATGATTCCGCCGCTGCACAACACTGCTCCACTAACATCTGTTAACTTTTTAGTGATGTGCTAACATTTTAAATTTTAAATTTTCCTGTTATCGATTATGCTGTCTAGAAAACCGGTTGGCAACTCATCGCCGTCCTAGAAAACCGGCTGGCAACGCTGAAATTAAGAAATGGCAACTCCGCACCGTCCTAGAAAACCTGCTGGCAACGCTGAAAGTAAGAAAATTATGGATTTTTTAGGGCCAAATATCAGCTTGAGATTTTTTAGGGGAAAGCTAAGTTTTCATCTGGCAACACTACCCAACACCCAACGCTCCGCGGAGTGGAGCCCAAGAGTGGAGCCCGAGCCCACAGCCCACAGCCCACTGAAATGACCTCGAAGCAGTCCCCCGCCGCGGTGGCAGCGGCCGTGGCCAGCTGCAAACTGAAGAAGCAGCAGCGCCGTCGCCTGGCGGCCTTCGACTTCGACCACACGATCGTGTCGCAGAACACGGACACCGTCGTCCGCGACCTGCTGCCCACGGAGGTGACCAGCGCCCGCGCCAACGAGCTGGTGGAGAACGACTGCTGGACGGAGTACATGGCCGAGGTGTTCCGCCTGCTGCACGAGCAACAGGTGCCGGAGGCGCGCATCCGGGACACCATACGCGGCATCCCGGAGGTGCCCGGGTTCGTGCGGCTGATCAAGCACCTGGCCAAGCGGCTGCACTACGACCTGATCATCATCAGCGACTCGAACAGCGTCTTCATCGAGGAGTGGCTGCGGGCGCACAACCTGGCCGACTGCTTCGTGGCCGTCTTCACCAATCCGGCGGAGTTCGACGCCAGCGGACGGCTCCTGGTGCGGGCGCACCACCAGCAGTCGGACTGCAAGCTGAGCGCCAGCAATCTGTGCAAGGGCCGCGTCCTGGAGCACTTTGTCATCGAGCAGGACCTGCGGCGCAGCATCCGGTACGACCACGTCTTCTACGTGGGCGACGGCAACAACGACATCTGCCCCGTGCTGCGGCAGCGGGCCTGCGACTTTGCCTGCGCCCGCAAGGGCTTCGCCATGGAGAAGCACCTGCTGCGCAACCGCGGCAAGTTGAAGCTGCGCGCCCAGCTGCTGATCTGGAAGAGCGGCTTCGACCTGATGGACCAGATGCTGGCCCTGCCGCAGCTGAAGACCCCGCAGCTGCTGGGCGACGAGGATCCGGATGGAACCGGCGATGGCGATGGCGAGGCCCCGGAGCTGGCCGCTCGCCGAGCCTCGGCAGTCGCCGCCGGGTCGGCCAAGTCGCCGAATTAGGGCGCCATTTGAGGTATACGCATTTGAGACCTGCACGAGTAAGTAGAAACGATTGCCATCGCAGAACCGTAGAGCCGCGAACTGCTCACAACAACAGCCTCGTACTTCCTATATCTTGTAGTTTTGAATCACCATGGACCCTAAAATTAGAGCAATGGTATTTTAAGGAGCCGGAAAATCTAGATTTTTACGATTTTCCAATGAAGCTTCTATGGTTATCATACGGTTTTACGATGCCAGCGAGAAGAGCGCGAATCCTTTGGAGCACGGGGACTGCAAGTGATTGAAAAATCTAGATTTTTACGATTTTTCAATGATGCCCCGATGCTAAACATACGGTTCTACGATGCCAGGAAGTACTCGTGAAGGTCTTAAGTCCACATCCACAACCCCATACCCATCCCATCATCGTTGTTCCATCATGTGGTCTGGTCTGTATTTTGTTTGATCCGCTCCCTCCTTTCAATGCACTATTGCAAGTATGCTAAGTATGCTAGGTGGATATCTGTGTGCCAGGACTTTAGCCTGCAACATTGTCTAAAAACAGTACAATTTCCGAAGGTGTGCCGTTTCAAGGAGTCAATTTTGGGCCGCGGCTGTTAATGTTTATTCCATGTGTGTATATTGTAACTTGTTGTAATTGAAATTATCGCAAGCTGTATATGAGTGTCCATATTATATGCATTTGAATGTGTGTTTTGCCGTTACTGCATCTGCCTGCCTTTTATTGGGTGGTGGTTGGGTGGCTTTGGTGTGAAAGGTGCATTCCAGCGCGGCCTAGAGCGGGATGGCAGCAAGCGGGCGTAGTGGGCCAGAGCGAGAGGGAACTAGGAGATGCATTTTGCGCACTTACATTCAATCACATTTTCAAGGTATACATCTTCCCATCTCAATACAAATCTTAAAATTATACAAATAATGTTCTTCAGGAACTTAAAACTTATGTAGGTTACACAAAAACAGAAGCGAGCACATAGAACTTTAAATACCCCATCGTCGTCTGCTTGAGGTTCTTTATTTGCTATCAGTATCAGTGACAAACTTAGTATTAACATTAGTTATCGGTATATATGTATATTTATATTACAGCTCTGCTTAGGTTAGACACAGGCAATCTCGTGCAAGCTTATTACATTTATTATTCGGTCGGGGCTTGCAAGGTCGCTTGGATGCGGATTGCTTAAGCAATACTTCCGTCTAGGAACCCAGCGTCGACATGCCGATCTGCTGCGGTGTGACGCCCAGCTCCAGGTTCTTCAGTAGCATCTGCAGCCATTGCTTGGTGGACTTGTCGTCCTGCAGGCACAGAGCGAAGGTGCCGTCGCGCAGCTGGTCGGGCAGGCACTGTCCCAAGGCCTTGCGAGCGCTGAAATGGCGAAAGCGGTTGGTTATTAACTCAATCAGCGACAAGTCTCTGCCAATACGTACCGAGTGTTGTCCGAGAGGCGAAGGTAGCAGCGCACCACATGCTTGAGCAGGCGGGCGCACGGATCCTTCGACAGCTGGATGACCATTTTGCCCTGAAAATCGATGGAGCCGCTTAGTAAAACCGTTTGGGTCGCCAGCTCATCGATACTTACCAAGGTGATGGCCACGTGCGAGAAGCGTTCGTAGGTCTGGCAGATGTACGACAGACCCGACTCGTCGAGCAGTATCTTCTGGATGATGAAAGTGGCCACGGTCTTGCTCAGCTCCGATCCGCTGTCCATGATGCTCAGGCACAGTGGCACGATCTCGGTGGTCAGTAGGAAGGTGATCACCTCCTGTTCGTCGGTCTGTGGGAGGGAGTATATATTAGCTATATTAGTTAGCAGTGGCCGCCTGGGCACCCACCTTGACCAGTGCTCCGATGACGCCCAGGCTGGTCAGACGCAGGTACTCGAAGGGCCTGGTCTTCGAGGTGGTCGACAGGAAGGGGTACAAGTACAGCGGTATCTGGGCCTGCAGGAAGGCCGTGCGCGTCTCCGGGTGCGAGGCGACGCACTGCAGCAGGGCCAGGGCGTTGCAGACGCGGTTCGACTGGTGGGCCGTCAGTGTGGGCGGCGTGATCGAGGGGTATATGTTGACGATCTCCTGGAGCAGGGCGCACGCGGTCCCGAAGCTGTTCCACAGCATGGGGGCCAGATCGGTCTCGCGCTTCTTGCTCAGCTCCAGCAGCGCCGTCTCGCGGGTGTCCGGATGGGCCAGCTCGTTGATCCACTGGTAAACCTGGTGGCGCAGAGGAATTAGCTCGTGCAATGGCGAACTATTAGGCTTACCTTCTCCTGCTCGCTTTGCTGCTGCTGCTGGGGATTCATGAGCGGACTTGGCTGCGCACTCATCGCGAGGCTTGGTTTCGGTAGAAGCTCGTGAGGATTTCGATCTGGGTCTCAACTTTCGCCGGGCGGTTCGGGAGCGCAACTGGCGGGACTTTCGGCAGCCGCTGCACGGAGACTTTTGGCTCGCAAAATGGCGTGGCGTCGCTTGTGCGTGGCGTGGTTTTTGGCACCCCGCTCGTGTTGGTTCAAGTTTAAGCGAAAAGAAAACAAGTGTCGACTTGCTTGATGCAGATTAGAGGTGGACAAACACAAGCATCGAAGAAAGCTGGCGACTATCGATGAGGTTGTTATCGATACTTACGAACTAGTTCGCCACTTTTGAATTTTCCCTCCTTCAAAATCGATAGCTGGCCCCGAAAAATACCGAAAATTGCCTGACGCAGTATGGTCCTGTTAAATATACCAACAAAAAATTCCAGCCAAAGAGCTGGGCACTCTTTTTTCAGAGACCGTATTCTTTTCGGACGAGTACCTCGGAATCGAAAAGAAAAAAAACATAAGCAGCGCTCCGTTTAATGATGAATGCATAAGAACGTTCTACGCGCGCCGAGACGAACAGAAACTGAACCAGTCTGCGTGTGAATTGTGCGTGCGGCCAGAGAGCTGGGTGTTTTTTTTGCCGTTCGCCTCGAGGCCTTAAATGCGTTGTCTTGTTGTGCCACCATGAATTCGAATCGTTAAAAGTGCGTGGAAAAGTGTACGAATCGAAACCAATACACGGAAAGTGGGACAAACGGCAACGGCGACCGAGGCGCTCGTTGCGCTTGTCTGTGCCTGTCGTTGCGCTTGTCTGTGCCTGTGTGTGTGCCTCTGTTGTGGCTGTGTGCGTGTGGTTCTGCTCGTGTGCCGTCCGCTGGCACTGCGAGTGTGTGCGTGCGAGCGGTCGAGTGCTTGCCTCTGTGCTTCGAAATCGAAACGATTCAAATCGAAATGAAGTGAAAAAATGTGTTTTTCTTCTCGTCCAAACGCCTGAAAACGAACAAAACGCAACTGCAGTCAAAGTGCATGGAAATATGAGCATGCCAATGCCAGCGAATCGGAATCGCGAATTGTGCACGCAAATCCAAATCAAAAGGCGCTCTTCTACTCCATCTTCTTTTGTCTGAGCGACTTTGCCGCATGGTGAGTTTGCCGTCGCTGCTCCTGTGCTTCGTTATTATTATTGTTGTTGTTGGTGGTGGCGTCGTTGTTGTTGCTGCAGCTAGTGCATATTGCTGTGTGCTGCCCAGCCCCCCTCTAAAAAGTCGTGAATATAATAATAATGCAAGATAGATGCTTGCATTTTGGGCAGCACATACACATACGCACACATACGCAGGCCAGCCAACCCGTATATAATACGTGTGTATTTTCTCCATGCAGCGGCACTGCCAGTGTGGTGAATTCGAGCCGTTGAGCGTGCAGTGTTGCCAACACACACCAAAAACAGGCCATCATCATCATTCGTGGCGGCGCGGCGCGGCTTTCTCAGTATTTTGCGCCCACCGCTCCCGCTCCCCAATCGAACCCGAATCGACAGCTGTGTGCGCATGTTTGCAGCGCTTATTATTTATTAAGCGTTGTTGTTGTTGTTATTCCGCTCGGAGTTTTTCGCGGCATTTTCGAGCGATAGTTTTTCCACCCATCCGAAAGAGAACCGGGGAAAATTGGACTCTTGGGCGGAATCGGAATCTTCTGGGTAATCTGCGCTTCCCTTTTGGACCCTTTCGAGGAGTAATAATTTGGACATGTGCTAAAATTAGATCCTTAAACTCTGTCCGGCTTTCATTCAATTTTCTTCTTCCATCGGGCTCCAATGAGTGTGTGTTGTGTGCCTGAATTTATGTATGTGTGTGTAGGTCGTTCCCCCTTTTCAAGTTGTCTCTTCTCAATCTAAACAAAATCCCTCCCTTGGGGCCAATTACACCGAACAGATATAGGATTGGATTGTATCTCCACAGCAAGTGTTCGAGTTTTGTACTGTTAACTCAATTAGAGTTCCCATCTTTTCGATTATAATGTATTAAAATCGGATTAACATTGTACTAGGTCCTAGGGCAATCCTACCACCTGTCCAAATCTATTTGACATTACCCTAGGAGTGTCAGCCCAACTCAAAACCCTTTCGCGGAATATTAAATCATTTATTTAACTAATAAACTAACTAAAGCACCAGAAATGGGCAATATCCTTCCACTTTTCCTTTTTTGCCCTACTTACAATGGCAATTAAGAGCAATTGAAACAACTTCCCTTGTATAATACTAACATTTTTCTTTTGCAGGCTGGTGGCCACTGGACAATCGAATATAGCAATGAATGATTTACGTCAGCAGCAGATGGTAGCAGCGACATCGTCATCAGGATCGGAATCGGGAACAGCGGTAGAATCGGCAGCAGGTCGCCCCCAGCCCAATTGCAGCGCCAGCAGCAACTCAGCCAAGCCAGTGGCAGCGAGCAGCTCGAGCGAGGAGGAGCAGCGTGTCAGCTCCACATCGTCGCCAGCCCAGCGGGATCAGCAGCTGAATGCGGATCGGGAGCGAGAGCAGGAACGGGACCAGGAGCAGGAGCAGGAGCCACAGCAGCAGCAGCAGCAGCAGCGGGAGGAGGCACTGCAGCAGCACCAGCACAATCAGCCCGGCCATATAACCAGCACCACAGCGTCGCCTCCGCCGACGCAGCCGCCGCCGACTACGCCGTGCGACGATGCCCCAAGCACAACTGGAGCATCTGCATCATCAGCCAGCTCAGCATCCGGAGAAACAGCAGCGGGATCAGCAAGTGGAGCGATGGCCGCCACGGCGCTCGAGGTAGAGGGCGGCGAGGAGCGGGACGGACACAAGATCATCTTGAAGCTGTCCAAGCACTCCTCCAATCCCAACTCAAACCCAAATGAATCTCAGACGGGGGGCGATGAGAGGCGCGTGGAGCCCCTGCGCATCCAACTGCCCTGCAGTGGCGGCGGAGGTGCCGAGGGAGGCTTGGTGGCCAAGCCGCAGGACGCCTTCGACGCGGACGCCTCCTCTTGCTCCTCATCGTGCGCCGAGGACGAGGTGGCCAGCACCCTCGGCCAACAACTGCGGAACACCCCGCACATAGTGCCAAAGCTGACCATCCGCGCCGCCAACGAGAGGCGCGTGGGAAGCGTGGTGCCCAAGCTGACCATCAAGTTGCCTGAAAATCCGTCTGCTTCCGGCTCCAACTCCAATTCCGGATCGTGCTCGTCGGCAGTGAGTGGCGTCCAGTCAGCGATACCCGCCAAGAACGATGCCCACCTGTCCAGTCTCTCTCCCGCCTCCGCCTCGTCTTCATCTGCCTCGTCCTCCTCGTCTTCGTCGTCGTCGTCCTCTCTGGCGGAGATGCAGACGGTGCCCAAGCTGATGATTAAGACAACGCTGGCCGGAAGCAGCTGCATCAGCAGCAGCGAAGAGCATCCGCACCAGCAACAGCAGCAGATACCAAAGTTAACCATCAAGACGGGTGGCGGGGGTCCGGAGCACATGCACACGGTCATTATGACGCACGACCTGAACAACGCCCAGAGCATCCCCAAACTCACAATAAAGACGAAGTCCATCGAGTTGCCCGAGGACGAGCCGGCATCCAAGCTGGAGCCGCAGCAGCTGCAGCCCCTGCCCAAGCTGACCATCAAGAACTTGTGCTCGCCCAAGCACAAGGTGCGTGCGGTCCTCGAGGAGAAGCCAATCTCGGCGGCTTCCAAGCTGGCAGTCTCGAAACCCGCACCCAATCCCACGACGGCAGCGGCACCGATGACAAATGGCGGCGAATCTAACAGCAGCAGCCAGGAGTTCTGCGGTTTCTCTGATCCGGACGCGGATATGGCTGCGGCAGCTTCGAACGAGGGTCGCCGCAACTCCGACGACATGGTAATCGACGATTCGTTGTCCAAGGAGCACGACCCCAAAATGTTTCACAATCTGCCGCCTCTAGCCGCCAGCAATGGGATTGCCAGCGGCGCAGGCAAGGCCAACAAAGCCCAGCCGCAGCATAATGTGGTAGACATGGTGGACCTGACCTCGTCTCCGTCGCCGGGCTCTTCGCCTGCTCATGTTCCCAATAACTTTGCGAACAACCTGCTTCTCGAGTGCCTGCGGGAGCAAGCTGCTGCTGCCGCTTCTGCTAGCTTTGCGACTGGAACGGCTGAAAGTGGCGCTGGCGCACCTGCCTCGCCTAATTCGAACATCCTGCTTAGCCAGCTTACGGCACCGGCTAAAGGCTTCACCACGGCACCGCCTAAGAGCAAATCCAGCAAGTATCCCCAACTAACGGAACGACTGATGGCCAATGGAGGCGTTGGAGGATCTGTTGTTGCGTCTAAGGGTGAACCAAACGTGAGTCACCAGCAGCAGCTGGCTACCACGAATGCTGGGCAGTCCATAATAGAGTCCATCGAGATCCTGGACTCGCCTGATCACAGTCCGCTTATTGCCTATATGGAAGAGGATATGGACGAGGTCGTTCACTTATCGCCGATGCTCAATAACCATCATCAAACCAACCACAAGCATGTGGGCGGGACTCTTGGAGAGGATCAGCGTATGGAGAACCAGGAGATGCAGGAACTGGAAAACAACAACGAGAACCACTTGAAGCGCACTAGCAGCGAGGCCAACGAATCTCCCAGTAGTGGCGTAAGTTTTAAATACTTAATAGTTTAATGTTCAGAAGCTATAAACTGATGTAATTTCGCCTCACACAGATCCCTCCCAACAAGCAGAGACGTCTGGACAATGATGAGAACGACCAGCAGACACAGAATTGTCACGATCCCGCCAGAAAGTGCAATACCAGCCCCGGAGAATCGCTGCCGCCGTCACATCGGTCGCGCAAGCAGAAGCACGAGCGCATCCTCAACACGGACCTGGAAGATGCTCTTTTTCCTTCCACCCAACAGCAGGCTGTTTCTACGCCGGATCAGAACGGAGCCATGTCAGCCGAGATCGAAGTGGACGACGAGGCTAAGGCCCAGAATCCGCTCGAACAGCCGCCCACTTCGCTACCGTCGGTAGCAACACCAGCGCCGAACACAGGAAAGAAACGGGGACGCCCCAAGCGCAATCAGAACCAGAATCAGAGCACGGCCGAGTCTGCTGCCGCAGTTACTCCAAAGCCCGGTACGCCACAAGATGAGGCTAGTAGCGCTGTCAAGTCGCGACGCGTTCAATTGCTACGCAAGCGACTGGCCATCGACATGGTTAGCGTGGGCCCAGAGCAAACGGATGCGACGGCAAAGGGTTCGTCTCTAAGCGAGCCAAGTGCTAGGGTAGACGACGAACTTCCTGGTGCTCCGGAGACTCCCAAGAATCGCGACCATCGCCAGCTGAGAGCCACGCGGCGCACCACGACGCACAATCCCAGTCCAAGCACCAACCCGCAGCCCACTCCCAAATCCACACGCAAGCGCCAGAGCAAGGCCAGTGCCTTGCATAGCAACCAGCTGCCGCCGCCAGCGATGGCTCAGTTCGGTAGTCTGGAGACCGAGTCCAACAACAATAACAGCAGTAGCATGTCCTTTGCCTTGACCGCGCAGATCGACCTCACCATGTGCTCGTCGAGCTCGTCGACGTCCTCGGGCGCTGCCGCCAACCAGCAGGTGATTAGTGGGAGTGGCAGCAGCTCGATGCTACCACCGACGACTATCCTGTCCTCATCGGACCCGCTGCCCGATGTCATCTTCCAGCCAAATGACTTCTCCTCGATCATGGCCACCCAACAGCTGCGCTCACCACGCCCCTCAAGCATCAGCGGTGGCAGTGCCGGTGGGAGTCAGCCAGACTCGCACGATGAGGACAACTATAATAGCGCGTTGGACAACTCCGGAGGTAAGAGAATATTACCAAAACTTCCTTGTAAATCTATGCTAACGCTGAAACCTATTTGCCAGACGAATCCGTTGCGACTTTACCAATGCTTTCCATGGCGACACCAACGCCGCGGGGACGCGGACGTGGCCGTGGATCCAGGGGAGGCCGCAGCAGAGGCTCTTCCTCAGCAGATCGAGCTGCCAACGCCGGTGGTGGAGGCATCGCCTCCACAACGCCAACCACACAGCCTCGGGCGCCGCGGATGAGCCGTGGAGCGAGCGCTGTAGCCAAGGCTATCGCCATGAGTCGACCGCGCTGTGTTGGCGGCCTGAAACACCAGCCTGATCCCGAGAGACTCAAAGGCCTGTTCAGTCCGGTAAGTGATCTCTGACATTAGAAGTCAATATTGAGAGCTACTCGTTCGAATACTAACGAGAACATTGAGGAGACCGGCGACTTATATGAAAACGATTCAAAGGCTTTTTTCTACTTGTTGAAAGGAAAAAGGTTAACTGAATACTAAATTAAAAATGAAATGATCTAAAATTTAAAAGGAGCCTGATTATGTTAATATGCACCAACGAGACTCGTTCGTTTAGGCGCCTTCCAGGCCCGTTAGCTCGTTACTCTCGGGTAGCGAGTGGAGGCAACGAGAGGCAATGGAGCGAGAAAGTCGCCGGTGTTGTCGATGTCAAAAATATGGGGCATCTTCGTGTTAAAGATGGTCAGTACAGTTGGGGCTTTTACTGTCGCTTACAAATTGCATTACATTGCCTTCTTGTTTATGTTTCGTTACGTAAATTTTGCCCACATACCCATGTAACACACACAGACTGAGGGCTAACGTGTCGTAATTAAAAACAAAGGCGCGCGCCATGTCGTGAATTCATTGCCAACGGCCTAGTGTAAGTGCAAAAGCTGCAACGAGGCGAGCCGCTGCTGCTGCACTAGCGAATGACGAGTGGGGTGGTGGGGGTGGAGCTACGGAGGGAGCTGAAAAAGAAGCAGCTGCGAACTGAGCGGCGCAGTCGCTGTGATTGTTGTTGGCTTCACCTGCGATTTTAATCAGCTGAAGTTTTTGTTTGGCTCTCGCCAATCGGACATGCGTTTGTGTAAGTGTGTGTTTTTGCTGGCGGTAGTCCACCTTCACCACACCTGCTGCTGCTGTTTCGCAGTCGCTCTCTCCATGAGCGAGCTCTCTCCGCGAAACTTTGCATGTGGATTTCATTGCGAGCTGGCAACTCCTCTCAGCGCTTCGCTGCTGCACGTTTAAACATGTGCAGAAAGCAAAAGTTTCCATAAACTAAATGGGTTTTAAAAAATAAATAATTATGCAAAAATATCTTAATATTTATATATAATAGTAAACGGAAAATATATTTTTATTGATTGATTTAAAATTAAAGTTAAAGGATCTAAGTACATTGGCGAATAACTTTGAATATGATCGACCAGTATAATGCAATCTTTAGAATTTGGTTCCTTCATTTTATAAAGAAGGGTGTCTAAAATGACAATTAAACGTAGTCAATCATAGAGATTATTTTAGCACAAGGAATAAACAATGGTATTAAAGTTTCTTATTTTTATTATGCCCTTAATATTTTCAGTCGCCGCAAGTGTTTGAGGAGGACACGCGCATGAGCGCGGATCTGAGCAACAGCAGTCAGTCGATGGCCAGCCTAATGGAACCTCCGCTAACGCCGCAGAAGTCAGTATCTGATTAAATAATGCCGAGCAGCATCGTAATAATGAAATTCCGCTTCAATCCGCAGGCAACCCGACTTTCTTAACAACGAGGAGTCACAGTCGTCTATGGTGAGCAATGTAAGCATGCTCGATTCCAACCAGGGTCAATCCGTCGACGGAATTCTAAGCTCTGCGGCCAAACGTCCAAAGAAAAAGAAGATGGAAATTTGCGTGGCCGAAGAGTAAGTAGCATCATCCCAGTAACAAGGCCATTATGTAGCGAAGATCTAACTTTACCCAAAATTGCAGCACGGACTACAGCGCTTCTAGCATTGCTGAGTACGACTGGCCGCCGCCAAAAGGTTGCTGTCCCTCGAAGAACCGCGATACCTTTATGATCCAAGAGCAAGTGGCCCTCTACTTGGGCATTACTAGCTTCAAGCGCAAATACCCGGATCTGCCACGCCGTGCTGTCGACATGGAGGAACGGAATTGGCTGCAGGAGAAAGGGCTGGTCAGCGAAAGGATGTGCGACCTGGGCATCACCGCTGTGTGGGCCTCCGACATCCTGGACATCATGTACGCTGACTTTGACCACAAGTATGAAGAGTACAAGGAGTACATTCGTCTGAAGCACTTGCGCGAGATCGAAGCCAAGCAAAAGGCTCTGGGACTGACTGTCGGCGCAGGACGTGGTCTCCAGGCGCGTGACCGTGCAATGCTCTCGACTAGCAAGTGGAACGTTTACTTCAACAAGACGTGAGTTACATTTGAGAAGTGGCGCATTTAGTACATTTTTAATGGCTTTATCTTGTTATTATTATTATCACACGAAAACCAGCCGTAAGGACGAGCGCCTGGCCTGTCTGGATCTGCAGACATTCACAGTGAATCAGCCGCTGCCAAAAATTGCGCCTTTCTCTACCTACGTACAGCGCTCCAGTGCGAATGTGGTGCGGGAAGCGGCGGAAGCGGAGAATATGCCGATACCGCCTAATCTAATACAGCCCCGCGTCTACGACGAGGCCTTCCGCAACTCCGACTACGCCTATCCACTAACGGTGGTGCCGGACCAGTTTTCGACGAACTACCGCCAGTTCGACCCCGCCGAGCTACGGTAAGTGTCGTCTCTTTCATAGTCTTTCCTTTCCACCCTTGAATAACACTCCATAATTCCTTTCTTCCTGCAGAGCCTACCCACTGGACACGGCGCTGGACACGCCGCCAGAAGCTCTGTTGCATCTGTTTAAGGGCAACAACGAAGTCAATGGCAGTGAAGATCAAATTAAAATGTCCGCCGCCTTGGCCACAAAGGATCTGGCGAGCCAAGAGCAATCTGCGATCAAACTCAATACGGTAGCGGCGCCCGGTCGACGTAGCAGGAGATCGGCAAGGCAGCACTCGGACAAGGTCCGCACGGCTAGTAACTCCAGCACATCCTCCGCGCAGTCGCACTCATCCGCGTCCAGCGGCAACCAAAGCAGCAGTGATACGGTGAGTTTTCGAGACACTATCTATCTGATCTATCTAAAAAAAAATGCGGTCTAACTCGTAATGGTTTTCCAACTTTTTTCTTAGGGAGTTCAGAGTTTTCGTTATTGTACTTAGTTCTTAGTAGTCGCATACTAATTTTATTTTTTTTTTAAATTTTAGGATAGCGACGATGAGAGCGACTCCAGCAGCAGCTCAAGCTGTGGCAGTTCATCAGGTGCCTCAAGTGGATCTGGCAGCGAGGACGACGATGGAAACGACTCGCCGTCGACCAGGCTATCTACATGTGGTGTCTGCATGCGCAGCCAGCACCGCAATGCTAGGGACATGCCAGAGGCTTTCATCTGCTGCTACAGTTGCAGAAAGAGCGGTAAGTTTTTCACCATTCGTTGTTGCTTCACTTTAAGTCCTAATATCGGTTCGCCCCCTTACAGTCCATCCCAGCTGCATTATGATGCCCCAGCGAATGTTGCGCCGCGCGAGGAACTACAACTGGCAGTGCGCCAGCTGCAAGTGCTGCATTAAGTGCCGAGGCAGTCAGCGGCCAGGAAAGATGCTCTATTGCGAGCAGTGCGACCGAGGCTACCACATCTATTGCCTGGGCCTCAAGACGGTGCCAGATGGTGAGTAGTATTCCACATAACCGTGAAGTAAAATGTGAATGTGAAATTAAGTAGCTAACCATATCACTCATTCAATAATTACAGGACGATGGAGCTGTGAACGCTGCTGTGTGTGCATGGGGTGCGGAGCGACCCGGCCGGAGGGTCTGCCCCAGGTGGCCGCCCTAGCCCAGGCCTCGCCCAACGGGGATCGATCGAAAGCCGCGTCGCGAAGCAAACGGTTGAAATGGGTGCATGAGTACCGCCTCGACCACGTGACGAAGCTGCAGGAGCATGCCGCCATGTTCTGTGTGCCCTGTGCGCGGACCAAGCCCGCCAAGCGCCAGCAGGCTGTGTCGACGACAACAGTGGCGACCGCAGCAGTCACTGCTACAGCGACAGTAGTTTCTGCCGTTTCGGAGCCCTTGGCCGCAGGCACGGATGCCAGTCCAATTGCGAGTCCCGGCCTAACAACCAATGGAGAATGCGCACTCTCACCGACAGCGCTGAGTCCAAAGGCAGCCGTGCCCGCAGCAACGCTGCCGTCCGTTTTGGAGGCGACGGCGGTAAGCACAAACATTGCGGGAACGATGAATAGGCGGCAGCCAGGAGCGAATGCGGTCAATATCACAACGATGCAGTGCAGCAGCAGTAGCTTCAGCGGGAACGGGGTCTCTGAGGAGGCGGCGACTGCAACGGCATCGGGAACGGGCGCAGCGGCCGCAGCAGGAGCAGGAACACCGACTGCCACTCCCATCGGCATAGCTCCGCCGCCGGTTGTTGCCTGAGTGGGGGTCATACGTTATTGTGCCAAGCGCACTCTAACGGACTTATAGTAAGCGCCGGACGCGCCGCCCTTTCCCAGACCCAGGCCCTGCATCCCTATCCCCGCATCCGCAACCGCAACCGCCCAGCCCAAAAACACACAGATGCATAGTATTAATGAATGCGACAAAAGGAGGAGCCGGAGCTATTTAAGGATTTTTTTTACTATGATTATTCTTTATTGTCAGTACATCGTATTGCAACTGTTTTATATACATAAATATGAATATTCCTATTATAGTTATGTTACTTAACTTTGCTAATGTTAACAACCAAACCACATAAAAGAACACACATGACAAGCACCCAAAACAACAAGAAGACCGCGTTATGCTTAAGTCGTCTTTTACGCCTAAGTTGAATAGCCTAGCGTTAAGTCACAATTTCATTTTGTTTCTAGAGAATTCATTTGACGCATTTTAGTTGAATTGCGCGCCAACAGGTTTCAGTTTTTAAAGGATAGTGAGGGTGCGCCGAGCTGTCCAGGCAGTGCGGCCTTGTTTGTATTCCCGCGTCCTTGGAGGCCTGGTCCGCGTGCTTGGCCTTGTCCATATCTGTAGGGCTAGCTGTTCCGTGTTACTCGTTTACTTTTGAATCGAAATAGTGTCTATTTCTCAGCCTCTAAGTCTAATCCACTATATACATGTGCATCTATATCTTATATATATTTATAATATATATATATATATATAAACCTAAAGTGGATCCCATCCCCCTTTTGATTTTAAACGTCTTGTGCGCCGAATTTTTTAAACATGTATAATTATGTATTTATAAGAACTACGGCCCTGTAGCCCCTGTAAGTAGTTAAGCACAGCCTAAGTAGTGTCTTCATGTGCGGTAGCTGCTTGTTTTTTTTTGTCGTTTAGTTTCGGTAGATTTGTAAGCGGAAAATGGCCTACTTTTCGATCGAAAGCATCGAAGGGAGCCAAGTTCTACTCTGTAATTGTACGGCTAAGAATGTATTATAAATGTAATTTATGCTAACACATACCCAACAATCGAACCCTCACACCACCCGCAAACAAAGTATATAGATACATATATTACCTGTAACAATAAGATACAAGCACAAGAACATATACAATTTTGGCAAGCGAGGATTGGGAGAAGGCAAAGATTGGTTATTGAATGAAAAAAACCATGTGTGAAATAATATAAGGCAAACGCAGTTCTGATACCGCCGCAGAATAAATGTAGGTAGCAATAAGTTTTGAGTCTACTTAACACAAAGTGGATATGCATACACACGGGGCCCAGCTGCAGACGAGCTGACGAGACCTCGGTAATCTACTTTTCCATGGAATTTAAAGCTTAAGCTCCTTATAAGTGAAATTATTCTTATGTATACATACTAAAAGATTTATTTTTAAGTCGAATAAAACAGCAGCATTAATAACCTGGCCTTACACAAACTCCTCTAAGCCACGATTTTGGGCATCAGAAGCGACTCCAGCTCGTGGCCGTCGCGCCAAGTCAGCACCGCACAGGCCAGTTCCCGTCCGTGAGCGGCCAGTTTGCCGTGCAGCTCGTATCCGCGCCGGATGCAGGCCACGTCGCTATCGCGCAGCTGCCTCATGGCGCACAGATCGTTGCAACTGTCGCCCACGTAGACGACCTGGGCGTATCGTCCGCTGCCGATGAGCTCCTCCAGCACGGCCCCCTTGCAGAGATTGCAGGGACAGAGCTCGCAGTCGGCCTGTTCCTCGTAGGGCAGCACCAGGACCTCGCCGCTTGCCTGGACGCAGCCGGGATTGGTGAAGACGCCGGCGAAGAGGCACTCGATGGCATACTCGCGCAGCCACTCGCTGATGAAGAAGGAATTCGCGTCACTGACGATGCACAGATCGACCTTGGGGTTCCTGGCCAATTGCCGCAACACCCGCAGCATTCCCGGAACCGCCTGCAGGCGGCGCACACGCATACCCACCGCAGCGGAGTCCACCTTGTGCTCGCTGTGCAGTAGCTGCAGCACTCGGCCGATGAATTCCAGCCAGCCGCATTTGGGAATCAGGCCCAGCAGCTCCTTGTTTTCCCTGGGCGGCAGCAGTTGGCTCACTGCCAGGTAGGAGTCCTGCTGCACGATGGTCCTGTCAAAGTCGATGGCGGCCAGGATGCGAGGTGCGGGCGGGCTGGATGTGGATGATTGGCTTAGGCCGCGTTGGAAGGCCGAAAGGTATCGGCTGCTCAACCGGATGCTCCTCGAAATTGCAAACATTTTGGTATGGAAAACAAACAATTTTGACTTTAATATCAATACACACTCATTTACATACAGTACATATCATATATGGATCATGAACAAAGCACATCAATATCGATAAGGTAATGCCAGGGTCTGAGTACAACGGGTTTCCTTTTGAAACTAACTTCCGGTTGCCTTCGGTTCCTCAATCCTCATTCCATTTTGGCTGACACGTCTCGGTTATAACATTATTAAGCGCGTAAATTTAGATATTGTCATTGAAAATATTTTCGTTTTGCGTAAAATGCTTTCCAAAAAGGTTAAAATATCTAAAATACATTTATAGTTTGTGTGTTGGTAACATGCAAAAAGCTATGCAAATGCATATGGAACAGCAAAATCGATATTTGGTATCTCATTATCATGGTATCCAACAAATGTGGGTGCAATATATGCACTTACGTGTATAATTAATTATATCGGCAAATATATTGGCTAACTATGTTCAATGAAACAGTACTCAAAACTATTAATGAAACTACTTACTAACCTTTTAGTGTTTGTTTCACAAAATCTCACTTAACTCGAATTGTCAATGTTATATTGCCATTTGGAAGGAAATAAATACTCTTTGATTATTTCTTAGTTTGAAGAAAAGTGCATATTTTCCGATTAAATTGAATCCGAAGTGGATCTCCGAGATATGTTAGTTTACATTTGAATAATTTCATGGGGAAGTCCATCGAAAGCAAATGACCTGTTGTTCTATAATGCTAACTTTGTAATGAAGCCTATAACAGATTCGAGATCGTTTCCCAAGAGGGCATTATTAAGTGGTTGTATGCGATTGAAAGATCTCAGATTGGTGGAGATATTCAGCAATGCAATAATGGTTCTTATGATGCACCCGACTAAAAACGCAGATGTCCTTAGATTGGCATATTCTAGCACCATCAATGAGGTCCAATGCTCCCGTCAAGGGACTGCAAACACCGATCACTGGCCTTAGTCCAGGTGGGCGATGGCCGATCTGTGTTTACTGGTGCCATCTCGTTCTATTCCGTGCATTCGCTGCACCTAAACTGTGGTCTGCACATTCTGCACGGCCTTGGAGAGCTCCACCTTGGAAGGTATTAGGTAAAATGCAGGCGTCATTGTCTCGCCGCACGGACACTTGCAGGCTGCAACAAAGGGAAGAGTCAATGAGTTAAGGGGACCAATCGGTTTGCTGGGGCGAAAGAACCAACCGTTGATCCAGCTGAAGTTTCCCAGTTTCTGCTCGCACTTGGGACAGTACAGGCGGCCCTGGGTGTTCAGCATGATGCGGTGCATCCAGGCAATGGGCTCCACAAACAATATGCTGCGGCAATAGTTGGGCGTGCCCTCATGGCTGGGCGAACCGAGCGACGACTGGCGGATGCGCTCGGCCAGCTGCTCCAGCATCCGTGGCCCGCCGGCATTCTCAGACTGATCTTGCGATTGGCCCTGGCCAGTGGAGGCCACCACCTCCTCTTTCTCCTTTGGAGCCACCTCCTGCGGCGGCGGCGGCCTGTCGCGCGGCTTGTGTTCCAGCACATGCGACTTGGAGGCCAAGACGCGGCGGCAGCGGCGACAGCGGAACACTATCGGCTCTGGATTCTCGCGCGTGATATCCGGATCCGGACGGACCACGCTGTGGAAGCTCTGCGGCAGGATCTTCGCCTTGCGCATCTGCTCGCCGGCCAGGCGCAGGCGGTGGACCTTGTAGCGCTGGCAGTTGGGGTCGATCTTGCAGCCCATGCGCCGGAAGAGCTTCAGCTGGCTGACGAAGCCGGCGTTCGGCTGGACGAAGCGGCGCTTGGCCTTGACCAGCTCGTAGGCGGGCAGGAAGTCCAGGTTGTGGCGCTTCATCATGTAGGCGATCACCGTGGAGGAGCTGCGACTCACGCCGAAGTAGCTGAGGATGATGGAATGGTAGACGTGGGTGTGTCTATGTCTGTATCTGTCCAGGATGCTCACCAGTGAACAAGAACGTTGCCCTGCTGAGCCAGGGCGGCGCTGATGAAGTCCACGCAGCCCTCCAGATGCTGCAAGATGTCCTCGCGCGGCATGTCGGCAACTGAAACGAGGGATTCAATGCAAACGGGCGCAACGGCGGAGCAGCTCGGCTTACTCTGAATGTACTTGGTGGTCAGGAAGCTGGCCTCCAGGATGTGCTGCGGCAGGGGCACCGAGTCCAGCGTGAGGATGTGCGTGATCTTGAAGGAGCGCAGCGTCTCCATGTGCGTGGCGGCCGTCAGGTTGCCTGTGGGCGAGCGAAAAAGGAGGAGGTTGAAAAATCCATTCAGCCAAACGCACACGATCGAGGCTCACCCAGAAACAGGCCTGTGTCCACCTCGTCGATGCTCACGGGGCCGCCGTCAAAGTCCTCGCGCGTAAGCACGCCCGAGTCCTGGGGCTTGCCGCCACCCGCCGAGGAGGAGGGTCTCGCCTGGGGCTGCTCCATAACCAGATGACCAGGCAACAGATACGACCCAAGTGGAGCTGGGCTAGTACCCCCCAGTGTTGTCGATATATCGATAAATAACGCTTTCTGTAACCGAATAACATATCGAGTACCTGTTAGTGTGACCGCACAATGGAACCGATAACCGGGGCTATCGGCTGCACGCCGGCTGCCAATCGATAGTGTCGATAGTAGTATGTTTTCACAGTTCTAGAACGAATAGGTTATTGTAAATATTTTAAATTATACGGGCAAAATGACCACGTTACGACCCTTCACCTGCGACGACCTCTTCAAGTTCAACAATGTGTGAGTAGTTAACGGTGTGCTACCGCTTCTAATGCTAATTTCTTGCCGGGTGCTCCACCAGAAACTTTGACCCACTTACGGAGACCTACGGGCTGTCCTTCTACACGCAATACCTGGCCAAGTGGCCGGAGTACTTCCAGCTGGCGGAGTCCCCCAGCGGACATATAATGGGCTACAGTAAGTTGCACCACGGTGGTTAAGATTCACTATTAGGATCACTATCTTGCAGTCATGGGCAAGGTGGAGGGCCATCTGGACAACTGGCACGGGCATGTGACGGCGCTGACGGTCTCGCCCGACTACCGGCGACTCGGCCTGGCCGCGCTCCTCATGAGCTTCTTGGAGGACATTTCGGAAAAGTAAGGTCGACGATCTCCAGTCGATCGCCACTAGACCCAGCTAATTGACTCTCTTGCCTGCCGTCCCCAGGAAGCGGGCGTACTTTGTGGATCTGTTCGTGCGAAAGAGCAACCAGGTTGCGATAAACATGTACACGAATCTCGGCTACATCATCTACCGGACCATACTCGAGTACTACTCCGGCGACCAGGACGAGGATGCGTACGGTGAGTCCATGCGGATCCCTTGCTAAGTGACCCTGACTCACCCTTTTCCGCTTCTCTATGCAGACATGCGAAAGGCCTTATCCAGGGACGTGAACAAGAAGTCGGTCATACCGTACACGCAGCCTGTACGACTGGAAGATATAGATATGAATTGATACGATATCAACCCAGTAGCGCCCGCCATAGCATTTATGTCTAACTGATCCCGATCCACCAGTTTTAACAGGGCGCGCGAGCGCATCAATTCGCCGCCCCTTGATTTCTAGTTAAATTAGTTGTGTAAATAATCCGCAATCCCGCTTGCGAACCCCCCACCCGCAATATTTACAAGTGCATTACCCACCCACAAAAACTAAACCTGTATAATTGTGTTTGAGTTCGAATTTTCGATAATTTTATTGACTTTGAAATTATTTAAAGATTTCTTAAGCCGATGCGTAAATAACTGTGTTTGAAAGATTGTTCCACAGTTCTGAAGGTAAATAACGTAAGCAACTTGTTTACATCATCAACGTAAATGACAACTAGTATCTAACGCCATCGATATGATATTGATATCCTCACAATCAGCGCAAGCACGATCCTCTAACGCAGCCGAATGTTTTTTGCAGATCACAATGCGCGAGCTGCGCAGACAAATGCGACATGATCACTAATAACTGGAACTATCCTCGGCAGACATACATAAATATATAGCGACCCTAGAAGTTCTTTATCAGCAGATTCCCAATTACTAAAGTGTTACGTAGAAACCCCTTTTACCAAAATATATAAGTGAAATGCAATCGCAGTTGAGTTTTCTTCTAAACAAATCGTTTCTTTGAGAGAAATCAGGTTAATTACACCCTCTATATTTGGGTGGTTTCAGCTTAGACCGAGTCCATACCGAGATGTTTGCGAATTCTGTGTGACTTTTCATTCTTGACAACCAACGTTTAATCAATACCTGGTGTTCACTTCGGAAACTGATTGCTGGGAGGAGTGATTCAGTGAACGAAAAATGGCGAAGAAGGGAGGAGTCCAGCAGCTCCAGGCGGACCTCGCCACGGACGAGGAGTTCGAGAAGTTCCTGCTGCGATCCGGACTGCTCGGTACGTTCTTGATGTGAGAGGAATAAGTGGATCAGTAACATGTACATTGTACTGGAACAGTGCTCGACATATACTCCGAATGGTGCGGTCCTTGCCTGGGGATGGTGGGCAGCCTGCGGAAGATCAAGCTCGAACTCGGAGGCGACAACCTACAGCTGGCCATCGTAAGACTCCATATAAATCAAGACCTAAGCCTAAGAACACCTCTTACATCTCCATCTTCGACATCTTAAGTGCAAAGCTGGTTCCATATCCTACCTGAAGCGTTTCAACAAGAAGAGCGAGCCCACCTGGATGTTTGTCACGGTAAGTAATACACGGTTTTTTTTAGCTGGCTAAGGTAGAAACGTGTATTGATTTTTATGTTTTGTTTGGTCGAAATATGGAGTGCCATCGATTGGCATTGAAATCTATAAATTTAATTTTTTTGCTCAAAAATGGGATGTAATATTGGATATTTGTCGAAATATAGAATGGCGTATAGAATGGCCAAAAATTGAAATCGCGATTTTCCGCCAATAAAAAAGTCAGTATGTTTGCTATAAAAATGAAACTAATTGTCCAAATATGGAATGGCGTACCTTCCCGAACTCGTAGTTCAATTTCCTATAACTTGGCATTTCAGGCAAAAAAATTTATTTTTTTCAAATTTTTTTCAAAAAAATTTTGATGCTACAAAAAATCGAAAATTTGAAAAATTTTTAATTTTTCCAAATCAGTCGGAGAGTGCACTAATATTAATTATCAGGTTGTTATCTGCTCAAAACAATTTGCCGTTTTAATATCGGAGCATTTTTGCAAAAATTAGAGCAAAAACAAATTTTACAAAAAATCAGAATTTGGCCAAAAATTGAAATCGCGATTTTCCGCCAATAAAAAAGTCAGTATGTTTGCTATAAAAATGAAACTAATTGTCCAAATATGGAATGGCGTACCTTCCCGAACTCGTAGTTCAATTTCCTATAACTTGGCATTTCAGGCAAAAAAATTTATTTTTTTCAAATTTTTTTCAAAAAATTGTGATGCTACCCCTTACAAAAAAATCGAAAATTTGAAAAATTTTTAATTTTTCCAAATCAGCCGGAGAGTGCACTAATAATAATTATCAGGTTGTTATCTGCTCAGAACAGTTCGCCGTTTTAATATCGGATCATTTTTGCAAAAATTAAATCGCGATTTCCGCCAATAAAAAAGTCAGTATGTTTGCTATAAAAATGAAACTAATTGTCCAAATATGGAATGTCGTACTTTCCCGAACTCGTAGTTCAATTTCCTATAACTTGGCATTTCAGGCAAAAAAATTTATTTTTTTCAAATTTTTTTCAAAAAAATTTTGATGCTACCCCTTACAAAAAAATCGAAAATTTGAAAAATTTTTAATTTTTCCAAATCAGCCGGAGAGTGCACTAATATTAATTATCAGGTTGTTATCTGCTCAAAACAGTTTGCCGTTTTAATATCGGAGCATTTTTGCAAAAATTAGAGCAAAAACAAATTTTACAAAAAATCAGAATTTGGCCAAAAATTGAAATCGCGATTTTCCGCCAATAAAAAAGTCAGTATGTTTGCTATAAAAATGAAACTAATTGTCCAAATATGGAATGGCGTACCTTCCCGAACTCGTAGTTCAATTTCCTATAACTTGGCATTTCAGGCAAAAAAATTTATTTTTTTCAAATTTTTTTCAAAAAATTGTGATGCTACCCCTTACAAAAAAATCGAAAATTTGAAAATGTTTTAATTTTTCCAAATCAGCCGGAGAGTGCACTAATATTAATTATCAGGTTGTTATCTGCTCAAAACAGTTTGCCGTTTTAATATCGGAGCATTTTTGCAAAAATTAGAGCAAAAACAAATTTTACAAAAAATCAGAATTTGGCCAAAAATTGAAATCGCGATTTTCCGCCAATAAAAAAGTCAGTATTTTTGCTATAAAAATGAAACTAATTGTCCAAATATGGAATGGCGTACTTTCCCGAACTCGTAGTTCAATTTCCTATAACTTGGCATTTCAGGCAAAAAAATTTATTTTTTTCAAATTTTTTTCAAAAAATTGTGATGCTACCCCTTACAAAAAAATCGAAAATTTGAAAAATTTTTAATTTTTCCAAATCAGCCGGAGAGTGCACTAATAATAATTATCAGGTTGTTATCTGCTCAGAACAGTTCGCCGTTTTAATATCGGATCATTTTTGCAAAAATTAAATCGCGATTTCCGCCAATAAAAAAGTCAGTATGTTTGCTATAAAAATGAAACTAATTGTCCAAATATGGAATGTCGTACTTTCCCGAACTCGTAGTTCAATTTCCTATAACTTGGCATTTCAGGCAAAAAAATTTATTTTTTTCAAATTTTTTTCAACAAAATTTTGATGCTACCCCTTACAAAAAAATCGAAAATTTGAAAAATTTTTAATTTTTCCAAATCAGCCGGAGAGTGCACTAATATTAATTATCAGGTTGTTATCTGCTCAAAACAGTTTGCCGTTTTAATATCGGAGCATTTTTGCAAAAATTAGAGCAAAAACAAATTTTACAAAAAATCAGAATTTGGCCAAAAATTGAAATCGCGATTTTCCGCCAATAAAAAAGTCAGTATGTTTGCTATAAAAATGAAACTAATTGTCCAAATATGGAATGGCGTACCTTCCCGAACTCGTAGTTCAATTTCCTATAACTTGGCATTTCAGGCAAAAAAATTTATTTTTTTCAAATTTTTTTCAAAAAATTGTGATGCTACCCCTTACAAAAAAATCGAAAATTTGAAAATGTTTTAATTTTTCCAAATCAGCCGGAGAGTGCACTAATATTAATTATCATGTTGTTATCTGCTCAAAACAGTTTGCCGTTTTAATATCGGAGCATTTTTGCAAAAATTAGAGCAAAAACAAATTTTACAAAAAATCAGAATTTGGCCAAAAATTGAAATCGCGATTTTCCGCCAATAAAAAAGTCAGTATTTTTGCTATAAAAATGAAACTAATTGTCCAAATATGGAATGGCGTACTTTCCCGAACTCGTAGTTCAATTTCCTATAACTTGGCATTTCAGGCAAAAAAATTAATTTTTTTCAAATTTTTTTCAAAAAATTTTGATGCTACCCCTTACAAAAAAATCGAAAATTTGAAAAATTTTTAATTTTTCCAAATCAGCCGGAGAGTGCACTAATATTAATTATCAGGTTGTTATCTGCTCAAAACAGTTTGCCGTTTTAATATCGGAGCATTTTTGCAAAAATTAGAGCAAAAACAAATTTTACAAAAAATCAGAATTTGGCCAAAAATTGAAATCGCGATTTTCTCAAATCAGCCGGAGAGTGCACTGATATTATTTATTAGGTTGTTATCTGCTTAGAACAGTTCGCCGTTTTAGTTTTGGATCGTTTTTGCAAAAATGAGAGCAAAACAAAATTTTTCGAAAAATCAGATTTTGGCCAAAAATTGAAATTATTATTTTTCGCCAATAAAAAAGTCAGTATTTTTGCTATAAAAATAAAAATGATTGTCCAAGAAATAGGGAATGGCATACCCTCCCGAATACGAACTCTACGTTTTTGAAATTAAATAATCATTTAATTTGACAAACTAACTACATTTCAGAATGGCAAGGCAATCAACATCATGTTCGGCACGGACGTGCCCAAGCTGGTGGCCATGATCACCCGGATGCTGCAATCGACGATGGCCAAGGAGTCGCACGTGAGCTACGAGATCACCGAGCTGCAGCCGATGGAGCTGGAGCAGCTGGAGGTGCGCAACAAGGCGCTGCGCCTGGCTGAGGAGATCGAACTGGCGGAGAGCCGGCGGAAGAGGCTGGAGTACCTGCACAGCGTCACCGACTGCATCATGGCCAACCTGCCGGACATCGGGATCACTGTGTTCGGCCCGCAGGTGAACCGCGACATGTTCAAGAAGCTGTCGGAGCCAGCCGATCCCCTGAAGATCCAGTGCAAGGACCGCAAGGTCTTCGCTATCCTGCCCAGCGACATGGCCACAGTGAACTTTGCGGCCGAGAATCCCCTGGGGCCTGAGGTCATCAAACTGCTCTACGATAAGGAGCTGCTCATGTGCTTCTGGAAGGTGGAGGAGGTGCTCGGCACTCCACCGTCCGTGCTGCGGCAGTACGCCCACGAGCTGACCAAGGAGACCATCAAGCCACCGGATGAGTTCAACGAGGAGGAGATCACAGTGCCGCCTATGATTGTTCCGCTGGAGGTGAGCGTAGAGATTCCTGAGCCAGGTGAGAGTGTGTTTTTCTGCTTTCTAATTTATTCACGTCCTTGGTCTTGGGTTAGAGCCATCGGAGGAGGAGGAGCAGGCGGCTGAGCAGCTGGACGAGACTAACAGCGAAAGTGTAAAGGAAGGCAAGGAGGAAGATGAGGAGGGGGAGACGGAAACAACGGAAGGAGCCGTTCCTCCAGACGAACCTGCTGCAGTTCCCAAAAAGACCAAGACCGTCCGGATACCGCCTATCTGGGTGCCCAGTGACCAGCGCACCCATGCAGCCCTCATCTACACTTACTTCCGGGCCCAGACCTCGACCTTCCTGCCGCCGGATCCTGTTCCCGAGCCCCCGCACATCGTGATGATCTTCGACGCCTACAAAAAGAAGGACCTGGCCATTCTCCTCGAGACGTGTCGCGAGGACATTCCGCTCTACGGTTTCTTCAACGGCGACAATCCACAGACGGCGGTGTTTATAGCCAACTCGGTGGACAAGTACAATGCCAAGCCCTATGTTCCGTAAGTCGGATTGGATTGGCTGTGGTTGAAACCCGAGCCGCATTATAATAAGTTATTTGTAATACAGTACCGACAAGATCGTGCTGAAGGTGAACAAGGTGGTCAATAGTCCGACCATACCCACTCTGATGGCGTACGGTCCCAGCTACGTCAGCACCAACTCCGTGATCGGGCACAAGGAGGCCACCCAGTTCTTTCCCGCCAACTACAAGTCCGCCCTGCAGGAGGAGGAGGAGCTGCACGCCGTCAAGGCGGAGAAGCCCAAGAAGCGCAAGAAAGTAAGTCATCCCATGTCAGGATGGAGGATAATCCAGATCGGATTCTGTTTTCCAGAACAAGAAGGGAGGAGATCCCGAGGAGAGCGGCAAGGCGGACGCTGGTCTGGCGGATGCGCAGCAGGAGGCGGACGAGGCGGTGAAGACCTCGCCGGAGGAAGGCGCCTCCACGACGAGCAGCGGCGAGGACAGCTGCGAGAGTCGTCCTGCAACGGCGGATGGCACCAATCCCGAGGGTCCTCAGGCCACTTAGTTGCCCTGAATATATTTCATTATATACAATTATATTCAAGAAAGGAAATAAATAAATAAATAAGAAAGGAAATAAACAATATTTTCTAAAATCAAACCAATATTCAAGTTAAATTGATGAAGGACCTTTTAAATCAGAAGTTTTGAATTCGATTGCCGGCATCGATAGTATCGATTGCAAGTTGTAATCGCTCGACAGTATCGATATCGCACCCAATTGTTAATCGATATCGAGTGGTAACTTCATGAAATCAAGAATCCAAAAATCAAGAAATTAAATTGTGTAATTGCTGTATTAAAACTCGCCCGATGGATCCCAATTTGCGAAACGTAAGCCGGCACGCGCGGACTCCGCGCAACTGATCTGTACTGACCTTCGCCTTCCATGTCTTCCAGCTCAAGGACTTTCTCACATTATACAACAAAGTGACGGAGCTGTGCTTCAGCCGATGCGTGGATAATCTCAGCCAGCGCGACCTGGGCGGCCAGGAGGTGAGTACATAGCGTGAGCATCCTCTGGAGGCACCCGGCACTAACTACCCCTCTGTCCAGGACATGTGCGTGGACCGGTGCGTCACCAAGTTCGCTCGCTTCAATCAGAATATGATGAAGGTCTATGTGGATGTGCAGACCACGATAAACGCCAAGCGCATGGAGGAGGTGGAGGAGAACGCCCGCAAGGCCGAGCAGCAGCAGAAGGAGCAGCGACTGAAAGAGGTGGCCACCACCACAGTGCTAACTCCTGTCCAGCCGCCAGTCGCCGGCAACCTGTCCATGTAGCAGCAGCACCCGGGGTGGTATGCCACGCCGCAGCTGCTGTTCTCGATCCTGGATAGCTAAGCGCGGACTCCAAACACACAGCTGTCATCTTCACACCAAATACACACTCTCCTGCTGATAACCAACCAACCAACAACACACCATGCAGTGCATATGCCTTGTTACGCTGATCGGCCTGCCAGGAGCGGGCAAATCCACGCTGTGCACCTGGCTGCTGGGCCAGCAGGCTGCCCTCCGCGTCCGCCACATCGTTCACCTGTGCTACGACGACTTGCTCGACGTCGGACCCTCGCCGGAGCTGCCCTATAAGGAGCAGCGCGGACGCATCTTCAACATAATAGAACAACTCATATCCGCCATTCAAGCAGACACCGATTGGCCGCCTCAAGTCCGGCGCATTGCCTTTAGCAGCCAGCCGGAGGGCCACATCCTCATCCTGTGCGACGATAACTTCTACTACCGCAGTATGCGGTACAAGCTCTACCAGCTGTGTCGCAGTGCTGGCTGCGCCTTCGGCCAGATACACATCGCCAGTTCGCTTGACTCCTGCCTGCAGGCCAACTCCACGAGAAGCGACTCCGTTCGTGTGCCGGCGGCCGTGGTGCGCCAGATGAATGAGCGGCTGGAGGCACCGGGCTCGGAAGCCTGGGAACGCGACAGTCTCACACTCAACGACCTGGATATGGATGCCTCAGGATCTAAGGTACTTCACTTCCTCAGTACCCTGCTTGAGGTGCCCGCGAAGAGCAAGTCGTTGGCCCTGCCACTGGCAACAGACAGGCAGCAGCCGCAGGATCAGTCACTGGCGCACAGGTTGGATCTGCTGCTGCGGGCGCGCATCGGAGCACTGCTCCAGGGTATGCAGCAGATGGGGGACAAGCGGCTGGCGGGCAGGACACTGAACAACAAACGGAAGGAGATATTGACACGCTGGCGGACGGAGAGCGGGGGTAAACTGCGAGAGGACGGCGCTGAGGATGAGGCCTTGGATTACTATGTAAATTTGTTAAACTAGCCTAAGATAAGCTAAATTCGTTTGTACGCCACACACTTAGTTAGCGACCTAATTATACAAATATATATAGTTGTTACTGAACGGTTTCTTGGCATTAAAACTAGATTTATTTAGCGAAAAAAATACAAGCTAACTCTAGGGAACCACCTCAGACCACCTTCACCTGGCTGATGTCCCGCTTCTCGATCATGCGCATCTGCTTCTTCTTCATGCGCTTCAGCTTGGCGGGATTCTTGATGACCTGGACTACCTCCGAGCGGCGCTCGTTGGCCAGTCGGCGCTCGGCGTTCTCCACGCGGCGCTGGTGCTTCTGGACGGCGTCCTCCTTGCGCTTGGTCTTGATCTCCTTGGAGCGCTCCTTGATGTAGCGCAGCTCGTCGCGCAGGGCCGTCTTCTTTTCGAAGGACTGCCGGTTAATGGTCTTCTTGATCTTGCTGAATCTTTGGGAGAAGCCAAGGCTGTTAGATGGATGACAGGCCGCAAGTAACCGAGGAGCACTCACTTCTGTTTGGGCGTCTTCCATGGCCGGTTGGACTTGGGCTGGCCACGTGGAATGCTGTTCTCAGGCTTCGCCTTCGCCGCCTTCTTGGCCTTCGTTGGCGCCTTGGGCGGAGCAGTTTCTGGGGCGGCTTCACTCATTTCGGGGAACAGATGCAGGTCAGCGGACAATGAAAACAACACAAAACAAAAATGCACGTGTTGCCTGGCACCGTCTATCGATAGCAACATCCATATGTTTTAGAAAGCTATCGATAATCGAGGAGTTGCTTTCGATTGGGCGCCACTTCAAAATCGTTTTCAATAATTAATAGTTATTTTTGCTGTTTTAAAGAATTGCAAAGTCAAATAATTTTTAACAAACCAATTCCATATTTTATTAATTTTTTGTAACTAGAAAGACATTTTGTATTGCATACTAAAAATTATATATTATTTTTAACCCCATATTTTCTATAAATAATTTTGGATAATGTGCGCTGATCTTTCTTTATACATAGTTATGGGGTCAAGGACCCACTAAAATTCAAAATAAAATACAAGAAAATGTTTCCAGTCTCCTCTTGCTTCCGTTTATCCAATTAAACATTAGGACTAGCTGGCTAGCATCGCAAAGGAATCTTGGGTGGGACTCTTCAGCTTGTTTGTTTTTGAACCAGGAAAAACAAGAATTTTATTTCACTACAATTTAACAATTTCGACGGGGCTCGCCAAATCCAGCAGACGATGCCTGCCCACCGATTTCCTGGCAACTTTGGCATTAATGTACATATTTACATGGATTCACGTCGACAACGGCCGCAACTAGGAGGAATTCACGATTCCGGTCCGGACTGTCCCTGTGTCGCCTGGTTGCTGCGCTTGTGCTGGTCGATATTGTAGTGGTAGAAGAAGGACTTGCCGTACTCGAAGGACGAAATCATGATCGCACACGCGGGCGCCACCTTGAAGAGTCGCGGTCCCAGTCCGGCGAAAATGGCGGGCACTCCGCCCAGGCGGTAAATGCTGGCCAGCCGCATCGCCACCGATTTGGTGGCCGCCTGTTGCTTCGGAGGATTATCTGCCGTAATGCAAACCGAACCATTGTCAATGCTGGTGCGGGATCTGGTTGCAGCAAGCTGAACCTCATTGGGCCTACCTGAGAATATGAACTTCTCGCCGAACTCGATCTGCTCGTGCGTTTTCACCACATCGAAGGGCGTGGTGATCGTGGCAGCCACCTGGAAGGGAATGAAATCGATAGGTTAACATTTTCCCATTGACTTTTGCCCGAGATTTTAGCATTCTTACCGATCCTGATATCGCTCCGGCCGCAAAGCTGAAGCTGAACGTTGGCTCCACCACGCCAAAGGAGCTCTTCAGGTACTCATAGCAGGTCCAGTAGATGCCCGAGAAGGGCACGTCGCGCAGGATGGTTGGCGGCAGGCCGCGCCACAGACCCAGGACGCCCTGCGACTGCACCACTTGGCGAATCGTGCCGAACATCTCGGCATGTGTCATGCGCTGCGACTGCATCTTGGTGCGGATCAGCTCGACGGGACTCACACAGGTGACGGCCAGGATGCGGGCCGACACGCCGGCCAGCAGCGGCACCAAGAATGGAATCGGAAGTGGAATGTCGCGGCCGTTGGCGTCCAGGCGCCGCATGTACTTGTAATGGATGTCGGTGAAGCGGGCCTTGAACTGCTCGTAGGCCACGAAGTAGATGATGGTCGAGGGCAGGGCCGAGATTAGCGTTGGGCTGAGTCCCGACCACAGGGAGCCGACGCCCTCGGTGCGGCTGATCTTGATGAATGCGTCCTGAACGGGGTATGGTTAGGATTCAGGTTCTCCCGCTGTTGTCTACTACTCACAATGGTGCCAGAAAAGCGGGGAGCGGGCTTGGCGGCTGCTGGGTTGGGCGTGTCCGGGCCGCAGGGGCAGATGTGGTCCATGAGGCCGTTGCAGTAGAGGAAGCACTTATTCGAGAGCAGCGCCTGCTGCTGGGCCTGCAGACGCGTCTTGATCACATCCAGTGGTGTCACTGTAAAGTACATAGGTTACCCAGGTTAGACTGCGATCGAGGTTAATGGGCGGCGGGAGCTTACTGAAGCAGGCGGTCACCATGGCGCCGGTGCAGGCGGATGCCACTTGCTGCAGGGGTCGTATCCGGAAACGTGGGTCTGTCATCGTGGCCTTCGACTGGTTCTGGCTGGGAGTGGCCGCCAATGCCGCGCTGGCAGCCGCAAAGTGGGCGCAGACCTCCCTCTTGGCCATGGCAGCGGCACTTGCTTTTCCTCTGCAGCCGGAGCACGCGTCACACGCGGTTCTTTCACTGGGAGCCCCGGTAAGCTGGCGGGGATTGGATGCAACGGTTATGTGGCGAGTTAATGTGAGATGGAGATGAGAATGGGGGTCTGCTGCTGCTCTGGGCTGTGTTTGTTGTCGATTGCGAGCTGGCCAATTAGGCAAGCCCCCCGATCATTGTGAAATAATCTCCAGGTCCAAAATAAAACACCGTGCTTGTCCGTTTTGTCCCCATTCCATTCCGTTCCGATGGACAGCTGCCGCTGGCTAAGCGATCAGCTGTTGACGCCCGGCGTTATCGATAGTGTTATCGGAACGGAACGGCTATTGCGGTGTTATCGGGGAATTCCCCCTAACCGTTAATTGTTTAAATTATCGAGTTCAAATTTAAAATTCAAAAATTTCAAAGTGATTTTTCCAGAGGAATGGGTATAAAAGAAATTTCCTAACCCCCTTCTACTTACCCGCTTCCTGGAGGTCCAGGTTGTAGTGAAAGAAGAACGACTTGCTGTACTCGAAGGTGGAGATCATAATGGCGCAGGCGGGCACCACACGGAGCATGCGCGGCACAACGCCGACGTAGAGGCCCCGAACACCCTGCTGCCGGTAGATGTGGCGCAGCCGTGAAAGCATCGAGGGCCTGGCGATGGCAGTGGGGGCGGTCCTTGGTGCAGGACCTGCTCCTGCCGCCGCTCCCACCTCCTCGTAGAGCACATCCTGACCCAGCTCAATCTGGGTGTGGGTGGTGATCAGGTCAAAGGGCATTGTCACAAAGGTGGCCACCTGCAAGGACACATAATTAGCAAATATAACAGAGGTTCCTAGCGCACTGCTCACCCACCGCTCCGGAGATGGCGCCCGTGAGGAAGCTAAACAGGAAGCTGGGCTCCGTGACGCCGAAGGCCCGCTTCATCGCCTCGTAGGCCGCCCAGTAGGTGCCCGAGAAGGGGGCGTCCCGCATCACGGTGGGCGGCCAGCCACGCCACAGGCCGAGGATCCCGTGCTGGCGGACCAGCGAGCGCAGCACGCGCCACAGCTCCGTGTAGGTCATGTACTCGGACTGCATCTTGATGCGCACCATCTCGATGGGGGTGATGGCCGTGACCACAATGGTGCGCGAACAGATTCCCGCCGCCATGGGCACGTAACAGGGCAGCGGTACACTGGGCACCTGTGCCTGGGCGCTCACATTTCGACTTCTGGTGGCGGTCAGTTGATCCAAGGGATCCCCGCCATCGCCACCGGGCACACGGTCCTCTGCGCCCCCCGATTCACCACCAAGCTGGCGCGAGTCCAAGTAGATCTGGGTCAGCGAATTCTTGAGGTACTCGTACGTCACGAAGTAGATGATGGTAGAGGGCAGGGCCGAGACCAAAGTGGGACTGAGTCCAGCCCAAAGGCCGCTCAGGCCGCTGCTGCAAACGATCTTGACAAACGCGTCCTACGTGCGAAATTAGGGGGTTTTGAAGACATGGAGTATCACTCGGAAACCCGGACTCACCATTGCGCCGCGCAGGGGCTGAAGATTTCGGGGGTCCCGGCCTGGTTTCGGTATGCAAATATCGCTGGAGCGGCACACGTGCGTCATCAGGCCGTTGTGGAAGACGTAGCAGAGCTTGGAGACTGTGGGCCGCTGGCGAATCGCGTGCTGGGTTTGCACCCGGGTCTTCACCACCTCCAGGGGCGTCACTGGCGGGGATTTAGGGATGGGATCTCGGATCTGGCTAATGCGGCAGCCACTCTACTCACCCACAAAGGTCGTGATGAGGCCGCCGATGAGGGCGGACACCACCTGTTGCATTGGCTTGATGCGGTACCGCGGATCCGCACTCAGGATCAGAGTCGTCAGCCGCAGCGGATCCATCTCATCCTCATTTCGGGACTCTGGCTGCGGCGGCATCTTTACTTTGTTATATTTACCTTGCTATCTAGTTTTTGTGGAATTTTTCTGTGTTTTTTTGTAGTGTTAAATCCCGGCGAGGTCACAAGTGGATTGATTGCGGAAAGACAGGAGCCCCGGTCTTCGGGGAAGACATCCCTGGGCAGCGCCAACAATTTGGTAATTTCGTGTTGCACACAATAATATATATCTGAGCCGAATTTTTTCTCGAAACTAAGCACTAAGCTGAGAAAAATGTTTGAACTGAGACATCAACAGCCCAGTCAACATGTTCATGTATACTTACCTTATAAACGAACCCCCTCTATTTCCCAGTGAAAAATTCACAGAAATTTCTCAATCATATTTAAAATTTTAATGCAAATTCAAATCCAACCGATTTGGAGAATTCACGTAGAAATCATTTTCATTCTCAAGCTAGAATTAGCCACTTAACTGATCAAAATCGACTCAGTTGGATCTTAAATCTTGATTTATTTTTCGATGGGCGGAGGAAAGGAAGGAAAACCAATGCGGGGACAGCTACGACAAAATTGATTACGTTTAATGCGAAAATTATAAATATGAATTAAATTAATCAAATTTAATAATAATTTGAATTATATTTAAGTTAATGAGTAGTAAGTCAGTAACATAGTTTAGCTTTAAGTCAGAACCAAAAAAAAAACATTAATCATTTAGATAGGATTGGATTAAACTCAATGTGTGTGTATGATTTAATCTGATCAGCGGTAGCCTTAGACTCCTCCTCCTCCGCCCCCTACTCCATCCTGGGGGCAATGGTGATTGGTGATTGGATAACTGGGATTACTGGGATTACTAGTGGGATCACTTCACTTGTGCGCAATGGGAATCAGTGTCTCGCCGGCGGTGAGTGCTGGCAGGGGGGCATCCACGGTCAGGACTCCGTCCTTGCTGAGGGACGAGCGGATGGACTCGGGATTGACGCCCTTAGGCAGCAGGAACTCCCGGTTGTACTCCCTGTACACGCTCTTTGTGTCCGACTTCTCCTCGTGCTTGGCGTGCACCTAAATCAGATAAGTAGATGTTTCTGTTGGTAAACGTACCAGTTATAAGACCCGAGATTACTTACCAGCAGCTTCTGATCGACGGTCTTTACCACAATTTCCTCGGGGGCATACTGGCTAACATCGAAGCGCAGCTTCAGCACTTTGTTGTCGCCCTCATCCTGCAAACATTACAATTACTCAATTAGTATTATATATTTTCATATTCGGTAATTCATATTTTCCATACCTGTATCAAGGGTGAGCTAATGTCGGAGACGTAGTTCTGTTGCTTTGGGATTCGGGATGGCAGAGCCGAGTTTGTCGTTGAGCTGCAAAAAAGTTAGGAAAATGTTTGAAATTGATAAGTTCCAAAACAAACTTAAGGAAAACATAAAGATTATAAGTTAAAACAAAGAGTGCTGTGCTAGGCGGAACCTGGTGGAGGAGTTGGTGGTGGTGGTAGTAGTGGTTGTGGTCTTGGTTCTGGTGCTACGAAAAGTGTTTTGCAGAGTGCGCGTGAAGGCCTCCATTCTGAAGCTGCTCTAGGATGTAACTGATCCCGATCGGGGAACCCAACTCAAATGAAGCCGTGATGCGAGCATCAGGGCCGTCTAATAATAGATCTGGCTTCCGGTTCAGATCCCCATGTACGGATCATAAGTGAGCAGCTGGTGCTTCAGTAAAATGTGCATATGTCAGCATTACAAATATTCTATTTTAAGGACCTACACACAAGGAAACTATGTACATATGGATCTTTGTTGGTATCTGATAATCTGGAATGGTCCTTAAAATAACACTCTCTTGAATCTTGACTCAGATATCACTCAAATAGATCGATTTATGTACATACATATTTTGTATCGAACCCGAAATTTTACTGTTTTGCTAAAAATTTCATTCTGTTCTGTAAAACTCCTAACTCCCATTATTATCTACAGATCATATAATGTGTAATTTATAAAAGTTCCTTATTTAATTGCTATTTCCAGTTAAACATGCAATTAATTGTGTGAGTACCAAGTATATTTGTGTAGTTTGTGAATATATAAACAAATAAAAAGTAAGTTACCAAAAATCAGGGTTTGTGTAGAGAAGGAAACATTAGGAGTAAAACAGAAAATAAAAGTTTAGTTGGTAAACTTTCTACGTTTTTGTACCTGGTAGTTGTTGTTTTTTTAGTAGAACTTTTTTTAAGATAGGAGAGGAGATTATTGTAATATGGAAAAAATTGCGGTTGTTTAATGTTTTCCAAGCGGCAAGAAAGAGAAAAGAGAAAAATAGAGGATAAAGATATATATTAAGTTAGGTAAAAGGTAAATATACATATTCATACAAGGGTCAATGACATTATTATTTTGATACTACAAGATTAATATATGTAGTAATAATATTTAATATTTTAATTTATATATTTTAAATACGTAAATCAGTTTCATTGCTTGTAATCTTTCAGGTCCACCCTAATGTGCAGAGGAAGGGGGCTTCGCAACTGGAGCGATTTTGATCGACCGTTAAGCCAGTGAGCGTGTCGCAGTGAAGCGTACAGGAGTGTGCGTGCGAGAGTCTTTGATAAGCGGCCATCAACTGGCGCTCCGTGCTAAAAAAAAGCAGTGGGAGCTTATCAATCGAAGCCGAAACGTGAGCGTGCGTGGGCCTCTGGCGACCTTGCGGTGCTTTTCAGGTTCTTCCAGGTGCTGGCGGGCGTCGATCGCCCGAGGGAGAGAAATCAATAGCACGCTGATGATAAGTACCAATAACCGTTAGCCTGGCCAAAGTTTCTTTGGGGGGGGGGGGGGGGGGGGCTAGATGAAGGGGAGAAAGAGGAAGCAGTGAAGGCACCTGCTCAAGCACTCCCATTTCCTCTCAGGCACGCTCTTCTCTCTCTCTCTCTCTCTTTGCCAGCACACGTTCGTACATGTGTGTGCATGTCCATTTGTGTGCGACTATATCTCACTGGCATCTGATGACAATGATGTCATGCATATTTTTTCGTTATTGAAAAGCCAAACGAAAGGAAACTAAAGAAGAAACAAAAATAAGCACAGACACAAGAAATGAGAACGAGAACGAAACGAGCGCAAACAAAATGGTTCTCTTTTGTTGTTTGCCAGCCAGTGTGTGTGTGTGTGTGTGAATGTCGAATTCAAATATCGATTACCGGCAACGATCGAAGCTTTGTCATCGATCCTCGGTCCGATTGCAGCGCAATGGCTAAAAATTGACATGATATCATCATCGTTCGTTGCTCATTTAAATTATCAGCATCCAGCCAACCAATATTGGCAACTAAATGGCCGCAGTATGTGCTCATCTCATCCCAACTGAAAGCTTTTCGCACAGCGCTATTTGCATGATAAATACATATATGTATGTGCATGATCTAGCGTACTTATTTGTTTAAACTGTGCGCACACAAATGCGCAAGGCCGATTAATGAGTCTATAAATTCAAACAGATCGATGGTATTGCCTGTGTTTACTGGGCTAATATTGTGTTCTCACATCATATCTGGCCTGGCCAATATTCTTTTCATGGCTATATCTGTACACAGGAACATGGGAAAGATTCAATTGGATTAGAATCTTTGGTTAAATCAAAATATCTGCAGCAATTCAATGGGCAGGCGCCAAGATTAAAGTGCGGTTTATGGGCCCCACAAACGGCGCAGTTGGCCAGGTCCGAACCCCCAACCTTCCTTAGTATACAAAGGTATTTACATTTGTACAATACATACAATTTATGCATTCCAATTTAATTTTAAGTGAACAAATTGCCCCAAACAGCTTTTGGCTTCAAATTGCATATTTGTTAGCTTATTGTTGTTATTTTAATTGTAATTATTTTTATCCAAATATTAGGAGAGGTGGGTGGTGCTTATGCAAGTCAAACATCTTAGTCGCCAGGGAAATTTTGGTAGGGGGGGTATGGAAATGGGAACCTTTCTATATGGATTTATGGCCCTCTGCTGTGGAGTGCGGGGTGGTAACTCAGCGCTGAGTCACTTTGAAGATATCACGCAGCGCATTAATCGGCCACACGCTATAGTAGCAGTCGCTGGTAGGTCAAAGGTCGCGGTGGACAGTGGTCAGAAAGGGCCGTTATGGCTGGATAATCTGATTGAGTTGCATGCTTAGTATAGGCTGAAGTCACTGCCAAAACCAATCAATCTAAATACCATGCGATCTCTGGCGTTTTTGCTGATCAAAGCAATAACCTATCAACACGATATGTTAACAATCTTTGCCAGTGTGTATTTACGTTTAATTAAAATGTGTGGCTAGAAAGCTAGAAAGGCACCTGCTGCAAATACAGGTGTGGCTGTGGGGTGGGGGGGGGGGGGGGAATGGGGAACCAATTTGGGTTAATTTCCTCCAAATTGCCAACTTTGGCTCCGAATGGCTAAAGTTGGCCAAATACAGGTGGGAATCCCAACTTTCGTAGGAAACTTTGCTTTAGCTGTGTGTTGTGGCCATGCAAATGCAGTGGCGACCATGGTGAGGGCAACAACAACAACAACGATTACGTCATGGCCCGAGGTCGTTCCAATAGCAACCAAAACAGGCGCCCACGCAACTTTACTCGATTGGAGATTCGAGATTGGAGATTCGAGGGGCTAACGAGGCGCGCAACCGCGACGGATACGTAATATTTGCCATCTGCCTCGGGCATTGTTTGTTTATTAATCACTAATTTGGACAATAAAAAACTACATGGAAAACCAAAAATTGTGACAGTCATTCGTGTGAACTAGAAAGCAAGAATCTGATTAGTTTATGGGCTCAATCCCAAGTTTCTAGTGAAAGATACAAACATTAGATACGCTCGTTTAAAAATAATTCGGAATTTCAAAAACATGTGCGGCAAAAACATGATCCATACGCTTTTCTAAATATCCCTGGGATGGTACAGATTATAATATCTTATCTTGTTATGAAGAATATTCAATTTTTCTGCTTATGTACAGACACACTCACACACTACCGAAAGTCTTGGCACAGGTGATTTTCGAAATTCGAAAAATTCCGTTATGCCCCACATAACGGTTGCATAAACGGATGGTTAGGGGGGGGATTACTTGCGGGTGGCGGGCGGATACACATGTGTTTCTTGGCCGGAGACAGCGGCGGAGAATTTAGAACTCGTGACTCATCCTCCCCCCAGAGCGACGGCGAAGCAAAGAAATATTGTATCTGGGGCGCAAATCGGCCCTGTTTTGGTGTGTATATTATATCTATGGGTAAAGTGCTCCAGACCAGTAGGCGATGTGGCAAGACGTGCGCCTATATTTAGAGCCCAGAGCCAACGAGATGAATCAGGCGGTTTTGTATCTTTGACTTTGCCTTTGCACTTCCATCCCTAAAGATACATTCCCTAAAGATACATCTTGAACACTTAACCCTCAGTTGTTTTGCCGGAATCAATCAAGTATGTAAACCACGATTGCAATTCTCACCTGGTGGACTCGAAGAAGTTGGCCTCGCGGTTCATCAGCTCGTGGCGGAACTTGGCCATCTCCTCCTCCATTTTGCGCATCTCGGAGTCGAAACGCTCGCGGATGTTGCTGAACTCCGTATCGATGACGCTGAAGTCGCCCAGCTTGATGGGGATATTCCTCTTGTTAGCCTCGGCCATTTTTGTGCGGTTGGTTATTGGTGGTTATTTGGTACTTTTGGATTCGGTGGTTGCTACTCGGAATCGAATCGAATCGAATCTCTTTAGCCGACTTGACGACGTATACTGTTCTATTCTTTTGCTGTTCCGCTGTTCTGCTCGACGCGCTTTCGAGCTTCTTGTTCACTTGCTAATCGACGGAGCAACCAAGAACCAAAAAAAATCGGGGAATACGATGTGTTTTCTATATGTATTTAGACCTCGAGACGTTCGCTGTGGAGAGCTGAGAGTGTGTGTGGGGTTGTTTGTTGGTGGACTTGGACGTATGGGTGTCGCACAGATAGCCGCGTTTCAAATTCTCGACTGTTTTGCATTCTCCTTTGCTTTTTGCTTTTATAGCAGCGTTTTACCGCAACCGCAGGCCAAGAGCGCAAAGAGAGCGGCAGAGAGAGCCCAAGAGAGAGAGACCCCATCGTTGGCCCCACAGACAGTGGAGAGGCAGAGTGGCGCTCTCTCGCCGAAAGGTCTGAATGGGATGGCCAGTGAGTGGGAGAGAGAAGGAGAGCGGGAGAGGGAGTTGCCACCTTGACACCCGGATACCCTACCCCAGGTAATTCAACACGGTCAGAAACTAGGATGTTTAGATAGGATACGATAGTACAATGATACTATATTATTTAAATTGTTAATATCTTTAACTGTGACTCATCTATAAAAATATCTATAACTTGATTTAAATGTACCATTTTGAGTTTAAAACCTAACTTTAACTTACCATGAAGATAAATACCTTGATAGAAAATATGCTGCATACCTGATAGGCGTAAATTAATTGATGATTAACTTGTCTGGTTTCAAGAGAAGCCAACTATATAAGTGGATATGCACAATTAAAAATTCGCATATAAATCTTGCGTGGGAGCCGTTCGTTCAATCATGACTCGAAAGTGAGTTCTTCGAACTGCGGCTTGCATTGCGCCAACTATTCCCAGCCTATTTGGCCAATTGGAGGCAAACAGTTACTATCTGACGTGTACAGCACAACGGCAGTGTGAATGTACTTAGAGGCGACTGCGAATGCGAGTGTGAGTGGTGGGTGGAAGCCAAAGTGGCTGTGGAAGTAGGTGTGCAAATGGCACTGTAAGCGGTCGTGTTAACCGGTTCGAGATCAACGCTTCCTACCGTTTTAGGAAGCGAGCTGAAAGTTAGAGAGGTGTACAGTTGGCCGAATTGCTATTTTATCGGCTTTATTACCTAAATATACTCATATTTCTTGTTTTTCAAGCCAATTGCACTTGCCAAAGTCGAGCTATGATTGTTTTTTTTTAATATGGAGTGCAAGCTGAATGACGTCAGTTTGTTATTAATCCTTTATTTACATCCAAAGCTCATTATTAAAAGATTCCACCCAATGTGCAGAGTCGATAAATCCAAATATTAGACAGAGTGGGCGGCAACGTTGGCGTCCCAGATGCACACAGAGAAAATATATATATTATCATTGTAAAAATTATGATGTGAATATGCAAGTTAACAAGAAAATCCAGCTTTATTGGAGCAGCTTGGCTGCTTTAGAAATAATATATTAAATATTTAATTTAAAGTATATTATATAAATGTATTTCTCCAAGTGTGGTTATCCAAACTACCCACTCCGCCTCGGTTTGTTTGTAAACAAATGCAAAAGTGACTCAGGCGTGTGACATTGGCCGTCATCTCCCGATTCCGAGCGCAGAGGTCCTTTTACGGAGCGGGAATAAAAATGAAATAAATGCGACCCGGTTACAATGACAATTGGTATGGCAAATACAGAGAGCATTCTTTGTAACGATTTTACTTTTAATTTTTAACGAATCAAGGTTTTTTTCTACAATATGAAAGAGTAGATAAAACTACCCTTTGCATCTTTTGTGTCGAGGGATCTTCAACTGTATTTCAAATTCGTTTATTTTTCATTTCGAATTCCAACGGGGGCAACGGCAGTAGAGCCATCCAAATAATTATAGATTTAATCATGAATTACGAAAATAAAATGACAATCATCATCGGTGATCAACGCTGCCGCTGCGGCTGCGGCTGAGGTGTTTTCGTTTTTATTTTTCACAGCGCCCACATGGACGCGACGGCCGCTAATGCCCCCTGTCCAAACAATAAACTCATTTTCATCAAAAATTTCGACCTTGAAGGCCACAGAATCTCAACTAAGCCGCCAACGGGGAGACAACGCATCTGCATCTATTATAAATCCGTTCGTATCTCTGTGAAATTTGCATCCACCATCCTGCAGATCATAGGTATAATACCTGTATACTTATTGATACTAGATCGTACATTAAATGTGAATATTAAATATAATAATTTTAGAAATTTTAGAACTTTGTGTATCCAAAAAGATGAAATTTACCTAGAAGTCATACATTTCATTTCAACGATACTACTTAACTAAATAAATAATGAAAAGAAAGGATTAAGAGAACAGATTCTATTGTGTTATTGCTCTGCCGAACATGCTTATATATGCTTGTGGGCATCCATATACCTCTTGGGAAAACAAATTTTCCCCACGTCACCAGAATATTCGAATGATTTGCAGCGAAACAGAAACAGAAGCCAGAACAAGAGTATATGTATAAGTGATCTAGTCATTTGCCGGTATGTCATCCCACTTCAACTCGAGTCCGTCCATCTCATCCAAATACCAAATACTAAATCCCAAAAGCAAAGCCTCCTCCCACTCCCCCCGCCGTCAGAAATCAATCAAAATTTGCTCGCGATGATTTAGCATGGAATTTTTGGCTGATGATGAGCGTTCAGTTCACTAATTTTTCAGCTCGGGCAAATAGCGATCTCCACCCGCGTGGGCGGCATCCATTGGCATTGGCTGCTGTGCTTGACGACAGCATTGAAATATGTGTCAGCCAGAAAAGCAAGTGCTGTTCATATTCAAACAAAAGCAAGCTTTCACATATATGTATGTGAAATGAAAACACGACGTATACGTAATGCGTATACATACTATAGTTTTACGAGTGCAGCGTGTGTACATTGGCTACATATTTAATTATAGGCGGAGAGATACACAAATTAAACTTTACGAATATGCCCGCTGTAAATTGATGCGCCAAGCGTCAGCCTAAAATTTATTGTTTAGCGCAAAGTCATTTAAAAATTTAAAAAAAGCCCACTACAACTTAAATCATTAGTTTTACAATGCAGTGCGGCATATTTTTGGCATTTATGGATAATGAAATTCAATGATATCATAGGGCAAAGTATGATCTTTAAAAGATGCGTCATCAAAAAGTCTTTATTTAATATTTTATTTAATTTTTAAAGCCCTTACAAATATACATGCGAAGAGAATCATAATTAAATCTTAATTTTAGAAAAACCTTTAGTTCTACAAACAGTTTATAATTATAACTTGTATCTTTATTTTCTTGACTCAGCACCAGAAATTTGAATTTGGTATTTTCCTTTTCAACTTCGCGCGCTTTTAGTATTTTTATTTGAATCGATAGTTGTCACAAGGCGGTCACACTGAACTAGAGGTGGGCTAAGCACGCGATGTATCGATAATGTGTGGGTGGTTAGCCAACGTAGTATGCGTGTGTGTATATCTGGCATCGAAGCGAGAAAATAAACATAACTGTAAATTCCCACCAATTTCCTGGAAAGTATTCAATTGAAGATCTCGAATTGCGAACCCGCCACCGCCAGCGCCACCATGTCCGCCTACTACAGCCACTACACGGGGGACAACTACGACGACGAGTCGATCGGTGACGAGCGCAGCGAAGAAGGTGAGTACGCTGTACCCGGCTGTCCCGCTTACGCTGGCTTCACTTACGGCCCGCCACCCGCGTCCTCCCAATCCCTTCCAGACACGGACGACGCCAGCGAGACGGAGTTCCGCAGCCCCAGCCGCTACGGCGGCACCAACGGCACCTCCAACAGCAACAGCCTGGGCACCAACAGCGAACTGAAGGAGCAGTAAGTAGTCGCAGGGATGAGCATGATCACGACCACTCGCTTACCCTATGATTCCTTGATTGATTCCCCCCGCCACAGGATGTACCAGCACAAGCTGCTCAACCTGCAGAAGCAGATGGAGGAGCTGGGCCAACTGGTGCACCCGGAGTACACGAAGCGCGTCAAGAAGCTGGACAACCAGCTGAAGGAGCGGCGACGCCTGAACGAGATCTACAAGGAGTACATGCGCGAGTGCGTCGAGCGGGACTATGTGCTGGAGAAGAAGGCCGCCCAGAAGGAGTACGACGAGAAGATGATGGACCTCAAGGACAACCTAATCTCGGACTTCGAGGATCGCAAGCGCCAGATCGAGAACGAGCGCTTCAGCCTCGAGCTAACCAACGATTCGATGGAGATCAAGACGACGGTGACGCGCAAGTTGCGTCGTCGCCCGAACGAACCGCTGCCGGTGATCGAGAAGCGAAGGAAACCGGCCACTGGGCAGCTGCTCGTCTACCAGCTGGACGACAAGGAGATCGAGTCGGACCTGAAGATCATCCAGCGGGGCAAGCCACTGGCGCCCAATGCAATCCTGCAGCAGAACGGCATCGGCTCCTATGGCGGCGGCGGCGGCGGTGGTGGCGGCCAGCAGCAGCAGCCTGTGCACGGCCTACTGGCCGAGCCGCCCGCCAACAGCGGCTACGTGGAGACCCGCATCGAGGACAACAAGCTGCTGTACGAGCGCAGATGGTTCTGCCGCGGCCAGCAGGTCTATGTGGAGGGCAAGGAGATGAGCAAGTTCGCGGCCACCATCACAGCCATTGGCAACGAAGTGGTGAGTACACTTACCCTATAGCACTCGCTATCATTCCTTACTATGGCATCCCTCTTGCAGGTCTGGGTGAAGAGGACGAATGAGACCAAGGTCAAGATCAACATGTCGCATCTGGCCAAGGGCAAGATCTCGATAAAGCGGCGATAGCTCCGCCGTCGGGTGGGGCGATTCCACATAACGCCCAACCCGCTATCTCGATCGAGAGACACACTTTCATAAAACTAAGCATAAGCACAAACGTATCCGTAGACTAGATGTACATTATACTTAATGAACAGTACACACATTGTATATAATAAAACAACATTAATTTTGTACTTAAACACTTTTTATTGAATGCCACTTAATGGTTTTCTGGGCTTCCCGTTAATAGCAGGTTCATGGCAACTCTATAAGCACATTTTGTGGCTTAAGTATGACCTTGTGGATTCCTTTCTGCGGGATAATTAAAGCTGGTACGTGGTCTCAAATCCCTCTGATGTATTTGGCAGGATTTTAAGGTTATCCATCGATTAAACCTAGAAAAATTCTACATATTGATGTAATTCCTTTTGGTTAATAGATAGTTGTTTTTTATTGTGTAAAAACTGCATAATCTACTTTCTTATTGGCCACGACGAAATCTCCAGGCAAATTTCACATCTTAATTTCTGAAAATCATAAAAGAATTAGTTCATACTTACTTCGCCTAAGGCTCATTGATTTTGTAAACAATATTGAAGGTTTCTAAATCAGTGATATCCTTTAAGAATACAAATTTGTCCGCTTATAAACGCTCAAAAGTAACTATGAGAATTTCCACTAACTAAACATTTTTACACTATTAAGACTAATCATTTTTATTAAACAAAAACAATTATTTTAGAAAATAGAAAATAATGGAAACAAAACGTAGTTTTATATGAAAATAAAAACAAAACAAAAATATGTAATAAACTGAGAGTTAAAATATCGATTTTTAAAATCAAATAACAAGATACTAGACTAGAGACAACAATTTTACAACGAAAGCGGATTGAATTTTCTTAAAGCGAATTTAAATTTCCATGACCTGAATGGAGCTTAAAGTTATAGTATGGTTAGAAAGTTAGAAACCCTTTCTGAAAAAGGGAATCAGGATTCCCAAGACAGCATGTCAAATTGAAGCTAACCTTTTAATGATTTTTAGCATGTTATCAAGTAAATATTCACTATTCTATGGAATCTAAGTAATAATTTCGTTCATGATGATTGAAAATTAATAAGTAAAAAAGATCGCAGTAGGACGTTAGATTTGGTCAGTCCAAAACTATTACTATTAATCCTTTTTAACATAATGTATAAGCAAAGGTTCTAAAACTTGTTGGAAAGCTTTCTGTCGATAGCCCATAAGCAAATTGAAACATTCGCACATGTCTACATAGACTTCCCTGCTGCTTATCAAGAATATACCTATATTATTCGCTTCACTGCATTGCGAACTCCTAACCAAAAAGGCCCTAAAGAGCAGCTGTTGGCAAAAACGTGTTAAGATCACTGCTGGCCAGTAGCTTTGGCCCAACTTCCCAAGAGGAATTGGCAATCAAATGCCACTTAGCACAACGGACGGAATCAAGTTCCTATTGGCACACCACAGAAAAAAAAAGAGCACGGTTTTTCACTTGCGTTTGCTTTATAATTGGTCGTCATATCATAAAACACACACACATTTTTCATTTTTGTTGTTGAGGGGGTTGGATCTTCAGTTCAACATTTTTTTTTACTGAGTTTGATTTTTATACATTAGAAAAAAAAACTGAAGCGCATGGTGTTTGGTGTTTAGTTGCGCGATCCGCGTCCGAATCCGCCGCGGAATTCGACCTCGCCGGCGCCGGGTCCAACGTCGCCCTTCTTGTCCACACCACTGCCGCCGGGAGCACGTCGGTAGGCGGAGCGATCCTCGCCGGTCTTGGAGGCGTCACCGGGTCCGCGTGGACCGCCGGCGGCGGGACGGGGACGGACGGTCTCCGAGCGGGCCGGGCGCTTCAGCGTCGATGGCACGATCTCGGGCGGCAGGTGGAGGTAGCTGCGCAGCTCCTCGATGCCCTCGTTGGTGAGGTACCAGTAGTAGTGGCGCCAGGCGAACTGCTCCTTGACCAGTCCACGGGAGTGCAGCGACTGCAGGGCCTTGATCACGTGCAGGTTGGGGATCGACTCCAGTTCCGGGTGCTTCTGGGCATGGAAATCCTTCTTGGCCACGATCACGCCCTCCTTGAAGAGGTACTCGTAGATCGCGACACGATGGGCCTTTGGCATAAACATTCTGCACAGACAAAAAACAAGGTAAAAAAAAAAAGCAATTAACTGGGGGTTGCTCCAATGGTGCATTAACTCCATAAATCTGATGTCCAAATCCATTTCGCACATTGTTTATCGACTCGGCGGCACATTGCCCACAGTAAAAAAAAATATATATGTGTACATGTAGTGGGGGAACAACATTGGGCACATATTTTCCCGGTGCGTCCCTTTGGAAATCAGATTTTTGCGGCGACGATTACCTGGATTGATTTGCGAACACAAAGTTACACGACCGCGAACGTATCGTAATACTCCCGCTGCAAATAAAAGAGATTTAGAGGTTTTAATTGAGGAATTTCAGTCAAACAAATCGCGGAGCACACGCACTCACCGAAAACGTGAAGACGAAAAGAAAGGGAACCGGAAGGTGTAAAAAGAAGAAGACGGAGAGCAGTGTGGCCGGACTGGGCCGAAATGGGCCTATCGATGAATCGATATTTATCTGGACGCAATCCACGGCTCAGATTCACGGTGAAATCTGGCGCTTACATTTTTGACGTAGTTTTTAAAAAATTATTTTACTCGGAATGCAAATAGTTACTATAGTTATGCCCCATTATTGGGGTCTAATCGATTAATCGCGGCCAGAAGTGCAATCGATGGCGACAGTGTTGCCGGACTGCCGAACATCGATTGCATTAAACTATACACTTAGCTAATGCACACACCATTTTTTTTGCAAACTATTTATCGATACTTAATGGTTGCTAATAAAGTAAAACATTTTGTTATCTATTTCATTTAATTTAATAAAATGATTTATAAAATAGCTTACACATTTTTTATCTATGTTATCTGCTCAAAACAGTTCGCAGTTTTAATTTTGGATCATTTTTGGAAAAATGAGAGCAAAACAAAATAGTACGAAAAATCAAAGTTTGGCCAAAAATTGAAATCTTTATTTTCCGCCAATAAAAAAGTCAGTATTTTTGCTATAAAAATGAAACTAATTGTCCGAATATGGAACGACATACCTTCCCGAACTTGTAGTTAAATTTCCTACAACTTGGCATTTCAGGATTAAACTTTTATTTTTTTGAAAATTTTCTCAAAAAAATGGAAAATTTGAAAAATTTTTAATTTTCCCAAATCAGCCGGAGAGTGCACTAATATTAATTATCAGGTTGTTATCTGCTCAGAACAGTTCGCCGTTTTAATATCGGATCTTTTTTGCAAAAATTAGAGCAAAAACAAGTTTTACGAAAAATCAGATTTTGGCCAAAAATTGAAATCTTCATTTTCCGCCAATAAAAAAGTCAGTATTTTTGCTATAAAAATGAAACTAATTGTCCGAATATGGAACGGCATACCTTCCCAAACTCGTAGTTAAATTTCCTACAACTTGGCATTTCAGGATAAAAAATTTATTTTTTTGAAAATTTTCTCAAAAAATTGCGACGCTACCCCTTACAAAAAAATCAAAAATTTGAAAATTTTTTAATTTTTCCAAATCAGCCGGAGAGTGCACTAATATTAATTATCAGGTTGTTATCTGCTCAGAACAGTTCGCCGTTTTAATATCGGATCATTTTAGCAAAAATGAGAGCAAAAACAAATTTTACAAAAAATCAGATTTTGGCCAAAAATTGAAATCTTCAATTTCCGCCAATAAAATAGTCAGTATTTTTGCTATAAAAATGAAACTAATTGTCCGAATATGGAACGGCATACCTTCCCAAACTTGTAGTTAAACTTCCTACAACTTGGCATTTCAGGATTAAAATTTTATTTTTTTGAAAATTTTCTCAAAAAATTGCGATGCTACCCCTTACAAAAAAATCGAAAATTTGAAAATTTTTTAATTTTCCCAAATCAGCCGGAGAGTGCACTAATATTAATTATCAGGTTGTTATCTGCTCAGAACAGTTCGCCGTTTTAATATCGGATAATTTTTGCAAAAATTAGAGCAAAAACAAGTTTTACGAAAAATCAGATTTTGGCCAAAAATCGAAGTCGTTATTTTTGATGTCGTAATGGTAGAAGATTTCAAGTTTTCCGACTATCTTATTCCGTCTTTTTATAACAAACCCCGTTTAGTGGAAATTTAGATTATCTGACGATTAAACAGCGATTGCCTATTTTTCATTAATATGTGTGCAAATCAGTTCCTCGAACAATAAACTTGAATCGCTTAAACGGAATTGTTTTGGACACCGATAAGCAGGAGTAACACTGCTTCTTAACGGCATTTACGGACTAATTCGACTCTCTTGGGGCGATGGCGGTGCCAATCAACTTAGGCGGCCTTCCGCGAAATTAGTCATTGATAGGAGCACACAGTTCGCCTAAGCAATCTTTAAGTGCTCGTTCGAGTCACCTAGTAAAGCCATATTCGCCGTATTACTCAGAAAACAGCTGTGGACAGACTATACGTCCCTTATCAATAAGTGTGTCGATATGGTGATGGGGTTACTTAAAATCGTTCCCCTCTTTAGGTTCCTCCGATCAAAGGGTAATACGGAGATCTATTGGTGTGCCTCGAAGACATAGAGCATCAATAAAGGATCTTTAAAATGGGTTCGAATCCCTAAAAGGGGGATTACTAAGTATTAAGACATCGTAACATTTAAACATTTATTTCAAGAACCTCAAGGAATGCCCATCATGGTAAGCAGATTAGCCAAAATCTGAAGATTGCTAAGAAACTTGACCAAAGTCAAAAGCGAAAGCGACTAGATCTGGAGATAAGAACTAAAAGGAATCGAGTAAGGAATGGCTTGCTATCAGTACACTGAACGTGTGGGGGCGACTTCAAGTAGCCGTCACGTTCAGAATTTTGTGCTAGAGATAAGCTGTAAACTATGGCGATTTCTGGCTTTGACGTGACAGGTTCTGAGGGTCTGTAAAGATAGCATAGGCTCTCTGGCCTATAAACACCTGTTTAGTGCTAGCCAGCCGATGAATTCGAATTTACCTGTAGACTGAGCAACATGGTTAGGCTGGCGATAGCCCTGTGGCTGAGCTCCTTGGCCTTGGCAAGCGTGAATGCCAACATTACCAACATATTCGCCCTGACCAACAAGGAATATCTCACCGAGAACTTGGTCGGCGATCATTACTTGGCCTTTTCCCAGCTAAGAAGCCTGGCGGTGGAGTTTTTCGATCACTACTCGAATGTAACACTGGCGGACCTCTATATAGATCCAAAGTTGAGCATTCCCTCGGTTCAGGATCTCGAGTGCCTGGCGGACCTGGCTCTGCTAACCAACGATCTGGCCTCCTCCAAGTACTGGGCCTTGAAGAGTAAGTGCTGTTCTGTTTAAGGATACAGCCCTATTTAGTTAACCCCTTTCGTTTACCCTTCGCAGTGATCGACTCCTGGGGTCTGTTGCCCTCGGGCATGCTAGTGGGAAACTGGTGGAACCTGGGCAATTTCGACGAGTGCATTGGCATAGATCGCGCTGTGACCTCCGCTCACAGTGTCCGGGGCAAGTATTGCTTCACCAAGTTGGCATTAGCGCCCACAGTGTCCTCGAGGCTGAGCATCAAGTCAGCGGTCTGCTTGCCTGCCTCCTGCTCTGCGGCCCACATGGACACAATGCTGAGAAAACTCTTCCAGTCGCTGCTTAGCGTGGAGATATCTGCAGATGTTCAGCTTGTGGATGAGTCTACGTGTCAAACCTCGGAGCAGAAGCCCCATGATGGTCTCACCATATTCACCATGTAAGTATAGATCCCGAAGAGATTGATGAGAAAAGATGTTCTTGAAATCAAGTTCAGGCAATCTTCTTTTTTTGGTAAAGTACTACAATCTTAAGTTTGCATATACCTTTTTTATTTTTTTTATTTTATTTTTTTTTTTTTTTTACTTGCAGAGTCATCTTATCGATACTGGCTGGTTTCGTGGGCCTCTCCACGCTTTACGACTACTTCTTTTGCCGCGATGAGAGTGAGTTTTTCCCAAGAGAACCTCAGTTATTATGATCAGCGCTAATATGAGGTATTATCTTGTAGAAACCCTTAATCCAGTGGTGAAAGCCTTCTCGGCACGTGCTAATTCGCGGGCTCTGTTCCGCCTCGTGGATACCAAGGCGAATCCCAATGTCATCGATTGTCTTCATGGCATCCGATGTCTTTCCTTCATCTGGGTGGTCTACTGCCATGACTACCTTGTGTTTGCCGTGTCACCGAACATTAATATGGGCTATGTGTTGACGGTAAGCTGAGTGAATCACTTGCATACTGAAGCATCCCATTAACACCTTACTTTGCTTAGTGGATTGACTCCTTCTTCAGTCAGTTGGTAAAACACGGCATCTATGCGGTGGACACGTTCTTCTTCCTAAGTGGACTACTGCTTGTGGTGATTGCTCTGAGATCAATGGATAAGTAAGTTGGGAGGTCTATTGTAATAACCCTCTTGACTGGAACTTTTTCTTCCTTAAGAACCAAGGGAAGGCTGAACATTCCCATGATGTATCTGCATCGGTACCTGCGACTCACTCCGCTCCTGGCCTTTGGAATACTCATCTACATGAAGATCCTGCCGCTCATGGGAAGCGGTCCTTTGCAGGGATCGGTGAACTTTGATGATTACTCCTCGTGCGAGGATACCTGGTACTTGACGCTGTTGTATGTGCAAAACGTGGCCACGAATCGCCTGGTGAGTTCCACTGTTCAGTGTGTCTCTAAGGCCAAATTACTTATGAAACTTTTGCAGTGCATCAGCCATTCGTGGTACCTGGCCGTCGATATGCAGCTGTACATCTTCGCACCCTTCCTCCTGATCGCCCTGTACAAGTGGGGCAAGAAGGCGGCCGCCGGAATCTTTATCCTCATGCTGCTGCTGGCCTCCTGCCTCTTCAGCATAATGGTCATCAAGAATCTGTCCCTGTAAGTGAGAGAGAGGATGTGCATTCCAGGAGTATCGATCCTAACTCATTGGATACCTTTTTCAGTGGCGCACAAGGTGATGAAGCGATGAGAAAGCTCTACTATGGAACCAACACACGAGCCTCGCCCTACCTCATTGGCATCCTATTCGGCTACTTTCTGCACATCAATCGCGGCAAGGACTTCAGGTTGAACCGGATCACTGTGATCCTTGGATGGCTGGTGGGCTTGTCGCTGATCGCCACCTGTTTGTTTGCCACCTACGGCCAGAACACACTGCCCATTGTGGAGGAGGCCTTCTACGTGACCTTCAGCCGCATGGCCTGGCCCCTGGGTCTCTGCTGGGTGGTCTTCGCCTGCATGCATGGCTATGGGGGTCCGGCCACCGGATTCCTATCCTCCCCTTTGTGGCAGCCCATGTCCAGGCTCTCCTACTGCGCCTACATATTCCACATGTTCATCGAGGGTCTCAACGGCGGCATCACGCACACCAGCACCTACTTCAGTGACTACCAAGTGGTGAGTTCATGTGATAACCCAACCAAGATGACAGTTCTAAAAAGCCTGCTCCACAGATGCTGCGATTCTGGTCAGACTTTGGCTTTACGATGCTCTTCTCCTACCTCATGTACATACTCATCGAGGCGCCATTCGCCAGCCTGGAGGGTCTTCTGTTGCCCGCGAAGAGGCCAAGTTCCACGAAGGTAGAGGTTCCTCAGACCCAGAATGCAGAGGTTAAAGCATTGGCCGACGAATCTCCAGTAGAGGAGCCCGCGGAAGCGACATCCCCTTCCACCTCAGTGGAAGAAGTGCCTGCGACTGAACCTGAGAAGAATTCTGTTTAATTATCTGTTTTTATTTGTAGTCATAAAGTAAATAGTAAATAAAAAATAATTCTTAACAAAAAGTAAGCTATTTCCAAGTTACTGATAAAAACAAGTTACTAGACTGTATGTAAAAGAGTTTAAGTACTTGGGCTTTCAAAGACTCGATCCTTGAAAACTGTAATATGGTGATATTGGAAAAAGAAAGTAAAGTATTAATCATTCCTTTATCAAATCTTCTTGAGTATATTAATATTACCATTAAACTATTTTTATAGCTAATGACCTTTATATCAATTTAAGGCATCTCCTCAATGAGTCATATTCCTAGTGACCATTACACCAATCTTAAGATGACTCATAACCTCAATGACTCATAGTTTACACCAATCTTAAGTTGGGAATCACCCCAATGACTCATTCGATATATTATGCAGTTTTGACGCGATAAGCGAAAGAGTCGATGAACGATTTGATTGCACGGCCTTTCAACTCAAGGACTTGCCCATGGAAACACTTGAACGATTGGAATTACACTATGCCTAGATTACTAGTTTGTGGTTTTTAATAGAGATTAAATAGGAAGTGATAGGGTGGGTATTTTCTAACTAAGCCTATTTCTAAGACTCGAGGTCTGTTTTTGTGGGTTTTCCGGGTTGGTCTCCATCTCGGACTGAGTCTCACAATGCTTCTCGAGTGGTTCCTCCTTCTGACCCCCTATCTCCTTTGGCGACTCTGGTTTCGCAGGTGAGCTCCTTCGATTGGGGAACACCATCCGCTCCAGACCCTCCAGAGGTGCCTCGATAGTCACGTACAGCACATAGGACATCACCAGGGTGAACCCAAAAGTGGACCAAAAGTTGAGCATCTGTGGTAAGATGAGAAATTCAGTCAACCAGAGTTTCGCTTAGGTTCTTAGGTTCTTAGCTCACTCACCACGTCGTAGTTGGAGAAGTATGTGTTCGAGCGAATGCGTCGGTTGTTCACCTCCTGGACGAAGATGTGCCAGATGTAGGCGGAGTAGGAGAGCTTCGAGAGCGGTTGCCAGAGGGGCGAGGCAAGGAAGCTGTTGGCCAGGCCCCCGTAGCCCTGGACGCAGGCGAAGACCACCCAGCAGAGGGCCAGGGGCCAGCCCACGCGGCTCAGGGTGTAGTAGAGGGCGCCCTCGAGAACGGTGGGCGAGGAGCCCAGCAGCTGGGCGTACGGGAACAGGGCGAAGATGGCGGTGAACATCATGGCCAGACACAGCAGCCATCCTGACCAGACAGCCAGGCGATTCAGCTGGACCCCCCGGCCGCGTATCAGGTGCAGGAAGTAGCCGCAGAGGGTGCCAATCAGCCACGGAGCCGCATGCGTATGTGTGGCATAGTAGATCCTCTTCTGCACCTCGGGCGACTGTCCACCATCTCTGCAGATTCAGAGTTCAAGGTATTAGGTAGAGATGTAAAAGGTATAAAGGTGCAACCTACTTGAACATAACTCTGTAGTCATTTGTCATGATGGTGGCAAACAGGCAGGCGGAGAGCAGCAGCATCACCAGCAGGATGCCTGCGGCCGCCCTCTTGCCCCATTTGTAGAGCGCCATCAGCAGAATGGGGGACAGGATGTACAGCTGCATGTCCACTGCCAGATACCAGGTATGCGGTAGGCACTGCAATCCAGTTGTGTTAGTAACTCATTACCCCCATGTATTTAGGCAACCAACTCACCATGTCGTTGGTGGCGTAGTTCTGAACGTAGAGCAGGGTCAGGTACCAGGTACTCTGGCAGTTGGTGTTGTCGAAGAACCCAGTGCTATCGTACATGGGACCGTCGGCGAAGAGGGGCAGCATCTTGAGGTAGACCAGTATGGCAATGGCCACGATGGGCGTAAGGCGTAGATACCTGTGCAGATACATAAGCGGCACGTTCAACCTACCCCGGGTTCTGGAAAAGAAAAGAAGAGATCTAGAAACCAGAAATTCTCCTCTTTCAAACTCACTTTTCCAGCGTCCGCAGACCAATGACCACCAACAGCAGTCCACTGATGAAGAAGAAAGTGTCCACCGAGAAGGGTGCGTAGAGTATGAAGCTGGTGAAGGGTTGCTGCATCCATCTCAGGTTATCCCCCCGATTGATGGCCGGCGCCTTCAGGCTGATGATGTACTCATGGCCAAGGATCACCCAGACCAGCGAGATGCAGCGCATGCCGTTCAGGCAGTGGATTACATTGGCATTCGCCTTGATGTCCGCAATGGTGAAGAGGGAACGCGAGGTGGCTCGCCCGGAGAAGGCCTTTATAAGCCGGGGAATCTTATCTGCAGGAAAGAAAGATCATTCCTGATTATGACCTTTTAACGAAGACCTTGTGGAAGCGAACTCACCCTGCTGTGGACACAAGAAGTAATCGTAGAGGGTGCAAGCAATTACCATGGCTAAAAACGCGGACAATAGGACACTGGAGAAGGAAGGGGTAGGGAAGGGGTTAGCATAACCACATAAGTAATCATCTCTTATTACCACTCACATGGTGAATATGGTCAGGCCATCCCAGGGTTCACTCTCCTTAACCTTGCACGTCTCTTCGCTGATGGAGAACAATTGACTGGGCTCCGTAATGCCCAGGACTCTCTGGAACAGCTGCTTCAGGAGGGTCTCCATGGCCGCGGCCGAGCAGGAGGAGGGCAGGCACAGGGCGGTCTTCATGTTGGTCACCTTGAGAACGTCCGCCGTGAGACCCAGCCACTTGTAGACTGGCAGCTCCATGAAGCAGTACTTGCCCTTGATGGAACCATCCACCCGGAGGCACTCCTCGTAGTTGCCCATGTCGACGAGGTTGCCAAACAGGTAGCCCGAGGGGATTGTGCCCCAAGAATCCATCACTGCGGGTGGGGATGTGGCAAGGTAAATATCTAGTTAAGCTGTTGGCCAAGGTATACCTATACCCACTCTTGAGAGCCCACAACTGGGCGGCGGTAAGGCCCGCCATGAACTGGGCCATGTCGGCCAGGCAAACCAGATCCTGCTGATCGAACCGCCCGTCGAGGAGATGCACATCCGTGGCTGATATATTACGGAACTCGCGGTAGAACTCCACGCCCAGGTGACGCAGTTCCATTAACCGCTCGTAGTCCGCCATAGAAGAGACTCCATGCTCGGTCCTTGAAAGGACATCGTGAGTGGGCAGCGCTCCTTTCACCACCACCGCCAACCCAATGACTAACAGAGCCACACTGATCATCCTGCTTTTGGGTACCATCGCTTACGACTGCCTAGGTAATCGCCCTACAAAAGCCCATTTATATGTCGAATATATCCCCGGAATCGCGGATTCTTTATCTGCCATGTCCGACAAGTTACTACGAATAGATAAAGTGCTCTGCCCAACGCTTTTAGTCCGCACAAAAGCGTATTTTTAACAGTTCCCAATAATCACGGCCAGAGCACAGACCTTGGCCGTCCAGTCCTCTTCAGTTGGTCGATGGGTTAATCGTTTGATAACTTATCTAGAATTTCAAAGAATTACTAAATACAAAACTGATTCGAAATTTAAACAGGATTTGAGTTCTGGTGACAGTTCCACAGACATCATTGGTGCAGAAAAGTTGAGTAATCCTCTTACAGCTTGAATATTAACAATAAAAGCTCTTAGTTTTCGTAGAAACCAGATTTATTTTTTCTATTCACAGCCAGCTTCAAATTACTGCTGCTATTAATTGACCTATAATTTAAAATACGCCCAATCCCCGCCAGCAATGGCAGCTGTTTCGCGGGTTTTATAATCGATTCATGTATGCAGTCTACCATGCAATGGGGGCTTTTGTGTGCTCAGCAAATTGTCTGTCGTTTTTTCGGTGCGTTTCCGACAATTGGGCATTGAAAATAATTATATATATATGTGGATTTTATTTAATATCCTGTGCATTTCTTCCAGCTTCGGTTACGTTTTGTGGGAAATGGAATTTGAAACGAGTTTTCACTTTCATCTAGGCCAGGTTCCCAGCCAAAAGTGGAGGGGAGTGCTTCAGACGGGTTTCTACACACGCATTGTGGTCCAGATTTACATCTCTTGGTTACGTAACCCATCAAGGTTAAAGCAAGAACGAACCAGTTAACATACTAACTTATGAGTCATAACTTATGACTATCTTAAAGCATTTGGCGGGGATTTTTTTACACAACAAATGGGGATTACCCTAATGGTTCTATCTCTAAAGATTATAAAATGACAGACCGATATTTAAGGAGATGCGACCACAGCCCAAACCGTAAGAGGTAGAGCAACCAATTTTTTACAGAGTAAACTATTGAGGGCCTAACCGACCACTAAGATCCGACATGTCCCCCCACTGGCCCCAAACAGCTTCAGCATCAATATTTGGAACAAAAAATTAAATCTATTTAAATACTTAACTTCTAAAGTGGTTTCCATTGCTTCCGAGAAAGTTACCAACATAGGAATATAAAGAACTATACATATATTTTTAATACCCTTTGATTACTGTTTTAAAAAATGGTAAATATATTTAATAAGCCGCCTCATGAGAATCAGATATCCTTAGATCTTGCCGTTCCAGTTTTCAGTTCTTGAAAAACGAATGCACATGTGGGCCAACTAGTCAAGCAAATGTCTTATTTGCATACAAAACTGCCACAACTCACAGAATCAAAGCAGTCAAAATGTTCGTCAAATCTTTTTTTAAAAACTCATGGCGCAAACTGGTTTTCCCCCCCCAAATGCGATTCAATGCGAATGTGAATTCAAAAGCGAGAGGTTACAATTGTCCAAAGCCCAGACCCATTCAATCTGAGCAAGGAAAACTTAGTTGCGCCAATACTTGTAACGCTGTTAATTACTGTGGAAATGATTAAATATATCTTGAAAATCAAATTCAGCAGTCGCCACTAGACAGAAATTGAAATTCATATTATTATGAGAGCAGTACGTGACAGCCCCTTTTTCGGCATAGTGGTTCCATTGCCTTCAAAAGCCCGCGGTTCCGAAAATATCAGCGTTTTATTGAAGGTATACTTTGTTGTTTCTTTATTTAACAAGTAATTATTTTGGAGAATACAGTCTAATCGGGTTCCGAAAAGCAGTTGAAAAGGTATTACAATGGCTGATAATCTTGGTAATCCTTATCAATACCCCGAAAATACTTGTATTTTTGTGAACTTTAAGCAAAACAAGTGTATTTCGGAAATACTATTTCCTATTTGAATTACGACTTGAACTTTTTTAGGTATTATCACATTTAACCTATGATAAAAGACATTTTTTTTAAACTAATTCTATCTTTAATTTTTACATTTATATAGAGAAACCAAAGTAGAAAACATATTATGTGAGTCTATGTTTGAATAATCAATATGAAAATGAACAATCCTATGGGATCCAGTGGAAAATCTTTAGTGGTAGTTGAGTTTTGAGGACTGATCTCTCACACTTTTCGAGTGCTGCATGCAGTCCCACGGTGCGTGCAAGCTCACCTCTTGAAAATGCACTGGCCGCCGCTAAGCATTATGCATAGTTTGTGCTGCACTTACGATCTATAAACTGCCCGCAAAAAGTAGTGCAAAAGTAATTGTTGCCACGCACTGAGCTCGTTGATAGGCGGGGTGTGCGATTACGAGATCCAGACGGCGGCCACAGCTAACCCGTCTAACTAGTTGATTTTGGGGCACTTAATCCGCGACGCCCAGGCTCCGCTTGGCACTCCGGCCGAGTAAAGTCAGGCGGCTCCAGCGCTGACCACAGCCAGTTCTGATTGGAACGGCCTTCCGAGCGGTACGGCCAGCGGTACAAGCTCCGTGCTCCACAGATCCACAGATCCCCGATTCCTGATACCTGATACCTGATACCCAGTCCGGAGTTCCGTCAGGATGCTACGACACTCGCGCTTCCTCTTCCTGGCCCTGCTAATGGGTCTGCTGGTGGGACAGCTCGCGGCAGATGAGCAGGACACGATGCTCAGCCAGCAGGACTCTGGGACGCGGGAGAAGCGCGGCACGGTCACCCTGGACTTTGGCCTCCTCCTGCGCAACCTGCTGCTAAAGAGCGCCCAGCTGTCCTCGGCCAAGGCCAGCCTGGTGCGGACCACTCGTCGTCCGCCGACGACCACGACGACGACGCCGCCACGCAGCCGGAGACCCATTTGGCATCCGTTCTTCAGCTCCGGCTATCTGCCCTTGGACTACGACTACGCTGATCCTCCAGCGCCTCCACCACCACCACCAGCACCCCCAGCGCAGCCCACCAGACGGCCAGTTCGTCCACCGGTGCGACCACGTCCTCGTCCGACGACGACGACGCCACCACCGCCGCCACCGCCTCCACCCAACTATGATTACGACTATGACTACGATGCCCCGCCCCCAGCCCCCACAGAGGCACCTCCGCCTCCTCCTCCGCCGCCACGCCCCAGACCACGGCCACGCCCTCGCCCACCGCAGCAGCTGGCTAATCCTCCACAGAGGCGGCCTGCACAGCTGGGGGACCGGCTTATCTATCAGTACGCACAACCTACTGGTAAAATACGAAACCTTTTAACTAACTGCCGTACAATTGGGTTCTCTCCGTCACTTTGCAGATACCTTCTTTAGGTCGCGTTCCGGGGCGGAGGCGGCGGCAGTCCCGGATGATGCAGATGATTCGGATGTAGACGCGGGTGCGGACTCTGGTGCAAGTGTGGATGGTGCCTACGCTGCTGAAGGAGCTGCAGGATCCCCTGGTTCCCCCACTCCAACTGCCCCCCCATTTTTGGTCAACTATGAGAGCGATAGCGACTTTGGACCGTTGCCTGCCGGACAGCAGGATCAGGATTCGACGGCGGCATCACCAGGGATTCCACCGCCATCCCAAGGCTACTACTCGCCCCTCGACTTTGGCAGCCTCAATCTCAATCGCTTTCCAACTCCCAATCAGCAGCAGTACTTCTATAACTAAGCGGTATAGTTTCTTCTTTTAAATTGCAAGTCACTTTCGAAATATTACAGCTTGTGTATTGCAGTGATGCTTAAAATCAGCCGTAAACTAGTAAAATAAGTGTACTTTTTTTTTATTCCCAGTTACCACTATAAATTATAATTGAAATAAAGTAATCTTAAAATGTCTGAGTAATGTTATATATTTTTAATTACCAAAAATAGTGATTTTTACAAATAACTTAAAACAAAACAGCTGTCCTTGAAGTTTTTAAATGTTTCCTCCTTTTTTCAAAACGAATTCCCTAACAGCCGATAACTGTGTCGGACTTATCGATAGGTGTGTGTCCTCGCTAACTTAGCGGGGACATGCACCGCCTTTTCTTGTGTGGCCGTTTAACATTAGACCGATGGTCGCCTTTAAACATCGATATTTCCTACGTTTTAGGACCATCGATGTATCGATGTTTATCCACCTCCAATTATTGACCGAGTCTATCGGGGCCTATCGATAACTGTTTAAAGTAAGAAAACGAGTGAAAAAAAATTTGGAACATCGTTATATATAATATATGGTAGATGGGATCCTTCGCGCTCCCCTAAAACTCTCGCTCGGCCCCTCGAGATGCGTAGCAAGTGCGGAAGTGTGAACGCAACGCGTGTGCAGTGCAGGGCAACGATTCCCAATCGCAGCAGGCGTGAAGAAAGCGACGCATGAGGAAAAATGCATACAGATGCGAAAACCAAGAGCCAGCCGCGCTGATAAACAAGCAAGCACTAATTAATTGCCAAATGTAAGCCCCCGAATGCGAAAAGTTGTCCTATTATGTTTTTTTTCGCCAGATTTATGCATTTTCCACTGTCTCACCATCCCTGTGTGCGTGTGTGTCTGTGTGTTGGTTCGCTGAGTGCTCGCGGGTGTGTGTGCACATTGTTCTTTTTCGCGTTTGCGTTTTGGCCAATTAATGCGAATTTTGTGTGTCGTCCTCCAAGTGAACTGATTATTTTACAAAACACCTATTTCGGTGTATCAATTTCCACCGGAAAAGCGCAACAAACAATTGGAGTTTGCCGATTTAAAGTGCGACGACTCCCCTTAATGGGCGAGAAAGAGATAGCACGTGTCCGACCCATACGAATGCGTTGCAATTGTGTGTGTATTTGTCTGCTCCCCCGACGAGCGTGAGTGTGTGCGGTGTGCAAGCAAAACAAAATTAGGCGATTCAAAACAGTTGCAAAATGCAAAACACGGCATTTCCAATCGTTCTCAGCAAATTGGCCACAAAAATCAATTACTAATTGGCCGCCCGAAAAGAGGTATTCAAGTAGCGCAGCATCGCCACTTTTTTACGCCTTTCTGTGTGTGCCTTGGTCCGCACCCAAAAAAAAAAAGAGCCACACAAAATCAAAACCAAAGAAGAGTTCCCTGTTTTCCGCCGCAATCCGCTTGCCCGATGAAAAGGCGCAAAACAATAGCCCAAGCCCCAGGAAAAAGCACGAATTGAATTGAATTTGTGTCGCCCGAAATGCAAAACAACAAGCAACCAAACCGAAACCGCACTCGTACATATACGACGCCGCTGTGTGCGTGAGCGACATGGCTGCTCTTTGTGCAATAGTGTGTGGCTATGAAAAATAGGCGTGTTTCTGTGTTTCGCGTCGCAAGTAAATAATTGCAGTCGCAAAACAACAGCGGGCTAATTATAACGACTATTTCTCGCCAAGCTGCGAGTGGAAAGCCGGGGCCACAAGGGGCAGAGGAGATCCGCGTCTTAAGCCGGCGGATATCCGCAGACGCCCGCAAAACGCCTCCGCATGCACATATGTACATACGTATGTGTTTGCGGATTCGCAACGGCGACAAATGCACCCCTTCGGTGCCGTTACTCCTTGCCAGCGTGTGTGTGTGTGTGTGTAGGGAATCGGTTATAGCGACTGCTGATACCCTGCCGCACGTGTCAATATCCTACGGGAATCGCAGTTTTCAAACGCAGACCGGCCCTGCCAGCCAAAAGATCCCCTACAGCACGTGTGCATCCCCTACGCCTATCTACCCCACCCACGCATCCCTCCCTTTAGCAGCAATAAAAAAAAATTCCACTTTTTCGGGAACTAAACAAATAAGCTACGTGTGTCAGCCTCGGCAACTGCTGGATACCCTGCATCACATCCCAAAAAACGCACACAATTAGAAAACCCAGGAACAGTGCTCGTTAAGTGGCCAAAAAGCAGCTGACATGTTGGTAACAAGCTGAGGAAAATAGCCATAAAAGAGGGGCCAGCAGTAAAAATATTTGCGATAAGAGCCGCGCTGCGTGTGGAATGCTGAATTCTGAATGATTTGTACAGTGTGTGTGCCGCCTGAGTGTGTGTGTGTGTGTGAAGCGTGAATCACTTGATCGATTTGGTGATAGTCGGCTTTTGGCTTTTCCAGTCCATCCATTCGTCTGTCCGTCCGCCAGTCCCTCCAGTGGATACAAACCCCTCCCCACGTCCCGTCACCCGCCCACCTACCCAGCATTCCAGTCTGAAATCCCCCAAAAAAACAAACAAAACTCCAAGAAATCTGGACCCTTGGCCAGTGACTAAGTGACTGGCACAGAACTGCGACTGACTAACCGGAATCGCCTTCTTTTCGCCCCCACCCCCAAATTGTGCAGACCCACAAGAGCACAGCAGAGTCGGCAACTGGAGCTGCAGACGAAGAGCACGCAGGAGCAGGAGCACGACGACCACTGAGCAGGCAGCTGGGCTGGAGCATGAGAGACAGCCATGCCTTCGGCACGACCTGGTAGTCTCAAGGATCCGGAAATAGCCGACCTGTTCAACAAGCATGACCCGGAGAAGATCTTCGAGGACCTGCGCGAAATTGGCCATGGGTCGTTCGGCGCGGTCTACTATGCCCGCTGCAATCTCACCAAGGAGATTGTGGCCATCAAGAAGATGTCCTACACCGGCAAGCAGAGCCAGGAGAAGTGGCAGGACATTCTCAAAGAGATACGGTGAGTACTTGATTTTCTTGACTGGTTAATGGTAGTAATCATCTCGCTCCTCCTTGCAGCTTCCTTCGCCAATTGAACCACCCAAACACCATCGAATACAAGGGCTGCTATCTGCGCGAGTCGACCGCCTGGCTGGTGATGGAGTACTGCGTGGGCTCCGCCTCGGACATCATCGAGGTGCACAAGAAGCCGCTGCACGAGGATGAGATCGCCGCCATCTGCCTGGGCGTGCTCAGTGGCCTGAGCTACCTGCACTCGCTGGGGCGCATCCATCGCGACATCAAGGCGGGCAACATCCTGCTCACGGACAACGGCGTCGTCAAGCTGGCCGACTTCGGCAGCGCTGCCATCAAGTGCCCGGCCAACAGCTTCGTCGGCACGCCCTATTGGATGGCCCCCGAGGTGATCCTGGCCATGGACGAGGGTCAGTACGACGGCAAGGTGGACGTGTGGTCGCTGGGCATCACCTGCATCGAGCTGGCGGAGCGAAAGCCTCCCTACTTCAACATGAACGCCATGTCGGCGCTCTACCACATTGCGCAGAACGAGTCGCCAACCCTTCCGGTGAGTGGTAACCGTGCTTGAAATGTTCTACCTATTTTTAATTAAGTAGGTAACCACTATCATAAAATTAGGAATGTTGTTTATATGCTATATTTGATATTATGGTTAAATCACATATATGTTTATGCCGATACACAACTTGATTATATGACAATATTCACTTGAGTAATAAGCTATGTGACTTAAAACTTGCAGAAGAACGACTGGTCGGATGCGTTCTGCAGCTTCGTTGAACTGTGCCTCAAGAAGATGCCAGCGGAGCGACCCTCGTCGGCCAAACTGTTGACCCACGCCTACGTGACCCGACCGCGCTCCGACACCGTGCTGCTGGAGCTGATTGCGCGCACCAAGTCGGCTGTGCGCGAGCTGGACAACCTCAACTACCGCAAAATGAAGAAGATACTCATGGTGGATACCTGCGAGACGGAGAGCGCCGTGGGCGATGCCGACGATCAACAGGACGATCATGCCGGCGGCGACAGCAGCAAGAGCAATAGTATTACTTCGGAACACTCCATACACTCGGTGGGTGTATCGGCGGCCAGTAGTCAGGTGAGGATCCCTTCGGTTCTGTTCTGTTTTCAACCACCACTTACCTGATTCATTCGTTGCAGAGCTCCTCATCCAATTCCATACCGGCTGCGGCCCAGAATCATCACCATATCGCTGCGCACCACCACCAGCAGGCGGCTAGCGCCGCTGTGGCGGCGGCAATGCACCACCATCACCATCCACACCAGCAGGCGCCGCCAAGCTGGCCGAGCGGCCAACAGGGACAGGTGGTACCGCCAGGAGCAGTGTCCCGCAACTCGTCGCGGCATCGCAACCGGCCGCCGCTGCCCAACATAATGCACAGCATGAACAACAATGTGACGCCTACCAATTCGGCCTCGGTGGTGCCGGCGCCAGCGCCTGCTCCAGTGCCGCCGCCTCCGCTCTCCGTTCTGCCGCACCTAAGTTCGATGGGCCTTGTGGGAGGCGGTGGCACAGGCACCGGCGGCAGCGGCGGCGGCTCGCCGGCATCTGGCGGCCCTCTGGCAGATCGAATGCAGCCCATCCAGCCACGCTATCTTACGACGCCCGCCGCCCAAGCGGCCGTGTTTGCGGCCACCTCCGCGTCCTCGCAACAGGCCATCTCTAATGCAGTCAACGACCACGGGCCGAACAACTTCGCCACCATACGCACCACCAGTATCGTGACCAAGCAGCAAAAGGAACACATGCAGGTGCGTTGTCGCGTTTATGTCGTTCGCTTTTCGATACTCCTCTGCCTTGGCCGTAGATCTCTGTGTGCGCTCTCTCGTTGGGGTGAGTCTAGGGCCAGGTCCGCCTGGCCCTGGCTGCAGCATAGATAGTCCACCTCCCAAGATTTCGCGGTCCAAGCACCGAATGCATCCCATTCTTATTCTGATCCTGCGCGGCCTTCGTGTGTGTGTAACCCGTCCCCGTCCTCTGTCAGCATCAGTGGTCGTGTGTGTCATCCATTTCCTCCCATCCTCCCGGCTCCCAGCTAGCTGCAACGCTTCTGCTACCCCTGCCCCACCGTGTCTTCTAACTTTTGCCCTCTACTACAAGCTCTTTGTTGTGTTTATTGTTTTCCTCCCGCATCCTCGAACAGGCGCGCTATAACTTCTGTTCGCAGCTGTGTGGTGGCGACCACATCAACAGCGAATGCCGCGACGGCAGACGGCGGAGCGAGAGCAAGCCGAAGGCCGGCAGCAAGAGCAAGAGCAAGAAAGACCTGAAAGAACGCCACTGTCCCTGTGTAATTTCCTAGCCAGAGCGGAGGCGATCCAATCCAATCCAATCAATTGATCAATAAAATTGAGTTTTAAAAGCAGTCGCTGCCGGTACCATGTACTTACTGTAGTTAGCCGTTGCTGTTGCAGTCGCATCCGTTGCATATCCATCGCATCCATCGCTCAATCGAAGCCCATTCTCGCCAGCCTCCACCTGTACACGTACACGTACTCGTTCCCCTCGCTCGCCGCCCAACTGCCACCCTTCGCACGCCCTTCATGGCATAAAACACATCTGTATTCCGTGTCCCTCAAACGTAAGCATTTTCAATTGGTTCACTTAAAGCTTGGTAGACCAGTGCCAGTTCCAGTTCATCAGCAACAGTCTCCAGAAGCATTTGTCGCCAATGTCCCCAACATGTTTGTTCGCCAGCTTGGGGAGTTGTCAGCCCTAGAAGTTGGGTTGGAATGATGATCATACAGATCATTCAATTTATATTCACTTGTCTACTTATTTATTAAACCTTTATCATCCTTTTTGTTGGTCCCACTGTCCCAGATCATCGATATTTTGCTTTCACTTATACAGTCGAACTTCCATTCCATACCTATATTTCATTATTTAATTTTAAAGTAAAACAAACAAAGTATTGCTTAAAAACGTTGCAGTCCAACAAACCAATCTAGGTCTTGTGGGTGAATATTTATTGGTTTTTAATAATAATGCATGTACAGATCGAATTCCAATCAACTGAGTTTGTTGACAATCACAGAGTAAACAAACCAATTGAAAGAATATGTTACAAATTGTAGTATAACGTAAATGGTCAAGGAACGTAGGAAATTTATTGCGAGTTCAGTTTGGGATATTTTTTTTTTTTAGTAATCTCGGGGACTTTATATATGTATAAAGAAGAATTTATTCTCTATATTTGTTTTTCTGAATTCTGACTATATCTTAAAGATAAAAATATAATTAGAGAATGTGTCATTCGAGTTACTCGTACTCTTTTCCTGTTTTCGTATTAAGTAGCTTTTTAAAATTAAAAATAAAATAAGTGTGCGCTATTATAAAGAACTCTAAATTCGCTAAACTAAAGCGGAGAATGGAATTTCGACTGCCGCGTCATAGCACCCCAGTCTTTTTTGCCTCAGGAGGTCACCCTGTTTAAGGGCGATCCACACGATCCCCCGCGTAATCCCCGAACCCCCGATAAGGTCACACTTGACAAACCCAAGCTTTAAGCCTCATTCAGTTGCAAGCGGGAATTGCCTAAGCTTAAGTTGCCTCTTGGAAAACTAGTAGAACTATTGCATTTTCCGCTTGAGCAACTCTTTTCGCCTGAACTTAGTGATACGCCGCAGCCTAAGGCTAAGTACTTAGAATCCGTAGACGGAAGCCTACTGGCCAGGGAGCCAAGCCAAGATCCGAAATGATTTGGCCGAGGTTTGCGCGCGTTGAGGTTATGGTTGAACTGGAGTACCGCAGCGGTTTTGTAAGTTACAGTTAGCCTGCAGCCTAGTCGCATTTAGTCAAGTAGTGCCGCCTTAGTGGTCCAGCTGCTGCTACTCTCTCGCATTTCCACGCCTCTAACCATGTATGCATTCTCTGCCCCATTGTGCGCCATCTCATCAACCGGCAGGAGGAGATGCACGAGCAGATGTCCGGCTACAAGCGGATGCGGCGCGAGCACCAGGCGCACCTGGTCAAGCTGGAGGAGAAGTGCAAGCAGGACATGGAGGCGCACAAGACGGCTCTGGACAAGGAGTACGACACGCTGCTCCACAACTTTACAAGGGACCTCGAGCGGCTTGAGGTGAGTGTGTGTAACGGGATGGGGGATAGGGGATAGTCAGTCCATTAATCAACCCACCACCAAACGTGATTGCAGACCAAGCACCAGCAGGACGTGGAGAGGCGGTCAAAGCAAACGAGCGCCGCCGAGAAGAAACTACACAAAGAGATTACGCTGAAGCAGGAGGGCGACCGCAAGGTGTACGACCTGAACCGCAAGAAGGAGTACAAGGCGAACAAGGAGCGCTGGAAGCGGGAGCTCTCCATGGACGAGTCGACGCCCAAGCGACAGCGCGATCTTACCCTGCAGTCGCAGAAGGACAACCTTAAGCAGCACGAGGCGCAGGAGGAGCAGCGCATGCTGCAGGCCCAGAAGCAGTACATCGAGCTGGAGATGCGCAAGTTCAAGCGCAAGCGCATGATCATGCAGCACGAGCACGAGGACCAGCAGCTCCGCGACGTAAGGGCAAAAGCTCCCAAAAAGGTTCCTACCCCTCCTACTAACTAACATGTCCTTTGTGTTTCGCAGGAGCTCGGCAAGAAGGAGCAGCAGCTGCAGCAGGCGCACGCCATGCTCCTTAAGCACCACGAAAAGACACAGGAGCTGGAGTACCGCCAGCAGAAGAGCGTGCACCAGTTGCGCGAAGAGCAGGTGAGTCTCACGGATCCCACAGATCTTGACACAAGGCCACAGAGTTATCCCCAAATTTGTCACAGATAAACAAGCAACACGACACAGAGTTGCACAATCAAAAAGACTACATGGACCGCATCAAGAAGGAGCTGGTGCGCAAGCATGCGGTCGAGCTGAGGCAACAGCCCAAGAGCTTAAAGGTACGTATTCCGTGGCGAATTGTAATCACACCATATTGTAATTGTAATCACACCCATTCTCGCCCCGCGCAGCAAAAGGAGCTCCAGATCCGCAAGCAGTTCCGGGAAACATGCAAGACGCAGACGAAGCAATACAAACGCTACAAGGCGCAAGTGCTGCAGACGACACCAAAGGAGCAGCAGAAGGAGGTCATCAAGCAGCTGAAGGAGGAGAAGCATCGCAAGCTGACGCTCCTCGGCGAGCAGGTGCGAAGCCGCAGCCTTGTCCTGTGCATTTCAACAATCAATTGATCGATCCAACATATTCCATTGCAGTATGAGCAGAGTATTGCGGACATGTTCCAAAGTCAGAGCTACAAACTAGACGAAAGCCAAGTGATCGAGTGCCAACGTACCCACGAGCAGCTGGAGTACGAGCTGGAGATGCTCACTGCCTACCAGAACAAGAACAAGAAGCAGGCGCAGGAGCAGCGCGATCGCGAGCGTCGGGAGCTCGAGAACCGCGTCAGCGTGCGGCGAGGTCTGCTCGAGAACAAGGTGAGCGTTTCCTGCGAAGTCCGCAAAGTGGCAAGTGGAGCACACAGTCTAACCACCCGGCGAACACCATCTTCTCTCCCACAGATGGACGCCGAGTTGCAGCAGTTCAACCAGGAACGCGCCGAGCGCTTGCGCATGAAACACGAGAAGCATACTAAAGAATTGGAAGCTTTTGATAACGAATCGATTGCCCTAGGTTTCAGGTAATGTAACCTATTTATTATTTATTTATTTAAGATTTAAATCTATAAGCCAACTAATGGGCGAAATTTTTTAGGGGCCGAAAGAGTTGGTGAAGTTTTTCAATTCATTGTTCAACTAATGATAATTTTCACTCTCTACTTGCAGCACTTTATCACTAATTGAGGTATCCCGTGAAGCCTATGCAGATGAGGAGGGAAGTCTGTCTGGTTCAATGATTAGTTTAGCCCATAGCAATAGTTCAACAAGTTTTCCGGCTGGTTCGCTATAGCATAGACAGCAACAAGGCCAGCCACAACAACAACAACAAGTGTTTAGTAATATGGACTACTTCAATTTTAATGGAAATTATAAAGCCAACAGTACGACAGCAACAACTAGAACCCGACAAAAGCAACAGAAACCGCAGCTAAAGCATCAACAATAGCAATGTTTTTGTAGGAACACACATAAACAGCAATCAATTATCGCATAAAGAACATGAAAACCCAAGTATTTTCTAAAAGTTACAACAAGCAAAAGCTGCAATAGTTTTGTATTAAAGGAAATTCGATTGGAGAAGGCAACAAGATACTAACATTTGAAACCATTTAATACAAGATCAATCAAAAACAAAGAAGAAACACACATAAATAAATAATTATATATGTAAGCATAAATGTCATACACAACAATAACACAACAAACAAAACAAAACAAAAGGGAAAGAAACAAACAAACAAACAAAGAACAACATCCAACTTTGAAATGCAAAGTGTTTAAATTTACGTTAAATTCTAATTTGATATTATTACCGCGTAACTGAATCAATCACCATTTTGATTTGTTAACGATTTATACATATTTGTGCTATCGCGCTGCAAAAATGTCACGAAATGGATTAGGTGTGTATTATTTGTTAAAACTCGCGGAAACTAGACCGTTCGGTTTGCCTTCGCATTCGGGTTTGCGAGACTTTTAAATGTTATTTTCAATTGATGGTCGACGGCGGCTGCGATCGCAGATCCAGACACATATCGATTGCCATTTCTGCATGTTGTTAGGTTCAACATTTTCGGTTTACGTTATGTTTTTCACATTTTGACTCGATTCAAATAAAAGTATTTTGTAATGGAAAAATATTAAATTTATTATTTTGTTTGCTGTACAATAAGTTTAATGGCCAAAATTATTATAAATCCAGCAAATATTAAAATGCAAAACGATTCATTTTGTTTACAATTAATTTAGTTTTGTTTGTTATAACAAAAAGGATATAATATATATATATATATAAAACTAAAGTAAGCCTATTTTAGAGTTAATTAATGCAAATTGCAAAATGCTTAGTCAAAACAATAAAAATTGTATAGAAAATTAAAGCATATAAACGTTTAATTATTTAACGATTAAAGATTTATGTTTATGTGGAAATATTATTTTCCTTCAGTCGTATTCGTATGTTGATTGAAATGAACGGAAACACCACACCTACAGACACTTAACATTTATGAAGGAAACCCATATAAGAGTAAAATGCTCGGCAAATGCAAAAATATGTAGCGAATAATATTTTACTAAGCAAAATAGAGTGAAGAAAAACAACAAACCAACCATATATTTCCGTTAGTCATTAATTAAATTAAATTTAATGCAAATTTCTATGATTGCAGTGAAGGGAAAGATACGATTTAAATGGAGGAGTGGAGAGTGGAAATAGATTTCCGGTAATTTGGTTGATATTGCTACAGGGTGGTTCCAATAAAGAAATGCGAAAGCCACGATGATCATTATTACTATTATGGAGGCATATTATTTTGGTATATATCAACATGAACCTACAGAAAACATGATCGAAATGAAGGTAAACACGATAATGAGAGAGATAGAGATAGCTAAAAAGAAGCACGGGGAACACAATATATGTAATATTTTTTATGTTTATAAAATTGTTTTTTTTTTATTATTATAATAATTATTATATGAATATAAATTGTATTTTTGCAATTATGGTAAATGAAGAAGAAAAACGAATAACAATTAAATTGATGCACGTCAATGTCAATAAAATAAAACTTATTTAAAAATAAACTATCTCCTAGTTTGTGTTCTGCCTTAATGGGACATAGACGGAGGTTTTTGGGTACTATTTTCTATATTTTAATACTTCCAATCATAAATAATATCTATGTTGAATTCTAACTTAATGTGCCATATTAGTGTTCTCAAGATTTTGTTTTCTGTTTTTTTTTCATATGGTGATTTGTTTTCTTGTTGGTTAACTTAAGGGTTAAATATTAACCGGAAAAGTGTGCTGTTTTAGTTAGATAGTGAAGTCGTAGCGCCGTGAATGTTCCGGTGGGAACTCTATGATACTGTATTACTAAATATATTTCCGTCCCATTGGTTTTATGTTTTAAAGTTTGTAGCTCCTCTATCCCTAACAGCTTTTGTAGTTACTATTTTCTTCACTGGTTAAAATCTCCCTAAAAAATCGAAAATTCCAATCACGAATAAATCATTCTCAAGTTTATGTTGTAATATTGGACATTTATTTAATAATTTGAATCAATGAGTTACATCGAGTTTAATATCTTTTGACAAAAATATTTTCAGCACTCTCAATCTCCAAGCCAACTTCAAATATAGTCGTCTGCACACTTCTTTCCATTCCATTCCTTCTTGATTTATATTAAAGATGAGAATATTTATTTAAACAATTGTTGTCGACTTTGTTGTTCTGTAAAGGTTTCTTCTGACATTCGAGCAAAGCGAGCGAAAAAGATATATTCAATATAATCAAAAAGAATATACATATATCTTTGTGGCAAAAGCCAAGTACCACAAATATTTTGGATTTTTATAATTTTTTGTCGTCACCTCCTTTACGACTCACATATCTGAGTCTAATTTTAGTTACAATATCATTTGTACAGGTGAGTTAATAAACAAAATCGAAAATAATTCTCAATTCTTGTACAGTCTGCATTAAAATATATCCAATGGCTTTAAATTGAATACATCGAGTAGATATGGAGGCTGCATCAAGCTAGATGTTTGGGAGTCTCGCGGTGTACCGGTTTATATATCGATTATATACTTTGTAACTTTTACAAGTGGATAGAGAATATAATATGTATAACATTGACTAATTACTTTATTATGTAATATTTTTCTTGCACAAACATGAATGAATTTAATTTGGAATTACTTACACTTAAAACTACGATCCTTTCTTGGACAAACTCGAATGAATTTAATTTGGAATCTTTTCACTTAGGACTATAATCGTAAATGTACATATTTGGGTATATATAAATATAAATATATATGTACGATAGAATACAAGAGTAAATGCCGCGATCGAAAAATATATATTTTATGATTTTCAACGTGCCGGCGCATCCTTAGTAACGAAGACATTTACAAACTGGATGCTAATCCGCAGGCCTTATCGCCGCGCTGCGCCGCTTGCCCTTTCTCTTTGGTCTCGGCTTCAGCGGCTCCGACGCGTTTCATCCACGAGCCAGGCCGTGGTCGTTGGACAGGCGATGGGCCTCCAATCGGCTAAGCCGCCGCCCTCACGAGCTCATCAGGCTGTCCAGGAAGGAGTGTTTGTTGACCACTTTTGTGGTGGCAATCAGGAACTCCACGTTGTTGTCCTCCTGGGCGGCAAGGAACCGCAGTGCGGCGACTTCGGCAAAGGTGCACCCGCCCACAAAGCAGACCAGCACCACACGCGGCACATTCAGCAGCGATCCCTCGCTGACCGTACCGACCGTTTGGCGTCCACCGATCCCCACCAGCTGCGCCTGGAAGTCCTCGAACGTCGGACCGGGCAGGTTGTTGATCTGGCTCTTCAGCGACTGCCATCCGAGCGGCTTCAGGGAGTGCTCCACAACTCGAGCGGTCAGTGGGGCATAGAAACTATGCACGTAGCTGATGTCCTTTGGCTCCACCTCGACATTGTCATCCACGGTGAGGTGAAGGGTCTGCAAGAAGAAGTGGTGTTTTATCAGTTGTCCATTTGGCCATCGCCACTCACCTTTCGCAGCACACTGTAAGCCCGCGACTCCGTTTGCAGGTGCAGGAGGCCGGATTTCTCCAGGTTGCTGATGGTGAGGAGCACCTCCAAGCCATAGACGTGGACGAGCTCGCGCTTGTAGTGATTGAGCAACTTCTCCTTGAACCCGGAGGCGGCGTTGCACTGGAGGCAGATTAGCCGCAGGACGCGGGGCAGCTCCACCTTGCTAGCGATCAGGTCCTCAATGTAGGCGCTCGGCTTGTCGATGTCCGCGCATACCATGAACTCCTGCTCGGCGGCCAAGTCGTCAGCGAACCGCACTGCGTTCACCTGCTCGTGCAGCAGGCCCGCAATAGCCGTGTGCTCCGAGGTGGCCTTCTTCTGGGCCATCAGCTGCGGCAGGAGGTTCTCCACGAAGCTCTTGATCTCCTGCACGCTCTTGTCCTGCGAGGTGGCATGCATCTGGACGTGGATTTCGCGGGCCTTCCGCGCGAGCAGCTTTGTGACCTCGTTAAAGTGTTTGTTACGCAGCTCCGCGTACAGTTGCTCCCCGGAGTGCAGAAGGATGGTCTTCTTCTCGGAGTCGCCCAGCAGGGATTGCGATTCCTCGGCTCGCGAGCCACCACCTCCGCCGCCGCCGCCGATGGCTCCGTCGGATGGAAAGTTCTCGGCGGGCAGCGTTAGTTTGTTCTGCCGGATGCCGTAGAACTCATCGATGAGGCCCTCGTATGTCAGTTGCGTGGCCAACGGGCTGAGCAGATCGATGCTCCTGTCCAACAGGATCAACTGATCGACCACGCCCTTATCGCCGTTGTACAGCGTTCGCTCGTCGCGGCCCAGCTGCTTGGCGTGCTCCCACACGCGGTGCGCGAACTCGCCCTTGCCGTAAATCTTGGGGATGCGTCCGTAGAGCCGCTGCAGCTGCACGAGGCCCACAGCCGCCTGGTAGAGCGAACTGGTGTCGCCGTCCACGCTCACGTCGCGAAAGGCGTTGGGCAGCTCCATGGACACCAGGTCGGCGTCCAGCGGCAGATAGTTCCAGGCCAGCTCGGCGATGTGCCCGAAGCTGCCCAGCACGCCGCTGACCTCCAGCTGGCTGATGCACAGGCAAGAGCGTCGCGGGGCGAAGAGGATGTGGTACTGGCGCCCGGCCGCAGCGCGACCACCGGCTTTTACGTGGCCCGCCAGCTGCTCCATCAGCGCCACCCGCGGCCGCACCACGTACACCACATTGGCCACCTCGCGGGGAAGATGGAGCTCCGGCTTGAGGGCCAGCAGCCGGATGCCCCGGTCGGCGAAGAGCTTCGGCCGAGTGACCAAGTCCAGCGGCCCGATCATCGCCTCGTCCAGCACGATCACCTTGGAGCCCTCGATCCGCTCCAGCTGCTGCACCAGCTCGCGGCAGGCGGCCTCCTGCAGCAGCTGCAGGTTGACCCGCTGGCCGTGACCCTTTAGGTGGGGGAACATGCTCCTGGCCTTTCCTTTCTCGACGACGGTGCTGTGCTGGTCAGTGGTCGCTTGGCGGCGCTGTATCCCAGTGTCCAACTTGGTATCCCTCAATTGGCAATGCGTTGGCGGGGCTGCTGCAACGCCCACGGATTTCGGCTGCGGATGATTAGACCCGCGACTATGATTGTGATTGTGGGCACTCAGTAACAGCTGATTTGGGCCTGCGCCATAACATCTGCTATTAACATGGTGTAGAAAAAAGGTGGCAACTCCGAAAGTGAAAGATGCAGTGACTGGGAAATAAACTAAAATTATGTTTTCAAATAAAAAGATTATTAATGCAGTTGTTACAATAATGTTAAATATTAATATTAATATTTTAAAAATAATCATTTTATTTTATCACCATAGAAAACTGTGATTTTTGAATACAACTAAAGCTTATCGAATTTGGGAAAAATACTTAGACTTTCGATATTACCAATGAAAATTCTACGTACGCAACATAAAATACATCTTTTTACTAATATTGTGTGATGTGTGAGTTTTATAACTTTAATTCTAAAATCCAGTGATTTTAGCATCCAACTTGCACTGCAGCTGAACGCGCCCACTTTTACACCGCGAACAGTGTTACCACACCATAAAAAGCTGAATACGAACAGATGCCAATTTGCATCAAGTTGTTGATGCCGCTCCAGTCAGTTTCAGTTTCAGTCTCAGTTCAGTTTTATTTAATTTAGGAGCGACACGGAATGAGCAATTGCGAGTGCAGCGCACAACAGGATCAGACCAAGAAAAGGCAGAAGATAACCGCGACCAGGCAGTTTCAGTTCCAGTTGCAGATGCAGTTGACAACCCTGCCCAAGAACCTCTCCTTTCAAACAACAAAAAGCCACTCAAAATTCGGCTCAATTGGCCGCTGTAAATTACAACTGTAAATAGCGAAGCGGGCTAACTGTAAATCGAAGCACCGCAATGAGTAGAGGCGATCCGGTGCGACAAGTCATCGCCGATTTGATCAGCGAGTCTCAGTGAGTAGATTGAGTGCACAGATGGCCAGTCGCATTCGCAGTCGATCCTAACCGCTCTTCTTTAAGGTCCCCCTTGGATGTGGAAACCATCGTTACCGAGTTTCGGGCCACCACTGCGAAGCGCCTGCCCCTCTGCGAGCTGCTCCGCATGCTAGTGTCCATCAGCGCGCAGCGTCCCAACTTCCGTCAGGTGACGGCCGAGATCCAGGACATCCTCAGCCGAAAGGATCCCATGTACGCACTGCTCGTCTTCGCCGATCGTTACACAGAAGGTGGCCTACCATCGGCCCAATCCCTCGAGACCGAAACCAGAGGCGACACTATGCAGTCAGCCCGCTCGAACCGTCCAGGCAACTCGACGTCGTCGGACAACTACACATCCGCGTCCGCCCTAAGCTCCGCCCGTTCCTCGGCCCCTACATCGGCCCGTTCCTTGGAGCCTTCTTCGGTCCCCACATCGGCCCGTTCTTTGGCGCCTTCTTCAGTCCCCACATCGGCCCGCTCCTTGGAGCCCTCTTCGGTCCCCACATCGGCCCGTTCAGGATACTCGACCTCGTCGATCTCCACCATATTCTCACACACCTCTTCGTCGGACAACTACACATCCACGTCCGCCCAAAGCTCCGCCCGTTCCTCGGCCCCTACATCGGCCCGTCCCCTCGAGCCCTCTTCGGTCCCCTCATCGGCTCGTCCCCTCGAACCATCTTCGGTCCCCACATCGGCCCGTTCCTTGGAGCCCTCATCAGCCCGTTCCTTGGAGCCCTCATCGGCCCGTTCAATCGCACTTAGCTCGGCGTCCTCGAGGATTAGCTTTCCCCAGGCACAGGACTTCCCCACCTCGACGCCGGTGAACAGCAGGAGGAGCGGTGACTTTGAGACCAGCTCCGCCGGCGGAGAAGTCTTTGCCAGACGTCGCGCAAACCTCAAGGAAGAGAGGGAACGTGGAGACCTGAGTGTGGTAAGTGTGGACTGGATTTCACTGGATTGTTGCATTAAATCTCCCAATCCCATTCACCACAGATCAAGAAGCGTGTGTTGAGCGCCGTGTCCAACCAAACGCTGAACAGCTACCGCTCGCTAACCAGCGAGCCACCCAGCTGCAAGTCGAGCAATGGCGCCAGGACGCCGACGGCCTGCATGGTGTCGCCAACCGGCCTGCCCGATGAGTACCGCACACATGGGCTATGGGACTACTACCAGGTGGACGGAAACAAGCTGCTCAAGCCAGAGATCGCAGCCTTGCCGATCCCCAGCCAACAGAGTGTGGTGCTCAGCGAGCTGCTGAACCTTCTGACGGGCGTGCGCGAGAATTTCCTGGTGCCCGCTCAGCCCGATCCGAGCAGCGTGGGCCTGGCCAGGTTCGAGACGAGCTTCATCATACACTCGCAGATCGACCGCTCGCTGGCGGAGCTGCTGCAGGGCATCCTGCCATTGGCCTCCCACTTCATGGGCATTCAGAAGATTGCTACGGCCACCGAAGGACAGGGTCAGGTGATCAACTCACTGAACGCGGCACTGGAGGAGCTCAACCACGATTTCTACGTAAGAGCTATGAGTTAACCCTGCGCATATTAGTGCCTTACTAACTTCTAACTTCTTCTAAATATAGCTATTGATCGCACAAGCCGAACAAGAGCTGCAGCACGATCGGCTGTCATTGCAGAAGCTAACGTATTACCTTCAACCGACGCTCTGGGTGATGGAGGAGATCTGGACGTCGCTGGTGGACATCCAGCTAAATGATCACAGGGATGCCGCTGTGCTGACATACCTGTACGAGCGGATCAAGCGCCTGGAGGGCGACCGGGCTGCCCAGCAGCTGATCATTAACCTGACGCGCAAGGCGGCCGAGCCGTACATGGGAATGCTGAAGTTGTGGATTCAGAAGGGCGTGATTGTGGACCGCAACCGGGAGTTCCTCGTAGAGGACAACGAGGTCATTAATCGCGACGAACTGCCCGAGCACTATTCGGACGACTACTGGGAGAAGCGCTATACTGTTCGGCGTGACCACATTCCGTCGTTTTTGGAAAAGTACTCGGACAAGATTCTGCGCACCGGCAAGTATCTGAACGTGATCCGGCAGTGCGGCAAGCGGGTGATGCCCACACAGGAGATGCGCCTCGAGTTCGACCCGAGCAGCGAGCGGCACGTGTCGGTGATCAACGACGCGTACTACTTTGCCGCACGCATGCTGCTGGACGTGCTGCTGACGGAGAACGACCTGATGGGTCACCTGCAGTCGGTGAAGCGCTACTTGCTGCTCAACCAAGGCGATTTCACCATGCAGTTCATGGACGCCTGCGAGGATGAGCTGTCCAAGAACGTGGACCAAGTGCTGCCCATGACGCTGGAGAACCTACTGGGGCTCACACTGCGCCTTTCCTCGGCCCGGAACGATCCCTATAAGGATGATCTGCACTGCGAGTTGCTGCCCTACGATCTGGTCACGCAAATGTCCAAAATAATGAACCATAAGGAGGAGTACTGGCAGTCGGCACACCGCCTCGACCTCAGCGGCCTCGAGTGCTTTGCTTTCACCTACGATGTCATATGGCCCGTCTCGCTGGTGCTCAACCACATCGCCATCTCCAAGTACCAGATGCTCTTCCGCCAGCTCTTCTACTGCAAGCACGTAGAGCGTCAGCTTTGCAAGTATGCTTCCCCCTTTTTTTTTGCCCTTAAGATCATTCTTTAAGCTCTTCGTTTGCATGCAGGATTTGGAAGGAAAACGCTATTGCCAAAAGGTTCTCGCCACAGGCGGCTGAGCTTTACCGATCGGCGTTCATTCTGCGCCAGCGCATGATGAATGCCATCCAGAATCTGGAGTACTACATGATGATCGAGATCATCGAGCCCAACTGGCACATCTTTATTGAGAAAATGAAGAGTGTGGAGAACGTGGACAATGTGCTGCGCCTGCATCAGGACTTCCTAGACTCGTGCCTTAAGAACTGCATGCTGACCGAGTCGTCGCATCTGAACCGCTCCATTTTCAGACTGTGCAAAATCTGCCTTCAGTTCTGCGACTTTATACAGGTGAGTCCACCAGCGAGGTCATCGTGTGTGGCTAAATTATATTGCTATTACCGGCGAGTGCTTCTCTTGTACAACTTTCTTGTCTTGTTCCTTGCGCTGCTTTCACACTTTCACACTATGTTTCCTGCCTGTCTCCAACTCCATTTAAAACCCAATCATCCACTCCGAAACCCAACTTCTCAGCGCTCGCAGCGTTTCTTCATGGACGCCGAGCTCAAGTCGATGGTTTGTGACATCCACGACAGCGCGGACAGCTCCGAATCCGAACCGGAGAGCTCGCACCGGCCACAGGTATTGTGTGGGCTCGTTAACGGCCTACCTTATTCGTTTCAGTTCCTGCGTTCTGTTGTATTTTCGTTGGCGGCGTCTTCCGCTTTACTTTTCCCAGGGGATCCCAGCTGGATTGCATGTCAGCTTGACCCCAATTCCTAATAGCATTTTTATTTTCATCCCCAAATATGATTTCCTTACCTAAGAATTAAAATTACATAATATTTTTTTTATATTATAAAATTTACCTATAAAGCACTAACAAAATTCTGTTAAAGTTTAACCTACACTGCACTATGTGTAGGTATATAAACATTTATTATTATTTATTTTTATTATTATTAATGCTTCTTGCTTAGTTGCTCGTTTTTAAAAGCCCTTACGGAAACAATTTTACCAAAAACATAAACATATTGGTAGATCGATTTTTTATTATTTACATTTGCTCTCAGTATTTTGTATTTGGGTATCATTATCGCTTTTATCACATAGTCTATACCTATCATCTTTTAGCTTAATCGATAATCGGAAATTGTTACATTTGATTCATATTTTGTGTATTGGTAATTTAACGTCCGCTTCTAGTTATAATTTATGCAATTTATTTAAAATGTGATTTCTGTGTCCTCTGTTAGTTGGAGACCTCGTTGGATCCAGCAGACACGTTTTCGGAGCGTGTTAAGCGCTTCGATCTGGAGTTCACCGGATTGCTTATATCTTTCCTTAAGCAAATCAATAATATGGCCAAGAAGAACACCGCCGATCGCTTCATGAATCTCGTGCACCGCATCAACTTCAATGCATTCTACTCCGATCAAATGGATAAGTTGTGCGTAACAGACGCCATGGGCTAAGCCAACACTTGGAATTGGAATATGGATACGGAAAGCACAAAAGACAAGAACAAAGTATTAGATAAATGAATTTAATAATCACGAACAGCACATTTAATTAGAATGTTTTCCCATCATTCCCGCATGTCTTCTAATTTGCCATCCAACTAAGCACACAATCGTTTTTTGTTTAGTTGTAAAATTCGAATATTTATAAATGAATAAACCTTATGAAATGTAAATGTAATATGTTTATCGCTGCCGTTTGCGTCTACACAATTGCAATCAACGTCACTGGACACGGTTTTCGGGAGCAACGTAAGCCAGCGGCGTCGAATGCTGAATGTGCCGCCGACCAGGATCCATGATCACTTCGTTCTATTCGCTTCACAAACTCGATCGCTCTACTCATTATCGCACTTATTCCGGAACCCCAATCCGCACTGTTATTGAATAAATATGACAGCGCAAGTTGGGTTCCAGTTTAGCTGCAACAACTCCTTCGATGCCACTGCTTCTCCAGGTGTCCCTTGGGTAGTCTGGTTGCTCATTTCGTCTTGTCCCAAATTAAAACGGGGAACTGTTCTGTGCAGATAACAACATTATAAATAATATCAGTTAACTTTCCGGCTGATTTGGGAAATTTAAAATTTTTTCAAATTTGCGATTTTTTTGTAAGGGGTAGGTAGCATCGCAATTTTTTGAGAAAATTTTCAAAAAAATAAAATTTTTATCCTGAAATGCCAAGTTGTAGGAAATTTAACTACAAGTTCGGGAAGGTATGCCGTTCCATATTCGGACAATTAGTTTCATTTTTATAGCAAAAATACGGACTTTTTTATTGGCGGAAATGAAGATTTCAATTTTTGGCCAAAATCTGATATTTCGTAAAATTTGTTTTTGCTCTCATTTTTGCTAAAATGATCCGATATTAAACCGGCGAACTGTTCTGAGCAGGTAACAACCTGATAAATAATATTAGTGCACTGTCCGGCTGATTTGGGAAAATTAAAAAATTTTCAAATTTTCGATTTTTTTTTAAGGGGTAGCATCGTAATTTTTTGAGAAAATTTTCGAAAAAATAAAATTTTTATCCTGAAATGCCAAGTTGTAGGAAATTTAACTACAAGTTCGGGAAGGTATGCCGTTCCATATTCGGACAATTGGTTTCATTTTTATAGCAAAAATACGGAATTTTTTATTGGCGGAAAACAAAGATTTCAATTTTTGGCCAAAATCTGATTTTTCGTAAAATTTGTTTTTGCTATCATTTTTGCTAAAATGATCCGATATTAAAACGGCGAACTGTTCTGGGCAGGTAACAACCTGATAAATAATATTAGTGCACTGTCCGGCTGATTTGGAAAAATTTAAAAATTTCCAAATTTTCGATTTTTTTGTAAGGGGTAGCATCACAATTTTTTGAGAAAATTTTCAAAAAAATAAAATTTTTATCCTGAAATGCCAAGTTGTAGGAAATTTAACTACAAGTTCGGGAAGGTATGCCGTTCCATATTCGGACAATTAGTTCCATTTTTATAGCAAAAATACTGCCTTTTTTATTGGCAGAAAATGAAGATTTCGATTTTTGGCCAAAATCTGATTTTTTGTATAATTTGTTTTTACTCTAATTTTTGCAAAAATGATCCGATATTAAAACGGCGAACTGTTCTGAGCAGATACCAACCTCATAATTAATATTAGTGCACTCTCGGGCTGATTTGGGAAAATTAAAAAATTTTCAAATTTTCGATTTTTTTGTAAGGGGTAGCATCACAATTTTTTGAGAAAATTTTCAAAAAAATAAAATTTTTAACCTGAAATGCCAAGTTGTAGGAAATTTAACTACAAGTTCGGGAAGGTATGCCGTTCCATATTTGGACAATTATTTTCATTTTTTTAGCCAAAATACTGACTTTTTTATTGACAAAAAAAAACGATTTCGATTTTTGGCAAAAATGAATTATTTGATTATTTGTTTTGCTATAACTTTGGCAAAAATGATCCAAAATTAAAACGGCGAAATGTTCTGAGCAGATAACAACATGATATCAGTTAACTTTTCGGCTGATTTGAATACTATAAAGGATTTACTTTTCATTGGGCTCATCGGTCGAAAGCGATATTGCTTTGATCGTAGTTTCTATCGGTTTCTGTGCTCTTGAGTTTCTATACGGCAACTATAATTTTCGTGGACCTCTATAGCTACTCAATGTTTTCTCCGCTTTTGAGCCACAGACTGTGTTTAAAAACACACACTGCATATACGGGCCGATACACACCCACAAAAGCCAATTTCCAGGCATTTTGTATGTTGTGCAAAGTCTGGTGCAAATTCCACATATATATTCTATATACGTATGTATGTACATATGTGATGAAAATATTGGAGTATATAAATATGCAGTCGCCAGTTCACATGGGTATGTTCGTCTGTATGTTTGCCATTAGCCGTCATCAATGTCCAACCGTCATCTCTATAACATCTCCATCTCTATAGCCGTAGCCATAGCCGCCCCCCTGTCCATATAAACCAGCCAAACCAGCCAAACCACCCACCACCTGCCACCCGGAATTCCACCCTCGGCTCCGCAGCCCCACAACTCCACAAGCAATTGGCAATTTAAGCTCGCATGAATTATCGACAATCAATTATGGTTTTTGGCCATGTCGCTCTCCAGGCTCCATCCTCGTTCTCGTCCTCGTCGTCCATCCTCTTCCATGCGAATGGTCTCGGACAGCTGGACAGCTGACAGATGGACAGCTGGAACGCTGGACACCCGGATAGTCGGATGGCCGTATAGTATAGCCAGCCGTATGCGATTGTGCGCGCCTATATATGTTAATTAATCAAAAGCCCATCTATCCATCGATTCGGCATTTACAGACATATGCAAATTAAAAGCGTACAAGCAGCTCATTAATGCTCGCAGAAAAGCAGAAAAGCCAGGCGCCAATAACAAATGCGCTGATAACAACTTCATGCATATAACAACATCAATATCTCGAAAACGGAATAATGAAAAACAACATGTGAATATCGCTTTAAAAGCAGGGATTCCATTTCGATTGCGTTTTTCCATTAATTTCTATTTTCCTGTTTTGCATTCACGGGGAATAAAATATTTGTTTGTCACAAGATCTTCTAAAATCCATTGATATATATCAATATTCATTTAAATGATTCACTCAGTTCGTATTCGAGGCCAAGGCATGGCTTCGACGACGTGAATATCTCACCAGATATCAATTGCAGATGCGATATCCACGTGATCGAGGCCATACCCCGGGGGTTAACTAAGTGGGGTTGGACATGGGATCACCTCACCTTTTGTGGCGTTGGTCAGTGCAGCGCTCCGCCATCAATGAGAACTAATCCAATGATATCGTCTCGCCATTGGAGGTGCCCTCACTAATGTCGGGGCGATGCTTCCCTTTATATTTTCATCTCCAGGATTCTTGCTTCCGATCCTCGAAGTCTCCGGAATCTCTGAGTGCAAACGACCCCCACATCCGTATCGGCACGAGTTCACATACTGGATGTAGGCAGTGTTTAAAATCAGGAATTCAATATCGAACTTAACTTGGTTGTTTTATAAGAAAGGGATCCTAAGTTCCGTAGTAGCAGTTTATGGTAGTTAACTGCAGAAAATTTCTGAGGTTTCGTATTGTATTTAGAATTTATCATACAGTACAAAATCCCGGAAACTTGTTGCGATAATACCAAGGTGTCTTCATGTTGTACTATGAACGTATGTACATATTCGGAAATAATATTTGTTTAGCCAACAATGGGCCGCCGTAATGTGGGCATACAAAAAGTGAGGGATCGGGCGGCAAAGCCGACAGCTCGAATTTATTCAATTAGAAGGCCATACAGCACGACGGATGCTGTTGGGTCGGCACATCGGCCACTTCATCAGCTCCCACATGACACGTGTCATTGGACAATGGGCGGCACTACAAGCGACCCACTTAGAAGGCGACCCGCCCCGCCACGCCCTCACTTCCCAACCCAAAATCCCGCCAGGTAGCACTTAATTAGGCAATACAATGTATATTGTGAACGGGACTGGAAAGCGTCCTGGGTTCACGTCTTCAAAATGTGATGGTCAATAAAGTCAAGTCTAGCCCAGGATTTAAAAAGATGCTTTACTGCCTCATTGGGTTACTCAAAAAGCGTTTAATATTTAAATCACAGGAAGTTGAATATCCCTTGCATATTTCAATACTAATCTTTAAAGTTAAAATGATTTCCTAAAATCGTTTAATATATGTGTAAAAATAGTATCACTTATATCCCACTTAATAATATTATTCCAAAACTCTTTTCTATACATCTTATGGATCTCTAAAGTTTCTGGAAAAAACCAAGGTTTTAACTACACGGATATCTGGAACCAAGACCACTTGGTCCTGACTTTTTTTAAAAAAAGGAACTCGGAAACAAATGAAATGATTGCATTCAATAAGTTTAATAGATTTTGCCACTCAAAGCGTGACCCATATACATATATAGACCGAGAAAATCAGGCAGACACACGGAGTACCGAGCAAATCACAATGAGAATTGGCGAACTTTATTCGCATATTGTGGGTGTGGCATTTTTTTTTTTTTTTTTTGCTTTTGTGGAAGGGGTTGCTGGGAAGCGGGGTGTCATTGTCATTCTGTGCGAAATTAGGAAGCTCCTGGAAAAGAGGAGGTGACAAAATTAGCGAACACAGCCGCACACGTGACACGGTTTTTGACTTCTTTTGACTCCTTGACTGCTCCTGTTGCTGTTGCTTTTGGTGCTGGTGCTGGTGCTGGTGGGTGTTGTTCGTTGTTGTATTGCCAAGTGGAGGCACGTGTCTCACCAAATTGGGTGATGCGATGTCCTGGATGTCCTGGAGGGCCAATAGCCGTGGGCAAGGCCAGCCGGCGATGGCCAGGGGTCGCGGATGTCCGTGCGGATAGGGCTGCAGTTGTGTATGCGGATGCTGTTGCGGATGTGTGTGCGGATGTGAACGTGAACGCCACCCGCATGCAGGCTAACAATAGCATTGCGCTGACGTCAACGCACTCACCCGCACACAGAAACAGAAACAGAAACGGAAACGGTAACAGGAACAGCTCCTTACCTCCTCCACTATTGGTTGCGCCCATCCTGGGGGACCCCTTGCTCTTCCAAGGCCGCCAAACAATGGCTCCTCAACAAGGAACCAGTCGTGAGGTTTGCGTCCTGGGTGCGCTGCGCCTAAATTCCTTCCAGGTGGTAATGATTGACGCAAGACTGTCATAAGACAAGACCAAAAAGCAAATCTTTAAAGTTCATTTCTGTATTATTTTGCCCCTAATTGAGGTTTAAAATCATAGAAACCAATTGATATACAATTTAATCAATATTTTTTAGCTAATGTTTTGGTAATATTTTTTATTTTATAGTAAGGAAAATATAATATATTTATATTCCTGTTACTGCAAAATATTTATTGGACTTAAACTTTTAAAAAGTGTTCAAAGAACGTTTTCTATTGAGTGTTGCATACTTTTAGGCACCTTTTTAGGTGATCTTAATTCGCTCGTGGCTCTTTAGCTTCTCCTTTTCGAGTTCAAGAAGTTTTTCCAAGTGCATAGTATTCAAATAACCCAACCAAACTGACTTAACTCTCCCGTTGCAAGAGTTCCGCTGACTAAATGGGAAAAGGTCATGGCTATAGAGCAGGGGGAGGAATTAACAGGAGAAAGAGGAACACATGTGCAAATTGATTTCGAATTTTTGTGGCATAATTCCACAATTCATTTGATCTTCATTTGGCTGTTATCGCTGTGACTCTTTGTTGTTCCTCTGCTGTTGTTACAATTTCACATTCCCAATTGTTTGCTATCCGACGCTAAAGAGGCACATCCACGTCCCAGGACGAGTCCTTGCCTACTCGAATTACCAGCACATTGACATCGACACATTAGGGCAAGTGCAGTCGGAAAAGCAGGGAGGGATTGGGATTGGGATTGGTAGTGGGTTCTGGGTACTGGTATTGGCGGGTGGAATCGAGTGGAGTGGAGTGGAACAACCACCCCCGGCGAAGCAGTGAAACAAAAAGCCAGGCACTGGAGATTTCAGTCGCTGGCTCTGATTCACGCAGTTGTCCATCAGTCGTCCTGTCCTTCTGTCCTCCTTTTCCTGCATATCCCGCACAATCCCCCTTCGGAGCGGCAAATGTGCGCTTTAGAGCGACACCCCGAGGTGTTGGCTATCGCAGTCACTCGAAAGGACGAAGGAGGACTCCTTCCCAGTGTGTCCATACCATATCTCCATCCCCATCCCCATCTCTCTTCCCTTAGATATACCAATGAGTCGGCGCCTGGCGCGCCAAATCGAGCATATGCGCACTAGGATTAGGCCGACTTGAGTGCCTACTTTTCGGCTAGCACGTCTCCAGTTGCAAATGCGGATTCAATTTACAGATTAGAAAACTGGGTAATATCTTTGGGATATTTACAAAGTTTTTCAAACAAATGTTATGTTGCATACTTTGTAAATACCGCATTTACTTTTACTTTTTAACCGAGTGGGGTGAATGGGGCTATTGATCGAATACCTTTCGATTTTTAAAACAAATGTTTTGTTGCACACTTTGTAAATACCGCATTTACGTTTACTGTTTAACCGAGTGGCATGAGTGGGGCTAATGATTTTGTTTTTTATTACATTTCCGCAATACGAATACATTTCGATTTTGAAAACAAAGGTTTTGTTGCTTACTTTGTTAATACCGCATTTACTTTCCCTTTTTAACCGAGTGGGTGAATGCGGCCAATGATTTTGTTATGTATTACATTTCCGCAATACGAATACCTTTCGAATGGTATATTACTTGATCTGTTTGATCTGCAAGTGTAATCTCCATCTGAATCTCCTTCTCCATCGCCATCGGTGTCTATTGAGGGTCGCCTGTGATGACAAGCGAGTTGGAAAGATGGATGGAAATGTCTCAATTGAAATCGGACGTGTAGTGCACTTGTGCAGGACCACCGTGAGTGCCGCCGCCACCCTTTTGGCAATTCGCCACCCCATCGAGATGGGAATGAGGATGAGGATGCTGATGCTGAGGTTCAACTGCCCGTGCGCTCAGCTTCATTTGAAATTATTTAGGCAATAATTACTATTGTGTCTTATGCTTACATTTTGCGACTGCCAAAGGGGAGTGAAGTGGTTCGGTTTGGGCTCGAATTCGGGTTTGGGTTTGGTTTTGGGTGTGGGCTTGGCTTCCACGCCCATCCCATTGCCGTCGTCACCCTCTTGACTTAATGAGGCCTTTTTGTGCTCTTGATGGATTTTAAATTGTTGTCATCATCGCTATTTGTTTGCTGGTGATGGTGCGTTGGAAAATTGTCCGAGGGGTGAGCGGTCGCTGGGGAGGAGTACGGGCTGGTGGGTTGGGTAAAAGGCAGACCCTGCAGGTCCAGGCTAATCCGGAATCCTGCGTCCTGGTAGTGGGATTGCGGTTGCAGGCCCCGCTAAGTGAGTGCGGATCTCGGGGTCAGGCTTTTGACGCCCAAAGCGCCTTATCCGCATCTTTATCTCTGTCCATTGTTCACCGGTCGAATGGAATTCCGATTGGGATTTTGCTAATCATATCCGAGCATTCAAATTGATCACAAAGTCAAAACACAACAAAAAACAAGTCGATTATGCAGTAAAAAGTATTTAAATAATCTACAAGAACCCTATGAATCCTCTGATGAAAAAAAATTCAATACAAAAACCAACAAATAATTCCTTGTTCTTAGTTTTGAAAAATAGTTAGAAGGGTAATTCAATATGTTAAGGAAATACAACAATTAAAATGTAAAAATGCATCCTAATTTGTAATTATTGTACCATCTGTTTAAAAGAAATAAGTCCATGTCTACCTAAATAAGGAGTTTCGAGGACAATACTAATGTTCCAACGACTCTGTCCTTAAGAGTTTCACTTTAATCAATTTAAGGCAATTAATAATGGAATATTCTGGTCTAAATTTTTAAATTGTGAAGGCCGCTTTGGAGTAAAAAGGCTACTTTAGAACAGATTTTGGAGGGCTGGGGGACTTATCAAGCTTTTTAAAAGCTTTTGTCTCCATTAAAGATTTAGCAACCTGTCGTTTCATTGACTTCACCGCAATGCTGCAAACAACCCGAATCCGGGTGCCATCCCATCCATCCCATCCCATCCCATCCATCTATTCGTCCTTCCTCGACTGCGTTCACGCATGGTCAGTCGAGGGGAGGGAGGGAGATTTGAGGAACAGGACGAAACGGGAACGGGATCATGAGCCGGAAATGCGGAGCGGCCGCATGCTTTCGCCCCTTTACAGTTGCAAATTACATTCAAATTATACGATTTTGATAAGAGGGACATTCAAAAGTTTCCAATTTCAAGTTGTGCCGCTCTTCAAGTGCGCCGTATTGCCCTTCGTCCTGGTCCATCGTCCTTCGTCCTGCGTCAAAAAGTTCTCGCTAAACTTGTCACAAAGTGTGCGTGTACGAGAAGGATGAAAGAGCACAGCAAGATGCGGATCCAGATGCGGATGCGAGTGCGGATGTCGAGGCAAAGGCAAAGGCAGCGGCAAAAAGTTGACATATGTGCGCCCCGAGCACTTTTCCGGAAACAGCAGGGCGACATTTTTTCCATTTCTACCGTCTTCCATCCAGCAACTTCCCCCTCACCCCCAGCCCCTCCTCCTATGTATCTTTTTATTTTTCATTTTTTTTTTTTATTTGCGATGAGTTTTGAGTATATCTTCAGCATCAAGGGACATTCACTTGATTTCAGTCGAGAGTCCATGATAATCATGTTGTTCTTGTAGTTTTTGATGTATCTCATCGCTGCCCTCGAAAATGGTATGACTGAAAAATTTATGTAGCGTCCTGGAGGGGCGGAGCAACCCAACTATATCCTCCAACCCACACACACACACACACACTCTCACACGTACCATCCATCCTTTTTTCCGTGCACATACAGACACAGGAGTCTGTGTGGGCGAGGGTTTTCATATTTCACTAATGTACGAAAATGCAAAGTGAAATTGAATTCCTTAAAATGATGCCAATTAAATCGAAAGATTCAAATCATTTAAATGTTTCATTTGAAAACTTAATTACTGAAGTTGGGCAGCATTGTTATTGTCGTTTTCCGCAACATTTCACGCTGTGTTTAGTGGGCATTCAAAGGATTCTCGAATCTTATATGATCTATGGGCTATTAAAGTGTACAAGATTACTGTTAAAGATTTTTAAAATATAATTTTAGAGTTTAATTTAGCTAGACATGGAATTGTTTAAAATTCCTAACTAATTTTTCCCTTTAGGTAATTATTCCTTAAAATTTTTGTAATTGTTTCAAAACTTCAGGTTATTTGGTTTTTCGGTTTGAACGTATATTTGTATGTTTACTAATCATTAAAAAACAACTAAGCTGGTTAGGACAAATCCACTTAGCTTCCAAAAAAGTTATATTTGACTTTTTAACAAACAAATACTACCTCTTTGCTCGCTTAGAGGAGATGCCCTATTGTGAGTTTAGAGTGTGTTATTATCAATACATTTCACAAGCTGTTATTGTACGCGAACTATTTGTGTCGAGGAGTGAACAGATTTATTTAATTTAATTATCAAAAATCAAAGTTCAGCCACCAAACACGAAAAGTCAACGTTATGTTCCACACTGCTTAGATTTCACACAACTATTGCCATTCTGATGATATCCGTTACTCGCATAGCAAAAAGGGTTATGTAGCATCTTAAGAACTTGTGCACGAAAACATTGAACCCTTTTAGCTTTTCGAATAATAGAAATAGAATTTCTTAATAAATTTTTTTTTTTTTTCATTCGATGTGTTGTGATTTTTTTTTAATTATCATTGATAAACGGATTACCATTACTAATTATACCACAAAAACTGAGGAAAATGATTTTTTTTTTTTTTTTTGTAAAATGTGTATATTTATTCAACATTAATAGGTATACTGCTACCTATGTGGCAGCTTGAGCAGGTTGTAAATTACAGGGGAATAACAAAATGTAGGTATAGATGAGTACAAAAATAAAAAAAAACATATATCACTAGACATCCCTTATAATGGCGCTGAAAAGTATGCTACGAATTTTATGTTCTTCAAATTCCCTGTAGGATGTATCAAAGTAGGCATCTTTCTAAATGTTTTTTCTTGGGACTGGACAGTGCTTTTCGGTTGGTGTAAGCTAAGGTACATTTACAAGATGGTCGTTGCAATTCGTCCAGTGGAAATGGGGAGGAACCCTCTTGAAGGAGCTCGAATTTCATCTTGGCAAGCGTAATTGAACTTCCTCCTCCTGTGTGCATGTGCTTGTGTTTAAAAGCATTCAAGAAACTAATAGGCTAAATTAAGCGCGTTTAAGCGCGACAAGGAATAAAAATGCGTTTTGCAATCAAAGTAAAAACGTCAAAAAAGAAAAAATAAATAAAAAAAAATTAAAAAAAGAGTCGGAAGAGCTTGTAAGAACGGGAAAGAGGGGCTTTCAGAAATGTTTAACGGCGCACGCAGACATCACAAAAGAAATATAAAGGGGCGGATAAAAGGGGGCGGGAGCTAGTGCTCCAAGTAGTGGGCGTGGTGCAGCCGCAAGGAACGAGCAAAAAATGACAGCAGCATCAGCTAAATGAGTTGAAGGACGAAACAGGCGAATGGGGGTGATATCAAAGTCCTGGCAAAATGGCGTCAGCCGGTTGACGGACGGGGGGAAGGGGAGCTGGCGGTTTGCAGGGGGGAGGGTAGAACGAGCACTTTCCAAGCACCCAACCATTTTCATTTTGCTTTCCTTTTCATACCCTTCAAACGTAGGCCAATGGGCATATGTACTTTTGATCGGGCAACTAAAAGTATTTATCTAGAAAATGTTATATAAGATTAAAAATATTTATTTTAAATAAAAACGTATGGAAAAATAATAGTTTGGTTTGAAATAAATAAAAAAAAAATAAGTAAATAAAAAAAAAAAATAAATAAAAAAAAAATAAAAAATAAAAAAAATAAATAAATTTAAACAAAATAAATAAAAAAATAAATAAATAAATAATAAACCAATGTGGTGATTAGAAATCGCACTCTATAACTAATGATAATCCTTGTTTTATATCACAGTAGGGTACCCCGTAGTCGCAACACTCGATTGCATCCTTAATTCCCTCTTTTATTTTCCTTGCTTTTTTTGTCTTTCGCATTTTTTAGCCCTGTTCTGTTCTCTTCTGTTCCTTGAACTTTTCCCTTTTTACCAATGTTCGCCGTTGTTGTTTTTTTTTTTTGTCGGGCGCTTTTTCTGTTGCGGCAGCTATTTGAAAATTTTTAAAAGATGCTTTTAGCGGTAAATAATGAAAAGTTAAAAAGCCACATCAATGAGATACATTTTTCTTACTTTTCTTGCAAAGTGATGGCGAGGTGGTTTTTCTTTATTTTTTTTTTTTTGCCATTCCAAGCCCCATATGGCTGTGTGTGTGTTTGTGTGTGTGTGAAGGAAAAAGAGTCCTGGCGGAGGACTGTCTAAAGCCATCATCAGTGAAAACAACAGCAGCAATTGTTGTTTTTTTTCGGTTTAGTCTGGTTTGGAAGGAGCTCTTTTGCTCGTTTCGCAAAAATTGAAAGATGTCGTCCCAGGCTGGACAACTACAACATCAATAAATAAGGCAAAAAAGCTGTCCACTCGCTTCGCTTTTCCTTTTTGGGGTTTTTCCTTGGCTTTTTGCTGGCTTTGTTGGTTGGAAATGAAATGGAATAGATGGATAGCAGCCTTAATTGATGTTATGATGATCACCATCAACCATCTAGCATCTACCATATACCATATAGCATATACCATCCACAGCCCCGCATCCGCCCCCTTGCCATTTTGCCATTTTGCCATTGCAATCCCAGTGTTCAGTGATATGTTCTTTGTGGCCAACGCTGCGTATGAGTAACATGCGAGCAGAGCAAAGGCAAGCTTGCCTGTGGCCATTGTGGGGGGGTGGGGGGACTGGGAATGGTGGGGGTGGTGGGCTTATGGGGCCTTGTATGGAGGTCTATGGGTGGCAGTGGGTGGTGGCTGGGAGCAGGATGTGCACTGGCTGTGGCCAACAGTTCGCCTGTGTGTGCGTGTGTGTGTGCACAGATACAATTTGTAATGATACACAAATTAGTATCCTAAATGGATGCTTAATAGCCTGCTTCACAGCCTCTTTCCTCCACCCCCCAGGTCTCCTCATCTGTGTGCCTGTCTGTGTGTGTGTGTCTGTTTGACTTTGGGAAAGTACTTGCCCACGTACACTCGCCCACTGAGAACACTTAGTTGTATGTGTGCCGGTTCACGGCGCCCTTTGACCTCACATGCTGCATTCGAATGCAACCTTTAAAGCTGTGTGCTATCCATAGTGCAATTTTATCCAAACTCGGTCCTAACACTTGGGAACCATATATTTACATACGATTTCGGTAAGGTATCCCATTCCATATTCGGAGAAGTATTTTCATTTTTATAGCCAAAATACTGACTTTTTTATTGACAAAAAATAACGGTTTCAATTTTTGGCCAAAATCTAATTTTTCGTAAAATTTTGTTTTGCTCTCATTTTTACAAAAATGACTCAAAATTAAAACGGCGAACTGTTCTGAACAGATAACAACCTGATAATTAATATTAGTACACTTTCCGGCTGATATAGGAAATTTAAAAATTTTTCAAATTTTCGATATTTTTTAAAGAGGTAGCATCACAAATTTTTGAAAAAAAAAATTTTTAAATAATTTTTTTAACCTGAAATGCCACGTTATAGGAAATTTAACTACGAGTTCGGGAAGGTATCCCATTCTATATTCGGAGAAGTATTTTCATTTTTATAGCCAAAATTCTAACTTTTTTATTGACAAAAAAAATGAATTTCAATTTTTGGCAAAAAATTGATTTTTTGTAAAATTTTGTTTTGCTCTCATTTTAGCAAAAATGACTCAAAATTAAAACGGCGAACTGTTCTGAACAGATAACAAGCTGATAATTAATATTAGCACACTTTCCGGCTAATATAGGAAATTTAAATTTTTTTCAAATTTTCGATTTTTTTTTAAGGGGTAGCATTACAAATTTTTGAGAAAAATTTCATAAAAATAAATTTTGTATCCTGAAATGCCAAGTTATAGGGAATTTAACTACGAGTTCGGGAAGGTATCCCATTCCATATTCGGAGAAGTATTTTCATTTTTATAGCCAATATGCTGACCTTTTTATTGACAAAAAATAACGATTACGATTTTAGGCAAACATTTTTCGTAAAATTTTGTTTTGCTCTCATTTTTGCAAAAATTATTTTAGGTTAGGGAAGGGTAGTTTAGGTTCTTAGCTAATTAAACTAGTCCATCTTATAGCTGTACGCCTTGATTTGCGCCAATTACGAATAAAAAGTCATAAAGGAAAGGGTATTTATGTGCATGGTATCTCTTAGTACTTGGTAATTTATTTCCTCTCCAAAAATCAGTAGTTTAGCCAAAATGAAAAATATAATTTCCAGAAAATAGAATTCATATCAATAAAATATTCCCTAAAGATTTAAACAGAAAATGAGTTTCCTTTTGGTAATTCTTCGCAAGGATAAGGTAGAATTGTTACAGTCATTTTGCAGGATTTCCCCAGCTTAGAGGTGTAAACGGTTTATTAATTATTTTATACCCTTTAATAATTATTTATTTAAGATTTTAGCTAATAATACCTTAACCATGACAATTTTTCGGTAATTCCTTTAGATTTTATATTCGTTCAAATGTTCATCTTTCTGCCGCCATTTCTATTATTACCGTTATCCAGTTTCGCTCTTTAAAATACAAATCATTTTGCTGTAGCTACATATGAGTGTCTGTGTGTGTGTATTGTACCCAGTTAAGCACTTTTTTCATTCTTGCCCAAGAAAAAGTTTTAATCATTTCGACCCAGGCCGAAAAAAAAAGTAAGAAAGGGAGAAGAGATGGGAACAGCAGATCCGATGAGTGGCCCATTTGGGCCCCATTTGCGGACCGCCTTAAAGCGGAGTTGAGTTGCTCATCCTTCGGCGGGAAGGAGACGAAGGACTCCCCCGCTGGAAAATGTTCAGCGAGGAGCTGGAACTTGGTGGCACCAAGCGAAAAACGAAACGAAACGAAAGGAGAGGAGAGAAGCAGCAGCAGACAGGCATTTGGGGACTTTCAGCTGAATGTATTGTTTTAAGGATTGCAGGGATACGAAGGACGAACTGGATAGACAGCTGGCTTTGGCCGCTTTCCATGGCTTTTCTCGCTTTTCTCTGGCGCTGCGCAACTGTAGGCGAGCGTGCTGAAAGCGCCGAAAGAAAGTGGCAAGAAAAGCGGCAACAGCGCGTCGCTGCCATCGTCCTGCGTCGTCCTGTGTCATCGACACATTTAACAAGGATTAATTCATTGCGCAGCAGCGCCAAAAATAACAACAAAAAGCGACGGGGCCGGGGGGGGGTTGACTCCATTTTGCTCGCCTCCGATTGGCCAAGGTCCTGTGTACGCATGTTGCCACGCGTTCGAGCGAGACAACCGGTGTCTTGGCCATCGCAGGACATCGCAGCTTCTGCCGGCGTCGTGCCGCCAGATGCTAGTGCCATCTCTTTCGCCGCCGCCAGAGTGCCGTCTCTCTCACTCTGCATTTGCCGGCGCGCTTTAAGCGCTCTGCAGCGCGCAACTCGGCATTCGAGTGGAGTCGCCAGGATTAAGCTGGTCTCCAGGACAACTCGCCGGTCCTGCCGCCAAATCCTCAACTCGATCGGATGCGAATTCGGATTCGGAATCTGACTGGGATTTAGAATAGGATTTCGATTTGGATTTGGATGGTTTTTGGCCAAGTGAGGTTTGTGTTCCGGCGGAAGGAAGGATCGAGCCTTTCCTGCTCCGCATCCTGGCTTCCATGTGGCCCACGGGGCACTAATGCCGACTCCGACTCCGATTCGAGTGCGAATTCGGACTACGTTTCGGACTTTTACAGTTAGACCGGAACAGATACAGATAGAGACACACATACTAAGGCAATGGCAATGGCAATGGCGAACGACTAACTGAATTAACCAAGCAAGTTAAAGCGAGATGGCAAGTGGTGCGCCACAAAGGTGCGAGCGGCAGCACTCCTGTCATCGCTCTCTCTCTCTCTCTCTCTCGCTCTGTCACTCTCCCCCAAGAGCTTCATTATTTTTTGAAAATTATTAGTACGACTAACGATTCGTGGTCTCGGCAGCACACAGACATCGCACCCATACAGCTGCACACGGTGGGAAAACCACCAATCGTTCGCGCGCAGCCCGCAAATGTCCCCGCAGCAGGACACGCATGTGTGTGTGTGTGTGTGTGGAAACCACCACCAGGACGAAACAGGGATAGGAAAATCAAAAGCAGAAGGACGAGCAGCGACGGCGGCGTCTCTGTTGTCGAGCACATGATCCTTAATTTCGTTATAATTTTGTATGTTGCCTGAAATTGTATATCATTTTAAGTTTGATCGGCCGAGAATACGTATCGCCGTATCGCCAGCGTTAGCCATCAAGCAACAACAACAACAACAACAGCAACAACAAGAACAACGAACCATAACAAAGGACCTGTGAGCGGAATAAAAACAAGAAAATAAAACGGGAAAAATACAGGACGAGACGAGACGAAATTCGAAATTTGTGTTATCATCTTGAACTCGCGCACTCACCGAAACCCACACACACACACACACGCACACACACGCACAAAGGACTCTTCCTCTTGCTCCTTCCTGGGGAGCAGGACGAGCTGTCAAAAAACAAACAGCCATAGTTGCTCCAGCGGCTCCTGGCGAAGCGGTACACAAATACGAAGCGGTTACGTTATAATACGATATAATCATACGATATACGATCTAATGGTTCGCGTTACCGGTACGCATCCTTGATCTTCTCAATCCCCCAGCGGTATAATCGGGATATTGGATATTTTGGATATATACCACACAAAACTGTTCTGGGTTCCTTTCTTTTTTTTTTGAATGTGTCGTGACAAAGTGAATCAACATTACCATATCTTTGCCGTCGGTGAAAGCAAGTGAAAGCGCCAAACAACAAAGTGAAACATCGAACAGAAAGTACTATATATATACACCATATTTTAGAGGCCTTTAGCTTTAAAGGCCCGCTAAACCCCACCAAAATTCGATCAATCAAAACGGGAGCGCGTTCGCCGCGAGACAGCTTCCAGTTGGATTACTCAATCGATTTCTTCAAGACGTATATCGATACGCAGCGTTTCTACGCCGGCCACAAGTTGGATTTCAAACATCAGAGTTGTGCCGGCGGCCCTGGTTCCGGTGGAACCTCCTCCGGAGGAGTCGTCGTCGGCGGCACCAGCAACAACAACAACAACACAAGCAGCAACAACAGCAACCACAGTCTAACGGCAGCAACAGCGGCGCAACAGCAGCTGCAACAACAGCAGCAACAGCAACAGCAGCAGCAGCAGCAGCAACAGCAATCGAATAGCAACGGCAGCAACTCGGCGGCCGCCTTGTCCCTCGCCCATCCGCACGCCCACGCCAGCCACGCCCACAGCGGCCACGCCCACGGCAGTCACGCCCACGCCCTAGCGATAGCCCACGGTCATCACGGATTGCTGCCGTCGGTGGTGCCGCAGCAGCAGCAGCAGCAGCAGCAGCAACAACAGCAGCAGCAGCAGCAGGCGCAACAGTTGCCGCCGGGCGTGGGAGTTGCCAGCCCGCTGCAGCAGCAACAGCAACAGCAGCAGCAGCAGCAGCAACAACAGCAGCAGCAGCAGCAGCTGATCAACAACGGAGGAGCAACACCCACACTGCTCATCGGCAACGGACCGAGCTCCGCTAGCGGACCGGGATCAGGATCAGGATCGGTATCGGCCGCCGCAGCAGCGGCACAAGTGGCAGCCGCAGCCGCCGCCGCCGCCTCCTCGTCGTCCGCCGTCTCCGTGTCGTCGCTGCCGCACGTGGCGCCGCACAGCCTGGGCCTCAGTCCGCAGTCGAGCGCCGATTCGCAGCAGTTCAACATCTTCCCGGCGATCTTCAGCCGCCAGCTGAACTTCTCGGCCGGCGGGCAGGCGGGCAAGCTGAGCATGGACGAGCTGCGTCCGAATCTGGTCGGCGGCCTGCTGGGGCTGCAGCAGGGCCTGCTGGAGGATCATGCCAGCAGCATGCAGCACGGCGGCGTGGCGCAGGACACCAAGTTCATGTCGTTCCAGGACCAGCGGCTGATGGGCATCGGCGGATCGCACGAGAACCGGCTGCTCAGCCTGGCCGGCTCGGTGCAGGACACCCGATCGCCGATCACCACGCTGGAGAAGTCGTCGTCCTCGTCGCTGAACCATCAGCGCAAGTGCAGCAGCACGCCCGAGGATTTCAGCGCCCTCTACTCCGGGCTGCCCACGCCGGGCATGGATTCGTCCTCGCACCACCACACGCCGGCCCACACGCCGCCCTCGCGCCTCTCGGATCACACCATCTCGGGTGAGTGTTTCCCCTGATCTGTAATCTGTAGTCTCTAATCTCTAATCTCTGACCACAATGGCCATTAGAAATTATCCTTTGGCACCCTGGCATCCTGGCACCCCTTTTCCTGTCGCCCATTGTCCTTTGTTCTTTGTCAGCCGCCTGTTTGTTGATGCTCCTTTGCAGCTTCCTATTACCGCCACCTTTGTCCCTGGCTTATCCCCTCCCTTCCCCTCCAGACACTTGCGGCCGTTCTGGTGGGGATTACCCAGCGGGGCAGCTGGACAGCTGGACAAGCTCGAGTCCAAGCGATTCTCCATTGAGCACAGCACATTTAAGAGCTAAAGAAAGCGAAAATCTCGGTCTAAACCCTATTATTCGCCTTTTCCACACCACTTGATTGGGCAATAGCGATGGCTTAAGGACTAAACTCAAACGATTAACGATTAAACCAAGCAGGCTCCTTTGTGTCCCTTTTTTAATAGGAAAATAATGTAAAGTTAGCTGAATATCAGATGGAATTATGCAGTTTTAAATTGATTTTACTATTGGAACTTGAATTCGGACTAATATCATAGATAAAAACCCACCGATTTTTAATTAACAATAGATTGGTAACCCATTTCATAAAGGTTACCCAAGTATTTTTAGTACTATTGCCACTTTATTTTATCCTAACTTGATATTGATCATTGCTAAGGTCTCAAAAAGCAGGTTTGGTACCAAAAAAAAACCGATACGATAGAAAAGTTTTACTGGAAAGTTTCTACGAAGGATTACATTTTCTATCAAGTCTTTACTTATAAACCCTAATTGTCGAATAGTGTTTGAATTGGCACAACATTTGAGATTATCGCTGTAGAATAGCATCCTTTAATCCGCGCGAAATAATTTGAAGACAATATTACTTCTGACCTTGACCAAAGCCAGATTGATTGATTAGTTTAAAGGGCAAAAAAAAAGTTCTCATATACAAATGCCCTTATCGGTCTGCAGATTTATCTAACAAGTTCCAAAAATAATTGAAATGGTATATGATATATAATATTTATTATATTCTCAATGCTAAAACTAATTTGCTTTAGAATTTATGCTCAGTGTAACTTACTAACTTACTTTTAAACTCAATTGGAATTGGCATTCATGTACCAACATTTTAATCAGAATTTAACGTGTGAGACTTATCGTTTGTTTACGATTCTGGCCAAATTGTAATATCATAAAAATAATACATTTTTATTTAAAGATTTTGCATTCTGTGCAACACTTTAAAATGTTAATAAAATTTAGTTAAAAGTTTATTTTGTGTGTTGTTTCTAAAATATTATTGGAAACGTAAAACTTAAAGTAGAACCTTTGAAAAGTATTATATCCTCATTTTTCAACAATTGAATGTGGAATTGAATATTGAATTGAATTGAACAACACACATATTTTTTGTTTATGTGTTGGTAAAACAAATTGAAAAGAATTATTAAGTAGAAATCTAGATAGAAATTTCTTCCGATTATTTAGATTTTTTTAGATTTCGGTTAGAAAAGATTTCTGCGACACCCCAAATATACTCACTCGTCAACTCGAAACTTTTCTTTACATTTTCAAATGGTTAAAAATACAGAACCATCGACTATTTACGCTTAAGCCTGATAGTCAATTAAGTCACTTTTAATTCAAGCTTGGATAAGAGGTGTTATCTCTAAGAACTTGTAGCTTTGCATTCGTTATATTAAAGTAAATCTAAATAGTAGGTGGAATGGAATTAAGGGGATAGGGATTTTACGGATTATATTCATAGGGAAAAATGCAGAATATGACCTACTAAGTGCTTCATTATCATCAAAATGAATTAAACAAAATAAAGATAATAAGAACATTCAAGGATATGATAGTGAATTCCAATTTAGTATGCGTTCTTTGCCAAAGATGTTGTTTTGAATCGAACAATCTAAACTTGAATTGGTTTTGGCGAATACTTTGCAATACCTATCATTTAAATAAATCACCGGATAAATATCAGATTACCCACCTAAAATCCATGCATTATTTTTAATCGGAGGAATATCTGCCTTAGGAACAACCAGGGCAGACGATTGTATCATCAAAATATTATTAGTAAATTTAGTTTTAAAATAAAACGTTATATATTGTATTAGTTCTTCTGTCCGTCTAATTTAAATAACTTTTTAATTGCAAAGCTTAGACAAAAAAAATCACAGTTTCATTGGTTAGAAAATATTTTTTCGCAGGTATTCACAAAGATCTAAACAAAATATTGTTGAATCTCTGACGTTCATACATTAATATGAATTAAGTACTGTCTTTAGTTGGAAAATAAATCTGTAAATATTTTGTATTCAATGTGGCATAGGTAAATGATATAACGTACAACTCAGTTTTTTATGGATTCGAGAAAATTTATGTACCATATAAAAAATACTATTGTGAATGAAAAAATATAAACAAAATAGTCGTATTGCCATATTTGAAACTTGATCTGTTGGCATACAAAAATAGATGATTCAGAATGCTGTAGGTGGCTAGAAACAAATGTTTTCAAATATATCCGATTAAATTTAATGAGTTTAGATTTTTCCAAAAAGTCAATAAGAATATCTTATTGATGTAAGGCATTGTTTAACCCCATTTGCTTATGCAACAGGCGCTGGGAAGGAACACTCATCCATCATTCCACTTGTAACACCCGACAACGCCACACCCACGATCACACCAAGGTCAATTGCATTAGACGATGGGCGGTTTCGAAGGTTTCGGCGGGGGACGCGAGTCCTTACTTAACATAAATACCGGTACTCGCTTCAATTTATTTGTGTTTGTGATTCAATTAGGGCGACGGTATCCAAAACATTTTCAACATAGTTTGCATTTTGTTAACGAGCTAAGCGCGTCAATTAAGCGCCAAAAAGCCGAGGCGAAAATTCAAGACCAAAAGCGGGAAATGGGGAAGTGCCAGGGATACCTGAGTGCCCTACTTTGACCTTTGGCCCGTTATTTAGCCACCTTTAGCCGCCTTTTTGGCCGGCACGCGTTCATTTATGGTGTGGCGAGTGGCAAGTGGTAGGACCAGCACAGGACTCTCGTCCTGTGAGCCAGCCAGCCAGGCTGCCTCGATTAATGTGCCAGAAATTTGCATAAATTATCCCATATTGCATATTCATGCGACCGCCATCGTCTGTCCAAGTCGTCGCAACTTTTCACCTTTTCACCTTTTTACGACAATGGCGCAGCGTCTTGTGGCCGCAGTGCGGTGTTGTCCTGCCATGTCCTGGCATGTCCCGGTGTCCCGGTGTCCTGGCAATTATGCACCATTTTGCGGGAACTTGGCCACTCTCTCCGCTTAAACGGACCGCGCATATTAAACAGGCGAATGATTATTATGTGTGTGCGCTTCGTGTTTTCTATTTTTGCGCTCACTGGTGTCTTTGCAGCGGAAGGCGCCTTCAAGAAGCTCAAGCCGGAACCCAACAGCGGGCTGTCGACGGTTTCCGCCGGCATCACCTCGCCCGGAAGTGGATTATCATCGCTCAGCCAGCACGCCGGCCACACCCCAACCACAGCGTCCTGCCCCACGCCCGCCCGCCGGAGACATCGAACCACATTCACACAGGTCAGTTTTGCACGTAAGCGTAGGGATCCTGGGTTCTGGGTTCTGTGTCCTGGGATCCCTATCTGCCTGTCCCTATCTGCCTATCGCCCAAAGGCGAACCCCCCTCCACCCCCTTGGGCGGCATCTTAATTGGATTTCGTGAAGGTTACTCGTAATTAAAAACTTTGATGCCACAAGAGCACCAAGGAGACAACAACAAAGGGGGGCAGCCAAGTACTTTGGAGGGGGAGGAGCGGACGAAGGACGGTGTTTAATCAAGACCAGACGATGGACACTTGGATGCTAAAAATATATCTTGTGCCTGCATAGGTGCACACAAGTGGTTGGGATAGTAAACGATCAAGGAAGTCCATGGAAAATAGATGCATTGTGCTTTAAAATTGAATTTTCTATGTAATATCAAAGAAATCAATCATATAATGCTATCTATTTTATAATATCACTTAAGAGAAAGCTCTATAACATCCCTATTTTCTTTCAAGCCAGATTCTTTATGAATAAATCCAACTAAGATACTTTTATGAAGGGTTGACTTATGTCAAGGAGAGTTTAGAAATTGTTTATTTCACTTTGCTAACGAAATCAGGAGATCTGGTTCTTCAGCAAGATAAATTCACCCAAAAGTGAGGATATGAAAAGGATAACAAAGGGAATACAAGTGGTTAGGACAGTAAACGATCAAGGATACTAGCTCAAAGAAGAAAGAAATCAATCAATTATATATTGCTATTTATTTTATAATATCACTTAATAGAAAGCCGTATATCATCTCAATTTTCTTTTGAGTCAGATTCCTTATGAAGAAATCCAACTATGATACCTTTTATAAAAGGTTCCTTATGTCAAGTACCCTTTAGAAATGGTTTAAAGTAGTTTAGCTTAGTTTGTAAACGAAATCAGGAGATCTGGTTCTTTAGCAAGGGAAATTCACCCAAAAGCTAGGATATAAAGGGGATATCAAAGGGAAGCATTGCAGAGAGATATAAAGCACCACACACCGAATTTGCCTAATTAAAATCCGCTTAATTTCAGGAACAATTAGCGGAACTGGAAGCAGCGTTCGCCAAATCGCATTATCCGGATATTTACTGCCGCGAAGAGCTGGCGCGAACAACAAAGCTGAACGAGGCGCGGATTCAAGTGAGTAATGCCATCAAATTATCAGTTCCCCGAGAGAGCTCCACAATGACCCAGACTCGCAAGCAGGCCAAAATCCCGGCCAAAATCCACTCCCCTTCGCAAGGAGCGTAGCCAATTACTTCGATTTCAATTTCAACAGTTGTTCGTGCTAGAGTCACAATAATCCGAACAGAATCCCGGCTTCTCCATGGCCAATATCCTGCTGATGGACCGCTGATGATGGTTGTGATCTTGGTCACCGATTAGCGGGCGATTATTCCGACTCACTGGCTCGCAGTGGTGTTGCTCTCAAGTCTATCGGCTTTGGAACGGAACCCCGTGAAATCCCTGAAAGCCCCCTGGTCCGTATGACTGCTTCGGTTGCTTCTCCTCTGGTGCGCTTTCAAGTGCGCCGCGGTAATAATTAATTTATAGTTTTATCATGACTGCTAGACAAGTGAGTTTTCGGCGGGTGGTGAGCAGTTGCAGGGGAGTAGGGGGAGTACGAGGACCAAACAGGGAGGGTTGACAGCCCAATCAGCAATGTCACATGTTCGACCCAAAACCAAGAACTCCCGAATCTGCGGTGTCGAATTACAGGGCTTTTTTCAAGGCAAAGTTAGTCACCCTTGATGGAAAAAAAGTAGCTGATAAATTGGAATCACTAAACTTTTATCAGAAAATAATAATAGAATGACTTAAGATCAACATAGAATACATTGAGAATAACATATTAATATTATATTATATCAATTAAACTTTCAAGTAAACATTTATTAGAAAATAATAGAATTACTTAAGATCAACATAGAATACAATGAGAATAACATATTAATATTATATTATATCAATTGTATTATTATATGTTAATTGGATTTAAAATGATTTTACATAAAATTATTGATTATAAACAGATAATAGATACTATCTTATGAAAAACAAAAGAAAAGGATATAATATAATATGTATTTAGTATTCAACTCTTTAAAAGTAGTAGGACATGTGCCATATATTTTGTATGCTGATCGAAATCATTATAGATTATTACAGTTATTACAAGTCTATAAGCAGCACATCCATTAATTTCTTTTTTTTTTTTTTTGAACAACTGTTCTCGGTCAAATTAGACACTGCGAACCAGAGAGCCTTGTCGGCCTATTATCGCCGCATAAACCATATTTTTCAGCAAATGTTCAAATATTTACCATGCAACCCCCTTCCTGCCCCCCTTCCACCCCGTTTTCCCGCTCTATAGGGATATACCCCCTGGTAATCCGACGATTGCTCGCAACTTGACTCTGGCACTCAGCGCCCTGCAACGAAAACATCGTGTTGGTGTTGACAAATTTGTCGTGTATACATTTTACTGAAAACGGGAAAATTGAGATGATGATGATGAGGTGGGCGTGGGGCGCGTGGAAAGGGGGCGTTCCTGGGCACATCTGCTTGGAAAATCCATCAGCCATCAGGAATATGTCTCATGTGCAAATTTTGACTGCATTAGCATTCACTTGTCAAGTGCGAATGACCTATTCAATATCTATACATCTAGTTGTTTAATGAGAGAGAATTTATGCATAGGACATCATTTAAAAGTACAACAAAAGCCCAAAAACAGGAGATCGCTTAAAAAGTATAGTACAATATTAAAACATCCTAAATGCCGCGATCTATACCTTATAATTTCAAAATGAACTTCAAAAAATGTTAGGTGGAAAACCCCTATTAACTAAATGTTTTTACTGCTGTGAATAAGCCATTTAAAACCCCAAAAAGTATGCTTATATATTTTTGTTTTCATAGTCCTTCTATTCTTTATATCGAAAATGGGCAATAATAAAATTGTTTATGTAATTTAAGATTAAAGAAAGGTATTTTATAAGGAAAAGCTGATTTTTTAAGCGCTTTAATTCGAAATGATAATATTAAAGCAACAACCGAATGCCTTAAAACTAATTTGGCAAACAGGCGGATTTGAATTTTTGATGATTAATTGTTTATATACAATATGTATATAGATATCAGGGGATAATCTTCATAAGCAGGAAAGACGAGTAGCCAGTGTGAAGCAGAAATTCTGGACGCGTAAACAAGCAATCGTGAGAAATGAAAGGTCTGGACTGTATTGATTTCATCAGTGTTTATTTGTTTGCAGTAATTAGGCGCCAGTTGGATTGATTTGAAGGGGATTTTTAAAGGGGAAAGCCGCCGCTTGTTATGAAAACTTTGGCGATTCTTGCCGATTTGCAGTAAACACAGGGAGTGGCTATGGTAGATTATATAATCGAGATAACAGACTCTTCAAATGCTGATTTCGGGGGGGGGGATTATGTTACACACTCGTTGGCAATTAGTCACCTTTCGCATTTGTAGGTCACCTGAAATCTGCAACCTGCAACCTGCAACCTCCTCCTGCTGAAAACTTCATCTAACTTATCCCAAAAACGGGAACAAAGGCGCAATGAAGCGGGGAAAATCGAGATAAAAACTCTAAGCGCTGCCAAGTAAAAAATCAAAGAACAAAACAAAAAACTCACAAAAAACAAACGTTGGCAGCGGCTAAATTTGATTAAATGCTGAAAGTAAATTCAATTTGAATACGTTTAATTTTCATATTTCCGCCGTGGCCGAGTGGCTAATGTGTGTGTGTGATGTGTGTGTGGACTTTTGACCATGTGGATATTTGTATTCCATAATTTGAGTTCACTTCGCATAATTAAAGTTTTTGGCTGGACTTTATATAGATAGATACACAGATGCATTCGCAACTTAAAGGCGGATTGAGATTGGGACAACCAAACTCATTGGAGGCTAGCAAAAATGTTGGCTAAAATCGAATTTCCCTTCGATTTTGTTTGTTCTTGTTTGCTTGTTGGCCCCCGTGTATGCGAACCTACATGAGTACGTTTGCGAGTGTGCCATCAAATGTATCCTTAATTGAGTTTCCCCACCCATCTGCCAACTACCCACCCACCAACACACACACATTTAGCTGGCTCTGAAATTGAACGACAGATAGACAGAGCTCCATCGAATCATTCAGACAACGCATTTTCCACCCCCAAAGTGGAGCTATAGTATGGAATACCAAACCATACCATACTATAGCATACACATGGCTGATGGTTAAGAGCATTATTTTGCAGGGCAGCTGCGAGGGCAGCATTTTTATGCTGGCAATGCTAGCAGCCAACCAAACGAAACCGAACGAGCCATAAAGTGGGCGCTGAAAACAACCCCCGAAAGGCAGTACATTTCGTTTAAAGGCCCCAGAACCGAGAACTCAGAACCCCACTATCCCAACACCCACTTTCGAGAACCCAACGGATATGTACGTGTACATAGTCATGGACAAAGATAATAATAATGATAAAATAAATAAGAAAATGAAAGGAGAAAAAATCGAAAGACTCGAAGTCTGAAGTCTGAAGTCTGGGTGCCGCCATTACAGCTCGCCTTTGCCGTTGCCTTTGCCACCCTTCAGGACATCTCTTCACCCCTCCGCCACCGCCCCACTAAGTAACTCAAAGCAAGCTGAGCAGCTTCCAAAATGTCGGAAATTTCTACACACCCTCCCATTCCCATTCCCATTCCCATCCCCATCCCTGCCGTCTTGTTGTCTAGTGCAAGAGCCCTGCTTTCATCTTGGCAATTTCTTTTCGCCATCATGGAAAAAAGGGACGCAGAGCAGGGACGGGAGCGGGGGCATCATCAAGAAGGAGGACCGTCTTTAATAATATCTAAACAGAGCAGCCAACCCACACCCACACCCACACCCATACACCCCCCACTCACTTAGAGACCAGAGAGTCTGAAGACTGAGGGTCCTGAGCTCGCAGCAAACAGCGTCGTCAACTTATTTTCAATTTCAATTTAGTAGATTTTTTCACTCATAAGACGTTGGCATCGTCCTTAGCCAGAGGCAAAGATGGTGTGGGGAGCGGGGGTCCTGGCAACAGGATGGGGGTTTTCCATTTAGCCCTCCGCCTTCGTTTTCCATCATTAAGCGAATGCCTTTCAAAGTGAATCGCCACAGAATGGGGCAAAAACTTTAAGGATCTTTAAGTTTCACTCTGACACATAATAATCCCCAAATCTCGTTTCTTCACAACAGGTCTGGTTTCAGAACCGACGCGCCAAGTACCGCAAGCAGGAGAAGCAGCTGCAAAAGGCGCTGGCACCGTCTGTGATCCCATCCTGCAACGGGATGATGAGGAACATCCAGGGCTACAGCGTCTCGCGGGGCTATCAACCGTATCCGCACCACAACACCATGAACCGCTATCCCCAGGTGAGAGATATTATGTCATATGTGTCTTAGGAGCACTTTCTGAAAGTCTATTTCCTTCTACAGGACCTGTTCCAAATGGGAGCCTCCTCCTATCCGGGCATGACGCAACCGTTCTCCATGGCGCACAGCACGAACATGGGATCCGTTGGAGTGCGTCAGGACTCGATGGGTGAGTAGGGTGGACCAGATCTTGGCACTTACCCATATCTCTGGGTCTCTGGGTCTACAACACTGGCACTTTCACTTGCACTTTCACTGGCACTATAACTCTACTTCTACTGATGACTTGATCATCCGCTCCTGACCAGAGCTCGACTTGGAATGACAGGCTGTGTGGATCTAGAGATCGCCATCGGTTCGGTCTTTCGATCGGACTTTCCCGAGATTACCCGAGATTCTCCGAGATTCCCCGAGAATCTCCGAGCTGCGCCGAGTGGCCGAAACGAGGCCTTCTCGCAAGAGACAGTTCTCCCCACCCATTTCCCCCCACGCGGGGCCCCAAGTTCCAAATCGAATGCCCAGGTCCGTAAGTAAATTTCCGCTGCAGGCGTCGGCTCGACTGCTGAAATCCGATGTTGTTTATCGGTGAAGGCGCCTTCGCAGATTCGGTTACTTAGCTGAAAGCTAAACAAACCCAAGGCTCCCAAGCTCAAGAGTCCCAGAAACAGGGGGTTGGGGAACTTTTTGGAGGTGACCCGCCGGATGCAAAGTGGGTGGAGTCGTCATAAGGAATAGTGAAATGAATTTCCGGCAGAGAAAAGAAAAAGATAACGTTCTTCCAACTCGGTCATGTGTGGGTCCAGGTGGTCATTTCATTGCCATCAAGGTGTATAGCTGGGAATTTCCGCACTGCGGAAATGCGGGGCGTCTTGAAGAAGTCAAGAGTACACAAACTTATATCAATTAATGGACTTTTTTCTCCTTTTTACAGGCATGTCGCCGGAGGACGAGTGGTACAACAAGAGTTTGTCCGCCCTGCGGATGAACTCGTCGCATCATCCCAACCTGTCAGCCCCAATGCTGCAATACCAGACATAATCAAAGACCTTTGACGACTTCTTTTAAAAGATCGCACCTTAATTGGCCTTTGAGGTGCGGTGTTTTAAGGGCGAGTGCGTCAAGCGTAACACATCCTGTAACATCCTGTAGCAACACAAATTTCTCTGTCTATATCCTATGCATATATCGTTGTATATATGTACATAGTATATATACCAGTCATTAGTTTCCAGAACCCCCAGGATGTGCAGATAGATCGTAGCATCGTTTTGAGTTCGGGAGCGAAATCGTTCTTTGTCTGGGCGGGACTTACTCATAAGACTTGTTGATATTATTCTGTTTTTTTTTCCCCAATTTTTTTTTTTTTTTGGACCATCAAGATCCAAATCGAATAAGAGGGGCAAAATATTGGGGTAGAGCCAGAGTCAAAGGTAAACAAATACGAGCGGAAGTGGATATTGTAATAGGCAACTAGTCATAGTATCTAAGCAAATTGTGTATTGAGATTTTATCGTGGCATTATAAAAAGTAAAGTAAAAGCATACATCATGCGTATATATAAATTTAAATAAATATACTAAAATATGTACTAGCGATAGCATAAGTCAGGTTGCTTAGCCCCCAGTCTGATCTGATCGGATCGGATCTACTCCTACGCAACTCTTTGGTTGCTTCTACCGACTTTTCATTGCCTGCTCACTATACATTAAACATAGCTTACTCAAACATACGACGTACATATAGCCCCTCCACCCAATCTACCCCCTCCATCTGACCACTCATAGACCCGAAATGCACAGGAAACCAAGCCAAGCCCAAACGAATAACACTACAAACTTTCTAACTAATTCAAGGTGTGTCGAACTAATTATAAGATGATTTTTTTTAGCTAAGCAATGCATTAACGAGTTATATTTAATAATAATACTAAATGAAACCAAAAAACAAAAACCAAACAAACTGAAACCAATAAAATACATCACCTATATATATTTAAATACGAAAAAACAACAAGCCAAACGAAAACTACAAGACGCATGTTTAACAAATTATGCCAGACACAGCAAGAATGGAAATAATAAAAATATTAAAAACAAAATTCACAAGTACTTCATTTAGACAGGTGAAAAGATCAAGCTCTGGGTTTTTGGGCGTTACAGAATTGTTTAACAAAATCAGTATCATTTTATAGTTTCTAAATTTAGAGAACGAAATTAATCTTAATGAATTAAATGTCCAATATGGAAGGGACATATTTCTAAATATAATATCAGTGGATTAGGGTTACATCCGCTTTCCTTTAAATATCGCTTATTTCAGTTGATTGCTTGAAGGTGCATCCTCCCGGTTATTGATATCTGCAAAGCATAAATGTAAAACCTGAAAGTAAGTGCCATTTATGCAGATTTAACAGATGATAAATTTATACGATTTCGATTTTTGGCAAAAATTTGATTTTTCGTAAAATTTTGTTTTGTTCTCATTTTCGAAAAAATAAAAATTTTATCCTGAAATGCCAAGTTGTAGGAAATTTAACTACAAGTTCGGGAAGGTATGCCGTTCCATATTCGGACAATTAGTTTCATTTTAATAGCAAAAATACTGTCCTTTTTATTGGCGGAAAATAAAGATTTCAATTTTTGGCCAAAATCTGATTTTTCGTAAAATTTGTTTTTGCTCTCATTTTTGCTAAAATGATCCGATATTAAAACGGCGAACTGTTCTGAGCAGGTAACAACCTGATAATTAATATTAGTGCACTGTCCGGCTGATTTGGGAAAATTAAAAAATTTTCAAATTTTCGATTTTTTTGTAAGGGGTAGCATCGCAATTTTTTGAGAAAATTTTCGAAAAAATAAAATTTTTAACCTGAAATGCCAAGTTGTAGGAAATTTAACTACAAGTTCGGGAAGGTATGCCGTTCCATATTCGGACAATTAGTTTCATTTTAATAGCAAAAATACTGTCCTTTTTATTGGCGGAAAATAAAGATTTCAATTTTTGGCCAAAATCTGATTTTTCGTAAAATTTGTTTTTGCTCTCATTTTTGCTAAAATGATCCGATATTAAAACGGCGAACTGTTCTGAGCAGGTAACAACCTGATAATTAATATTAGTGCACTGTCCGGCTGATTTGGGAAAATTAAAAAATTTTCAAATTTTCGATTTTTTTGTAAGGGGTAGCATCGCAATTTTTTGAGAAAATTTTCGAAAAAATAAAAATTTTATCCTGAAATGCCAAGTTGTAGGAAATTTAACTACAAGTTCGGGAAGGTATGCCGTTCCATATTCGGACAATTAGTTTCATTTTTATAGCAAAAATACGGACTATTTTATTGGCGGAAATTGAAGATTTCAATTTTTGGCCAAAATCTGATTTTTCGTAAAATTTGTTTTTGCTCTCATTTTTGCTAAAATGGTCCGATATTAAAACGGCGAACTGTTCTGAGCAGGTAACAACCTGATAATTAATATTAGTGCACTGTCCGGCTGATTTGGGAAAATTAAAAAAATTTTCAAATTTTCGATTTTTTTGTAAGGGGTAGCATCGCAATTTTTTGAGAAAATTTTCGAAAAAATAAAAATTTTATCCTGAAATGCCAAGTTGTATGAAATTTAACTACAAGTTCGGGAAGGTATGCCGTTCCATATTCGGACAATTAGTTTCATTTTTATAGCAAAAATACGGACTATTTTATTGGCGGAAATTGAAGATTTCAATTTTTGGCCAAAATCTGATTTTTCGTAAAATTTGTTTTTGCTCTCATTTTTGATAAAATGATCCGATATTAAAACGGCGAACTGTTCTGAGCAGGTAACAACCTGATAATTAATATTAGTGCACTGTCCGGCTGATTTGGGAAAATTAAAAAATTTTCAAATTTTCGATTTTTTTGTAAGGGGTAGCATCGCAATTTTTTGAGAAAATTTTCGAAAAAATAAAATTTTTAACCTGAAATGCCAAGTTGTAGGAAATTTAACTACAAGTTCGGGAAGGTATGCCGTTCCATATTCGGACAATTAGTTTTATTTTAATAGCAAAAATACTGTCCTTTTTATTGGCGGAAAATAAAGATTTCAATTTTTGGCCAAAATCTGATTTTTCGTAAAATTTGTTTTTGCTCTCATTTTTGCTAAAATGATCCGATATTAAAACGGCGAACTGTTCTGAGCAGGTAACAACCTGATAATTAATATTAGTGCACTGTCCGGCTGATTTGGGAAAATTAAAAAATTTTCAAATTTTCGATTTTTTTGTAAGGGGTAGCATCGCAATTTTTTGAGAAAATTTTCGAAAAAATAAAATTTTTAACCTGAAATGCCAAGTTGTAGGAAATTTAACTACAAGTTCGGGAAGGTATGCCGTTCCATATTCGGACAATTAGTTTCATTTTAATAGCAAAAATACTGTCCTTTTTATTGGCGGAAAATAAAGATTTCAATTTTTGGCCAAAATCTGATTTTTCGTAAAATTTGTTTTTGCTCTCATTTTTGCTAAAATGATCCGATATTAAAACGGCGAACTGTTCTGAGCAGGTAACAACCTGATAATTAATATTAGTGCACTGTCCGGCTGATTTGGAAAAATTAAAAAATTTTCAAATTTTCGATTTTTTTGTAAGGGGTAGCATCGCAATTTTTTGAGAAAATTTTCGAAAAAATAAAATTTTTATCCTGAAATGCCAAGTTGTAGGAAATTTAACTACAAGTTCGGGAAGGTATGCCGTTCCATATTCGGACAATTAGTTTCATTTTTATAGCAAAAATACGGACTATTTTATTGGCGGAAATTGAAGATTTCAATTTTTGGCCGAAATCTGATTTTTCGCAAAATTTGTTTTTGCTCTCATTTTTGCTAAAATGATCCGATATTAAAACGGCGAACTGTTCTGAGCAGGTAACAACCTGATGGTTAATATTAGTGCACTGTCCGGCTGATTTGGAAAAATTAAAAAATTTTCAAATTTTCGATTTTTTTGTAAGGGTAGCATCGCAATTTTTTGAGAAAATTTTCGAAAAAATAAAATTTTTATCCTGAAATGCCAAGTTGTAGGAAATTTAACTACAAGTTCGGGAAGGTATGCCGTTCCATATTCGGACAATTAGTTTCATTTTTATAGCAAAAATACGGACTATTTTATTGGCGGAAATTGAAGATTTCAATTTTTGGCCGAAATCTGATTTTTCGCAAAATTTGTTTTTGCTCTCATTTTTGCTAAAATGATCCGATATTAAAACGGCGAACTGTTCTGAGCAGGTAACAACCTGATGGTTAATATTAGTGCACTGTCCGGCTGATTTGGGAAAATTAAAAAATTTTCAAATGTTCGATTTTTTTGTAAGGGGTAGCATCGCAATTTTTTGAGAAAATTTTCGAAAAAATAAAATTTTTATCCTGAAATGCCAAGTTGTAGGAAATTTAACTACAAGTTCGGGAAGGTATGCCGTTCCATATTCGGACAATTAGTTTCATTTTTATAGCAAAAATACGGACTATTTTATTGGCGGAAATTGAAGATTTCAATTTTTGGCCAAAATCTGATTTTTCGCAAAATTTGTTTTTGCTCTCATTTTTGCTAAAATGATCCGATATTAAAACGGCGAACTGTTCTGAGCAGGTAACAACCTGATAATTAATATTAGTGCACTGTCCGGCTGATTTGGAAAAATTAAAAAATTTTCAAATTTTCGATTTTTTTGTAAGGGGTAGCATCGCAATTTTTTGAGAAAATTTTCGAAAAAATAAAATTTTTATCCTGAAATGCCAAGTTGTAGGAAATTTAACTACAAGTTCGGGAAGGTATGCCGTTCCATATTCGGACAATTAGTTTCATTTTTATAGCAAAAATACGGACTATTTTATTGGCGGAAATTGAAGATTTCAATTTTTGGCCAAAATCTGATTTTTCGTAAAATTTGTTTTTGCTCTCATTTTTGCTAAAATGATCCGATATTAAAACGGCGAACTGTTCTGAGCAGGTAACAACCTGATAATTAATATTAGTGCACTGTCCGGCTGATTTGGAAAAATTAAAAAATTTTCAAATTTTCGATTTTTTTGTAAGGGGTAGCATCGCAATTTTTTGAGAAAATTTTCGAAAAAATAAAATTTTTATCCTGAAATGCCAAGTTGTAGGAAATTTAACTACAAGTTCGGAAAGGTATGCCGTTCCATATTCGGACAATTAGTTTCATTTTTATAGCAAAAATACGGACTATTTTATTGGCGGAAATTGAAGATTTCAATTTTTGGCCAAAATCTGATTTTTCGTAAAATTTGTTTTTGCTCTCATTTTTGCTAAAATGATCCGATATTAAAACGGCGAACTGTTCTGAGCAGGTAACAACCTGATAATTAATATTAGTGCACTGTCCGGCTGATTTGGAAAAATTAAAAAATTTTCAAATTTTCGATTTTTTTGTAAGGGTAGCATCGCAATTTTTTGAGAAAATTTTCGAAAAAATAAAATTTTTATCCTGAAATGCCAAGTTGTAGGAAATTTAACTACAAGTTCGGGAAGGTATGCCGTTCCATATTCGGACAATTAGTTTCATTTTTATAGCAAAAATACGGACTATTAAATAACTATTAAATAACTATTAGTAAAATTTGTTTTTGCTCTCATTTTTGCTAAAATGGTCCGATATTAAAACGGCGAACTGTTCTGAGCAGGTAACAACCTGATAATTAATATTAGTGCACTGTCCGGCTGATTTGGGAAAATTAAAAAATTTTCAAATTTTCGATTTTTTTGTAAGGGGTAGCATCGCAATTTTTTGAGAAAATTTTCGAAAAAATAAAAATTTTATCCTGAAATGCCAAGTTGTAGGAAATTTAACTACAAGTTCGGGAAGGTATGCCGTTCCATATTCGGACAATTAGTTTCATTTTTATAGCAAAAATACGGACTATTTTATTGGCGGAAATTGAAGATTTCAATTTTTGGCCAAAATCTGATTTTTCGTAAAATTTGTTTTTGCTCTCATTTTTGCTAAAATGGTCCGATATTAAAACGGCGAACTGTTCTGAGCAGGTAACAACCTGATAATTAATATTAGTGCACTGTCCGGCTGATTTGGGAAAATTAAAAAATTTTCAAATTTTCGATTTTTTTGTAAGGGGTAGCATCGCAATTTTTTGAGAAAATTTTCGAAAAAATAAAAATTTTATCCTGAAATGCCAAGTTGTAGGAAATTTAACTACAAGTTCGGGAAGGTATGCCGTTCCATATTCGGACAATTAGTTTCATTTTTATAGCAAAAATACGGACTATTTTATTGGCGGAAATTGAAGATTTCAATTTTTGGCCAAAATCTGATTTTTCGTAAAATTTGTTTTTGCTCTCTTTTTTGCTAAAATGATCCGATATTAAAACGGCGAACTGTTCTGAGCAGGTAACAACCTGATAATTAATATTAGTGCACTGTCCGGCTGATTTGGGAAAATTAAAAAATTTTCAAATTTTCGATTTTTTTGTAAGGGGTAGCATCGCAATTTTTTGAGAAAATTTTCGAAAAAATAAAATTTTTAACCTGAAATGCCAAGTTGTAGGAAATTTAACTACAAGTTCGGGAAGGTATGCCGTTCCATATTCGGACAATTAGTTTTATTTTAATAGCAAAAATACTGTCCTTTTTATTGGCGGAAAATAAAGATTTCAATTTTTGGCCAAAATCTGATTTTTCGTAAAATTTGTTTTTGCTCTCATTTTTGCTAAAATGATCCGATATTAAAACGGCGAACTGTTCTGAGCAGGTAACAACCTGATAATTAATATTAGTGCACTGTCCGGCTGATTTGGGAAAATTAAAAAATTTTCAAATTTTCGATTTTTTTGTAAGGGGTAGCATCGCAATTTTTTGAGAAAATTTTCGAAAAAATAAAATTTTTAACCTGAAATGCCAAGTTGTAGGAAATTTAACTACAAGTTCGGGAAGGTATGCCGTTCCATATTCGGACAATTAGTTTCATTTTAATAGCAAAAATACTGTCCTTTTTATTGGCGGAAAATAAAGATTTCAATTTTTGGCCAAAATCTGATTTTTCGTAAAATTTGTTTTTGCTCTCATTTTTGCTAAAATGATCCGATATTAAAACGGCGAACTGTTCTGAGCAGGTAACAACCTGATAATTAATATTAGTGCACTGTCCGGCTGATTTGGAAAAATTAAAAAATTTTCAAATTTTCGATTTTTTTGTAAGGGGTAGCATCGCAATTTTTTGAGAAAATTTTCGAAAAAATAAAATTTTTATCCTGAAATGCCAAGTTGTAGGAAATTTAACTACAAGTTCGGGAAGGTATGCCGTTCCATATTCGGACAATTAGTTTCATTTTTATAGCAAAAATACGGACTATTTTATTGGCGGAAATTGAAGATTTCAATTTTTGGCCGAAATCTGATTTTTCGCAAAATTTGTTTTTGCTCTCATTTTTGCTAAAATGATCCGATATTAAAACGGCGAACTGTTCTGAGCAGGTAACAACCTGATGGTTAATATTAGTGCACTGTCCGGCTGATTTGGAAAAATTAAAAAATTTTCAAATTTTCGATTTTTTTGTAAGGGTAGCATCGCAATTTTTTGAGAAAATTTTCGAAAAAATAAAATTTTTATCCTGAAATGCCAAGTTGTAGGAAATTTAACTACAAGTTCGGGAAGGTATGCCGTTCCATATTCGGACAATTAGTTTCATTTTTATAGCAAAAATACGGACTATTTTATTGGCGGAAATTGAAGATTTCAATTTTTGGCCGAAATCTGATTTTTCGCAAAATTTGTTTTTGCTCTCATTTTTGCTAAAATGATCCGATATTAAAACGGCGAACTGTTCTGAGCAGGTAACAACCTGATGGTTAATATTAGTGCACTGTCCGGCTGATTTGGGAAAATTAAAAAATTTTCAAATGTTCGATTTTTTTGTAAGGGGTAGCATCGCAATTTTTTGAGAAAATTTTCGAAAAAATAAAATTTTTATCCTGAAATGCCAAGTTGTAGGAAATTTAACTACAAGTTCGGGAAGGTATGCCGTTCCATATTCGGACAATTAGTTTCATTTTTATAGCAAAAATACGGACTATTTTATTGGCGGAAATTGAAGATTTCAATTTTTGGCCAAAATCTGATTTTTCGCAAAATTTGTTTTTGCTCTCATTTTTGCTAAAATGATCCGATATTAAAACGGCGAACTGTTCTGAGCAGGTAACAACCTGATAATTAATATTAGTGCACTGTCCGGCTGATTTGGAAAAATTAAAAAATTTTCAAATTTTCGATTTTTTTGTAAGGGGTAGCATCGCAATTTTTTGAGAAAATTTTCGAAAAAATAAAATTTTTATCCTGAAATGCCAAGTTGTAGGAAATTTAACTACAAGTTCGGGAAGGTATGCCGTTCCATATTCGGACAATTAGTTTCATTTTTATAGCAAAAATACGGACTATTTTATTGGCGGAAATTGAAGATTTCAATTTTTGGCCAAAATCTGATTTTTCGTAAAATTTGTTTTTGCTCTCATTTTTGCTAAAATGATCCGATATTAAAACGGCGAACTGTTCTGAGCAGGTAACAACCTGATAATTAATATTAGTGCACTGTCCGGCTGATTTGGAAAAATTAAAAAATTTTCAAATTTTCGATTTTTTTGTAAGGGGTAGCATCGCAATTTTTTGAGAAAATTTTCGAAAAAATAAAATTTTTATCCTGAAATGCCAAGTTGTAGGACATTTAACTACAAGTTCGGAAAGGTATGCCGTTCCATATTCGGACAATTAGTTTCATTTTTATAGCAAAAATACGGACTATTTTATTGGCGGAAATTGAAGATTTCAATTTTTGGCCAAAATCTGATTTTTCGTAAAATTTGTTTTTGCTCTCATTTTTGCTAAAATGATCCGATATTAAAACGGCGAACTGTTCTGAGCAGGTAACAACCTGATAATTAATATTAGTGCACTGTCCGGCTGATTTGGAAAAATTAAAAAATTTTCAAATTTTCGATTTTTTTGTAAGGGTAGCATCGCAATTTTTTGAGAAAATTTTCGAAAAAATAAAATTTTTATCCTGAAATGCCAAGTTGTAGGAAATTTAACTACAAGTTCGGGAAGGTATGCCGTTCCATATTCGGACAATTAGTTTCATTTTTATAGCAAAAATACGGACTATTAAATAACTATTAAATAACTATTAGTAAAATTTGTTTTTGCTCTCATTTTTGCTAAAATGGTCCGATATTAAAACGGCGAACTGTTCTGAGCAGGTAACAACCTGATAATTAATATTAGTGCACTGTCCGGCTGATTTGGGAAAATTAAAAAATTTTCAAATTTTCGATTTTTTTGTAAGGGGTAGCATCGCAATTTTTTGAGAAAATTTTCGAAAAAATAAAAATTTTATCCTGAAATGCCAAGTTGTAGGAAATTTAACTACAAGTTCGGGAAGGTATGCCGTTCCATATTCGGACAATTAGTTTCATTTTTATAGCAAAAATACGGACTATTTTATTGGCGGAAATTGAAGATTTCAATTTTTGGCCAAAATCTGATTTTTCGTAAAATTTGTTTTTGCTCTCATTTTTGCTAAAATGGTCCGATATTAAAACGGCGAACTGTTCTGAGCAGGTAACAACCTGATAATTAATATTAGTGCACTGTCCGGCTGATTTGGGAAAATTAAAAAATTTTCAAATTTTCGATTTTTTTGTAAGGGGTAGCATCGCAATTTTTTGAGAAAATTTTCGAAAAAATAAAAATTTTATCCTGAAATGCCAAGTTGTAGGAAATTTAACTACAAGTTCGGGAAGGTATGCCGTTCCATATTCGGACAATTAGTTTCATTTTTATAGCAAAAATACGGACTATTTTATTGGCGGAAATTGAAGATTTCAATTTTTGGCCGAAATCTGATTTTTCGCAAAATTTGTTTTTGCTCTCATTTTTGCTAAAATGATCCGATATTAAAACGGCGAACTGTTCTGAGCAGGTAACAACCTGATGGTTAATATTAGTGCACTGTCCGGCTGATTTGGGAAAATTAAAAAATGTTCAAATTTTCGATTTTTTTGTAAGGGGTAGCATCGCAATTTTTTGAGAAAATTTTCAAGTTGTAGGAAATTTAACTACAAGTTCGGGAAGGTATGCCGTTCCATATTCGGACAATTAGTTTCATTTTTATAGCAAAAATACGGACTATTTTATTGGCGGAAATTGAAGATTTCAATTTTTGGCCAAAATCTGATTTTTCGTAAAATTTGTTTTTGCTCTCTTTTTTGCTAAAATGATCCGATATTAAAACGGCGAACTGTTCTGAGCAGGTAACAACCTGATAATTAATATTAGTGCACTGTCCGGCTGATTTGGAAAAATTAAAAAATTTTCAAATTTTCGATTTTTTTGTAAGGGGTAGCATCGCAATTTTTTGAGAAAATTTTCGAAAAAATAAAATTTTTATCCTGAAATGCCAAGTTGTAGGAAATTTAACTACAAGTTCGGAAAGGTATGCCGTTCCATATTCGGACAATTAGTTTCATTTTTATAGCAAAAATACGGACTATTTTATTGGCGGAAATTGAAGATTTCAATTTTTGGCCAAAATCTGATTTTTCGTAAAATTTGTTTTTGCTCTCATTTTTGCTAAAATGATCCGATATTAAAACGGCGAACTGTTCTGAGCAGGTAACAACCTGATAATTAATATTAGTGCACTGTCCGGCTGATTTGGAAAAATTAAAAAATTTTCAAATTTTCGATTTTTTTGTAAGGGTAGCATCGCAATTTTTTGAGAAAATTTTCGAAAAAATAAAATTTTTATCCTGAAATGCCAAGTTGTAGGAAATTTAACTACAAGTTCGGGAAGGTATGCCGTTCCATATTCGGACAATTAGTTTCATTTTTATAGCAAAAATACGGACTATTTTATTGGCGGAAATTGAAGATTTCAATTTTTGGCCAAAATCTGATTTTTCGCAAAATTTGTTTTTGCTCTCATTTTTGCTAAAATGATCCGATATTAAAACGGCAAACTGTTCTGAGCAGGTAACAACCTGATAATTAATATTAGTGCACTGTCCGGCTGATTTGGAAAAATTAAAAAATTTTCAAATTTTCGATTTTTTTGTAAGTAGCATCGCAATTTTTTGAGAAAATTTTCGAAAAAATAAAAATTTTATCCTGAAATGCCAAGTTGTAGGAAATTTAACTACAAGTTCGGGAAGGTATGCCGTTCCATATTCGGACAATTAGTTTCATTTTTATAGCAAAAATACGGACTATTTTATTGGCGGAAATTGAAGATTTCAATTTTTGGCCAAAATCTGATTTTTCGCAAAATTTGTTTTTGCTCTCATTTTTGCTAAAATGATCCGATATTAAAACGGCGAACTGTTCTGAGCAGGTAACAACCTGATAATTAATATTAGTGCACTGTCCGGCTGATTTGGGAAAATTAAAAAATTTTCAAATTTTCGATTTTTTTGTAAGGGGTAGCATCGCAATTTTCTAAGAAAATTTTCGAAAAAATAAAAAATAAAAATTAAAAAATTTTCAAATTTTCGATTTTTTTGTAAGGGGTAGCATCGCAATTTGTTGAGAAAATTTTCGAAAAAATAAAAATTTTATCCTGAAATGCCAAGTTGTAGGAAATTTAACTACAAGTTCGGGAAGGTATGCCGTTCCATATTCGGACAATTAGTTTCATTTTTATAGCAAAAATACGGACTATTTTATTGGCGGAAATTGAAGATTTCAATTTTTGGCCAAAATCTGATTTTTCGTAAAATTTGTTTTTGCTCTCATTTTTGCTAAAATGGTCCGATATTAAAACGGCGAACTGTTCTGAGCAGGTAACAACCTGATAATTAATATTAGTGCACTGTCCGGCTGATTTGGGAAAATTAAAAAATTTTCAAATTTTCGATTTTTTTGTAAGGGGTAGCATCGCAATTTTTTAAGAAAATTTTCGAAAAAATAAAAAATAAAAATTAAAAAATTTTCAAATTTTCGATTTTTTTGTAAGGGGTAGCATCGCAATTTGTTGAGAAAATTTTCGAAAAAATAAAAATTTTATCCTGAAATGCCAAGTTGTAGGAAATTTAACTACAAGTTCGGGAAGGTATGCCGTTCCATATTCGGACAATTAGTTTCATTTTTATAGCAAAAATACGGACTATTTTATTGGCGGAAATTGAAGATTTCAATTTTTGGCCAAAATCTGATTTTTCGTAAAATTTGTTTTTGCTCTCATTTTTGCTAAAATGGTCCGATATTAAAACGGCGAACTGTTCTGAGCAGGTAACAACCTGATAATTAATATTAGTGCACTGTCCGGCTGATTTGGGAAAATTAAAAAATTTTCAAATTTTCGATTTTTTTGTAAGGGGTAGCATCGCAATTTTTTGAGAAAATTTTCGAAAAAATAAAAATTTTATCCTGAAATGCCAAGTTGTAGGAAATTTAACTACAAGTTCGGGAAGGTATGCCGTTCCATATTCGGACAATTAGTTTCATTTTTATAGCAAAAATACGGACTATTTTATTGGCGGAAATTGAAGATTTCAATTTTTGGCCAAAATCTGATTTTTCGTAAAATTTGTTTTTGCTCTCATTTTTGCTAAAATGATCCGATATTAAAACGGCGAACTGTTCTGAGCAGGTAACAACCTGATGGTTAATATTAGTGCACTGTCCGGCTGATTTGGGAAAATTAAAAAATTTTCAAATTTTCGATTTTTTGTAAGGGGTAGCATCGCAATTTTTTGAGAAAATTTTCGAAAAAATAAAAATTTTATCCTGAAATGCCAAGTTGTAGGAAATTTAACTACAAGTTCGGGAAGGTATGCCGTTCCATATTCGGACAATTAGTTTCATTTTTATAGCAAAAATACGGACTATTTTATTGGCGGAAATTGAAGATTTCAATTTTTGGCCGAAATCTGATTTTTCGCAAAATTTGTTTTTGCTCTCATTTTTGCTAAAATGATCCGATATTAAAACGGCGAACTGTTCTGAGCAGGTAACAACCTGATGGTTAATATTAGTGCACTATCCGGCTGATTTGGGAAAATTAAAAAATGTTCAAATTTTCGATTTTTTTGTAAGGGGTAGCATCGCAATTTTTTGAGAAAATTTTCGAAAAAATAAAAATTTTATCCTGAAATGCCAAGTTGTAGGAAATTTAACTACAAGTTCGGAAAGGTATGCCGTTCCATATTCGGACAATTAGTTTCATTTTTATAGCAAAAATACGGACTATTTTATTGGCGGAAATTGAAGATTTCAATTTTTGGCCAAAATCTGATTTTTTTGCTCTCATTTTTGCTAAAATGATCCGATATTAAAACGGCAAACTGTTCTGAGCATCGCAATTTTTTGAGAAAATTTTCGAAAAAATAAAAATTTTATCCTGAAATGCCAAGTTGTAGGAAATTTAACTACAAGTTCGGGAAGGTATGCCGTTCCATATTCGGACAATTAGTTTCATTTTTATAGCAAAAATACGGACTATTTTATTGGCGGAAATTGAAGATTTCAATTTTTGGCCAAAATCTGATTTTTCGCAAAATTTGTTTTTGCTCTCATTTTTGCTAAAATGATCCGATATTAAAACGGCGAACTGTTCTGAGCAGGTAACAACCTGATGGTTAATATTAGTGCACTGTCCGGCTGATTTGGGAAAATTAAAAAATTTTCAAATTTTCGATTTTTTTGTAAGGGGTAGCATCGCAATTTTTTGAGAAAATTTTCGAAAAAATAAAAATTTTATCCTGAAATGCCAAGTTGTAGGAAATTTAACTACAAGTTCGGGAAGGTATGCCGTTCCATATTCGGACAATTAGTTTCATTTTTATAGCAAAAATACGGACTATTTTATTGGCGGAAATTGAAGATTTCAATTTTTGGCCAAAATCTGATTTTTCGTAAAATTTTTTTTTTGCTCTCATTTTTGCTAAAATGATCCGATATTAAAACGGCGAACTGTTCTGAGCAGGTAACAACCTGATAATTAATATTTGTGCACTGTCCGGCTGATTTGGGAAAATTAAAAAATTTTCAAATTTTCGATTTTTTTGTAAGGGGTAGCATCGCAATTTTTTGAGAAAATTTTCAAAAAAATACAAATTTTATCCGCAAATGCCAAGTTGTAGGAAATTTAACTACAAGTTCGGAAAGGTATGCCGTTCCATATTCGGACAATTAGTTTCATTTTTATAGCAAAAATACGGACTATTTTATTGGCGGAAATTGAAGATTTCAATTTTTGGCCAAAATCTGATTTTTCGTAAAATTTTTTTTTGCTCTCATTTTTGCTAAAATGATCCGATATTAAAACGGCGAACTGTTCTGAGCAGGTAACAACCTGATAATTAATATTTGTGCACTGTCCGGCTGATTTGGGAAAATTAAAAAATTTTCAAATTTTCGATTTTTTTGTAAGGGGTAGCATCGCAATTTTTTGAGAAAATTTTCGAAAAAATAAAAATTTTATCCTGAAATGCCAAGTTGTAGGAAATTTAACTACAAGTTCGGGAAGGTATGCCGTTCCATATTCGGACAATTAGTTTCATTTTTATAGCAAAAATACGGACTATTTTATTGGCGGAAATTGAAGATTTCAATTTTTAGCCAAAATCTGATTTTTCGCAAAATTTGTTTTTGCTCTCATTTTTGCTAAAATGATCCGATATTAAAACGGCAAACTGTTCTGAGCAGGTAACAACCTGATAATTAATATTAGTGCACTGTCCGGCTGATTTGGAAAAATTAAAAAATTTTCAAATTTTCAATTTTTTTGTAAGCAATTTTGTATCATCGCAATTTTTTGAGAAAATTTTCAATAAAATCAAAATTTTATCCTGAAATGCCAAGTTGTAGGAAATTTAACTACAAGTTCGGGAAGGTATGCCGTTCCATATTCGGACAATTAGTTTCATTTTTATAGCAAAAATACGGACTATTTTATTGGCGGAAATTGAAGATTTCAATTTTTGGCCAAAATCTGAGTTTTCGTAAAATTTGTTTTTGCTCTCATTTTTGCTAAAATGGTCCGATATTAAAACGGCGAACTGTTCTGAGCAGGTAACAACCTGATAATTAATATTAGTGCACTGTCCGGCTGATTTGGGAAAATTAAAAAATTTTCAAATTTTCGATTTATTTGTAAGGGGTAGCATTGCAATTTTTTGAGAAAATTTTCAAAAAAATAAAATTTTTATCCTGAAATGCCAAGTTGTAGGAAATTTAACTACAAGTTCGGGAAGGTATGCCGTTCCATATTCGGACAATTTGTTTCATTTTTATAGCAAAAATACGGACTATTTTATTGGCGGAAATTGAAGATTTCAATTTTCGGCCAAAATCTGATTTTTCGTAAAATTTTTTTTTGCTCTCATTTTTGCTAAAATGATCCGATATTAAAACGGCGAACTGCTCTGAGCAGGTAACAACCTGATAATTAATATTAGTGCACTGTCCGGCTGATTTGGGAAAATTAAAAAATTTTCAAATTTTCGATTTTTTTGTAAGGGGTAGCATCGCAATTTTTTGAGAAAATTTTCGAAAAAATAAAAATTTTATCCTGAAATGCCAAGTTGTAGGAAATTTAACTACAAGTTAGGGAAGGTATGCCGTTCCATATTCGGACAATTAGTTTCATTTTTATAGCAAAAATACGGACTGAAATGCCAAGTTGTAGGAAATTTAACTACAAGTTCGGGAAGGTATGCCGTTCCATATTCGGACAATTAGTTTCATTTTTATAGCAAAAATACGGACTATTTTATTGGCGGAAATTGAAGATTTCAATTTTTGGCCAAAATCTGATTTTTCGCAAAATTTGTTTTTGCTCTCATTTTTGCTAAAATGATCCGATATTAAAACGGCGAACTGTTCTGAGCAGGTAACAACCTGATAATTAATATTAGTGCACTGTCCGGCTGATTTGGGAAAATTAAAAAATGTTCAAATTTTCGATTTTTTTGTAAGGGGTAGCATCGCAATTTTTTGAGAAAATTTTCGAAAAAATAAAAATTTTATCCTGAAATGCCAAGTTGTAGGAAATTTAACTACAAGTTCAGGAAGGTATGCCGTTCCATATTCGGACAATTAGTTTCATTTTTATAGCAAAAATACGGACTATTTTATTGGCGGAAATTGAAGATTTCAATTTTTGGCCAAAATCTGAATTTTCGTAAAATTTGTTTTTGCTCTCATTTTTGCTAATATGATCCGATATTAATACGGCGAACTGTTCTGAGCAGGTAACAACCTGATAATTAATATTAGTGCACTGTCCGGCTGATTTGGAAAAATTAAAAAATTTTCAAATTTTCGATTTTTTTGTAAGGGGTAGCATCGCAATTTTTTGAGAAAATTTTCGAAAAAATAAAAATTTTATCCTGAAATGCCAAGTTGTAGGAAATTTAACTACAAGTTCGGGAAGGTATGCCGTTCCATATTCGGACAATTAGTTTCATTTTTATAGCAAAAATACGGACTATTTTATTGGCGGAAATTGAAGATTTCAATTTTTGGCCAAAATCTGATTTTTCGTAAAATTTGTTTTTGCTCTCATTTTTGCTAAAATGGTCCGATATTAAAACGGCGAACTGTTCTGAGCAGGTAACAACCTGATAATTAATATTAGTGCACTGTCCGGCTGATTTGGGAAAATTTTCAAATTTTCAAATTTTCGATTTTTTTGTAAGGGGTAGCATCGCAATTTTTTGAGAAAATTTTCGAAAAAATAAAAATTTTATCCTGAAATGCCAAGTTGTAGGAAATTTAACTACAAGTTCAGGAAGGTATGCCGTTCCATATTCGGACAATTAGTTTCATTTTTATAGCAAAAATACGGACTATTTTATTGGCGAAAATTGAAGATTTCAATTTTTGGCCAAAATCTGAATTTTCGTAAAATTTGTTTTTGCTCTCATTTTTGCTAATATGATCCGATATTAAAACGGCGAACTGTTCTGAGCAGGTAACAACCTGATAATTAATATTAGTGCACTGTCCGGCTGATTTGGGAAAATTAAAAAATTTTCAAATTTTCGATTTTTTTGTAAGAAAATTTTTTGAGAAAATTTTCGAAAAAATAAAAATTTTATCCTGAAATGCCAAGTTGTAGGAAATTTAACTACAAGTTCGGGAAGGTATGCCGTTCCATATTCGGACAATTAGTTTCATTTTTATAGCAAAAATACGGACTATTTTATTGGCGGAAATTAAAGATTTCAATTTTTGGCCAAAATCTGATTTTTCGTACAATTTTTTTTTGCTCTCATTTTTGCTAAAATGATCCGATATTAAAACGGCGAACTGTTCTGAGCAGGTAACAACCTGATAATTAATATTAGTGCACTGTCCGGCTGATTTGGGAAAATTAAAAAATTTTCAAATTTTCGATTTTTTTGTAAGGGGTAGCATCGCAATTTTTTGAGAAAATTTTCGAAAAAATAAAAATTTTATCCTGAAATGCCAAGTTGTAGGAAATTTAACTACAAGTTCGGGAAGGTATGCCGTTCCATATTCGGACAATTATTTTAATTTGTGTAGCCAAAATACTGCCTTTTTTATTGACAAAAAATAACAATTTCAATTTTTGGCAAAAATTTGATTTAACGTAAAATTTTGTTTTGCTCTCATTTTTGCAAAAATGATCCAAAATTAAAACGGCGAACTGTTCTGAGCAGATAACAACCTGATAATTAATATTAGTACACTTTCCGGCTGATATAAAAAATTTTCAAATTTTCGATTTTTTGTAACCTGAAATGCCAAGTTATAGGAAATTTAACTACGAGTTTGGGAAGGTATGCCGTTCCATATTTGGATTATTATTTTTATTTTTATAGCCAAAATACTGACTTTTTTATTGACGAAAAATAACAATTTCGATTTTTGGCCAAATTTTAATTTTCGTAAAATTTTTTTTTGCTCTAATTTTTGCAAAAATTATCCAAAATTAAAACGGCGAACTGTTCTGAGCAGATAACAAAGACTAAAGGCAATTTGAATTAGTTAGTGATCTAGATCCCGCGTTCGTGTCGATTTGTGGGATAAGGGTAGATTTAACTCAATTTCGTGCCATTGAAAATATGTAGAATAATTTTGGACATTGCTGCTTTTCGAAGATTTTGATATATGATATAAGGGTTCCTAATTTTGCCTTTCCTAGCTAGGTGTAAAATGTCAGCCGCTTGATGTAAATAAATTCAAAGTTTATAAGAATCTGATGCCGATCGTGTTGACAAGCAAGAAGTGTATGATCCCAAGTCCCCTGATACTGAAGCTTCTTAGCTTGTTCCGGGCCGAAGGATGTTTTTGAACCGCCTGAGGAGTATTCCCTTCCTGGGCGGCAGCCGGAGGAGCAGCTGCGACGATATGCTGCCGAAGGAGCCGGTGGTGCTGAACGTCTATGACCTCGCGGACAGCAACGACTACACAATGGCGCTGGGCGTGGGCTTCTTCCACTCGGGAGTCGAGCTTTATGGCCGCGAGTACGCTTTCGGGGGCCACGACTTCCCTGTGACGGGCATCTTTGACATCCAGCCCTGCAATGGCCAGGCCGAGCTGGGCGAGCACTTCCGCTTCCGGGAGAGCATTCTGCTGGGCTACACACACTTCAGCAGCGCGGACGTGGAGCGCATCGTTGAGCAGCTGGGCCTCCAGTTCCCCGGCAACAGCTACCACCTGACCAGCAAGAACTGCAACCACTTCTCCAACAGCCTGGCCCGCATCGTCTGTGGCCGGAAGATCCCCGGCTGGGTGAACCGACTGGCCTACCTGGTCACCTGCGTCCCGTTCCTCGAGCGCTGCATGATCCCGAGTCCGTCGCAGCACGTTCATCACCAGTCATCCCCGCAAAATTAGGTTTGAGTTGGCGCCAAATAAATCATTATATTAGTTCAGCAAAAGAAAAAATGATTGTGAATTATGTTTATGTTTATTATTAACAACTCGCTGGACACCGACTTTCCAAAGCCGTGTATCCGAGATGTGCAAAGTTATTCAGACCACTTTTACTAGTACAGGGAAATCGAGTTTCAGAGGCCGGCAGATGCCCAAGATCCTGACCGAATATTCTTCGCATTATTCGTACATATTTAATTGTCTCACTTAAACGGACAGCGCTGGTTGTATACATTTGTTGCCAACTGTGTGTTTAGTTACATATTATAATTATAATTAGCCTAACAGAAACTCGTTGCTGAAGTGTTGAGGCCGGATGGGTGATTTTCCAGATTGTATAATGGGTAGCTCTGATATCGAAATGACGACGCTTTTTGCTAGTATAAGCCTATCCCAGGGACCTGGCTATATGCTAAATTATTTCACGAAAAAAAAAGTATACGACAGTTAAGTTAATTTAATTTACACGTGTATAACTCATTATCGTAATGTTACATACATAACTCGCCCTCCATCTACTGTTGTGTGCACTACGCTCGTTAGTTTTGTGTGGCCTACGCAGCATGGGGAAGTGTCTTACCCGTTAAACCCTTTAAAAATCATCTCTGACCTATACAACTGTTGTGAGGGACATATATATACACCTATATATCCGTCTGCATCTGGTTTCCCCCTCTTACCAATCTTCAGAGCAAGGACGTACCCAGTTATAATTAAATATAGTTATTTAGTTGTAGATATAAACAATTCTTGATGAGCCAAAAAAAAACTCTCTAATTTTATTTAATAATTGCCACTGCTTAAATTTTGTTTTGTTAGTTAAGAAATTTTCTATTGTTGCACTAGTTCACCGAAATAATAAGTACTGAATTAAGGCGAAATGTTTTTTGTCACCTAATGAAAATCCTGGGTACGCCCTTGCTTCAGAGTCAAAGACTACGCTCCTCGATTTGGTTGCGCGGTACAAGCCAAAATCTTTTCAAAGTTACCCCAAAGTAGAAAGAAACTAATTTCTAAAAGCCTAGTTTAAGCCGTGATGCTTTTTCATAATAAATGCGTCCCAAGATTTATAGAGAAATGAACAAAAAAAAAAAAGGAATCCGGTGGGCAGCCGTCCGGCAGGCTGCCCCACTCTTGGACGTGTGTTCCCAGCCTGTCGCTGCCCACAGGAAGCTATGTTAGTTGTTACCGGTATATATCTATGCGTGTATATATATCGGGAGTGAACGCGTCCCTCACTTCCCCAGGAACTCAACGCCTCCGCCGGTGGCGCCGCTCAGTGCGACTTTCTTGGCCGGTGGCTGCTCGGAATTGGCCTGTGGAGAGAGAGCGATACTATTAGGAGTGGATCCAGTGCAGCAATCCTTCGCACAACCTACCATTACGGAGCTGTCCCGCTTGCCCGAGGGATTGGCGGCCGGGCTGGCACCCGCAACAGGAGTTCCAGAAGCGACGACACCGCTCGCGGAATTGGACTTCAGCGCCGACGGCTCTTCGCTGCTGGCTTGGGCTTTGGATGCGGGCGCAGTACTGGCTGTGGACGAGCCGGTGGCTCCGGCTGGACCAGTGGCCAACACATCGCTGCTCGAGTTCGTGGCTGTGTCGGACTCATCCGTGATGGTGATTGTAGTAGCACTGCTGGACTTGTTGCTGGAGGCGGCAGTGGTGACGGCAGCGGAGGTGCCGCCAGAGGCTAAGCTGGAGCTCCCGGAGCTGGACACCAGCGAGGGCGTGGCATCCGCTGCTTCGCCGGCAGCAGCAGCAGCACCGCCACTCTTGGCCGCTCCCGTCCCCAGCTCCGGCTTCTTGTGGTCCTCCTTCTTGGGCAGCGACTCCTGGCTGGCCTCGACTCCGTTGTTGCTGGCTTCGGTGGACTGCTTCCTGGCTGCCGTCGCACTCGTTCCGGATGCGGAATCAACAGCACTGGCTGCGCTCGCTGATGCAGTCGCTGTGGCTGCGGCTGCTGCGTCGACGGCGTGCTCGTTCTGCTCCTCTGGGCCCGACTCCTCCGACTTGCCAGCCTCGTACTCCTTGATGAGCTGGTCGAGATTGTATCGGCGCCGATTGTTCACGAAGAAGGTGCGCACATGCGTCTCCGTCTTGGTGGTCACCAGCTTGGCAATCATCTGCATGAATCGAGAGGGAATTAGTTGACATTCTGGATAGGATGGATTACAGGGGGCTAAACACTTACAGGATAGTTCTTTCCGTACTCGCGTATCGCCAGCAGAGCCACCTGGATCTCGTCCGGCGACCAGCGGGCGGAGATGCGTGGCTGAGCAGGTTCGGATGCGTTGGCCGCCGCCGGCTTGGAGGTCACATCGTCGACGTTGATGGCCTCGCACTCCTTGTCCAGCTGCTCCATCAGTTGCCTATTCTTCTGTATCTGCAATGGGTCAGGGTGCAGGGGGGCATTCAATTGAGAGTTGTCAGTGGTTGTCCAAGTCGTAATTGTGTGTGTGTGTGCGTTTGATGGGTGGATGTGATGCGGTGCAGTGAATAAGACCTGTGATCTGTTGATACTAAATTCCTAGACTAAATGACATTTCCCTTTACTTTTAGATGCATCTTAAGTGTATATCCAGCATATCAAATTCAAAATTCTCAAGGAATGCATGCAGTTTTGACGATGATGGAGATTAGAGAATGATGTTTATGTGAAATGCTTGCAATGCCAGATGTATTAAATAGGTTGTGGAAGAATTGCTAACCATCCCTACGCCTTCTTTAAGAAATCCCCTCAACATTTTCATTTATAACAATTAAATGGCACCTATTTCTCATTACAAGGTTGTTTTGTCTTTAAGTTAAATTGCTGGTTTTTGGTTACTTTCCTCTAACTAACAAGATCTCTGAAATCAATGAGAAATGGGATCTTGGAAGCACTGGCACCACTAACTACAACTCAAGTACAGACACCCGGGGGTTGCGGCCCCATCACGACTCTTACTTCGGCCATCAGGGCTGTGATCTTGCGATCGCGTTCCGCCAAGTAGACACTGGGATTCTTGCAGCTCGCGAGGGCCGTCAGGTCGTCATGGTTGATGTACATCCCCTTGGGCGGCTTCCGCTTGGACCGATCGGCAGTCGCGGCGCAGTTGTGCGTGGATCTGCGGGGAGTGTTGCTCTCCGGCCCGGAAATGGGTCGCCGGTTGCCCGTGCGCCTGGAATCGTGATGCCCCGGGATTCGAGTGCGTTTTTCATGTGTATATATGCGGATAGTTAGTGAGTATTGGATGGATTGGGGGACGAGGGCGGCACGACAAGGATCGAGTGAATGCAGCGTTTTTCGTTTTTCGTTTTGGGTAGTTGGTTGTCATTGGGTTGGGAAGAGAGATAGAGAGAAAACTTGGCATTAGCTTGATGTCTGCGGGGGATATACATATATATGCATATGTACCTCCAGTGGGTGTGACAACTCTTGCACATGCGCCCCAGCGGGGAATCATGCAACACATGGCACACCACGTTGCAAATCTTGCAAAAACCGCCCACAACCACGCGTCCGGCAGCGATATCGCCGTTGTTGTTGCTGTTGCTCCCATTGGTGGTGACTCCTCCATCGGCGGAGGAGAGTACCTCGTCGCCCTGGGCATTCCCGCCTCCTCCGACCAAGAGGGACAACTGCTCGGGGTCCAAGTCCGTGTGGCTTGTGTTGCTGCTGTTGCTGCCGCCGCCTTGGTTGTTCTCATCCCCGTTGTTGTTGTTGCTGACGTTGGTGTTGCTGCTGTGATTGTTGCTGCTGATGGTGTTGCTGGCAGTGGTGTTTGCGGGGGAGTTTGTGGTGTTGGAATTGTTGCTCGAGTTCGTGGTGGCGTCGGTGACATTGGTGGTGTTGCTATTGTTGCTATGCCCCTTCTGCCGCGCCAGCATTTCATCCGCAAACGGATTCCAAGTGGCAGTTGCAGTTGCAGTTGCAGCCACGATCGTCACGAATTCAAGTCAAGTAGACATTGTTTTTTCGATTCGATTGAGGTTTTTGCATTTGGATTTTTGGTTTTTTGGGTTTCATATCGGTTATCGTTTCATTTCGGACAATTTCAGGTAGGAGTTTTCGTTTTGAACGGTTTTATGGTGTTTCGATTTGATTGTTGGATATTTGAACAGTAAATGCAAAGAGAAGAGAAAAAAACGTATGGGGTTGTTGCTTTAGTTCAGTTGGTAACACACTTAACAAGTACGGGTTTGTATTTGGGTTGTCTGTTTGCTCTGTTGCATTCGTGTCAACTGCACTTGAAGACGATGTTTTTGCCACGCTCTCTCCTCCCAACAACCGAACCCCAGATCCCGATCCTTCCCGAACTTCCCGAATACCAAAAAAAAATAGGAAATCTTCTAGGACTTAAAGATCCGACTGCAGGCTTCCACAAATCCCCCAAACAAGCTCCCTAAAAGGAAATTATTCAGGACTCACGAGTATAGAACTTTCTCTCTCTCTGAAGGGTTTCATTGCTGGGTGAAGGTTAGAATGGAAGGACGAGTGCTAGTTGGTACTTAAACGTATATTCAGATGGATTTAGCTGGACATTTTCGTTATCGATAGTGGAAAGGAGATTAGGGAGATCGAAATTCTGATAGAGGTTACGAAATAAAGGAAAGGATACTTATGCGTGTAAGTTACGATAGATAGATATAGGGAAATATATGGGAAATTGTGTGGGTTTGTGTTGATTTTGGATGGGGGTGTGGATTGTGGATGGCGGATGCGGGGGATCTGTGTGTGTGCGCTGGCTGGTATGGATGATAACGATTTTGGAGAGTGGTCGAACAAAAACTCAGAAGCGAAACGAATACGAATACGAATCTCTATGAATAAGAAACACATGAAAATGGTTGGTTTTTTGGGTTTTTGTTTAATCTTTTCGCAAACAAGATATGCATTTATTAGGATTTAGCATTAGGTATGGTGTGATCCATCATGATTATCGTCTGTGGTTGGCTGAGTTGCCAAGGGAAGGGAGTTCCCCTTCCCCAGCCTCACTCACTGTATACAAGTATGTATAAATTTACAATTTCGGTTTTGTTTTGTTTCGTTTTGTTTACTTTAATATTTAAAATTCTTTAAAATAATCAATCTCTTTATATAAATTACTATTTTACGTATAATAATTTACCATTCTATTTATAATTATTTAAAAAAAATATATTTAGATTGTATATACTATTTATATAGGTGTAAATGTATGAACAAAGAACAAACTGAATCTTTTTTTGTAGCTTTGCCTTAGTCTAGTTTTTCGGTCGACCTGATCTGCGTTGATTCAGGGGAGTTGAGTGTAAAAGAACTCCTCCTTAGGCAAATCAATCAAATCAGGCCAACGTTTGCGGAATACATATTTCTCAAGTGTGTTTGTGTGGCGCATTCTCAGTGTGTTCGAACGAAAATGTATCATTACTCAGTGTTTAAGTCTTATAGATGCTGGTCAATTATTGTTTTTGGTATTCGTTTGTGTGTGTGTGTGTGTGGGTAATGATTTAGAATTTTATGAGATGTATGCAGGCACGGCGATTATCTGAAAAATAACGAACCAGACTTTCAAAACCACGTACATCGCTGGCTGAAAAGCGGAGAGGATCCCTAGGGGGGTACAGTCCAAGCTACAAACCTTTGGCAAGTCGGGGGAAAGGATCTTAGAGTCGGCTATGTAGCGCTACGACCGCTGTAGCTTCCCCCATCGATAATATTGGTTTATAAAGCGGACGGCCAACGATTTAGAACGTTTCAATGGAGCGGAGGTCTTCAAAAATTATCGTGTTCTACTATTCACAGTTGTTTGTCGCTGACAATGTTATAAAGCTAATGTAAGACGATGAAATTATTTGCGGCTCTTCATAGAACATGTTTGAAAATTGATTAACTAAATACAGTTTTTTCCCTATTAAAGTTGATGGCAATCCTAGATTATCCCGAGCAAATAATTGCGATCATCTGACCGCAGTACAATAAAAACGAACTTCTGTTGTCTTGGCTTAGATCTAGATCTACATACGCAAGCCGTATCCTAGCCTGACTCAAGGAACTTGGGCTCTAAACTCTGGGTGACGGATTAAGCGATTTTCTGTATGTGAAAAGCTGCTCTTTTTGGATGTGGTTTGTGTTCTCAAAGTTCGAGGCGATCGTGTGTGGTGGATGAGCAAGGTGTGTGTTTGTATGCGTATGTGTGTGGTGTGTGTGCGGGAGCGGGGAAGGATCTGTTTTGGCTTTTCGCTTAGCTAGTTCTAACTGATAATTACCTTGTCATCGTTATCAGACTCCTCATTGCTGCCCACCTCGCTGCCGTTCTCGGAGCCATCCTTGACCACCGCCTTGATGGTCTTCTCCTGGCGATCCATGGCGCTGCTGCGGTGGCGCGTCTTCTTCCACGAGTAGTAATACTTGACCAAACTGGCAATTGATTTGTCTGGCAGCTGTTTTTAGAGTTAGATGCGAATAGGATTTAATCTCTGTCAGAGGGGAGTGCTCTTCTTCTCGCTGCTGTACTCACCATCTGGCGGATGCGGTGGAAGCTCTTCCCGTGGAACTGGAAGGCCTGCTCGAACAGCACCTTGTCCTCGATGGTCCACTCGTCCGGGAAGGGCGTGAAGTTGGCCAGATCCATGACAGCCCGTTCCAGGTCGTGCTTGTGCCAGAACAGCATGCCCAAGGCCTGTTCGCCGTTGTAGCCGTACTTCTCCTTGGCCACCGAGATGTACTCCTCCACTGCAAGGGGCCACCAGATCACATTAGTATTCTATTCACTGGACTGACAAAGGGATACGTACACTTCAGATCGGGGATCTCCTTAGTGGGCGACCAAACGAGGAGGGCGCGTTCGTTCATCTGTTCGGGGCGTCGCTCCACCTCGGGAACGAGCGGCGGGCACACCGCCTGGTAGTCGCGACCCACGCGGATTTTCTCTGCGCGAAGAGCATGTGATTAGTGATTAGCTATACGATGGAACTGGGCCGGCCAGGGAACACTCACCTTCGTACTCCGACTGCTTGGCCTTGCTCTTGCCGTTGCGCTTGGTGGCTGGAAAGGGGAACACAAGTAAGTGGGCTGACGGGGAATGGTGAAGGTGATCGATCCACTTACAGTTATCGTCGTCCGAGCTCTCCGGCGTCCCTGCGCCCGGCACGGCTGTGGTGGACTTCTCGTTGGCACCCGGATTGCCGGAGTTTCCGCCCCCGCCACCGCCGCCCACGAGGCTGTTGGCGCTGTTGGCCACCCCGCCGCCGCCGCCGCCGGTGGTGTGGGTGTTGGGACTGGGGCCGCGCGACCGACGCCCGTTCCGCACCACGTCCGTGGTGTTGCGCTCCGCCAACACCATCTTGTCCCGGATGAGCTGGGCGCGCTTGTTTTGCTTCTCCAGGGTGCTAGCTGTGGCCAAACACTTGCGGGCGCGAGCACTGTCGAGCTGAAATGACAATGGGCGGTTAGGCAACTGGGATTCGGAGGCGGATGGCAGCCGTACGCTCTGCTCCGGCTGAAAAATCTGAAAATCCAGCCAAATAGAAACTGTTCAGCGCGTTCGGCGAGAGTGTGCGCTGGCCGAGTGTCACTTTGGCCGCGACGAGCGCAGAAGTGCGCTGTCAAACAGATACATCCATAAGTGCGCGCGTGTGTGTGTGTGCGTGCGACGCGTGTGTGTAGGTGTGTAGGTGAGGGCCAAGCCAGCTGAGTTTGGAAACGCTAATGGATGCGAGAAATCGGTTTGCGAGATGCAAATGGCAATCGGGGCCAGGACTCGGAAGGACTGGACGCCTACCTGGTTGTGTGGCGGTGCCCCAGAAGCGCACAACCGAAAACGCTGCCACACGGGTTACGGGACTACGGGACTGCTTTCGCCCGCTTACGTAGTTTGGCCTGCCGAACGCGGAAACGCTACTGGCCACGGGCCACGCTGGGGGCAATCTTGGCCAAAGCTGGAAGCCGCGGACCGCTGCGAAGGGCAGAATGGGGTTGTTGCGCGCAGGTAACTGAAACCCAAACTGAAACGCGAAAAAAAACTCACTCGCGTACCGATTCTCTGGTCGTCCGTGTGCACAGCGCACTTTGTCGGCGACGACCGCAGTTCAGCTTTGTCTGTCGGTTGATCCGATTTTTTGCCCTCGCCTGGCGTCTCCACAGGCGGCCCTCCAGTTATCGCCAGTAGCCCTGCAATTCGAGATCGAAAACGACTCGGCTTGTTGGCCTTTAAGTGTACACTCGCGGAGTTAAACGACAAAGATGCGGCTGAAAATCGAGCGAAATGCTCAAGTTAATTTAAACTGGCTGTAGCAGCCACGGTTGCAATGGATACACTAAAACTATCGATAGTGCCGCTTCGATACATCGATTGGTCACTGGCCAGTGATGGCAACCCGCCGGGGGCTGTACTGCACGCGCTAACGACTATCGATAGCTGTCACGTTTGGCTTAAGGCGAGTTTCACACTTTTCGTTCGCAATTGATGCGGACCAGTGGGTGCAAGTTTTTCAACTATGTGGCAACCCTGCGGTGTTTTTTATCGACCGATAGACCGCAGATTCGCCAGTTTTCCGCAAGGTGGCGACTACGGCGGGCGCAGACTATAAAGACATTTTTTCTATATAATATACGCCAGGAGAACCAGTGCAAAAACCGAGCAACGCAATGGCTGCTAGATTCATACAGAAAATTGTAAGAACCGTGTAGAATTAAGCGCCTTAACACGTCCCCGCGCCGCGACTCCCCTCTCGACCAAACAAAACCAATAATTCCGCAGGACAGCAGTTGATTACGTGCTGGCCAAAAAAACTGCTGGCCAACTACCACTAACATTGCGATTTTGTTTCTCGTTCGAACGGTTCTCGTCCTGATCCCCGCATCCTGGTCCTGGCTCACCCCGGATCTGCCATCTGCTATCTGCTATCTGCTCCATCGATAACCAATCAACCAACCAATCTGCCAATCTACGAAAACCCACCGGACAACAACACATTACGCAAAACACTTGCAGCTTAATCAACTGGGTTTGATTGCTGCGCGTGATGCTCCGGCGGCGACGGCGACGCCAGCGGTGAGCCAGGTTGGTTTTCGGTTCCTCGAGATGCTCGGCAGGATGGCCAACAGGATTTCGGGCTGGAGTCCCCCTCCGCCGCCCCAGGACATCAGCTGTCCGTCCGGCGAAAACGAGAATTCAGAATTCGCATTCCCTTTACATAACACTCTCTCTCTCGCTCCCTCGTTGCGTGGCTGATATCGATAACTGTGTGTGTGTGTGGTGGGGCGGCCCACCCCCCTTCCGGCCGCAAACCCCAACAAAAAAAAAACACAGTTACCGAGATTGGGCCCAGATTTGTGGCCTTATCACAGCCGTGGGAATAATTTATGCACTCTAACCTCAACATGACAAGGTGTTTGGCGCGGGGGGAAGGGCGAATTGCTGCCGCGATTGTTGTTTGGCATGGCAAATTATGTAATCTCTCTAGATGCGCTGTGGGCCCGGGCCCCACCCCCCATATGCTCCGCCCCCGTCCAGAGATGCCATCTGTGTAACCCACTTTCCGTTCACCCTACTTCCAGGTCAACGCGACTCCCGCCGCCAGCCGATCCTACTCATCCGGCACCAAGAAGGTCACCCTGATCCCCGGCGATGGCATCGGACCCGAGATCTCCGCGGCCGTCCAGAAGATCTTCACCGCCGCCAACGTGCCCATCGAGTGGGAGGCCGTGGACGTGACCCCCGTGCGGGTGAGTGTCGTAATCTTTAATCCCGGCAATGGGGAGGATGCCAGTTCAAATTGAATCCCAGCGATTTTAGCGCCCTGGGTTTCAGTGTGAACATCCCACTGCCAAAAGGTGGCAACTACGCTCGTTTTGGCGGTGGATTTGAAATGGGTTCTACTAGCAAACATTTAAATGTAATGCCATTTAATATTTTAAAACATTATGTTCTTTCAATTTTCGAAATCACACTTTTTAAAAATTGATCAGTTTAACTAAATACAAGGGTACCAAAAAAATTCAATTTTTAAAACCCTACAAATATTGTAATAATTTTTTAAAGCTTTGTATTTATGTGTTACATTTAAAGCATTACTCAGCATTTAGAAAAAGAAAAATGTCGCCTCAAGTTTTTAGCCGATTAAGATCAATTTAGGCGCCCTACTAGAATACTCTTAATGTAAATTATTACAAAGAAGTGCTAACTACAATTGTACCTTTCTTTCCCCTTTCTGTGGAACAGGGACCCGACGGAAAGTTCGGCATCCCACAGGCCGCCATTGACTCGGTGAACACGAACAAGATCGGCCTGAAGGGTCCCCTGATGACGCCCGTGGGCAAGGGACATCGCTCGCTGAACTTGGCCCTGCGCAAGGAGTTCAACCTGTACGCCAACGTGCGCCCGTGCCGCAGTCTCGAGGGCTACAAGACGCTGTACGACGATGTCGACGTGGTCACCATCCGCGAGAACACCGAGGGCGAGTACTCCGGCATCGAGCACGAGATTGTCGATGGCGTCGTCCAGAGCATCAAGCTGATCACCGAGGAGGCCTCCAAGCGTGTGGCCGAGTACGCCTTCCAGTACGCCAAGAACAACAACCGCAAGAAGGTCACCGTGGTGCACAAGGCGAACATTATGTAAGTGCAATGCTTCTCCCTGTCTCTCAACTTCCCTTACATACCTTCTTCCTTTTTGCATCCAACAGGCGCATGTCCGATGGTCTCTTCCTGCGCTGCGTCCGCGACATGGCCCAGAAGTATCCAGAGATCCAGTTCGAGGAGAAGTACCTGGACACGGTGTGCCTGAACATGGTGCAGAACCCCGGCAAATATGACGTGCTGGTCATGCCCAATCTGTACGGTGATATTCTGTCTGACATGTGCGCCGGTTTGGTGGGCGGCCTCGGCCTGACGCCCTCCGGCAACATGGGCCTCAACGGCGCCCTCTTCGAGTCCGTGCACGGTACCGCACCCGATATTGCCGGCAAGGACCTGGCCAACCCCACTGCCCTGCTGCTGTCGGCGGTGATGATGCTGCGCCACATGGAGCTCAACACGTACGCCGATAAAATCGAGCGTGCCGCCTTCGAGACCATCAAGGAGGGCAAGTACCTCACCGGCGATCTCGGCGGCCGTGCCAAGTGCTCCGAGTTCACGAACGAGATCTGCGCCAAGCTGTAGACGACGGATCACTCTCGCATTATTAAACTGAAGCCAGTATCGCCAACAACAACAACGGATAGGAACAGAGCCAGAGGGAAGATGATGGATGCAGTATGAACAACAGCAATTAAACACTCGCCCCAAACCAAAAATATATAGCCGAAACAACAGAACCACAGCAGCAACGACAACAGCAAAACACACTCACTAAACTTTGCCGAAAGTTTCTTACGTTTAACCTTTTTACAAATTTTGCCGAAAAAATCCCCTCGCCCCGAAAAGAAGAAAAAATTTCATAAAGATAGCCACACTACCTAAAGTATTTTTACGTTCGAATACCTAGGTATATTATTTAATTTGCTTAGGCCAAACTAGCAAGCGTTAAAATTCGTTAAATTGCCAATTTTACTTGCGGTAGTAAAGTATTTTTGTCGCCATCCAGCCCAAAACCTTGAGTTATTATTGTTTATATAATTCGTATGCGAAAAAGATAAACTTAATTATTTATTGATTATTAATTTTCTAATTTGTTTAGCCTTTTGAGTTAAGTGAGTTCCTTGTGCAGCCCACTTATGGAAAGCAACAATTTTGTCAAATTCGAGGCAAAACGTGTGAAATAGAAGCCAGACTAGTTGAAAGTTGAGTGTAAACGGTTACAATAATTTTATTCTAAACAGAACACAAATTAAACTTATTCAAACCAAGAGAGAAATACACAAATGCTATGAAATTAAGAGCAATTGTTATTAATAATTAAGCGAATTGTAATGCAAAATCATCATGCAATTGTTAAAACTCAATAAAGGAAACCAAACTAAAACGGAATACGCATTTTAATCGGAATTCACTAAAAAGAAACTTTGAAAAATGCCATTTTTTTAATGAACTACCAATCATAGTTTATGTTTCAAGACTTTAACAAGGTTTGGGGGTAATTCTTGTTCACTCGGTATTTATTTGTAATTTAAATGAAACCAAAAGCTTAATTTATAATCTTTAGCTTGACAATAAAAGAAAAATAGTATTTTTCCATACATTTATTTATATATATTTGGTTGTATTTTCAAAAAATAAACTATATATCAGTAGATTCGTTCGTTTAAAATGCATATAATTTTGACACAAAACGTTTTGCTTTTCGGAGCAAAAAAAAAAAAGAGTTAAATACAGAGATATTTAATCACTTGCTAAGTCCTAATCAACCAAAATAAGTCACTGGTGTCAGTTAAAATTAGGCTTTGTCTAGACGCTTACTCGAAGGTGGCTTAAATACGATCCGTTGCAATAAAAAAAATATATCTTTGTTGCACATTTGCCTTTTATTCTTGTGGACTCTTTCTTTACATCATCTGTGTTAGCTTAGGGACTGGCATATATCTTACACACATTGGTATAGTCATTTATAGTTATTAGATATAAATATAAATGTGCCTCCCCTGCACATGCACTGTATGCTGTTTCGCATACCCCATCTATGTATGTATATGCACATATGTCGTAAGTTTTCCTTTGGTGCCGGGTATCGATCACACACACGATACGTATTTCTCCTCTTTTCTGTTTAGCACTTGCACTGAATAACCCCGCTTCTAACCAATATTCATTACATCTGTTACGTGCAAATGGGATTCCTTTGCTATCCTACATTTGCAATGCCAGGGAGTCATTTGAAGTCGAGGAATTTAACTTGGGTGAATTAGGCAACTAAATGTCCGCGATCTCGTGTCAATTTAACTAACGTGGGAGGTGCAGATGCTCCTGCCCCTCCGCTCAACATAAAATGCATTAGCTGCATCTCAACTAATCCTAACAAAATGTTCTTAGTTTTACGAAAAATAAAGCGCGAGTTTATCTGCTCTTGGACTGTGTGCTCCTCCGCCTACTGGAAGGGAGCGAACTGTAGCATGTCGGCGACGGGGGCCGCCATCCGCGATGCAATGGCCGGATTGGTCACGGTGATGGGAAGCTCCAGCGAGGTGGGCACGCCGCTGCCATTGGTCACGCCAATCACGGCCAGGCTGTCCTCCAGATTGCCCTCGACCAGCGGCGAAACGCGGCGCAGCTGCATGCCGCTGGGATTCTCCAGCGTGGACATGATCGGCGTCTGGTCGAGCAGCGCGTTCGTCTCGTTGGTGCGGGCCGTAATCGGAGGCGTCAGGTGGACGTTCTGCGGAGCCATTGGGTGCGAAATGAAGACCACGCTGCCGGGCTCATCGTTGCCCACATGCAGGAGGCCGGCGCCGGTCCGGGTGTCGATGTGGAGCAGGCCAACGCCAGCGTTGGCTGCGTTCACGAAGTCCGAATCGTCCACCACCTGGCTGCCGGCCAGTGCCTGAGAGAGCAGATCCGTGCCGGCGGCCACAGCCATCGCCGACGATGGTCCGTCGGCCTCATCGTCGTCCAGTGTCACCAGCTGAAGGTCGCGCTCTTGCAGGTACACCTCCGCCGCCTGCAGGATGTCGCGCGCCTGGAGCACGGCCCTCATTCCACCTCCCACGCTGGAGCCACTCGAGCCCGTCTCGGTGACGCTGACCTCGATGCACGAGTCCGGCTGCTCGGCAATGCTGAACAGCATCGAGGGATCCAGATCCAGGCGGTGTCCGTTCACATTCAGCTGCAGTACATTCGGCTGCAGCTGCTCCTCGTGCAGCGACAACTCCTCCTCCTCGTTGACATAGCTGCCGGCAGCCAGGGCGCCTCCCTCGGCGCCTCCCACCTGGCTGAGTGGCGTCATAATGCCCATCGTGTCCACCGGCTCAACGTCATTGTTCTCGGCCTCGCTCAGCAGCATTTGCGGCGAAAGTTGCCGCGGCGACAGCTGATCCTGGCCGAGGTCCGCCGACTCCGTTTCCCCTCCCTCCGAGGGCTCGACCACCTGAGGCACCGCTTCGCCGCCCAGGAAGTCAATGTCCGCGAAGACGGCGGACAGCGGATGGCCGTCGGCCAGGCGTGGTGGCTCCAGCAGTGCCTCCCGCGGCACCGGCACCAGGTGGTTCTTCTCGTTGTCCAGGTACAGGGCCACGTTGTTCAGCGGGGTGAAGTTGTTGTTGTTCAGCGAGCAGAGCATGAACGTGTGGCTGTAGCCCGGGATCGGTCGAGTCATCACCGCGCAGATGCGTCCAGCGCACAGCTGAGGCGGCTGAAAGAGAAATGATTCAATTAGTATATTGCATATATTATAAAGTTAGCATAACTTTCAATGATCAACTTACGTTCTCGGGACTCTCCTGACCATCCTTGGCCTCGCACGACGACTCCTCGGCCACGTCGCTGCGCGTTCCGCTCTCCACATGCTCACCACCGCTGGCCGCATTTCTCGAGCGGCGCCGCGGCTTCCGTTGCCCGCTGGTCTGCAGCAGCGTTTCCGGCGGCGTTAGCACGGCCGGCGGCGATGTCGAGCTGGAGCGGAGACGCTGCTGCTCGCGCAGATCCACCAGTTGCTGGTGGGCCTTGGCCACGTCCGCATCGCTCAGGGTCCGGGCGCAGCTGAGATGCCGGGCGGGCTTATTCGAGCCGCCCAGGACGACGGCTGGTGTCGGGAGCACTGGCGTGACTGGCGGGTGGCTTGCAGGGCGGCGGGAGGACGACGAGGAGAACAGGGTGGCTGGCAGGGCCAGCTCGACGCGTGCCAGCTGCTCGTCCAAAGACGTCTCGGTGTCGTCCATTGGCTCCTCCAGCTGAAGCCGGAGCTCCTCGTCCTCTGCGGATTCCTCCTCTGCCGTCGCCAAAGTGGGCAGCTCCTCATCCGAACCTATTGCTTTCTCCGTCCCAACCGGCTGATACTTCTTGGTGGGATCCTCCTCCTCCTCCGCGGCTGGCGACGGCGCCATCATCTCCAGCTCCGCTGTATCCAGCTCTGCTGACTCCGGCACGCCCTCTTCCTCCTCTTCGGGGGATGGAATCGTCCGGCTCCAGCGCGCCCGTGCCTGGCGACACTTCTCCGCACTTCGTCCGCTGACCAGGTCGGCCTCGTACTGGCGGAGCAGCTCCTGCTCGCGCTTCTTGAGCAGAACCTCCCGAGCCTGCGGCTGGAGGCGCTCCGCCTCGGGCGACTGCCGCCCCGGTGACCAGTTGGCCAGGTCGTTCGTGTCTCCTTCGGGCTGCGGCTCAGGCTTCTCTTCCTGTTCCTGCACTAGATCCTGCTCTAGATCCCGCTCTGGCTTCTCTTCTGCCGCATGCTCGGTTGGCTCGTCCAGCACTTGCTCCTCTTCGTGGCTCTCCTCCTCTTCATCAGCCGCCACCTCCTCCTCCTCCTGATCCTGGTCCTGATCGTTCTTCTCCAGCTGCTCCGTCGTCGTGTCCTGCGACTGTTCATCATCCTCATCCGCTGGCCGACTGCCATTGCTGTCCGAGGACTGCAGGCTGGCAAAGGGTTCGTACAGATTGGGCAGCCGGATGTCCTCCAGGATGAGCACGCCGCCCCGCTGCACCGGCTGGGTGGCGTCCACAATGGCCGCGTGTATCAGGCCGCGCTGCAGTTCGCGGGCCTCCTCCGCGGAGATGACCGCGATATTCGAGGCCACCGAGCAGCTGTTGCTGGAGCTCGGCTCCGGGGACAGCGTCACCAGGCGCGAGTCCAGGCTCAAGCGTAAGCTGTCCACCTGGTTGCTGGTGTGGCGGCTGGTGCTGCTGCTGCTGGAGCTGCTGCTGGAGCTGGTGCTGCTGTTGTTGCTCAGCTCCTCGTGGGCGCCGGGTGGCGAGGCGGGCGAGGGCGAGGGCGTCGCCTGCCATCGAATGTTCGACTTGGCGCGTTGCGGCGGACGACGGGATGATGATTCAGTCTTGGATTTGTTGCGGCGCTTGTTCCTGCCTCGGCTCTCCATGCTCCCTGCGCTCTCCACGGCGCCAGCAGCACCTCCCTCGCTGCTATTTGCGTTGCTGCTCCGCCGTCTCTTGTCGCCGTTCAAGTGAAGCCGCGGACTGGCGCAGTTGTTGGTGGTCTCCTCCTGCAGCAGAGGGCTGTGCATCCTGGGGGAACAGACCACCTCGTCGACGGCGGTTGTTGGTGAAACGGAGGCTGGTATCGCGGCTGGCAGATCCTCTTCCTGGGACGCTGCCACTGTTGACTTGTTGCGCGACTTAAAGATGCGCTTCTGACGCTCTTTGATGGGCAGGCTCAGGTGATCGCCCGCCTCGCCCTCAGCTCCCTCCTCGGGCGCCGCTTCCTCGGATGCATCCACCGCATCAAGCACCTCGTCCTGCTTCGTAGCCAGCTCTTCGGACTCGGGCTCTGGTTCTGGCTCCGTCACCGTCACCTCGACGGGCGCGAGTATCGGTTCCTGGAAATCCTCGAAGCCCTTGAAGAGACCGTCGTAGGAGGAGGCGTGGTCCTGAGGAGGTTCCTGTTCAGCCGCCACAGGCTCTTCCGCTGGCCTCTCCTCCCGCGCCGCCGAAACGTCCTCCTCCGAATGGGCTTTGCCGTTGACATCGATGCGATTGGTGTTGGTGCGACGCCGGTAACTCAATCCATTCTGCCCGTCCGGCTGTTCCGGCTGCAGCTCATCCTCCTCCTCCTCGAAATCGAAGCAGGACGCCTTGACGGAGGATGTGGCCTTGTCGTTGCCATTGCCGTTGGGATGCGTGTGGATGACCCTGCCTGCGCCGCGCTGCCTGGGCTCGTCCTCCACGAACACCACGCTGCCATTGGAGCTGGCGTCGCTGTCCTGGATGACTATCGGCTCCTCCTCCTCCGCCTCCGGCTCCGCCTCCAGCTCCACATCCATCTCCATCTCCAGCTCCGGCTCATCAGCCGACAGCTCTGGGTGTCTGTCCACGTGGAACTCCTGCACCACCACGTCTCGCCGATCCTTCTTTGGTATATTGCGTATGCGCTTCATCGCAGCGGCAACGCCATCATCAGTCTTCTCCATCTCCTCCAGCTCCTCCTCCTCCTTCTCCTCCTGCTCCTGCTCCGCCTGCTGCTCCTCTGGCTGCGCGGCTGCTGGCGGAGGTTCCACCGCCTTGCCATCGCTATCGTTGTTAACCGGTGGCGGCTGCGCTGGTGGCTCCTCCAGCGACTCGTCCGTCTCGTCGTCGCCCCACTCGGCCATCAGACTTAGCTGCAGCTGCTTGGAGGCGTCAATTGTGCTCTGCTGCAGTTGCTGCGGGAGATTCTCTTTCGACTGCTGCTGCTGCTGCTGCTGGGCGAGGTCAGCCTCTGGCAACGGTCTGGACGGCGGATCGGGCTTTGTCACTGCTGCTGCTCCTCCTTCTTGCATTTCCTCATCCCTTTCCTTGTCACCACCGGCAGCAGCCCGCTTCGCCGGTGGCGGCGATGACTGGATAACCATCGGCGGAGAGAGTTCCCCAACGGATATCGTCGCCCTGGTCCTGGAGAACGTTCGCTTGCGCCGACCTGCGCTCCGCGGTGACTTCTCCACGACGCTCGCCGCCGGCGCAGTCGTCAGAGTTTTGCGTAGGGGGTTGCCCCGCCTGGTAATCGGCGCCATCTGCTCATCGGCCGCGGTGGTGGTGGCAGCCAGCGTGCACCGTCTTCCGCCGCCGCGGCGCACACTCTGCGTTGGTGGCGGGGGCAGGAGATGAGGCTCCGGCGAGGCTGGTGGGGAGGCGGCACCGCCTCGCTGCCGTCGGCTCATGGAGCGCGTGAGACGCCGTTGCTTCGAGGGCGGCGGTTGGGGCGCGGGCATGGTGGCTCGCAGTTGATTGGAGCGCTGACTGCGCGGATCCCGCGAATTCGCAGTGCTGCGACGCCCCTGCGGCACCTGCGGCGACGAGGAGCTACTGCTGTTCCGGTTGGAGGTGGACGTGGACGTGGAGGTGTTGGAGTTGGATGCAAAAGCAGAGGAGGCCGCCGAGGAGCTGTCCTCGCCGGGACGCACCACCATCTCGATGCTGGCCAGCGTCTGCTTGGCAATGCTCTTCACCATCTTCTGCTCCTCGTTGGTCAGCGGGGCGTCCACCACGATGGATACGTGGCGGGAGTGGCAGCGCACCGAGCTCCGGTGGAAGGGCGTGCTGCTGGTGGTGTGCGCACGTCGCGCAGCCCGCGTCTTTCGTCCCGCGTTCAGGATTGACGACTGGTGGCTGGCGGCGTTACTGGTACTGGTACTGGTGCTCGTGCTGGTGGTGGTGCTGTTGCTGCTGAAGCTGCTGCTCGACTCCAGGTGGGCGCGCCGGTGGATGAGCAGGACACTCATGCTGTTGGTGCGGAAGGTGCACATGTTGCACTCGTAGCTGGCCTCGTCGAAGACGCGATCGCGAGGCGCGCAGGCCGCGGAGCCGCCGCCGCCGCCGATGTCCATGATGCGGAACGTGGGCGCCTGCTGCTGCTGCTGCTGTCAAAGGAAGGCGGCATTATCAAGGGCTGGCTGGGATGCTACCGAGGAGCTACTTACTCGAATCCCCGCCGGCGAAGGCACTCCGCTGCTGCTGCGGGCACTGTTGTGGTGCGCACTGCTGCTGCCGCTGTGGCTGCTGCTGCTGCTGCTCGAGAGGAAGGCCTTGATGAGGCTATCCGGCCGGGGGGCGGGTCCCCCCGCTACGCCACTTCCGGCTCCTCCGCTTCCGTTTCCGGATCCCTCGATCGTCGACGAGCGATCGGCGTGCAGGCCAAGCACCTGGTGACGGCGATAGCGAGATTCGGCGATGGCCACATCGTCACTGAACTTGTCGCCCATGTGCATCCCATCGGCCTTTTCTGCGGGGGGAAACGGAAATGGATTGGATACTAATGTAAATGTTCGCAAAAATCAGAAAAATATCGTAAGGCTCACTTGTTATCGTTAGAAAGCTTGACGAAACTTCATTGTGATTACAAAAAAAAACAAATCGAATTTTGAGGCACTATGGGACCTATTTTGTTACCAATTTAAAGTCTTCACCCGGCTTCTAATTATTTCCGAATTTATATATATTTTTTTAGATTTTTATGTCAATCCGTTCTGGCTGAATTTTGCACTAACCGTTTGAATGGGGTTCTATTATATTAGTTTAGATAACAAAATATATAGTAAAAACAAAAGAGATTGCTAGCAAAGAAAGCGCCATCTGTCGGAAAATTAGTTTTTTGCTCATAACTTTTAATGGTTAGGTTTAGGATTGTAAATATTGTAAAAAATTTTAGGCAATCACTCAACAAACAAACTTTTGCAATTTTATTAAAGCGCCGCGAATTCTTTAATTCCGAATTTTTACTTGGATGTAATTCAATATCCCGCAGTAGGAATAATGAGAAAACCAAAAATATGACTTAATGGTGATAATAAAAATAAGTTTGAAATGCTCTTTAAATGATCTTCAAACAAGATCAATTTTTAGCATTTATATAATATATGTGAGTGGTTAAAACGGTCTTAAACGTATTCTTGAATGGTGTTAAAACTGCTTGCAGGCCATCAAAACCGGAGTAAATAATTTTGATAAAATGAAAATTGTACTTACTGGTTCCTCGTTTTATGAACTCCTCCTTGTGGGCGCATTGAAAGGGGTAAATCAATTTTGGTGATTTCACTTGCTCACTGTGGACGAAGAATTTCGTAAGTGGCGTTCGATTAAAATGGGCGATTCTCAATTAAAAAAAAACGAAGGGAAATGCGAACTTACAAGGTTTTCTCATTAAAGAACGCCACAACTGCAAATGGCGGTCGGCTGGAGTTGACGAATCGAAAGTCCTGCGAATCGGTCACTTCGCCGGGCCACCAGATCTCGGTGTTGTGTATCTTCACCCAGACGACGTCGCCGTCGCTGTAGTGCGACTGCTCCGGCTCCTCGTTGCGAAAGCGAGGCATTCTGCCGGTCTTGAGTCCCTGGAGGGAGTCCTGGATCTTCGCTGTCTCTGCGATGGTTCGTTGTTGCGCGGCGATAAATGAAATCCTAGCAGACGAGGACGAGGACGCAGCATCCCATTACACTTCCCGGCAGCTGAAAGCCATTAAACGATAAATAAATCTATGCTCGAGAATTGAATTTCCTGGTATAAAGTATTTCCTTAGACTTTGGCAGGCGAAAAGTTATTACAGTTTTTAAAAATGTCACTACACTAGCATTATTTAAGCCAAAATCTGATAGAGTAGAGAGGCCGATTTCGATAAACGTATGCCAATTTGGTACAGTCACCGTTTACTAACGAATTTAAATGATTCGATAGGTCGGCAGTTTTTATTCACATGGAATTAACTAAAGTTATCATCTAAAGCTGATGATATTTCACAAGAAAAACTACTTTGTCATGTTATATTCAGCTTTAGAGGACCTCAGATTAATTGAATATCTTACATTTAGGTCTGAAATCTATTAGTACCTTCGTTTTACTTTCGTTCATTTTAATTTCAACTAAGTAAGCCTACACGACAATGAAACAAATTGCATTTTTGCACAAGTTCTTTTGATAAATCGTTATTTATTGTTGATTAGACTGGTAGTATTAATATGTAGTTACAATATTTATTCCACACATACAATTACGAGCAAACATATACATTGGCTATATAAAAAGTGTGTGTCGGGTAAGTGATTTCAGTTATACAGAGTTGGCAAATGGAATCCGTGGGTCTGTGTCGTCCACTCGTATAGCTAAAAAGTTCGCCCAAAACTGGTATAAAAAATAGACAACGAAGCTGATAGAAAAAACACATTTAGGTTGGGTGTAGTACAGTGATGGGATAGTTTTCTGGACACTCAACATGTGTAGGATGCCCACCGCCAGCGTGCGCAGCTAGGAGTAACGAATCACACATCCAGTTAAGCAGGTCTTCCTCCATCGCGGAAGGAAACGTATAGTACATAAATCTAGGTATTTAAGTCTGCGTTTTTTCTTTGTTTTGTATCAATGTAGATGTTCTAAAACATTTTTTAAATATTTAATTGTTCATTATAGTACATAATAAAACAGCGCAATGGGTCAATCACAATTTCATATGCAGTCCGAAAGAGTTTGCGTGCCACACATTAAGTAGAGGTGCCACCACATCCTTGGAGCCGGAGCAGGAGCGTGGATCGGTTTTGTCCGCGTATCTATGTCCGTGTTTCCGTGGGGCTGTTCGGGATGCGATGAGGGAAGAGTTAGTGCGGGATCTGGGGGGGTTTTTTTGTTTCGGGATAGAAGGAAAGGCGCTTGTGTCTTGTTGCCGTTCCAGCAGCCGTGCCTTAGATTGTCTTGGATTTCGGGGGTGGATGCGGGTGGTGCCGGGGGTGCAGCAGGCGACGCCGTCATTGGTGCGCCTGGACATCGACGCGCCCGCCATTGCCGTTCGTGGCCGTCGCCACATCGTCGCCCACAATGAGCACCTTGCCGACGCCATCGGGTGCCACCAGCTCGCCGCTGAGGCCGTCCAGTCCCGGCTCGCTGACATCGCCGGGGATCTTGGGCTTGGGCCGGTGCGTGTCCACCGCATCGATGGGCAGCTTGATGTGCTCCACCTTGCAGCCGTAGGCCACCGGCGTTAGCTTGATGACCGTGTGCAGCGGCACGTACAGGTAGGGCAGCTCGTCGGCGGACTTGTCCAGGAAGTAGGCAAAGAGGCAGCGCAGCACCGCCTGATGGGACACGACCAGCACGTTGCCCTGTCGCTCCAGCTCCATGATGACCGGCTCCAGTCTGGCCACCAGGTCCTCGTAGCTCTCGCCCCGCGGATAGCGATAGGCGAACTTGTTCACGTCGCGCGCCTTGAACTCCTCGGGGAACTTCTCCTTGATCTGCTCGTACGTCATCTCCTCGCAATGGCCGGCATCGATCTCGTTGAGGGCCTTCCAGCGCTCCTGCGGCGCCTTCACGTCGGCCACCGTCTGGATGGCTCGCTTCATCCACGACGTCCACACGCGCAGTCCGTCGATCTGCTGCTGGGCAATGAACGTCGACAGGGCATTGGCGTACTGATGGCCACGGGCGCTCAGATTCGAGTCGCCGCCAATCAGGCCGCTCAGATTGTACTCGCTCTCGCCGTGCCGTGTCAGGTAGATGGTGCGCGGCGTGATGTGAATGTTCATCAGGTAGTAGACGATGCGCGATTCCACGTGGCCCTCGTTGTTGTAGACGACCACCTTCTTGCCGGCGTTGTACACCTTCATGAAGCTGAGATGGGCCTCGGTGACCTCGTCGATGGGCTGATAGCGCTCCTCGTAGTGCTCGATGCGCTGCAGGAAGTCCCGCACCACCAGCTCCGTGTTCATGTTGAGGTAGTCCGGTGAGCTGACCTTCACCTCCAGAATGTTTTGCTCGATGATCTGCGGATCGTCGCAGATCGACTCGACGAAGAAGAGCCGGAAGCCGTGCTGCTTCACCACAATGTCGTGGATCAGCTGGCGACGGTCGCGCGTCGAATTGGTGGCATCGAAGACGGCGATGCTGCCCTGGCCGCTCAGCAGCCACTCGCAGGAGTCGTGGAGGGCCTGATTGGCGCAACGGTTGCGGATGGCCATCGCCTCCTCGTTGTCGGCGCGAAAGAACTCGTGTGACTTGTAGGCGGTGGTCGCGTGACGCCTGTACTCGCCCAGATTGAATACACGCGTCGCGATCCCGATCCAGTTGAGGTAGCGCGCCAGCTTCTTGGAGATGAAGGTCTTGCCGCGCGCCGGCAGGCCAACCATGGCGATCACATGCGGCGTGGTGCAGTCGGCAATGGTCCGCTCGCCGCGGATGGGAAAGGGCTTGGTCATCACCGTTTCCGAGGTGGGGGGCAGCAGCTTGCGCAGCTCCTCGGACATCACCGACGGGCACACGTGCAGCTCATTCTCGATGGCCAGGTCGGCGGTCTTCTTCAGCTGATTCAGCGAGGTGGTGCGCACGCGTAGCGACGGCGAGGTGTTGTACGGCATGTCCATGATGCTGGTGGCGGTCACGGAGCGCGCTAACTGCTTGGCAACGGCGGCTGCGGCTGCGGCTGCAGTGGCACTGGACGATGAGGAGGATGTGGAGGAAGCGGAGGAGGAGGAGGTGGAGCTGGAGTACGCGCAGTTGCAGCAGGTGCAGAGGTCGTCTGTGTATGTGGATGTGGAGCGGGGTGGTGGTGGTAGTGGGCGGAGCGGGAGCAGGAGGGCGGCGGGTGTCCTTTTGTTGATGGAGGGCAGGGGCAATGGCAATGTTCCTACTTGATCCTCGTCGTCGTCTTCGTCGTCGTCGTAGTCGTCGGTTGAACTACTACAGCTGGCTGAAAGGTGTTTGGGTTTCCTTGGTTGTTGGCCAAGTGGTGCTCCCTGCTCTGCTGCTTCTTTTCCTTCTCCTTGGGGTTTTTGGGGCCGATCAGCTGCTGTTCCAGCTGCTGCTGCTGCTGCTGTTGATGATGCTGCTATTTGTTGTTGTGGCGTGGCGAGACATGAAATTAGTCGAGTATTTTTACATAAATGTGCTGTTGTACTGGGATTTATTGCCGAAGGGTAGGTATATGGATGAGGTTGGATGAGGATGAAGCCAGCAAAATACTACTCAAGGACTCAAGGACATCGTGTGTTTGTGTGTTTTGTGGGGTTCGGGATCAAAGATACCAAAAGTTAGGATGTACCTACAAAATAGCCAAGTTAAATGCGAACGGATAGATACAAAATGATGCACTGGTATTTGTGTTTTGTGGTGGATGGCTAATATTTGACTTATTTGCACTTGACGATCGAAGACGAATGAAAGTGAAACCGAGAATGAGCATAAACACGAAAGAGCAACAGAATCAGAAACACAAAACAGGGGGCAAACCTCACACAAAACGTGCGTGCTGCGTGGGCGACGCGAGAGGAGAGAGAGTGTGTGAGAGAGAGAGAGAGAGAGCGGATCCGGATTCGGACTTGGAATTAGCACAATTAATAAACGAAGACGAAGCACACACTAAAAACAAAACGAAAACGAACACGAAAAGGAACGAAACTAGTGAAAACAGCTGGCGAAACGCGTTATCGAATCCAATCGAATCGACTCTCCTCACACAGTTTGTGCTATCGATAGTTTGGCGGTGCAGCAGGGTTGCCAGCTCAGCTGATTATAGCGGGACTACCTGGAATTATGGCCAAATTCCCCGTTACTTATGTAGTATCTGCGATCTGATGATCCGCAATAAAAACAACCATCAGGGAAAAACACAAAAAACAAACACACACACGAACCACAACACTTGGAATTCAAATGCGCTCATTAGCAAGTGGAATATTTATGGGTCTACTTGTCGTCGTATCGAGTATTTCTATATGGATCCGCTGCTGCTGCTGATTATTGCCTCTGGCTATCAACACTATACTATGCCAAACATTCCGGCCATGGGTTCGGTTCGGCCACCTCAAGCAAAATCGACTCGATTACCGCCGAGGGGTCCATCTCTCCCAATGGAAACTTACCACCGCTCCAATAGAAGCGATAAAGGGAGGGTAGAAACACCGTCTTTATCGCCCAACCCGAAAACCAAACACAACCCAACCACAAAACCCCACGATTGGAATGCAAAACACAGAGGATGGGATGATCTATCTGCTCACATATCTCTATCTCCCAAAAATCTCACAGCTTGCGCTTCTCAAACACGATCGCAGAACATGATCGTACAGCTAAAGGCGAAATACTAGCATTGCAATTCAATATAATAAGAAAAATATTTTAAGTTATTGAACATAGCCCTTAAAAAAATTGATTTTCCAACTCATAGTTAAAAAAATATATATTTTTCTTGATATAAAAATAAAAAATAAAGGTACAATAGGATATTGTTTTAAAATTTCCTTAAAATTCGTAAACAATCTGTTTTCTTTGAACAGAAAAATATTACAAATCCAAAAAGTAGGACGTTTTTTTTCAAAAAGGTCTTTTTGATTTATAGTTCCACAAAATTTTTGAAACTAGCGATTGAAGTCGTTTTAAAATAATATTAACGTTTGATCTCACACACCTTACCGACTTTATTTGGCCAATGACCATCGAAATGTGTTTCTGTTTCTGGTTCAATGTTTGATAGCGCCGAATCAACCAAGACCAATGGGACACAAACAAATAAACGAGCTCGACTAAAACCTCACTGGCCATGGATATTAGTTTAGTATAGTTGGCTGGGGACTCAAGCCACATAAAAATTGGAATTGTGGGTGCGAGCGAGACAGATCCAAGAAGGAACTGGACGAATTGATTAGCGTTTATGATCGGCAATAATTAGTGAATGGGTGTTGGGAATTATTACCTGGATCGACAGGCGACAAACCGAGGGAATCGAGGAAACCTGAATCCGTCGAGGAGCGAATCGAAAAGGTGAAGCAGACACTGTGCTGAACGCTCGAGCACTGAAAAACTATTGCCGATTCGAATTCTGAGAACTGGAACTTGGAACTGGGAACTGAGAACTGAGAGCCCCGGCGTCGGCAAGCGTCGTCGACGGCGGCGCTAATGGGTAATAGCTAAGAGCTAAAAACACGAAATGTAACTGTAACAACGTCAACGACTGGGTTTCAATTCAGAAGAAGAAGTGAGCCGATCATTTGCCTAACTGCGCAGCTACAGTCAAAGCTTCCCTAGATGGAACCTTATATCATCATCATCAATTCCTACCCAATACCAATAGTAATTTGAAAAAACTAAGTCTAAACCAAGAAAGGATAAAAATCCTATAATCAAAAAACCTTAATATGTGTATTTATTCAAGTCAAGCTTTTGTGGTTTACGTTATGGAATTTTGACTGTATCTGAAAAATATATGGCCTGTTGCAGTTACATAGAACAAAAATATACAAACGTTAAATTATTTGCGGTTCCTGGCTGGAATTCAAAGTTCACCTCATAAGTCGACCACTTAACTCGGACCTCACGTGTTTGTCCACAAGGCTTCCCGGTGCAATTGAGCTATGCAATCTATACTCTATGGATTCAGAGCCCTGCGATTGGGTAGGTACATGGATCGTTCGCTCACATGTGCGTCATTGGCCTATGGAGGCAATCGATCCGATCTACAGCGAACACATCCCAACCCATCCCATTCCATCCCACCAGAGAGCTGCTTCCTAAACTGGTCCATATGGCCCGCTTCCAAGGTCAAGAGCACAGCAAAACAAATAGATGATCACGCATTTGGGACGTGCATCGCTAGGTGCAGCTCGATCTCGATTGGTGTTCGCTGATCTGCACTGCACTTTCTTATCAGCGATTTGAAACCGAGTCTCAAGAACCTGTTCCCGTTTTTAATTCCGATTCCAATTCGGAATCAACTTAGGCTTGAAATTAAATAAAGAAGTATTGTAGATTTAAGTTTGATCTATTTTTAATATTTAAGTTGGATCTATCTTAATATTTCTTAGATATGGCTTTCTCTCATTATATTTTCTTTAAATTAGTTTTTAAGGGTGGCTAAAAAATGAAATTCCTAGTCCAATATTCATTTTTTTTTTTGTTCTTGATTATTAAATAAAAAATGTTTTTTGAATACAATTAAGGTTTAGAAGAGGTTCAAAAATCTTTCCCTTTACCTGTTTTACATAAATTCATTATTGAATTAGAGGTTTCTAGCTATAAGATTTTAGCACCCTCCCCTGACTCACACTTGTCTCAGCTATTTACCAATATTTAAACATTTAAAACCACACCTTCCTTATATTTACAGATAAGTTCATTTAGAGAGAATAAAGTGCGCGATGTGCTGTTGAACTCAGTTAACAGAGATTAATCTGTTGCATAGACGTAAGTACATTTTTTAAACACTTCTAATCTAAATAGAAATTGTTTGCAATCTACTCAAGGGAAGATAACGCCACAATTATAAGCACAAGCAAACATAAACTGTAATAAATTGAAATGATAATGATACAATGAAACAATTTTATCACTGTATCTTTTCGAATATTAATAATATCCAAAAATTGATCAACAAATTTATTAATGTAATTACGGTTTCCCGAAACTAACATGTAGATATCGAGGTGGAATTGTAGTTTTCTTATCAACAAGATAAAAAACTTTAAACTTCTATATCAAATTGATATCAAGTGGTCTTGGTTGATTTGTTTTGATTTAAAGTATGATTTTAGAGAGAAGTTTGTGTTTAAGATATATATATGGTTTAATTCCCACGTCCGCAATCATGGATTCCACAATTCAATCAACTTCGTCACAGGCTGACTCACTGGTGGAAGCGACAACGTAATCATCGATGAATTTCAGCAGTGCAATAATTAGCAAATGCGACCATGCGGACGCATGTGGGACAATCTCCCACCGACTGGCTGATAATCTCCCCAGCTGTCGCACTATCAGAGTTACCGAAAATAATATTCCAATAACAACAGGGGCTACAACAGCAACGAGTGTAATTATCGTTGTGACATGAAAGTCCGGTTGGACAGGGACCCTGATAAGACAGAAATAATGGCAATGGCACAGTGCAAAAAAGTAACACAACGGCGACTAAATTAAATAGAAGAGCGCAGAGTCCACCATCGGCAAATATAGCAATGGCAGTGTGTTTATTGTCGATTATGGTCTTGTTGCGCCTTATCACTCGCTGCACCGAAGCCATAGATCACTAGAATGCGTAGTATCCAAACAACAAACAACTTATCCGCACAACTCCAGGTGAGAATTTACGATGCATGGCATGTGTTCATGTGAGGTGCGAGTGATTTCGAGGGTGCTGATGATGCTGCTATTGCTGCTACTGCGTGGGTGGATGCTAAATTTGGTACGCTAAACGGCAAATGCAAAACTTTCCACCTCACTGGCGAAAAGAAATCACTGTTGCTACACAATTTCTAGCAGTGAGTCACTCCAGCCCCTTTTATGGAGCAGTTTTATGTGTGACATCAGTTACAGCGCTATTTTCTCATGTCTCAAAGTATCGTAATTGTTTCGTTTCATATTGAAATGTAACGTATTTCTGAGAGATTTAAAAGCGCACTCTTCAGAAAGTGTCAAACAGTAAACCCTCGATTAATATGATCACAAATATATTTAAAATGTTCTAATTTACCAACAAGCAATCTCTATATTTTCAATGACATTAGATAAATCCCAATCTGTCTATCAAAACTTGAATCTTTCTGTTGCCCCAAGATGTTTAACTCGATCGAGAAAGGGTTTAAATGGGCGCCAACCCCCCAATACCAATCAGACCACCTGACTGTGGGATTCCAATTGCGTTTCGCAAATCGCTCCATTGAGACTCGTGACCACCTAGCTTTTGTTTTCACTCTAGTAGGGTGGTGGTAAACCAATAGGAGGTGCAATCTCTGGAACTAAATTGTACACAGAGCAAGAAAAACATCAAAAGTAGTCATCCATCAGGTATTTTTCCAAATCAATTTAGGTCCGTTTTGTGTTCGTATCAAAATGATATTTTGGAACATATGATTTTGTACCATATTGATATGAAATCGTTTCATTTTCTTATGAACGAAGTGACATCAACCCATATAAGTCCCATATTTTAAAGTTTTTTCTCTGTTTACGGAAAATGTAGTACCCTAGCAGAAATAAGTAAGCTTGTAGAGTAAATAATGCACTCGTTTCCCTCAAATGATTATTTCAAACCAAAGGGGAAACCCCATTTTCAAGTTTATTAAATAATAAAGTTCGATTAATTTCTTTTTCTATGTAAACTAATCCAAATCTGGTCGTTCCTGGAACAACCTACAGTTCTAACATACACAATTCTGAGCTTATATTATGAATTATGGAACTAAAAGAGATTTTCAATTTGTCGCTTATTTCGAATCGAGACACCCTGGTGCCACCAACTTTCGGTTTCAATGCCATGTGCTGCGCTGGGCTCAAAGGGATTAAGCTTTAAGCACCCAAGCTTTTTGCTCCACCCCGTGCCAACCAGAACCAGCTAGCTATCCCGTATAGCTGGGATCTACCTGGTACTCGAGACTCTACTTTAAACCGTAGACGCCGCCGCTGGCTTTAGAAGTAGGCAGTTCCCCGATCTACCAAGTGCTAGGCGCTGCTGGGCCCAAACAAACGGAATTATAAATAACAGACCTTCAAGGCCGTCAAAGGGGGTGGCAAAAGTGGGTGGGTGGGGTATTGTATGGGGTGGCTGGTGCAAAATGACGAGGGACGGTCAGGTGATACGGATACCGAGTGAAAATCGCCCCACACGGCGCTTTCCCTGCGCCGTTGTGTGTTTTGAGGTATTTTTTTCCGGTTCCCGTTCCCCAAAAAAGAAAAATTGAAAAACAAATCATAGAAAATGAAGGCGACGTGTTGCACACACATAGCACAAAATCGCTAGAAAACTAGCAGCAGTCGTAACAACACAATGCGCCGAAAGGCGGAAAGGAAATTCACAAAATACTAAAATAGCTGGCAGAAAATATTTGAAAATGAAAACAAAGCGCTTTGGTTCGGAACTCGATGGGATGGATGGGATGCCGATTGCTGTGATGAGATGACGATGTGACGATGACGGTGACGGTGACGAGAGAGGAAAGCATAAACAAGCGACGTAAATGGCAATGCTGTGTAATCCCCAGCGAAGCGAGTGCGAAAAGAGAGTGGGCAGAGATTATCGGAAGACTAAGACTAGGTTTTCGTACTCCCGTGGTCTCTCAATGCAGCATAACTGTGTTAATAAGCCAACAAAATACTGCTAGTTTAGCGCTTACGCGGCGGAGGAGGAGCCCCAGACGACAACCAAGTCAGCAGAAATGGAGGCGGAGGTAGAGAAAGAGCACTAGATTGCAACGTGGGTGAAATGGGGGGCCAGAACCACTACGGATCTGCACTATACGTACACGGGGGGAGGTTCAAATCCATGGTCAAATCCGCATCCGTTGCCGGGGACTTGGGGTTAAGGTTCTGGGCTTGGGCTGGGATCTGGATCGGGCTTGGTTTCTGCTGGCTCAGGGGCTTGTTGTTGTAGCCGGCATAGAGCGCCGTCGACTGAGCCATCGCCGCCTCGGAATGCAACCAGTGTGTTCTGCTGCTGCTGCGCAGAAAGCAAGCAGTGCGCGCGCCGCCCCTGATCTCCTCGGAAAACTCGATTTCTGGCGACTCAGTAGAATCACGCGATTTGTTATTGTTAAAAACCACAAACAAACAGTACAACAAAAATCACAGATCGCTTTTTGGTAGAACGCTAATTTTCTTGGTACGCAGCAAATCGCAAATAACAGAAAAGAGCAGAGTAACAAGAAAAATAAAAAAAAAAAACACGAATTTTTATTTTGATTTGATATTGACTCGGAACTCGGGAACTCGGGGTACGGCACAAACAACACCACAAGAAACGAAAGTACAAAGCGTATTCGCCGAACCGCCAACCGCCGTTCAGTTCAGTTCCGCACACGTCGCTTGACAAAATCGAAATGAGCAAAAAGCGCAAAAGCGGAGCGAGTCAAGTGCTTGGAGCCCCCAGACCCCAGACTTGCGAAAACGAAATGGCACGCGAACGATACGATCCCATACGATCCCATCCGATCCGATTCGATCGACGAGAGAAAAGCAAAGGCGGGTGTACTACGGTACGGCGGTAATCACACTCGGAATCCGAATCCGAATCCGAACCGTTTGTTTATGCAGGGATTACGAAAGGCAGCGCAACAGCAGTGGCCAAATTAACAGCGCCCTGATACATCCCAAACCAAACTTTTAGATATAATAATTGTTTCCTATAGGTAATCAACGAATAAATTCGTGATATAGCTTACAAATTCCAAACATGTTGCCTACTTAAAGGCTTAAATGTGTCAATTTCTATAAAAAAAAAAAAAGAACAAGCTATAATGATAACATTTTTTAAAAACCCCAAAACACCATAACTCTTTTCATTTCCGGTGTACTTTTGTACACTGTACTTTTTTATTGGTACTTTTCTTTTCAATGTTATCAAGCCAAAGTATTACTAATAACATTTACAGTCATGAAACCCCAGTGAATTCCCTTTTGTGGCCAAAATAAATAAATAAAATGCAACATACATACACACATGATCATGTTGATAGGTACACTTAAAAATAAATTAATAATAAAATTATTGAAAATATATGTAATTACAATTATTAAAAAAAAAGTCAAAAAACCTATCGGGCGTTAATTGACTGATTGTCCTTTGCTGTTTTGCTCGCTTGCCAAAGAGTACGATTTGTAACATTGCTTTAATCTAAATATGCGTGTCATTATACGATAAACTTGTATTGCATTTCCGTCGGTCATATACTTCTAATAGGTATGGGAGCGTGAATAACGTTTTACCACAAAATGATTTATTGTTTATATAAAATATGAATCGACAAATTTAAATTATTAATTGCTACAACCTTTGTATATTAATTTAATTGGCTTAATGATTTATTTAAATTAAAACTTGCTAATCATGATATGAGATATAAAAAAAACATTTCTATGGAAATTTTTAAAGTTCTACCCAAAAGAATTTTTTTTAAAAAATGCGTTTTAGGTTCTGCGAATCGGGTTCAAAATTTATCACTCATCCGCACTGTTGCTTTCGATCAAAAAGTTATTCTGATCAAAGTGGTGTAGATTTCAACCTCTAATTTCTGTTTTCTCTCCCCTTTTTAAGCAGTTCTTTCAACAAAATTGCTATTTGAGAAGGCAAGAAATGCAAGTTTCAAAAAATTTCAATTTTTTTCGACAATAGAAAAAATAGAATTCTGAGTTTAGTTAGACAGTTATTTTTCCCAAATCCAAGTCTAGATATAATATTAATCTGCAGACGACATTGGTAACCCTAAAACCGATAGCTTTAAATATCGCATGCGGAAAGAGCAGCAGAAACAGAAACGAACGAACGAGGTGCACAAAACAAGGGACGAAAAAGCTTCCACGGCAGCAACAACACTGCGCGGGCAGAATGCAACACTGTAAAAGCTGCGCAGAGCAATGGCGGCCGTGCGTGCGTGTGTGAGCGTGACACCGGCCAGCGGGAGAGCGAGGGAGACGGCAAAACCACAAAGAGAACCTTTCGGGGTACACGAGAAAAATCACAAAACAATTGCGTAAATGCTCCCCCATTTCATTCATCAACAGCTAAGCGAAACAAACAGCTTGAAACACAAATTCCAGATAGTTTACCGTTTTAAAAGTCCAAGCACACGCAGCGATAACCGACTTTGGTGGAAGAGAAACCGATAACAATAAATGCACCCGATGAATACAGAAGGCGAAGTGGAATGGAAGCGGAGCCGAACTAAAAACAAAAATAAAGAGCGCCACATTGGTATTGGTGTCCCGCTCTGCGCATGTGCGTGGTGTTTTGGTGTTTGCGGGTGTACGTTCGTGGGTGAGAATGTGAATGTGTCATGGGAAAGCACTGAAAGAAGGTTTAAAAATGCAACTCACCTTCGCTTCAGTGCGATTTGTACTGCGGAGCCTTCCTTATTTGGCTTTTCTTGGGATTTATTTCACACTATCAAAACACGCGTTATTTCACTTGCACTACTCCACTCCCGGGTAACTGTGTTCTGGACCTAGGCGAATGGCCGTTACTGTGCTGTTAGCAGCTAACAGCGCTGTAAGCGCCGACGTCAACGATACACACACGAGTGCGTGTGTTGCGTGTACTTACATAAATACACATGCAGGGAAGCGCGGAATTCTTAGCTTTGCTACCTTACTTAGCTTATTCCAGTCAAGAACTTACCGCTATGCCAGTGCAGCGACTGGAAGTCATCGCTGCTGCAGCTGCTGCTGAATGTGGTTGTTGTTGTTGCTCTGAATGTTTTTGTTGCAGTTCCTGTTTCTCTCTCTGTTTCTCCGACCGCAGTCTCGCTCGCACTCAACAACAAAACGCTGCGCGCTCGGCACACACACACACAATATTACTGATTTAAATACACGCACACCAGCGCCCGCAGAGGGGCAATGAGAAAACGTATCCGATTATTATATATACATGTATATCTAAATATACTTTTGATTTTTATGAGCGCGCTCAGCTACAATTGCATTGGAAGCACCAACACACGCGCACTCTCACACACACGGGGGATGCACTCGGTCGGGAGTCTCCTCTCCGCCTCCCTTGCCTTCATCCCCTCGCCATTCCAAGTGGAAAACGAAAACGAAACGAAAACGGACCAAAAAAAAGAGGCAAGGAAAAACCGAAAGCTCAGGCGGAGCGAGGCGAACTGAACGTTCTGATGACGCTCGTCCAAACTTGGCCAAAATCTCACCAATCGGGACGTGCAGGCACTGATTTGCCAAACGAACGATCGAAATTGATCGGATTATATGTAACAACAAACACAAAAAAAATACCCGCAGCGAATTAGAAGTGCAGACAAATTGCCAGAGAGCTGGTCGCCAAACCGATGTTTCCCTCGATACTATCGATGTTTCCATCGATGTGGCAACATCGATAGCTTGGGTGCAACTATCGATTGTTCGTGTAATAGCCCGACTCCACTGCTATCGCACTATCGCGAACTATCGCCGAATCGCGACCAGCTGTTCAATTTTTTTGTTGACGTACCACCGCTTAAGCTAATTTAATTGCCGACGAATCCACAAATCATGGTTTGAACTAAGATACCATAAAATACAATACCGATCCTAGGGCTAACCCGTCTTATTTCCGCCCGCAGAGTGCCCTGTTCAACTTCCAGAGCCTGCTGTCGGTCATCCTGCTGATGATCTGCACCTGTGCCTACCTGCGCTCCCTGTTTCCCAGCATCATAGACCGCAACAAGACCGGGTGGGTATTCCTCCTAGTCCAATCCTGATCCTCTCTATCTCGCCCCTCTCCGATTCTCTCTCCAGATTCCTGGGCACTTTCTGGAAGCTGGCTAGGATCGGGGAACGCAAGTCGCCGTGGGTGGGAGCCGCCTGCCTGATAATGGCCTTCACCGTTCTCTTCTGGAGCTAAGTCCCCCGTCTAGATGCCACATAGATCATATCCTATTCCAAACTCTCAAGAACTGTAAATAAATGCTGCGTTCTGCAGCACTGGCCGCACATTTTGGGCCCTTCACAACACTCGCAGTTTTCGGTCATTTGTTTTGTTTCGGTGGTGTCCTTGTGAGCAATGTCTGGAGGAGATCGGGAGCAGCTGCGTGGCTTTGTGGCCGCCAGCCGAAGGCGCCTGCAAGACCTCCTTGAGCGCTTAGGCTGGAGCGAGGAAGCCACTAGTGGCCACATCCCAGAGGAGAAACCCGAGATGCCGGAGCAACTCCCACTGCCGGCCTCTTGCTGCACTAATCCCGCCTTCAGCGTCCGGCTGAATGACACCACTCTGCAGCAGATTATCGGAACGGATGCAAAAAGTTCCGCCGCCACCTCCTTTGAAGATCTGCAGGTGTCACTCACTGCGCCTCACCGGCTCCTCATCTACGAGCACGTGCTGCAGCACACTGAGAAGCATCCCGCGTTTCAGGACAACGCAGCCTTTGCCCAGCTGGTGGGCGAGACCAAGCGGGAGCGGAAGAAGCAGCGTCGCCACCGCAAGAGCAAGCCCACGCTCAACGAGGAGCTGCACCAGTTGGTCGGCCTGCAGATGGAGGCGCTGCAGCGGCAGTGGCGCCAGGAGAAGGCGATGGAACGGGATCAGCGGCACAGGGAGCGGCACAGGCACACGGGCAGCAGCAGCAGCAGCCGGAAGAGGAGTCGGAGTCGGAGCAGGAATAGGAGTCGCAGCCCGGCAAGGCAGCGTCATGGACACAGGCGGCGGGAGGAGCAGCGTGAGCAGCTCAGTTATCGACACAGGAAACATCACTCTTACAAATCTGGTCATTAAAACCGCATTTAATACACTCTAGCCTAGGAAATCCGCATCTGGAGTTCATTAGCGTTCTTCCCAAGTCCAGCCGACTGTTTATTTTGGGTACTCAGATAATGAACAAAGCAAGAACAAAAAAAAAAAAAGGTTTCCAACTCCCGGAGGAGCTCGCCTACTTGGTGGAGACGCGCGTGCGCTTGTTCCAGGCAAAGTTGACGCCGTAGTTCTTGACGCGCTCCTTCTTGGGCTTATCGGCGCCATCGACATACCAGCGCCAGCCGTTCCGTTCGCAATAGGTGATGGCCTCCTCCTGGGAGCCGAACTGCACGTTCATGTTGGACAGCGGGTCGCCACTGGAAGCAGGAAGCAGTGCGAGAAATCAGCACCACCGCGATTCGGTGGATCAGAGGAAGGCAGCTACTCACGTGGATGCCCAGCCCATCAGTGGGTTCTCCCAGCGCTCGCGGTTGTCGAACTCGATCTGCCAGGTGTTTATGTTGTCCGTGCCGCTCTGCATGGCGTTCTTGGGCGGAATATGGATGCGGACGCGGCGCTCCTTGAGGTGCTCGTCCGGCACACCGGTTATCGGGCCGAGATTGACGGCCGTGGGCACCGAGATCTTGCCGCTGAGCTTGTTGCGCTGCTCCAGCTCCTCGGGTCGGGCCAGGGCCAGCTTGAGGTCCAGTGGACCGCCGTCGGGGGAGGACGACGATGCGGATGCCCAGCGGGTGGCGGCCAGTTTGTTGGCCTGATACCTAGTGCAGATTGGAAGAGGGAAATGATTACATTGTCATGGACGCACTTGCTCTTGGGCACTTGGGCCACTTACAGCTGCAGGGAGGCGGTGCTTCTGCACATCACTTGGCGGAGGGCCGACATTTCGCTAGGCGGATGGGACTGCTCGCAATATTCGGCTTTAAAATACGAATTACGTAAAATTTGGAACACAAGCGCTTTGCAGTGGGGAAAACAGCTGTTTCACCAGGGGTGATTTGTTTTGGTTTGCGTCTCCGCTAACCGATAACGATAGTGCGAGCTGGACCTAGCCGATAGTGTCATCACTAGTTCGATTAAAAAAATGTGTGTTATTTAGCATTTGGACTAGATACATTTTATTCAACTTAAAATATTATTTATTTAAAGCTACTTTAGATTAAAATCTGTTTTTGCCTTGTAATTTAAATTAGCTAGATTTTGGCGCCAAAAACTCAAACAAAACAGGACCACAGGGTGATTCGGGTATTGATTAAATAATAGAGCTAAACACATCGATATTTGCTGAAATCATCGATAGAAACGAATAAACATCGATGTTTGTATCAAATAAGGTCTCAATCAATACAACTAGTTGATAAAAAGACCCAAAACACACAGATTTTCGCCAACAAAACATACCAAATTGTCAGTGAACAGCGAGGAGTTGCTCGGCAGTGGAGGAGACTCAGATTCCAGACTCAGATTCCAGCCCAGAACAGCGCAATGGGAGTCCCGAAGTTCTTTCGCTACATCAGCGAGCGTTACCCGTGCCTCAGCGAGTTGGCGCGGGAGCACAGCGTAAGTGGGTGGCCAGGATGCGGAGGAGGCGGATTGCCAGGTCATTAGCCATATGCTCTATCCCCTCTACCCCCCCACAGATCCCCGAGTTCGACAACCTGTACCTGGACATGAACGGCATCGTGCACAACTGCTCGCATCCGGATGACAACAACATACACTTTCACCTGGAGGAGCAGCAGATATTCCAGGACATCTTCAACTACGTGGACAAGCTGTTCTACCTGATCAAGCCGCAGCGCCTCTTCTTCCTGGCCGTCGACGGGGTGGCGCCCCGGGCCAAGATGAACCAGCAGCGCAGCCGGCGCTTCCGTTCCGCCCGCGAGGCGGAGCAGCTGGAGGTGAAGGCCGCGCAGCGGGGCGAGAGGCGGGAGCACGAGCGCTTCGACAGCAACTGCATCACGCCGGGCACCGAGTTCATGGTGCGGTTGCAGGACGGACTGCGTGCCTTCCTGAAGACCAAGATCTCCACGGATCCGCTGTGGCAGCGATGCAGCGTGATCCTCAGTGGCCAGGAGACGCCCGGCGAGGGCGAGCACAAGATCATGGACTACATTCGGTACATGAAGGCCCAGCCGGACTTTGACCCCAACACGCGACACTGCCTGTACGGCCTGGACGCCGACCTGATCATCCTGGGCCTGTGCACCCACGAGCTGCACTTTGTGGTGCTGCGCGAGGAGGTGAAGTTCGGGAAGAACGTGAAGCGCGCCTCGGTGGAGGAGACGCGCTTCTTTCTGCTGCACTTGGGCCTGCTGCGCGAGTACTTGGAGCTGGAGTTCGACGCTCTGAGCACACCGCAGCAGAAGTTGGACGTGGCGCAGCTGATCGACGACTGGGTTCTGATGGGCTTCATGGTCGGCAACGACTTTATACCCCACCTGCCGTGCCTCCACATCTCCTCCAATGCCCTGCCACTGCTGTATCGCACTTACATCCGCATTTATCCATCGCTCGGTGGCAACATCAACGAGAATGGCAAGCTAAATCTGCGCCGCCTGCAGATCTTCATGTCCGCCCTCACCGAGGTGGAGCTGGAGCAGTTCAAGGAGCACGCCGACGACCTAAAGTACATGAATGCCAAAACGGAGGCATTCGATATCGATGTCGCCGAGATCAGGGCCAACGAAAGCTTCGATTCCGACCTGGGAGCCCTCATCAATGAGAGCATGAAGGTGAGCAGTGTCCCCAAACCGCATGGTAATCATGATTGATGACCCTCCTTAATTGCAGCTCTACGAAGACGACAGCGAGGAGGACTGGAGCGACGAGGAGGCGGCCCTGATGGGCGAGTTCAAGAACTACAAGCGCAACTACTACCGCAACAAGTTCAAGCGGGAGGCGCAGGGCCAGCTGCTCGAGGAACTGGGCCACCACTACGTGAATGCGCTGCAATGGGTCCTCGATTACTACTACCGCGGCGTGCAGTCCTGGGACTGGTACTACCCCTTCCACTATGCGCCGTTCATCAGTGACCTCAAGAATATCGAGTCGGTGCAGATCGACTTTCAGCTGGGCACGCCATTCCTTCCATTCCAGCAGGTGAGCACTGTGAAATAGCTTACTAAACGGAATTGGTTAAGCTAGTTCATAATATTTTTGCTGTATGGCCATTCTAGCTCTATTTTATCTTGTGCGATCATATACCTATCCTGCTCTAAATCAAACTAGACCCTGAATTTATATATTTTTAAATTCTCTCTCTTCTTTTCTTAGCTTTTGGCCGTTCTACCGGCGGCCAGTTGCAAGCTGCTCCCAGTCGCCTACCACGACCTCATGCTGCTGCCGAGCAGTCCGCTGGCCGAGTTCTATCCCCTGGAGTTCGACAGCGATCTAAACGGAAAGAAGCACGACTGGGAGGCGGTGGTGCTGATTCCCTTCATCGACGAGCGTCGCTTGCTGGCCGCTATGCGTGCTTGCGAGGCGCGGCTCACGGAGGCGGAGCGGGAGCGCAACCGCCACGGTCCCATGTTCCTCTACAATCACACCGTCGAGTCCCAGGGACCGATGGAACCGCTGCCGCCGCTCCGGGCACTGGCCAACCTCTTCTGCACCGAGGTGGCCAAGTGGTCGCGCGAGATCTCACTCAACCTGCCGCACAGCGTGTGCGTTGAGCTGCCAAATGCGGCGCGGCACGTCTTCTTCCCGGGCTTCCCCACCATGCAGCATCTGCCCTTCGATGTGAGTAACTACCATGCGAATGCCCCGAAAATTCTTCTTACTTTTGCCCTCCGTTTTTCCCAGTTTGAGCTGCGCAACGATCGCGTCAAGGTGTTCGAACAGGTGAGCCGCAACCAGAACATGGTGCTGAAGCCGCGCAAGCGCCAACTGGAGGACACGCTGGAGGCGGTGGCCGGGCAGTATCTGGAGCAGGTGGTGCACATCGGCTGGCCGCATCTAATCAAGGCGAAGGTGGTGCGCGTGGCTACGCGGGACAAGCGGATTGACGAGGAGGGAATAGCGCCAAATGAACCGCGTCGCTTCGACTCGGAGTGCAAGACGCTGCAGGAACAGTTGAGTGTGAAGCCGCTTCCGGCACCAGTGGCCCCCCGGCTAATGATCCGACTTCTTTCTCCCCCGGCAGCTTCACCACGCGCATGGGCATCCAGTTTGCCAACTACGATGTGCTCGTGTATGTGCGCACCTTTGCCGGCAGCTCGACTGAATTTGGCGCCAAGGGCGCACTTAAGGTGAAGGACGCGTGGAGCAGCTCGGTCACCGGCTATCCCGCCCAGGGTGTGGTAGCCGAACTGGCCGTCAAGGAGAGCATGCGCAAGCAGTTCCGCAAGGTGGAGGACTTCTTTCCCACCGGCAGCCCCGTCTTCTTTATCGGAAACCCGTACTACGGCAGCGAGGGTACTGTGCAGGACCCCATGCTCGCCTACAGCTGCGGACGCATCCAGGGTAAGCCCGCCTCGACGGATCATGGGCAGGCTCTAATCTCCCTCCTTCTTACAGTTAACATCCGTGTGCGTCCCGAACCGGACGTACAGGAGGCACGAGCGTTGCAGGAAGAGCGCGATCGAGACCTATTGAACACCTACGAGGTCTGCCATTTACTGAACATCAACGGGCGGGCATTGGGTCGCCTCACCGGCACCGTGTGGGTGGTTCTCGGTCCGCGGCGTGAGAAGATGGAGAACGTGGCCAAGCACAACATTGGTCTGCAGCTCAAGTACCCGCGGCAGAACGAGGAGCGAGCGGGTTACTGCTGCCGCTCGGGCAACCAGTGGTTCTACTCCAGCCTGGCCCTGGAGCTGATGCGCGACTACTGTGAGCGCTACCCGGACGTGGTCGCCTTCTTTGGCGTCAGCAACGACCGCGGCGAGTACGTTTTCGAGCAGGATGTCTTCCCGGACGCAGTGGGCGAGCATCGCGTCGAGGATCTGGCCAATTGGGTGCGCCAGCAGCCGCACATGAAGGTGGAGCGCATCTCGTGCGGCTCCAAAACGGTCTGTCGCGAAACGGTGGAGCTGCTGATGGCCGCCGTCGACGAGCTGCGCTCACTGCCCGTCAAGGACGTTAAGCTGCAGGTCAAGCCACACCTGCTGATCAAGCCCAATGTGACGCTGCCGGAAGTCTATCGATCGCGTCGACCTGTCCGCCTGTTCGACCGCGTCATCATCGTGCGCACCATTTACATGGTGCCAGTGGGGATCAAGGGCACCGTGATTGGAGTTCACCCCGTTACAGATCCCAATCCGGTGCGCTTGGAGTGCGTCCATGCCGTGGACACCTTCTGTGAGGTGCTATTCGACAAGGCCGTTCCGAATTGCAACGACATCCACGGCATTGCCCAGGACCGCGTCTACAAGGTGCCCGAGAACGCCCTGGTGGTCATCTATACGAACGGTGAGTGGTGATCAAGATGATTCCTTCCTCCTTAGACATATTACCTAACTCAGCCATGGTTATTTTCCTTTGCAGATCAGGGACAAAGGCAAAACGACAACGTGCAGGGAGCGAGGGCTGCGCAGCAGAACCAGAATCAGGAGCACAACGGCCGTTCGAACCCTCGGGACGCACAGCAGGCGAGCAGCAGTCGTTATGTGACCGCAGCCGGGTCGAATTGGGTACCGATCACAATGAAAACGCAGGTTTCGGACGAGTTCTTGAAGACGCGCGGTGACCCGCGGGCCAAAGCGGGACAGCCAGAACAGGCGGGGCCGGAGCAAAAGTCTTCCAACTGGCGGGAGCGTGCCAACAAGTCGCAGCCTGTGCCGTCAAATAGTTGGCGGCAAAATCCCGGGCGCCAGCAAGGCGGAAGTTCTTCCGTTGTTCCTCCTGTCAAGGCACCTCCCAGTGCAGCTCGGACGGAAACCACAACTGCAACAGCCGTGCCGACGCCGCAGGATCAGACATTGGCGCTGATGTCATTGCTGGGCTTGAAGAAGGACCAGGAACAACAGCCTTCGCAGCCTCTGGAGTCACAGACACAGCAGCGACCACAGCAACTGCCGCAAGCTCCACTTCCTGGACAAATGCCTGTGAGTACTTGAATCATTTCCGTGTTTTTCCCCCCTCACTCAGTGTAGCACTTTTGTTTGCAGAATTTGCCCAAGCCACCGCTCTTCTGGCAGCAGGAGGCACAGAAGCAACAGCAGGCGCAGGCGCAGCAGAGTGATCGCATCAGGAGCCAGCAGTGGTACAGAAGCGCCCAGACGGGAGCGGAGATTGATCAGCAGCCAGCCAGCATAGCTGGTCCCCAAATGAGACAGCCACAGCAGCATCAGCAGCGGATGCAGCCGCATGCCAACATGCTCCAACATGCTGGCTTCAACAATGGAAATCAGCAGCGGGCGAACAACAACAATAACATGGCTGCGCAGAGTTCCTTTAACAACAACGTGCGCATGCCGCAGATGCCATCATCATACCATCCTTACCAGCAGCAGCAGCACCTGCAGGCACATTACCAGGCGGCGCAGTTCCAGCAGCTGCAGGAGATCAGCAATGTACAGGCACCGCGATACTCCTCGATACAAGACTTTGTACCCATACAGGCGTACCGGCCTAGAAAGTCTAAGCGTGCTCAGCCAACCGGTCGCCAGGAGCCGCCAGAGGTAAGGAGACCAACGACCCAACAATCCCGTCAGCGTTGTCATTTCAAGTATATTTCAGACATTGCTCAACGAGCCCACGGACATCACTTCCAGTTCTAGTCTTCCGGAAAAGTCAGCGAACGAACAGACAATTGGGCTGATGCAAACGCTTAATATTCAGGTGAGCATTGTGGCATGTGGAAGCCTTGAGCCCCGATAATATTACCCATCCTTTCGACCAGCAGCCGTCGACATCACAGTCCGAAACTTCTGCGGTTCCATCTGCCGGACAAACTGACGAAACCGTATCATCGTCTTCATCCCAGGTGAGAAAAGGAGACTACCCCTTGAGTTTTATAATTTAATTTGTCCTTTTTCCCTTGTTTTCCAGGCGTTGAAACCCAGGAAACAGCGAGTGCCTCGAATTGGGGCCAAATTCGACTTGGAATATATATTGCATTGAGTTGAACTGAACTATATAATACATTGTAGATGTTGCCTCCACGGAAGATGGATTATACTCAATGAATTGATCTTGAAAAAAAACCCAAAAACCTTGAAATTTCACAAAAACTCTGTATTCTTAAGTTTAAAACCCACCTAACTATATGCAAAAAATTGTTTATAACCTTTCTATTTTCGTTTCCTAGTCCTTTGTGCATGGCAATTGAAATGGCCATGTATTTCCCACGGAAATTGTTGATTATGTTAATACTGAAATGAGACTGACTCATCTTTTTATTTTCTTGTAATAAACACGACTTTCTCCGTATACCTCGTGTACTTGCTTCAATTACAAAAGACCCCTAGTGATGTTATACATAGTACATGAGTTACCTAAAGGAACCCTTTGCTCTGTGAGAGATGTTAGATCGAAATAAAGTTGGACACAGTAAACATTTTTTGTAAATTCTAGAGTGGGTTTTATTATAAAGCTCTTCCAATTGGATCTACATAAATGAGTTCTCAAAGGAGGTACTTCCGGAAAATGGAGATGTCAACCAAACTTAGGGGTAAGAAGTTAATACACCCCTTACAAAAGTATTGGAAAGACTTCCTTTCTAGCTCGTGATTAATAGTGTGCGATATTTGTCTAAGAATGTGGCTAATCGCAGTGCGCCTTGCTTTTGGCCATACTTCACAATATCCCTTCAGTATCCCTCTATCTTCCATTGGCATACATCATCATCTCTATTCCAAGTCGAACGGAACATGACAGGTATGGAATTTTTTTTGGAAATTATTTTTTTTCTTTTTCATTTTCTTTCCCTTAAGACCAAGGAAAGAATCCCAACGATAAGGACAACGGCAAGGGTCGTTACATCACGGCTGCTGGCCCGATAACCATGAAGGGTCTTCAGGTTTCGGACAAATTCGTCAAGACGCGTGGCGAACAGAAGGCCAAATCGATGTGGACCAACCCGGGACCATCGCAGCCGAAGATTACCAACTGGCGCGAGCGCCCCACCGCTCCGGCTGAGCCGGAAAATTGGCGTCAGAAACGTTCGCCCCAGCAGCCAGGCGGCAGTTCATCGGGAGCTCCTGCGGCCAAGGAGCCTGCCGCTTCGCCGTCCAAGGAGACTACTTCAGGATCGATCGCATCGCCGGCCAAGGAGCCCGCTGAATCGACCAAATAATGTTTAATAATAAAATTAATCACTAAGCTTTAGCTTCTGATCAAGAGCATACATATATATCTATAAACACCTGATAGTTTCCATGTCAGACAGAATTTTCTGGAACATTTCCCAGTCATTAAGGGTACGGGTAATGGTACTCAACATTTCCGCCGCTCTTTATCTTAAATCTGCTCAATCTAAAATTAGAAGACTCGTCTTTCGATACGAATTAAGGTTTTGATTTGCGTATAATTAATTACGACTTCATATGTACAATACAATGCATTCGTTAAAAATAATAAAAAATAAAATGTTATTGAAAAAAGCCAGCGAGTGTGTTGTCAACAAGGGTTCGTTCCATTTGATTCAAATTTTAAAAATCCTACAACAGTGTCAACTTGGTTAATTATGCACATGACTCGCTACATCGATTTGTCTTCGGCCGGAAACTATTATGGGATGTTGTGTGGATCTGCCATGAGGATGATGGATGAGGGGATGTGTGTGTGTGTTCTCAGGTGGGATTTGGTGGGTACCACACAAAAAGGCACACCGCTCAGCCAACCGCTACAAATCGGAGCGGAGGTTCAGATAAACTCGGCTTTGCTTTTAGACCAGCTCAGCCGCCTCTCTTCGTCATAGCAGTTTAGTTTGTTGTGGTTGTTGTTAATAGTGATTTTTATTGTGGTTGCCGTTGTTTATAGAGCTAAGCTTATTCCAGTTCATATTGTTTGTTGTGGTTGTTGTTAGTTAGGTTCGCTTCAGCTTCAGCTTCTCCTTATTGTTGTTGCCGCGGATCTGTGGTTGTTGTTGCAGTTGTTGCTGTTACTATTTTTGCGGTTGCGGGTATTATATGTATGTAGCAGTCTTGTTTCGTCCTAAGACGCTGCCGCTGCCGTGGCCAAAACTGACACCGGTTCACTAGAATCAACGTGAATCAACTGCTGTTGCTCCTCCTCGGCGCGCAGCTTGGCGGCCTCCTTTTCCTGCAGCTGAGCCTCCAGCTCCTCGACATTGCGAAAGATGCGAGCGAACTGGAAGCGTTCATGGCACGCCTGCTGGTAAAGGGCGGCCTCCGCCTCGCACTCCCCAAACACATCGCCGTCCCGCAACGCTGTGTAGATTTTGGTGGCCTCCTGCAAAAATGGAATTCGAAATGAGAAAAGGGGGGTCAGTAGATCAGCGGGCGGACACTCACCTCCAGACGCAGCTTGGTCAGGTTGAAGCTAGTGACCAGCTTGATGGCGGCGGCCTTTTTACTATTGTCCAGCTCGTACAGACTGCGGGCGCCCTCGTATAAATGCAGTATGGAAGCGTTGTGTTTGGCAATGAACTCGTCGTTGAGCTGCTGGGGCGTCTTGCTGCCTATCAGTTCTTTGGTGGCCTTGTCCAGCACCTGCTGTACGTGCTCATTAAACGGCTCTTGCTTGGCGGCGATTGTCAACGACTTCACAAAGCGTATAATGCAACTGTGGACTTCGGGGTGCGCGGGATTCACGGCGCGAGCGCGCCGGATGCACTGCAGCATCAGGAGCAGCTTGTTCTTGCGGTAGTACACCTCGAAGGCCAGCAGGTGCGTCTCGATGCGCTCCTTTGCCAGCTGTTGCAGCGGCTTTAGGAAATCGATGGCCTTCTCCAGCGGATCGTCCGTGCGCTCCAGCTTCTCGGCCACCAGCTCGTCCAGCTGCGGAGCATCGGGATCGGTCTCCTGGTTCGCCTGCTGCTTCGACTTCTGGTGCTGCTCGCGCTTCACCTGCGCCTGTGCGGCCTGCGCACTCTCCAGCTCAGCTTTCTTCTTGGCCTTGCGCTGTTTGCTGCGCAGCTTCTTCAGTTCCGATGGGGGCAGGTTCTCTGTGGCGATACAGTGCGATAATATTAAGGTACAAGCAAGCTTATAATAGTAGTATCAATTGTCTACATACCAATGTCGATCTCCTCAATGGTCGCCTCCAACTTGAGCGGCTTGTCGTACAGACGTATGTACACTTCGATGGCGCACTTGGCTGCCTTGAAGTAGAAGGGATGCTGGCGCAGCACATCCTCAAGCCGCAGTAGGCCAACGTAGGCGCGGAGTGTCATTTTACGCATGCAGTAGGTGTGGAAATCGAACTGATCCTCGACGATCTCGGCGAAGTGGCGCTCCACCTCGTGACACTTCTTTAGCGACTCACCCCAGCGACCCATTCGCTGGTAGGCCAAAGCACACTCCGTCTGGAACCACATGCACTGCATCTCGTTCAAGTTGTCCATGGCGGAAACGCCTTCGCGGGTGAACTTGGCGCAGATCTCCTCCGCTTCCTGCACCATGTTGCCGCGCAGCATGTACTTGGCGCACTTCGAGTTGATGTAGCTGCGGGGGGATATAGCATTTATAACGAGGTCAATATCTACGGATCTACGCCTCCTCCACTCACCGATCCGCCGTGTCCATGCTCTGCGCCTCTTCCAGCCAGACGTACGCCTCGACGGGATCGCCGGCATGCTTGAAGATTCGACCCTTGGTTATCAGCAGCTCAATCAGCGTTGGCGTATGGTCGATCGCCACATTGATGTACTCGAGGGCGCGGTCCGTATCACGCATGTAGTCGTAGTGCTGCGCAAGGAACAGTGCCGTCCACACCAGCGCCGAGGCCGGCTCGACGGGAACCCCGGCGTCGGCGTCCTCGCGAGAGAAGTGGCCGGAACGGGTGAGGTTCTCGAAATACTGCAGCGTCAGCTCCTCGATGGTGGCCGCCTTCTCCGGTACCTGGTGCAGAGTGCGCACGTTGACAAAGAGCGGCGGAATGCCCTTACGCAGCCCGCGGCGCAGGTACTCGTCGGCCACGATCCGGAACTCGGCGCCGATGGCGATGTTCAGAGGCAGGCGACGGGGGCAAAGGGCACGCGGATACTGCTCCTGGAACACGCGATAGATCGACACTACGGCGCTGGGCTCGGTTGCCTGGCGGGCGGCCATATACTGCTCGTAGTACAGCACGTTCTCCGGATTGCGGCGGATCAGGGACTCAAAGATGGGCACCGCCTTCTCCTGCTGCTGCAGCTTGATGTACAGGTCGCCCATGGTCTCGCGCACGGCCAGCTTATCAACGATCTGGGCCTGGTACTTGGTCAGGTGGTCCACGGCCTGCTGCAGACGCTCCGACTCGATGAGTATCTGGTTCTGGTAGAGCAGCAGCTCCGAGTGGCGATAGTCGTGCGCCTCCTGCCCGTGGAAAGAGGAAAAGAGATTGGTTATATACGACTGGGGATGGGCAGGGATGATGCCGGGTACATACAATCGAGGTCTGCGACTGGCTGAACGTCTCCAGGATGCTGTTGGCCATGTCGTAGTCACGCAGCAGATGGTAGCTCATAGCGAACCCAATCCACGAGGCGTGCTGCGAGGGGCGCAGCGTAAACAGGTGGTGGCGCGTCTCCTTGTAGCCCTCGAGGTCGCGCATCTGGATCTGCAGCAGCGACAGGTCCTTCAGGATCTGCAGGTTGTCCTTCTCCCACTTGAGGGCGTTGCGGTAGCACTTGATGGCCTCGTCGTACTTCTTGTCGCTGCGCTGCAGCAGTCCATAGACATGCCAGCAGACGTGGGAGCGCAGGTCGTTGCGCAGTCCCAGGCGCACGTACTTGTAGGCCTCCTCGCGACGTCCCAGTCCGTTCAGGGTGAGTCCCTTCATGGCCAGCGTCTCGCCGTGCTCCGTGTACTTGGGATTGGACAGGATCTGCTTGGCCAGCTTGAGGCCATTTTTGTACTGCTTCATTTCGTAGCATTTCTGGTGGGGAAGCACAGAGAAGCATTGGACAGAGAGGATTAGTTATGGGTTCCGCATCCCGCATCCCGCCCAGTGCCCGATTTTGAGGTTATGCGACCATCGAGCGGTAGGCCACAGTCGGTGGCGGTGGAGCACCACCCAACCGGGAGTTCCACATCCCGGACAGCCGAGCGACTGCCTCCGTTTTGCCTCGGCCAAAAATAGCCACTCCACCTGACTTGGGCCGAAAAAGCACATGGATGCCAAAGCCGGCCAGTGATTGGTGGGCCAAGGGTGGGGGGAGGTTTGGGACTGGACTCAGGGGGATATGCATACAGGGGGGGGGACACCCAACCCGGCTTACAAGTAGCTTGCGGAAGAGCGCACCCTCCTTGGGCGGCAGGGGATCGCTGGAAGGCATCTCTGCAAGGCTGCGGCTGCTCCTCTTCTTCTTCGTCGGCTCTTGTTCTTCCTGCTTTCCTCAGCTGCTAACTCTCCGGGGTTTTCTCGCCTGGCCGTGAATTGCACCCGACTGCGGGACCTGTGGGATCTGCGGATCAGCGCTCTGAGATGCTTCGGCTGCACGGGGGAGCTGGATTCGGATCAGCAGAGTTGAGTAGACACACCACACGGCGAAAACGGCAAACTGCGGGCACGAGCAAATTTCTAACTCGACGTGAGACAGCCACACACACACACCAGGAACCACGGCCTATACACATGCACGCACTGGCGCACTCACACAGCCGCGCGCGTGACCGCGTCTCGCGGCGAATGGCTGTGACTGTGAACGCGCTCGGTTCGAATCGCTTCGGCGCGGTTATGTAAAGCGGCTGAATCTTTAATTAAAACTTGTGCAGAGCGTCGCCGGCCGGCAGGTCATCCAAGTATTTCCACAACAGATTCAGAAATGCCTACTTCGCTTTGCACTGGCGTCGAAAAGGAAGCCTACAATTGAATTACTTAAATATACGGCAAAAAAGTGTCATTCACAGGCAAGCCAATCAGCTGGGACAATCGTCCGTGACCGAGTCTATCGATAGTCGTATGCGATAGTCACACCACTCGATATTCCATTGCGGGAAGAGCAACGCACCGGCAGCAAGCAGCAACATGAATTCTCTGGCCAGGATCGGGGGCTTTGTATGCCAGTCGGTGCAGATAGCCGGCTGTGGGGTGAGTACCCTGTCCCCCCTCAGTGATTCCCAACCAGAAGAAACTAATCCCAATTCCCCCACAGCTCCAGCAGGTGCGTACCAAGTACGCGGACTGGAAGATGATCCGCGATGTCAAGCGGCGCAAGTGCGTCGGCGAGCACGCCGTGGAGCGGCTGCGGGTCAACTCGCTGCGCAAGAACGACATCCTGCCGCCGGAGCTGCGCGAGGTTGCCGACGCCGAGATCGCCGCCTTTCCCAGAGATTCATCGCTTGTCCGGGTGCGGGAACGCTGTGCGCTTACGTCACGCCCGCGCGGAGTTGTCCACAAGTACCGGCTTAGCCGGATCGTTTGGCGCCACCTCGCCGACTACAACAAGCTGTCCGGCGTGCAGCGCGCCATGTGGTAGGGGCTCCTTCTGTTAGCAATCTAGGGAAATAAACCATGTTAGTAGTCCACTTTGTTGTTCCATAAAGTTATCGAACCAAGAACATCTTACAGCTGTCTGGCGGACAATCGATTATCGATGGCCATATGTTATCGGTGGTAGTAAATAGTAAATAAGTTTAAGCTGCTGCGTCTCCGGCGAAAATGTCGCGGAAATCAAGGACGGATGATGCATCTGGCCGCCAGCAGAGGGCACAGCTTAACCTGGTCGACTTCAGCTTCCTGGACCGCAAGGCGGAGCTATCGGGCCTGCTGCAGGCCAAGAGCCGCCAGGCGGGCAAGAGTCTGGTGGAGAACGAGGCCGACTTCTGGAAGTTCGTGGGCAAGTACGAGGCCATGATGCGCGCCACGGGTCAACCCGTGCTGCCACCTCTGCTCGCCGAGTCGGAGCTGGCCACCACTCAGCCGTATCACCGCAGCAAGCACTTGGCTCTGCGCCTGGACAGGGAGGAACTGCTCCAGGAGGCACAGGCCGAGGTGCAGGCCCAATTTCGACACCTCCTGCTGGTCTACCTCGACTTCCGCCAGACGGAGAAGTTCCAGCGCATCCGGAAGCTGCGGCAGGCGCAGCGCAACCTGCCCATTGCCGGCTTTCGGCAGGATTTGCGCGAGGCCCTGGACACGTCCCGCGTGGTCATCGTGGCTGGCGACACGGGCTGCGGCAAGTCGACGCAGGTGCCCCAGTTCCTGTACGACTTTGGCTATCGCAGCATAGGTGAGTGTGCGAGATCCTCGTGGTTACCTGCCCTAATCTCCTGGTGCCTTAGCCTGCACCCAGCCACGTCGGTTGGCCTGCGTTTCCCTGTGCAAGCGCGTGGCCCACGAGCTTCTCGACGACTACGGCAGCCGGGTGGCCTTCCAAATTCGATTCGAGCGGAGCCGGACGCAGCGCACCAACATCCTGTTCATCACCGAGGGTCTGCTGCTGCGCCAGCTGGCGGTGGCCGCCAACTTGGACCAGTACGACGCACTCATCCTGGACGAGATCCACGAACGCAACCTGTTCGGGGACTTCCTGCTAGGCGTAACCAAGTGCCTGCTGCGAGCGCGGCCGCAGCTCAAGCTGATCCTCATGTCGGCCACCATCAACGTAGAGCTCTTTCACGGCTACTTCCGGGAGGAGGGGGCGCGACTGGTGCAGGTGCCAGGACGATTGTTTCCCATTAAGTTGCGATACATGCCGCCACCGGCTCTGGAGCTGAAGGCAGGCCAGGCGACGGCGGCTTCGAAGCGCTCCCAAGGGAGCAACCGCATCGATCCGGCGCCATTTGTCCAGGTGCTGAGCCTGATAGACCAGCAATATCCGAGTGAGTTCAGTCATTTCGTTCCACTGGCACTCTGTGTAATCTATCAATCATTTTAATTCAGACAGTGAGCGCGGCGACGTCCTGATCTTCGTAAGTGGCGTAAACGAAATCGAATCCGTTGTTGAGGCCGTGCAAGAGTACGCCACCGAGCAGACGCACTGGCTCGTGCTGCCACTGCACAGTGGACAGGCGATTGCGGAGCAGGGCAAGGTGTTCGACTATGCGCCCGAGGGCTGGCGCAAGTGCATCGTGTCCACCAATATCGCCGAAACGTCGCTAACAGTGGACGGTGTGCGGTTCGTGGTCGATTCTGGCAAGGTCAAGGAGATGAGCTACGATGCCGCCTGTAAGGGCCAGCGCCTGAAGGAGTTCTGGGTGTCCAAGTCGTCGGCGGAGCAACGCAAGGGTCGTGCTGGACGCACTGGACCGGGTGTAAGACTGAGCCGTAAGCTTAGGGAAACCAAAACAGCATCCTTCATTCATTTCCATCTTCCAATTACAGGTTTGCTTTCGCCTCTACACCGCCGAGCAGTTTAACGCATTCGAGGCCTATCCCACACCGGAAATCTATCGCGTCCCGCTCGACACAATGCTGCTGCAGATGGTGTCTATGGGACTGCCCGACGTCAGAGCCTTTCCCTTCATCGAGGCTCCCGAAACTGAGCGCATCGAGCAGACTATTCTGGCGCTCAAGCAACACGTTAGTAGTTAGGCCATTACATTAGCAAGTTAGCATTGTACTTAATTTGTCAAAATGTTTACCATTGCAGTGCGCCCTTAGTGTGGAGGAGAAAATCACTCCGCTGGGCAGCTCGCTGGCCAACCTTCCGGTGGAGCTGTCCATCGGCAAGATGCTGCTCATGGGCTGTGTATTCCCGGAGGTGGAGCAGTTGCTGACCCTGGCCGCCATGCTCAGCGTACAGAATCCGCTGACGAATCGTGCCCACACGGACCAGCGGTGCGTGCGCGAGCGCGAATCGCTAGAGTCGGATCAGGGCGACCTCTTCACCCTGGTCCGCCTCTTCCGTGAATGGGTGCAGCTCAAGATGCGGCGCGAGGGCACTCGCCAGTGGTGCCGCCGCCTGGGCATCGAGGAGCAGCGCTTCTATGAGGTGACCAAGCTGCGTCAGCAATTCCAGCGCATCCTCGAGAGCTGCGGCATGGTGGTGGCCAGCGGATCAAATTCCCAGCTGACGAGCGCCGAGCGGGCTACGCGGCATGGCGAGCTGCGCCAGCTGAAGGCTATGAAGCGCCGCCAACGATTCGAGCAGCCGCGCCAGCGCAAATTGCTCAAGCAGAGTGGCGGCCGGGCGCAGGAGGACGAAGAGGAGCGGGATGAGGAGCAGGGCGACGACATGCGCGACGTGGACTTCCGGCTGCGCTTTGATCCTCGCCAGCTGGCACTACTGGAGCGTTCGGCGCGCCTCGATCGGCATCGTGACGTTGTGCTGCTAAAACTTCTGCTAGGAAGCGGATTTTACCCGCAACTGGCCATTAGCGACGAATTCAACTATTGCAAGGGTGGCGGCCAGCAGTTCTTTCACACACGCCTCAAGCCCTTCGTCCTGCAGCACCCCAACGCCCACTTTGCCAAGCACTACGAGCTGCTCAAGCTGGCCGATAGCGATTTGCTGACCAAGCCGGACTTCTACACGCCCAAGCATCCGATCAGCCAGCGCCACCAGTTGCTGTGCTACCAGTAAGTTCCAGATAAATGTATGGAATCATGGTCCAACGCTAATCCCACCGCTCCGCAGGTCGCTGCTGGAGACCGCAAAGCCCTATTTGATAAACTGCATCCGGTTGCCTGCAGCGCAGACGCTGCTGCTTTTCAGCTTTGCCATCGACACGAACGCGGGCATCACCCAGATCGTCTGCGACGGCTGGCTGTGCCTGGATCTGCCCATGCCCGGCAGTGGGATGGAACTCCTCAGCCGCGCCATCGAGTTGCGTCGACGATGGAGCAGTCTGCTGTACGCCAAACTGGAGGGTATGTGTTTTCGAATTATCTCTAGTTTAAATGGGAGTATTGAGATAACTGATCCTAGGTCACTAGCCCCACTTGTCCATCTTCTAAGTTAACCTAATTCAAATTGTCTTTAGTCTATCAACTGGAGTTCCCACGAATCTAGAGTAGAGTAGCGTTTTGGCATACAAAATCCAACTTAAAACTAGAAAAAGTAAGGTTATTCTTTAAAGAATTTTAAGAAATTTTTCAAGTTTATTCACAAATGTATTTTAGGTAATATATATACATATGTTACTTAATATAAATGAAAGAATGGTCTGTTAATTTCCATTTTTTTCAAGTTTAATTCTTGATAACAAAGGATTTAAACTATTTAATTGCATTAAATATGAAGTATTGTTAGATTTCGTCAACAAAGTAAAGAAAATGAGTTCCAGGAAGTAGTTAAATACGATATTCGTTGGTATCGCCGTGGTAGGATCTCTTGCGGGACTTCATTGGCGGGCAATCCGTGTCCGAGTTGAGAAAGAAACTTTCCATGGCCGCCTCATCCATCGTTGAGCTGGCAGAGGTGCTCGAGGCAGCATTGAAGTGCTGGGGATCGAATGGATTGGCCATGCTGTGTCGCCGCCTCTTCTGGGCCTCCTTCTCGTGTTGCTCCAGATAGGCCCGCATATCATTGATCCGTTTCTTCTCCGCTGCGATCTTAAGGTTGAGGTGCGCCTCCATCTTGCCAAAGCCCTCCAGCTGGCGTTTATTGTATTCGAACTGCTGCTGTCGGCGATAGAAGCCCAGGTTGTCCGATGCCCGCTGAGCGTTTTGAAACTTGCTAACCTTGCGGTACATGGTCAGGAATCGGGTGGGATCCTCGAAGTAGTTGGCCGCCACGGTGGGCATGTCTCGGTTGATCGGTATCGGTTGCACAGGCCGCAGGCACACCGGGCACTTCAACTCTGGCGAGGATTCGCCTAAGCAGGGGCCGCAAACAACGTGTCGACATTGGGAGAAGTGGAAGGGCACGGTCGGATCGACCTTGCGCTGACGGTAGCAGTGGTTGCAATGCACTCGAAACATGCTTAATAACTAACTATTGTTTCAATTGCAACTTGAAAGTTTGATCCTTAAATATCTGTTATTGCGATCTGGATAAATTGCAACAGTCTGGCCATCCTGGCGGCAGGACATCTGGCAGCACTGCCACTTGATGTCCTTTTTCCACCTGAACGCATCCAACATTAAGTTCTGAAAATTTAAAAATGTACATTTTTAAACTGCAAAACGTGCTTTATATTAACTAACTCAATTGATAATTAATTACTAATCTTTGTTCTTTTAAATTTATAATTTGCAGATCTCAATAACCGGCAGGAAGCAGCTTCAGGCGAAAAAGATGGGAGCAGCACGCTCTGGCGCGAGCTCCTCGACTTCATGGCGCTGGACGTGGCGTATGCCATTCGGCGGTTGCTGCCCGCCGACGTCAAGAGGCTCTACTCACACGAGGCCCCGTCCACGCGGCTCATGGAGCTCAAGGAGAACCCCTTTGCCGGCGACTATCCCATGACCGCCAACGACGAAAAGGGCGGGCTTAACGTATCCGAGCATGTGGTGTACAGCTGCTTGGCGGAACAGCAGTGGACAATGGCCATGGATGCGGCCCTCCGAGCTGAGCCATGGACGTGCACACGGTGCGATTTTGATCTGGAGGAGTTCGATGTGCTGGAGCAACTGGTGCACCGACCGCATTGTAAGGGTCGCAAGGCGCAGGGCCGTAAACCTAGATCAAGTAGCCCAGTTACGGCACCGGAGGCATCCAGAAGCTCAACATCCCACTCTTCCGGCAGCTATTATTGCGACACCTGCAAAAGAGACTTGAAGTTGACAAAGATCGACATCCTGCGGCATCAAAAGCAGTGCCGACATACCAAGTAATCAACGGAAATAAGCGATATTTAAAATAAACGCGGGATCTAAACTTTTTTGAAGTGTCCCATAACCTTGTAAAATGTCTTACGTTAAGCTCGTAACTAAACCAGTAACGCCCAAAAGATCAGATTTCCGGCTGATATAGGAAATTAAAAAATTTTTCAAATTTTTGAAAAAAATTCAAAAAAACAAATTTTTTAACCTGAAATGCCAAGTTATAGGGAATTAAACTACGAGTTCGGGAAGGTATTCCATTCCATATTTGGACAATTATTTTCATTTTTATAGCCAAAATACTGACCTTTTTATTGTCGAAAAATAACGACTTCGATTTTCGGCCAAAAATTGATTATTCATATAATTTCGTTTTGCTCTAATTTTTGCAAAAATGCACCGATATTAAAACGGCAAACTGTTCTGAGCAAATAACAACCTGATATTTAATATTAGTGCACTCTCCGGCTGATTTAGGAAAATTAATTTTTTTTTTTCAAATTTTCGATTTTTTTTAAGGGGTAGCATCCCAAATTTTTGAAAAAAATTTCAAAAAAATAAATTTTTTAACCTGAAATGCCAAGTTATAGGGAATTAAACTACGAGTTCGGGAAGGTATTATATTTGGACAATTATTTTCATTTTTATAGCCAAAATACTGAACTTTTTATTGTCGAAAAATAATGACTTCGATTTTTGGCCAAAAATTGATTTTTCGTACAATTTTGTTTTGTTCCCATTTTTGCACAAATGATCCAAAATTAAAACGGCGAACTGTTCTGAGCAGATAACAACCAGATAATTAATATTTGTACACTTTCCGGCTGATATAGGAAACTTAGATTTTTTTTTAAATTTTCAATTTTTTTTTAAGGGGTAGCATCACAAATTTTTGAAAAAAAAATTTCAAAAAAATTAATTTTTTAACCTGAAATGCCAAGTTATAGGAAATTAAACTACGAGTTCAGGAAGGTATGCCATTCCATATTTGGACAATTATTTTCATTTTTATAGCAAAAATACTGACTTTTTTATTGTCGAAAAATAACGATTTCGATTTTTGGCCAAAAATTGATTTTTCGTATAATTTCGTTTTGCTCTAATTTTTGCAAAAATGCACCGATATTAAAACGGCAAACTGTTCTGAGCAGATAACAACCTGATATTTAATATTAGTGCACTCTCCGGCTGATTTAGGAAAATTAAATTTTTTTCAAATTTTCGATTTTTTTTAAGGGGTAGCATCACAAATTTTTGAAAAAAATTAAAAAAAAAATTTTTTTTAACCTGAAATGCCAAGTTATAGGAAATTAAACTACGAGTTCGGGAAGGTATGCCATTCCATATTTGGACAATTATTTTCATTTTTATAGCAAAAATACTGACCTTTTTATAGTCGAAAAATAACGACTTCTATTTTTGGCCAAAAATTGATTTTTCATATAATTTCGTTTTGCTCTAATTTTTGCAAAAATGCACCGATATTAAAACGGCAAACTGTTCTGAGCAGATAACAACCTGATATTTAATATTAGTGCACTCTCCGGCTGATTTAGGAAAATTAAATTTTTTTTCAAATTTTCGATTTTTTTTAAGGGGTAGCATCACAAATTTTTGAAAAAAATTTCAAAAAAATAAATTTTTTAACCTGAAATGCCAAGGTATAGGAAATTAAACTACGAGTTCGGGAAGGTATGCCATTCCATATTTGGACAATTATTTTCATTTTTATAGCAAAAATACTGACCTTTTTATTGTCGAAAAATAACGACTTCTATTTTTGGCCAAAAATTGATTTTTCGTATAATTTCGTTTTGCTCTAATTTTTTCAAAAATGCACCGATATTAAAACGGCAAACTGTTCTGAGCAGATAACAACCTGATATTTAATATTAGTGCACTCTCCGGCTGATTTAGGAAAATTAATTTTTTTTCAAATTTTCGATTATTTTTTAAGGGGTAGCATCACAAATTTTTGAAAAAAATTTCAAAAAAAAAAATTTTTTAACCTGAAATGCCAAGTTATAGGAAATTAAACTACGAGTTCGGGAAGGTATGCCATTCCATATTTGGACAATTATTTTCATTTTTATAGCAAAAATACTGACCTTTTTATTGTCGAAAAATAACGATTTCTATTTTTGGCCAAAAATTGATTTTTCGTATAATTTCGTTTTGCTCTAATTTTTTCAAAAATGCACCGATATTAAAACGGCAAACTGTTCTGAGCAGATAACAACCTGATATTTAATATTAGTGCACTCTCCGGCTGATTTAGGAAAATTAATTTTTTTTCAAATTTTCGATTATTTTTTAAGGGGTAGCATCACAAATTTTTGAAAAAAATTTCAAAAAAATAAATTTTTTAACCTGAAATGCCAAGTTATAGGAAATTAAACTACGAGTTCGGGAAGGTATGCCATTCCATATTTGGACAATTATTTTCATTTTTATAGCAAAAATACTGACCTTTTTATTGTCGAAAAATAACGACTTCTATTTTTGGCCAAAAATTGATTTTTCATATAATTTCGTTTTGCTCTAATTTTTGCAAAAATGCACCGATATTAAAACGGCAAACTGTTCTGAGCAGATAACAACCTGATATTTAATATTAGTGCACTCTCCGGCTGATTTAGGAAAATTAAATTTTTTTTTCAAATTTTCGATTTTTTTAAGGGGTAGCATCACAAATTTTTGAAAAAAATTTCAAAAAAATAAATTTTTTAACCTGAAATGCCAAGGTATAGGAAATTAAACTACGAGTTCGGGAAGGTATGCCATTCCATATTTGGACAATTATTTTCATTTTTATAGCAAAAATACTGACCTTTTTATTGTCGAAAAATAACGACTTCTATTTTTGGCCAAAAATTGATTTTTCATATAATTTCGTTTTGCTCTAATTTTTTCAAAAATGCACCGATATTAAAACGGCAAACTGTTCTGAGCAGATAACAACCTGATATTTAATATTAGTGCACTCTCTGGCTGATTTAGAAAAATTAAATTTTTTTCAAATTTTCGATTTTTTTTTAAGGGGTAGCATCACAAATTTTTGAAAAAAATTTCAAAAAAATAAATTTTTTAACCTGAAATGCCAAGTTATAGGAAATTAAACTACGAGTTCGGGAAGGTATGCCATTCCATATTTGGACAATTATTTTCATTTTTATAGCAAAAATACTGACCTTTTTATTGTCGAAAAATAACGACTTCTATTTTTGGCCAAAAATTGATTTTTCATATAATTTCGTTTTGCTCTAATTTTTTAAAAAATGCACCGATATTAAAACGGCAAACTGTTCTGAGCAGATAACAACCTGATATTTAATATTAGTGCACTCTCCGGCTGATTTAGGAAAATTAATTTTTTTTCAAATTTTCGATTTTTTTAAGGGGTAGTAGCATCACAAATTTTTGAAAAAAAATTCAAAAAAATAAATTTTTTAACCGGAAATGCCAAGTTATAGGAAATTAAACTACGAGTTCGGGAAGGTATGCCATTCCATATTTGGACAATTATTTTCATTTTTATAGCAAAACTACTGACCTTTTTATTGTCGAAAAATAACGATTTCTATTTTTGGCCAAAAATTGATTTTTCGTATAATTTCGTTTTGCTCTAATTTTTTCAAAAATGCACCGATATTAAAACGGCAAACTGTTCTGAGCAGATAACAACCTGATATTTAATATTAGTGCACTCTCCGGCTGATTTAGGAAAATTAATTTTTTTTCAAATTTTCGATTATTTTTTAAGGGGTAGCATCACAAATTTTTGAAAAAAATTTCAAAAAAATATTTTTTTTAACCTGAAATGCCAAGTTATAGGAAATTAAACTACGAGTTCGGGAAGGTATGCCATTCCATATTTGGACAATTATTTTCATTTTTATAGCAAAAATACTGACCTTTTTATTGTCGAAAAATAACGATTTCTATTTTTGGCCAAAAATTGATTTTTCGTATAATTTCGTTTTGCTCTAATTTTTTCAAAAATGCACCGATATTAAAACGGCAAACTGTTCTGAGCAGATAACAACCTGATATTTAATATTAGTGCACTCTCCGGCTGATTTAGGAAAATTAATTTTTTTTTCAAATTTTCGATTATTTTTTAAGGGGTAGCATCACAAATTTTTGAAAAAAATTTCAAAAAAATAAATTTTTTAACCTGAAATGCCAAGTTATAGGAAATTAAACTACGAGTTCGGGAAGGTATGCCATTCCATATTTGGACAATTATTTTCATTTTTATAGCAAAAATACTGACCTTTTTATTGTCGAAAAATAACGACTTCTATTTTTGGCCAAAAATTGATTTTTCATATAATTTCGTTTTGCTCTAATTTTTGCAAAAATGCACCGATATTAAAACGGCAAACTGTTCTGAGCAGATAACAACCTGATATTTAATATTAGTGCACTCTCCGGCTGATTTAGGAAAATTAAATTTTTTTTCAAATTTTCGATTTTTTTTAAGGGGTAGCATCACAAATTTTTGAAAAAAATTTCAAAAAAATAAATTTTTTAACCTGAAATGCCAAGGTATAGGAAATTAAACTACGAGTTCGGGAAGGTATGCCATTCCATATTTGGACAATTATTTTCATTTTTATAGCAAAAATACTGACCTTTTTATTGTCGAAAAATAACGACTTCTATTTTTGGCCAAAAATTGATTTTTCGTATAATTTCGTTTTGCTCTAATTTTTTCAAAAATGCACCGATATTAAAACGGCAAACTGTTCTGAGCAGATAACAACCTGATATTTAATATTAGTGCACTCTCCGGCTGATTTAGGAAAATTAATTTTTTTTCAAATTTTCGATTATTTTTTAAGGGGTAGCATCACAAATTTTTGAAAAAAATTTCAAAAAAATAAATTTTTTAACCTGAAATGCCAAGTTATAGGAAATTAAACTACGAGTTCGGGAAGGTATGCCATTCCATATTTGGACAATTATTTTCATTTTTATAGCAAAAATACTGACCTTTTTATTGTCGAAAAATAACGATTTCTATTTTTGGCCAAAAATTGATTTTTCATATAATTTCGTTTTGCTCTAAATTTTGCAAAAATGCACCGATATTAAAACGGCAAACTGTTCTGAGCAGATAACAACCTGATATTTAATATTAGTGCACTCTCTGGCTGATTTAGAAAAATTAAATTTTTTTCAAATTTTCGATTTTTTTTTAAGGGGTAGCATCACAAATTTTTGAAAAAAATTTAAAAAAAAAAATTTTTTTAACCTGAAATGCCAAGTTATAGGTAATTGAACTACGAGTTCGGGAAGGTATGCCATTCCATATTTGGACAATTATTTTCATTTTTATAGCAAAAATACTGACCTTTTTATTGTCGAAAAATAACGATTTCTATTTTTGGCCAAAAATTGGTTTTTCGTATAATTTCGTTTTGCTCTAATTTTTTCAAAAATGCACCGATATTAAAACGGCAAACTGTTCTGAGCAGATAACAACCTCATATTTAATATTAGTGCACTCTCCGGCTGATTTAGGAAAATTAATTTTTTTTCAAATTTTCGATTATTTTTTAAGGGGTAGCATCACAAATTTTTGAAAAAAATTTCAAAAAAAAAATTTTTTTAACCTGAAATGCCAAGTTATAGGTAATTGAACTACGAGTTCGGGAAGGTATGCCATTCCATATTTGGACAATTATTTTCATTTTTATAGCAAAAATACTGACCTTTTTATTGTCGAAAAATAACGATTTCTATTTTTGGCAAAAAATTGATTTTTCGTATAATTTCGTTTTGCTCTAATTTTTTCAAAAATGCACCGATATTAAAACGGCAAACTGTTCTGAGCAGATAACAACCTGATATTTAATATTAGTGCACTCTCCGGCTGATTTAGGAAAATTATTTTTTTTTCAAATTTTCGATTATTTTTTAAGGGGTAGCATCACAAATTTTTGAAAAAAATTTCAAAAAAATAAATTTTTTAACCTGAAATGCCAAGTTATAGGAAATTAAACTACGAGTTCGGGAAGGTATGCCATTCCATATTTGGACAATTATTTTCATTTTTATAGCAAAAATACTGACCTTTTTATTGTCGAAAAATAACGATTTCTAATTTTGGCCAAAAATTGATTTTTCGTATAATTTCGTTTTGCTCTAATTTTTTCAAAAATGCACCGATATTAAAACGGCAAACTGTTCTGAGCAGATAACAACCTGATATTTAATATTAGTGACCTCTCCGGCTGATTTAGGAAAATTAAATTTTTTTCAAATTTTCGATTTTTTTTAAGGGGTAGCATCACAAATTTTTGAAAAAAATTTCAAAAAAATAAATTTTTTAACCTGAAATGCCAAGTTATAGGAAATTAAACTACGAGTTCGGGAAGGTATGCCATTCCATATTTGGACAATTATTTTCATTTTTATAGCAAAAATACTGACCTTTTTATTGTCGAAAAATAACGATTTCTAATTTTGGCCAAAAATTGATTTTTCGTATAATTTCGTTTTGCTCTAATTTTTTCAAAAATGCACCGATATTAAAACGGCAAACTGTTCTGAGCAGATAACAACCTGATATTTAATATTAGTGCACTCTCCGGCTGATTTAGGAAAATTATTTTTTTTTCAAATTTTCGATTATTTTTTAAGGGGTAGCATCACAAATTTTTGAAAAAAATTTCAAAAAAATAAATTTTTTAACCTGAAATGCCAAGTTATAGGAAATTAAACTACGAGTTCGGGAAGGTATGCCATTCCATATTTGGACAATTATTTTCATTTTTATAGCAAAAATACTGACCTTTTTATTGTCGAAAAATAACGACTTCTATTTTTGGCCAAAAATTGATTTTTCATATAATTTCGTTTTGCTCTAATTTTTGCAAAAATGCACCGATATTAAAACGGCAAACTGTTCTGAGCAGATAACAACCTGATATTTAATATTAGTGCACTCTCCGGCTGATTTAGGAAAATTAAATTTTTTTTCAAATTTTCGATTTTTTTTAAGGGGTAGCATCACAAATTTTTGAAAAAAAATTCAAAAAAATAATTTTTTTAACCTGAAATGCCAAGGTATAGGAAATTAAACTACGAGTTCGGGAAGGTATGCCATTCCATATTTGGACAATTATTTCCATTTTTATAGCAAAAATACTGACCTTTTTATTGTCGAAAAATAACGATTTCTATTTTTGGCCAAAAATTGATTTTACATATAATTTCGTTTTGCTCTAATTTTTGCAAAAATGCATCGATATTAAAACGGCAAACTGTTCTGAGCAGATAACAACCTGATATTTAATATTAGTGCACTCTCCGGCTGATTTAGGAAAATTAATTTTTTTTTTTAATTTTCGATTTTTTTTAAGGGGTAGCATCACAAATTTTTGAAAAAATTTCAAAAAAATAAATTTTTTAACCTGAAATGCCAAGTTATAGGAAATTAAACTACGAGTTCGGGAAGGTATGCCATTCCATATTTGGACAATTATTTTCATTTTTATAGCAAAAATACTGACCTTTTTATTGTCGAAAAATAACGATTTCTATTTTTGGCAAAAAATTGATTTTTCGTATAATTTCGTTTTGCTCTAATTTTTTCAAAAATGCACCGATATTAAAACGGCAAACTGTTCTGAGCAGATAACAACCTGATATTTAATATTAGTGCACTCTCCGGCTGATTTAGGAAAATTATTTTTTTTTCAAATTTTCGATTATTTTTTAAGGGGTAGCATCACAAATTTTTGAAAAAAATTTCAAAAAAATAAATTTTTTAACCTGAAATGCCAAGTTATAGGAAATTAAACTACGAGTTCGGGAAGGTATGCCATTCCATATTTGGACAATTATTTTCATTTTTATAGCAAAAATACTGACCTTTTTATTGTCGAAAAATAACGATTTCTAATTTTGGCCAAAAATTGATTTTTCGTATAATTTCGTTTTGCTCTAATTTTTTCAAAAATGCACCGATATTAAAACGGCAAACTGTTCTGAGCAGATAACAACCTGATATTTAATATTAGTGCACTCTCCGGCTGATTTAGGAAAATTAAATTTTTTTCAAATTTTCGATTTTTTTTAAGGGGTAGCATCACAAATTTTTGAAAAAAATTTCAAAAAAATAAATTTTTTAACCTGAAATGCCAAGTTATAGGAAATTAAACTACGAGTTCGGGAAGGTATGCCATTCCATATTTGGACAATTATTTTCATTTTTATAGCAAAAATACTGACCTTTTTATTGTCGAAAAATAACGATTTCTATTTTTGGCCAAAAATTTATTTTTCGTATAATTTCGTTTTGCTCTAATTTTTTCAAAAAAGCACCGATATTAAAACGGCAAACTGTTTTGAGCAGATAACAACCTGATATTTAATATTAGTGCACTCTCCGGCTGATTTAGGAAAATTAATTTTTTTTCAAATTTTCGATTTTTTTTTAAGGGGTAGCATCACAAATTTTTGAAAAAAATTTCAAAAAAAAAATTTTTTTAACCTGAAATGCCAAGTTATAGGTAATTGAACTACGAGTTCGGGAAGGTATGCCATTCCATATTTGGACAATTATTTTCATTTTTATAGCAAAAATACTGACCTTTTTATTGTCGAAAAATAACGATTTCTATTTTTGGCAAAAAATTGATTTTTCGTATAATTTCGTTTTGCTCTAATTTTTTCAAAAATGCACCGATATTAAAACGGCAAACTGTTCTGAGCAGATAACAACCTGATATTTAATATTAGTGCACTCTCCGGCTGATTTAGGAAAATTATTTTTTTTTCAAATTTTCGATTATTTTTTAAGGGGTAGCATCACAAATTTTTGAAAAAAATTTCAAAAAAATAAATTTTTTAACCTGAAATGCCAAGTTATAGGAAATTAAACTACGAGTTCGGGAAGGTATGCCATTCCATATTTGGACAATTATTTTCATTTTTATAGCAAAAATACTGACCTTTTTATTGTCGAAAAATAACGATTTCGATTTTTGGCCAAAATTTGATTTTTCGTATAATTTCGTTTTGCTCTAATGTTGGCAAAAATGATCAAAAATCAAAACGGTGAATTATTCTGAGCAGATAATTAATAACGCGAAAGGTATTCCATATTTTTGGCATTGTGAATTTAAAAAGTGGTCTTAGCGTAACATGAAGATAAATTAGCAGGTTTACGAGGGTTGTGTTGGATCTCGTCCCTATTTGTTGCGTTCCACTCGCCCTATGTTGTTGTTGCTTTAATCTCAGGACACAAAAGTTACGCTAGTTTATGAAAAAGTCTTTGGCTGTCAAGCTGTCCAATTTTTAGATATAGTTGTACGCTTCCCCGGTAGCCCCTTCTTCCCTCTTATGTTTGCTTCCTTCACCCTGTGCTCTTGTTACTGCCGAGTTTTGTACTTTGCTCTTCTTAGTTTCCTTGTCCTCATTTTCTTAAGAAAGAATGGTATAGTCTTGTATCCCGACTACGAGATACCCACTACTTTTTCCAGAATACCTAGGAGCAAAAATAGATTTTTTCAAAAGTAGTCAAATATGGTAACTTCTTAAAACGCAATTTGATTTCCTGTTAAATACTTTCATACTTTGGATATAACACTAAACCTAGATTTTTATCGACAGCATCAAAAGCTAGTCAATTATAAGCATTCTTGTTACACATTTCTGTACAAATACAACATGCTTTTTTTCCTCAGAAGTAAAAGGTATAATAAAAAACTTTCGGCAACATTTTGCGATGTTTTACAAAAAAAAGTGTTGCATGCTTTCGGGCATGTGCACCACGCCGTCCCTTACACACACACACACGGACATTGGCTTGTTTAAAAGTTGATTTCAATATAAGTTTTATGTCTCGTAATATTGAAAAGGGCGACAGTGCCCTGACGGGCATTAACTTTTAAATTTTCCATCATGAATCGAAGTGCTTCGATTAAACGAACAGCTGTCAATGTACACACCAAAAAATAGTACAAATCTTTTCTTAAAGTACTTTTGAACCAATGGTTAGTAAAACACTCAGATCGTTGGATTCGTTTTATTCATAGTTTATTTCAATATTTTATATGTTAGGCAAATTATGTAAAATTATAAAAAACGTATATATAAGAACCCTTCTATCAATTACAATTAGATTACAATTTTTAATTATAATTGTTTTGATTTTGAGCTAATTTGAACAATTTCTTCGCAACGTTTTTTTTACCTTTTTTTTATGTGGTTTTACAAATGTTTTGCATTTCCGAGATATTTGTTACAATTATGTTGCGCTTGTCCAAATTTAAAAAAAATACATTCTACAAATAATTACACTGTAAATAGCTCTGAATACAAAAAAACCAGCACAATAAAATAATCGTAAGGTAACTTATTATGTATGTAATACTTTTGCTTATTTAAAACCAAGTACGGATTGGATACATTTATTTTTCTTGATTTTGTGTATGAAATCGGTGCACCCTCTGTCAAATAACGTTTTTCTAGGGGCAAGTATGGGGCTGAACTTTACACGTTTATGTTTATCTCTATTAAAAGCACTGGCTTTAAACTCTCAGATCATTTCTAGGCCTGCCTTCAACAACAAATCATATGTTATTTAAGTTTCTTTTTCTATTTCCTGTTGTTCTCTTCACACTTATGAAATAAAGTAGTTTGGCAGTGCCTGAAAGTGCATTTTTATTAAATAAAAACGCATCCAGATGTTGATCGCCTATGTGGTGCAGGAAGCTAAAAGTATAATTAATATAAATAATAAAAAAAAATGATAGTTTGATTGGGAAATATCGTACAGTATGGTTGGGTTTTTGTTGGGGAATCTGATCTCAAGTCTACCCTTAACTACTGAGGGTAGCTAGCGTTCTGAAGTATCCAATATCTATCATGTCACTTAACGATATTTTGTTGTCTTTAATGGTCTATATTCGTTATCATGTATTTAGAATGATTGCTGTTAAATGCCTTGTATATATAATTATTTCCTTCGTGAATAGTTTGGATATTAAATGAGTCGGGTGAAGGTAATTTCAAGGTGTATTTTCAGACATACATACATATGGCTTATAACTTTTCTTTTCTTCTTTGTTGTTGTAATTGGTTGTGTGTTTTAATGCCTAGAATGTCATACGTAAGTCCATGTACATACAAATTTATTTAATATACTTTTATAACTAGTACAATCATTATTATTATAGCTGCACTTAATCTGCCGCGCCTTCTTTCTAGACTATATGTATACATAGAAGTTTCAATTCATTGTTTTAATTGCGAATGCAAACTCTTTATCCTACCGCTAATGCACTTAACAAACTTACCCGCTATAAATATACTTTCGTGTAGTTTATTTCCCGATTCGTGGTGGCTTCCGTAAAACAAAAAAAAAATTAAGGATGTATTTTGTTTTCTTACCCTACGTATATGTATTCATTAATATATATCTTAATGTGATTAACTGTATGCATTTTACATTTACAATTTTATAAAATTTTGCAAAATTTTGAAAAAATTATGTTTTTTTTTCCGTTTTTTTTTGTTTCTATTTTTGCACTAAAATAAACGGTCGTTGATTTGAAAATTTCTTTTTGTTCATTTTTACGCATTATAGGATATTTTGCTGTTGTAAGGTTTATATAGTTTTAAAATGGTGTGTGTGTATATATATGTCTCTTTATATACGAATAATGCATTTTGTACCAAACTAACTATAGTCTACACAAAAAAAGGTGGTATTAAAATTGGGTTTTACGTATTTCCGTAAATACGAATTTGGGATTAGATGGTTCTAAAAGCGATTTCTACTCGCCCTAACGGATTGGAGTCTCTGTCTATTTGCATCCTCGTTGAAGACTACAATACATATATGTATATATATATATATATATACTCATTTTTGTTTGCTTTTCTTGCAGTTTTGTTGTGTTGCATGTTCATCGATTTAATTACTAAAACCTACATCAGTCGTTTGGCACACAAGTCACGCAGTGGCGTGAACCACGGAACAGAATCCTTCTGGCGGCTATTTTTACAAGCCGCAACAGCGGATGTTGATGTTGATGTTACATTTTGTTGTCGACTGGGGGCTGCGTATCGCATCTCCATCTGCACATCTCCTCACGCAATAAAGTCACCAGCTTCAGCTTTTAGCAGGGATTCCGATTCTCCACCTCCATTGGATTCGCATCGGCTGCTTGCTTGCTCATCCCCATCCCATCCCGTCTCATCTGAATGCATCTCATGTCCACCAGCTGATAGCCGATAGCAGGGATCGCCGTGGGTGCCAAACTAGACTTCGGTGCCATCCTCGCCCTCGTCGTCGAAGAGCTGGCTGGTGCTGCCCTGACCACTGCGCGTCGTCGTCACGGACATCTTCTTCTTGGGCTTCGGTGGTGGTCGCGGTGGGATCTTGGCCAGCTTCGGTGAGTCGCCGCTGCTGCCGGCATGGCTTGGCGAAACGGCTGCTGCCGCCGCCCCGGGAGACATATAGGCGGTGGCGTGACCCAGTCCGGCCCCGCTGATACTGGAGCCGGGCAGTATCGTGATCCCCTGGTGCCGCACTCCGTACAGGGGCTCCGTCTCCAGGGAGCTCAAGCGCTGCTGCTGTTGCTGCTGCAATTGCTGCTGCTGCTGGATTAGCTCGTGTATGGGCTCGTATATCTTGCTGGCATTGGTCGCCGAGGCCACTGACGTCAAACTGGGCGTGGCCGGGAGCGGACGATCCCGCATCGAGTACTGCTGACCTGCGCCCTGGGAACCGGAGCCGGAAGCGGCTCCAGAGCCGGCTATCTTGGTCAGATTCAGGGTGGAGTTGCCGCCGGCTGTGGTGCGCAGCCCCAAGTTGTCGTAGACGGGCTCCGCCTGCAGTTCCGCGGTGGTGGCGGTGCCCGTCTCGCTGGGATTCGGCGAGGTGGGGCTCTGGAACTCGCTTAGCTGGATGGCTCCGTGGCCAGCGGCACCGGACGTGCTGGGCGCCCAGCTGGGCGCTCGCGGCTTGCGCGGAATGGTCATGTAGCCCTGTTTCATGACCACGCCCGTGGCCGGCGAGTAAACGACGGGGGCGGGCAGGAAGGGCGATGTGGTGGCCAGCGGGTGCTGCTGTTGCTGCTGCTGCTGCTGCTGGAGGTGATGTTGCTGCTGCTGATGGTGCTGGTGCTGGCGACTACTGTTGGCGGTGGCGATCAGGGCCAGGTTCCGGGACTTGGGGTGCTGCAGCGTCATAAAGCCGTTGTGCGGAGCGGCCATCGTCTTGGTGCCGTAGATGCCGTGCGGCGTCATGTGCGTGTAGACGGGACTGGTCAGCGACGGGGGCGACCGGATGCCGTAGATCACCTGGTCGGGGATGTTCGACTGTGAGGACTGCATCGAGGGCGAGGTGGGCGGCACGCGGGCGGGGAAGGCCAGCAGGTCCGGTGGCAAGCTATTGGCGTACGCGTCGTCCACGTAGGTGTGTCGCGATCGGGGCGTGGTCGTCGTGTCCGAGAGAGCCACCGAGTGGGCTTCTTCGTCCCGCGAGTGGTTGGCCACTACAAAGAGAAGAGAGAAGTGTTTTTAATTGTATTAACAGAACAGAAATTTTTTAATCTTATTTAAAGTCAATCAGTATAGTATTTACTCATTTAAGTAATATTCTTTAGACATCTTCTTTCGATTTAGTTTAGCAAGAAGTGAAAGCTAGGTGATGAATATATGTTTTTAAAATACTAGCGACAAATTAAAAGTAATATTATTTTTAAATATTTTAATTATGAATAATATCTTTACTCCTATTCAAATGTACAAATCAATGTTTTATGTAGTATTTATATTTTTAATTTAAGGAAAATGTATTCAAAATTAATATGTAAGACTATCTTTCGCAATAAATATACTGTTTAAAATTGTCTATATAAATTGTCTAAAACTACAATCAAATAAGAGGTACTGGGGCTTAAGTATCAAATAATTATTAAAAGCATTTTTATCTACCACCCTGGGGAAAACAGGAAAGCAAACTAAAAGGGCAAAAGAGTGAATTATTCATTTGATGTTCAAACACTCCACTTTATCTGTTCAAGGGGCTTTCAATTGTTATGCGCTTCGGTAAGCCCGCCCTCTGCCGCATAATCCGAAACGGGGGCAAATAGTTTTTGACAGGCATTTCTTTTGAAAAATAATGATTCTTGGGTAATCCCCCTCCGCATCAGCGGAGCTTTGGCACATGTCAACGCTTGTTTGCCCCATCAGACAATCGGACCATCGGATAATCGGACCCTCGGACGGGGAAGGCAGCGTACTAGTGACACGGGTGCAGCAGAGCAGCAGTCCAGTCCATCAATTGCATTCAATTGTCTTGGCAATTGTCAGTGCAATTCAATTGTCAACACCAATTGGCAATTTATTTGTTTATATTATTATTTATTCTAGCTTTAAAGGATGAAGAAACAGTAAACTTTCCAGCTGATTTAAGAAAATTATACATTTTTTTCGAATGTTTCGAATTTTTTATAAGGGGTTGCAAAAAAAAAAAGGTATAATTAAAATAAAATAAAAATTACACTTTCTTCAGGGTAGTAGTAAAATAAAACATAAATTAAACCTCTTTTTCCCTAATGTAATGGTTTAATTGCCCATATAAATACAAAGGCTCCATTGTGGCCTGTTCTATAGGCAATCACACCCACTTCCTCCAACTTAAGACATCACTTTCTTATGATGACTGATGAGGGCCGACTGCCTTATCGACGGTGGCGAGGTAATAGATTCTGTCCGAATGAAGGTGATTTACGGAGTTAATTTAGTTTGACAGCACCGTTTAATATTGTCCTTAGACGCGTTTACGTTAGTCAGTTTGTTGGATTTCATATACATACATACTGTACGTATATCCAACTCTGTTTGTCTTGTGAAACATTTGGTATGGCGTTTGCGTAATAGCTGATGAGCAATTCGAAATTTAAAACAAACACCCGACGGCCTGACTGCTGAACTGCTGGTGTTTCAGCGCGCCAGGATGACCTGGATGAGTTAGGATCCTGCGATCCCAAACCGCGCGCGCGTTGCCTTTTCCGCGAAAATAACAAGTGTGTTGACATTGGCGTTGGAATTGGCATGGTCATTCCATTGACAAACTGGTCCTGGAGTGGCAATCGAGATGGAAACTTTGGGTAAATAGAGACGACGAACGAGTGCCTCGCATCATTTGGTGCCCAACCGCCGTGATGACACGGGAAATACGTCATGTACCTCGTTATTAAATGACAGAAAAGTCAACGTCTCTTTTTCTTTTTTACGCAGCGATTCGCCATCGAAAGAAATTGTGTATTTTTTCAAAAAAAATAGATACCTTTTTTATTTGTTTAAATATTGCAAAGAGAAGAATTCAATTTTATGTTACTGCAATCATTACAAGTTGTATTTATTGAAATTAAACGATAATCCGATTTTTTTTAACCAACTGATTATTTTTGATGTTTATTACAACACTCAGGCGACGGCAATAATCATCACTATTGTTGACTAAAACAACTGGCGAAATGCGGTCGACACACCTAGAAACTGCATTAAAAAAAAGGGGAAAGGGAGCAGAAATAAATCGCCCCCATACCATCAATTTAATTGGCTACTAAATAGGTAATACTTTGTTTGTTTTTTTTTTACGTATAATAAACGTTAATGACGAAATAAAATATGCAATCATGGTCAACATGTGTGGTTACAATTTAGTCGCGCAACAAAAAGCCCGAGTCCTTAACGTTTTTGCGTTTAAACATTAAACAGAATTAGAAGCCATTTAAAGCTTGGTGTGTGAATTAATTTGTAAATTGGAAACACCACAGATTGACCTATTGGAATCTCTATGATTAAGGGGGCTACACTGTATTTATACAGGATGACAACTCACCATAAACCGTGTCGTCGAGCAGCGTCTTCTTGATCTCGAGCACGTCGTCGCCTCCGTCCACGCTCTCGATGTCCGTGCGCCGGGGCGGCTTCTCGACGGGATTGACCTCGTTGAGCAGGCTCTTCTGCATCTCCATGATGACGGAGCCCTCGAGCATGGAGCCGCCGGTGTGCGACTTGTCCAGCTTGGAGGAGATCAGCCCGTCGCCGCTCATCATCGTGGTGTCCTTCTGGTAGGTCTTGATGCGGCGGCAGTACCAGAACAGGGCCAGCACCACCACGATCAGCAGGAGCAGCAGCGTGGTGGTGATCAGGCAGATGATCAGGAACACGTTCGTCTGCGGATCAATGGTGGGCGCTCCGATGGCGCCCATGCCGCCCATGCCCAGGCCATCGGATGCGGACACCGCGCCGGCATAGTCACCGCTCACGAGCAGCTGGAACTCGGCCTCCGCCCGGCCGCCGCGATTGTCCGCCACACAGGTGTAGGCGCCCTTGTCCGAGGCACGCACGCCCACGATGCGCAGCTCCGAGGTCAGCACCTGGGACTGCGGCTGCTCGGGCAGCTGCTCCACGGAGGTGAGGACGCGCACCCGCGGATCGTACTGCTGCAGCGGCCGCTTGTTGTACACCCAGGTGACATTGGGACGCGGACTGCCGACGATGCGGCAGGGCAGCGAGATGTTGTCGTGATTGGCCTCCACGAAGGAGCGCACAGAGCCCAGAATGCGCGGCCGGCAGGCGAAGTTCTCCGAGGGCACCTCGCTCCACAGCTTGCCGCGCAGCTGCGGCGGCTCCTGGCAGTCGGTGGGCGGCGTGTACAGTCGCTTGTTGATCGCAAAGTCCCGGAAATCCTGCAGCTCGCAGCTGCAGTTCCATGCGTTGCCCTGCAGCGACAGGTGCATCAGCTTCTGCAGGTCCTTGAACGTCTCCTTGTGCAGGTGGGCCAGTCGATTCTGCTCCAGCGAGATGGCGCTCAGCGCCACCGTGCCGGCGAAGACGTGCAGCTGCACCTGGCGCAGCCGATTGTTCCGGAACTCGATGCGCGACAGGTAGCTCAGGTTGACGAACAGATGGTTGGGCAGCACCTCGATCTCGTTGTTGTTGATGATCACGTTGCGCAGCTTCTCTAGGCCGGCGAAGGTGCCGGGATGCAGCTCCCGTATCCGGTTGCCGGACATGTCCAGCTCGATGAGAATGTGCAGGCCCTTGAACGCCTCGCGATGCACCTCCTGGATGGTGCAGTTGCGCAGGTAGACCTTGTGCACGTTGGGCAGCCCGGCGAGCAGGAACTCCTCGCGCCGCAGCTCGGGTATCTGGTTGTGGGCAAAGTCCAGCACCTGCATCTCGTTGCTCATGTCGAGCGGGATCTTGGTCAGCGCCTTGTTCTTGCAGTCGGCGCTCTTCTTGCCCGAGTTCCAGTGGCAGTGGCAGGGGCCGCAGCTCTGCATCCAGTCGGATGTGGCCGCCACCAGGGGCAGCAGCAGGAGGAGGAGGGGCAGGAGAATCCCCAGACGTTCCGTTCTGGCCATCATAGCTGGATGGGTCCTGTGTATCGGGATTTGTTTATAATCCGCGACAACGAGCCACCGAACACGTGCCAACACGGTCCAAGTGGTTTCCCCACCGCCAACCAACCACCAACCGCCAACTGCTGAACTCGAAATGCCAAAACTCCAAGCGGCGAAACCCTCTGGTTGACTCGGTTCGGGATTCCGGCGCTGTTTACTCGCCTCGCCGCGTCCTCGGTACGTGCTCTAAACTGCTGCCCTGCTTTTCGGGGTTAATCCTTTTGACGCACTGTTAATTTGATTCCAGCAGCACCCTTCGTGCTCCTGCTCCAGCTCCAGCTCCAGCTCCTCCTTGTTTTGCCACTCCTTGATCCTGGCGAATGACAAGGCCGTGATTAATTAATGTCCCGGCGGACAGTGGTGGGCTCTAAGCTCGCAAATAGCCGTGCTTCTCCTGATGTTTCCACCTGAAAGAATGCGCAAAAAAATGCAGAGAGTTTGTCAATTAATAAAGTGTTCCGAAAAGTGTGTTCGTTGGTCTGGAAAGTGGACGCGAACTGGGATTGGGTTGGGCCATCGGCCATCCAAAAGGGACAAGGACATATACACGTATTCCCATGGGGTTGTTGGTTGCTAACGAGGCAAAAGGTGAGACATTAGCGGCAAGGCCAAAAAGGATTTGCCTTATTGGCAAAAGTTTGTTGTGTGTCATCAATGGGATTGGGTAATTAGCGCGCGGCATGTGTGTACAATGTATGTAGGTACATACATGTGGCCTTCATATGAGGGGATTATGTTCGGGTCGACTGTCGACCCACAGAAGTAGCAAATGTTTTTACAATTTGATCGCTTCTTCGAGTTTAACCCACATATTTCACAAGTAGAGTTAATCAACATTAAACGAAGATCATTTAAAGTGACATGCCAACGCATTATTTTATATTCAAATGATAAGGAAATATAAATCACCTAATTAAATACATCTGTTTAGCCGAAATGGCTAATTATTTTCCAAATATATTCACAGATATCCAAAACCAATTGAAATAAATCAGGGTTTGCAGGCAATAAGTTTATTTTAAAGTGAAATGCTTTGGAATTGTTGGCCATTTGGATACCAATATGCAAGTATTTTAAACTGAAACCCATGAATAAATGAATCGAATAAAGGATTCGCACCGCAATTAAAAAGATTCACTCGCTTGAAGGAAGATCCCCCCGACAACATGACGCCAAAAGTGCTGCAGAAAGAATCGCCAACAGGAGATTGACAATGGGACGACAAAGGCAGAAAACAGGGATTCGGATTCGGATGCGGATGCGGATTCGGCTGCTGCTGCTCCTGCTGCTCCTGCTCGCCTGGAGTCCCCTTAATCTGGTTCGTTCTCCTCGTCTGTGTTCGGCTCTTCAGGTGGCAGTCACAGCAGCGGCTTGATTAATGAAAATGTTGTTAAACTGTGACAGTTTGCGGCTTCTAACTGACTTGCGGCATCGCTGCCAAGCCATCAAGCCGGCCCGCCCCCGCATTTTCCACTGGGTAAAGCCATCATATTGGGATGGTAAAATTTGAAATGGTAGATGGATGAAGGGGTGGACCACCCACCGGGAGCGCTTTTCTTTTAAGCAAGTGCAAACAAGACAAACAAAAAAATGCTGCGGATGAAGTACCGCCTTTTTGGCATTGAGCCGGGTTCCGCTTTAATTAAGCGCCGCCATTCGTGACGTCAACACTTCTAAGGACCCAAAAAAAAAAAAGACGCCACGTGCTTTGTCATGTCGATCCACTTTTCCACACAAATATTGGTTCAACGTTGTTGAGCCCCCAAATACTTTATTAAATACCGAAACCAGCCAACTACCACAGCATTGTGCAGACGACATAAATTATTTAGCAACTATTGTAGCCCATATTTAGAAAGCCCCACCAGCGGGAGAAAAAGGAGGAACTCATTTCAAAAAAAAATTATTGATTGAGCAATTCATAACTTTGTCAGTTTTTTCTTTCTTGAGGTATTATTTATTCATTAAAAAATCAAGAGAAACCCTAACCTCTTTTTTTACAAGAATATAATATTCCATCAAACTGCACGAAGAGTAAAGGTTATGAAATATAGAAGGAAACGACTGAGGAATACTCTAATTTCTTTTAAAAATAACTTTTTATGTTATAAAATAACACATTTTATATTTAGATACACAAATTATATTATTTTTTAAAAGGCATAAAATGAGTTCGTCTAATTAAACTGTATTAAAGGAATTATAATGTTTTTGTTTTAGATTTTTTATCTAATAATTCATATTTTTTAAGTAAAAGTCAAATATATTTAAAACTAATATTGTTCAAAATAAGTTGTATCTTGTATAAAAATAAAATAACACATTTTATATTTAGGTAAATTATATTATTTTTTAAAAGGCATCAACTGTATTTAAGGAAATAATGTTTTTTTTTAGATTTTTTATCTAATAATATTTTTTAAGTATAGTTCAAAACTCGCAATTTTTATCGATGAGTCCTATAGCACCTGTTAAAAACGTAGTATAATACCTCCTTTTCCGCTACTATTTACAAATATATATCAAAATAAACAGAAAGACAAATATTTGGTGTTTTTGATACATTTTTCGATTGGCCAGAGACGAAACGAACTGAGCCTTTTGTGCCGCGCTTCATGTTTACTGATTTCAAGTTCAAACCTTCGGGAAAATCAAGGGGCGGCGATAAGTGGGGGTTTTAAAGGCCGGCGCTCGTTTCATTCGTACATTCAGTTGGATGGATATATACTTTGAGTATGCCCGTGTGTGCTGTTTGTTTTCCTTTTGTTTGTGCACAATTTTTGTAATTTTTTTTTCTACTTTTCCGTTGTTGCTGCCTGTGTGTCAGCGGTTTTTTGCTCGGATAGAAAAAACCTCAAAACAAATTAAATATGCAAATAAAAGAAAAGCGGTGCAATTTTTCGCTTTGTTAAATATTTTCTCAATGGGTTTTCGTTCGTTGTTTTACTGGCTCTGGCTAGTGGGTTGATTTCAGAAGGGGGGCTCTGCCATATTGTCGTGGGTTAGAAAGTGCAGGTTGTGGGGCTCAGTCAGTTCGAGTTGGGATGGGTATTATGGGATGAGTTTCGTGCGGTGAGTTCCAGGCGAAGAACCGCCAAACTTGGATTAATACCTCGAAACTTTTGAATGCGAAATCGCAGCCATTTACAACGACGACCCGACCCACAAAACTTTTGAGTTACGCTTTGTGTAATATGTATATGAAATTTGTTTGCTTGGCGAAAACCAGTAAATCCTAGCTTTTGTCCCTGTTGGCGAATTAGCATTTTTAGTGGGTTACGCGTAGATTAGAAGACAAGTAATTCGGAACATATAAACAATCTGTGATGATTCAGAACTCATTTGGGAGTATTTTTTCATAGCTACTAGTAGTATTAAGATGGGATTTTAGCCATATAAACAATCTGTGATTATCCTGAATTAATTTTAACTACTAGTAGTATTAAGGTGGAATTTCTATCATATAAACAATCTGTGATTATTCAGAATTAATATAGGGATAATTTATTTCTTAGCTTAAAATCGAACATGACAAAAACCCGCCAAAAATCGTGAGTATGGAAATGTGTGAAATGTAATTTTCTTCGCAAAAGTATACCATTTTTGGTATCAAATCAAAGCCTATGAAATCCAAACCTAATCCGCTGTGCCTGCAACGTGCTCGAAATACAAAAATATGATTTTAATTTCATCTTTTCATCACATCTATAAATAAGGCAATACAAATTGATTGTTTTATAAATAACTTAAGTCCGCGCTCGCGTTGGTTTTGGGCTGCAAACTGCCATAGAGAATTGAACGTTGTCATTTTATTGGCAATTGCGGTTGTAATTGCTATATGGTGGGCACCACGCCCCATATTCAAACGATACGATGCGGACTGAGTTGCTGAACTGAAATGAACCCGAACTGAACCCGAAACCGAACCCATACTCATACTCATACTCAAAACCCGTACCAAAAACCCACCATGAAAGTCCAGGGCCTGTCCGCAAAATCCACGGACAGACAAACGGACAAACGGACAGACGGACGACGGCCATTGTCTATTGTCAGCTTAAATCGATTTAAACAAATTTAATTGCTTTGGTTTCGGTTTTCGTTTCGTTTCGTTCATTTTATGGCGCCCAATTCACTTTTCTTTGTTTTTCTCATCATTTTTTTTGTGTATTTTCGCTTTTTTGTTTTCCGCTCTTTGGGTTCTCTTCTCTCCATTTTGTCGTATGCCAATTGGCAATGGCATTTTAAGTGTGTCTATGTAACAAAAGTTGTTGAACCGTTGAAAGCGGACAAGAATTCAATTTTTTGTTATTTTGTCGTCACAACAATTTGTTGCTAAATGAAGCGAATTTCTTTCTTTCCTTTATTATTTGCCCTATTTTTCCGATCCATTCGCGTTAAAGTAACAGTAGCAATAGCAATGGCAATGTCTATATTGGGCGGAGTACCCACCCTCCACAGAACACTCTGTACTCCAGCACCCCGGGGAAACTCAAGCCGCCAAAGCTCCTTTGCCTATTTTTACATCAAGGTTGTTATAATTTTGGTCCCCAAGGATTGTAACGCAGTAAGGCTAAGGTTATTTTCGTCCTCATGTGCCAATGGGCATTTTCCGCTAAAAGATCAAATTTAAAATTTACTCTGAGTTTGATTCTCTCTAATTTTCAATCTATAAAATACATCTATTTTATATATTTTTATATTATCTAGTTAGAATTCAGTCAACTCAGTTGACAACATAAAATCAATCAAAGGGTATTTCAACTTCGACGTTTCCTATAAGACTCCTCTTTTGTTTGTAATTGCTCTCTGAATGCGATTGTTAATCTAGCTTCTATTCAAAGAGCTTCCCATAAAAGCATGCGGTTCTTGTACGAAAATAAAGGAAAAAAAAAGAGGAAAACAATTTCATATACATATTAGCTTTTCGTCGTCGTTTTTCGCCACTGATGGCGACGACGAACGGTGTTAGGAGAACACTTCTTCACATGTGTTTTTGTCCCCCCAAATTGTATTGGTGTTTGCTCTTTCGTAAGCACATTTTTGGGCACTCCTGGTCTATATGGTTATTTGTCCCTTTATAAAGCGCCTTTATTGCGGTCACTGTGGGCAAAGGATACTCAATTTGGCGTAATATTTTAAAGTTTCTACAAAAATCAGAATATACCGAGCAATAGTTTGGAAATGTTGTTTAAAAACAAGAGAGACTATCAAATAACCGTTACTCAGCCAAAGCAAGCAGTCTCAAGCAGGGCTAAGCAAGCAGTTGCTTAAAAATGGGCGCCATCTACCGGACATTTTATTATTTGCTTATAATTTTTTACTGAGTAGTCCGATTTAATAAATTTTCGGTAGGTATTAAAGTAACTAAAGTAACTTACATTTTTTAAAATCACTATTAGGAGAATGTAACGAGTAACGAGTACATGATATGATATTTCAAATGTGTCTTTAGTTTTTCACTGTGCACCCACTGTGCAGTTAAAGCCTATTTGCAAATTACTCTGTGTCGAATTGGCGACCCAAGTGTTGCTCGGTTACCCGCGCTTCAATGGTCATTGCAATCATTTAACTGAATGGAAATGGTGGGACGCAAAAATGCTATCTTCCCGCTTCTCCTTGTCCTTTACATGGAATGTTTTATTAAAAAATGCAATAAAACGAATAGAAAATGGGAAATATTTTTTAAATTAGAGTTGCTGGCAGTGGACTTATGGAAATCCTTTATAACTAGGATAAATTCGCATAAGATAAAAAAATTAAAAACATAATTTTCTCCATTTTTCTCTTTCGAGCTTCAAGGTTTTTAATGCCTTAGCCTTTTAATCCAGAAGTGGACATGAGATATCCCACCTTATGTGACGAGATGGCTTCTTAACTGCGTAATAAACGAGTGCTGGCCACACAATGTTGACAAATTCTTCGGGAACGCCAGGTATTTTTGTCCAAGTCATGCGTGGGTATTATTATTGCAGTGGCATTACATCAGAGTGCCGAGTTTACATCGCTGGCAGGTGTAGTTTCGTTGTCGCCCATGTGCATTTCCATATCGCAAAATTGGCAAGCTGCACGCGACGGCTTGATAAGTCGCGGTGAGTCGCGGCTGTCAACATGTCGCACGCCAATCATGTGCAGTGTATAGAGAGTATAGAGAGGGCACTTGGCATCCTTGCATCCCATTTATCTGCCTTGCAGGTGCATTACCACCTTTCATCTTTCGCTCGTTATAAGGTTTCACTTGCGAAATCATGGACTGGATGGGTACCGAGTTCAAGTCCAGCTGGGCACAGCCCGAGGCCATGGAGGAGGATGGACTCCGACTCAACTGTCATCTGGCCGCTTGCCTAATCAAATATTCAATTTCTTGCTCCTCCCCGCATCATCTTCATGGTTCACGAATCGCTCCTTTGGCTTGGCCCCAAGCTTTTGGCCCTGCTGCAGTTTGTTTTTCAATTTCAGTCGAAGCTTCACAGCTCCGACTTTTGCTTTACGTCGTCCACCGTCCACAGATCACCCACCTTGCCCCCTGGCCACGCCCCCCTGCACCCGCCCACGCCTTCCGTCCACGCCCCTTTTCAATTTGCTCCACTTTGGGATTCCCCAACTCGTCGCCGTCATCAACGCTTCAAACATGCATAGTACTAGTAGTAGTAGTATGGGCAACAGGCGACAAAACTTTCGCTATCGAAAACGCTAAAGTATGAAGGCGGAAAAATCAGAGGAAAAAAAAAAGGAGAAACAGAAGAAAAATTGAACTTTCTTGATTAAAGTGTCTACCACTCAGTTGGCGGCGAGAAGACGTGAAGGCGTGAAGGCAAATGTTTGAGGTGGCGAAACTTTTACGCCGCCTTCGGTTGCGAAAGTTCAACTTTACGTTGGTTTTTTGGTCTAGACAAGATGGCCCTATGGATTTTGTGGAGCTCTTAGCACCACACAAATCAAAATATTAACCATAAAATGAGTTTGATTTATCTAAAGATGAAGTAATGCCTTTCCAAAAATAGAATATTTGTTTGCGTTGAGATCCAGGTCCAGTAAAACTTCCAGGTCTTAGTAAAACTTTCTTTTTTTAATTTTCTAGAAAGAATTGATCTGAATGGTATCCAGATTTGTTTGCAGTGCAGTACATGGTACGACCTGATTGGAATTACGCCCAGACATGAAACCTGCGAAAGTGCTGGACTTGATTGCTGCGATTATAATGATTCAGGCCGGGAGGAAGCTCAAGAAAAACGGGTTAAAAAACAGGGGCAATATTCTAGCATTTGGATCAATTTTTAACCAAAATTGCTAAGAAATCGGATGGATAATTTGGGTTATATTCAGTGCTTTTTTTTTAAATATTTTCACGCCATATTTGCACAGCACTTTCCGCATTATTTAAGCTTTTTATGTTTCATTTTAAATAATATCAGCATAATTTACCATCTGAGCTGAGCGCCTTCCTCCACCCCGCAGATCGTCGCTTGAATAATTGATGCTTGGGAACGAGAGTCCCGGAGTCCTGGAGTCCCGCAGACCCGTCATCCTGTCATCCTGGCGTCCCATCGTCCCGTCGTCCTGCCACGCAAATGGCCCTGACGTTATGAATTTCTATGCTTAAATCGTTAACGGGCCGGGCGTTGAGCTCAATATTGTGCTACTCATTTACGATGCACTTACTCACTCACACGTCAACCGAGGCGCGCACACATTCGCACGAGATATTATTATTACACGCAACTGCGTTGCCATTTTGCCAAGAGCCCCCCGCCATTCGCCATTCGCCATTTGCCGTTCGCCATTCGCCATTCAACGTGTGCGCCATTTTTGTAATACAATTTAATTTGTTTTGGCCTGGTCGACGTATACTCAGTATCGCGCTTACGTCATGTGTCCTGACCACAGAGAGAGGATGGCTCTGTCGCCTCCCGCCTTCTGCCCCCCGCACTTTGACCTGCGACCCACGACCTACAACCTACAACCTACAACCCACAAGCTACGACATATATGTAACACATATACGACAGAGAACAGTGAACAGAGGACAGAGACCAGCCCCAAAACCGACGAGCTTTACCAACCAACACGCATTATGCCATGTGCTCAGTGTGCATAATAATAAAACACGTACATGCAAACGTGGCGAACCGAACTCTGCATCAATCATATCGTATTGGATATGGACAGTCAGTCAGTGTAATTTCCACTCAACCCCCACCACCGCTGCCGCCGTCCCATCCATTAGGCGGCCGACCGGGGGTATATATTCTTTATTTATGAATTCATCGTCAGGAACAACGCCTATTAATGGGTAATTCCAGTAGATCCAACACTCCCCATGCTCATTCCGAAAAGCCCAAAACCCACTACCATATATCCACAGTCGGGCCCCAAATTACCCACCGCTGAGATGCCCAATTGTCTGTCCCGATAAGTCCTTGGCATTATGTGGACTCGTGGCAATATGTGTGGCTATACGTTTTGTCGACAGTTGTGTTTTCGTGGGGTGTAAAAAAAGTGCATTTACGCATCGCCCCGAACCCAAGGCCCATTACCATTATGCTGTCCGCATTTGTTGTGTATTTTACCTTACAAATGTCGACAGTGTCGAATCGCCTCATTACAGGCGCAATTTTCATTTGAATCGATGGTAATCGATTGACAAGTGTTTTCCCCATTTTGACAATTACACACAAGCATAGATAAATGTTCGTTTGAAAGCTACATTCAAATATTACGAGGTGGACCCACAGAACTCGCTGGGCTTTTCAAATCAATTAAAAAGGTGCCCTAAAGTAGGCAACAATGTATTTTTTAATACAGAAGATAGAAGAATTCAGTTTAAAAGACAACGATCACTACACAGAGAGAATTTTACTAAGAACTGTACACTGAAATTAGGAATTTCGTTTCTCTCAATGTCTCGCTTTACAAAATTAATTGATTTATTAAAAAAAAAAAAATTAAGGTGATGAAAAAGCAGTGAATGAGTGCCGAAAAAGAAAAAGCGCCGAAAAGGTAATGAATTAGGTGATGAATTTCACTAGTAAATAAGCGCATGGTGCTTTTTTTGGCAGTGATTCACTGCTTAAAAGGTGATTAATGGAACTGCAGTGCAAGTACTCTGTACTTTGAGTGAAAAATACTTACTTTCAGTACTAATTTATTTCTTTCAAAGAGAGAACATCATTCTTCTCTGCGTACAAATTTCCGAATTAGTAAACTTTAAAACTTAATGTTCGTTTTGAAATATATGTCAGATTTCTGACAGATAAAATCTGTTCTTTAAGACTCTTGCATTTTCGGCACTCTGAACAAATAGCACGCCAAGAAATTAGTGGGCTAGGTGAAAAGTAGTGGAGTGGGCACACTATGCAGCTCTGCAGCTACGGCTACAGCTGGTATTTTGTGCCAGGAACTGGCAAGTTGTTAATAGGCCAAGCCAGGAGGAGCTGGCACCATTTATCTGTGTATCTGCTAATTTCCGCACTACGGGCTTAGTAGTTGGACTGCCACGGCAAGACGGCAAAAGTCCAATTGCGAGCCCCGAAAAAGCGCCCTTTATTTTCATTAGCCGACGACCAGAAAGCAAGAGCAGCTGGCATATGAAGGTGAAATGGAGAAATGGTGAAATGGTGAAATGGCGGCGGCACAGATCCGAAGAGAGAGCGCTGCTGGCCCAGAAAGAGAATTTCCATTAGAACTGATTATAAAATAATTCGCTACAAATTTGCAATTAAAAGAGATCAAAAGTGAGAGATAAAAACTCATGAAAATGGATAGGTACGCTACAAACGTAGAAGGGCTTAAAAGGATACGAGGAAATGTGCCAAAGTATACACAATGCAATTCTTTCGGATCACAAATAATTTGTAGCATACTTTTAGACGCCTTTTTAAGTGATTTTAAACCCCAAGTGATTTAGCGAGAAATAAAACCGAAAATCAATAAAGGAAATATAATTGAGCAACCGCATATTAAAATGGCGCTTGAGTGTACCAGTTGACTCTTCAGTAAACAGATTTGCGGCTCAAACTTGAGGTGCGCGGCATTTTTAACGAGACGATGCGATGGCTCCTCATTTTACCCAGACACGATGGCTTTTTCTCATGAAGCTCTCGTCGCACTGAGCCATTCAATTCAATTGAGCCACCCTCTTACAGTCGTTTGCGCAAAATTAGGGGAACATTTAACGCTCCGTTGCAGGCGGCCGACGGGTGGTTGGGATGCGGATGCGGATAAGAGGTAGTGGGAATGGGTCCTCATGGTCCTGTGGGCGTGGTCCACGTCTATAGCTTTTCTCGACAAAGCTGAAGAGTAGTGAATAAGAAGCCCAACTACGCACAGCTTATTACTTAGTGTCGTCGTCTGGCATGCCGCTTCTGACCATTGTTGTTTGTCTTAGCGCGGTAACACTGGCTGTCCCCGAATCACTCCACTTCCCGGTTGTTTGTTTTTTTTTTTTTTGCCAGTTTTTCCAGTTGCGAATATCAAAGGCAGCGCCGTCTAGACGCGACAAATGGCTGTCGCAGCTCTCGAAGCTCTCGGAACTTCAAAGCTCTGTGCGAAACTTCTTTCTATTCGCCAGCACTGAGCAAATCTGCACAGAAAAATAACCCAGAAATGATTATTTATATAAATATATTTTATAATATCAAATTGATATTGATAATATCGAATTGATATTCATAAAAGCTTACTACAAAATTCTAAATATAATAGGATGGTGAACCAGAAATTATTATTTTTATAAAAACATTTGATAATATCAAATTGATATTGATAATGTCGAATTGATATTCATAAAAGATTACTATAAAATTCGTAATATGACGGGATGGTGACAAACGTTAGTAGCATCCAAGGCGAGGAGAGGAATTTCTTTCAGTGCAGTGTTGCCAGTTAGGCGGGCCAAAACTGTGAAGCTAAGCTCTAAGCCCCTGACGCAAGCCACTTGTGTCACTTTCCTGCCTTCCCAGCCCAGTTTCCCAGTTTCGCAGTTTCTGCCCCAGCCCCATCCCCATTCTCAGCCTCATCCTTGGAGCAGTAAAAAATAAGTGCTTAGAAAAAATGGCAATTTACTTTGGTTTTACATGGCGACAAGGCACGATTGTCCCTTCCTCTCCATATCCCCTTTCCCATTCCACCCAACCATTGCTGTCATCCTCGCGTCGTCGTCGTCTTCGTCGTCGTCGTCGTCGCAGCACAGAAAGGGAAAAAAGTAAGAGCTGAACTAAAATTTTATGCCATAAAAATTATTGTCTCGAGATTTGAGCACACAAAAGGTGGAGGCAGCGGCGATGCAGTCGACTGTCGACCAAAAAGGGTTAGCTGCTCCGCCTTCCACGTTCCACAGAGTGAAGTGGAACAAATGCGAGGGGGTCGGGACTTAACAACTATAAAATGACTTTCAAGAAAATTAAGACGTTCGGTTTTAGATGGGACGGGTGGGGGGGCGCTGAGAGGAGGCAAGCAAGCACAACTACAGGAAATGTGCGAGTTCGCCGAGGGAGCCAGCGAATAGCACAATGTTGGGTAATAGCTTAAATATCTTAAGGGCTGTCAAGGGATGTAAATAAAGAACAAAAGTCTAATATGATGTATTGACCAAAATATCGCACTGGATAACATATCGAAATAATCGGTTTGTTATTGCTATCGAAATAATCGTTTTGGTATTGCTATCGAAATTTAAAATCTGAAATATACTCGATCACATAGTATTTTATCACTCGATCACATATTTATTTGATAAAGCATAAGTTAGTATCAAAGAGTCGCCTAAAATATCGGTGAGTTATCGATAAGTCTATCATCCTTATAGTTTTAATGATTGTCGCTCGTCCTCATTGATTGAATAAATTCTTCAAACAAAAAATGAAATTGGTACCACCCACCCCCTCGAAGATCATGTCATGTATAGATGTCCTTTTGGAAAAGACAGCAGTCGGGGAGGAAACTGACATTTTCGTGGTACAAGATGAAATCGGTAGTGGGGCGGCGTCAGGACATTGCCCGACATCTCTGTTTATTCTCCCCGCCCGGTCTTTGTAACGTCTATTGCTCTGTTTTCTGCAATCCAGGGACAAGTTTGATGGTGAGCTGCAAAACCACCCACATCCGGTCTCCAGTGTAAACCGGACCAGGGATGGCCAAAACTTGCTTATTGAACAGAAAACACCAAAACACATGTGCCAGAGTGTTGCTATTAGTGGCAAAAAGCAACGGAAGGCAAAAGAGCCACATGCTCTTGGGGGGCAGGGGAAACGAGCTCTCTGTGAAAGGGAGTGCCAGGAGTGCTAGGATGCACAATCCTATAGCTAAAGCAATTACAAAAACAAGGGAGAAATGAGAGTAGGCAACCCTAAACTAGACCATTCAATCGATTTAACATCCTGTTGCAAGCAAAAGCAACGTGAATGGACATGGCATCCCTGGAAACTCTAGAATCCCGACTCGCCGCCTCCTTTGATGTCCTTGTTCTCTCATGCGCTTTGACGCTTCCTGCAGTTTTAATTTATTTTCACCCAAACAAAGTTTGATTGTATCAGGTGCCATTGCCTTAGCTGGTTCATTGTTTTCTGCTCCTGCGAAGTATAATTATACCCTTTGCAGCGGGTGTTTATAATTGTTGGTCAGGAGGAAACAAACAAACAACACCCATAAACTTTTCTTTGGACTTTCTAACCAGAGCTCGGAAACAACAAGACCTCCATTGAAAACAACCATCTACCTGGGAATCTCAATAAATAGATTGTAGATCGAATTCATATTGCGCCTGCGTATAGAAACTGGACCCCTTAGTAGCGGGTATCTCATAGTCGGGTAGCTCCAATCTCGACTCCACCTTTTCCTGGCTGCTTGTTTTTATTTTCAATTGTTGCCCTGTGTTCCGGCTGTCCTGCTCTCTTTTTGCCACACACTTGACTGAGCATCCCCGTCGCGTTTTTATCGAATTTTAAATTTATTTTATGGCATTTTTCGATTAAAACTTGCCAGGACGACAACAGACAACAGCGTAAGACGACATTTCTCGACTGAGCGCAGCTCCCAAGCCCTTAAATGTAATCAACAATGGCGTTGTATCCACTTTAAGGATATCATAACTTTGTTCAGTGAAAGTTCTTCTTAAGCCATAAAGGTGATGAGTGATTTTCGGATGCATGTATTATACACAGAAACTCATCATCACTTTGAAGGACCTGTCGACACATGTAACAATTCAGGAGTTATTCAGTGACTTTTGGCCCAGTAAGTAAACAACACACACAGATATTGTGAGTGCACAGTACAGTCAAAGACTTATTCGCTCATTGAGTCCTTTATGTAAGCCCCCCTTTACAAGCCTTGACATAATAGAGATAGTGTCATGGAAGCCTCAATTATGTTATTTCCAACTGGGACGCACCACCACCCCTCCCCTCTGGAGCATCTTCATCTGCCAAACTTGAACTCTCTGTAGTCCCTGCGGAAAATGTTATCTTTCCTTCGGCTCCGGGTTCGATTTATAATGCTCTGCGCAGCAGGGGGTTGGTGGGGTGCAGCAGCGGCGGCGGCGGAATTGGGCTCGGATGCAATTGTAATGGACAAATTCAGTTGGTTTAGGTTTACGTGCACGACAAGCTGCTAGACAAACCCACTAAAATTTAGCCCAACGCAAGTCACTTTCCAGGGCACATGCAGTCAAGTGATGTGTGTACGCCGGGCTCTGTTTGCCATCCTTTGAGTGGTTGAGAGTCCTTTTCGAGCTGAGCCAGTAGTACTATAGTGGATGTGGATGTGGATGCACTGGTGGTGGTAGTAGTCCCCGAGCTCTGCTGGTGTGCAATACTTGAAATGCAACAAAATTTATGTGCATATGCATATGGCATATGGCATATTGTAGGCAGCAGGAAGCCCAACGAAGAACGGAGCCTTTGTCTGGCCATGCCCCTTTCTTCCGCCTTCCGCCGCCGCCTTCCGACCCCACTCTAACCTCCCTCTAGCCTGATATGTATAACCACCGCATATTCTCGACTTGGGCTGCCAACAAACTTAACAAATGAGCGCTTGAGAGTCCTGCCAAAATGGGAAAAGCTGAAAGTTGAGCGCCGCTAAGCTGGCGCCAAAAGTTTCCAGTTTCTACGCTTCTATATATTTCTATATTTCTCCATTTCTCCGCTTCTCCATTTCTCCGCTTCTCAATTTCTACGGAGCAGAACAAATGTTGGAAACAACTTGGAGCAAACTTAGCTACTGCGAGAGGCCAGTCAGTAGTCAAGGAAGCGCGCACCCAGTTTGAAAAGAGGAGCGAAGAAGCAGTTTGTAAAAGTTCACTAGCACTACTCCACTTCTACTCAGAACTCGGTACTCAGTACCCAGTACCCAGTACCCGGCACCACTCAGTGTGGCCAGGGCAAACAAAGTGACTGCAGTTTGTTGTCCTCGTCAGGGATGAAAGTTTGAAGGCATTCGCGAGGGCTGATGTATTGTGTGAATCATAGAATACTTATGAAAGCATCGCGAAAGTTTTTAGCTCTGCCAGCCGCCCACTTCCATCCTCGGATTAAGGAAAAAGGAAGAAAAAAAATCCAATTTATAATCGTCAATCGTTGGGTAAATAGGGATAACGATATCAGGTAGCTGGCACTTTTTCTTAATAAGCGTCAAAATTTCCAAGTTAGAAAAGCACTTAGTAGCTGTACAAATTTAGAATTTTCTTTATGGTTCAATGTCAGATTTGTTTAGATATTCAATGATCAAGTTTTTGCGAAAAGCAGGATTCATTAGGCTTGGGAAAATTGAATTTCCCTCGCATCAGGATTATTGCATACATCCAAATTGGAAGTTAAGGTGCGTTTTTGGAAAACAAAAAAAGTTTTCTGCCGACTCTGGATTTAATTTGGTTAGCAGATGAGCGGTTACAACGAAGTCGGAGATGATATCTACGTTTGTGTGAGAAGGTGGAGCTGCTTTATAAAGCACATCGGGGGTTAGACAGCCACACTCATCCATTCGCACTCAGACAATGCAGTATAAGTACCTGGCTACACATAATGTGCGACAGACAAACGTACATATATATTTACACACAGAAAAAATTGGATATTGTAATATAGGATAACGATCTATTTTGTTGGCTTATCATAGCAGCATAGCAGAAATATAATTATAATCAGGTTTTGTCAATGCAAATAAAGGATTATACTTAAAAAGTACTTAAAATGGGATCGCATTTCGATTTTATTTTTGTTAAATAAATCTTAAGTTTGCAAAACTTTTTTTTCAACTTCCTAGAGACCCTCCTGCAACATGAAATACATATTTTGTTGGTATAATTCACTCGTAAAACAAATGCATGTAAATATCTATTTGACTTGCGAATATTAAATTGATATCAAGGTGTTTTTTTCTACCCGTGTACGTATGTCTGCACTAGCACATGCATATGCATCCCAGTGCCTGCAAAAAGTATGCAAATAGAACACAATTTGCATGCAAAGTGCCATCAAGAGAGCGACAGAGTGCGAGCGTGTGAGCGAGAGAGAGAGAGAGAGCGCGCGTTGGCAAAAGTGGAGTGAATCTTATTAGCCACGCCAAGAAACAAAAAAAAAAAAAAGAAAATAAAAAAAGGGCCAAGAAGGACGAAGGAGGTGGGTAGTACGATACCGGTGTTCATAACGTAGAACTCAAGTCGCAATTGAAGACCTTTCCGACTTGTGAACGTTGTAACATTTTTTCGCACACATTTCCCAGAATATTCGTGTAGTGCTCATGTAAAATAAACATATACTTAGGCGTAAATGTAGAAAGCAAATACATAAAACGATTCATGTAGCTATATAGGAACTTAGGTCTAGTCCAGGGAGTTTAACTGCTTGTGAAGGGCCATCATCTTTAACACGATAAGTAACAAACGAATCTATAAAACACTATAAAAGTTTCCCCATTTTTTTCTGCATGATCACTAAGTTGCAAAAACGCTTTGACTTAAAAATCAATAATCAAAAACCGAAATTCTGTAAAAATTCGTAGAGTCGAACTAGAAAAGGATTATAAGCAATCAGACTGATATCACAGATTTGACCACATAAGAAGTTTCCCCCCTTTTGATGCGAACCCAACCACTTTCCCAGGTCTTTTAATGCAATGCAATGTACTTCATTTAATTACAAAATAATGCACTTTGTTTCAGAGCACAGATTTTCCTTAAAGTTTTCCTTTCCTTTCAGTCCACTTAGTTGGCTATTTGTATACTTCATTTGCGGTTCTTTTTGGATGCTAGAATGACCTCGGAACAAATTGTTCGTGGCGTTTTTTTTTGTTTCTGGCCTGCTTTTGCTTTCTTGTATTGCATGTTTTGATTTCTTACACATTTTCGCCATTAAAATGCAGAGCATTTTCTTTTAAAGAAAATTTTTACCGGAATTTCGCTCGACTCTTTTCTTTAACTCTGGCAAGCGGAACACAACGCGACAAAACACAGCCATATTTTTTTTCACATTTTTTATTTATTTTCTGTGTGTGTGTGTGGGCGGAAGTTCGCGTGCCTTTGTGTGAGTGTGTGTTTGTGGGTGTGAGGGTGTGTGCAAAAGTTTTACGAGCAAACCGAACTGACATGTTAATTATTTTCCGTGGAACTCCAAAGACGAATAATACGCTTGCAATGTGTACGAGAGAGAGGGCATGGGAGTGAGAGAAAGAGATGGAGAGAGAGAGAGAGTGTGGCGTAGGAAGTGGGCGGTAATGAGTTAAAAAAAAATTGCTGCCAATGTGGGGCACTTGCCGCCGCCACTGAAACTGAAAAGGGGTAGCAGTGGAATGGAAGTAGGGGGTGGGGAGAAAGGCAACAAAAAGAAGTGCAGAATGCCATAGAAAATTGGCCCAGAAACATTAATCAAATCGACTGAGTAAAGTGGCATCTAACGATCCGCAAAAGTTTTATAACTTTGTTGTTTCTGAAGATAATTGCATTTGATTGTGGCTGCTTTATGCGATTTCAGCACGACACTCTTAATTTCATCAATTCATTTACGCTTTTAAGTTTTCAAAAAATAATTGCCCATTATCTTGGATAACTTACCCATTTAACAAGAACCTGGTAATCTGCAAAGAAAAAGGGAACGAAGGATATTTGGTTAGGATTTGTAGTCTTTAATTCATATGCATATGTAATAATTTTGTAAAAAGAAATTCCAGATGAGCTGCCTGCAGTGAGAATATCTATATCTGTTTATAAATCTGCCGCTCCCTAGGGAGTGTAAAAAACTGCTGGATTGGGCCATACAAAATCTAAATATATCGTAGCAAAGGTCGGGGTGAAATCGAAACTCCCTGGAAAGTGTTTCTTCCGTTTGAAGTTGTATTGTATATGCATATATCATATCTACACACAAAAAAAGCCTGTCTCCGTAAAATCTATATGTCAATGTAAATTTCAAGTTATTTATATCCATGTCGTTTTTACATGAAATATTCATAAAATTGATATTAAATAATATCATTTAGCCGATTTCTCTCTCTCGGAGATTCTCTAACTTCGAAAAAGAGCGCAAGTAGCAATATGGCGTTTTTACTTTTTCGACCATATCAAATTTACCTGGCCCCATATCAAATTAAAATTGATATTACATGTAAAATCGAATTTTTTTGTGTATATATGTATGTTTCTGTTACTATGCTAAATGGCACTTTACAGAGCTGTTTTTGCATATTTTAATACATATAAATAATAGCACCACAGTCGCTTTATACCATTTTAGCAATTCCTTTTGGTTATATGAAAATCTCGATAAATCGGCTTAATTTCGTTGTTTTTCACCACATATACGCATTATGAGTTGTATGTCGCTTCATACGGGAATTTAGCAATAAGTTAGCTGCGGTTACAGCCCCCAGAGATTATTTGTAGCCCAGAGCTGGGAATGGATTCGGTACCTGGATGGGATCTCACCCTCCCTCCCGAATCACAGGGCGGGAGCGACGGGGGATGTCAATCCAACTACATGGCGAAATCCATAAAGATTTGGTTCGCCCAATGCCTCGCGGCAGCGACTGGAATATAGGTGCAAAAATGATTGGGCGGAGGTGAAAGCGCGTGGAGGTGGAAATTCGGGGCGTGGATGCTGCAGAATCAAACAATAAATCTCTTTTTGCCAGCGACGTTACACACACTAAGCTCATTTAGATTTATGTACCCCAAAACTGTTTTGGGGAAATCCATTTGTGTGCTGCAAACTTTTCTGCTTACGCATTTTCCTGCCGCCTTCACTTTGCCACTCTTTTTTTGGTTCGGCGTTTGTGTTTTGGTACACATCGAGTACCAGATACTAGAATTGCGCCCACGCAGAAAATTCTGTCGGCACGCCCCCTTTGCCCCCTTTGCTCCCGCCGGTTTTCCATTTCCGAAAATCGCGAAATATCTGTAGAGAAATACTTGTGAGCGGACCAAGTTTGTATTGTCAATATCAATACAACTTTTCTAGAAAATTACCATAAATGTTTGATTTGAATAAAAGTTGCGCGCAAATGTAATGCAACATAATTTGTATCGAGACATTCAGGTTTGCTCCTCTTGTTTTATTATTTTGAGAACCTGAATCCGTCGTTGGCACATAAAAAGCGACGACTGCAAAAGTTTTATATTGCCTTTTAAAATTTAAAGTAAATCGCTTGAAGGCTTACGCCACTGCAAAGGTATAAAAATAAATTAATACCGATTTATATATGTATGTATATATATGTATCTTTCGCTGAACGAGATATGTTGGTTAATGGCTTTCGTTGCACTTTTGGCTGGAATTACAGATTTTTTAAATACATAAATTATATGTTTCAGGTTCCCCGATGCCTTTAGTTCGCGAGTAACGCGAGTAATAATATATTTATATACATTTCGATTTGCTTATAAAGTATTTAGTGGCCAGACACAATCGTTCGCTAGCAAACTCGATTGCATATTAATGGCTGGATTTAGACGAGTGAACAACACAAAGGAGCCAAAGTTGCGCGATGTAGTTTTCTAGCTGACGGCACAACAGTCGCAACTTGCAATCTCCGCACAGGAAGCACGCTTCTTGTCCACGCAGCAAAGTCAACGTCAGTGGATGTGCACTCAACCAGGACACCTGTCTCCAGTTCTCCGCCCTTCTGCCACATGGATAAATGCAGTCTATGTGAGCTGAGCGCAAGTGCACAAGGAATCGGGGAATCAGGGAATCAAGGAATGGAAACCCAGAGATTCACTCGATTTAATTCAGTTTGTTTACCTCGAGAGATACGGGGGTCTTTATTATGTTGGGTGCAAAGTGAACAAGTCGAGGGATTTTCGCTTTTCATTTCCTGATATTAGAATGTACAAAACACAACACAACAACTAAATAAGACCGAGGAATATATATTTGCAAATTATTCCAAAGCAGAGAGTGACATGTCGTATTACTCTCTTCAGCCATTTCCAGAACAGATCCCCAACAAAATATATACAAGTTGAATGAAAAATAGAGCTCAAAACGAGGGGACAGTAATGCGAATCGACATTTGACTTGCGAAACCTTTATGTCACTCTGCTCTGCTCACCAAATGGGCGTATCTGTTGAATGCCCAATGCGAGATGTCAGAACCAATTTGACTCTTTTGTATCGCGCCCAGATCTTTCTTTCATTCTGTTTCGGCTGTTTTCGGGTGGCTCATGTCGGTGGTAGTCAAGTCAATAAAGAAATACTTTTCAAAAGTCAGCAGGGGAGGAGCCTCCGCTGCCGCCTCCTCTTTATGACTCCAGAGATTTCGATTTGGGTATAAATGAAGCATTTTGGCTTGGTTTTTGGCCCCCGCGTTCGCTGTTATGCCACATCCGCTCCCTAATCTGTCCCCAAAATACATACTAAAATACTGGCGGGACAATCAGTTTGTAACATTTCTAGGCTTATCGGTTCAACCCAAAAGGACTAACTGGCTACTGGCGCAAAAAAAAAAAAAAAAAAATCAGGAGACGACATGAGCCCAGGGGACCGTGGAGGTGGATTGCTGGATTGTAGATGTGAACGGTCAAGACCACGCGGCCTGGGCAACCGTTTTTCAATGGCTTTTGAGGCTTTTGTTATTTTTGGGGCCCAAAAACCCCTGTGTTTTTCCTCCAATTTTTTTTTTTTTTTTTTTTGGCCCCATCTGTGCTGGATTTGTCAGGCGCTGAGCGATGGGAAGAGATGAGATGAAATGGAGGCAAGGAAGGAGCTTTTGCTTCCCGTCAGGAGGCTGTGCAAGGACGGAGCCGGCACCCCTTCGTTGTACTTTTTAATCGCCGTTTCGGAATTTAATAATTTTAGGTCGCCGGCCGCAGGGCTCGGGCCTGGCCCTTGGGGTCAGGGGGTCAGTGGGTGGCGTGGCCACTGTGGCCTTTTCGGCCCTTGTCGAAACACATTTTCCCCATTTATTTCTCTTTTAACCATTTTTACACCTGTTTGCCATTTGTTTCAGGGCGAGTAAGTGGCAAAAGATGATCTGGCGGCCGGCTCGTGTTCTCTTGTTTCCCCAGCTTGACCTGTTGGCCTTCATTCTTGTTTTGTTCCCGTGCTCCCAATTTTCCTATGAATAAGGTAGGAGGTAGGCGACCCATGCAGTTGCTTTTCATTTATTTTTGTTGCGCATAAATTCATTATTGCTCACTTGGACATGGAAAAAAATTGTAAAAGTCTGTGGAACAAGGAGCAGCCTCTGTTTGCGCCAAATAAATTTTAATCAAGTTGTTTAATTGAAAAATGTTAGCTTACATTTTGTGTATTTCACCGTACCTATCCTTAAATTCTTTAGTTCTTTGTTAATATCAGAAATATTATGCTATCATCACTGCACTATTACAAGAAAAAGCTGAGGAAGAAAAGAGACATTGTAGGATTTGTGTACCACAAATGGGATAGAGATTCCTGGGACGCCGTAGGGCATGTACATTGTACAGAGTACTGTGGGTGTTAGTTTCACTTTTGCATTTACACACACGTGATGCACACACACACAAGGTCATTAAGATAAGTTAGTCTCTTGGACAATGGGAGCGGCACGTGCGTGACAAGTAAATTAACAACCCAATCCCAACGTCCGCCCCTGTGGGCCACAATTATCTGTCAAGCGAGCATAAAAATAATAAAAATGCTCAATTACACCAACGCGTTTTCCAATATGAGCCCCAGCTCCACCACACGTGCCCCAGCCAGCCGCACAGGCATCAGAGAAATAAATTATGAACTTACTATCGCCAAACAATTTATCACGAGAGCTCTAGTTCAAATTTCGATTGTGCGATAGGCGAAATGAAAGCGAAAATGAAATCGAATCACGCAAGGATTATTCTATTCTTTGTGTGAATCAATTGAAATAAATAAATATAAAGCATCTTTTGAAGGGGGGATATTCCTTACATTATCTAAGTTTATATCCTTAATTTATATTTAGAGAGTATTAAAACATAGCAGAGCTTGCATATCCCTTATTATTATTATTGTTAGGTCATGGCAAATTATTCTCATTTATATTGAAATTAATCCGCTGCAACTTACCAGGTTCCCTTTTAAAAACAAGTTTCCAAGGGTGCCGGCGGAACTATCCTTCGTCCTTGTTATGCTTTTCGTTGCTTCACGTGTCTTTGGGTGCTTTTATGGTTTTCAATGTTTGTTGTGTTCAGCTTGAAGGACCATGACCATGACGATTGGCTGCTGACGATGACAACCTGCAAGATCGAAGGGATGGGAAAATTAGCACGGTGTACGGTGTATTGCATTATGTAGATAAGTAGTTTGATTTCATTTTAATTAGCCTCTTCACGGCTGAACTATGTACGTGGAAACAACCAGGTGAGTTGAACACAACAGGGGAGGCCTTGAAATGGAAAGCTCACTTTACGGCGATGGTGGTGTAATGTGTTGGCGGCGATCAACTGTTAGCGGTTGCCTATTAGGCACCTAATCGACCATGGTCCCCACCCATATTCCGTCGTATCCCATATCCCGTATATCCCATATCCCGTATATCCCCACCATCCAATCCGTAAGCGAATGCACATACAAACGAGTCTTATGGCACGCGAACACGTGAGGAGATGAGGAGGCGGAGGCGGAGGCGGCGATGCTGATTGACAGGCGCAGCCAATTAAGTGGTGCCACCGGGAAACCGGGGATACCCATGAAACCGAGGACTTGGGCTCCATGTTGATTAGGGGGTTACACCCCAACCAAACCAGAGAGAGAGAGAGACAAACCCCTACCTGGTGTATTCCAGTGCTCTAGTGCTCCCGGTGATTCCGATGATTCCGGTTGCCCGGCGAGTGTGTGTGTGTGCGAGTGTTTCTGCTGCTGGACTGACGATGGATTTATTTCAGCGCACAAAAATGGCAAACAGGAAACATGCGAGTGGAAGGACGATTACGAGGACGTGGACGAGGGTGCAACAGCAGCGGCAGCAGCTGCAGCTGCGATTGCGAATGCAGCAAGAGCAAAAGCAAAAGCAACAGCCACTGCATTGTCACGACGACAGCTGTCCTGGCAACAGGAATAGTAATACCCATAGTTGTAGCGATAGCGATAGAGAAACAGCAACACAGAGGTCCGCGCGATTGCGGTAAGAGCGGATGAAATCGCCATAACCAACCCCCATCTTCTGGCGCACACACACGTCCCACCCTCTTAGAGGACTCGATTCCATGTCGATATGTTATTAATTCAATAGAACTTGGTTATCGAATAAATATTCGGTTCTTGGCAAACTGAGCGATTCGGTTATCGATTCAAGAATGGGGATGGATATAACGACTGAGTGAAAGATCAGAAACAATTGATAGACGGGCCATAAAACGGAATTCTAAAATATAAGAATATTTTATATTGAATATAGATGGTATAGATGCCGAATTGCAGAAATGCTATTTCTAAGATCAATTTTACATTATTTTGGTGTAGAAATATTGAAATAATATATAATAATAATTTTACATAATTTAATGCAAAATATAATGTAAAACCTATCTTTATATTATTCTTACGGCTTGCAAAGCATGCTTAGTTATGCACAAAACTGTGAATTGAATAGCAAAATCGAAATGAAAAGGAACAAATCCTAGAGTGTGGAGAATCCCACAAAGATCAAGATCCAAATGCTGCCCGCTGCTGGATGCCGTTTATAAATTTATTCACCAACTCTCCTGTATAGATGTTGTTTGCGTTGTTTACTTCGCCTTAAAACCATCATATTTGCGGGCTACAATCTCGGGCTAGAGATTGCTCCATCTGTGTGCTGAACTGTGGTTGGGATGCCAGGCCACACAATTTGCAAACCGCGTTAAAGTGCCTTCTGCCAGGAGTCAAAGAATCATCAGCTGCTGCTGCTGCTGCTGCTGTCGGGGCGGTATCTCTCTCTATCTCTGGCACGGGCCACACGGAGAAGAACTTCATCCCGAGGACGAGAAGGACGACGACGACGACGCCTTGACTTGGCAACACCGAGTGGCAGTGGCAGTGGCGTCTCACCTTTTCGAATCCGGGGATTCGGGTTTTCGGGATGGCGAATTAAAGGTATGTACACGGGACGATGCGTTGAAAACTGCAGCGAAAATTTGCATAAGCAATTACGGGCGCTTTTTGCGCGATGAAGGGGGAGAGAGGACCGAGTTGGATGGTTAGCACAAATATTTTCTCCTTCGTCTATTTTGCCGCCAGGTCGCTTGACAGCCAGCCAGCCAGTCAGCGTTGGGAATGGGGAATAGGAATGGCTGGGGAATTCTGGATGGAATTGGCTGGGGTGCCCAAGGTTCGCCATCGAAGCAACGACATCATCGTCGAGAGACGTCGTCGCCAAGTGGCTGCCGCGAAATGTGTAATGCATCAAAACAAAAATAACAAGTGTCGGGAAAAAATGCAACATTGCACTTAAGCACAAGGTGTGCCAAAAAGATGGGGGGAGGGGGGAAAAAGAAGAAGGGAAATATAAGGTGAGGTTTACGGGACGACGAGGCCATGGGCAAAGGGAATGAGTGATGCCAAGTACCCCTTGATAAGGATCCTTGCAGCCATGAAATATGATCAAAGAACTTTCATAACGAGATGGCATTCAGTTGCCCACGCCTTATTAAACTCATATTTATGATTTTATTTCGGCCAGAAATTATCAAGGGACACTTACATAAATACAAAGTTAAACAGGAAGATATCTAATCTACACTGTTGTTAAAATATTCTACAAATTGTATAAATTATTATATATAAAAAAATGTTACTTTTTTGGTCTCTTAAATAGTTAGGATCAATATTTCTTTTTGTTCTGTGGATAAAAAAAAAACACAGGAATATAAAATCTTTTTTGGAACTCTATAAAAACCAACTGTAAAATATTAAAATACTTAAAGCTGTGACTTGGAGTTCTAAAATAAAGAATAAAGTTCTCAGTTCTAAAAATAAGTATTTGAAATTGCAATGTTGGTGGAAAAACACGGGGAGATGCGCTACATAAAATTCGTATAATAAACTGCAACTCGTCGGGGAAAAAGGGGGAGCACAATGCTGTAGGGTTTCTTTGCCGACTGAACTTTTGAGGAAATCGGCTCACAGTTTGAGAGCTGTGCAAATTTCCCGGCAGCTAACAAAATTTATTTTTGTGCGCCCATTTCGGGGAGAGTTGTGCATCAGCGGCAGCAACAGCAGTGGCAGCGGCAGCAGGCAATTAAAGTTGCAACTTAAAGCCACCATTTGCCACTTGAACAAGCTGTTTGGTAAACAGAAAATAAGTGGCCAATTTATTTGTTGCACTGCCCTCAAAGGTAGCGAAATTCTGCAGGTCTGCTTGATTTATGACCAGCAGCAGCAATCGATTGAAGGATGCGGTTCTCGCCGGCGTTATCTCAATCAATCAATTTTGCATTATAATAGGTAGGCTTCGGCTTCGCATGCACTATTTTTTCCATCCTGTCAGAAGGTGTGAAAGCGTGTAAAACACCGTTGTCTGGTTAAGAATAGATAAGTATTTTTGAGTTCTTAAGTTCTTAAAATTTGTTATACAAATTTTTGTATACACACAAAAAAATGCATGTCGCCGTAAAAGCGATTTGTCCATGTTAATTTCAGGTTATTTATACCCATATCGTTTTTACATGAAATATTCATAAAATTGATATTACCATATCGTTCTTACATAAAATATTCAAAAAATTGATATTAAATAATATCATTTTGCCGAATTACTTATCTCGGAGATTCTCTAACTTCGAAAAAGAGAGCAGAATATGGAAGCGTTTTTACGCTTTCGACCATATCAAATTTACCTGGCCTCATATCAAGTTAAAATTGATATTACATAATGTAAAATCGATCTACGTTTCATATCGATTTTTTTTTTGGGTGTATTAGATCAGCGCTTTTCGACCAGACATGCGCGAGCTCTATTTTGTATTTCATTTTCGAGGGTTCCGTTCCACGGAAGTCTCGCGCATTAGCCAGTTTATAATATCTGCATTATTCCCGTTCGTTGGCTTGGCTCTATGGATGGAACCACCACCACCCCCGATGATTTAGCTCCCCTCAAAACCAAAAACCGAAAACCATAACCAAGACCCTCCAGCGGATCCTGTCCAGACCGACCGCTAACGGGTTCGTTAGACGTCGACGGCCACTGCAATCAGTTAAACAATGTTGCATATTAACGCGTAACCCAGCGAAATGGCGGCCCCCCCCCAAAAACCCCACAAACAGTGAACTTCCACTTCACATTTCACATCTGCCAGACTGGAGAAGTGGTGGAAGTGGAAGTGGATGTGGAGCGGAGTGGACGACGCGGACCGCAATATCTTTGCATAAATAAAACATAAATTACCGACAGGCGGTGTCGGTCGGTCGTTCGGTCGTTCAGTCTGTTGGACGATGGTTGGTCTTTGGAACAGCGAATGGGGAGTGGGGAGCGGGGAAAGGCATCTGGTCCTAGGGGGTGTATGGGGTGTATGGGGTGTGCATGGTGTACGGTGTTATGGGTCGTCTATGGGTCTGGGTGGGCTAATTAAAACACTTGATGGCCTCTTCTGCCATCCGTGCCTGTGCCTTTGCCTGTGCCTCTCCATCGCCACTCGACTGGGCGACTCTGGGCGTCTGGCGTCTGGTGTCAAAACCTCCTAGCTGGCGGCCTTGTTGATGGAGAATTTCGAATGGGCCCCGAAGGCTGAGAAGGATGATGTTGTTATTACACTTTTTTCCTGGTTTTCGTCCTGCTCCTGAACGAAGGGGGTGTCCCTGGTAATGGTAAGCTTTATCCTGGAGGCGTGTCTGCTTTATTACGCGGAAGGGACAGCTGTCGATGTCAAGTTTTTCTGGCCTCCCAGCGAGAAAGCGGAAAGCAGCAGCAAGTGGCAAAAAGCAAATGCCAGCTCACCTGTCACGCATTGCAAATAATTTATTGATATTAAGTGCTATTAATTATGATGCCATTTAAGAGCGTATTCATTGGAGACTTTGGGTCGGTGGTGTTGGGTTGCTTTTTTGAGGCTTTGCTTTCGGTTTGTATAGGATTTATTTGGTCTGGCATAAATTGATTTCGTGAGCATAGCCACGGAATTTTAATGTAAATTGGAAGAGGAGGGAGGAGATGTTGTGGTAAACTGATTTACTTTCCACACTTGAATGAAAAATACGAAAATTGGAGCTTTGAATTTACAAGAAAAATAGTTTCTGATTCTGGATATTCTATATTGGATAATGTTTCTAAAATAATGATTTAAGGTATTATTTAAGGTGCTAGGAAATGCTTTATGTGGTAGAAACAATATCCTTCGAAAATATTCTGAATTTTACAAACATTCCGGAAGGTTCCAGAACTTACACTGGAAAAAAAAAATAAAAAAAATTGAATTTAATATAATTTGTTTTTGGAAATGTAGATAATAATAATAATACAATTTTTTGGTGAATTTAAATTTTATTAAGTGGTGAAAAATTATATTGAGGAATAATAAACAACATAAATTTAAAAACTTCAAGGCAATAGGTTGTTAAAATTTTTTAATTTTCCTTGTTGGATTTAACTGTGTGAATCCAAGTTTAACAGCTTGCACTATAGTCAATTCTGGTGCGGAAATTCACCGTAAAATACCAACATTTACTTTGACTTTTGTCTAGTGTTCATCGTACGACTGAGAGGACAAATATTGGAAATGGGCAAAGTTGGTAAATGCTGTAAAGTTGGCATCATACCCGTCGTCTTCGTGGGTTTATAGAGGGTCACGTGCTAACTTGGTTCATTTTATGGATATTTTACCAGTGCCTCCGACACGTTTACTTTTAGTGTAAAGCGTCATCCAAAAAGTGAAGAGCGCTGGAAAGGAAAAAGAATCGCTGGACTCGGGATTTTCGATGCCTTTTTTTCCCCTTTAGTGGGGCGGCTAACGAAGGGAATGTAGTTGGTTGGGGGCGGACTATATTCGCTGTAACAGTTACGGCAACTTGTTTTAGTTGTCAGACAATTGCGATTGGGAAGAGAGCATGACAAAAATGAAAACCTATAAAAATTTCGAACATAAAATTTAACTTTTGCTCCCTCTTTCTGTTAGTGCGGGACATTAAAAATCTAGCGTTTCAGTGTCTCAGACTACAACTAAAAAAAAAATGGGAAAAAGTGCAGATAAGAGGAATGGAAGATGCGCAATCCCCAAGAGCTTTTCGCCCGGTTTATCTTATTTGAGGCAAACGGCGTAAGTCGTTAAAGCCAAGCGGATTGTGCTATTGAATCTGTGTAGGACCTCTGCTCCAAGTCTTGTCCACAATTTTATGGCATAAGCTGATGGTTGCATACAATCTTGCAAGAATCCAAAGTGATCAGATACGTTGACAAACATTAATAAATATTTTTCAAAAAATATTATTTAATTTTTTCTTGGCCTAAATAATATAATATTTTTTCACTAGAAGATCAAAATGATTTTAAACGGTGTTATTGATATTTATATGATATTTTTTGCTTCAACTTAGAAAATGTAGCGCCTAAAACTACTGGATAAGAAAAAAGTGAGTGCAGATTAATTTTTTCTTGGCCTAAATAATATAATATTTTTTCACTAGAAGATCAAAATGATTTTAAACGGTGTTATTGATATTTACATGATATTTTTTGATTCAACTTAGAAAATGTAGCGCCTAAAACTACTGGATAAACTATATTCATTAGTTATAAGAAAAAAGTGAGTGCAGATTTTCTTTCGTTAATCCTTCAGCTGTCATTACTACATGGGTGTGCTGGCAGTATTAGTATACAGCTAGTAAGGATAGATTAAAATCTGACTTGAGCTTAATGGAGCTCGGTGCTTTATATAACTTTTAGTGGCGCCATCGTCCAGCTGTGGACTTTTTTTTCCCCGGCAAATTTCATTTCGGCGATTTAATCAAGCGAGTCAGGCCAAACCGCCCATTTAAGTTACGTGCAAACCTCACGAACGAACTGAACCAGCGACCGACCCTGCTATGTGATGTGAGAAACGGGGGAGGACACCGGGCACAGGGCATATGGGATACTACGGCACATGGCACATGGCCCACAGTACAAGGCACATGGCCATGCGGGGTGTAGGGCCGCACATAACGTTCCAAATAATAAACGAAATCAAATTAATGTAAATCGCGTCGTACCCATACTTTCTCGTTTACGTATACGGCACTACAATTTTAATAGCTACTGCGGTTTTGCGTGCAATTAAACATTTCGTTTCAGCAGGCGAGAGAGAGAGAGAGAGTTGGAGTTTCGAGGTGTCGAAGGAGTAGTGTGCCGAGATGGAGTCGAAGTTGGAGCAGGGCGAAGGTCTGGAGGGGATATGGAAACATTTAATGGATAGAGACATGATCCGGGAAATAACTCAAAGAGCTTGTACTTCGCAATGGCAGGGGGAAATTAAGTGTTGTTTAATTCACTCGTTTTCATCACAATGGAATTTGAGGTAACTCGATTGAAAATCTGCAGAATTACTGGCTTGTTTCGTTCCTTTTTTAAGGGTGAAGTCCCTTAGTACTACAACTCAATATTATGATCCGCGGGGGCGTAAATCCCTCCACTTGGGTGAAAATTTAAAGGAAATGTGGTATTCAAAAAGTATGCAACATAAAATTGGTTCCAAAATGCCCTCCCACAACCAAATTCTAAATTCGCCAGAACGTTTTTTCCATATTTTTTGTACTTAAGCATGTTTTAAGTTTAATTTACTCATTTTCATTACAAGAAGCAGCTAATTCACTTGGAAGTCTATGGAATTGCCGATATGTTTCGTTGTTGCTTTGCTTTGGGGGAATTCACCCAACATTGTGTGTGCTGGCCAAGTTTCAGCCGAAATTGACTTTCGGCGTCATCCGTTGTGAAGGACCCCATTGTGGAGCGCTCTTACAAAGTTTGTCTCGTTGGACACTTTTTCGACTTATCACGTCGTCTTTCGGCCAAGTCGGTAGTGGGTAGTGGGTAGCCGGTAGTGGGTAGTCGACGGTAGCCGTGCCACAATGCAAGTCCCATGTACGTATGTCCTTGGCTAATGCTGAAGATCTTTGTTTTGCTCCCGGTGTTCCCATTCCATTGTCAAAATCGGTATTCATATTCCCGCCGGGGGGCAAGAAGGATTGTTGGCTGTCGCCGGAGCTGGGACACATTCCTCTCCTCTCTCTCATCCGCCGCCTTTGTGGGCCAAAATATCGGACAAGCACTTGTCACTTTTCACTGCAGTTGGCAACAGAAACAGCAGCAGCAGCAAGCGACAGAGGACGACAGGAGAGCGGAAGGCGGCAATGGGTTGAACAACAGGATGGATGGTGCAGCTTCTCGCATGGCTGATGCTAAAAATGCATCATACCAGCAGATGCCACAGAGACTCCTGAATAGGTCATTAACTTTGGCTAGCAGCAGCAGCAGCAGCAGCAGCAGCAGCAGCCGCCGCCTCGCTTCGTCACTTCGAGTGCGGTTTTTAAAATTGATTGAAGCAATTTAAAAAGTCTTCCGGTGGACAACGAGAACGACACTGGTCGACAAAATTTTGATTACGAAACCCACTCGCATCATATATATTCAGGTGGGAAAGTGAAAAAAAAAAACCAAAAAAATAAGGCACCGCTCGGTGAGCGGGAAAGCGGACGGATAAATCTGGAAAACGTTTTCGTTTTATTCGGATTCGTTGGGGTTCCCCCCGCTCCGCCGTTTCACCATCATTCCATTTAAAAAGCAATTTGATTTATTTGCCATGCAAACGCCAAACAGCGACAAGAACAATGCCAGCGACAACAAACAGCAAACAACCAACAACAACAGGCAACAACCATCGTTGATTGTTGTACGTGTTGGTGTGGTTGTTGCCGTGGTTGTTGCTGTGGTTCCTGCTGCTGCTGCTGATTTGGCTGCCTCTGTTTTTGTCAGGCAGCACTCGAAGCATGAAACATACCAGACTGACTCCATATATCCCCGCACATATATCTAGATATATATATATATATATATGTATATATAGCCATCCAGGCACAGCCAGCCCAATGTATAATTATAATGGCATTTTGCCAAAATAGTTTACAAAAAATGAAACACAAACACATGTTTCTATGTCAAGGCGATATGCCCGATATAGGGGCGTGGCATTATAATGGGTGTGCGGGGGGGTGCAGTGTTGGAGTGGTAAAGGGGGGTGCACATTATAGTTGGCCGACTCGAATGCAACATGGCGCATTAAGCAGCGTATGCTAAACTTTCGCCAGGACGCAAAACACAAACCAACATGATAGCAGTGATATCATTGAGGATTCCACTGCAAACTGAAATTGAAACTGGGAGACTACTGCCTGCACACAACAATGGGGTCGGGGGTCCTTCTGAGGAAATAATCCTTTTGTTATGCGCCCCACAAAGGGTATTACAGTTTTGGTCTCGGGTATGCGCTTTTCTATACTACCTTCGATATCAGGCCTAATAAGACTATCTCATAAAAGAGAGAGTGTATTACCATTTTGGTCTGGGATCCGCATTTATATACTACCTTCGTAATCAGGATAGGGGGTCTAATAAAAGTATCCCATCAAAATCACTAGAAATACCGAATATATCTCATCATATTGGCAGCAGATCATAGATTACATTGGTTAACAACGAAGTTATGTTAATTATGACAACACAAAACAACCATCACCATCCTAGTGATGAAGATCTAGACAACACATTGCGTTTGCGGGCGAAATATCGATTGGATTGCCATGTCATAATTTTGTTAAGAATGCTTTAACCCAAGGGAGGCGAGGAGAACACATTTCAGTAGGATGCAAGTGAAAGGGTTAACGGACGACGGCAATATGATGAGTGGGCGGTTGAGGAGATGAGGGAGCCGCTGGAGGGGATATTTGTGAGCAGCAAAACGGGGGCAGGACATTATGAAAATGTCGTTGTCGTGGGCAACATATAAATTGCATTTTGGAAAATGTTGCATATCATATATAAATGTAAGGGAAAATAAATCAACTTTGTTGACATTTGTCAGTGTCTTTTTTTTCGTACTTTTGTCGTTGCCCTGCTGTTGTTGTTGTTGTTGTGATGGTTGTTATTGCTGCAGTTGGTATATTTGTCATTGCAATTGTTATTGTTGTTGCCGTATATGTTTATGTTGTGTTCCTGCTGATGTTTCTGCAGCTATTTCAGCTGCTCGCTCCTGCTCGCTCCTGCCTCGAAAATCCAAGCACAAAATTCAGTTTTTGTGTGTGTTCTTTTCACTACTACTTCCCCCTATGTTTTGTTTCGTCTCGTCTCGTTTCATTTTTATTTTTTCGCTTTCATATTTTAGCCCTCTCCGCTAGAAATGTCAAGCGCACTTGCACGACCTCCCAGCCACGCCTTTCAACTGAGTGCTCCTTATGCTTCTGCTGTGTTGACTGACAAAATGCTTCTAAGTGCACAATATTGCTCACATGGCAATGTGGGCGGCTGACTGGGCGACTGACTGGGCGAATGGGAGAACTGTTCAGAGGTTTGTTGTTCGTTCCCCCATTCGGGGGGAAATTCCGGGGGGATCATCAGACTGACAATAAGCAAATGACTAGAGCAACAAGACGAATACGCAACACAGCACACTAACAGCGGCAGCAACATCAACATAGCAAGACTTTTCGAAAACTTTTAAAAGCATCTCCATCTCACACTTTTCCTGGGCTAATGCGAGTTTGCCAGGAACTCATTATCTGCTAGATTCACCGGGCCACCAAAAGCTACCTGGAACATAAATGCACTTACAAAAAAAACTTGGCATTAACTAATGCAAGAAAAAGTTAGCATTAAATAAATGTAATATACTTTACTATTTAGTATATACATAGCCGGACAAACAGACAAACGGACAAACGGACAAACGGACATACGGACATACGGACATGCGGACATACGGACGTACGGACAAACAGACAAGCAGACAAACGGACATACAGACATACGGACAGACGGACATGGCTACATCGACGAGGCTACGAGAAAAGGGTATAAAAATTCTAAATCTTCTTAGATATCGTGAAACTAAGTGAATCTTATATTTTTCAACGTAAACTTCCACATAAACTAAAAGTAAGTGGTAAACCCATGAATATTGCAGGAACGTAGTTAATAAATAAACCAACGGGAGACCAGCGGATTCTCATTAGAGCATTCACGATATAGTGCGTACTTTTATGGTAGTTACCCCATTTAATTTGACTTTCCCTAAAGTTAACAAGATAGTTCAGAGAGCTAGAAACGCAGTTCCCCCGTGCCATTTGCAGTTGGCTGCGGGTTGTGGGGCGCTTAAAGGGCGATAGTAACAAAAGTGGGATGTCGTGTTCGTCTGGGTTGGGAAACATTAAAAATTTAAGCATCAATGGCAATGCAATCGCGGGCTATAAATCAGAGTCTATAAAATGCTCCGAATGTTTCCTCGTGCAGATAACTTATCTTGGAGTCACAGGGCTAAAAATAAAATCATTGGGATGGTTGATGGAGTGGTGTGGGGTGTCATTTCGAAGAGAACACGCCTCTTTCGAACGCCCCCCGCCCAGCGCCCCTGATAATATTGAATTCGCCTGATAACGGACAAAGCCGCTTATCGCATCGCACATACACTTTCGATAAGTAGGAAGCTTGCGTCGCTGCTTCTGCTGCTGCTGTTGTTGCTCGACGGCATAAATCAAAAGTGAATGTTAAACAAAAGCGACGAACGCAGCAGGGTAAACAAAATGTAAAGAGCAGCAGCAGTGCAACATTTACTGCATTTAGCCAGCTCCCTCCATGAACTGCAACAAACTGTGTAAAATGTGCAAAATGATTTGATTCCTAGTATAAAACATGGCATTTTTGTTTGTGTTGCATTCGAGAGCTTTTGTCAACTCGTGGTTGAAATTTAAAATTAAACCGACGAACAACCTAAAAACTTTACCCAAAACACACACTGACTGCAAAATGAAAATAAAAAAGAGTTGAAAGCGCCCTTTTTTTGTAATGTTGAAGTTAGATGTTAGATGTCATTACACGCAACTAAAAAGCGCACACATTTAGTGCATATAAATAACTATAACAGCTGGAGCATCGAGTTTCCCCCTACATATGTTGACTTGTATGAGCCCCATGCTGATTAAGTTGCTTCCAAATGTTTGCCTCTCGGACATGAATGACTAATGAATCATTCGTTTGCATCCACCTTTCAGAAGTGGAGAAAAAGATTGTGCTTGGATTGTAATTTAAACTTTAGACACCCATAAAAAGAAGAGATTTTATATTTTTTTCTACTTTTATCTTTTATCTTACCGTTTTTATTTCATTCCTCAACTATGATAAGCTACAAATGTAAAGAAATCATATATAAAGGTGTCAAAAAGTATGCTACAAAATGTGTTGTACTCAAATAATCGAATTTATGGCATACTTTTAGACGTATTTTTAAGTGTTTTCATTAATTTCTCTAAATCGAAAATATGTCGGATTAATTTCTGTAAGCTTTAAAGAATTCTTTTCAATATGCTTGTCCTTAATTTGTAGCCAGATGTACTCTGAAATATGGCCATAGGCATTTTGATTCTATTTTCCCCCACAAAGTCCTCTGCCATAATTTTAACCCGAGAAGGGGGAACAACCCCATCCAATTGTTTGTCACATTTGCGCCCCCATTTGCGAGGACGACACTGGCTGAGGCAGAGGCTGAAATACCCCAAATGTTCTTCTCGCTTTTTTTTCTCATTCTGCTCGGCTCTCGGCTCGTGCTCAAATCTCTTATCAATCACAAGGGACCCTCATTTGATTTTTGGCTGAAAGAGACATTTGTGACACCCCAGCTGGTAATTGTTTGTAAATGCTGACCTCTCGGGAGCCATTTCGAGTTGGCCAAGAGCAAAAATCGTGAATGTAGGACAGCGTTTGAGGGCCAGCCTAATTAGTAGCGGCGAGTGGGTGGCTGGTAGGTTGGATGGTTTGCCGGCTTTTTGGGTTTGGCTCGAACATGGCCTTGAGGGGACTTTCCGTTACTGTTACTGCTGCTGACGTTTCGGCTCATGTTGCTGCTGTTACGGCTGCCTCTACTGCCGCTGCTGCCGCTGCTGCCGCTGTTGCCGCTGCTGCTGTTGCCTAATGAGCGTCAATTAAAGTGGCATTAACGCAGCTCGACGGCCAAGTGGGACCCACCAAAGCGATCCGATCAATCAAGGCACAATGGGAAGGTGATTGTTGCCAAAGGGAAAGCCTTTTGCCTTTTGCTTAGCATATTTTCGCTGTGTGTGTTTCATCATTTCCCCTTTCCTTTCCTAGTCCCTAGTAGAAATAAATTGAGTGGAAATAATTTTTTTATGTTCTCTCTCTCCGCCTTTATCTGCCACCCATTTTCTGTGTGTTGTGTTGCCTTTTTTTTATGAATTTGTCGTTCGTCTCGTTTGCCTTGCCCGTTTTATTGTTGGACTTAAGTAGATTATTTGTTTATTAACACAAAAGGCAGTCGTCGTCGTCGTCGGACCCAAACGAAAAGGGGTCGCGGGCGGCAAAAGGAAAAGGAATAGTAGACGAAAAGTCCCGGGGTCCATTGTTGCTAACTGGCCAGCACCCGACGACACACTGGCTCATGGAAAAGTAGCCCTATTTTTTCATATTCCGCCCAAAACAACAACCGTACTTATTGTTTGCTCGACTTGCTGACATTTTCGTTAACAGCGGAAATAAAGAAATAACGTGCCCGGCTACAAAATATGTGGTCTACTTTCAGGCGTACATTTTATAAAAGCCAGAAAAATCACTTGGGCTTTGAATCACTTATAAAAGGTGTCTAAAAGTATGCAGTGAGGAAAAAAAAACGTTTTCTTTCGGATTCAATCAATTGACTTGCACACTTAAAACTTAGTGTTGCATACTTTTAGACACCTTTATAAGCTGACTAAATCAATATAGCATTTGATACTGATCAAGTGTGTATATTTTATACATTCTAGTCTAAAATAAATATAATACATTTTAAATTATAATAAATACTATTTGCACTTTTAAAATTTAGTGTTGCATACTTTTAAACACCTTTTTAAGCTGACTAAATCAATACTGATCAAGAATATATATTTTATACATTCTAGTCTTAAATAAAGTTAGAAATGCAAGAAAGACTACAGTTTTTAAAGTTCTCACTACACTTTTTACCAAATTGATTTTTCGCCTTGCTTTTTAGACCGAAATAAGTTATAAGTATTTCTTAAAACGGTCCAATTTGAAAAGTTTTCGTACCTGTATAGATAGATATATTGCCAATGCAAACTTATTTCGCCCGAAAACTTTAAATTATGGATGCTTCAGAGTTTCATGGCTTGCGGAGGCGGAAGATGAGGAAAAAGAAAAAGAAGGAGGATGGTGTCTCCGAAATTCTGATTTTGTTCGTAATTTGAACTTTGTCAGTTCCGCTCGCGCTCATCGATTGCCAGAGACGCCAGCGCTTATTTTTGTTTTGCCCATCTTCGAATTGATGGCGGATAGTGATGATGTCACCGGTGATTCCTTGATGGCTCTGACAAGCCCTCCTCTACCTCAGGAACACAGCTCTCGGCGGATATTATCTCAGAGAGCCCCCCCTCCTAACCGAAGCTCATTATCAGAAGTAATTTAACTTTAAGGGTGCTTCATCGCTAATGAAGGAGGCCCCGCTCGCTTCCCTCTTATCTCTATTCTCCACGAGCAGCTGTTCCGGTCATCTAAAAGCTGCCATTTACCGGAAAGGTTGAAAATCGCCTAGAGCTGGACCTCGCGCGAAGGACCAAATTATTTCCGACAAAATTAAATTGCAGTCGAGCATCCGGTAAAGTTTGATCAAATTACCTTAATGATTGGCCACTTTGGCCAGCTGAAACTTTAGTTTACATCTGACTTGTCGTCCTATGAAAGTCAAATATATTATTAGCAGTTATAATTAACAAAGTGATCTTGAAAAATCAGGTAATTATGGGTAAAAAAAAAATATTGCTAAATTTTCATTTCATTTTTAAGATTTTGTTGCTTAAAGGATTTTTTATAAAAATAAAATACCTTTATATTTATTACAGGTAGTATTGCTAAAGCTATACCCTTTTAGGAACTCCCTAAATATTTTATAGAATGAATTTCAAAATTGAAAACCCCATTTTTTTCTGCTACAAATGCCAAATCGTCTTTGGGTAAACCCAAATTTGAATATTTTGTTGAAGGTGGCTGGTTCTGGCTGGCGCCGAAATATTGATGTCGTTGTTAGTGGCATTTGCATTTGCATTTGCAGTCGGGAACAGTTGGGCTTTGGGCTTTGGGAGTTGGGTGTTGGGTGTGTGGGCGGAATGCAATTTCTGTGTGTTTTTTCCCTCTTTTTTTTAGCAATACTCAAACATAAATATAAACGAGTGCCGCGGGGCACACAAGTCGGTCTTTAAAGTCACTGATGGTAGTTTATACATTGGGCACTATTGGTGAAAATGCTGCTGGCGCTGACAATCGCAGCGATTTCTTTGTAATTTCATCGATTTTGGCAACGACTTGGCTCCTGATGCCTGATAAAATTAATGAACATTCAGAGCTCTGACCTGAAAAATGAAATGCACCAGAGCGCTGTCGTTTTTGCCTTCAGTTGCGCTGCTGCTGATGTTGCAGTTTCACTTGATTTCCAAAGCGATTGTTGGTGGGGGTGCAGATTGCAGAAGTGCAAGTGGAAGTAGAGACCCTTGGATGATTGAGCAGGCACAAACAAAAACAACAACAAAATCAATTTATTTGCGATTATTCAACGGATGCAAAAACAGAATAGAGAGCACACAGCACAGCACAGCAGCTAAATCAATGGCCAGTGGCTCTTGGATTTCAAGGAGCTCTGCATCGCTGTCTGCGCTGCTGCTGCTGCTGCTTCTGCTGCTGCTTCGAGACCCTCAAACAGTTGAATGAATAAACAACAAGATATATATTCTTCAATAAATAACGCAGAATAAAGTGAAATCCGTTTATTGCAACTAATTGCATTCAATTGAACTTTTATGGGTTCCTCAACCCAATAGCCACTGGGCACTTTGCTAATAATGCATCGGACAACTTACTTTCTGCTGCTCCGTTAAGTAAACTCTGCTGCCAGGGGCTAAATCAACAATGTGCTGCTGCTGCTGTGTAACACTGCTCTTGGCATTCCACACAGCCGAGTGTAAATCGCCCGGAGGATGTAATGGCTGCAGTGGCTGCAGTGCATCGAGCTGCATATTAAAGTGTTTTCAAAAGAAAGGTCAAGTGGTGGGTCAAATTCGATAGAAAGTGCCGGCGGCAATGATCGCAGCAATTACAACAGCTGCAGGAAATGTGTTATAGAAGACGTACGACTAGACTGCATACGTAAATTGAGCATCGGGTGTATAGCTTTATTCATTGTTAATTCCCTGAAATTGTAAGTCAGGGTGTGTCTATGAAAAGTCGACCTGTAAGGCCGACACTCGAAGAAAAAATCCCCTTAAATGATGGTTAATCTTTAGGTGATAATAAAGATATTTTGGTTTAGGAATGGTTTATATCATAATAAAAGCATTTATCTTTAGGAATTGTTTTCAATAGGTTTTAAAAATGATTACTAAATATTTTACATTTTCTCTCACTTCTTGGAAAAGAAATAAAAGTTGTCTTAAAAAATAAAGAACTTGAGAACAAATCTTTGTGTAATTTTTAAGAGCCTATAAGTAATAAAGCAGCTTGGGAGGTATAAGGCGAAATGCGCTCACCAAAAAAGGAGGGGAAGATAAAGCTCATGCGGCTTTCTTATTATGGAGTCATTTGACATTTAGGATGGCGGTTTATGGGTATATGAAAATATATTCAACGTCAGTGGTTGAACATTGACTGTGTTCTACATTTTAGATACTATTAAATTGGTTTTTAACCGGCCAGAAGAACCACTTTCGGTATGATTTACCTTATAAGCGCTTTAACTATACCGAATAGGTTCACATAAAACTGTCACGAGTCTGCCGCATGAAGCACTTTCTAATTTCCATTTCCATCTGCCCGGCGGGACACATAATCCTCAGCTCTGCCCCACAAATCCTGCACATTTAGCATAAACGATATTATCAGGCTGCCTCATCATCATCATCATCATCAACACCATCATCTCTGAGAGCTCCAGAATTATCGAAAACTGTCAACAGCTGCTAGTTACTTTCGACCAAACATTTCGAGTCATTAGGATTCAGGATTCAGTGTGGGATAGAAGAGCCGCCACAATATGAGGACATTGACTAGATGGATCCATCCATCGCCACAACTACACTGCTGATCCTTCCCCGATTTTCCCGCTCTCCCGCTTTATCTGCGATGAACATATAATGCAGGTCATATGCTCAGTGGGTTGCCTCGGCAAATTTCCATTCATCTTGCCACTTCAAATTAAATGCGCTTAATGTCTTTATGCGGTTGTTGCCGCTGCAATATGATGCACAGCCTGCTGCGCGGGGGCGAAATTACACCAGGACACCACACATTGTGGATGCGGAGGATAGAGATATATAGAGATATAAGTATATCGTATATGTGCGAGAGTATCCGTAGTTGCGAGTACATTGAAATTAAAATGGGAAAGGAGAAACATCCTCTTTGCCTGGCATAATTCCTATGAATTTCGCTTGGCTCAGCGAAAGTAGCAACACTGGCGTAAATTATTTATTTTGGGCCGAGCAAGCGACAAATACGAGTAAGGCAACAAGTCCACAGAAAGAAACGAATTTTATTTCTTAATGCGATTTTTTTCCAATTTAATTGCATGTTAAAATAAAAAAAATAAAAGTTCAGTGGGAATCGAACCTGGACCTCTTCCCTAATGAGTTATGTTATTGTTGTAAAATACATGATTATAATTAGACAACTTTATTGTGTTAAAATAGGGAGAGAAAAAAATGTCGGTGGGTATTGAACCTGGACACCTTATTTGTAATTTGCACTTAGAAAAGTTTTCCTTTTTTTTACGCGTGTACAAGCAAGGCAGCAAACGACGACAACATGAAAATGTAGAATGAAATGAAAATTGTTTCATTCTAATTAGAGCAGCAACATTTTGCGCTGAGACAGCAAACATCAGCGAGGGTTGTGAGGGGGTTTTCGAGGGGGGGTTTCGGGGGCTATGGGCCACGACTGTCGACTAGAGATAGACGACAATTAGGCAACGGCTTGGCGCGAAGAAGGTGGGTGGTTGGATGGATGGATGGGCTTTGGGTTTGGGCATGGGAATGGGAATGGGTTTTCGTTTCGCTATGGAAGCGTGGGAAGATTGGGGCGTCAAATTAAATGAGTTGGCGCTGCTTATGCTTCTTCTGCTGCCGCTGCCGCTGCCTCTGCCGCTAGCTGAGTATTGCTGAAAGTAAAAGTGTTAAAAAGCTGCTCACTTGAAGGTAAATCTCTAGCTCAAGTAAGCAAATGCATGTGTAGCACAGCGTGTAGCTGTGTGTGTGTGTGTGTATGATTATGACACTTGTGTGCTCATTTCTGTCACGCCCCATTTTCGAGGCAAAAGGCAAAAGGCGCTTTCAATGATTCGGCTTTCGCTGAAGTTGTGCTTTGCATTTGCTTTTTTGTTTTTCATTTTTGTTTGCTGGCGCTGCGCTTTGTTCATATAGCTCGACTTGAAATAGAGAGCATTTGAGACGTATTTAAAAAACAATTAGAGACGGAAACAGAGAGAGGGAGAGGGAGATGTTTCTGGTTACCGGCATTGCTTAATTTCAAAATTCCTGAGCCAACCCCCACTCGCTCCCCATCAAAATAAAATTAATTTTTAGCCAAGCAACCATAAAATGTATAAAAAACAATTATGTTCTTGCTCTTATTGCTGTGTGCTCGTGGGTTTTTGCTTTTTTTTTGGGTTGGAAAACATGTGTTAATTGGGAAATAGTTGTTCCATCACATATTTCAATTTCACCAGGACTAGGAGCTTGATTAAATGGAATCCTTGAGATATGATGCGTTAGATAGCACACTGATTAAGAGGAATTCTCTTGTGTAGCGCATTTATTCCATTACTTTGTTAATGCCTACATAGGTTTCGATTTAAAGTGGAACGCATTTGATTCAATTACCGAATAAATCGTTTAGATTTTTATTTCTCCTTTTTCCTTCAAATATTTTCCTCCTAAATTGATAATCAACTGGAGGCAGGAGAGGAGACATTTACTTAATCAAGTGGGCTGAATATCTTTGACAATCAAATTGATTTCATTCTCAATCTGGGCCAGATTATCCCTCAAGGCTGTCACAAATTGTTTCCAAAGTTGATGGTGAGCGTTGCGCATATAAAATTGCAATTTTGAATGCAACTTTTCTCAACAACGAGAGCAGAAGCAGCAGCAGCAGCAGCAACTACAGACAGCCGGCCACAGAAAGAGTGCAAGAGCCGAGTGAAATTATACAAGTTTTTGCCCAACAACCCACAACTATACTGCCACTACTACTATAGTAGTATATCTCCCCAAAGCCCAGTCCCAATTTGAAGACGAAAAAGCTCATCCCACTCACCTCTCTATTCTCAAAACTTAATTAAAAACCCTCGCCTTGCTGCGTTCGAAATGTTTCACACCGAACTCGAAAAAGTGCTCACATAAAAATGCTAATAAATGCGTCGCGGTGCTCGGTGCTCGGTGCTCGGTGCTCCTGCTCTTCCAGGCTGAAAATTGGGGAAACACTCCAGAGCTGGGGATCTCTAGGTGGTTGCTCCACTTGCATTCGCCACTTTCCGGTTCCCGTTCCTGTTCCTGCGTTTCGGTTTCTGTTTCTGTTGCCACTTTTGCCAAGGTGCCAATGCCACTTTCCAATTGCAATCCTTGGCCATGACAGTGTCACCCCGAAAATGGAAGTGCCTCGGGATTTTGGTTTTGCCTCTTTCGAGGGTTTTTTTCCGTTTTCGTTTTTGTTTCGGTTGGACCTCCTCTCTCAAAAGCCTAAACTCAAGGCAAGTTTCGGGCTGGTTCGATGCCTTGCAATTTGGCCGATTGTGCACGTAACATGAAATCAAGTAAAATACACGAATTACATTAGCCCTTTGCGTGCCATGCGCCATTTGTTGCAAACGTGACAGTCCAAGTCGAAGGATTCGCTCCGAACTCTCCACTTTCAACTCTCAACACTCCTGCTGCTGTTCCTGCCTGCTGCTCCTTGCAGACACCCCATTCTCATTACCGGTCATATTTTACGCTCCCTGTGGCTATAACCAAAAATGTAGAGCATTTCGTGCTGGTATTGCCGTCCATCGAGAGGCCGCTAAAAGATCAAGCTAGTTTGGGACCCATTCGACAGCTGGAGACACTCTCGAATAACAAAAAAAAAGGAACAAAAACCCCATAAACACAGAAAAAAGTAAGTATTTGGATATTCTTTTTTGATTTGGAGCTCCAGAACTACACTGAAAGAAAAAACTAAACAATTCGTACATTAATTCTAAACTTTTGAAACCTTCTAAAAATATCTTAATATTATAAGTATTCCAGTAATACTGTCTGAAGTGTTAAAATTAAACTTTTGGTATGGAATTTAAATTACCAAATATAAACTTTTTAATATTTAGTATGTTTAAGTTATTATTATTATTAGGATTTTTTTTTTATATTTTTATGTCAATCCGTTATAGGTGAATTTTACTACTGATCTTTTTTGTAAACAGAAAAATATTAATTTAGATTAATTCAATATCGCACTTTTATACTGAACACAGTACATTTTAATACAAGGAGTTTTGAGAGTTAAACTAAGGTTTTTTTTGGCGTAGAGATATATATTTTCTTCTTTTTTTCTTCTTAATGCCTTTTACGCAATTTCTGTGTAATAAAGTTGCTCAAATTGTGCGAAAACACAAATTGGAATCGACAAGTGTGTCTGTTGTCCCATGAAACGGTGAGCAAATGCTTCATAAAAATTCCAATTGTGTGTATCTGTGTGTATATTAAGTTATTAATATTTAAATTAGCTGGATTATTTACACGAGTAAATAACAGTGTGTATAATTCACATTTATACCATATGACCTGCCTGCGTGTGTGCTAATGGGCTAAAGAAGCCTCCTCCTTTCCGCTCGCATGGACAACGCATCGAAGTAGGGATACTCTTGAATATAGGTTTTATATAGTGCTGATTAGGAAGGTCAAAAACAGTATATAGTATGTAATAATTGGTAGTTTTAGCGTACGCAAAGTCTAGTTTGTACGATGAATGTGAATATTTGTTGAGAGAAGTGAAAAATGCAAATTGAAATTCATTAGAACGTTCTTATTTTGCTCATCGTTTGCCCATTAGCAGGTTTAAATGCTCAGCTTTCCGAAACAACAATGGCAATAATAAGAGGGGAACTTTGTCCCATTTTCCCGCTGATCATTTTTCAGCCGCATTAAAATGTTTAACTTCAGCTGCTCTCTTGTCCGTCGTCCGTCTGGCGTGGCCATAAATTGTTCTTTTGCATGCCCCAGTAGCGGATAATGCAGCGCAGAAAATATTAATTAAAAATACAACGCGTGTTGTGAAAGTAGGTGAATAATGTGGGTGTGCAAATTAGTGCAGAAGTAAGCAGCATTTGGCAGGGGAGGGGAGTGTGCAGAGTGTGGAGTAGTAGCTAAGCGCACCCAGGACTCCTCTTGCTACGTGGGAGGTAATGTGAAATGGTAATGGCAAATGGCAACTGGTAAGAAAAGGGGGAGCGGGAAAAGTTGCCAGACAATAAGTAACCCCAACTAGCAGCAAAAACTCTTGAAATTAATGAATATACATTGTTAAATGTATTTAATTAAAGCTTCAGAAGGAAAACAAAATGTGTGTGCGTGTGTGTGCACTAAAAGCCGTTCCAAGTGCAGATGAAGTTTCAAAGAAACCAACAAACAACACACCACAACCTTTGTCTTCTAAATACAACGCCATAAAGTTGATAAATACGCATATGAACTTTGAAAGTAACCTACTTTAGCCGGCTTTATTTTTTGGAAGGATATCGTGGTTGCAGCCAATAACCTATTTTTTATGAAGGTTACTTTGTTATTAAGATGAAAGTTTTCGCCTTTTCTGATTTGTAAAGGGGCTTACAAGAAAATATGCAAAAAACAATAATAAAATTAGCAGATAAGAAAACAAATTATAGCCAAAAATTTATGTTTTCGATATGTTGAATCGCTTATGTGGCATAAATCATATAAATGTGGAAATTACACTGACCGGCGACCCTTGAATAAATCAGAATTTGCGGTCTCAGTTTAAATCCGAAAATGATTCGACCATTTTTCAATATAAGATGGTAAGAAGGTTTTTAAATTGCATTATTAAACTTGCAAAATTGTCCTTTAAAAAATGTATCTAATTTTTTTAAAGGGTAAATATAAATTCCGGACTGAAGGGATCTCTTTAAACTTTTTTACATTCCACAAAATATGTACTCATGTCCACAACTTCGTTCGTATATCCTTTGCATAAGATTTATTTATTATCAGTACAATATTTCATCGATATGTCAACAAAGTTTTGGCTCCAACGCTGCTTATGCAGTTATCATTTGGAGCATGGAGGACCAATTGCCACAAATAAATCAATGTTATTAAATGTTGTTAACGTACACTGCTTATTTATACTGGTTGAGTATTTTTTTTTTGTTTTAAACATCACCACACACATTTGGTGTGAGGGCGTATCTCCACCACAAACAATGCAAATGCATATGGATTTGCATACAAGGGTTTTTTTTCGGGTCAACTATCATTTGCCAGTGCTTTATTTAATGCGTTTATTATGATTTAATATGATTTCTTTGTTGTACGACTACGGATTTTTTTAATGAAACCAATTCTGTTGAATGGCATTTTAGAATTGTTTCAGAATTTTAAAAGTCATTAAAAATATTTTAGACTATTATACGAACTTGGTTTATGCTACTCACTTTTATAGTTCATTTAATATTTATGCTTTATAATAAAAAATTACCTGCAAAAAAATTAAAAGAAATTGGTTATTAATAAAAATATGAAAAATATAAATTTTTCATTAAAAAAATTTTAAATTTATGCGAAGATTTTTGCAAACTCGAGGTCATAGTTGGATATAACCAACAATTTTTAACTTGGGGAGTGAACCCATGACCCATTTAGTTGTTAAAATCAGCATTTCTTGCATGGACAGGGTATTCTATTGTCGTTCAAAAGCGATCAGAAACACTTTACAGTGCTGCACACACACACACACGTGTGGCTAATTGTTTGATTTGCGGACACTTTTCCCACGGCCAGAAATTTAATTATGAAATTAACTTAATGTAAGTCCACTCAACGGAATCAGGAACAAAAGGCAACAAGCAGGCAAACGTTAAATATCGATTTTCGCCACCGCGCCAACAGCGAAATGCACTTAAAATTATAATTTGTGCACACGCACGGGCATAACTGAAACTGTTTCAATTTCTTTTTAGGCGTAACACTGCTCATTAAATACATATTACCCATTGTGAAATACATTTTAATATTCACAATTAGATATATAAACACAAGTTGGGCGATATTTATTTAAGATTGAGAAATAAATTCTCAACGGCGAAGAGTGTACACTACATATAGAGATAAACCTCTGCTTGCCAAATTGAACTAGCTTTCTCGTTAATTTCCAACATGACCATGTCGGGTCGCAAAACACGTGACCCGTCGTCTTTTTGTCTCCACGCATTCAGCCAGATAACCACGAAAGCCACGCCAGATAGCCGCCACCACTCCCACAAATGGGATTGGAGCCACGACCCCCGGAAGGGAAGCTCCTTTTGCTCCTGACCCGGCCAGCAGTTAGTAATGGTTTATGCAGAGACGATGGCTGCCAAAAAAAAACATTTATATGTTTATACATTCGTGTGTACATGAGGCATACTACTGTACACAGAAAACAAATTCGGTATGAATAATGGTCAATTCTAGCATATTTCATATCCATTAATGATATGATATAATGGTATGATATGATAAGATGATATGATATGATGATGTGATATGATAATATAGTATGATGATGTGATATGATAATATGATATAATATGATATGATGATTTGATATGATTAATATCAAATTTATGATTCTAACATATCAACTTGATATTTCATCATATCAGTTATCAGTTATTTTATTTTAAAATATCAAATGTAGTAGTTTTTGAACAGATATAGAAAAATAGGATAACCATAATCTTTATTCATATCAAAATGATATGATCTGCACATATCAATCTAATCTTTTGTCAATTTTTGTTCTGTGTATGTGCTATATGGCATACGTGGTGGCACAAAAGTTTTCGAGCCAAGCCAAAACGTATTCACACCACGAGGAGGTAGCGGCATCGGCGTCGCCATCGAGTGGCCATAAATAAGACACTAATGCAACTTAAATAAGACAATAATATGGGAAATCTGCCGGGAACTGGCGCCAATGATATATTCCGTATAAGTAGACTCTGCAAAAAACAAAGGCAAACTGAGACCGAAACTGAAACTGAATTCTAAGCCGACGACGAAGAAGCAATAATTTATTTAATTTGGGCTTAGTTCTTCACCTCGCTTTTATTTCCCTGTTACTTCCAATTTCACCTTGGGCTGCTGCTGCTCTGCATGTCCACTTCCTTGTGAATTTATTCAGAGAATACTCACTCCTCCTCCTCCCTGCCCACCGCCACTCGCATCAATTGCCAAATCCTTCTGTCGACAGTCGCTTCTCCTCCTCCTCCTCTTTCACCACCGTCGTCGCCGCTGTCCAAGGACCTTCTTTTTTCACTCAATCTGCCAGCCTGCGATGTCTAGATGGATGGTCGGATGGATGGATGGCTTGCATACACTCATCTCTTACTTAAAACACCCAACAACAATCCAAGTAAATCTGTTGTCTTAACACATAATAAATCAGCCACATTTTGAATGGCCATTTCAGCATTATGGGCATTGACTTTGACTTTGACAGTGGCCAAAATGGGCATGGGGAGCAGGCGAACAGGCGAACAGGCATACAGGCCACTTCCCCATGCCAAATTAAATATGCCGCACTTCAGCTGCCACTCATCCGATGCCTCAATCAATCAATCAAAGCCAACAGCTGCCGCTTTAGCTGATTCGTAGACTTAAGTTTAGGTTCTTTCGCTTTTGATGGGCGGCGGGCGGCGACTCCTCCTCGTCCTTCGTCGCTAATTAAATAGGCTCATAAATTCAAAAGCCTCGTCGTCGTCGTCGTCGTCTAGCCCAAGCCCATAGTTGTACATATATATATATATATATAGGTATAAGTCTGTTTGTATGTACCATTGAAGCCACAGAAATGTCAGAGCCGAGAGTTTTGTGCTTCAGTTTCAGTTTCTGTTGCTGTTTCTGGTTTTTCGACTGAAAAAGCGGCGCAAAGCGAAACTTCCAGGGCCATAGGTTGGAGGTTCGAGTTTCAAGATTGTCAGTTCATGCTTGTTTGTTTGTTTGTCGGTTGGTTTGCCTGTTTGTTCGTTGGTTGCCTTCACTCAATGCGACAACAACAGCAACAACAGTGCATCTTAAGACAGCTTTTACCTTGGCCCATTCCCATTCCCATTCCCATTCGCACTCCCATTGCCAACTTCTGCACTCCAGAACCAGACCACCGCTCTTTGCGCCTATGAATGCAGCTTATTTCGACGAGTGAAGAGTTGAGAGCCCGAGCCCCTTTGAGCTTGAAATCAAGTGTTCTGTTGTTGTTAATGTCGCTGCTGCTCAGACATTGCGCGGATTATTGATTGATTGAATAGCCTTGAAAGGGATACGAAGGATTTCCCTTTCTCTCCCTCTTGAAAAAGTCCTGGCTGCAAAGTGAAAATATTGATCAAATTGAGGAATGAAGAATGGAGAAAGCAAAAGCCCCCAATTGCACTTTACTCTGAACGAGGAGACAATCAACGGGATGAGCTGCACAGATGAAAAAAAAAAGATTAAAAGGTTGCGGCTCAAAAAATATATTTGCAATAATCATATCTCTTTGATGACGGAACATTATCAAATGGATATGCATTGTTTTTTTTCTTTAAGTAGGTGTTTTTCATTATATTTTGAACATTTTTAACTGAAAGAAAATATTAAAACCATTCCAAAAGATTTCTTTCCGTGTTACCATCAAAAATCGTTTGCACTCTGTTAATTTCACAAAGCGAGATTACCGCGGGGTTCCAGAGGCAGGAAGCCAAATTGATTTTGATTGACCTCGCGCCGCATGTGGTCCACCGTCCGCCACTTGTCGCCAAAATATGTGTGTGCGGCCAAACTTCTGGGCCATTTTATGGGATGACAACTTGAAGGAGTCGCAACTTTTAAATCGAACTATCGACTATACTTTGAGCAAGAGTGCTCTAAACGAGGCTCCCCCAGCTCACTTTAAAGCTATTTCCCCATCCCAACCCCTCTTTTTCACCCCCTGTTACCGCAATTTAATATTTTGCTACAACTCACACAAAAGTTTTCCACAGCAGTAGCGCAGCCACAGCCGCAAATTCGTATTAATCCAACTATGGCCTGGTTGGGGGAAGAGTGCCTGCGAGGAGAAGACACAGGGTACATCCAAGAATCCAAGTGGAGATTGACAGTGCCGCCGGGGAGAGAAGAGAGGAGAGGAGAGCAGAGAAGAGGAGGAGATGGTGGTCAGAGTGCAAAGTGTCTCAGAAGTCCACTTGACACTAATAACAGATTTTGCGGTCGCTCGAAAAGTTGAGTAAGCACTACAGCAACTACAATTGCCGTCCACTTTTTTCTCTCTCTCTCTTCCATTGTACACTATACTATATATATGAATTTTGATGAAAATCAAACGATTATATGCTATGGCAGCTTTTGAAATAATCCTCTTAAACGTGCATAAATTCGTTATTTTCAAAGGTTATTTAATTTGTATGGCTTTAGAAATAATTTTTGAAAACGAATATAGTAAAATCCCTTTCCGAATTATTATCAAATTTCGGTTTTTGATTTTATATTTTTAAGTCCAATCGTATTTACAGCACTGTGATTGAGCAGAAAATAAAGGTGCCACTTTATAGCTTTATTTAGATGATAAAATCTAGAATTACATAAAGCTAACTTGCCATCGCATTACCACCGCTATACAGCGTTAATTAATTCATTATATAATCGGCAAATGACTCAGTAGCTCACCGCTCCAGGCTGCGACTTTTGTAGGGCTGCGCTGTTGCTGTGAGTGGTGTTGCGTAGCGAGCGGTGTCTGGATGTGGGTTCAGTTCCGAATAAAAATGAAAACTTTTGGGCCTACGGCCTGGCGGTCATAACTTCAGCTTTTACGGCGCGCAACAACCCGCAGCGATGGCAGATAAAGAAAGGCAGATATTTACAAAGAGCAGAAAACATTTACCACCCATCCGCCAGTGGGCAGTAGTAGCCGGTTCAAGTAACCTTGAAACTTTCGCAGGCCACATCGCTGGATATCGCATCATAGCATCTGGCGAGCAAATCTCGCCCGCTATTCGGAAATGTCCAAAAACTGTTTTGCAGCCCATTGCGTGCCTAGGCAAAATGCCCCGGGCGCTGCCAGTGTCCCTCATATATGGGGTCCACCATCATCTCATCTCCAGTAGGAGGAAGCAAAGAGCCTGCACTGAGAAAACTTGCGAACGCAAAAATCAAGAGCAAATATTCTTGATTTCAGTATTTTCTCTTCTCACTTTCTTGAGAAAAATGTTTCTGATATCAAGCGTAAAATCTAGAGCAAATCTTCTTGATTTCAGTATTTTTTCTTCTCACTTTCTTGAGAAAAATGTTCTTGATATCAAGCGTAAAATCTAGAGCAAATCTTCTTAATTTCAGTATTTTTACTTCTCACTTTCTTGAGAAAAATGTTCCTGAAATCAAGCTCAAAATGCTCTTAGAGACTACATCATTCTGGATTGAGCATGAACATTCTTGAAACCACCCTCAACTTTGACTTTACATTTGATTTCTCAAATCAAGAACACTTCTTCTTGATTTTAGTAAAACCATTCTTGGCCTACTATTGAGCACGGAAATACTGAAATCAAGAACGTTGAGAACTTTTTTTTTCTCGGTGTATAGTTGTATTTTCTCCTCTTTTTTTTTTTGAGGCTGAGAGGATGCTTGGAGGATGGTTGCCCCGAGCCGAAAACTGTTAAATTATTTTTTTATTGCCGGGCAGAAGCGAGGGCGCGCGCTCCTTTATTAAGGTGGTGGATGGATGGAGCTGGCTGTCTCTGTGATGAAAGTAAGCGTTAAGTACGAACAAAGTGAAAAGTATTGCCCGTGCGTGCCCAAAGTTTTTACCCCAACATAACAGAGGAGAGCAGTGCAGAAGGACTCCTGCTCCTGCTCAACCCAGTTCCAACAATTCAACAATTCAGCCATCAGCCGCAGCGTCAAACAAAGCACTTGAAGTGAAAATTGTGCTGGCTTTTGTCTCTTTGTCTTTACTTAACTTAACTTTGGTGTGCCCCCGTGCTGTTCTGTGCTGAAACTGCAGTTGCCCACTGCAGTTTGAAGGCGAAAGAAGAGAAAGAGCTTTTCCAGACTGCGGGATACCCCGCTACTTTTTCAAATTATCGAATCTGGTTTAATTTGTAAAAATATATATTCGAAGGCATTAAAATATTTTTCTCCGATAATAATAATATTTTTGAAACTGCAATTAAGATTAATATTGGATAGTAAACATACAACTGTTTTTAAGTTAATATGAACTACCTTTAAATTGTCAAGTATATACTAAATATTTAGATCACATTCCAATCTAAATAGTGTTATTTTAATATTATATTACAATGAATAGTGGATTTTGAGAAATGAATTTATTCCTTGTATTATTTGGAGGTTTGATATCAATACAAAGCGAAAGTATTTATTATATTTGAGGACATTTGGGATATTGAATTTATAATATAAATTGTATACAATTAATCACCTTCAAATACTAGCACTGTTTAGACTTTCAATCCCATACTGAACACAATTCTGTCACCACAATCATCGTATTAAACATTTATATATGCCAGAAAGATTACTTAATAATCTGTATGCCTTTATGATCCCTCCATATAGTGAAATTTTCGAGTTTACCTTCTGTTACAAACCCACTAAATGGTCATTCCATGTGATTAGTATGTTCTTTTACTTAATCATCTTTTTGACCTTATTGGTATCTACACATATACTGGAATTTTGGCTTTTACCTCCTCTGTTTCAGCCCGGCTAAGTGGTCTTCGGCTGTGATTAGTAAGTTTTTGGAACTGTCCATCCAACAGTTTTGGCCATACACATTTTATAACCCAATTTGTACACATTGTGTGGTGGAGTGGAGGAGGAGAGAGAGGAAAAAGCAAAGTGACCGACCGACCTCGCCTCGAGTCATATAAGCTCGTGTGCTAAACAAATGTGACGGCTTCGAACGAAAAATACCAGAAATTGAGAGGTCATAAATAACTTATTTCCAAATTGCAGACGTGGTGGCGGTGTGACGGCGTACTCCTCAAACTCCCGAACCCAAAACCAAACCCACATCAGCTGTCACTCAAAAATGACTAACACGCATTCCCCCATTCTGGCCGGAAGTTGTGCCGATGATGCCGAGAGTTTGGACAGGACACGCTGAACTTTCGCTTCAGAAAAGGAGAAAAGAGCAGCAGCAGCAGCAGCAGCAGCACCAGCAATATAAATGAGGATAAAAGTTTTCCTTTTGATTGATTCGAGTCATTTGAGTGCTCTGGACACATTTCGATTTCGTCGTTCCATGGAAACGACCATGGACCAAGGACGACCATCATCAGGCAGTCACTCTAATTAGTGTCTCTGATATATTCTCGATTTCCCAGCATCTCTCTCTCTCTCTCTGGTGGGTGCTGGCTGCAGCAGAATGTTATTTCAATAGTCGCAAAAGTCGCATTCTTGGCCATCAATTGAAATGTGCGTAAATGAAAAATTCCTTTTACATAATGCCCCGCCTCCTCCCGGAAAATGAAAGGCGGCATGCCATAGAAAACGTACGCAACCAAATCCGCACCGGACTGAACTGGACTATTCCTTTTGAATTCGCATAATGAATAGATGGCCAAATAGCAAAATACGAAAACAAAATGCAGGTCCGAAAGTTCTGTGTGTGAATTCTGGGATTGTGTACAGTATGTATGTATATGTGTCGACAAATGATGGGCCGAGGAGGCCGCAAAGCAGCAGCAGAGGTGTGGATACCCACAAAATCCATTAGGGTCAGATCCTGGACGATCCGAAAACTGATGAATTGCCATAAGTTGACAGTGAGTGGGCGACGCCGCAATCAGTTATCAATAATGTAGGAATATGCAAATATGCGGTATATGCCCGATAATGCTATTTGTAGCTTTCTTTGCACAGGTACACTGAAAACAAACAAGATCTCAAGCTTAATTAGCACTCATTAAATAATTTTCCAAAACAAAATTCAAAAAATGTAACATATATTATAAAATTTATTTGAAAAATATATATTTTTGTGTAGATTCGAATTTATTAAACCAAAGCGCAGAGAAGAGAAAACCTCTCTGAAAATGGTGGTTGAAAAATATAAGATATAAGATTTCAAGACAAGAATCTCTTACCACTACCCCTGTTATTTTTTTTGTTGGGATTTAGAGGGAACACATATGCATTCGTCTTTTGAGGGCTCGAGAGTTGAATGCCAAATACGGAATTCAAAAAAAATTTCAAGCTCCATTGGAAAACCAGTTAAATGGGAAAGCTAGTATCGAGTATGGCGGAAACAAAATGAGACAAAAAGCAGGGAAAGGTTGAGAAAAAAAAGAGAAAAACAATAATAACAAAGTCGGAAGCGCCATAGAGATAAAAAATATTTACGGAAAAAAACTAAGCAGAGAGGCGAGAGAAGAAAATCATAAAAACGATATGAAATTTATGCGCATATTTCATTTCTTTTTGTTGAACGGTTGCTTCCTGCAACCACCACCCATCTGCCCATCTAGCAACCAACCACCCACCCACCCGTCGAACAAGCGCCCGCTTCAATGGTGGGTGGTGGTGCTGCAGAAGAGGCGTCTTCCAACTGCCCCCCAAGTGATGGCCGTTTCTTGTAGAGTTTTATTCGATATTTTCTTTACATTTTCTTATGCTTGCTACGTTTTGTTTTCCTGCGGTTGTTATGACGATGCCATTCTATTTTTCTATGCCACCCTGCCACCCTGCCATCCCCATCCCCATCCCCATCCACCCACTATCCTCGTTCGGCGACCAAGCCAAGGTGTAATGTAATGTAATTTAATTCATTCTTTATACCCCTTACTTGTCGACCAAAATGGTATGTTGTATTCATGCATGTTTTTCATTCAACCCCGTATATTATATGGAACTTATTTACGATCAGGATTGATATAGGCAATATCTCTCGAGCTATGATAGGTAGATAGTTTTGATTTTGAAAAGAAGTCTGTATAAGATAGAATGATAAAATATTTCTTAAGAAAGCATGATCATTTTCAGACCCGTTGAGTTTATACATTTGGATTCCAAGCGATTCATTAGTCAAACAATACGTTTTTTTTTTAGTGTAACGGTCTTCAAAATATATCCTTCCCACTATCTTATGTGTTTGCCTTTCTTATGGACCAGAAGAGCTCAATTTCGTTTATGAATTCAACTGAATTTTTTTTTTTAATTTCAGATTGCAGTAAATGGGTTTTTTGCTCGTTTTTATTTCCAAGGTGGATTCTTTCCGAGCATGCATTAATATTGCCATCTCTTTACATGGCGGCTCCCCTCAAATTTCCTGTCCAATCTCTGACCGCCTCGGTTGCGCCTTGCCCCCCTGTCAATATATTGATTCGGTCCACGGTGGTGGTGATATGGTGGTCGAAGCAGAGCGTCCCCAGCGACCTTTGCTCGTTCTACCCCGTCCTACGTCTGAGACGACAGACAAGACGACGGGCTGGCTGAAAAATCTTGGTAGTCTGCGCCTGTCGTAAAATGTTTGCCGTGTTGCCGGCGCTATCTGTGTGCAACCGATATTGGATGCAGTCACGCCTCTTGGGCGCCCAACCACTTTCCAATAGCCCAGCCAAGCCACCCCCTCATCTGAAGCTCTGGTACACAACAACAAAAAGTGTGTAAGTAACTAAATATGTACAATGTGCATACAAAACAGTCAAACGAACAGGCGGCTTAGGTGTAAGAATTAAAAGTTTTGCATGTTTACAAGTCGTATTCAACTCACAAAAAATAATACAACTTAAAGGGGTTAAAGTACAAATATTTCGCAAGGATGGTATAGATTCTTTAACACTATAAAATTCGAAAATAAGAGTAACTTCAAAATTCGGGTTTATATTTTCATCCAATGCCCTGTGATTCACTATTGGTAAGTGTAATTAACAACGAAATCTTAACAATTAACAGATGTATATTAATTGTTTTGAGAAATGTTTTGAGAAACATAGCATTTCGGTATTAGTTCTGCTTCCACACTCTGTTTCTAATCAAATTCATCTTCATGTAAAGTTTTTAAAGCGCTTTTCAGAGAGCCATGTTGAAATCGTGGGCCCCCCTAGTTATGGGTGAGTGGTGGCCAGAGTCAATTATATTGTACTTGTTTCAATTGCAGCAACATAAAAACGAAATATTCCCAGCTAGATCGTTTCACAGATTCGAAATCGGAATTGTAATGTTGATTTCCCCGAATTTCCAGCGACTGAAACCGTTAATCGGAACGGAAAGCGAATCGAAACGAAACGAACGAACCGAACGAACCGAACCCATGGCACATGGTATAGATTACATTTGACCTACGCAATACAGTAACGTCTGATTGTTCCCGCAAACCAGACTCTCTCTCACATGATTGACGTAACTATATTTGGCGGCTGTTTGGAGGCTGTGATGTGGAGCAAAGCACCAAAGCGGCAAAGGGCAACGGCTAACGACAGCGATAAACACGTGTTGGGCCCGTTGTGTCATTGGTTTGTGTGGACCGGACTCAAAATCGGGGAGTTTTGGGTCCGAATCGAATCGTGCAACAATAAATCCAAAACAAGAGCGCAAAAAATCACGCACTTAACAAGGCTCATCGAGTTAAGGGACAATTATTGGAAGCACTGCGAGAAACGAACACGAAAGAAGTGTAGGAATGAGATAATCAATAATTTTGTAATCATAAGATTTCTTATTTTATGCTTTATATACTAATCTCATCATTTTTCATTCCAAAACCAAAAATTCTAAAACTCAATTTAGGACATAGGCTGAGTTTTGATTTAAAAAAAAATGTTCTTGATTACAGACATTTTTTTTTGCCTGTTTGTATAAGCATGAACCGTGAGAAGAGAGCTCGGGGTAGAAAATGATATTCAAATAACAGAATGAACCAAATTCACTGGCCTATTACAAATAATGGCCTTTGCTTGGTGAGCGTTAAAAAGCACATGTTCAGCTGTATTCTTTTTTAACACATTGCGCCAGTTTTTTGTGGTATGCGAACTTAAGGACTTAAACCGACTTATTTAAGTTTCAGTCCTCATAGTCGAAATATGGCCTGGTTTCCTATTTCTATAGTGTAAATTTACCTTATGAATCGTAGCTTCAGCTTTAAATTAACATTTTAAGACGATATCGAGTCGGACGTGATATAGCCCACGATCAGCAGGCACCATTCCGGCCTAATAATCTCTAAAGCCGGCTGTTCTCGGTTCTCATTTCTCGACTTGCGGAATAATTGATAGCCAGAGGGGGCGCTCAATCAAATCCGAGTGCATGCAGCTGGTGCCGTTGAATCATCGAACGTCATTCATTAGTCATTTCAATTATGAAAACATGTTTTTTCTCTGTTCGGTCCCCCACAGGTGAAGGTCAACTACACAAGCGCGAACACGGCTGAATTTAACAAACCGTTCTCTAGTAGTAGGCTTACCTGAAATTAAAAAAGAAAAGAAGTAACAACATATTTAGTATCAAAGTTTCAGAAAGACACATACGTATACACAATGTACGAACTACGTAGATAGGTTTCCGAGTCCCCCAACTAATAATGCCATATTGTATCATAATGGAAGGAGGTTAATTGGAAATAATTTAATCTACCGGCTGCTGCCTGTGTTATAACTTTAGAAATTCATTTTTTATTGGATATTTAATCGAAAGACAAGCGTCCAAGCGGAGGCCATTGCATGTTCATCCATATGTAGGTCATCTATGATGGCTGAAAGTCGGAAAGTTTACGCGGAGTCGACGAGTCGAGTCGGTCGCTCTCATGCCACAACATTTCGACGTCTATGGAATCCGTCAGTCAGTCAGCCAGCCAGCTAGTCAGTTAGTCAGCCAGTCTGTCACACACGGGTTAAGGCTTTCTGGAGGCAGGCAGGCGGCTCTTAACGAAGCCCAAAGTGTGGGCCTTCAACGGGTTAGCAGCCCCATCACTTTTTGCCGTTTTGATTGACTTCAAAAGTCGACGAGTGTTGTGTAGTAGGCTGTGCTGTGTGTCCTGGAAAGCGGGTTCGTGTTCTATCACCACCCGTGACCTTTATCACAACTGTCAATTATGCAATAAAAAATGCGCTGAATTAATAAAGGCAAAAATATAAGCGGAAAATATGAACAGCTACTGTGTGGCACAGGATTAAACTGTTTTATTTACGACCCAAAGTGCCAATTAAAAAGAGTAGCAAACGATTATTCTTATTTTACATTTTCACATCTTTAGAACGTACATTTCTACATGACGTGTGGGTGGAATTTGGCAAAAAAAGAAATGTATAAAATATTTACAAGCTTCCGAGATTAAAAATATTTGTCATGTGACTTAGATATATGTACACATTGTACGTAGATACATTAATCCGTAGATATATTTTTAGTTGCGGTTAAAGTTGGGCTTTCAAACGATTGTAAAAATTGTAACAAACATTTCTACTAAAGGGAATTCAACTGAACTCAAATACGTTTTAAATACGTAAGTAAGTAAGTATGTAAGTATTTAATTCTGTAAGCAAAACCAAACATTTTACGACAACATGGGCCGAATATGCTTGCCAATTTTTTGGACATGAAATGCGGCGCGGCCTCTGTTGTGTCTGGCAGCCTTTTTGTACGAAATTTCAGGGACAAATATTTAATATTAGCCGTTTTATTAATTATATCTTGCTAAATTGGCACTTCCACCGCACACAGTGGTGTTCCGTGGTGCTGGGGGAAACCCCGAACATCTGCCGGTTCTCATGTTGCCATTCGGTATTCGGTTGTTCGCTCGCTCCCCCGGTAAATTGATGAGCTCAGCGTGGCAAACATCAACGGCGGACACTCTCGCATAGCGGTAGCATACGCCCACATAATTAACACTTTGGTTCGATGTGGGTAAATATTTAGCATGCGTCTATAAAGCGGACTGTGCACTGTGGTCCTGCTTCTGCTTCTGCCCGTCGTCTGTATGGGGATCCCAAACCTTACCATACCCCATACTATACCGTACTACCAGGGCAAATAAATTTATTCATGCTATACCTAATAGAGCAACTTGACTGCTGCCGCCAAGATGGAGGGGAAAAATCACAAAGGAGCCGAAAACAAATGGCGTTGGGGAACGGAACGGAAAGGAAAGGAAAGTAACACCGCCCACGTTGGCTTGCTGGGGGTGGGGCCTGGGGGCGTGGCAGAACGCCTCCGCCTTTGACCGGGATAATCAAAGCTTCGGATTCAGATTGCCCCCTGGCCCAGTCTAGCCACACACACGTGCTTCTCACTCTGTGGGTTAAGGGACTTGGGTTGATTCAAATTACCCAACGCACTCAACAAAAAAAAAGGAGAAAAAAAACCAACAAAAAGACACAAAAAAAGCTATTAACATACGTAAAAGTTTCTGGTGTATTGAGCTACCTTAACTCGCCACTTGAATAAATAAAAGTTTTAGTAAAAGTAACATTAGATTCTCTTCTGGTTTCACAACAAAGCTATCCCAAGCTTAAATAAAATAAGTAGAGGTAATCCCGAAAAAAAAGTGCACCCTCAGGTATGAAATATAGGGTAATCGAGCTGCTTGTTTCTGGCTAGGAAAATGGCTTTGGCTGATTTAAGCCTAGATTGCAGTGCACGTGACACTCACCAGTGCAAAAATGATGCCGAATCTCGGCGGGGGCAATTGCTTGTGGATCGAAAAAAGCACTCTGTCGCCGCCCACTGTCTATTTGCCACGCCCACCCAATGTCGCTGCTCTGCCTCGAAGGCGAAATCGAAATTTAAATCTGACCAAAGATGCATTCTCACAAAAAATGAACACAGAAGGATATATTCTCAGAAAGAATTATCAAAGAGAAATGACGTTCTCAAATTGAGGAAAAAGCCCCATATTTAGTAAAAATTGAACCCATGCCACATAACACCTGATTTTCATTTTATATTATTAAAAAATTGTGTACTAAAAGAGAGTATAATGTTATATTATATATACAAATTATATTTTGAGTACAAAAATTCTCAAAATTCTTTCCTCATAATCTGTATGTTGCATTTGGTAAAGCCAGAGAGTGAGCACTTAAGTGAGAAACATATAATAAAAATTACTTTGAACTATTTACATTTAACAAATAAAACCTTTGATCCTTGAGAGTAAAACCTTTAGAGAATTCACAAAACTAAAATTTTAAAAACGCTGACATACAAAGAGCTACACTTTCCGTAGAAAGTAGAGTTATTGGTTGTGTGCTAACTGTCAATTATCATAACTATATGTGACGTTCGAAGCAGTTTGGAATTAGAAAAAGCTTTTAGCTAGCCAGCGTACAAAACATAAATGAAAAAAAAAACGAGACTGCTGCCAGTTTGTCTGACTATCCAAATGGTTCTGGGTTCTCAGTTCTCAGTTCCGAGTTGCGAGTTGCGAGTTCTCCGTGTGTGAATCGAACTTTATTGCCTCTGAAATGGGGTGCTAATTGTATCGGCCTTTGCTAGCCATCCGTCCATCCATCCATCCATCCGCTCCCATTCGAGCGTGTATATCGGTTATGGGTATCCGTATCAGTTTGAGGTATCAGTTTCAGTTTCAGTTGCTGACCCGCTCACCTCCTCTTTTATTTATGTTTATCGCAATTAATTAATCTGTCTAATGGCGTGGTGTGTTTGTTGGATAACGACTGCGACCAGCTCTTTAACCCAGTTTATTGCACAACTCTGACTGTCTGACTGTCTGACTGCCAGACTACCAGACCGCCTGACTGACATCCATCTCTCAATTCATCCGACTCGGCAAAAGCAACGTCTGTCTGCTCTGTCCGATGTGTCGGACGTGCGCTTGTCTAAATGCATTTATAATGCCAATCAATCAAACGCAATTATAAACCCTATTGGCGCGATGTCTGCCCATGCAATTGCCTCCTTAAAATGCGGGGCAAAATCTAAGTGGGGGGCTGGGGGTCTCCAATAAGGCAAGTAATGGCATGTAATAGTCTACAACGCTCCCTGACTTGCAGTTCAATTTGGCCCTCCAATTGCCTGGCGCCAGAAATCGCTGTGGTTTAACTAAAAAATATATATAATGGAAGTGAAAGGGTAAGAAAAATGTTTTCAAAATTCTACAGAATACAAATATTAAAAAAAACCAGTTTATATATAAAAAAATTAAGAATATATATACTTTATAGAGTAGGACACGTTGCAAACTGCTGATTAAAATCAATATACCCTCTGAAGGAATATAAATATAACATCAAATATAATTATAATTGATGATTGTACACTTTTTTATTTTTCGAGGTGGGGAAAATGTAAAAAGTAATTAAATACGAATTTAAGTTCGTATCTTAAGTTCGGCAATATCAAGTATAACTGACTATTTGGTTTATAGAAAAATCAACTCCTATACCTCTTTAGTTGACACTGAGTAACACATAGTCGACCCTTCACTGCTATGAATTTTTCATTCATCTTTTCCCTGACGCCCTCACCATTTTACCTGCACAAAGGGGCGTCGTAATACCTTTAGTAGATGTGATTACCTTGAGCATTGCATTCATATTCATTGTACTCGCTCGCTAACACTGACCCAGATCCTGATACAGAACAAAGCTAAACGTGACCAAGCAGCAGATTTTTATTCGCTTCTATCGTGCGTTTTTTTTATGCCCTATTTGCTGGCTTGTGTCATAACGAACCGAAAGTGCAGGCCATAAGCATTTTCTAATTTGTAATAAATCAACATTTTCAGAACTCAGTCCTTCGCAGGAACCCCCGCACCACCAGCAGTGTGACAGGAGCAATATTTTATTTCTATTTAAAACCAAAAAAAAAAAAGAGGAGAGGTTGTAATTAAAAGCCCAAAAATGGTTTGGTTTGGGTAACTTGTGTGTGCGCTTTTCCGGTTATTATGAAAATTATAATAACCTAAAAATCAACATGGTCCCTGCCTGTTGCCCCAAACCTCCCCCTTCCAAATGGCCCATATACCATTTTACTACCGCAAGACCGCCCACGATGTACGAAACGGAACCCCTTCTTCTTCTCCTCCGAGGGAGCACATTGCGTATGAAGTCCTTTTATGACATGTTTGCCATTTATCTGTTTGTTTGTAAGCTTTGCCGTCTGTGTTTTGCTTTTTCGTCTGTTTGCTCCACTGTTTTTTTTTTTGTTCCTCCAATTCTCTGCCTCCTCTGTGGCATTTATTCTCGCTGTTTTAGCTCCATTCAAGCCCAATACTGGCCCCGAAATTTGCATAATAAATAAATGTTGAAGAAAAGAAGGGAACGAGAGAGAGAGAAGAGAAGAAAATATGACTTTTAGCCGAAACCCTTAATCAAAAGTTTAAACAATATAAAATTTTTTAAAAATATGATGGAATAATAAAAGGGCCAGCCGAGAGACCAGCGAGTTTCGCACAGCAGAGATATCCTAATAATGGAGTCCAGAGTCCCGAGTCCAGACTTTGTCCAGTCCTGAAATCTCCTGCGCTGCGCTGCCATTTGGAAAGCATAATTCCTCCCGCATTTCACATTTTTTACCCTCGGTTCTTTTTGTACTTTTGTCCCCTGGCTTGCACTTGGCTAATGCAAAGAGCCAAATCGGAAATCTGGCCCAGTGGGCCAATGTATATGTAAGCAGAGGACTCTGACCTCGGCTCGCATCAAAGTTGTTTAAGGTATATTCTACTAAATCTTGCCTTAATGGCTAATTTAAAATTTGCCAAGACCTTGAATCAGTATATAAAAAGTGGACATGCGTCCTATCCTTCATTATTCCAAAAAGTTTTCAAGTCTCTCTTATTAATGCCTCTCCGTAAAGTCTCCAAAGAGTGATTTAACCAAGGAAGTTACTTGATTTCGCACCGCAGGATGTTCCTTACACCTTGCCATATTTCATTAAAATTAAAGAAACTTGCAAATATTTTTTAGAAAATTAAACAAAAATGCACAAATATTACGAAGAAATACAGTCACGTAGCAAATATAATTCAGTTAAGGCACTAGAGATACGAGAGCATGAATAAGATTTTGCATAATCACCTTCAGGCCAAAAATGTTTGGCCAAATTGTATGCCAAACTATTTAGGAAGAACCAAAAATAGGCTCTTGCCTGCGGACAACACAGGTGACAGGGCAGAAACTCATACGCACACGACGAGAGCTGGAGAAGCAAATCAAGCACAAGTGTCTTGGGGAAATTTGTGAAAAGGGCATAAAAGAAGACGAATCGTCCTGAAATCAAGACAATAAGAACTCTCACACGTTGTCACCCAATGAAATTCTTTTTGGATTTCTCTTCCAAAATCATAAATACCTCAATGATTTTTAATGTCGGACGAATCTTCAGCTTCAGATTTAACAATCATTTCTCAAAATTGCCTCGAAATTGGCTCGGAAAGTATGCAAGTGTGTTAATCATCATGGAGGAGCATATTTTTGAGGAACATTAAAAGCGTTTTAAACGAGGGCAGAAATGCTAATAGCAAACCTCGTAAATCTCGACTCGCTACGCCCTTCGCCTCTCGCCTGCGGATGGCCAATAAAGGGCCAGAGATAGTCGGTCCCTGGAGTGAATCGCATGGGTTGTGGCCATGTATCCTGCGTCCCTTTCCTGTAGTCGTAGCTCCTGCTCCTGCTCCTGCTCCTCATCCTCCTCATGGACCCTTTTTATCGGATGGCTTTTGTCACAGCTTACCCGCTCGAGAGTGGTTAGTTACAGGATGATATTCCTCCTGCTCCACAACACATAATTATTTCGATACATATTCAAAGGTCGCCCCCCCCGCCCAAAAAGGAAACCGGGCGACAAAGTGGCTTATTCATTTGCTAGGATTTCGATTAAGTGCGCAACAGCTCCGATTTGATCCCCATGATTTGGAAATTATTTAAGCAAACGTTGCGAGTGGGCAATATTCGGATTTAATCCGGACCATGTCGCTTTCGCCCCACCCAACGTTTGACTACTACACAGCATATGACGCTTGTCGTTGTCGTTGTCGTCGTTACGGCCCCTTTGGCCTATAACTGTGTGAAATCTGCTGGATATATCTCGCCCCGGGCCACACCTCCAGTTGTCCAGTTGTCCAGTGTCCACAAGCCGGACGGAAACAGTGACAGCCGTGATGTATGATGTTTGTAATATTTCGTGTCACATTAAGAAACAGGTGCGTCCAAATATTTAGCACGGGTGTGACAAGCGGTCACTTGGTCGATGGCCTGATGGCCTGATGGAGATGGATTCATTCAGTGTAGTTATGGTCAGGCCGTTGCTCGGTTGGCTGCTTGGTAAGTCGTCGGTTTTCTGGGATGCCATCACCACCACTGCGTCGTCCTCTCATTACCGACGTGCCTCTGGGCTGCTAGGCTGCTAAGTAAGTGCACTTGAAACTCAGCAATTTCTGTGACTCACATTTGAGTCAGCACTTTATCCACTTCATTGTGCAATTTGAAACGGGAACAACTGAACGAGCCGCAAAGGTGATCCAAATATCTTATGGCAAAATAACCGTCGGTTATGCATGTGTAACAGGTAGGTCGTTTTCTGATTGCAAAGAAATGTTTATTTCAAAAGTTATTAGGAAATTAAGATTAAATGAAGAATTATGTTGTTAGGCAGCAGATGGCGTATTTGTGGCAAACAATAGAGTTGCAAACAGCGCCATCTGCCGGGCAATTTTGTTTTATTTCTTTTCCTTCTTTTTTTCTGCGCATACCACGTATTAATTCGAAATTCAAGTACCGACACAGAAAACAAATAAATGCGGTGATTCCTTTTTGACCCGAAGAGGGACATTAGAAGGTTACCCGCTGACATAGGGAAATGTGAAACTGACTCTGGACCGCAAATATCCCACTCAGCCGGTGGGAGCTGCTGCTGGTCCTCCCCATATAACGAGGCACTAAAAAGCTTGCGGGCCGAGAGGCAACCAAACAAAAAAAAAAAAAAAAAAGCGCAAACATAAAATTGCTAATTTGAATAAGTCACGTGACACGGCGTTAGCCTTGAAAGCGCTGCTGGTGTTGCTGAATCGGAAAGTTCTTTCTGTGGACGTTCTATATATGCTGTATATACTGTATATGCGGAGGGCGGGGGGTGTACACTGTGGCATACTGGAGACACGCGCATTACTTGTGCCCTGGCTCAGCAAATGGCCGACACGACTGTTGACGTAGTCAAACCCAAATTATGGAAATTTGTCATCGTATGCGAAAACATGCGATATGTGGGGCGGCTCAAGAGTTCTGGGGGTTTGGGGTTTTGGGTGGTGGAAACTGCGGTACATATGCGATAACTCTCTGGGTTTTCATTATCATGCAAAAAACGTTTCTCCAAGTGGGAATTTTCCTTCCCCACCCCCTCTCTTAATATGTTATTTATTCGCACACTTTCATTTTAATCGTGAATGCAGCCGGGTCAAAACGAGAGGAAACAAAAAAAAAAATAAGCAAAAAACAATTATGTCCACAAATTGGTGTCAATTTTTGCGTCCGCTGTTTGTTATTGCTTCTGGTTGTCATGAATGCTAAAATGACATCGGTGTACCACTATCACGTTCCCTCCTAACCGCCCACCACTTCCTTTTTTGTTGTTCTTCGGGGTTTTTTTATTTTATGCTGATGGAATCGCCGTCCGTCATGCAAAGTGGTTTGTCCACAAATGTTTATTTCACACGCTTTTATTTAAATTTGCTAATTTCTTACATACTTAATGTAACATTCGCAGTCGGAGTCGCAGTCGCAGCACTCGGCCCTGCCAATTATCCGTTTAAAAAGCAAACCAAGGCGAGGCAAGGAAATGTGTGACAGCCCGAAAATCCTTATCGCTGTTGATAGTAAGTACGGGATTATCTCCCGTTGAGCAGCGGCATCCGTCATGCGGATGGAAAATAAAATGGGGGCTTGCATTGCAGGAAATCGCCTTAAACATGAAATCACCTTTGAATTAAAAACATTTTCCTTGAAAATTATATTTTCTTGGATTTAAGAAAGTGATGGATTTTCAACAATGTTGCTTTAAAAAAATGTATATATGATTTTGTAGGATTTAATTTTATCCTGAATATCATAGGTAAGTGAAGCCATTCTCTACATTTTTCAGGTCCTTATAAACAATGTTAGCCTTAACATTTTTCACTGTCACTCCGTCTTGGTACTAAAACTAAAAAAAGGTACAAACTTTTCTGTGAAAACATTCTTTCCTCGCTCAAACAACTCGAATTCAAGCGCATAACGTTAATCGACAACCAGAATCTATTTTTCCCTCGTTTTTTTTCTGTACCCGCCAGTTATCATCGCCCACATTCGACGCTGACCGAATTCGATTCTACCATCGACATCCGCAGAGTTTTTCCCTCCAGTTTTTTTTTCAACAGAATTCACTTTTGCTGACATCAACTCAAAATGACTTTCCGCATGAAAATTGTCAGAAATGTGTTGAAGAACTACTGCAGGGATAAAAAGCCAGTGCGAACAAATGCGAATTTCCCCAAGGTGTAACGAAAAGAAAAATGATCGAAAACAATTATTTATTTAAAGTGTTAAAGCACAAACAATGTTTTTAAAATGCTTACACCCAAAAAAAAATCTATATGAAACGTAGATCGCTTTTACATTATTTAAGATCAATTTTAATTTGATATGCGGCCAGGTAAATTTGAACTGGTCGAAAAAAGTATTTTATGTATCGATTTTACAGGAACATGCTTTTTTTTGTGTATAGTTTTATACATAGAAGTATTTTTGAACGTAGATCGATTTTACATTATTTAAGATCAATTTTAATTTGATATGCGGCCAGGTAAATTTGAAATGGTCGAAAAGAGTATTTCATGTAAAAACGATATGGGTTCAGCATGACCTGAAATTGACATGGCCATATCGATTTTACGGGAAAATTCTTTTTTTTTGTGTGCAGTGGCTCTCAATTGTAGTTACCTTCTATAAAATATAAAAGAAAATTTTAGAATTTTAGAAATTTTTTTTTAATTAAAAAAAATATTTTTAAAAATTAATTAACCTAAAATTCAAGTGTTTCCCTTGTAGAACCCCATGCATTTGACTTTATAAAGCCTATTTCTACGCAGAGCTATATTTGTTCGAGTGGTTAAATTTCCTGATTAATTATAACGCGTGACTCTCATAATTAGTGGGCATTATATTTTATCATGACAGCGTTTCTCCCTGGAAACAACGCCCCTCTCTCCCTCCCTCCATGGGAGCTCTATGCCACGCCCAAACTTTACGGTGTGGAGAGGCAGCGAAAAAAAAATTAGCTTTTTCAAGAGATATGGGCAAAGACGTCGTCGTCGTCGTTGTCGCGCTCGCCTGTTGTCGCAGCTGTTTGTCATTTTTCTACCCATAAGCACACTTTGTTTCGCCGGTTTCTGCCGGTGGTAAACTTGGCGACTTGGCGACTTGGCGACTCGGGAACTCGGCGACTTGGAGCACTTGGATGGTTGTGCGGTGAGGCTTTAATGCCGGTCATATGACTTCTGCTTTTTGCCGTCAGTTTTATGCACATGAGACAATGCTTTATCAACGCCCATCTACTGTGCTCCACCCACGATGCTACATCGTTTTTTCGAATTTTCATAAATGAAAATTTGCGCCACAATATTTTAAGTTCACTGGGAGAGTGAACAAAAAAAAAAAGGAGCGTAGAACGGGAAATTGGGAAACAGACTTGTAAGTGGTTTTCTTGATTAGACCACGGCTGGATAATGTGTGTGGTGTCTCTGGCATCCATGTGTGGCAACAAAGATTTACGCGTTCTCCTGCTTTTCTTTTTTTTTTTTCAAACTTTAAGCTGCAGGTGTGGGTATAGGAGAAGTTCTTTTTTTCGAAACGGCCTGATTATTCCAACAGACGCAGCAGAAGGAAATCCAATCGGCAATATTGACAAAACACGGAGCTCTTGTATCACCAGGATGCCTGTTCCTGTTGCTGTTTTTTTCCCAGCAAGAACCAAAAAAAAAAAAATATAGACAGAATTGGCTGTCAAATGGGACGCTGGGGAGAGCAGTTGCTTGACAGCACCGGCTAATGGCACTCTCGATTCTTAATTCTAGTTCCCGAGTTCCCAACGTTCCGCCGACATATGTGTACGCGTACTCGAGTGTATCATGTCCCTTTACAAGGTGCATATTTTTGGCTTATTCATGGTTCAATTATCCATGGCGATGTGGCAAGGCAAGTACAAGGACGAGAAAGCAGGATGAGGACGATGAGGAGTTCGAGTTCGAGAGGAGTAGTAACCGCATGGAGGGAGCGGGAGCGTGAGCGTGAGAAGCAATTTATGTCTCGTCGAGGGCATTTATTGTGAGTGTCGGATATAACTTACGAGTTGACAACCATCCTGGTACTTTTCCCACCACTCCTTGAATGTATGTACGTCGAGTGTGTGTGTATCTGCTTAGTTTTGCTTTGAAAACTACAGCGGGGAGATTTGGGGATCGAAATTCAAGACATCCCTTTTCACTTGAATATTACTTTGGCTAATTGTCTGAGTGCTCGTAATTTAATGAGGCGGCAGGTCGTCATTTATATGGATAAATATACATACTTATGTACGGGGCACAAAGATTTCAAGAATGCAGCATCAATTCCTGCGAGCTGGCCTTGCGAAAAATCAAAACGAGTGTGGGAGGAGTGCGTTGAAATGTATGGCGGCTTAACGCCTCCCAGTCTATAAGGATCCACAAAGATACACACACATGTGTTCGTCAAGTACGTACCTAAAAATATAGAAATTATGAGGAATATATGAATATTAAAAATGGCATACAATTATTTGTTTTCTACTGACATTGAATACATGCATACAGCTGTGCTCAAGATAATAGCACTCATTAAATAGAAAAAAGAAAACATGGGATTATAAAATATCTATCCATCTTAATAACTTATTTTCAAACTTTAAAGAGTGTGGTTACCCTGATTCCTACAAACGTGGTAGAAATTCTAAAGAATCTGTCTGCTATCAAAAGTTTAAAATTGTGATTTCATTTAGAGAACATTTTTTAATTGCATGACCCCAATCCACGGCTCTTCCATCCACCAAGGTCTTGGTGCACATATGGCGGGCGGATGGAGCTCTCGAGAGGAGTGGGGTGTATGGATATGGATGTGGCTGTGACTGTGGCTCTGAATATGGTTGTGGGCATGCATCCAAGCTGACGATGATGAGGCCTTCCTTTTTCACCAACCAAAACAGTGTCAGAAAATGGGGGAAAAACAAATATAAAGTTCAGTGAAAAACTTGTTTCGAAAACAATCGGTTTCTTTATTCGTTAGCGATCTCTATTGCTAATGTAATGATCATCACACTAATATATAAAAGAGCCGCTATAAAAAAACGTCCAGTAGCTAAATTCGCACAGAACGGATTGACATAAAAATCTAAAAAAAAAACATAAATTCGGAAATAATTAGGAGCCGGGTGTAGGATATACATTTATTTATTTTTTTTTAATAATTCATAGAATTAGAAGTTATTGCTGACAAACTCTAGGTACTTTTTGGTGTCATACATTTTTTAATACCTATGTAATAAAATCAACTATTTTATAATTTACCACATATTTTTAATTTCTTTTTTGGATATATATTTTTGTAAAATTTGTTCCTTTGGCTTCTAACTACTGTGCATCCCACATTCCCCCGGTTTCCTTCAACCGAGGGCAGCTGCTGTCTATGTTGTGTCTCATTATTTGTGATTTCTCGCAATCCCCTTCCTCCGACTCATTGCACTCCACCATCCCTATCCAATCCCAACCCCCATCCCCATCCCCATACTCATCGTCATCGCACCGAACATGACACGCATGCTACCCCCCCACAGGGGGCGTGTACTTTGTTTGAAGCGAAACTCACAGACGAAATTCAAAGGCTCACTGTAAAAAATAAAAGTGGGGGCGAAAGAGTACCGACTGTTCGGCAAAAAAAAGCAAACTGCCTTGCTCACTTTCGCAAGGAAGCCCTGCTCGCTGTTTACTTTTCAGAACGCAAAAGTGGGTGACTTTTACACACAGAAGACGGAAGTTATTTTCCGTTTGCGCAAAAAGGCACGCGATTGCCTCAACGTTTTTATCTCATCTTAATTGCAAAAGAAAAATATGTTTTTTACTTATGGATTCTTTGACATTTATTTGACATCATCATCAGCGGATTAATTTAAGACCTCAGAGATCCCACGTCAAATTTAGCTTTGAACTTGGTCTTTGCCGCCATACTTTTTGTTTAACTGCAAGCCACAAAAAAGTTCGATAGCCAAAGGCGTTTCTAGAAATTCAAAGATGAAAAATAAATTTCTAGATTTTATGTTGACTCCTTTTGTTTTGAATCTGTGTGTAGAACATAAGATTGGATTTTGTTTAAAATGCTGTAGGTATTCCTATTTTGTTAAACAAATCTATAAAGTGTGGGGATTTTGAAAAATGTTGAATGGAAACCAGATTAATGCATGTGTGAAAACATTTCTCTTTCCGTATTTTTCTTTTTGGAAAATGCAATTGCATTTTTTTGATGGCAATTTTCCAAAAATTGTCAAGTTCATTTTTTGAGTGCAGATGTTTGTGTGCATTTATGTGGGCACCAAGAGCGCTGGAATACATTAACATCCAAAACGTTAGCGTGCCAAGGACCGGCTGACAATAATTTTCCAGTCCTGCAAAGTACACTCTTCTTTTTGCTCCTTTTCCACCCAACACCGAACACCCTCACTCAACTCAACACCACCCATTTTTATCGTATCCGGCTTCAGCGGAGAAAAGTGTGGTGTTTCGTCTGAAGCCATAAAAAAGGAATTTCAAAACCATAAATTGATAAATTGATAATATAAATTAACCAATTCGATATTAAACTTGAATGTGGTTGTGTGCGTTTAAGTGTGACACAAAAGGACAAAACGAAACAAAACGAAATGAAAATAAGAAAGGCAAAAAAGGAACAGTAAAAATATTACAGTCAAGAAGTCCTCAACCTCAAGACTATGGACTCTGCCGACTTTTTACCGATTTTCAGGCCAAGGCGTGGCATTTTTATATACTTTCATGTTACATGCACACGTTCAGACGTTCAGGAATGCAAAATACCCTTTGACTTTAAGGATACTACTGAGAATAAAAATGTGGCAGTACTTTGAAAAATATCATCTCATATGTTTCCAGTACGTTATGTCCGATTGTAAATATTTTTTATTGTATTTCATCTTTGGATTTGCTGACAGGATCAACAATAATAATATCAATAATTTGCAAAACTGGCCGTGGCTTGTAAATGTACACATAGAAAAGCAAATATGTACACAAAGTACAGGCAAACACGCATGCATATCAGCATACATAATTTGTTTAATGCTCGAAAAGGCTTCTTAAAGCTACAACTTAATATATTGGAAGCTAATTAATAAGTGGAATTTGCGCTTTCAAAGATGAAATTTCTGATTTACAAAAAAAAGCAGAGAAGCAACTTAATCATATCCCAGAAATCTAACTTCCGCTTTTCGCAGAGAGGAGGTCGGTGTCTTAAATCCGTGGTAATTTCGATTTATATTCAATGGCGTGTGCTGACTTTTTACAAGTGTATCTATATACCCCGCGCACCGACTGACTTTCCCCCCTACATTCCACTAATCCCACACCGCCCCGCACTTTCGGAAAAGCGCCTTGGATTCCGTTTTGTATGCTGTGCCAGACGCTTTGATGTTACACGATGTTGTTATGCTCGTAAAAATACTTCTACGTAATCATTAGTATGGGCAGAAGCTGGGCGAGCTGGTGGGATTGTATGGTCGATGGAACAGAACAGAACAGAGCGGGAGCAGTTCAAGGATGAGATAGTTGGTGGACGACCCGGGACAGGACAACCCATGCACACATAATTGCACACCACACACACACACACACCCATTAATTCGTAATCCGGAAACAGCGATGAAAACTATTTTGCAACTCTGTGTTTTGATCAGTTGGTGCTTAGCTCAGCTTAGCATCAAGTTCTCTTTATGGGCTAATATAATACCATTTTTAATTTCAGCTGTTTATGTGGTTTCCACTTAGGATGGATGATATCATCGCGGCTATTTTGTGAGTTTAGTTGGAAAATAGCATGGATTAAAAAAAAAGATTCGATTATTGCTCTTTTCTTGTAAGTTTGATATTAAATAGAGCATTTTGTAGCCCCATTGTATTATCCTATATTTTTGGGGTACCCGTAATTCTGTCCTCTTTCCACCACACAACACGAAACTTATGTAACTCATAAACTTTAAGAGGGCAAAAGGAAAAGAAGCAGACGTCTTATTTATTGTTTGGTTAGCCCTAGCATGGATAAACAAACCATCGGCCACGGTCTATTGGCTTTTGGCAACATTTCTTTTCGAGTTACACAGGCCCCTTTTATATATACATACATATATATTTATAACCGAAATTAGCTGTCAATTATGAAGTAAGTCGGTGGCCGCAGAGGAATCCCCGGGAAAGCGAAGCAACATGCACGCAATGACTTAGGTGTCCATTACGTCCATTTTATTTGACCTATTGCGTCGTGTGCTGGAGGTTCTGGTCCTGCCAACGCTTCTTAAGCCGGTAAATTGCTGTCAATTAGTGGGTGAAAGTAATAAATAAGCCAACCTCCAGGAAGCCATTCTCTCCGGGGCCTGGGGCTTGGGGCCTGCGTTCTGGGGCCTGTGGGCCCGTGGGCTCAAACCCTGTGTGTTGTCACTCCAAGAGGCAATCAAGACGGGCAAGAGCCTGTGTTCTAGCTCCTCCTAGTTGCCCATCGTGGCGCTCCTTGGGCGCAGAGTGCGTAACTTTGCCCACACCTTCGCATCTTCACGACGACGAGGTTGGGCGACCTTCATTGACATTTTTACATGTCCTGAAGGACACGACGGGGATACAGACCATACAGCAGACCACCCCCGGAACCCCCGAGCAAGCCCTTTGGAGACCTGTGGGAGGGTTCATTGTTATGGAAGGGCATGCTGTAATATGTTATTGTTGCCAGCATTTTTATTGGATTTTTACAGGTGAGCATTGCCATTAAGTACGACCCTTCCCACAACATTTTCCCCTGCCTCGAATCACACATACGTACACTCATGCGTGTGTAAAAGTATGGGCGATATATTATGAAAGGTGGCAATCCAATACGCACCTTAGCAGAAGTGCAATCGATCTAGATTTGTTGAACTTGTATACCCCTCTTAGAAACCTTTTTCGTGGCTAATCAAATGGGCCATAAAAATCCTGATTAGCTTCAGTAATATTATTATTATAATTATCAAAGTGCTCCAAGTGCAAGTGTTCTGAGTAGATAACAACCTGATTATTAGTGCACTCTCCGGCTGATTTGGGAAATTTTCAAAAAAATAAAATTTTTAACCTGAAATGCCAAGTTGTAGGGAATTTAATTACGAGTTCGGGAAGGTAAGTCGTTCCATATTTGGACAATTAGTTCCATATTTAAAGCCAAAATACTGACATTTTTATTGGCGGAAAACAAAGATTTAGATTTTTGGCCAAAATCTGATTTTTCATATAATTTCGTTTTGCTCTAATTTTAGCAAAAATGCACCGATATTAAAACGGCGAACTGTTCTGAGCAGATAACAACCTGATATTTAATATTAGTGCACTGTCCGGCTGATTTGGGAAAATTAAAAATTTTTCAAATTTTCGATTTTTTTGTAAGGGGTTGTATCACAATTTTTAGCTTATCCAAGTGCTCTTAATTTTATTGATATGTATGCCAAACTGCATATTTTCACGCATTAAACCCATATGAAATGTGTTAAATATGTTAATTTGTTAATTTCATAGAAAAGCCAAGGCAGACTGAACCACAGGAATTTCATCCTTGCGGTTGGTCTCTGTTTTTAATGCGATAGGAACAATTAAGGCGCATTCTGTGTGATTCAATCTTCAACACTTTTAAACACCTTTTCTCTGAACCAATTAAGTCTATCGAGTTTCCTACCTTCACTATCGGAATATTGCTCAATTTTGCGGATAGATATCCTCCCATACGTAGTATATGAAGTCGGCCCTTTTCCGCCCACATTTTGTGTGTGATTTCTCACCATCCACACTGTGATTCCCGAAAACGACCTCTATTCTCGCTGGCAGAAATATTTAGTATGCATGCGTGTTTCACATTTCTCTTGCCTTTTTTTTTCTATTTTTATTTACCCCAAAGCCTTTTTTTCCCTCCTTTTTTCCTTTTTGGTATGGAGCCCAATTCTCGGTTTGTCAGCAGGAAAAACAAATAGGGTGTGGATGGGTGGTGGAGAGGAGAATGGAAAAGACGACTCAGGAGCAAGAGCCACGGGAGAAGCCATATTGATTAATCTTGTCATTAACATTTTTGCAAATGTCATTTCAAGTTGATTCGTTCTTGTCTCCGTTCGAATATTGTTTGTTTGTTCCTCTACTTGATTTTCAATGGGGGGAAATGGGAAAAACAATTTAAGAGTGGAGCGGCGAAGTGAACAGCGAGAAGGCGGGAAAGTAGGGAGAGTATGTCTGCCTGGCTCATCATCATCATCGTCGTCGCGAAAACTTCTCTATGACGAACAAAGCTCAGCAGCACAGCACTCCGTCGCCATCAATAGTTGAGACATACATAGAAACGGTCCCCCGGAATTTCTATAATTTATAGGCTTTCAAAGCCATTTACATTTGCCATTTCACCATTTCACCAACCGTCGTTGGATGGCCAAAAACAGGAAGCCCTACGCGTCTGCCAGTTTGGCTATGCTATGCTCTATATAAAGTCAAGTCGCTGTCGCAGTTGGCACATAACATACCATAAAAGCGGGCTAAATAAAATAAAATTTGCCTCCTGCTGCTGCTGCTGATGATGATGCTCCGTGTTTTGCTGCTGCCACCAAGCTAATTTTATTATTTGTCAACTTTTATTACAATATAGGGATGGGAACGACGAACTCAGCCTCCTCCTCCATTATTTGCCATTAACCAATTTCGAAAGGCTGCGGGCAATTTGAAAGTACGGCGAGTATTGTATAAGATTACCAATTAGCCGCTTTGCCAAGAGAAGACAACAATATAGCCATAGATATTCACCGTATTTACTTGTTTACAGAGCATCTCTTGAAATCAATTTGTCCAACATACAAGGGATCTTAATACGCAGGAAACATAGCGGATGCACCCATCAACTTAATACATTTTTTTTTTTTAGTTTTCTGTGTTTCTAATAACCCGTTGACGGCTTTTGCCAAGAAAACCTTCATCGTCATCGCTTCTGCGGACAATGATGACGCACTTTGGCCTGACAAAGAACGGAAAATAAGGGCCAAGATGAAGTTGGAGAGGATGTGATGATTCAGATGCCAAAAAGCAGTTAAGAAGGGAAAGCAAGGGAAGGCATTCAAGTGAGTGTATGAAAAATTCCTTCTTCTTCTTTGATGTTCATTCATTCTTCGCCTCTTCTTCTTCATCTTCTTCTTCTGACGACGACGACGACAAAAAAGTTACTCCACTCGCGTGACCCACAGTTCGTCATCTTAATCTCTGTCACTGGTTACTGGTGACTGGTGACCGCCTGTCCATGGCCAACGACGGATTTACCTCCACGCAGCGAGCTTCCCTCGACATTGGACCAAAAACAATGAGAATTAATGCATTTCTAGCTCAGCTCACACAGAAATGAAATAATTCTGAATTAGTCGTCGTTGGAACAAAAGCTAGAAAAACAAGAAAAAACAGAAAAATGTATCCATTGTCGAGTGTCCCGAAATATGGTTCATGGCTCACCTAAAAAACAACGATTTTTGCTCTATTGCACATTTTCAGATGGGGGGGAAAACATGGTCTTGCGATAACAATATTAAGGATTGCTTACTTCCAAGCTAATCCAAGAAGTTGGATAGGGAATAAGATGCAGGGCATGCGTAAAAACATTGGACTTTAATAAAAAAAAAAGAATAAAAGACACACACATATGTACTATTGATGAATGATTCCTGTGGGGACGTAACAAATAAATCTTTCAGTTCGCTTGGGAACTGCTAATTGTCATACAAAGTAGCTAAGAGGATAGATATCTCCGAGTCCTGAGAGCAGATGAAATAAATGTGCAGAAACATTCAAGCCAAAAGTCAGAGATTGTCAATCTGCCGCCTTGCTCGTCGTATATCAAAAATCCGATGCCGACTGGAAATTAAATTTTAAATTATTTTTTTTTAAATCATTTTCGATTTGAAAGTTGTGCTTAGCATTTTAAATATGCATGAGCTCGCACGGTGGCTTCACGACGGTGGTGTGTTTATGCAAACACACGCACACATTCTCGAGGTAGAGCTCAGAGATACGCACTCAACCACGCAGGCAAAAGCCGCAAGCCCCTTGCGATGAAGTCGGGTCTTCACACTCGAATAAATAGCAAGTAAGAACGCAATAGTCAAAGACCTCGACATTGAGATACTAGCAACTGGATGCAAGATACTCGATTCGAGAGCACGAATGCTTGTTTAACTGCATATATCGCAATCAAGGAGGAGTCTATGTTACATGCAAATGCAATGGCAGGATGCGGAAAAAATCGGGCAAAATATAATGGTATACGTATAATTTATGCAAACATTCTACCATAATTTGAACATTAAGTTTTCATCGTGTGTACATCTATTCTAAAGTGTAAATAAAATAATAATCAAGAGATCAGAATTGCGTCTTGAATATCTGAGGGAATAATAAACGAAAAAGCAATAACGTTCATGCATAAATAATTCAGCCGAAAGTCAAGTGACTTAAGCTTGATCCTCGCCAAAACTGACATTTCATTAGTGACCCCCTTTTTGTTTACCCCTCTGGGTGGCGGCAATTTAATAATGACCTAAAAATTCGCACCAATCTTCTCGTCTCGTCTCGGATCAAATAACAAAGACCCAGACAGACACAAACACCAGAGGACAGCAAACCCAAACCCAAAGCCCGTCTATAAGTAAGACCATCCAAGATAAACAGAAAAAGGGGGATTTTTAGCCAGATGGCAAGATGGTTCCAGCGGCCTATAGTTTTAATTCAATTGATTGAGCCACTGGCCGTGGGCCAAAGCTCAAGTTTTTGGGCTCGCTTGATGACACAAACCGGCGACACCTTAATTTGCCGCCCAATCTGAGAACCGACGACCGAGGACCCGGCACGTAGAAAACACGGCTCACAGTCCCAGAACTCGTTAACGAGATTCTTGTACATGCTGCTCCCTGTCACGAGTCACATCTGTTTCATTGTCACTACAGAGAGCGGTCGATATGGATATGGATATAGATATGGATATGGACAGGGATGCCGAAGTCGAGCGTTTAACCTCAACTAACACCTCTGCCACGTCCACTTAGGGTGCAAATTGCAGCTATACACTCCACAAAAATTCAATCAGCTTAAAAAATAATATATATTTAAATTATTTCCCAAGTGGGGACTCAAATCGCTATGCTTTGCTCCCATTAAAACCATCTATTGCCAAATGAGGCTTTAATAATTCAAACAAGATGATGATAGATGGATGGATGGATGGATGGTCAGTTGAGATCTTTGTTTATAATTGGCATGTTAACGGAACGAATGTGAAGTCGTGTGCATCGGATATTCAAGTTTTCTTTCAAGTTGGCCAGCTAAAATACACAGAAACGACAGCGAACCTGCAAGACTCTACTGTCCATACACTGTGCAAAAGTTTCTACCACTGTTGGTTGCTTTAAGAAAATGTTTAGCTTTGGTTGACATGTCGTTACAGCGGAAACAATTTCTTTGTGTGCAACTTTGATGGCATAGTTCCGCACCTACGAAGATGTCAACCATGCGATGATTCCCTTTCCCCCGCGCACATTCCGCCCAATTATCCTGGATCTCCATTGCGGTTTATTTGTCCCCCGTCGTCGTCCCAGTCCCAGTCCCACAGGACTGTGTTTGTATGCATGTGAGAGGAGAGCATTTAAATGGCTCCAATGGTCATTGCACTTAGCACACAATGCACAAGTCGTGCTGTTTGCAAAAGTGACACAAAGGTCTCTCCAAACAGCACTTAAAGCCTATCAATGGCCTCTGGTCGCCTCAACTTGAATTGACTTACTGACGAATTAGTGGAGGAGAGCCAAAAGCCAGAATCTATTTTAATTAGTTTATACATTTTACTAATTCGCACTATGACACCTCAAGCTTCTCCATCTCCCAACTCCTTGTGACGATGATCTTCTGTTTCGACTTTGATTCTGGATTATATACGAGAGATTTGAGAACTTTGTTTAAGCATTAATTAGTGAATGGTTCCATTGCGTCATATCCTTATATTTCTTAATCTTAGCCATGTTATGACTTGCTAAGATAGCATCTAGAAACTGAAAATACATCGGATTTAGTGTTAAAATATCAAGAGTTTCGATAGTCTCCGTTCCCCATAGAGACGATTGTCCTTTGGGGGACGAACTGAACTTTAAGCCCCCATTTCCCCCCATATTTATGTGCAATGCTTGCTCTGCGTATTTTTTTGCGGTTTCATTTCGCATTCTCGTGCAAGCAGCATTTTGCCTTTAATAATTATTTATGCACATGTCTGCTGCAGGCTCTTCCTCTCATTGCTCAACTCGACCACCATCGGACCATCTCGAAAGGGGTCGGAAGGCCGGAGAAATGGAGAAGTGGAGAAATGGAGGAAGAAGCAGCCAGGCCAGGCCAGGCCCACTGTGTCCGCTCGAGTAGCACTAAATCAAATTGTGTGGCTATCAAACATGCAACTAGCCGTTCCCAGGCAACGACAGCATTTCAGGCTGCACTCGCAAAAAATGCGTAGATTTATTTGATTTCTTAAAAATCAAGAGGAAATCATTCTAAATTTCGATCAGAAGATCTCCAGAACACGTATGTTCTTTAATTATTTTTTAAATGCGAAAATTTTTGCGAACTTGAGGTCATAGTTAGTTATAACCAACAATTTTTAAGTAGTTCAACACACTTCACTTGGGGAGTGAACCCATGACTTAAAAAATTTTTTTTTTAATATTTATAAAATCTTTAAAGATGGGCTTTTTATAAAATGTTTAATTATTTAGAAATGCTCCCTAGAATATCTTTTGTTACTAAATCAAGAATACATTGTTCTTATAAAATCGTTTTCAAATCAAGAAGAGAGTATATTTTCAATCGAAATCTAGAACGGTTTCAACCAATTTTTTTTAAAGCGTATCCGGTTAATATGTGAGTGTGGTGCGTGCCTTTGCTTTCGCCTCTTTACCTCTCTCTACCTCCGGCTTTGGGTCTGTATCTATATCTGTATCTGTATATATGGCATATCGGTTAGCCGTGTTAATATTTGCGTTTTACATTGTGTGCTCACTGTGCTCAGACAGCGATAACGACAACGACGGCCAAGTGAGCAGAGTTGCGTGGCTTTGCAGTGCCAGAGGAGGAGATGGACACATACAGGAGGGTTTGGGGGATACGAGTACCGAGTACAGAGTACCAAGAACTGCAGATATCTCCGGAGCTCCCAATATAGATTCCGATACAAATGCAACTACAAATAGTCGGTATCTTTGAACAGTTTTCATGTTTTGTTTGGCTTTTAGTGCCGGCTCAGTTGTTCCCTGCGACGCACACAATTTGCCACACGTACGTAAACGATTTACCAATACAAACACAAGCTTAAACATTAACACAAACACACAGGCACACAGGCAAAGAAGGCACAGTCACAAGCACACAAATATACGGATATAACCCACCCACCCACTTCCAACCCACATTTTATACCTTGAACCATATCCAAAATGCACACATACCTTTATAAGACTTTCGTTCAAATAAATATATATTCCTGTACAAGGGAAAGTTATAAAAGAACTAAGACCTGAAATTGGTATTTTCAATTCGCAAAGCGAAAAAAACTGAAATTTTGATATTGGAAGATTATAGAAAAATTAGAATACAGAAGAAAACCAACTGTTAGAGAGATCACTTCTAGTTCTGAATTATTCATTCTATTTGTTTGTCATATCTGTACAGATCGAGTTAGATTGAAATAGGTTAGGTTAGGAAAAGGAAACGCTGAGGAAATAACTCCCTAAAAGCTGTCATGTTCGATTGAGTGAAAGCAAATATCAATGCAGTTCAAAGCGCCCTTTGTACCAAAATCGAAATGTAAATACACATCCTAAAAGCATTTGCAAACAATCGAATATGCACATATGTACTTCGCAGCTCCCAGCCCCTCGTCTCCTAATGATCTTTATTAATTTATCTGCAAGTGCGGTGCCTGCATCTGCTTCTGCTTCGGCATCTTGTTTGACCAGACATTAAGGCCTGGGCCCCAAAGTCGAAACGTCCGCAAGTATTGAGGCTTTGTTTGCCTTACTAATTTGACTTGAGTGCCAGGATCCGTTGGCTAATTGTTATTTCCTTGCATTCCAGGCTACATTATTTGCATTCTGATTTTCGCAGGCACTTTCAATTCCATTTTGTGGGTCAGGTTTGAAGTCTCCCATTGAAGTTCCTCTAACACAAGCCTTTATTATATACCCCAAATGATCTGTAGCTGGAAGAAAAACAGAGATAATCACGATTAAACGACTTTCTAATTTCAATTTCTACAAACTCCTTTTGCTGTTAAACAAAAAACCCATTATAGATTACCCCAACTAACTGTGTAACATTTAGGGTTACGAGGTGGTATGCTAAAGGCGGCTTGCGGGTCAAATCTTCCATAGTCTTTGGTAATGGCAATGCTTCTCCAATCACCGAAAATGCATTCCGAATAACTTTGGCTTAAACTTGGACCGATATGCCTCTCGGACGTGTTACGACCACGGCGATGGGATGGAATGGCAGGACTTGCCATGGCAAAGTTGGTACGCGTTCGGCTGGCAGCAGAGATTTTTTTTCATCCAGTTTAAGCAGAAAATTGCACCTAAAAGAGCGTAGAATAGTTACCCCCCTTCGCCCACGATGGGCACACCCCCCCCCCGAAAAAAAACACGCCCATCTCTGTGTTCCTCTGACCCTTTATCCTCGGCAGTGTTTGCCCCTCTGGAGCCCTGGAACACCGCAGCCTCATCTGGATGGCTAGATGGCTGTGTGCTGGCTGGCTGGGAAACAACGGAAATTACAAATTGTTGTTTGCTTTGCATTTCACTCGCACCAAACGAGCGACGGATGACAACAACAGCAGCAGCAGCAGCAGCACAAAAGCAAAGGGGCGCAGCAAAAAGCTAAAAACAAGAGAGCCAAATGCAAATGAAAATGAAAATACATTGGCCACAGAGACCCCCGAAAGGAAGAAATGTTGAAAATTTCCCAGTACCCTTGGCTGATATTTGTGCATTTCCCGATGTACGGATATCTTTTCCAACTGCTTATGCTATAAATTTCTGGAATTCCTAAATAGGTGGATACAAAATGGACCCCTTTATTAATAAGCCAACCAAGTTGAAACAGTTGGGATCGTTTGACTATATTGTGCACACACATGCCATGGTCAAAATGGAACCAGTCTTGATTGCACACTCTTTCAAAACAGTTCTTAACGAACCATTCTAGATATTATCGCAAAGGAAGCATACATTCCAAATAAAATTGTAATCCCCGGGGATTGGTTACAATTTTTTGAAAGATTATTACTGAACAACATACAATTTACCAGCTGTTCACACTCAAGTTGTTCCTTTTTAGTTTCATGGAATTAAAAAAAAAAATAAATCAAAAAGAAAACACTTAACGTTTTGATCTGATATCAAATCGAACATTTCCTACATTTTTTTAACTCAATTTCTAAAAGCCTACACTTTTAATCAGCCACATTGATAGCTTTGCCGGATTACGAATGTACAATTTTAAAGGATATTTTATGAGTGACCACTTCATGCTGGAGAGTGTTTAACCTCTCAAGCCCCCCGCCCAGTTTCATTTTCTACGCCTCTGGCTATTAAAAGCTGAGATGAAGGAAACGTAAATAAACAAAAGAACAGCGACAAAGAAGTAGGCTATTTACTTTGCTCATTTATACACCGAGATTGCAAACCTCTGCATATAATGCTCCTCAATTATGCATAAATTAAAATACCTTTGGCAAAGATTTGTAAATGGAATATGTTTTCGAAAAGCTTGGTTGCAATTGAAGAAACCCAACGTTCTGCACTTTTTTCAATTCATTTGCAAAAGAAGAAAATCATATTCAGCAACTCTTTTATATTTGCATAGTGATCTGCATATTAAATTGTTATACATTATGTAGCAAGTTAATCGTTATTGAAATAATTGAACTGTAGCTTCCACATTACCATCAATTATTCAAAATTAAGCACAATTAACGTAAAGTTCTACAAATGCAACCTTTTAAATTCCATTGTTTACACTCCACTCGCTCTCCCCAGGGCGATGACTCTTATGGGTCACAGTGGGGCATCGATATGCCCAACAACACACAACACACAGCGCTCTGTCTGTGTGTTTTGTGTATTTATTTACATGTATCGAGTTGCCGTCCATGTGCACCTACATATATATATATATATGGTATGTACATCTTAAAGTGAGGTCTGCAGTCAATTTAGATAAACAATTATGAGCACAATTGTGCCAGAGCCCAGTCCCTGTCCCTATCCCTTCGCCCAGAAACCCTCTCCCTCCGCGGGATTCTTTCAGCGCTGCGGCACCCGTTCACTTCATTTGACCCACCATCAAGTGGAGTGGAGTGGAGTCGAGTGGTGCCGCCACTGCCACACGAAGAAGCGGAACACGCCGTAAACAATGCAACGTTGAGTCAGAGAACGAACACCAAGCAAAAGTCCAATTCTTCTTCATTTTTTTTCTGCCTTTTTGTAAGTGGCGCGTTGCGGAGCCAACGAAAAATAACAATCAGAGCGGTAATAAACCAAGAAGCGCAGGGAAAGTATATATGAAATGCATAAATTATTCCCTTCTGTGAGCTGTGAGCCCACAGAGATCGCAAATGATGTTATATGGGGGGCGGGGCGGTGCGGGGGATGTTGTGCAAGATTCCGAAGAACAACAACAAGACAGTATTTTAGAATTTTAATTGGGATCCAATGGTAAGCAGCAGCAGCAGCAATGAAATGGAAAGCACGAGTGAAAATGTGACCAGGAAACAGGGTGGATACTTGGTTAATGTACTGTTTACATTGGGGATTGAGAAACTAAGTACGGATATGACTTCTCCCATGCCAACACATACATCACGATGTATACATTTCGGGCGATAATTATCAAGTACCATCCGTCTATTTATATTCACCACTGTTACTCATTTCTCACTTCCCGGAATGCGGAAAAGTTCAAAGTTTCGGCGCCCGTCTGGTTTTAATAGGCCCTTCGATAGGAAGCGTGGAGAAACTTCAAGCGATCTTACCTACAAAGATATAAAAAATATATATCAGAATTTTGTAATATATTTATTTAATTTATTATATTTATAGTAAAAGTATAATTTATAGAATTTATCAATAAATAATATACATAATTCTTGATTATTTCTTGATTTTATTTGTATAAATATTTCAAACGTCATGGTTAATCGTTAATGAAGTCCCAGAATATTTTATTAAGTCAAAAACACAACGTACATAACCCGTCTCTATTAAAAGAGTGACGGGTATGAATATTTAATCTCTGAAAATCAATACTATCACCTTTAGGAAAACAAGTTAAATATTTAATAGTTCATGTTTTCAGGTACCGCTGTTAGTGTTAGTAGTCCCAAATTTCAGCAGAAACCCGATTGTATGGCCTTTGATCGCCAAGGAAAAGGAAGCTAAAAAGCTATACTGCTGGCTGGTGCAATTCAATTTAAAAATTGTGCGGCAAGCGTCATTAATTACATCACCGTCACGACGTCACCAACGGCGAAGAAGGCAAAAAGTGAGGCGTAAATGAATGAATGAATCAGGGAAACGAATAAACCCGTTCCCTGTACAGTTGAATAGCTGCGAAGAATTAAGCACGCCCGTAAGTGTGAACATGTATGCTGTACCCTAGACTGCACACAGACCCGGCCACATGTGCAACTACCCAACATACACTGGGAGAAAATTCGTATATCTTGGAGTATCAATTTATAAAATATTAAAATTGTCTTTAGATAAAAAAATCTACAGCTTAACAAAATTTTATGAATTTATGTATCATGTTTAGATTACAAACTTGTTCAAAGAAAACAAATAAAAAGTTTAAATTAAAAAAATTCCCACGCCAGCAGTGGGATTGAACCCAAGACCTTTTATTCAAGCAGAGTTCCCGATGCCAGAGATGAGTGGAATGCATATGGCCCACCCAATGTGATACAAACAATGTCAATACACATCTGCCCCTTGAATATCAAATTGATATCGAGCTGTTTGTTTTTATTCGTGTAGAATCAAGAATTCTCCTCTGGTGCAATTTTAAGCACGTGCTGCCAGCCGCTGGCTGCTGGCTGTTGGCTGTTGGCTGTTGGCTCCTTCATGGCCGCCTTGCACCGCGCGGTCGAAAGCCAAACTGCACTGCAAACTGTAGGAAACAACAAAAAGGCAAGAAGCCGGCGGTCCCTCTGTCCATCGGTGGGTTCAGTTCGCCCCATCCAGTAGTAACCAAACACAAGCAAACAAATATCAATGCGAAATTTAATTAAAGCAATGCGATGCAGGTAGGTTCGTAGGTGGGTGGGTTGGTATTTCAAGGCTTTTGGGGGCCCCCTTCTTCTTGGAGTTTCCGTCTGAATTCGCGGCGCTAGTATCAATGACATCGATTGGTAAATTAGCTACCAGGCAACGAAAAAGCCTTCCGCCTTCCTTCTTCCTCCTTCCTCGCCCTGGCGGCTGTCATTACACGTAGCGCTCATTTAAATAAATTTATATATGCTATCGTATTTCTTCTGGCTCAGCTACATTTTATGGCATTTTTTTTTGTTGCTCCCTTATCGATTCGGAAAGCAGGTCGGTCGCAACACATTGCTTGGCTCATTTGTGTTTTCGTGTTTTTTTTTTTGTTGGTTTTCAATACCATCAAATACTTATCTTAATCGCTCTGCTTCGCCACCCAACCACCTCAATTTGCTGGCAAAACTCTGATTTCCAACAGACCCATTTCCATTTTGCAAGAGCCAAAGAGAAAACACATAAAGCTATTATTAACACATTAATTATCTATATCGATTTGGCTTAACTTTGATTTCTCAATATCGTTTTCGTGATCTTCAACGGCAAGTGCGTTGCGTTGCGTTTAGCATTCCTGGCGTTTGATTATTAATATGCCATAATGTGGGCTAATAGCATAGCCAACGGAATGGGCAAATAATATATGATAACAATCTGTCTGGAGGGAGACACACACATTTAATTCGATTCATCGATTTCTTGCTACCAATCCATGAAGTACAGTGGCAACTTCAAGTCCTATTTCAGGTATTTAAACAGTATTATAATGTTTTCTATCTATAACTAATGTCCCATATATGAAACCAATTAGAATATAAATTCAATTCTACAAGTGGCTTTCAAATTTGATAGTTTACAAGCTTGTTTAAGCGAAAACTGCGTTCAAAGCACATTGTTTCGGGGCAGAAAATTGTGTATAGAGCTTCACAGAATCTCTCTCGCTCGCAAACGATTCATGGCTTGAATCTCGGGATGACCTCCTGCGGAATTGGTGATGGCATCCATCCATGGGCTACATGGGGAAATTCTGTATATTCTGTACAGATTTTGTTTCCACACATACCTCTCGCAAGTTGGACTAACTGGGTTTCTACTTCAATCTGTAGCTACAGCATCAGCACCCACTGCCACCTAACCACCTAACCACCTCCTAACCTCCACCCATTTTGGTTGTCTGTCAAAGATTTATTTTGTGCAGCAGCAAACGTGAGCAAAACGTACTCGACTCGAAATTTATGTATGCAATACGCATTTGGAGCTTTGTGGTCCCAATTCCAAAAGCCCTTCAATATGCCACTCGGCACTCGGTGGTGCTCGTCGGCACCCCTCAAAAGCCCTGAACACCTAAGGCCCATCTAGACCATCCATCCATCCACCCAACCATCCACAGCCAGCCGACATGTCAGCGTTGATTATGGCCCAAGGCGACTTAAGATAAGCATCAAGCTGCGAAAAATGTTATAACTATTAGACACAAAGCAAGTGACTGAAAAAAAAACCGCACACACAAATAAAAGGAGAGCAAAGTGGAGAGGAGGTAAAGGGAAAACTGGCTAAAATCCCAGTTTGTAACCCAGTAGTGGCAGAAGCAGAGCATTTTTATGACCAAAGGCCCTGTAGTTTGCACCTCAAATAAACTGTTTGATTTGACCAGCACAACAACAACAACACGAGATTCGGTGGCATCGGTATTTATACATTCCCTATACATTTCCACACATTATCTGGTTTATATATAGTACCTACGTACGTATATATATATGTAGGCGATTCGTGGTTTATTCGCATAAAAAATAATAATAATATTTATGTGTTGATCGCACGAAATGTGCTGTATAAATTTATCCAAGCTCCAGTTCAGTGCATTTACTTTCTTTTTATGGTCATAAAAACCAAAAACAAAAAAATGTCCGGGGATGGGCAGGTGCCGGAGGAGATTCCGGGGGGGCAGGGGGTGGATGGAAGTCATTCGGTGCCGTGCGTTTATTGCAAACTGTCACAATATTTCGGAGAAAGCGAAGATACGGCGGGCTACACACACACATCCAGTGCCTAAGAAAAATTGACAGGAAATAGTAAATGGAAATGTGAATGTCAAATACGTCTTCGTGATTTGAGGCGGCGAGAGTCTTTGCTGCTGCTGCTGCTGCTGGAGGTCCTTTGACCCAGAAGCTGTGCGAAATTTCATTCGCCACCGAACCGATAAAAATGATGATAGAATCCTAAATTCATGGAAATGTGCCAGCACCCGGAGTTTCTTGCTGGCGACACATTTTCTGCGGTAACCCCAATCTCCAAAAACGCCCAATCGCCCAATCCTCCCGCATCCGCAGCACAAAAAGGTCATCGAACGCATCCTCGCTGGGATGGATATGGTTAGTAATCCGTTTTGGGATACGGTTTCCCATATCACCCCGCTTGTGGTCAGCGGAATTTTCGTGGCAAAGATTTACATTTACCTAGGCTAATAAAATAAATGCAAGCATATATTGCCAATTCGCGCCATAAAATCATACATTATTTAATCAGCTTTACTGCCGGCAGTTGATTTAACTATGCACACTAGTTCCCTTGGTGGCAAAAAATACAAAATATAAAAGTGAAACTATTGAAACCAATTTAAATTGGCATAAATATTGGAAAAAAAAAAGTTTTTAACAGCTTAAGGCTTAATATTAAAGCAAACAAAATCACTCTGAATTTTAGTTACATTTTTCGTTTTGGCAGCAATTTTGTTAGCATAAATACAGAGCCCAAAGGAAGTGATTAAAAAAAATTGCTTTATCTTTAGCCTTTAGAAATGGAACACAAATTGTAAATACAAAGTAACTTTCTTATTTGCATGATAGCTTGGTTATTGATTTTCTTCGTATTCTGTGCGAAATGGGATATTAAATTAGCTACATACATGAAATGGAAATGTAACCGCAGTGGTTAAAAACATTCCATCTGACTTCTAGAAAAAGATTAAAGCAAAGGCACGCCGGCGTTATACATTATACAAAAAAAAAATTCATATTGTATCGCATAATGGAAAATCTGGCCACACTGATTTTTAATATCTTATCTTATCTTACTTTTTTCGTACTCAACGTTTTATAACCATTGTATTGGCTGATCAACGTAATTCAATATTATAAGTTATACGAGAAAAAAATCATATTGCATAATGGCAAATCTGGTCACACTAATTTTTAATATATTTAATATGTAAGTGAAAAAATGCCTTTCTAAATAGGGGGTAGGGTATCTCCAAGTCCCGGGCACTCGACAAACTTCGTTTGTGGTTTCTTACTTGTAAGTGAGTGAGTCCTTAGGTTTCGTACCGGAATCTGGCAACTTGTCTCCGGAGATGGGTAACCAAACCGGTGGAAGTCGATGGCACTTGGATTCCCAGGAAGGGAAAAGCAGCCGGGGGAGAAACGAAGGCTGATGATGGTGTTGCCGCTGTGACAAACTGGAGTTGCTGTATGCGTTTTGTGTTCAAAAATAAACGGAAGCCATAATAATGAGATTTATCTTCAGATTCTTCAACTGTCCAACCTGCCTCTATCTATATGTTGTGTGCATGCTACCTCAGCGCCCCCCTATACAAAATGGCACTTTCAGACGAGCAGCAGAGCAAGAGCAAGCACACATCGTCAAAAACGTATGTACCATTTGCCCAGAAGGGGATGCGAAAAAAAAGGAGACCAAGCGATTGTGCGGATGGAGTTGGGTTAGCGAGTTGGGAGCCCAAGTCCGGGCGGCATAGCATCTGCCTATTATAATTTTGTGCGCATAAAACTCAAATATTTCTGTTTCGCCACCAGAGCATTTGTTGTGTTCATTCTTCCGCCACCAGTAAAAAAAAAAAGGAAAACCAATATACAAAATTTAACATATGTATGAAAAAGGCCACAAAATTGAGGGTCAAATAGACTTGAAGGAATTTAATGTGTAGCCATTGTGAGGGCTTTATATCCAACGAGAAAAATAAAGATACTTTGCTCTAAGGCTCTGCTCTCAAGATCCAGTGTATCAAATCGCATTGCTCTCTAGTTCTAATTGTTCTTGACATCTATTTGCTTTGTATTTCCTTCACGTGTTCGCGCATAGCTAATTATGTTTCGTCTGGATTGTGTCAATAAAATGTTAATGAAATTTACTCACTGAAAGTATTAACTTTTTCACGGGCGGTTCGGAGTTCGGGGTTCGAGGCTTTTTAGTTAAAGGTTCTAATGGCCAATGGCCAATACGAGGGTATTTCTAATTTCCTGAACTCCTCCCGCACTCTTCTCTTCGGCAAACATTACATTTGATTGTTATTTTTCTCAGCGCCAAGTGCCTAAACAGAAATGAAATCCAAAGCAGGCCTACCAAGAAGAACGAAAATTCAAAACTGGAAAAAAAAGAAAAACACAGAAAAAAAAAACAAAAGGCAGAGCGTTTGCGGAGCAAAACAAAAGAAATGACTCCCGTTGTTTGGACTGCATACAAATTTCGCATTAGCCCCGGCAACAATTTCTCCAGGGGTAATGGAGTTCCGCTTTCATCTGGCTCCTTTTTGTAATGGCCCACATATATACTTCAATATATATATATGGGGTGGGTGGTGAGGACGGAGGATGCTGGGCCGGCAGACGTTCATTTACACATCCATTCGGCTCTCATTCATACTTCAATTTGGTTTGGACTCTTGTATAAAATTTCATTAATTTCCAATCGCCTGGCGCGGTTTGCGTTATTATGAACTGGGACTGTGACTGGGAGAGGAGATGTGAATGGAAACCACCTCTTCGATATGGTTTTTTCTTTCCTGTTGTATGTATACAATATATACAACAATTTAGTGGAATGTGCAGCCATCATCCACCCCCGAAGGCCACTCACCCTAACGGAGACATCTTGACGACGCATTTTGTTCTGTTCCCCACCACACATCACATCCAGTACTCAGTGTGCAGTATTTCTGAATACAATATATGTACAGGGCGAATGCGAAGGCGAGTATTTTCAACCCTATATGGGCCATACAATTCAATCGAACAATTTCGTTTTTATGTGCATGGAGAATTGGTTCCTTCTGTTTTCAGTTTCCATGCTTTAATATTTTAGTGTGGTATGATCTTTTATAAGGCATGTTCTTCAGTTGCGATCAGCAAATTAAATTAGTCATAGTACCAAAAAATAATTTTTATGTTTTTCAGTTGTTTAGTAATTTTTCAGAACATCTTTAAACCAACCAAAAGTAACTCTATTTTTCATACATTTCGCACTGCGTTCCCAAGTCAATTACATTCAAGGTACACGCGTGTGTGTTGGACTGAATGATTAAGGGGAGGGTTTAATCCTTGCCATCTGTCCCATCCACACAGTTGATTATTTTTCACCCAAGGTTTTGCCCCTTTAAGGAAGACATATGAACCCACATACATATTGTAATTTTTCTTCTCTGCTTAATTTCGGGGGGTCTGTGCTGTGCGCTACCACTTTAGCACACCTAACACCCCATCCTCAGTCATTTCCGTGCCCGTTTTCTTAGTTTTTTTGTGTTTTTTTCAGAGACGCCAGCCAGCGGGTATGCCATTAAAAGAAGCGTGGGGTTTTTAGAAACGTTTTGGCTCTTAAGAAGCTAAAGTCTCACGACTTGATCCGAAACCTCCATCTCCCAAAGTGTTCTTCGCAAGCAGAGGAGAGCTTGTTGCTCTCGCTTCGCAGTCTCGTCTCCTCCCGCCTTTCGACCTTGTTTTAAACAACATTTTCGTAGCCACTTGCCTAGCTCTCCGACCGTTCAATAATGCCCATTTGGCAGGCACATCACGTAATTCTAATTTAAAAATTACAAGCCTTGCTTGGCAGCCGGTATCATGCGTTTGATAAGGCCGTGTCACATATGCATGTATGTACTTTTGCCTATATATAAACTACTTGGATTAGCGCCGTTTATTAATGAGAAACACTTGGGAAGTTTGCTGTAATTAGTTAGTTGGTTGCAAGTAGATGTTTAGTAAGACACACAAAATTTGGCCTTCCAAAGCGATCATATATATATATAGTTTTAAATAGCTTTTAAATTGACCTTTTTAAAATCTGTATTTAAAAATAATTTACCTTATTGTTGGAGCAGCACAGCATTTCAAGAATTGGTGTCCTTTTTTAATTAATTCCAACCATTTAGGAAACAACATATGACATCGATGATAGCCTGTAAATGAAGCCAAAAGAATGGTTAATATTTATTATATTTATTAAGAATAAATCTCTGACTCTAAAGGACATACAAATATGGTTACATAATATTAAATATTTTCTTAAGCACGTTTCATATTTATACACCTTGCATAATTAACCATTAACCATTAGAATCCACAGATTAGCTGGTATAAAAGGCGCTCTTCAGCGCGCTTTCGAACTCCAAAAGGCGTATCCTCATTTCACGCAGTGCACTCATGAGAGCACTTACAGTCCTTGGGTGCACTTCTTTCGGTAATGTACCGGATATGCTAAGCCCTAATTAGAACACAAGGTATTTTTGTGCCTTTTTCGCTTGCTACTCTCGCGAATTCAATTAGTTTCAAGTAACCAGCGATTTTTTCAAAAGTTTAGCTGTTTGCCGCTGGGTAACGAACCAGAAATAAAATAACTGCAGCCGAAATCATACCAAAATTCATGGTTAGTTTGCACATGAAAACGTTCTGAGTGCATTTATGCTGAAATAGTAAAACATTTCAGCTGTATATTTGATTGCGGTTAATTACTTGTATCTTAGTAATAACTCTATACACTGTTTATTAATTGAACAAATCTAATCAACCGCAAGCTCTTCAGATAGTTTTAATCACTTAAGGACCAACATTTTTAGACCCTTTTGAATTAATTGAATTAATTCGAAAACACAACTTAAGCTGGAAAACTGACATTCACATTCCGTGCTTAATTGACTAAATTATTTAAAACTTTTTTTATTTTACAACTCCCACACGATTATATATTAATTCACAAAAGTGACTTGCAATTAACAAAATGAGTGTTTTTATCGTGACACTCTGTCATCGTGTGATTATAAGAATTATCACATGTCGGTAGGTCTCTATTATACACCCCACCTATTACACACCGTAGCTTCCGTAGACTTAACTTTGTTGAGCTGAGTTTACAGAAAAAAAATCTGCGATGATGAGATTTGGCTGAGATGGGCAGAGATGAGTTAAATGAGAGCTGACGAACGGGGGCAAAAAAAAATTAATTTCACTTAAATCTTTCTTTCAATTAAAAGTTTTAATTGATTTTCCGTATATTCATGCACACATGCACATATTGTGGGTGCGTGTCCAACAGTGCGTGTGTGTGAGTGTGTGTGTGTGTGTGTATGAGTGGGTGGGCATAAAGGAGTTCGCGCTTACCTGCTGTCGGTAATTAATAATAAATATACGAATCGAGCGTGAGAAAAGTTAGTTTTAAGGCAGTTTTTTATGTTTGATTTAAGCCACTTCTTAATAATAGCTTTGCCGTGGGTGTTATGATTTTAGTCAGTCAAGCAAAAGTTTCTTAATCTTAAAACACTAAAGAGTTAATAAGGATCAGTACACTCAAATTAATAAGAATTTTCGAATAGGACGTTAAATATCCTTAAATTGGGAATTTCGATCGGCGAGTATAGAAAAAAAAGTTGTTATTCAAATCGTTTTTTTTTTTCTCAGATACAGCAAGCAGTGGCAGGCAGGGCAAACTAAGAAATCGCATGAAAGTGGCGCCATCTAGCGAAAAATTCATTATTTGCCTATAACTCTTTACTGATTGGTTCGATTTAAAAAATATTTTCTACGTTTCGGTGGGTATTAACAATCCAAGCAAAAAGGCGTTCATAAAGACGGACAGATGGACAGAACGGACAGACGGACAGACGGACATAGCTAGATCGACTCAGCTGATCCAGGCAAGGATATATACATACATATACTTTATAGGGTCGGAAACTTTTCCTTCTCCTTGTTGCATACTTTTGCACGAATACAATATACCCTTTTACTCTATAAGTAACGGGTATAAATATGAGATTTGTTAGAGTACACTCAGATAAAGAAATTTCGTTTGTTGATGTTTTGTGCTAAATGAAATATTTCTGCATATAAATATTAAACAAGTGAAAAGCAAAAGACATATATTTATATATATAACATTTTCCTGCTGTTTACCAAGTCTCTCCAAATTTTTTACACTGCAGTCGAACTTGTTTCATCGAACCTCCTATCAAGCTGCACCTCTGAATCGAACTTTAGTTCGAACTTCAACTGGGTTTGAACCGATCACCAAAGCGAAGTCGTGAGAAAAGAGAGACACTGAGAGCAAAAAGTGTCGAGAGCGAATGGAGGGCACTAAAGGAGTAAACAATGATGAAGAACGAACGCCGCCACAAAGAGGACCGGAGAACTGAAACTTATGAACATTGAGAAGTAAGAAGTAAATGGCGTAGGCGCAAAAGAAAAATACTCGCAAAACGAGTAAACACGCTAGCACGATAAAAAAAAACAATTATGAAGCCGAAATAATGCAAAAACCTCATAAAGGGGTAGCGGGATTTCAAAAGCAAACTATGACGTTTCAAGGTAAATATGTGTACAGACAGAAAGAAAATGCTGTTGGGAAACCCCTCTTTTTCCGTAATTTAGAATCGACAACCAAGTAAATGAAAAGCTTTCATAAAACGGCCATTTTACCACTCTTGGTTATCTATTCATTTTATTTATACACTGACTTATCTCCCCTTATTGAGCTTCAACTGCATTTTTTCTGTCCAACATTTACTTATAACCAGGGCAGATATCACTTTTACAGCTGCAAAAATGGATACTGATTAAGAATATTGAAAACTTCTGGAATACACATATGCATTGTGTGAGTTATAACCCTCTGCAAGAGCTTAAAGTGTAAACAAAACAACCTCTCGCAACGTAACAATTTCATTTTCAGGTCCCAAAATTTATGATTTCCAATTTGGGTCATAGTAAAATACCAATAGTTATAAATTATTCAATTAGGTGCCAAATTGGTCGCTCTGCTTAGGTAAAACTGGTTCTATTGATTTTTTTCTACAGCAATTTACAGATTTATTAAATTATAGCCTCATCGGTTCCCCAAAATTGGTACAGAAAACCATGTGATAAAAATGCACCAATCCCAAAATAAATTAAGAATTGATTCTTTTGAGTTCAATAAAAAAAAATGAAACATTTTGTAACGAAACAGGATATTTTTTTCTTTACTTAGTCTTTGTATTATTTATTTTTGAACAAAAGTCGAAAATAATCGAAATTTTGTTGGGAAAAGTAGTATGTAGTAGCATGGTCGAGACCGTGTGTCTGAAACAAATCCATTCTCACATTTTTTTTGGCCCGACATAATGCGTCAACATATTATCGACAATGTGCACGTTTCGCGCATTATTTTGATTTGAAGTGATTCATGTTCGAAATGGTCCTTAAATGCGTTTTCAAAAACTTGTCAATCGGTTGACAAATGTGAGAGACTCGAGAACAGAAGATGACGCACCCTGTTTAACAAATACAATAACCTCTCCTGAACATCTGCAATTCGAAAGATGCTATCTCAGAATCTTCTTCTTCAAATGTCCCCCTTTTTTTTGATGGCACTTTGGCCGAAAAGTTTTTGCAAGTATTTTTCGGGATGATACTGGTTTTGGACTATTATTATCGCGTGGTTTCGATCAGAAGGAAGCCGAAAGAACAAAAACGAAAAAAAAAAGAAAAAGCGTTGGTCAAGCTGTACTCTCTTAATGCCAAAAGCAAACAGTAACACAGTAACCACGGGCAATCCTTCATCGTCTTCTGCAACACACAGAGTGTCTCAGTTTAAACTTGAGTTTTCTCAGCTTCCTTCTTTTCTTTGTGCTTGTTTGGACCCAACTTTATTTGAAACTCCATCGACGACTCCATACTCCATCCACCATCCGCATCCAGAGAGCTCTGCCTTTCCGCTTGGGCCATAATTGTTGTCAAAACGAGTTTTCGATGAAGTGGTTGCTCTGGTTGTTGCTGTTATTGTTGTTCTTGCTGGCGGAGTGACCGTTGCTGTTTCTGCGGTTGTTGCCACTGTTGTTGTTTTTGCTGTAATCGCTGCTGCCTACGTTAGTCTTAACTACAGCTAACCCAAACTCCAAAATCTAACTCAACACGAACTCGAGCATAGAGAAAACCAGAAAGAACGCACTAAACTGAGTGTTCCGACTATGATATACCCACTATGTACAATCTATATACAGTTTATATTTTAAAAACTGTTGTTATTACCAAAAAGATCCATTTCCATCCAGAGTAAACTGAGAAATCGAGATCCTATTTAAATATTGATTGAAGATCTTTTTCATTACGTAGCTATATCTAAACCAAAATGGTTTAACCAAGCTAATTTTGAATTGAAGGCCTGTCAATAAAACCACCTCAAACAAGTTAGGTAGTTACACATATAGTAAAAAGTATCCCAAAAGCATAAGTTGCTTTCATTTCGAACAAAGAACATAAACAAGGTCATTCATGATTTTAGGTCGCAAAAGTAAATACAAATATTCTATTTTATTGATCTCAATAGTCTACCTTAATTAATTTAAGAATGGGAATGACCCCTTTTCCTACGAAATACCATATTAAGCCTCTTTATCAATGCCCTGAGAAAAACACTGCAGTATTTTGCAAAAAGGCACTCGATGTTGTTATCCCTCTTAGGCCAGAGAACAATGACAGTGCTGAAAAACTAAATGCTTTTGATATTCTCTGCAGCTTAGAGCTTATGTGTGAAATGGAATTATTAGGTTCACATGTGCCTGTGCTGATGCATCGTCTACCCTCGACTTTAGGTGACTTTTAAGGTGACTTTCGGCCCATTCCCATTCAATGACCTTAAAAGTACGACTTCTTTGATATTTTCCGTTTGCGGACGGGACGTTTGTCCCTTGACTTGTCCACAAATCTTCGATAACGTATATGTCAAGTGAGTGGGTCGGCGATTCAAAAAACGCGGAGACAGTTACAAACAAGCAATGTTTGAACAATGCCCGACTTCAGGTCATTGTCTTGATAAAATCGAATATTATCAATCGTTTCCCTCGTGCTCACCCAGGAAAGTCTTACTTTCAAAATTACGAGAATTCCCGCCGGATTTTTATGAGCAAGCAAAATTATATTTCTTCAAGAAATATAACCTTAATTGAAAAAGATTATCCCTATTTAAGACATCTCTGCCCAATCTATTTAATAATTTTACGATAATACCTATTTAAGTCTTCTTCGAATTTTTTCGAAAAATTTAATTTAAATAATAGCTTATTTCAATGAAATTTTTCGAAAAAAATTTCTAAAGATATATTATTTAAAACGATAAGATATATGATGATTCGTGTATATTTCAGTTTGAAATTGTATTATATATACTATTATACTATTATATGTATATATAATAGTATTAAAACCATCATATGCCTTTTTAAAGATCAAATAAAACATGACAGAAAATAAGATTTTCATTGAAAAACGTTGTATTCCGAGATGGAATAAAAACCATTTCTATTTCGGTCGTCTCCCATTTCAGAATAGAATGGAAATTCCATTCCTGTCATATTCCATTTAAACTGTAGTAAATAGATGCCCTAAAATACAAATTGGAATCATTAAAATTCCGAGCCATAAAATGATATTTGAATACACAGATTTGTAAACCAAAAATAAGGGTATACAATGGTTTCCATGGTCTTATTGGTATTCTTCTTTCTTAAAGTCTTACTTTCTAGGCCGCAATATTGCCATCTCCTGGATTTTCCTGCTAATCGCTTTGTTTTTAGTTTTTCCTCGACTCTCTCTCTCTTTTGGTTTTCTTTTGGCTGCAGTTCTTATTCGCCCAAAGGATAAATTCATGAAAACAAAAAAGTGCCGCGCCAAAAACATCAGTTTCACACACACACACACGCACAACCCCAGATATCCCACGCACACGCACCTACCAATACCAGGGCAATCGCACCCGCAGACACACGCACACACTGGCAGTTCCGCTGGCGACTAACTGTACTGCATGGCCAACTAAGAAAAAAAAAGAAAAAGTATGAAAAAAAAACAAGGGCTTTTCTGCTCTCAGTTAAGTTTTCCCTTCTGTTTTCTGTCTTCTAATTTCTGTTGTTCGTGCTTTGTCCTCTTGTTGGTTGTTTGTTTGTTTGTTTTTCTTTCTTTCTTAATTTTTGGCAACGTCAATTACACGCGAAACTTCTTGCCTGAGTGCTTAACCCCTAGCAGGTAGCCAGCCAGTCGGCATTAACCCTCTACTGAGCACACTTTAATTTGTAGGGAGTTCAAATATTATTGCTAAAAATGCACCTGGAAAAGGCATATTAGCCTCCAATCGGAAAGAAATGAGTTTGTTTACCGAAAAGATACAATGATGATCAATTTGATCTTAATTCATATCAATTAGTATCAACAAATACCGAAATATATATATTTTTTTCAAACATATCCATTGGAAATCATTTAAAGATCGTTCGTTTCATATTTTTTTAATATTATAGGGGTTTTTAATTGATCTCATTTTGTTGGAAAGTTCGAACGACTGATCAGTGAAGGAATTTTACATTTTCGTTCACCGATCGCATCGTGCAGATGATGCTTTTGCCTTTTTGGGGTTAATGGCTTCGGTCTGCAGACCGCACTTTACATATGTATGTACATAATATGTATATTTTCTGCTGCGTCTTTCATTTCTTTTCCTTTCTTTTCTTTCTCTCGGAAACGCAAATGATGCAGTCCGTTTGATTCATTTGACATTACAATTGCTGCAGCTGCACATTGTTGTTTTTGTTGTTGTTGCCGATGCTGCATTTTGCTTCAGTTTCAGTTTCCATGTTTTTCCAAGCACAAACCACGCGCTGTTGTTGTTGTTGTTTTTGCAGGTAAGTCGAAGATGAGTGTCGAACCGGTTCAACTGGTACACAAACACAGGCACAACAACAACAACAACAAGAGCACTCACACACACAGCACTTGCACTCTCTTTCTCTCTCCTGCACACAGACAACACTCCACTCACTTAATGCACTATCTCTCTCTTATTACCTCTCGCTTTGTGTTGATCCGCTCTCCTCTCCGCTATTTCCAAATATAATCGCCTTTTGGCGAGAGGGGGATAAAGAAGTAAAGGTGGTTTGCTTGGAGGAGGGGGTTGAGGGGGGTGTACTATTCACGCTCACTTGCAGGTAACCGAAAAAAAAGAATATGAGTAATGCACTCAACCAGCGGCCGCAACACCCGCGTGTTTTTTTTTCCCGCGGTGAAAAACACACTCGACGCGACGCGCGACACTCGACTCGACTTTTCGTGTTTCGTTACCCGCGACTGGCCATCAATTGGCGGCAAAGGAAAATGCAAAGGCGACGCGACGGCAACGACTTTCACAGCATTTCATTTCACAGCAACGAAAAAACCGCTACTGAAACGCGCGCTGGAGGAACGACCAATTTGAAAGAGTTCTGAACCGCAACCGAGTTGCCTCGAACACGTGCGTCATACCGGCGCACGCAACAAGTTCGCACCAACACGTCGCCGCTGCCCCCCCCTCACGGTTGCACCGCTCTCACCGCTTCACCCAAATCCAATCCAAATCCAACATTTGGGCGCGCCAAAGTGGCAGAAAAGGGAAACAGATTGTAACCATTGATCGCGAAGAAAGCGCCACCTAGGCCAAGAGAGACCCAATGTATGTAAAAAAAATCAGATTTTGGCCAAAAATCGAAATCTTCTTTTCCGCCAATAAAAAAGTCATTATTTTTGCTATAAAAATGGAACTAATTGTCCAAATATGGAACGTACCTTCCCGAACTCGTATTTAAATTCCCTACAACTTGGCATTTCAGGTTAAAAAATTTATTTTTTTGAAATTTTTTTCAAAAATTTGTGATACAACCCCTTACAAAAAAATCGAAAATTTGAAAAATTTTTAATTTTCCCAAATCAGCCAGAGAGTGCACTAATATTAAATATCAGGTTGTTATCTGCTCAGAACAGTTCGCCGTTCCTATATCGGTGCATTTTTGCAAAATTTAGAGCAAAAATAAATTATACGAAAAATCAGATTTTGGCCAAAAATCGAAATCTTCATTTTCCGACAATAAAAAAGTCAGTATTTTTTTCTATAAAAATGAAACTAATTGTCCAAATATGGAACGGCATACCTTCCCGAACTCGTAGTTAAATTCCCTACAACTTGGCATTTCAGGATAAAAATTTTATTTTTTTGAAAATTTTTTCAAAAAATTGTGATACAACCCCTTACAAAAATATCGAAAATTTGAAAATTTTTTAATTTTCCCAAATCAGCCGGGGAGTGCACTTATATTAATTATTAGGTTGTTATCTGCTCAGAACAGTTCGCCGTTTTAATTTCGGACCATTTTTGCAAAACTTAGAGCAAAAACAAATTATACGAAAAAACAAATTTTTGTCAAAAATCGAAATCGCGATTTTCCGTCAATAAAAAACAGTATTTTGTCCATAAAAACAAAACTAATTGTTCGAATGTGATACCTTTCTGAACTCGTGGTTAAATTCCCTATAACTTGGCATTTCAGGTTAAAAATTTTATTTTTTTGAAATTTTTTTCAAAAATTTGCGATTCAAAAAAAAATCGAAAATTTGAAAATTTTTTAATTTTCTCAAATCAGCCGGAGAGTGCACTAATATTAATTATCAGGTTGTTATCTGCTCAGAACAGTTCGCCGTTTTCATATCGGTGCATTTTCGCAAAAATTAGAGCAAAAACAAATTATACGAAAAATCAGATTTTGGCCAAAAATCGAAATCTTTGTTTTCCGCCAATAATAAAGTCAGTATTTTGGTTATAAAAATTTAACTAATTCTCCAAATATGGAACGGCATACCTTCCCGAACTCGTAGTTAAATTCCCTATAACTTGGCATTTCACGCTGAAAAATTTATTTTCTTGAATTTTTTTTTTCAAAAATTTAAAAAATAAATATATGAAATACAGTTGGTAAGGTTGGTTTTAGCAGTTTTTATACCCGTTACTCGTAGAGTAAAAGGGTATATTAGATTCGTGCAAAAGTATGTAACAGGTAGAAGGAAGCGTTTCCGACCATATAAAGTATATATATTCTTGATCAGGATCACTAGCCGAGTCGATCTAGCCATGTCCGTCTGTCCGTCTGTCCGTCTGTCCGTCTGTCCGTCTGTCCGTCCGTCTGTCCGTCCGTCCGTCTGTATGAACGCTGAGATCTCGGAAACTATAAAAGCTAGAAGATTGAGATTTGGCATGCAGATTCTAGGGGTTAATACGCAGCGCAAGTTTTTCACGCCGATGTGCCACGCCCCCTCTAACGCCCACAAACCGCGAAAAACTGTGGCACCCGTCTGTATGAACGCTGAGATCTCGGAAACTATAAAAGCTAGAAGATTGAGATTTGGCATGCAGATTCTAGGGGTTAATACGCAGGCAAGTTTTTCTCGCCGATGTGCCACGCCTCCTCTAACGCCCACAAACCGCGAAAAACTGTGGCACCCACAGTTTTGAAGCTAGATTAACGGGAAAAGGAATGTGTATTCGTTTCTTCAATACATATTGATAGACCAAAGTGGGAAACCCCCCCTCCCCCCTAACGCCCACAAACCGCTAAAAACCTTGGCACCCGTCTGTATAAACGCTGAGATTTCGGAAACTATAAAAGCTAGAAGATTGAGATTTGGCATGCAGATTGTAGGGGTTAATACGCAGCGCAAGTTTTTCACGCCGATGTGCCGCGCCCCCTCTAACGCCCACAAACCGCGAAAAACTGTGGCACCCACATTTTTGAAGCTATATTAATGGGAAAAGCAATGTGTATTCGTTTCATCAATACATATTGATAGACCAAAGTTGGAAACCCCCCCCCCCCCTAACGCCCACAAACCGCGAAAAGCTGTGGCGCCCATAGTTTTAAAGCTAGAGCAAAAGTGTAAACGCAATTTTGTTTGGGTTATTAACGCCTACCGAAATGTAGAAGAAATTTTTTTAATTTTTTGAAGCGGCTGCTTGGTTTGCCCTGCTTGAGACTGCTGACTTTAGCTGAGTAACGGGTATTTGATAGTCGAGGCACTCGACTATAGCGTTCCCTCTTGTTTTTTAGTTCAGTTTGCAATAAATAACACTGCGACGTGCGACATGCTACATGCATAGCACATCGGTATGAGAGCACACCAAGCCGAGCAGAAACGAATCAAAGCGAACTAAGCCGAGCCGACTGCAACGTGCTCGTTGCAACCGAAATGCTTGGACGAAACCAGTGACAACAACGAACAAACATCAATACACTGTGAAAAACAAATCGAACAAGAAAAGGAAATATAACAATATGGCTAAGTAGCAAAACATTTTTTTAAAAAGCTAAAACTCTCCATCATAACTCATCATACTCATGGAATTCATAACTGGTGTCAGAATCATTTTTTCTGTTTGAGTATCTTAAAATTGTTTGTTAGATTTATATCAACTAACTTTTAAAAACGTTGGGCGGAAACACAACTATTATTTTGACCGCATCTGTATATCTATGGCTATGTTTTCTTTCGTTAATATTTCTCTAAAAAATAATCAACAATTAATTTTAGTATGGTGCTTGAAAGAATAAGGATGGCACTTTTAAAGTTGTTTAAAATGGCATAACAGATCAAGAATTCGTTCACGTATAATAGTAAGCAAAAACAGAATTTTTCCAACTTTAAGGGAGTAAAATATAAGTAACAACAGCAAAATATATTTTTGTAATAAATATAATATCTATTTTAAGGGGTTACCTTAGACTATAGAGCGCATCATAAGTTAATAGAAATTGCGGGTCAGTTTTAAAATGGTCGTCTTTATATTTTACGCCGTCAAAGGAGTTCCGATGGGAATTCTAATTATGCTTAAAAAACGCGTAAGTAAATACTTGATGTAATATACAGTCAGATAGCTAATTCTCACTACCTAATTCAGGTTTTAATAATGGGCGCGAGTACTAAACACAGTTTTAAATGATTTACATAAGGTAAAGCAACATAAAGTTAGGGATGCTTTACAAAGTAGGACCTTGGACTGTATACACTAAACTATGTAGTAGTACGTAATGGAATGTCTAGTAGTAAAACCCACTTTTCTATTTTCACAACCCAACACAAGGGTTACAAATATTCTTCACAATGAAAAGGATTGTCGGGCTTCGACAGGATATAATTACAGTATAAAAAGATGTTCTTGATAAGAGTAAAGTAGAAAAACATTACAGGAGTAATGTTTTCAATTGTAGAATGGTTTTGTAAACATTACTCGTACTTTTGATTCCATCCTATCGGGTTCACAACCATTTAAGAAGCTAACCTTGCTCTACTAATATTCAGTGACATCCTTTAAAAAGAAAGTTATGCAAAGTTTTGTTATATCTAGCTTTCAGTATAATCGTTAGAAAAGCCCGGCATAAAATAAAGTTGAAGACTGCTTTAAAGCTTAAGCTCCTAAGAACTTTTTACATAAAGAGGGCTTTTTGGGACAACCGGTAAAACATTTCATAAAAGCGTTTCTTATAGATGTTGAATGGAAAAATCAGGACACCGTTTACTTTATGGTAAATGTTGTCCATATGGGAAAATCAGGACAACACTTATTTTATGGTACATAGCGCTTGGGTGGTGAAAGCCCCGAAATGCATAATTATGGCTTCTGTGCTATAAATTGTGTTGTGAATTCCTGCACCCAATGAAGTATAAAAGCTTTCAGGGTAAAAATGCTTTTGTGGAAACTGTGTTCTACCTTTTTTGTGGATTCCTGGGGGTACCAGGAAGTGCGTATAACAGCTTTTAGGGGTTAATATTCTTAGTGGTACACACTGATAAAAAATGTTAGTACTAAATATTTTTTTAAAAAGTTATGGATAAAGTTTGAAGTTTTTTAGAATATCTGAGGATCTTTTTTTGTCTATCTATAAAAATATTTCATTTCGCATATAGAATTTTAAATTTGTTTTTATCATATAAACATTCAAGAATGCAACTTATTGATCACAATAAAGTATTTTTAATAGATATATATTACATTTCTTATATATTTTTTCTCTGTCTGTACCGTACCCTTGAAGCATTGACAGCAAGTTGACTTGCCACCTGACGAAATATGAAGGATGTTAGGACACTCTGATATCGCAATTCCCCTCCTAGCTACCTGAACCAATTACTTGACCTTTTCAAGTGGTTGATTTTCCTGCAAATTTGATATGCTTCGATTGAGGATGTCTAGCAACAGATATTTTTGCGAGCTTCGAGGGGACGACAACACCACACTTCCATTGGCATTTCGTTTCCACTTCCATTGGCGGCACAGGATGACAACAAAGGCCTTTGGACAGCGGGACACCACCGACCACGTGGTGTCCTCCACTGCACATCCTTAACATTTATCAACAAGGCGCGGTTGTATTCCACCTTATTTGTTTACTTTTCATAACATTCCGGCAAGGCGTGCGCGCTGCTGTCTCGGGCCAGTTCGAAATTTTGGCCCAACAGTAGGAGAGCCACGAAGCCACGAAGGATATACCCCGCCGATGGACTCCGAGGGAGCCCTGTTAGCTCTCGTCTAAGGTCACAGGACCGGCACGATGTGGGGCCACGTGTCGCTTCGGAGCCAGCCGTCAGTTGCAGTTGGAAAGTCGAGCACGTTTCGCGTTGTCGTCTGCTGTAGAAATGTAGAAATGCTGCTGTTGTGCTAGCGCTGCTGCTGGGATATTTTTCGCTTTTGCGGTATCGGACGCCTTTTGCTATCACATTCAGTCGAGTGCGTGGTCGTGAACGAAGCGGTCGAGGAAATAGTCGCTCCTCCTGTGTGCCTCGAAAAAAGATACAAATTTAATATCTCCTGCACACACAACACAAACAAAAGCGCAGAAAATGTGCGAAATTATTATGTGGAATGTGGAAGAATCAGTGACAAATCTCTAAGCGCGCCGCAAAAAATGCCCACATGAGATTTCCTCATCAATCAACATCGCTCTGATCAGCGTTTCCTTTTCTTTTTTTTAAAGGTGCAAAACATATACACGGATGTAGATATATATATGTGCATTTTTTTTGTTTGTTCAAGTTTTGTGCCTCCCAAATGCCGTTTTGGTGTGTAAAGTTCCTTGAGCAAGCGGTCAGTAATATGATAAAGAGTGAAAACGACGACACGTTCCATTTGCTTTCTCCCATATCCTTTTACATTCATTTTAGAAAAAATAATCACTCGCCGTAGTGTTCTTAAAGCAAACTTTTTTCGGCCAAGCTATTGCAGGCTCATCGGCATCGGAACAACAACACCAACTTGGTCAAGTGCTATCGAGTATAACAAACAAAAATATTTAGTTTCAATGGAGCTATACAATATTTTCGCATCCATGCAAATATTATGACTGGTGAGTACTGAACAAAAATTTCCTAACATTTTAGTGAATGCGTTAAAGGTCAGCGAATCCAATTATCTCTGAAATTATCAAAGCTATCAGATGGAAAACCATATTTTCTATAGTTGTATACAATATTTATGAGCAGTACACAAAAAATATTATCATAAAGTGTGTCCTGACTACGGATAAGGCTAGGCCCGCCAAGACAAATATATGGGTGGTACTATTTGATTTGCCTTATAAATAATAATAATAAACATTTTCCCTAAACAAATATTTAATACAAATATTACCTCAAATCGCTCAAGATTGTAGACTTTTACAAAATATAGTTTTTAATTTTAGACAGAAGTTTGCAATAATATTCTTCTTTATAATATTTGTACAAAAAATCATCAAAACTTGTAGCTACATAAACAGGTTTCCAGTTCTTAAAATATGTGAAATTTATTTCATAAAACAACCAATGGAACTTAACTTAACTTTGTTTATTTTATTTTACGATACAGCAGCTCTATGAAAGTTATGGGTCAAATATGTACAACATTGCCTATGCATAAACTTGAATATTTCCCTTTTTTTTGTTCTATCTGCAAAACGTTTCTGTCTACCTGTTACTTTTGCTTTTGGTTTAAAAACGTGTATAAACACACTAAAACTCAAGTGTATTCTTTGGCTGTTACTCATTTGCAGAGCACAAAAACATTCAAAGAAGCCAGATTCGCGCCATCTTTACCAAGAAATGTTAAATCGAAGTGCATGTGAACCAAGGCTGAAATTGATACCTTGAAAAACAAGATTTCGCTGCTATACAAAAAAGTTAAAAAAGAAAGTGTAATGGTTTTGAAGCTGTGTGTTAGCTTTCAAAACAGTTTTAAATGTTGAAATAATCCCCAAAATTCAAATCTTCCAAAAACTCTTTTAATTACCCCCTATTGTAAGGTGTCCCAGAAAATGACAAAAAATGGAATTAAATTAAATAAATTGGTAATGAAATAAAGTTAAAACCTTTTGTTGAAAAATTTGGCTGCTATCAACTTCCCAACTGTCAAATTTTCCACTTGAAAGTGCAAGTGAAAGACAATAAGTAATAGTGTGTGAAAGGTAAGTTATAGAACCATAAACATGTAGGTTTCCTATTTACTGCCGATATTGCCTTTGCTTTACCTTGGCTAATTGCGCTATGGCTGAATGCATTAAAAAACTAAAAACTCACATTCATTGTACGGAAAGAAATCATATAATCATCTTGCCTTTCCTTTAACTTAGTACTTGAAAATTTAAATTCCGTTCGATTATCAAAAAACGTATTGCTTTTTAAAATGTGTAAATCTCATAAGTAGAGTAAATGCATTATTATTGTCGAAGGGTATTCCCGAAATGCAAACTGTGAAAATCCCAACAGAATTCAGCATTCTAAAATTTCTCAAAAATTTTCAAGCACATTTTTTTAATAAAAGAATGCATTTAAAAAAATAATACTTTTTGTGGAATTAATAAAACATTCACACTCTCATTTCATTGAGCCAAAAAACTTCCCATTTTTGCCTGCTTCATCAAATATTACGAATTTCATGAAAATGTAAGTAGATGTACGCATTTTTTTTTTTGGATTGATACAGCAGTGCTCTTTTTCAAAGACGACAGGACAGCATCCTCTACTTTATTCAGCAAACGTTGTAGATATCGCAAGGGGATTTAACCGAGGAGACGGAGTGGGGTGGGTTATTATTTTGGCAATCGCTTGGGAGCAGCTGGCCAAAGACCCAAATTTTAATGGACCTCCACACAGCCCCCGTAGGCAGTGGGAAATTTTAAGGATGCAATAAAATAAATTTAGTATGTAATAATTGGCTATTTAATACAGGGTTATCGCTAATTTTTTAACAGGCAATTCACAGTTTTTAATTTGTTCTTTAAAACGGTTTTAAAAACGGAATTTTGTTTGGAAGGAGTTGCTAGGTTATCCCCCCATTAATTTGATATATATAATAATTTATAATAATTTTGATTTCCAAAATAAAAATGGTATAATACGATTTATATTTAAGCAGAATTTTGATAAATTGTCCGATAGTTCCTATGGAATCTATATTATATCTATACATACGATTTTTTGCAATGCTATAACAACTTTAGGGGAAAATTAAGATTATTTGTGTGTTTAGGCTGGATGTTATGCTTGGTATCGAGTCACTTCGCTGAGTCAAACGAACGAGAACTTATTATCCTGGCATTGATAAATTATATTTTCAGCTTACCAACATTTAACTAATTAATCTTCATATTTAATGCCTGCCATAACTCAGCCCGTATTATTAGCCGCCCAATATATGCTTGATTAGAATGTCCTCTCACTATACAAGTTTGCTGAACACATCCTTTTCCCTATTACATTTGAACGTCCGGAATTGTCGCTTGATAAATTTTTCCAATTATAGGAAGGTTATCAATTACAATTGCCAAAAGTCGTAGACTAATATCGATTAATATCCAGCCGAGCTATAAATTGAATTGTTATGAATATCAGCTATCTGTAAAATATCAACAGTTAAACAACAAATACCATGTGTTTTTTTCAGATTGAAACATCTATTTCAATAAGTGCGCTAATAAATTGGTGGATAATTTAATACAAAATTACATGGAAGTATGGATTTGCATTAAAAGTAAGTCAAAGAATGTTCTATTGAAAATAAAAAAAATTGTCAATATTTTGTTAGTTGATTTTATTCAATTTTTGTTTTTTAATTTTAGAATAAATTGAAATTTAAAAAATTAAATTTAATAAAATTACTTTTTCCCCTTTATAAAAACTCTCAGTGTACTAATTGCCGTATTTGTTTTCAGATGAGAAAGCAGAAAAAAAGAAAACCGGACAACAGGATGTGGCCTAAATAAGAAGAAGCCTAAAGCATGAAGAATCCTTCATGAATGACTAGTTTTTGGTGGATGCCGACCTTCTGTGCCAAATAAAATATATACTCGCTGGATCTGGACCCTTTAAACGTGGTTAAAAAAATAGTCGACTTTCAAGAATAACCAAGGATCCCATTAATAATGTCTAGTATTTTGAATAAAAGCTACACTTTCAAATCATATTACATATTAATTGTTTTTTTAACTCTTTTTCAATTCTACAACTTGGGACACTATTTTCGTAATATTCTTACAGCATTTTGATTATGCAAATTCACGGAGAAAAAAGAATTTAGTCTACTCAATTATACATTCTATAACAAGTAACATAAATGATAGTCGTTGTCCGGAAACCAAGGATTCGCTTTTAAGTACTTTATTTTTGTGGGGTATTTTTTAATCGCTGCCGTTCCTAAATTTATATTTTTGTACTACCAATTCCAGTTTATAAACTGTTTTAATTTTCTTGCAGCCTGTTAAATATGGATCACCGTGAAAATATATTTCGATATTGTTGCCAATAAGAAAGGAATTCACAATCAAAGCTAAGGAAACATATTAGAGCGAAACCAATTGCGCGGCGAAACACAATATGAGAAATCAATCAAAAACCGAAAGCTAACGAAAAGCATTAGATTAGAAGAAAGTCAATGGCTCTAAAGAATTGGTCGACTGCGTGCGAGCAGTAAAGTAGCCGAAGTAATTCGATTATCGACACAACACAAACACACCGGAGGACCAGGACCACAAGCAAAATGCAAAACTATGGAAGTGAACTTAAAGGAGGCTGAGTCTCACTATTGGTAACTTTCTGCGCCCATCTACATCTGTCGACAGTCTGGTTGGTGGTGCTGCTGTTGCTGATTATCGGATTCCAGCGGGTTAAGTAAGATATGAAGAAGCAATCACCGAGTCGGTTGGACAATCTATTCTGCTCCAGTCAGGAAACAAACATGAGCTTCCCACAGCCGCACACATTGCCGGAAGCCCCAGCTAACGGTGGTAAGATGCTGGTTTATGGCCTGGGACTTCTAATTATGATACCGGGTGAGTGTCTCCATGCTAATTAGATGTTTTCCTCATTTCGCATTCCAATTTCCCCAGACCAGTTTATGTTTTCACTTCCCAGAAAAAACAACAAAAAAAAAAACCCACCAGAATCTTTGTTCTTTCCTGCCTTCTTCCTCATTTTTACCCTTATATAACCTTAGCTTGTACGGCTGGACCCCACGAAAAGCGGTTGCTACACGCCCTTCTGGACAATTACAACAGCTTAGAACGTCCGGTGGTTAACGAATCCGATCCATTGCAACTGAGCTTCGGACTAACACTCATGCAGATAATCGATGTGGTAAGTAAGAACTAATATGACTTGTATCCTAAGTGGTCCCAAACCCGCATTTATATACTACCGACATACTACCAACAACAAATAATATCTAGTGTTATAAAAATATAAAAATTCCCAATGCTTCTGAAAATTTGGGAAGTTTTTAAACATTTTAATTCAAAGACTACATTATATTCATTAATGATTTCGATTTTCTCTTTTCAGGATGAAAAGAACCAACTGCTAATTACAAATATTTGGCTAAAATTGGTAGGTTCTTATGAAGTTTACCCACTGGGATATTTTATTATGAAATATAATCTTATTTTCTATATATATTCTGTAATTTATGAAGTGAACATCAATTTTAGAATTATTTTGTATTATTTTTATAGGAATGGAATGATATGAATCTTCGATGGAATTCCAGTGAGTTTGGAGGTGTACGCGATCTTCGAATTCCACCACATCGCTTATGGAAACCGGATGTTCTAATGTACAATAGGTATTTAATTTTTAAATAAAAACCTATAAATTGTTGTTCGTTAAAGTCTTAGTGTTATATTTACAAAGAAACTAACACTGAAGGTACTATATAGTCTTCATCCTTGTGTTTTTCAGTGCGGATGAGGGATTCGATGGAACGTATGCCACAAATGTGGTGGTGCGCAACAACGGAAGCTGTCTGTACGTACCGCCAGGTATATTTAAATCTACATGCAAGATCGATATTACGTGGTTTCCATTTGACGATCAAAGATGTGAGATGAAGTTTGGTTCATGGACCTACGATGGTTTTCAGGTAACTATTAAATTCTATACTATTAAAACTAGGTATAGTTATCATGTATTTTCGTTGGCAGTTGGACTTGCAATTACAAGACGAAGCAGGTGGAGATATTTCTAGCTTTATAACAAATGGCGAATGGGATTTGTTAGGTGAGTTAGAAAAACTTATACTCTTTGAAATGTCATATGATATATGCATATTCACTTAAGATTAATGCAAATTAAATACAACTTATTAATTTCCAAATTAATATTTTCTTCTCTACTCCATTTACTAATCACGTATGTTATATTACAAAAAAACACTTGTTCAACCTATCCAAAACTCGACCCAATAAACAGGTGTGCCCGGTAAACGAAATGAAATCTACTATAATTGCTGCCCAGAACCTTATATTGACATAACATTCGCCATTTTGATAAGACGCAAGACACTGTACTATTTTTTCAATCTGATTGTGCCGTGCGTACTGATTGCCTCAATGGCACTGCTAGGGTTTACACTGCCACCAGATTCTGGTGAAAAGCTTTCGCTTGGTAAGTGTCGCCCAGTTAATCTGGCCTGATTTCTATGCCCTTCTATGCCCTTCTATCTCTGTGTTCACGAATTAAACTAAATTAAACCAAAACGTACTGATACTGATTCAAGTTTAGAACGATGAAATGAAACTTTATTACCTAGTAGTGAAAAGATTATGCAAATTGAAATGCTACCTTCTTCTTTTACCTTCTTGTTTGCTTTGGTTCTTAGACATGCTAATGCATCTGGAGTAACTATTGTCATTTAATGTAGATCTTTTGCATGCTCTGCAACTCTTTCTAGCCACCGAAACTGCTCAAAAGATTTCTTTCCCCATGTTCCTATCTTAGATTATTTCTCTATGCTAGTACAGCAAAACTTCGGGCAGTGTGAAAATGTATTTTGTGATTTTAGCCTTTTTATTTGCTTTACTCGGTGGCCGTATATCTATGATATTCGTGATGAATATGTGTGTGTGCAACGAAGGAAAGGAAACGATTATGATATCGAAAATATAATTTATGTATAGGAAACTTTTCTAAATTTATTGTTATTATTAACTGTATCTGATCAGATCAGTTTCCATCTTTCTTCTTACACACCTTTAAACACGAATATTATATTTATAAGCGCGTTCTGAGTATCGAACGGATCATTTTAAGCTTAAGGCTTGTAAAACGAGTATTGCTAAGGGGGTTGAGGTTCAGTGCAGAAAATACGGTAGTAGTTTTTTATTGAAGGCAACGAAGAATGTGTGATAATGGAGGCGAATGGAATCCTGGCTAATGCTAATGGACCTGCCGGACCGTGCGTAAGAAGCGGAATCAGCAGGATCACTGGTTCTTACAATAATATTTTGTTACCGTAATCGTAATAGTGCACGTATTTAATGTGTAAATATCATGGGAGAGGCCATGCAACAAAATGACTAACGAAATAAACTTTGATCTTATTCCATGCCGCTTCACTGTGTTCGTCTCGCTATCGATCGAATCAACTACTCTGTTCGTTCTCGTGTGACCTCCCGAAATTCACGATCGTGGGCGCTTTATCCTTCTGTGCTGCTTACTACTTTCAGGAGTTACCATTTTATTATCGCTTACAGTCTTCCTTAACATGGTGGCCGAAACAATGCCGGCGACCTCCGATGCGGTGCCGCTGCTCGGTAAGTAGATCGTGGCCAGAACTCCTGCCACCAAGCCCCATCCCAATCTACTACGTCTACGACTAAGTTTCTAAACTAACGCACTCTCAACTCATTCAGCAATCATCCAAGATTCTTCTTTCCGCACAGCTTTGGCGTCTCAACGTTCAATAAAAAAAAAAGAAAAAAAAAACAAACTTCACCAACTTTATCTTTTGCCTTTCTTATCAAAAAATTATATCTTTGTGAATTGGGGCACACATAAAGGGCTAAAATTTAGCTTCCCAAAATAACGAAACCATAATCATCGTTATCCCTTTAAACAAATGATAAACCTTTCCGAGCACCAGCATAAAGTACATACACTCATACAGGCATGAACTATGTTTTTATATCGAAGTCGCATGTTGTTTTTGGCATGGTACGCACTGTTGATAGGTTTTAATAACTTAATCAGTTACTTAGATTTACCCTGTACTCATTTATTGGGATAGAAAGCAGTACTTTATCGCAACTTTTTCATTTCAAGATTTTGCTTATCGAAGCATCCAGTTTCCAACGAAGCAGAGTGTTATCGTTATCGATTATAAGGACCTGATCTTTTCGAAGACTTGATGGTCTTAAAGTTTGCAGAATCATGGCTAAGATGATGTTGTCCTTAGTTGTTTAGGTTTATCTTGAAGTATAATTGTTATGTAATTTATCATTAATTTCTTTTTAAATTATTATTCAGATTTTATTTTTATATTTTACTTATAATCTGCGAAAATGTTTACAAATCGAGCACGACTTTAGATGTGGTGACCTCTTCCTAAACTCAAACCACAAGTTTTAGTATTGAGGAACCATTAATTCCTTAGTTGTGAATTAAAATACATGTATAAATGTTGAAGCACAAGTAAAGCTAAAAGTAAAAAGTAATTCCGAACAAACAGCTAAATATACAACGTAGATTGATTTATTTATGGTTTTCTTACGTATCCATAACGTACTGACTTGAGGAGCTTAGCACTAATCTGTTGTTGAACTATTTTAATTGTCCTTGCATGGCACCACCTCACATGTAACATTTTACTACACTTATTTTTCGTCTTGCACATTTCGTCACATATTTCTATTTAGTATATATACGTCTATATTTACTATGCAACGTCCAAGCAATCAAAGTAAAACAAGCAAAAACAAATGAATAATACTAACTCAAATACACAATTTTATGAATTCAAATATTAGTTTTTACAAATTTAAATATTTGTATAACTGTTGTATGCAGCCGAAGTAGAAACATTTTGTCTAAAAGTCAAATAAAACCTCTAAGGGAGTTTTCATTTTATGTCTGCTCTTTGAAGTCAACGGTATTTTGTATACTTTTAATTTTCAAGTTCTGATTTTTGTACTCGAATAACAAGTTTTCTTATACATATACAACCATTTGGATCTTAAAATTTTTTGATTTTCTTTAAAATTTTTGGAATCTGAGAAATTTAGATTATTTTAAATGTTAATTTATTATTTTTGTTTCGGTATTTATTACCAATTTTTCGGTTTGGTTTTCGCCAGTGAGATTTCCCAAGGACCACTACCACATAATGTATGCGAAAAAATGTTCTTGTTGGCATGAAGGAACACAAATGCCCGCCTGACTTTTCCATACGTCAAGCATCGGACTGAGGGAAATTGGTTTCTACAAGACGAAATCAATTTGTCCCTGTCTTACCCTTCAAAGCCACGCAAATGCAAATACACCCCAAAAACATAATCACTCACACGTATATAAAATTAGTAACACAAATATAAGAGTACACAGTTCCAAAAATTGAGATTTATACTTTTGTTCCATCCATCTGCGCCACAAAATGCAACGTTTAACTATACTAACGCAAATAGGATCGGATATTAGCAACGCAACCAACCAGAACACGGGCTTAGACTGGAATTCACAATTCACGATTAAGGTGGCAGAATTTCCACATACATTAACTATTCTGAATCCTCTTCACTTGTCTATATATTTATTTTTCTTGCTTTGCCCAACTTTCCGCTACTTTTCCTTAAAAATGTCTTAAGTTCGCCGAAAAAGGAGAAAATCCTGTATCCCCTTAAAAAGTAGGAAATACGAGAAATAGTTATTAAATTTACAGGCCTCGAAAATAAACCGAAATAGTGTATCTGAAATATTTTGTAACGCTATTTAACTTTTAAAATAAAAAGAGCTCAAACTATCCCGATTTTTTATATAGGGTTTTAATGCAAAATTAAGTTTGCATTTTTTTTTTTTAATTTTAATTTTAATATATCTGCAATATTTTGACAAAATTTGCGAATTAATAATCGTACTATGAGATACACGCTCCTACCGGCCCTGTTACAAATTATTATAAAATACAAAAAAATAAAGCTTTCCAACGGTGTTTAAACTTTAAGTAAAATTAAATTCATAAAACCTAGGTCTGCAAAGTCATCAATTTTTGTTTATTTAATTACTTTGCTTTAACATTTTTTTTAGTTTTTTTTTTTAACTGTGAAATAACCAGATTTTAATGCGGGTGGTACAATTTATGACTTTATCTATAGGATGTCTATTTAATGTCTTCATATATTCAGTAATATTTCTTTATATCGTAGTGTGGGTAACAATATAAACCTGGTGCTCATGAAGTCTTACCATTAAATTCCATTTAAACTCTTGAAGGGTCAAATGAACTGTTTCAATGGACACACATAATATTCAGAGACTTACATTTTCTCGAACTGCATTAACAAAGACTGGAATACTTGTTGCGAGATCTGTTCGTTGTTTGTTTGCTGTTTTGTGTTATCTTATAGCTGTTTTGTGACTATCTGGACGATTTACATGGAAGAAGCATGCTTTCGAGTTTTGATTTAAGTCAACATCAGCATCTGACCATTTAAATTAAAATTGATGAATAATTTGGTAAAATCCATGTCGTGTTTGTCCTCCCTTTTCCATGAACATAACACTCCTTGGAGTCCAATAAATAATGCTCATACTCTTCCAAAATATTTACTGCAAACTGCAATGAAGTAATTTAATCAATAATAAAATTTATATTGTTACTATTGTGCTTTCGTTGTGAAAAATGTAAAGAGCTTCGATTCCGGTACACGCTTCCAAATTCAAAATGGTATTTATATAAATGTTGTCCTTTACGTCTTTATTTAATTTTTTTTTGGAAATGGCTTTAAATAATATCAACAATACTTGTTTAAAGTTTTTGATATAAGGAGATCAAAAAGTAGAGTGTTTTAAAGATTCGCCATTCCAGAAATAAGTCGATCCACATTTATAAAATCCTCTCATGGTTTAGGTGCGCAACAAATATCGTAGAGGCGGGTATCTCATAGACGGGGCACTCGACTATAGCGATCTTGCTTGTTTTATGGAGTTACATATGTAGTAAACCCATATAAAGAATATCGCCAATTATTTTTCCCAAAGAAATATCTAACATCTAATATTTTTATTTTGGCTATTTAACTAACTTTTCTGTTAATTAACGCTGTAGTGTGGTAAAACAATAACAGAAATATATTATTTTGTGTTACTTTCCATTGTTTGGGCAACTCATACCGAATTAATTTCTCACACAGTATTAAACACCATAGGCTAGAAGAAATTCCCTCACACTTGTAAATAAAATACACCAAAATTATAATATAATTCTCCCGACAACAAAAAATGGTTTAACAAATATACGTTGCTTTATAATAATTAAAGTAATTACTTATGCTATGCTTATCCTATAAACTGGTATTGGAATTCTGCCAACCTTTTCCGTAAAATTATATAACTCAGAAATCATTTCCCATCGGGAACCATACTGATTAGTACGGGCATACATATAGTATATGAATAATTTTGTTTTCCTAAGTACCAATAGAGCTGGGGAAACTTCGGTGTCTGACACCATCGATGTTTTCCATATTTTTAGCCATGACCAAAAATCTTAAATTTTGATCACGTTTTAAGAAAGCTATCATAAATTGCTGGCTAACAGTTTTTGTAATAGTGCAATGAGTAGAGGGATTCCTATAGTTAGGGAACTTTAAATATATTTTCCCCTGAAAATGGTTCATCATCTTAAGGACTTTTCAGTACCGAGAAACAATCGATGGTCAAAAAACTCGTTTGATAAAAGCCAAAGAAAACATTATTAAATTGATGATAGTGCCATCGATGGTTTTCCAGCTCTGCTTGTTTTCTATTGTGTTTTAATTTCATATTCATACTAGAATATCAGAACAAAAAAAATGGCAAATTAAAAATATTATATATTTTGTTGTCCAGTATTGAACCCGCCCATATTTTTAATTTTAAAAGCTCCACTCCTTTTTTCAACATCTGGACGAATTGGACCAAAAACAATGTGTTGTGTTTTACAAATATGCCAAAAAATATTCTTTTGTTGTATTTTAGCAAATTTTTGCATATTTTAGAAAACAAAAATTCTTTTTTAAGTATACTTGAAAGAATATTTGCAATTCATACGCTTAGCGAAACGTGTGTGCCCCAAGAAACATATTAGCCAAAATTGTACGCCCATGAGCGTTTGATTCTCATGTTAAACCACTTACATTAAAATGTCTCCTCATTTGAATTGAAAAATATCAGGCCGCTTCAAAATACATAATATATGGCAAAACAACTATTTTTGAATAACATATGGCGAGTAAATTGTAGACAGAAAAATGAGAAATGTAGAGAACCTACAGCATAATTTTCTAGCAAACCATTTTCATTTGTTTTTTCATCAATGCGCATAATACAAACAAATTACATTTAACATCAATATTAATCCAAACGCTTTAATCAAGCCAATAAAAATGTATTAATATCATTCTAATAAACCTCATAAAAGCCGCCATCCAAATCTAAATTCCCCCATTAACTTACTAACTACAACATCAAAAACCAGATAAAAACAACGAATCGTGTGAAAAGTGAACACAGACAAAGTAAAATATATTCATAAGTCTAAAAAAAACAACTCAACTATTAAGAAAATTACCAATTAGATCTCGATTTTTAAAATAAAATGATGATTGCGGATAATTGGTTGTACACTCAATGACGAATGAAAGAAAAATGGTTGACATCACTCTAACCCAGATTGAAGGCGATAGCTTATATTGTAGCCACAATCAATGTTTAGATACTCGATAATATCCAGAAATAATGGAGCTGGAAGACTATTTGAATCGATCAATTTTGGGAATGTCAGCCACTGATGAGCTTTGGTTAGTGGATGTGGTGGAAGGAAGGATGCCATGGGGGTCAGGTGGTGAGATTTTTAGTTAATTTTTCCTTGAACAATCTTTGAAATGGAGCCACCTTCTTTAATATTCCGCCTACAAGCCCAAGTTTTAATTCAAAAGGAAAAGAAAAGCCCACCCTGCCAACGTTTTGCTATCCCGGGAGTATCGTTCACGAATTCGCGTTCTGATCCCTTCTTCTTCCTTCTCCCCGACTTTCCTTTACCACGTCACAGAAGTGACTTTTCCTTTTCTTTTCCCCTCGCGTCTGCATGTAATCGATGTGTACAAAAGTGAGCTATAAAGGGTCGGCTAAAGAATGTACCGCGCCAGACCTTAATAAACTGTTTTTGTATTCACGTACATATTCCTTTCACATTTTACTTTTACCGCGACACTCAGAGAATTTCAGAGTGGGTATACACACACAAGCATCAGGTGGGTAGGAATCTAAAAATATTCGAGTGTTTTTTTCTTTCTGTAACGAAAATGTGCCTCTTGCTTTTCGTTAAGAATATATTCAGCCTCGAATCAGTTTCAGTTTACTAAGTAAATTAAACTGAATATCTGACTGTTTCCGTTTCCGAAAAATCTTGGCATTGCAAACTATTTGACTTTAAAATATTTTTGGTATACAAAATTTTAGTTACATTTAATTATATTTCAGGGGTGGGAGTTGTGAAAATTTGTTAGATTAGGTTTTTTGTAACCGGAAATAGGAACAGTGGACAAGAAGACGATCAGATCAAGAAGCACTCAAGCGAACACAAATACACCTACACTTATAAATCTGTTAATGCGTGATCGACTAGGAACTAGGTTAAGAACAAAAAATGTAAACAAATCGAATTCTTTTTACAAGTTTGTGTAATTTTTGTGTCCTTCTAGGAACTTATTTCAATTGCATTATGTTTATGGTGGCCTCATCAGTTGTGTCAACCATACTTATCCTCAATTATCATCATAGAAATCCAGATACGCATGAAATGAGTGAATGGGTAATATTTTTATATTCAAATTAACTTTACTACTTTCATACATTGTAAAAAAAAAGAAACAAAAACAATATGTATAATTTTCTTTCCACATATTTCACAACATACAGATTATGTTTCAAATTTTGCATTACTCCACTGCTAAACATTTGTATATTTATTGTTTTGTTACAAATGTGTTTTGGCTTACCAAAATAAACAAATCATTTTAAACCAATTTAATTGTAAATATCTAGGATACCAATAATAAAAACATAAATTTGCATTAACCCATATTTTTCGCTCATATAAGACACCCAAACTCAATCACACCAATTCACCAAATGACTTGCAAGAAGATATACTCAAGCAAAGCATGAGAGACCAAAATTGAATTCCCATCTGTATACATATGTCTTCTACAAAATCCCACTAAACTTCCTTAATAGTAAGAAAAGGATCCGCCCCAGCAATGTGTTCATACACACATATACTTTGAAAAAAACACAAACCTATATACTTAAGAGTTTTAAACATATTGATCGCTAAATAAGCATTTCAATCAGGCCAATCAGACTTCAAGGAATTATTATTTTATTTTAAATTTTACAATCGGCGGTTCAGAAACTAATTATATTTTCAGTACTACGTTTATTCACCTGGCTAAATTCCAAATAAAAATATATTGATAGTCGAATAACCTGAGACTTAGGATGTCTGAAATGTTATCACAGATTAAAAACCCTATTTGCAAATAGAAGGACCAACAACGCCACCCCGAAAACTGAACTGTTGATCCATTTTAATTTGAAAATCAGCCGGTTTTATAAGCGTAGTATATATTTAAGTATATATGAAAATTTGTACTTATTTTTATTTTAGAAAAGTAAACGGATTCCCTACAAACTTCGCGATTAAAAAGCACCTATTTAAAGTAGTAAAATACTTGATAAATAAATCAGCCCGCTATTTTTGAAATGATTAAAAAATTCGATTTGTCTGTACAAAGATTTGTGATGATCCCTTTTAAATCTTAAACTAAACTAATCCTTTCGCTCACTGAATTTTTAAGTATCCAAATTCGAGTTTATATTCGAATTTGGTCGAATTTGGCGGAATGTTGACTTTAAAATAAAGTACAGGTATGTTTGTATAATGTAAGACTTTATATACTAATACCGATAGCGAATAAAAAGTAATGCAAATTCTGTTTCCGTACCCGAAGCTATTGCTTTTCAAGTCTGGAATTGGTTTAAAAGACTATTTAGTATTTTCCATGGACTAACTACATACAAAAAAAACTATTGAATCGTGTTTCGTAGTGAAAGATATTTTATCCTCTTATTCCAAAATATTATAACTTGAAATTCTACTTATATTAAAGAACTCCACCAACACATTTTTATACGCCCTTTGTTAATTCAATATAATTGTTATGTTCTCATTCCCTTTCGAGCACCATTTCTTTTTATTAATGTTTATAAATTAACATTATATGATTTATATATTAGGTATGTGTATATAGAAATAGTTAGGAAAATCATCTGCAAAAAGGACTGAGATATTTGGACTCGTCTAGTGATTGTGAGCAAGAATATATGCTTTTTAGGTTCGGAAATACCAACAATACCTACTTTTAGCTTAAATCACTGAGAGGACTATATAGTCACAGTAAAAGTTAATGCAGCTTCTGTCTTTCTATTTGCAAAAAGGTTTTAATCTGTAAGCTTTTTATTATTTACTTGTTAACATTTTTTTTTGAAAAGTGATCAATATATTCAGTTTATCCCTAAGCCCAAAGACCATTAGTTTAAAACTCTTAAGCATTTATATCTTTTTGAAAAACGTCCTTTTTCTAAGAGTCCAACAAAATAAATTCTTCAATTAACGTCCACAAGGGCTTTAAAAAAAACCACGAAAATCTGAATTTAACAAAAATGTATCCAAATGTAGATCATGAAATAAGAATGAAAGTAGTTCTCAAAACTGGAAACTCAATACCCAATCGTATACCTAGCAATCTATTTCCATTATTAGTTACTGCCGACTCTTAATTGTACTACCGATAGTACTAAATATAATGTTTTGCAAATGTTTAGAGCCATTTCATTCATATTCCTTGATTTCCTTTTTTTATTTCATTCATGTACACATACTAACTTTACATACTTAAGAAATCGTCTACCAACAACAGCATCAATAATCACACAAAAATGTTTATTTTTCAACAAAAACTCTGGCCAACAACTACAACTACGCAAACCGGCAACTCAACTACTTTCAACGCAAATAACTCAACTCAATTGCCTCTTCAATTGTTTCTCTCTCTATATATAAATATATATATCTTCCTCTTTCTACATGTGTATCTCTCTATGTCTCTCTCTGTTACTTTAACTATTTAACAAAACCAAAAAACAAAACAAAAAAAAAAAACAATTAATAAATTCAAATATCAACATGGCGACCACAACAACGACGACAATTGCACGTGTCGATTAACCTATACAACAAAAAACCAATCGTACACATTCATAATCGCTCTCCCAAAAAAAATTCATAATTACCAAACAACGAACAATGTATTAAATAAATTATCGATAAATACTTATACGACGAACTGATAAATAATCTTTAAATATAAATATCATTCTCTTCATCATCGTTTTCATGCTAATTCAAACAAACTTAAAAAAAAATTGTTCACAAACGTGTCATTACAATACAAAAAACCAAAAAAAAAAATACAACAAAACGCACCTGAGATAACAACGATAAAAAATATTAACACTTATCATAAATTTAAAAAAAAAACATAAACCTAAATGGCCTTCATATAAAAAAAAAATACTAAAAATTCGTATTGCTATTATTTTTAAACGCATTACCCAACTACACTCCGTCTCTCTGTCGAACTCGCACACACAGATAAGAGTAATATTCCTTTATTGGTTACCTTGCATATTGCGCATGCAAAGACCCGGACAGGTTGGCTACGAATGTCCGCCGCCGCCCTCATCATCGAGTTCATCTAATTCTGGCGAGAAAAAGCAACAGATTCAAAATGTTGAGCTCAAGGAGAGGTAAACAAAGACGGTCTCTCGGGGGTTCGCACAGAAGGCACACTACGGCGTTTGAAATCTCTCTTACAATGTGATCTAAAAGTATGCTACAATATACGATTTTATTTCGACATTAAGTACTACTTTTAGAAACATTTCTAAGTGATTTCAAACCCAATAGTCATTTCTGTAGTACCCCCTTCCTATATCTAGTATTTTCGAAGCCTTCGCACCATTTTGTACCTAAATCCTTCTAAAAAAAATGTTTCATTCCAACTCTTAACAGATCCTCCAAGTCTCTGCTGGCCAATGTCCTCGACATAGACGATGATTTTCGGTGCAATCATCGATGTGCCAGTGCAACTTTGCCTCACCAGCCTACATATTACAGGACGATGTACAGGTGGGTACTTAGTACGATCTTAGTGCAAAAGGTGAATCGGAATTCAATAATATATATACTTAAGCTAGTGTGTTACCAACAAAGAGATTAACAAATACTTTTGAAATGGCTTATCCATAGGCAAGGGGATGACGGCAGCGTGGGACCCGTGGGTCCAGCTGGCCCCGTGGTCGATGGGCGTTTGCACGAAGCCATTTCGCACACCTGTCTGACCTCATCTGCAGAATACGAACTGGCGCTGATACTCAAAGAACTGCGTTGGATAACAGAGCAGGTGAGTCTGCTGCTCAATAGAGATCTCTATAATATAAAATCCAAAAATAAATTAATTCATTTAAGTGTACGCAGCTAAGAAAATGTATATACTTTTTAAAAGTGACTAAAAGCATGAAGGAATAAGAATATGTTTATTTCACAATAAATCGGATTTGTTGCATACTTTTGAACACCTTTCTAAAATGACTAAAAGTATGCAGCAATAAAAGGAATATGTTTATTTCACAACAAATCGAATCTGTTGCATACTTTTGAACATCTTGAAAAGCGATTTCAAATGTATTTTCTAAAATGTCTAAAAGTATGCAGCAATTACAGTAATATGTTTATTTCACAATTAATCGAATTCGTTGCATATGTATTTTCAACATATTCATTCGATTTTTCGTATTTCCCCTAGCTTAAAAAAGAAGACGAGACAAGCGACATAACACGAGATTGGAAGTTTGCAGCCATGGTCGTCGATCGTTTGTGCCTTATTATTTTCACTTTATTTACTATTATCGCCACCCTTGCTGTCTTATTTTCAGCGCCACATTTCATTGTAAGTCCCCCAGTTTAACTATTTTCCAATTGTCATGCAACCCAGTTAACTGTGTGCGATTTTCCATTGCAGTTCCCGTAAGCGGAAATGCGTCGCAGGGACAAAATGGAGCAGCAAGCTGACGACGGGCCACAGAAGTTTGTGGTTTATTGTGAAGTATATATATGAAGCCAATCAAAATATTAGGAACAAAGAGCAAAATGAATTCAACAACAACCCGAACCTAAGCTTTTCAAACTGAAATACTTTGACAGTCAAAGAGTTTTGCTATTTAACATTTTGATATATTTTAAAGATGTGTCTGATGGTTATAAAATATTATAATGAATTGAGATAGTAACGTATGTACGTATGTGAATGCATTTTGTATAAAAACGAGAAGAAAAAAATACAAAAAAAAAAAACACCCTAATAATAAAGTCGGGATAATACGATGATAACTGTCTGGGCATAAATGTACGTTGCCGTGTACATTTCAATTCGCCCATTAGATACAGATACAAAAAGCAGAGGTTTCTAAATCCAAATCGCGCAGCGCTCGTAGATGCAATGCAATCCACCTCCCTCTCTATATTTGATCGAGGAGCGCGCCCACACAACATTTAACCGACTCGAGAATGACATTTAAGGATATACATATGTATACAGCTTCACACTATTGTTACAAAAAATCAAGAATGCAAGAAAAACAACTAGTATTTAAATAGTCTGTATGCTGCAGCTTTCAAAAACGTTTTCAATTACTGCCTAACTATTTTCTTAATTCGATTTAATTTTCCTTATTTTCTTGGTTCCCAAGCTATTCAATATTTCAAGTTATGAAGAACTGTATACAAATGTGTTGCTTTGATATAAGAAATGGATTGACAATATTATATACATATATGCTGCAATCCAGCCACAACCAATGCAAATTGAACGAATACAAAAGTGAATTGTGAAATTGTTCCCGGTAAGAAACAAACTACACTTCAATACGAGAATGTCATTTAACTGAAATGATCGCACAATAAATTCATAGATACACTTACAAGCCGTCAAAATTGAACACACACAGTTACACACAACAACTAATCACAGTTGTGATACAAAGCGAAATACTGTTGAACAAAATAATACTTGCTAAATTTAACGAATTGCACTCTGCAAATAACCAAAACAAAAGCGAAACGCAAACAAGAAATCTCTTACACAAAAAAAAAACACTGAATGCATTTTAAGCGGTTATGCAGTGCCAGTGGGTTAGGTAGTACATAGTACACAGTACACAGAAAGTGGGGAAAATATTTGCTAGCCATTAGAGAAAATAGATGCCAATAACTATGTATATCAGAACCACTTCATTAAGTCTTTCCTGCTGATTCCTCAGCGGTTAAACGGTGCTTCAATATTAACGGGTGCTTCAATAATAGGCGCCAAAATAATTTTATCATTGTATAGTTAATTGGCAAAGTCATGAAATCAAAAGCGGGGCTTGTAGAACGTTAAAAAGCATGAGTAAAGCTAGTAGTGTAGGCAATTTGGAGTCCAATCATCTTCAAACATTTTGAGTCTTGAAATTCGCCTTCGTAAAATGGAAAATGAAAAATATATCGGAGACTGTTTCAGCCAGCGTTTTCCTCCAGTGATAAATTGTATCGTATTCATTTTCCAAATTGATTTACTTCACACTTGACAAGTTTTCGCTAGCAAAGATGTTTTTCAATCTGAGTACTGGACTTCAAGGCGAACGACGAGCATAACTTATCTTAAAGAAGCTAACATAATTTGGCAAAAAAAAAAACTTAAGCTAAAATTGTATGATAATGTTAAACACAAGTATAAAGTTAACTATTTTTAAATGGAAAAAAATAAGAGTGTCAACAGCAACGAAAGCCGAATATAAAGAGCGTTAAACAAAGATATTTCAAAAGAGTATAGTTTTCAGAGAGAAAGGATGATCGCAGCTATTCAGAAATACGAAAGAAAAATATATCACTACAGTCAAGCTTCCATAACTCAACCTTTCCTAGCTCGAAGTCTCTATAAGTCGAACTAGTTTTATTGGCAGCATAGATTTTAAATACACGTCAAATCAAAAATCAAATCTACATATAATCCCCCGTCTCCATAACGCGAATGTTTGTTTTTTTTTTTGGTGGCAGATGGTGGTTCGTGTTATCGAAGTTCGACTGTATCTTTGAACTCCCCCAAAAAACAAAAACAAGTGCAAGTTAGAATACAAGTTAGATTTAACACATTTTTAAACTACAATTAAAACAGCAAAAAGTTAACAGAAAATTCATGAGAACCGTAAAAATCTAGATCTAAAAAAAAACAAGTATGTAAGACCGAAACTGGAAACAATAAAATGTTTACATTTTAGCTAGTGCACATTGGACCGATTTGAAAATTTAATTGAAAAATGCCATTGGAACTTTTTAGGTAAATATCTTACGCTAACAAAAATAAGTTTATAATAATTAACCAAGTCAGAAGTGGGAGAAGTGTTTTTGTGAGGATTTTTTAAGTTTTACCCGGTATTCTTTGTATGTACATATATTTTATTGCATATCTTGGCCGATCAGAGTGAATACTATTAAAAGAGATTTGATCCAGCAAGGTTTTTATGTTTTTTATTGTGCGAATGGAAGTATTTTTCTTAATTTGAATACATGGCCGTTATTTTGGTGGTTGCCACACTGTTTTCTGGTGCGCGTCTTGGGTGTAAAATGTATGCGACGTTACCAGACTCCTCTATCGCTAGAGTCCCGACTAGCAATGTAAGCTATTTATGGGTTCGAAGCCTAGCTATGGTTTCAATATTAAATAATCGGCGATGTAACGGTTTTTTTTTTAAAGAAACAGCGTTTTTGAAGTTTCTGCAATACGTTTTTAATGCCTATTATTATTATTTTTTTACCTATTAAGTTTCAATAGGTTTGAATATCTCGAAACATGTCAAAATGAATGCTTAACTTAACATAGGCTTGAAAAATATTTGGAAAACGCGTTCAAAATAAGCATTTTTAATTAAGGAAAAGCTAGATGGTCAAATTTACAGTAGAATTATTTATCTTTCAAACTTATTTTTGGTTAAAAGTTGGCTTATTGGATATAGCATTGCCTCACATTGACCACTCGATGTGTCATGCAATCGCCGGTAATTGGATATCAGAGTCGTGGAGTGGGGTACTCTCCAACGCGAACTGTTCTCTGTGACAATGTGGCGAAATTAGCTTCTGACCCTTTTCCTCTCCCTTTCAAATTGTGCCGCGGACCCTCAGCATCGGACTTCGTATTATTCTGGCTATGAGATCTCGGCTGCAGGGAACCGGTTAATGCCGGCTGGGCCTGCCTGAACTCGGTCAATAAACTAACCGCAAATATGTTGATTCAAAAACTTAAAGACAGCAACACCAGCCCAGCCCCATCGGTGTTTGGGGACGTCACAAACATGTTGCTGCAGTTTTGGATTGTGCATACAGGCTATGGCAAGTAATTAGCGCCTATCCACTGGAAACATCTTCCAACCCAATGGTCCAACATTTTAGGTGTCAGGATACAATCGCCAAAATTTTCCTAGATTCACAGTAAATTTATTTTATTTTATTTATTTGCAATCTTATATGCACTATTCATTTGATAATTGCTGTACATGCATAAAAGCCGAGCGAAATTTGAGTGTATCGGTTGCTTTTGGTATTCTGACGATTGTGTGAAAATATTATGACTGGAGAGGAATATCTTAACGAAGGGAATGCCTTACTTGTATAAGGTATCAACATTTTTGTTCAGATATTTCTAAAGAAGTGACTTAAGCTCCTACAGCACGTTTTAGAAATGTGTATTCTTTATTATCAATAGATTGTATTTCATTTTACTACTTCTTAAAAAGGTATTGTTATTTATTAATCTAGAAATAATAATTATAATTTCTTAAGAATGTATTCCGAACCCTAACTTGTAAGAGAAATTATCACTGCTTTCTTAAATACCTGATAATTGTTTAAAGTGCACTTGACGAAATTATTTTTAAACGAGCGTGAAGTATTTAAAATCTGTTCATGTCATGCACTAGACTAGGACGAGATCTAAATCAATTTTTTTTTGTGAATAACATATTTTAGTTTGTTCTTGGACTATAATATATTATTTTCTCCTCATTCTCATTCGTAAAATAAGAAAATATTCATTATTAATTGCAAGTATTTTTTGTTAGTATTTAAATCTAAGTTTTATAGCGAGCAAATGTACAGCGTCATCGTTAGTGACGTAGAATTATATGATAATCAAACGATTTTATAGCAGACAAATACTCAGTGTCATTGTCAATGACGTTGACTTTTGATAACAGCTATTAAATTTGAAGAACTTTGTAAATATATTTATTGCATTGCACAGATTACACAACAAAAATCACTGGAGAATATTTGTTGATTAGATAGAACAGAAATATTTTAATAATTGGAAAAACTAAGAGCTCTTCTATCCTTATAATCACGGTGAAATTATTAATCGGAAACATTATTTTTCGGGAACCTCTTGCCAAAAAGTGGCCAGTAATTATACCTCAATTAAAGCGTGAGTCAAAAGTCGCTTCGGTGTCGTCAGAAAGAATATTAACAATCACGGTTCCCCAGAACGAAAACGGCTTTTGCCTTTCGGGTTTTGAGTGACGCATGGGTAGACCAAAGTTTTTCCCTACAAATTACCGCTGTAAATATTTAAAGTCTGAGAAATTCAGATTGCGACACTTTTTATTTATATGGGGCGCAATTAAGATTATCGCTTTGCCATTTTTTTCTGTTGGTGGGGAATGCGCTAGTTGAAGTAGTCTAATCTAGTTGCCAATATTTACTCAACAAATTTGAGAGAGTAAAATTTGTTCATTCGGAATTTACTAACATTGCTCTGCGAATGTGTTTATATCAGTTGATAGATTTTCGACAATTGTACTCGCGAAGTTTCTGAGATTTTCGCCATTACATTAAATAAAAGATGTACCTTCAAATCGAACAGCTCTTTATCCTACGAATAAGAATTTCAAAACACCATGAAATGATTTCATTTTATTTAATCTATGTATGCTTACTCTTCTCATGATTTATTTTTGTTGATAGGTGGGTGGTGTGGGGTGCTTTTCTTATCAAATGCCGGGGGGAAATTAAACGAATTGAAGTTCAACAAGTTGTTTGTTGTCGATGGCGTTTGAAAATCAACTGCTATGCGACTAATGAATCACCTACAAGTGATAACTAACTAATTGTAATTAGTTGGGAAAGCATAAAATCGTTAAAACTTTCACCCAATCAGCTAGAATAATATTGTAGGTGATGCCTGGAGGTACAACAACAGCAAAAAGCACACACGCATATTTTCAAATATCAACGAGTTAGTATCCCCCTCTTCTAGGGTAATAAAAACATCAAGGGAAATTAAAACAAATAACGAAAAACACGCAAACAGCACAAGTTACTGTGCTGAAAATGGGGACCAGACCGGCCCATCGAAACGAGTATTTTTTTTGTATTTCTTAAAAATATCAAGAACCAGCAAAAGGCAAAAACCAAAACAAAAAAACTCATCGCCTCACAGCGAATTTGCGCTTTCCTATGCTGGCGATGCGATGATGTCTCATCATCGCGGTGCTGAATAAAATGATAATGTACTCGATTCTCGATTTCCATGCGCACGTACGTCCTACCTGCGGACACATGTATATATTCCCCCATATATAGTCGTACGTATATGTATAACATGCATTATAATTCAGCAATAATTGCACAGAATCGTTTTCGATTTGTTTGCCTATTTATCTCCGGCGGGAGCATTGTAATTGCTTTGGCCAACACAGGCGACCGGAATGCTTCTAACGAAATGCGAGTGGAGTGCCCGCCAAACCGCAACCACCTGTTGTAAAAAAAAAGGGGGAGAGCAAACATTGCTCCCACAATGTTATGGGGCCAATACACGGAGGGAAAAGGGGGACAATTTCATTGAAGAAAGTAAACATTAAATTTTAATTTAATTTTTCAGCGGTAGTTTAATTTTAATAAAGATATAATACATTTAGCCTTTTCTTTTTATACGTTTAGAATTGTAAATATGTTGTTGCCTACTTTTTGAATACCACATTTCCTTTCACTTTGCCTTCTCTCACATTTGCAATATTTTTTAAGCCAATTAACTATTTCACTTAAACTATAATTTCTCCAAGTGCATGTTTAGTTAGGCTTCGATACGATATAGGGGCAGAGGTAGTAGGTTGTCAGATCAAACGACTTACTAACCGTTGCCAAGGAGTTGCTATGTGGGGAGAGGAAGCCCACAGGGAGTTGGGTGATAGAGAGAGAGCGAGCAAGGCAGAGTGGGCTGCACAGTGGAACCACTTTTAGAAAACTGAAATAGAATTGTGAGTCAGAATAATTAATTCGTTGAGCATTTTGGTAATTTATTAATGGGACAACAAGGATAGACAAATGATGGATGGTTCATTACTAATTGATTTATGGCCGAAAGCTGGGATTTTAACTGATAGTGCATGTACAGGTAAGATTGCTTACATAATTACTTTATTGCAGTCGTAAAATAAAAAAAAAGGACATGGAAAATCCTTCTGAATTTTCCAGCGAAAGGTAAATTCGTAATTATTTTAATTTTATGAGTGTTTTACAGATCGTTAACTGTGGTTAGCCCTAGAAATCCTCTCGGGTTTTGGTACCAAATGTTGGCCGGAAAGTCAGGATCTAACATACCGGCAAACCGAACCACATTCGTTACACAGTTAGAAAATATGTCATAAAATGATATTACAGTTCACTAGGTATTAAAGTTATTGGGCTGAATATAAATATATTTTTCTAGCTTTTGGTATTTATCTATTTAAATATGTCACATATATAGATTTTATATTAAATAGGATTTTACTTTGAAATTTTTTATATTTATGGGTTTTTTTCTGTGTATGGGTAGTTGTCTCCCAACCAATTAGTGGCTGCTGTCTACCTGGTCTGCGACCTTTGAACTTGCTGTGTGGCCAGCAAGTGGCAACAGTTGGTCCGGTCCACAGAGCGGCTTAATGGCAGATCGCCTCCCTCTCTTTTCCTCCGTCGGGCGATTTCTGTACATACATAAAAACATCTCTATATCTACATATTCGCGGTTCAAATAAATATTTACATGTTTCGTGTTTGTTTGATAAGTGAATAGAAGTATTCTAGAAGTATATTTTCGCTCTTCAAAAGCTCTTCAAAAGGAATCGAACAAAATGAGGAAGATTGTCCTAAAAAATTCTAGGTTCGAGACCCGCTGCTGACGTAATTAATTTTATAGATTTATAATTTTAGTATTTTATTATAAATATAATTTTTACATTTCTTTTAAATCGTATTGATAAGGGTGTATTTGGTTAAACAAAATACAACAAATGTAAAAAAAAAGAATAATATTTATATTAATTAATTGTGACCAGTGTATTGATCTCTCTGAGCGGATCTGCCGGCCTTTTTTAGCATTCCCAGTTTGACGCCGTCACGATGATGATGCTGTGAGCACTCGCCACCAAATCGGAGCCCACTGTTGAGCCGGGCCTGCGAGTGAGAAGGAGAGGGGGACTGGCTCAGAGAGAGACGGCTGCTGCCCGGCAACTGCTAATTGGCATGGCTAAATGCTGCTGCATCGCATCCTCTGCCGCAATTCCTGCTGCACTTGCCGTGCATCGCCTATCCTGCTGTTGCTGCTGCTGCCCACGCACCAAGAGAAGAGCTAACACTCTTCTTCCCGCCGAACCACACGGAAAAAAATTGCATTACACTTAACAATTAATAACTGTAGGTTGACTGTATGAAAGTGTTACGCGTTTCACTAATTAATATTAAATTTAAATTCTGATGCTTTAATATGTTTAATAATAAAATATTTTTGTTTCAAATTTTTCACTACATATTTATCATACATTATTCTTTAAGCCAAACCATATATTTTATAATGAAATATAAAAATAAATAAAGTTGGTTTTAAATTGATGTATAAAAGTGTATAAAATTATGAATATTTATTTTATAAAATATTTTTGTTTTGAATTTTTTTTATCTTTAAGTAAATTTTTTTTGTAGATTTTTCTTTGTGGTAAACAACATATTTTAGAAACAAATATATGGAAAAATAAACAAAATTTAATAAATATTCTTTATAAATAGTTATTTCAAAAAATGGAAAAAAACATGTAAGTAAATTTATCTTGTGACCAGCACAATTATTTAAAAAATTTTAAACTTTTAGTTTAACACGAGGACAGGATTAACTATTACTTATAAAGTTGGTAGATGGATGCAACAGCTGGCCATTAGCATTTCTCGCGGTGTAGAGCCAGCTCTCTCCGGCCATCTCGCTCTCGCTCCGCCGCTTTGCTTTTGCTTTTGCTTTGCGTTGCCTGCTTGAAGTGAAATGCTATAAAGCAGACCGCAACAGTTTAACAGCAGCAAGTCGACTGCTGGCCGCGTAACAGTAAACACACCCACGAGCGGACACCGAACGCAGAGAAAGAAAAGCAAAACAAAAAGCGAGTCCAAGTTCCCAGTTCCATTGAAACGAAAACGAACTCTCACGAATGCGAGGCGAAAGAGTTTTGTTTGTTAACACCAATACAAATATTATATTGTGCTGGCCCGAAGAAGAGAACAGCTGAGCCACCAGCGTTTTGTGTTTTCGGTTGTTTGGCTCCTTGGTCGTTCTTCGGCACTTGCTGTTTGCCCGCCGCCGCCGCCGACGCGTGTATTTTTTAAACGTTTGTTTTTTTTTTGGTTCCTGTGTATGTTTCTGAGTTCCCTGTGCGGCACATCCCACAAGGAAAGTGTTAAAATTAGCAGATCATCAAGTAATCTCTGCCTGTGATAGCCAGCGAGCCACCGAGAATTTTGCCTGTAAGTTGCGATCAACAAGTGAAGTGGAATTTAATAGGAACCACAAAAAAATAATAAAACAAAAAACAATTATCACATACAATTTTAGGGGTACTATATGAAATAGGAAAAACAAAAAAAATTTTAAAAATAATTTAAAGGCATCATTTATAAATTAATAAATTATAATAATTATATAAAACAAAAATGTGAGATAGAAAAAATTATAAAAAAATCATTTAAATAAAAAAAAAATTACAATTTGCAAAAATAAAATTTTGTGCCTATGAAGAAAAGAAAAAAAATCCAAAAATGTATTTTAAAATATTTTTGAATGAAAGTTCCAATCAATATTCTTCCGTTTCCAACTGATAACAGCTACTCAAGTGTTTTTTGAATTGACTATTTCTTCAAGTGTATCCAAAACGTGAGAGATGCACCTATCCCATCCCATCCCCAGCAGCCGGATGATCTGATCCCGGTACCAAATTGAGTTTTGCCAAAGGTTTAAGCACTTTTTATGTCGGTTTATTTTTATCTAACCGTCAAACGGGGGAGCAGCTGAAAATGTTTACCAAATTCAATTACACATTTTTATGATGTGCTGGTGATTTTTTCCCCGTTCCTAGTTTTCCAGGCCTCAGGTGCTGTGTGTCCTGAATCTGGGAATCCGGCTGCCAGATTGGAAGCCCGGATTTTCAAGAGGGAATGCATTTAGAGTTCCGTCACTCAAACGTTTTAAAGTTCAAAAGTGAGTGCTGGTGAAAAACAGCCTCTACTTTCAATGTGAGAGATTATAATGAATTATTGACAAAAGATATTTAAAATTTTGTATCTACCTTGAGATTTAGAAAAGTCTTATAATATGTAAAAAAAAAATATACTCTGAAAACTTCACATTACGCTTTTCAAGTCTACAAAATTAGTACCAAGCAAATGGTGTTAGAAGAATTAATGAAACCTCTTTTTTTAGCCAAAGCATAGTACACATTTTCTAATTAATTTATTAAAAAGCGACTCTGGCACTCAAAGGCAGCAACTTCTTGACGTCGTTTGATATGCGTGGTGGCGGCGCTCGTTGCCAGGGCTACGTTTCACAAGGCTTCCAATGCACAAAGCTGGCGAAATATGCTGGCTGACTTCTCCTAATTAACTGCCCCCCCGAGATAACCTGTTGCATATTTGCAAGGGGTAAACAAAGGCATCACCTGTGTGCTCCTGCCATTCCTGCACAATGGCTTTTCGGCCCCTTGGATGAGAAGAGGGTATGCATTCAGCTGGAAAATTGATGGTAGCTCTCGCATTCAGCTTGATTCTCAATTGAATCAACAGTTATAAGCTGCTTACGTGCTTTTGCGATGATTATCGTATAATAATGGTGGTGGTGGTAGGTGGTATCCCCCCGCAGGGATTATGCAATCGACCAAAGACCCGTCGGAGCAAAGGTCTTTTCTAAACTGAATCGAGAATCTCGAGAGTCGTCGATAAGTATGCCAATCTCTCCCACTCTTAGATAGTTGTTGCACTAATTCATGGCGAATTTCAATTGTTTTCTTGTTCCTTGGCATTGTTTTAATACCTTCACTGAGAAAATAGGTAAATAGGTTTTTAGAAGAGGTAAAAATCGAAATAATATTTTACAAAATCTATTTTTCAAAAAAAGTTAAATTAAATTTTAGTCAAGCAACCTTGATTGCAAGTCTCTTATTTTTTGGATTATGGATTATGACTTTTTCTCAGTGAACCACCTCCTCCTAGATTGTAGATCGTGTGTCAGACACTTGTCTTGTTTGACAGCACACCCAAGTGGAATTAGCATTTAGGGATTGAAACTGGAACCATTGGCCGGCCAGCGTTTGCCCAAGAGCATTTCTGGGATTGGTTTTGGGTTTCACCATGCCCACCGCCGCCGACTGCATTTCCCAGCACCACTTCACTTCTCTGGGGCCTCCTCTTCAGTTCACGGAAGGCACCACTTGGTGGGAGTCGGGTTGAAGTACGTGAGTTTATTCGGCTCAGCCAGAGAGACACAACAGGGCCGAAAAAGAACCAAAACAAAAATCAAAGACTCGACAACAAAAAAAAATAATAATTTAAACAAAATAAAATAAAGTCAAATAGAAGAAGTGCCTAGGAATTGCCTGAAATGTGCATTAAACGCTTTGCATAGGAAAGCGACATGGACATGGGGGAATTGTTGTGCCGGAGATTGACATTCCCATTCCCATTCCAATTCCCATTCCCATTTTCAGTTCGAATCATACAAAACACACATGTGAGAATGTGCCGGGTGTTGGGATTATTTTGTGGCCGGGCGAGGGCCGAAGGCAATAACAATCATTCGAAATGCGCCTTAAAATAGCAAGCCCCCGAACACGTTGCTCATAATCTCGGATGCAATTGAGTGCTGCCAGCCAGCACATGAATGATAACTTTGTCCAGGCCCACTGGAGTATTAATAGCCATTTTTAGACTCTATTGAAACCAAGCATGACGCTGCCGCTGCCGCTGCTGCTGTGGCTGCCATACCAACCAGACCCAAAAGAACAAAGCCAAAAAAAAAGGGAAAAACACCTAGAACGCAGTAGAACTTCAGTTGGTTGAACATCATTTTAAAAACAAATGTTACAAAATTATACAAAAACTACAAAAAAATAAAAATACAACATTTTATAACTTTCTGCATCTATACAAAGTACAAAAACCCATGAAATACAGTCTGCGCTAGCCAAGTTCAACTGTACCAAAGCCCAGAGATTTTTCCCCACTCTACTTTTGGTTTGCTTTGGTTTTTATGCGTTTTGCAGTTTATTTACACCAGCTCCACAAGAGTATCAGGCGCCAACTGAGGGATGCGAAGGGGGCAGATAGAAACCCCAGGAACCTGGGCATTGGGGTTTACGATTCGACGCGTATATAGTACACAAATGAACCCTAATTGGACACCTTGAATGCTGGCAGTAAAATGCAAACGCATTTGTCCAAGACTTTCCTTCGCAACCGTTGATCTCCAGCAACCGGTTTTCACCTACTATACCTATATGCATACAAATCATTTCCTCTTAACTGCGATTTTTACTCCCAAACGCAAAAATACGCCCCTAAACGCGATCGTTTGTGATCATTGACAAATGTTTACAATTGCTTTCAGATGAGGAAACACATTTTAAGTAATAACGTTAACAAACCAATTACATCATGTGCATCTGTAACTATGAGAATTATTGAATAGGCATGGATTCTACCAAAATTTTACTGCACTTAATATATGGTTACACATTTCCTAGACACTGAACCCAGAAAAGCATTCTGAATTAATTTGTTCTGACTTTCCACTCATACTAAATCATTTCATAACGATAATGATCTTCAAACAGATCAAAGCTGAATCTGCTCTCATTGTAATCTTGTGAAAGAGGTAAGCTCTTTGTGCAATTATCTTAGTGATAGATGATATCTCCATATTCCGTAGACTGAGACGATTATAACAATATTTATGTACGCCTTGACGGGCAAATACTTAAATATCTAAAAGCCTCTGTTCACAAGTGTAATAATGTGTGTAGATTGTTTCCCTTTAAGAGAAGGAACCAAGAAACTATATATTTATATATATATATTCCCCTATTTGATCAGCTGAAAGTTTGGCGCTCTCTCACTTTTCTCATTAGCAGCGAATCAATTACACGCTCATATCTCTGGGCTTTAATCAATTCTCATTGACACAATTTAATTGAAGCGTTCGGTTGTGAAATAAAACGATCTGAGCGACAATTCGTTGACGCCTCTCGCAGACGCATGCATTTGCCAGGGTCTACACACACCATATATGAATGGAATACTCATATGTTGTATATACAATTCGATTCCGTTTTATTACACACAAAGCAAACCGATTAATCTCAATTAGGGGCCAATTGGCTGAGCGAAAATGCTGGAGAAAACTTCCGTTGCGTGTGGAAACACTTGAAGAAAATTGTGACGGTTTGAAATCTTCAAATAAGGGAGATTCAAAAATAAACTTTTTTAATTTTCAAACAGATTTGGTAAAATTAAAATTTTTCAAATTTTAATTTTTTTGTAAGGGGTTGTATCACAATTTTTTGCGAAAATTTTCAAAAAAAACAAAAATTTTAACTGGAAATGCCAAGTTACAGAAAATTTAACTACGAGTTCAGGAAGGTATGCCATTCCATATTTGGACAACTAGTTCCATTTTTAGAGCAAAATTACTGAATTTTTTATTGGCGGAAAATGAAGATTTTAATTTTTGGTCAAAATCTGTTTTTTTCTAAAATTTGTTTTTGCTCTAATTTTTGCAAAATTGCTCCGATATTAAAACGGCGAACTGTTCTGAGCAGATAACAACCTGAAAATTAATATTAGTGCACTCTCCGGCTGATTTGAGAAAATTAAAATTTTTTCAAATTTTCGATTTTTTTGTAAGGGGTTGTATCAGAATTTTTTGCAAAAATTTTCAAAAAAATAAAATTTTTTTCTGGAAATGCCAAGTTACAGGGAATTTAACTACGAGTTCAGGAAGGTATGCCATTCCATATTTGGACAATTAGCTTCATTTATACTGACTTTTTTATTGGCGGAAAACGAAGATTTCGATTTTTGGACAAAATCTGATTTTTTGTATAATTTGTTTTTGCTCTAATTTTTGCAAAAATGCACCGATATTAAAACGGCGAGCTGTTCTGAGCAGATAAACAAATTTAAGGAGTTTTAAAAATAAACTTTTTCAAACATGGAAAGTATAGGATTAATGTATTATTTGATATTTTCCTATTATATGAGATTTCAAAACTCTTGACAAAATTTTTTAAAAATACAACTCAACTGCATTTTTTTGAGTGTATCAATGGGAAGCTTGTTCGATACTTGTTCGCCCATTAGCTGCACCTGTTCTACACGTTCACTCCCTTGTATTTTTCTGCCTGTGAGTGCCTGAGTGGGCATGTCGTGAACTTGAGAAGGTACAAGTGTTTTCCACATTTGTCTTCTGGCTCCGCTTGGTCCCGACCGGAGATAACCGGCGATCGAACCTAATCAATGGTGCCGCCATCGAGGGTCCTATCTATCCATCTATCTATCTCTACCTCCCCGAGAGTGAGTCACCAGACCCCGTCGACTAGTTGCCATTCGACGGCGATAAGCGGCCGGCCAGTGAATTGGTATGAACCAAAGAGGAAACGAGCGAACAGAAATCACAGCAAAACACATTCACTAGAAGGTTATAATGGATCCTAACTTGGAACCTAATCTAAAATCTAATTTATTTTCAAGTGTAGTATTTTTCTAAACTTTAAATTGGTTTTCAAACTTCCTCGCTAGACAGACGACTATCCACAAATAGCACGTGTTTCCCCGAATACGCTTATCGCGCCCGTTGGTATCCGCATTGATTCTTATCTGAGCAATGCGAAAAGTATTTGCCAATCCTTGGGCATTCGGTGGTACATATGCCGAATCGGTTGTTCTGGTCTCCGCGGTTATTGTATCTGTGCTCTCTTTGTTTGGTCGAGCAACAGCAGTCGGTCGCTTTTCCATTTGTTCTGGCCCTGTGGCCTTATCGTGTGTATGGAGATAAAGCCATTTTCAGCGACAATAAGCCCCGAGAATCCCTTTGTTTATTGACTTCTTCTTCGGCGTGGCCTCATTATAATGCAAATTTACAGGTAAAGCGCATTACCCATGGGCAGGCAGGTGATTCAAAAATAGGGTCTAACTAACATACATATTTTTTCAGTTTTTATTGCGGTGACGAATCGACCATCACTGCTCTTTTCATCATGATTGGGCCAAAAAAGAGCGCACACTTTGCCGAATTTAATAATAATGTGAAATTCCCAATTGTCTAACTAAGTAGTGGGCAACTTTATCTCACAGCTCTCTTTCGTCGCATAGCATGAGTGTTTGTTTTTCAACACACAAATTGTTGTCCATGCGGCATGACTGCGCAAAATGCAATACAATTTATAAGAAAACATCGACGACAAATTGCGGAAACAAGCCGCTCAGCTCAGCTCCGAATGAGAATTCACATCTCCACTGCCCCACCATATTCTCATTCCCGAAACCGGAATGTGGTGTATCGCACACGATCGCTCCGACTTGCTCGATATTCCGACTCTGAGCGAAAGTTTTGCCTTAAAATACTCTCTCAATAGTGGAGGGCATTATTGAATATAGGAGTGTCATGCCATGAGTTAGCATGTCGCACACTTAGTGAGCATTTATTAATTCACGATTAATCACTGTGTGCACCAGTTCCCATTTGCTTATAATGTAGCGGTTTTATTTCAATGATAACGCATTCAAATACGGTTTCAAGTGCAATATATGGTATATTGTATTCATTCGCGGTTGTACGGGGGGATAAGCTCCTCACTCGGGAAAAGTACAAGGAAATGTGGTACTCAAAAAGTATGCAACAACATTTTTTCTGAAATTCTGGATACGTCGGTGATTGGATTGCATTATTATAAAATATATGTATAATTGTTTAGCCCTCTGAATATATTTAAAGAATAAAATAGGTAGAAATATGAAATCTCTTGACTTTTCGTTCAAGAGATGTAATTTATAAGTAAGATAATACCCATATTATATCTAGAAGTTAAAAAATACGTTTATGAGCTTGCTAAATTCGAGGTTTGGATAGTTTATAGTATTTTCTTCATAGTCCCAACATCCAAAGTGTATTCATTGGTTCGTTTTTGCAAGACTCTGCCAGACTCTCTTTCATTTTTTTCCCCACTTGATCGATGGCTTGGAGCTGTGCGTCTGCTAAGTGCCATCGTCAGGGGGCTTTTTATTTATTTTTTTTCTCGATCCCAGACTTAGTTTCAGACTGGCTGCGTCAGCGGGCGGGCGTCAATTTATGGCACGCTTCGATGAAGTTCAATGGCAAACACAGATGATGATGATTTCGGGGGGCTTGCGGGCGACTGACTGGGCGAGAGATGTCTGAATGAAGACATATCCCCGACTACCCAGTTCGCTGGCACCAGCTGCACTACTCGTCCTCGCATTATCGATGCATAAACAAACGAGATTCCATGTCATGGTGCCGTCGATCTACGGCTATGCTTTTATTTTTACAACTTGTCTTTTGATTATCGCAAGAACCGAACGATGATGACAACCACCGACAACGATGGTCCGGTCTGGCGGCTTTTCCACTCTGCTCCATTCCTTTTGGTTCTGTGCTTGGTTCCGCCAAACACACCCGCTAAGCGATTTCCCTTGAGGATCACCGAATTGCATCCAGATTCCTCGAAAGGAGCGTGCTTTGCATGCATATGTGGAGTGTCGCACCCATTATGGCAAATCGAAAAATAGAAAATACGATGGCAATATTATAGTATATCTATGATAGAGACCTCGCCCCGTCTATAAATGCCATCGACTGTCATATAATGACTCCGACAATTCAGCTATCTGCTGCGATCCCAATTAGCAATTAGAGCATTATCTTCACCCCTGCCCCCGTGAATACCGCCACAAAGAGTTGTTAAAGGTGTGCCATCGATATATGTGCCCATTTACTGCAGACGAGGGGGAAGTATGTGATAATGCCGATAGAGTCTCATCACGATGACAGCTTTCCCTGTACCCTGTAATTTGGAAAAACGCCGGATATGTTTGTCTCAAGTGGTGGTGTTCATTTGTCAGATTTCAGATTGCCCAGTAATCAGTGGTGGGGTTGGGTATTTAACGCCCTTTTAGAACATCCAAAGTTTACACACTTTTGAATATTCCATTTACTTAACTCTTTACACTTCAAAGTGGTGAAGACCATGGGAAAGCCCCAAAACAAACTTGAAGATCTTTTACTGACATAGTTCTAATATTATAACAAGTGTACATATAGGGTTAAACTTCTATTGGTACTCTATAAGGTCACTTTCGAAGTTTTTGTTTGTTTTTTGTTTAAGAAAAACCAACCAATTTGCACAGAAAAATGTCACACTTGCGTATCATATAGCTCTCTAATTAGCAGTTTCAGTACTTCCTGCTTGTTATTCTCATTATTCTCGGAACTATTAAATCAGAAGGCCAAGAAAACAAAATACAAACAAAAGAAAACCCCACACCCTATCTCCAAACGAAAGGCAGCGTCATTAATCAACGTCTTTGCACTTTCAGGATCAAATCGCATCGCATCGCAATGGAGAAATCCAGCTTAACGGAGAAGAATCACACCCATGTGTACAATGACACGACCAAGCCAAAGAAGCCCAAGCGACGCGACAAGAGCGATCTGGGTCCGGATTTCGTGGCGCCCGACGGAGGATGGGGCTGGGTAGTCTGCCTGGCGGCAGGCCTGAATAACGTGAGTGCTATAGAGCCAAAGTACCCAGTTGAAATTGATTATAATAGCTATTTCCATTTCGCCACTTCCACAGTTCTTCCTTTTCCCAGCTCTGCAGCAATATGGCTTGATCTACAGGGTGCGGATGCATGCCCTGGGATTCGATGCCAAGCAAACGACGACCATTGTGAATGTGGTGATGGCCATCTCCTCGTTAGTGGGTGAGTTTTACACGATATACAATATATATTTTATATACTAAGCCCCAGTCTCCTTTAGGCATTGTAAACGGAGCCATGTTCCGGCGGTTCACCTTCCGTCAGGTGGCCTTGACCGGCACCACCTTGGCCTTCTTGGGCATCTTCCTATCTGCCTTTTGCACCAACTTCTGGCAGTACATCATCTGCTTGTCCGCAATCTACGGCATCGGTTTGGGCCTGGCCATGGCAGCCACTTCGCTGGCGGTCAACACGTACTTCAAGCAGAAGAGGCGACGCGCCACGGGATTCTCGTGGACCATCACTGGCCTGGGTCCCATCTTCTTTCCTCAGGTGTCCACTTTCCTGCTGGACTACTACGGAGCCCAGGGCAGCATTTTGATCTATGCCGGCATCGCCATGAATGCTGTACTCTGCGCTCTGACCCTTCAGCCGGTGCTGTGGCATGTGAAGAAGCCAGAAAAACCAGTGGTCGTGACAATTGAAGGAGCTCCAGAGACGGAAAAGTTGCAGCCAGAGTTGTTGGAGGCCAATGGCAATCTGTTGGCGCCCAGCAATGATCCCTGGAAGGACTACGAGTGCAAGTACTGTCAGTATCAGAAGCGTGCCAAGCGTGGCATCTTCTCGTCACAATATCTCTTCAACGTGGACGATCCCGAGAGGCCTGGCTACGAGATCACCGAGCCGGGAACTCCGATGCTGGCGCGTGCCAATGATGGTTGGTTTGGATCCAAGCTTTCGCTGACCTCGGAGAACGCGGGCGGAGCACGATATCGCACTCGCCAAGCGCTGATGCGACAGGTTTCCTCGAGAAGTCGTGAAAATCTCGATAGGATGGAGCAAAATAGAGATGATCCGGAGACCCCAACGGCTGCGCCCTTGTACAAGCCAAATTACTTTAATCGCGAGCGCGAGGACATGGATCGCTATGCCAGCAAGGCAAGCGTCTACTCGCGACCTGGCCAGGAGGAGCTGCTGCGTTGCACCTGCGCCGAGGACAAGGCGCTGCTGCAGAAGACCGCTGAGTCACTGCAGGTTGACCTCTCACAACAACTGACCGACGAGCTCGCCAAGGAGGAGGAGGCCAAGAAGCGCATGACCTTCTTCCAGAAGGTGAGCAAGTTCTTCGATCTGGACCTCTTGCGGGACTTCACATTCGTCAACTTGGCCGTTGGCATGAGCATCATGATGTTCGGCGAAATGAACTTCTCGGTGCTGACTCCGTTCATTCTGAATGACTTTGGGTATTCGGATAAGCAGATCTCGTTGGTGATGTCCTTGCTGGCCTGCATGGATATTACGGTGCGGTTCCTCGCTCCGCTCGCCTTGGAAAAGGTTAAGCTGGACAACCGGGTGCTGTTCGCCTTCGGCATCCTCTGCATCGCCGTGGGCCGCGTGGTGGTGTCCTTCACCGGCTCCTACGAGGTCATGATCGGCGTCTTCCTGCTGATCGGTTTCGGCAAGGGCTTCCGCACCATCTTCTCGCCGCTCATCATCCCCAGCTATGTGCCGCTGAATCGTCTGCCAGCTGCATCCGGCCTGCAGCTCATCTTCAACACATTGTTCTCCTTCGCCATGGGCCCCATTCTGGGTAAGTCTTGATGGTGGATGTTTGAGATTTATACGATAACCATTATTTTCTTCAACTCTAGGCGTTCTAACGGCGACCTTTGGTTATAAGGCTACCATCCATACCATCAACGCACTCACCTGTCTGGCTCTGCTCCTCTGGCTAATCGAGTCCGTGGTGCGACGCATTTTGGGCAAACCCTCCAAAGGATTGGGTCAATAGAAGAAGCAGCATCCTTACTAATCCGAATTAGATATGCGGCGAGGCGAGGCGGAAAGGGGAGGGAGAGCTCAAAACCTTCGTCGGAACTGAACTACTTGCATATGTATGGCCATCCCAGTGTGCGAGATCATCATGGCACCTAGATAATTGGAGCTGTAGACATAACCTAGTCCATACTTCCCGATCGATATGTGTGCGTGTGTGTGTGCATAGTATTACTTGAGCAAACGGCGCCTGGAGTTGTCCGTACTTAAAGATACCTAAGAAACATATCTCTTAACTAGCTCATAGGCACCCATCGCTACCTTAATTTACAGTCCATTTTTTTTGTAGCTTTTGATACTCTTCCTAGACTTATTAAATGTACTTAGTGATATGTTTTAAGTGTGCTATTGTTCTGCAGTTGATAAATATATGTAAATTAGTTAGAAAAGAAACGAGTTCTTTGTAAGTTGATTTAAATACAAAGGTAATCGTGTATTTGCATGAAATCGGATAAACTTTTGATTGAAAGTTTAAAAGTGAAGGTAATGATTTTGGAAACATTTTTAAATATAAACCCTACTACTTTTTTTTAATAGATTTAAGTATTATCACTACTTTTTTTTAATAGATATAAGTTATGTCAATGTCATTTTCTATTATTTGTTGTTCCAAGAAGAATGCCTTCAAGGGTTTGTTCAGCATTTATCAGCAAAGTACCAATTAAGATATCACGTCGGAGCAAATAAATAATAACTCCAGTCTGTTTTATTTTTGATAAATGTACCTTGTTGGCATTTGTTATCTTTATTCTTCATATATTTATATGACAGCTATTGGCAATGTGAGATTATTTGCATTTAATTAACTTGCAATACCTATTCACAATTATCTTTGATTTATATGATTTAAAACCCCCTTTTAATTGCATTTTTAAAGGATTTAATAGAAATGTTAATGCTCTCAATATTTACAAATGATAAACTGATTATAAAGAAATTCTTGCCAATCGAAACATTTATTTTCATGTAAAGCGTAATTATAAACGCATAAATAAATACATAATGGATTGCTGTATCTATTTCATATTTTAAACTGCATATTTAAATATACAATTTTATCGTTGAAATGCTAAATACAACTGCAACGCATTTATTTACTTTGAACAAGCTGTTCAGTTTTCGGACTTGCCCCCAAAAATAGGCTGTAAAATTAAAATGTTCAACAGTTTGTGCATATTAAGGAACATTTAGACAGTTAATGCCCATTAGATTTCCAATATATACAACATGGGTTGAATTAAAATACAATTTCCTTTAAGCAATTTTATTTTATTTCTATATATAGAAACAAATCAATAAAATTGTAGCATCTTTTAGGGTTAAAGAAAAATGGGTTGGCCAAATGGAAAAAGGCCATTTTTAAATTCACCAGTTGATTAAACTAGTTTAATTAACTTTTAACAGAGGGTACCACAGTCAAAATCAAAATAAATCTAATAAAGTGAAAAAAATATTAAAAATGTATAAAATATTTTCAGCCTATTTTGTATTTGTCAATAGAATTTTGATAGACAATTAGGAATATTATTTTTCTTTAAAAAATATATTTGGCCTTTGCTATAAATTATGTTGATAGTTCATAAATATTTTTTTGTAGATTTAAAAAATTCTTGGATCAAAGCTGAGATGTTCTACAGCTTAACTTACTGGTCAGCTTTAAATTTGTATGCTTAGTATACATATGTATATGAATATTTTTTACTAATCTTATGCCCAGCACCGTGTTTTATAACATCTCCGACACATCCGCCAACCCAGCCGATTCTAAAATTCGAATACGCGGCTTATCTTTGGCGGTGGGGGCAGGTCTTTTATGCCTCGTTCTCAAATGCTTATATTCCCGATTATATGGCCGTGTCATGATCCTCGTCACTTGGAGGGGAACGAAAGAAACTGCTGTTGCCGTTGTTTTATTTGTAGGTTGACACACCCACTTTGGTCTTTGTACCCGAGTGGCAAGAATCGAAATGAAAAATGCCAAATTCCAAATAAAATGTGTGCGCTGCTCTTATCGGCGAATTGTAAATGTCGCAATCGAATTGCAGAACCTGAATTCGAATTCTGACCAGCCACCAGATGTTGAGGAGTAAAGGTTTCTTCCAATCTTTATTGGTATCCAAGTTCTAGACTAAAAATGTTTCACATTACAGTGGATCAAAGCGATTTTAAAGCTTTCATTTTAATATTTAAAGTTAATTAGGAACAAAAATTCCAAAGATAGGTTGGGTTATCCTAAAGAGCATCAGAAAAAAAAACATGAATTAAGTTTCAAGATTATTTTTAGCACTTCAAGTTGATAATCTGGCACAACAACTGGCATAACAGAAGATCCGAGATTCCGAAATTAAATAATCCGCCTCAGCACAGAGAACCTTTCACTTTGCGCCTCGTAATCCTCGATCTGGTTATGCGTCACGGGTTCTCCGACGACCTTGGAGAAGTGTAACGCAAACCGTTGGGTGACATATAGGAATTGGCCAGAGGCAGATTCCCGTTCCAGTTCCAGTGACAAGCTGTCAACATCAGGCCCAAGCCAAGGCTTAGCACGCCCATCACTTGCCGGCCAACTATGCGCATTTCCTGTACGTAACGCGTCTGCTGGGAGGCATAAGACGATGCACCGTGGGATGAGTAGTTCATAAAACTATCCCAAACTAAATATTCTTTGCATGCCTTTCACAAATATGTATATTGATTGTAAAGAACGGGTATTGAGTAAAACACACTCATTTTAATGTTCTATACCATTTAGTAATCACCAAAGGACAGATCCTAAATTCAATAAAAAAAAAAATTATGATCAGAACCCGCATTTACCTACTACTGAGTAGGTTTTTTCATGATTTTTAGTATAAGTATATCTAATCGCATAATAATTCTTGGGCAAGGTTGCTGTTGGTACATTAAAGCATTCAAAAATATTTCATGGACTAACCATAAAAAAAGTTGTAGTACCAAAAAAGTTAATAAACACTATTATAAACTTTTTTTTGCCAATTAATTTTCAAATGACATTTCGTTCCACGGTGGCGGTCGATGGCAAAATCAAATTCTAATCGCCGGCGTTATCATAATGTATTTATGAGTTGTGTTATTTGTTTTATTTTTTTATTCGCGCACAGTACGTATACGTAATGCACTCAGTATGGAGATATTCGTGTATATATGTGTGTGCTCTGATGTCCGTGGACACACATGTAAGTATGTATGTAAATACATACCTATATTTGCCCCTGATAATCGGGGGCCTGCGACGACAAAACTAATTACAACAACACTAAAAGCAAATACAGTGGTAACAAAAAATAATTCCCTTATCAAAACAGCAATAGAACGGAATGAAAACAACAGCAACAACAACAAATGCAAACAGAGTCGAAAAAAAAATGAAAAGACAGCAGCGCGCACGCAAGAAGAAGAAGAAAGAGCAGGAGCAACGGTAAAGCTAAAGCTAAAAGACCAAAATAACACGCACACTGCGACAAAATCGGAAAAAGTGAGCAAATATCGCCACTTTTCGTATGTGTGTGCGTTGTGTTTGGGTGTTTAATACTATAATTCACAAAATTGTTCAGTTCAGTTCGCGCTGGTGAACGTAACGGAAAAGTCGTCGCCTGTTGAATATATACATATACATATATATATTCTATTTACTTGACTCGCCGCCTCGTCTCGTTTTTTTTTTGTTTTTGTTATTGTTTTGTATCTCAACATTACTACAGCATTACAACAACAACGGCGAAGCAACAAACAGGAGAGGAAAATCATTTACAAAAATAAAACGTACGGCCCAAATACATAAATATATACATATATATTAAATAGATGCGTGTGTATGTGTGTGTGTGTGCGCGTTAACATTTGTATTTTAGTTTAGTAGCAATTAGCACTAGAGCAAACTAAATGATATTTTCTCTCTCGAAGCGCGCGCTTTCCTCGAGACACGTGCACCTTATAAAATATATAGATCGTATGTATACAATTGGGAATATCAGAGAAGCGATCGAGAAACTTACTTCAATTGCAACAAATCTACAAATTTCGAATCATGTTTTCGAAAAAAATCCAGAATATTGTGAAATTTGTATAACCTATAGACAAAATCACTTGTATCATTATTACCGGTAAAAATTGAAGCAGTAGAATGAGAGATAAGCAAATTAGTATTTACAATATCAGAATGTCTGCATATTTTAAATGTTGAATAGTTCCTAACTTATCTTATCAATGTCTGTAAATTAAACTAGCCTATTATAAATATAAACCAAAAATACAAATGTTAGACTATCATATTTCATATTAAACTGAGTGTAGAGTATATATCACTCATATAGAAAACAATTTAATCTGTTTGGAAAGAACAAAATTATATACTCAAATATTTCAAGCAAATTAATTTGTTTTGTATTCCAAAAATAGTCCGCCCATTGTGAAATTGTGACACAGTAAGTTTTTCGGGATTCGAAAACGTATTTTGAGTGTTACGATATAGGTGCATACGTGATGTTCTCTAGGCCCATCAATCAGACACATCAATCAAAGTCGCTTTTCCTCTCAAACGGAGCGCGATTACGGTTTATGGAACCACAAAACCGCGTTCCAAAAGGCGTACAGTGGCTATGAAAAAGCAGTCTACCGGCTGTAAACGTTTTTATGGGATGGATCTTTGTTAGGCCAATGCAAATATTCCTTTATGGTGTGTGAATCGTACATGTTTGGGTTTAGTGGGGCTGGCGGAGAGGAGGAACTCGTCGTATAATGCGGAAAGCTCTAATTATACAAATGTTTGTTTTTAGCTTTAGACGGCTTGATCGTCTTAAACGTCTAATAACGACAACGAGACGTCGCGTGTTAATCAAACACTTGAGGCCATTAATATACGTACGTGTGCTGTACATACAGCCGGTTTTTTTTTCTTTTTTTGGTTCTTTGATGGCCTTTCCCCCAAAAACTCTAATCTTGGAATTTATAGTGGTGCGAAATAGCCATGTATTAAATAGATCTGTGAGTGTTAGCAATCTGGCCAATCATTATCAAACTTCCCTGTGCGCTAATCGAACGGAGGGGAAGAAGATCAGGAAACGACAATTGATCAATGGTCAAAGTTTACTCATTTAACGTATTCACGATCTATAAATAATAAAACTGTGTTTTATTACGTAAGAGCAGGATTATCTTTAAATGTATTATCAACTGATGGGACTTTCTATGCCAACAGAGGGCCGAGTAGCAGCTGTTCTGATCTGATATTTGAGTTGGTCCACTAAACATCAGTTATATCTCTGTTGTTTTAAAGTTCCCAGTCTTTATATAATGAATAAACATTTGATTTAAGCCAGTTCACAAGATCACTTATCAATATCTTTCACGAAATCCAGTTTTGAATTGTAATAATCAAATTATCATCTTTAGTTATGTGTGATTATCATAACCAATTAGTAGAATTTTCTGGATCAATTTATAGATACTTTTTAGAAGTGTTTTCTTAAAGAGTCCTATTAACCCATTCACACTTTAGCCATTGGTGGGGCTCATCACATGTGTCTCGTCTGGTTCTTATTGCCAATTTCTGCCATGTGCTTGCTGATCGATGGGTGGTGGTTCGATCGTTGGATGACATTGAAAAATTCCACAATTGTTGGCCAGGCCATAACACCATATCCATTTCCAGGCGCTTCGATAACAAAAAGAGCTGATTCACTTGGACCGAGGAGTCGAGGAGCCGAGGAGGTCAATTAGGGGCCCATTATATCGAACGAACCGAAACTGTGATAAGCGCAAGTCAAAAGTCTGCTGCTACCCACTGTGTTTAGCATATGTTCGTGTATGTTGTTTTGCTGATTGCCGCCTGGCAATTAAAACACGCTGTAAAATTGATATTTGAGCAGCGTTTTAATGGCCAGCTCTCGTTCTGGGTAGCCCGACCTTTAGTACAAACCGTTTTCCGTTTCCCCTATTGTACCAGTGGTGTTATGGTGTATATATCGCATATAAAGCGAACTTTGCTAGCGAATCTTATCTTCTGCCCACAGCCCATACACACCCCTGCCGCCCATACATATGGGTTTATTTTTGCAGTGGTCATTCCGCGGTTCGGTTCGATGTGGTTCGGTTCAGCTGCTGGAACACAGTCGCGAAATATCAACAACTTTTCACCCAAGTCAATTAGAAGCCAGTCGGAGTCCGATAAAGCAAGTAAGCAGGATAGTTAGCGGGCTTATAAAGCACTCGCAAAAATTAGTTGGTTAAAAACTTAAACCCAGCTGCTTTCCAGCACAAATCAAATCTTAAAATCAGAAATGCAAAACTCCCTTTTAGCCTATATTATTAGTGTCCTTAGTTTTCTTTATAATTTTTTAAACAAATATCTAAAAAAAATATTTAATATAATAATTATTATATTATATTATTATAAATATCTTATAAAGAGACTAATAATATACACTAAAAAATATAATATACTAATTACTATAATAAATAACATAACATATGTTGGAAAAAGAAAGAGCACTCTTTCTTTCAGTGAAGTGATTCCGCCGATTGATTGGTTTGAAAACCTCTTCAGCTACTATAACCTTGTGTTGCGGATATAACGATTGGGCAACAATATAATTAGACGATATCGGTAGGCGAAGGAGTGCGCCTTATCACATGGGCCGCGTTCGCGTTCCCGTTTGCGTTGCCATCGCCCCCCTGCCCCCAAATGATCTCATATAAAGCACATGCCGCCACAGGCCCTGACATATATATATCTCGGTGATTCGGTGTCTTTGTCGCGACGTCGGCACAAGTATTTACACGATGAACACTCATTTCTGGTCAGAAAACTCTCGGATACGAATTCCGATCCAAAAAAAAAAAAAATAAAGTTCGTAACTTTGCTCTCAGTAATGAAATAGCGGGCGCGATAAGGCGGCGCTCTCTCTGCGCTGCTGATCATCATCATTATCATCAACAATCGAACCCATTGACGTTAAATGCGTTGGTTGTTACGGTTTTTATATAATGGGTGCTAAATCGGTATTATTTACTTAGTTGTTGCTTTTTGGCAGTCACGTTTCCAGGCTCGAAAAATGTCTCCCGCCTGCCTACAAAAAAAAAAAAGAAGAGTGAGAGTTGCCCAAAATATCACTGGAACGATCGGTCAGTTGAGGTTGAGGCTTTCGCCCCGCCGTCTCGCGTAGCTCTGATAAAAATAAAAAAAATATCAATTGAGCCGTAAACGATTGTCTGCTGTGTGCAAATCAATTCACTCAGAGTTCAAATATTGGTTCGTTTCCGAGTTTTATTATTTGTTCTGGGTCGTTTGGATGCCATGTGTGTGTACTACATATGTATATGGAAAAATTACATTCGTAATTACATTCTGATTGACAAATTTAATTGTTCAATAAAGAATTATTATTTTATATAAATAAAAATCAAGGTTTTTTAAAGATTTTTTTTTTTGTGAATATAATTCAATGTGTAAAAAATGCATAGAAAATATATTATTTCCTTTATAAGACAAGGCAATAGTGAAATATTTAGTTATTATGCCAAGGGAATTTTTTGTGACTAATGGTGACAGTTATTGCACACTTGTTGTTAATGTTTGTTTAATTTTAAAATTCTTTCGAATTACAAACGTAAATAACAATAAATAAATCTATAGGTATTAGAGAATCCCAACTAGGAAATACCCCTTACTTAACCCGCCAACTCAAAAAAAAAATCAAAATGAAAATATACCTATTTTTTAAGGCGGGAAAACGCTTTAGTGAAAGTGTAACATACTTTTAGACATAACTCCTTTATTCTTTCAGTAAAGAAAACGACTTGAATGAGTTTTAAAAAAATAGTTTATCAAATGAATAATTCGATCTTTAGCATATAAAATGGAGAATTTAGGTTTTATAATACATAATGCATAATAAATAATACATTATATCCCAATCCACATTTACAGAGTTGCAATCACTGGTTTCCAGCACTCGATCGCACCCAGCCAGCCGTCTAGTAATGCAACAACCGTGCAAAAGCCCTCAGCGCTAAACCAACCCAAGTCCCAACCCCCTCCTCACCCATCGCCCAAGACCCAGTCCAAGAGGCGGCTGCCACGACGCCAAGATGACCGACAATGGGAACCATTATAATAATAACAACAACAATATCAACAACAATGAGGCATCTAGACTGAGACTACCCGAGGCTGAGCAGCAGGCAGCAGAGCAGCTGCTCCCCAAGAATGGATCAAGGGGTGGTCATCAGACCAAGATAACACCTTCTTCCCATTCCCAAAACCAAAACCAATCCCATTCCAATGAAGAGAACCTACCAGCGAAAGGATCATCGCATCCGGTGAAGAAGAAGCGGGACAAAAGCGATCTGGGCGAAGATTTTGTGGCGCCCGACGGTGGCTGGGGATGGCTGGTGTCCGTTGCCAGTGGCGTGAATATTGTAAGTAACCATTTAAATGGTATTATATATTTTCAACATAGAACATAAATCCCTATCCCCTCTTTGGTTCTTCCTCCATCCACAGCTGGTGACGTTCGCATTGGCCCAGCAATTCGGCATCCTGTTCCGCGATCGTATGGCCGGTCTAGGAATCTCCAGCTCCGAACTGACCACCATCATCAACACACAGATCGCTGTGTCTGCATTTACGGGTGAGAGAAGGAGAGATGATTATTAATACACGAATATATACGTGAGATTTTGGCACTGGCTGTTGGCGATTCACAAATATCCATAATTTACCAACTGGGTCTAGTATAAGATCATTAAAAATGGTATTAGTATTCATAAGCAGTCTTAGCTGCTGCAACACAGTGAAGCGGTAGTTCACGTAGTGACGAATGGCTACGATTGGGATGGCCATTAAAATGGAAATAATTGTCCAAATATGAAGTGTCATACCTTCCTGAACTCGTAGTTAAATTCTCTGTAACTTGGCATTTCCAGATAAAATTTTTATTTTTTTAAAATTTTTTTTCAAAAAATTGTAATGCCCTTACAAAAAAAATCGAAAAATGAAAAATTTTTATATTTCCTAAATCAGCCGGAAAGTGCACTAATGTTAATTATTAGGTTGTTATCTGCTCAGAACAGTTCACCGTTTTAATTTCGGACCATTTTTGCAAAATTGGGAGCAAAAAGAAATTATACGAAAAATCACATTTTTGCCAAAAATGGAAATCCTCATTTTGCGCCAATAAAAAATCAGTATTTTGGCTATAAAAATAAAACTAATTGTCCAAATATGGAACGGCATACCTTCCCGAACTCGTAGTTAAATTCCCTACAACTTGGCATTTCAGGATAAAACTTTTATTTTTTTGAAAATTTTCGCAAACAATTGTAATACAACCCCCTTACAAAAAAATCGAAAATTTGAAAAATTTTTAATTTTCTCAAATCAGCCGGAGAGTGCACTAATATTAATTATCAGGTTGTTATCTGCTCAGAACGGTTCGCCGTTTTAATATCGGAGCATTTTTGCAAAAACTAGAGCAAAAACAAATTATACGAAAAATCAGATTTTTGCCAAAAATCGAAATCTCCATTTTCCGCCAATAAAAAAGTCCGTTTTTTTGTATAAAAATGGAAATAATTGTCCAAATATAAAGTGTCATACCTTCCCGAACTCGTAGTTAAATTATCTACAACTTGGCATTTCCAGCTAAAATGTTTATTTTTTTGAAATTTTTTTCAAAAAATTCTGATGCTATCCCTTATAAAAAATTTAAAATTTGAAACATTTTTAAATTTTTCAAATCAGCCGGAGAGTGCACTAATATTAAATATCAGGTTGTTATCTGCTCAGAACAGATCGCCGTTTTAATGTGGGTCAATTTTTGTAAAAACTAGAGCAAAAAGAAATATTACAAAACATCACATTTTTTCCAAAAATCGAAATTCTCATTTTCCGCCAATATTTTTATATTAGCTGATCTTATGAAGATTTTAAATTTAAATTCAAAAATTTTCTTAAATTTTTTTTTAAATATTTGGAAAATGTGTATGAATTCACAGCTTTAGGCCAACTTTAAATGTAATTCTTCACTATTAATTGACGACTGATTTCCTTCTTTCTTTATCCAAAGGTCTGCTAAACGGCCCGCTCTTCCGACGCTACACATATCGAGCGGTGGCTCTGTTCGGATCTGTCCTCACCTTCTTGGGCCTCTTTTGGATGGTTTTCGCAGACACCTTCACCATTTATATACTGAGTTTCTCGGTCATTTATGGATTCGGCCGTGGGCTTACGGTATCCGCCTCCTCGCTGGCGGTCAATACGTACTTCAAGGTGAAGCGACGCACAGCGACTGCCTTCCAATTCGGTGTAGCCGGCATGGGGCCGATTGTGTGTCCCTACTTCGCCACCTACATGCTGCAGCTGTACGGCGTCCAGGGCACGACCCTTCTCTTCGCCGGCGCCTCACTGCACACGATCGCCTGTTCGCTGATCTATCAGCCCGTAAAGTGGCACGTGGTGAAGCGGGATCCCGATGCGGAGGCACTGCAGCAGGTGCAGCCGTTGGCAGAGCGCGAGGATCAGGACGAGGATATCATCAAGAATGTCGTGGAGCCGGAAACCCCGGTGATGCCACGTGCCAATGATGGCTGGTTCGGCTCGAGGGCGTCGTTGAACAGCGTGGGCACTCGCAATCGTTTGAATACGTGGGAGAAATCCGATGGGAATGGTCACGTGGAGCTGAAGCGATTGAGCAGCCGGGACTCGAATCCGGGGCGACAGCTGCGCAGCATTTCTGTGAGTCACAGCATTAAGGAGGAGGAGGCCTTGGGCTACCATTCGGATCATGAGGTGGTCGGCGTACGCGCCACCGAGCTGACCGAGAAGGAGAAGCAAGAGCTGGAGGACGAGGAGGAGCGTCAGCGGCGCAAGAAGCTGCCATTCTACATGAAGGTGGTGATATTCTTCGATATGGATCTACTGAGGGACATCACCTATGTTAATCTGGCCGTGGGCATAACGCTGATCAACTTTGTGGAGGTGAACTTTGCCATTCTGACACCCTTTATCCTGGCCGAGCAGGGCTTCGACAAGGATCAGATTGCCTTGGCCATGTCCACACTGGGATTCTTTGATCTGGTCGTGCGATTCCTCATTCCGCTGATCACGGCGAAGATAAACCTAAGCAATCGCACCTTCTTCGTTGTGGGCATCCTGGGCATGTGCGTTGGCCGCATGTTCCTCTCGATGACCACCAACTTCTATGTCATGATGGCCATCTTCCTGTGGCTGGGCCTGAACAAGGCCTTCCGCACGGTCTTCTGGTCACTGATCATTCCCGGCTATGTGCCGCTCAAGAGATTGCCGGCGGCCGCTGGTCTACAGCTGCTCATGTCCGGCACCTTTTCGATGATTTTCGGCCCGCTGATTGGTGAGTAATACCAACCAGAGATGGTGATTGTAGTATAAATTGTAATGCTCACCCCATTTCCAGGTATGTTCAAGGATCGTACCAGCTATGCGGTGACCCTCAACCTGTTGAATGCCCTTTGCGTGCTGGCCTTTGTCGGCTGGTATCTGGAAGATTTCATTCGCGCCCGCAGCCGAAAATCGCCACCCGTCAAGACAATCGACTGATGAGATCCACCGATCCAGCAATGACCACAATTAGTAGTTGTACTCAGTGCCAGCAATTCCAAGACCAACTCCGTTCCCCATATCCATCCTAAAAACCCTAGCAAAATGTTATTCTTGTTATCGCATTTGCCCAGTGCTTTTTTTTTTTAAACCATAAACTATATTCTGCGTGTACATTGTGTATATACTATTCGAGTGTAGTAAATTAATTGTATTAAATATCGATAATTGTTAATTAATATGCATAAGCTGCCAAAAAACTTACAATTTAAATCAAGTGTTTCATTGATTCGGGTGGTAAAATCATCTAGTACAAACGACATTTATATAGTTTTATTTATAGGAGGTTTTATAAAAAATATGTACCTATTTTTAACTATTTTTGTTGGGCGTAATATTTTAAATAGAAATCACTCTATAATATAATTATCTTCAAAGTACTGATAAAGATTATTGGGGATCACTGCATTGCAAACTTCTGACTGAAAAAGTTCTTATTTGGAATGTTAAACGATCAGTTTCTTCATTATAATGTATGATCTCATCTCTTGTGATGCAGCAATAAAGTCTAATCAAAATGTGTTCGACCATCCGTCCCCGCAGAATCCAAAGTTCGAATTCTAACAAGAATCTTGTGACACTGCGGAAGACCAACGGGATGAACGGAAAGGAGCACGTGAATATCACGAGCCATCTCATGGCAACATCAATATCAACGATCAATGACACTGAAATTGGAAGCGGAAAAAAATTGAACAAACATTGGCAACCAGTTGAGTTGAGGGAATTCTGATGCAATTTTTTTTTATTTCCATGTAACATAATCTCAAAATATCTAAACAAAAAATATATACATTACTTTTAAGGATTTACAGATATAAAATTAGAATCTGAATAACTTCTAATGACGTAATCTCTGTTTTTGAGCACTGCATCTGCAAGTTCTAGTTCCCCCTAAATATATACACACACTTTTTTCCGACTTCTGAAGGTTTCTGATAAGCACTCAGCTGTTCCTTTTTAATATTTTCTAAGTGCAACTTGTCGTGGAAACAGCATTGAAACAGTTATCAATGCAAAACGCTTGCACATTCATTCCCCCTTAGATTAATCACCGCTTCGATAATACAAAAAATAAAACAAATGTGCAAATTAGGCGAGCTAAAGAATAAACCAGTTTGCTGAGTGACGCCAAAACAGCAGCGATAAAGCAGTAAATGGGTTATGAACTGAAAATACAAATAAAAAGTAACTCTGCGAGCGGAAAGTTACAAGATCGAAAAAAATGATTTCAAAACAATGTTACAAAGTGTGATGTGATTCAGGTTCAATGCACCGGCAGTCTATTTGATAAGAATATACTATATAATCAAACGCCTGGAAATATCTGCCGAAACCAGGCACCCAACGAACAGGAAGCTCTCGCCAAGTTCCCATTCTCTCTCTCAACCCAATGCTAAATAAATTTGTCGCACTTGGTTTTTGTTACTGCTGTCAACATCAGCGGAACTAAATGGGGGAAAAAAAAGAGGAAAACAAACCAAAGCAGTTAACTTGGACATTTCGAATATTAAATACCCGGTAATCCCATATTTGTTTATAAAATCTAATAATGCAATTTGAACTACAGGTATTAGGTATTTTATTATCTGAAATAAATAATGTAATACCATTTTTGCAACAACAACTACACAGAGTTTAAATGAAAAGGCGTAGAAACTTTTTTTGTAATATAAAAATACTTTGTTACTATCATATTTTAAGGATTGTTCAGCGTTATGATGCGGGAAATTCCCCATATTGGAAAAGGAATTTCGGCCTGTAGTCCTTTAAACGCACTCTGTCCCACAGCTGAACGTTTCGCTTCACACCACACATCCTGGTTCAGGACAGATAAAGGAAGACACACACATAAAATCGCCCACTTATGGACACCCATCGAGAGTGGGTGGCGTAACCAACTGAGCAACAAGTTGGAACAGGAAGGAAACAGAAACAGAACCCACAGTCACAGTGCTGCCCTTCTAGACATTTTATGGCTATGACTAGTACATTACAATAGCACGCCTTAAAATACAAAACAAAAATGGAAAGTTTTTGTATTTACCCAGGATATTTTCAAAAAAGAATTTAGCTTTAAATGTTATTTCAGAATTTCCAATAAAATCATTAATTGGACGTATGGGATCGTATCATAATTCTGTTAGTTGGCATACAACAAAATGGGGTGTTTCGGCCGTTTTTGTGGCTTTAATTGTAGCAAACATCTCACAGCAGCATGGCTAGTAGAGTAAGTCAACAATCTGTTGCCGACAGAGTCAGCTTTAAGTACTCGCATGCAAATCCCACGTGGTTGTGTGTGCGGTGTCATTGCCCCACTTCCTCCCTAGCTTTTTAGAGACCAACAATTATCGATTCTTTGTCAAACTCATAGGACAGCGCTGTGGATTCAGCTACTTGGTTTATTTTATCTCAGCTTCTAAATTCAGAACTTTAGATATCAAATGGAATTTTCAGACATTTTATTATAACATTCCAAAATGATGTTTCATAGAATCACAAACGTATTGAAATCATTAGCTGTGGTTGTTAATTTTTAATTTTTTTTAGTTTTGAGTGGATAAATTTGTATAATGTTGAATTTTATTTAGGGTTGTATTTTTAAAAAATTAATTAATTACTTAAAATGTTGTGTTAAGTATGCTACGTAAAAACTATTTTTAAAAACCACGCACAAAAATTCGATCAATGCCCAACGATATAACTTTGAAAAATAACTAGATATAAATTTGAATAAAAAGTACCTAAAAGATTACCTATAGGTACAGGGGTCTGGGTTGCAAACTAAATAACTAAAAAAGTATGCTACGTAAAAGCTATTTTTAGGAGTCACGCAAAGTAAATCCTATCAATGCCTAACGATTTTTTTTTTTTTAATTTTGTATTAAGCTACAATATATAAATTTGAATAAAAAGTACCTAAAATATTACCTATAGGTACAAGAGTCTGGGTTCACTTCCACAAGGGCTCACTGTGAGCACACACACACGACGACGACGCAACAAGTTAACAGGAGAGAAGGGAGAGAGAGAGAGCGGCAGAGAGTGGGAGAGCGAGACCATTTGCGCAACTGCAGCCGAGTCAAAAAAAGGCCAAGTGAAGAACTCAAAGGGGAGCCAAAGAGGAGAAGAAGAAGAGGGTAGGAGGAGGAGAGCCTGCAAATGCAACGCAACAACTGCAGACAAAGAACGAATGTAAACAAAGAAGCAAGGCGCACTGCTTGTGGATTTTGGCAAGCAAAGTAAGCCACTTCGCTTCGCTCGCTCTCTCTCTTCCTCTCTTCCTCTCTCTCTCTATCGACATTAGAACGCGATCTTGAAACACAGCCACACCGACAGCCCCACAGACACACACTTGGCCATCGTGGCGACTCTCTCTCTGGATGGAACGGCACTGGGGGCACAGTGGTCCAAAACGGTGACATTCCGGTCAAATTCTGTATGCTTCCTTGGGTCTCACTTTTTAATTTTGACCATGGCCTAACAATCCTTTTAATGGCATAATATTGTAGAATAGAATTAATAGGTATTTTTTTCAGATAAGATATCCTTTCAACGTTTTAATACTAAGAATATCACAAGGCTAAGGAGTTTTCTAGATTACCATTAAGTTGGATGGTTACCAATAGTATTAAAAAATGTTGTTTAAAGAAAGAATTGTCCCTCGTTTTCTGAAGAATCAGATTACAGTGAATTCAGGTTGGCATAAAAATCTAGAATTTAAAACCGAAATTCGGGAATAATTCATAGATGCACACAAAAAAAAACATGTTCCCGTAAAATCGATATGGCCATGTAAATTTTGGGTCATGCTAAACCCATATCGTTTTTACATGAAATACTCTTTTCAACCAGTTCAAATTTGCCAGGCCGCATATTAAAATTGATCTTAAGTAATGTAAAATTGATCTACGTTTCATATCGATTTTTTTTTTTTTTTTTTTTTTTTTGGTATAGTGATAGTGATGTTTTCGGATCAAAAATGTAAACTATGACCGGGATCAGTCTCTGCTACTAGTCCGCTAATAAATCCATCTAGTTGCCTGGCTAGGTGGCTTGGCCCCACTGTACGACGACGGTAACGGCGACCGAGGCAGCGGCAGCGGCGGCGGCAGTTAGGCCAGGGCACCAGAGCAGCGACGGGACGGCAACGGCAACGGCAGTCGCAGTCAGTATTCAGTATTTCAGTATCGATTGAACAGCCGCGCGTAGCTCATCGAAACCGAGGAAGCGACGCGACGAGAGAGCGAGCGAGACAGCGGACAGGCGACGAGACAGAGAAGGAGACAGCGACGACGGTCAGGGTAAAGGAAGGGGAGACGGAGACGGAAGCGGAGACAGAGACGGAGACATTGAGCGCCTGCCGCCCCCTCTTTTGTAATAAATAGCGCTGTGCGAGGCGACCACACTACCAAACGGCAAAAGTCCGCTGAGAGCGACGCAACGTAGGCCACAAAGGCCCGCCCCCCAACTCCCCCTCGAAAGACACACCAGAACAACAACAACAACACACACACACACCCACAGTCAGCCCCCCACCCCCTTCAACGAAAGGGAGAACAGTGAAACAGCTGGTACAGAAAAAATACAAAAAAAAACCAAGCTGACCAAAACAAAAGCAAAAATTAGCGACTAACCAAAGGGAATTATTAAAAAAAAAAAGTAAAGATAAAAAACCCCACCAAGTGCCTTAGAAAAACAAAAACACAACCAATTCACATAAACTTAAATAATAAATTCCAATGTGATAAGAAAATATCATAAAAACATAACTCGATCCTTAAACATTTTTTTACTGTTTTTTTTTAAAGTGCGTTGTTAAAAAAACAAAAATCGAAGAAATGGAAAAATAATATAATTAGAGCTCTCATCAAAAACAAACTACACAACTGGCAGGCATAAATTAAGAAAATCGAAAAACACAAAACAAAAAACCACAACGTAAAAAAGTATCCATAAATCTATATATACTACACCTCATATATAGAGAGACCTAAAATAAAACTAAAACAAAAACAAAGCAAGTCCAGGAAAAAAGCAGCAGCAGCAGAAGAAAGAGCAGACAAAACCGAGGAGGAGAACACAAAACAAAGACAGCGCAGAAATGGCAACCAAACAGCCCAGAAAAGTGGCCCCCGATGGCGGATGGGGATGGGTCGCTTGTTTCGGCGTTAGTTTGGTCAACGTAAGTTACCTGATTAAATACTAGATTTACCCCCATTCACCACCCACCACCCACCACCACCTCCTTCGATATATTCCGATGTGTGCCAATCAATTGGGGGGCACTGGAAATCCATGGCTAACCCTTTTATTTAGCTACTACACAACTCAATGGCTCCCCCTTTAACCCGCCTCACTTGGCGCATTTGCACTTAGGATAGGTTAGTTCCAATACCCCATGGCATTTCATAGTTTTATATGGCTCGTGGTAAACTTGTTTTCATACATGGACGATAAGATTCAAATGAAATATGACGAAATTCAATATGCTTCTGGTCCTACCCGCAATTTCACGTGTTTACACACCGATTTATGGGGGGGCTACCTGTAATGGCATATTTGTGGGGCGGCACTTAGACCAATTTCATTAATAATAAATTCCCTAATGGACGTGTTTAAACAAAACAAACAAACAAAAAAAAGATTATTAGAAGGGCGATGCCGGTGCTTACGCAATTCAAAACTTATTGCATTGTATTAAATAACTGATAATTAAGCAGATAGTTATTTAAAATAATTCAAAGTAGTTAATTATAGTCATCATAGGTACACTCATAAAAAAACCATATAATCTAGAAAAACCTTTCTTAATTTTTTTTGTTAAAAGTGACCTCGCCTTTGTTTTAAGAAATTTTTATTTAGAAAGGCACCTTTAAAACATGAAAAAATATTTTTTAAAACAAAAAAAATATTTTTGAAGAATATGAAAAATATACATTTCTTAAAACAAGAAATGTTCTTTTAGAAAGACGCTTTAAAAACTTATTTTTTTTATTTTTAAGAAAACAAAAAAAAAATTTATATTTAGGAGAAATTTTTTAAAAACAAGGAATATTTTTTCTAAATTTAAAGGCGATATTTCTAAAATGTAGAACGAAATTTTTTATGAGTGTATGAATGAAGTTTAACAACTTAAAATACATATGACTTTATAAGAGTGTAGGAATTCTTGGAATCACTCAGGCAATCTCTTTTAAAATAAATAAAACAGGGTTTTGAGTTGTAACGAGTTTTCCAAACTAAAACATCTTTCTGTTTTATCAATTCAAATTAAAAAAAACAGAATCTCAACAGATTTTTTTTTCAATCACACACCTGAAGACTCTGATTCAAAATCCTTTTTAAATCTTCTACTGAATCTTCTACTATTAAATCTTCTACTGAAGTCAGTCAAGCAAACAGCTGCTTCCCAATTTATAGAAGGACAGACGGAGAAATAAATATAGAGGGAGTGCACAGTAAAAAGGAAACCCCGATCATGGCCAAAGAGTTTTCTGTGGGTTCTCAGATCGCATCTGTCTGGCGGTCACGCACCCGCCGCGTGATCTCGAAAATGCGTCTCAACAGTGTTTTTTTTTGTTTTTCTTTTCAATTTCTGTAGTTGGCTCTGGCTCCTTATATGCCTACATTCAACATTGTTTTCATTTAGTTTTATTTCGTGCCTCTTGTTGTTTTACTTTTGCAATCTCAGAGAGGTGATGGCAAAAAAAGAAAACAAATAAGATTCAATTGGCACACTTTTTCGGATTTAATATATGTATATCGCAGAATTTTGAAAAAAACATTTGGAATTTTCCCAACAAAAACACTTACCTTGACACATTTGTAATAGTTTCGCTGTCATCTTGATAAACATGTTGTCAGTCAGATCATCATTAATTATGTTTCCTGTTTCGAGCCTTTTCATTTTATAATCACCCTAGGGAACAAAGATATTGTTAGTACAGTGAAATATGTTTGTAAGTTGGAAATAATACATATGAGGAATGCCAAAAATATAGGTATATCTTACATTTCTGAAAAATTAAATGAAAGAGAGAAAAGATTGAATTATGGGGTTTACTCACAGGAGATGCAACCTGAAAAGGAGTCAAAAATGTTTTATGTATGCCACAAAATCAGATCATGTCAATTATGCAATAGTCCTAAAATTACCTTCTTTCCATATCAGCAAAAGGCCTGGCGACTTGGTAAATGAGTCGAGACGATGTGCAATTATAAATGCTAATTTGTGTGTGGCCAAGCGAAGATCTCGAAAATTGACAGCCATACTTAGTAGTCCCATGCAATGATTATGCGTACTCAGTGCGGAGACAATAATATGAGCATTATAGGTGCTTATATCATCTGGGTGCTGCCGCCGACCCTGAAAATAACACTAGTTTACAGCCGAAATTCACCAAGAAGGGTGATGGCAGTTTTAGGTAGAGTAGGACCCCTAGATCTACAAACTGAAATCAAAACATTTGTTTGAAGATACATTTATTTGGATTTTTTTAAGAAAACTTGATTTGTATCTCCAAGTCTTAAGTTATATCTCAAGAAGCGCCCAACCAATTTAGCTTATATATGTTTTAATTTACTACTGTAATATCACTTTTTAACTTTGTCAAACGAATGAATATGCTACATTAAGTATTTTGTGTGCTACAATCTGACAAACTTTAAAAAGGTGTACATTTTAAAAAAATTTTCGAATGTAATACGGTCTGTTGATATCGTTAAAATACTGAAAAATTCAGACAAAAAATCGGGAACCATTTTAAAATTACCATCTCAACGAACCAAACAAGCCATATTTGAACAAAATCCATGGTAAAATAGATTTTATTACGATATTTGAAATTTGCCATGCTAAGTCGATAACGAGTTAGCGCCTGAAATTCGAATTTCAGTATTGATCAATTATCAAGGGCGTTCATGTTATATCCTTGTCCAGTACTGTGAAACGTCACGTCGGATTTTTATTGAGTTCAACTTAATTAAAACATAAACTATACAATATTATTAATTATTATTAATTAAAAAATTGTAAAATTAGTTGTTTAAATAGTTGCTATCAATATCTTCAACAACGTTAAAAAAAAGTTTCACAGTACTGAACAAGGAAATAAAATAAACCCCCTTACTTTTATCAATACTGAAATTCGAATTTCATGCGCCATCCCGTAATCGCCCTAACATTGCAAATTTCAAAAATTAAAATGAAATCTTGTTTGTTTCGTTGGTACGACAATTTTAAAATGATTCACAACTCGATTTTTTTCCAGAGTTATTCCGAGATTTAACGATATCGACAGACGTATTACATTCAAAAAATTGTTTTAAAAAATTCCACATTTTAAAAGTTTGTTGGGTTGTAGCACATTAAATACTCAATATAGCATATTCATTCGTTTGGCAAAGTTAAAGTGTGATATAGTAGTAAATTGAAACATTAGCTATTTGTTAGGCGCAACTCGAAATATAATATAAAACTTGGATACAAAAAAATGTTCATAAAAAAATCTTTTAAAAAATGTACCCATAAACATTTTTTTGACTTCAGTTTTTAGATCTAGAGGATCTCTACCAAAAACTACCATCATCCTTGTTGGTGTATTTTCAAACAATTATTTTGTAAACTAGTGTAATCCATCCAAGAGATGGGGGTATATGGTTCGGATGTGAGCACATATTGAGAGCCAATGGCTTGGTCATTGAAGCCAAATGCGTTGTGACAAGATTATTCGAGGGCGGTTTATAAAGTTGTCATGCCTGAAATGAGAGCACAAGTAGAACCGATAAGTTAGACTTTTTGAATTATTGTTATAATGTTATTATTATATTGTTATAATCTCTAAAATAAATGAAAATGTCATCAGTTTTCATTTATTTCTACAATTTAATTTTCAAGTGTTCCAAGATAGCTCTTCAACGATCCATCTTAGTCCACTTTATATTTATCAGTCAACCCAGGATGACCTCCTCCAGCCAATCCCCACATTTGTTGCAACAAAAACAAAACACTAGACAAAAACCCCACACCAGAAACGCGCCATTTGCAAAACAAATCGAGTGTTTGGCACGGAATTTGCCTTTTGTATTTGGTCTTTTGTATATGTACTTTGGAAGGGAGAAACCACGACGCTTCATGCAGCAATATAAAGAAAAAAGAAGGGAGAAAGGAAGACAACAGAAGAAGAACATTTTAAAATATTACAGTCAAGTTGTTCTTTATCCTTCCAAATTTAGTGACGTCAGTCAGGGCCCAGTTCGCACGACCTTCCAATAAACCCAAACAGGTGGGCCGAAACAAAAACAAGATCTTTAATCATCTCCTAATCAGTCGATTGAAACTGTCCTGAATCATGGCCGTGCAAATATATCCCATGGAAACAAGATAGATAAGATATTTGTGACCCACTTGGTCACACGACCAACTTATAGACTTCGACACCGAAATCTCGAGTAGTTTGTTTTAGTACACCCCTTGGGTAAAGAAAATTTAAAACACTCGTAAAATTTAATTGATCCTCGGCACAATAGAATGAAAGGTGCGGTGCTGCATACAGAGCGAAAACAAAATCGATCATCATCATCAAAAAAGGGGAGTAGGAATATGGGAATATTGGGGTTAGATGGCGACTGCCTGATATGCCAATCACTCGATTATGTGTTCGCTTCGATTATAGGTTAAGTTCGAACGACAACTAATCGCAACGCAATCGCAACGTTTTGTTTGTTTTCGTTCCGTTATACACCGCCATTATCTTTGGCCAGGCAGGCACACGTTTAATCGCTTTTAAATCATTTACGAGGCAAATTAGCACTTGAACCTTATACAACTCGAAAAACCAATAGAGAGAAATATGTCCACCATAAACAATACATTTTTGAAGCTGGCGAAAAAAACAACATGAGTCTTGCTATTGAATGCCACACAGTTGTTGCCAGGTCTGGACCCCTGAAGGAGTTTATTTTTTCTTTTCCCCATACAATCTAGCCGGAAGCATGACCGTAAAAACGTTACGAAATTTTAGTCTTAACTGATTTAGGAATATTTTTTAGTAATGGTGACTTAAATGTAAGTAATCACGGGAAAATGTCATGTGAAAATAAACATTAAATAACATTTGAAAAACAGATAACCCGAGGATCGTCTAAAAATACCCACAGTTAATTATAGAAGTATTGTAATAAAGGACTTGCAACTAGAAACGCAGTTCACAGTATCATTCGGAATGATTAAGCTAAATTAAATGAGTATTACGTATTAATATTTCGATATATTTAATCGTCTGATTAATAGGATTAAAATTCTTTTTCGGTAGTTCGGGTACATATAGAGAGTGCCCATTGTTTAAAGACCTTATCAGAGAACCAAAGAAAAAGAACCGCGTCGCGTCTGTCTGTCTGCAAGACCCACGGCAATGATAAAGAACACGACTCGCTATATAGTCAAATATCCGCGCAATCCAAATTGGAAATTCGCTGGAAAGTGTTTACGTAAGGCCCCAAAAAAACAAAGACCCGCCGAACCCATTACCAAAAGCACGTGACCGATAAAACCAGTGGGCAGAGAGATAAAACTATGGAGATATATGCAAAAAATAAACGCAAGATATATATACATTTGCCACCACATCTTGTGTATAAAATTCTATTATTGCTGCATTTATTTGGGACAAAGAACTTTTTTATATGTACAACCAGGCTGCTTATCACTGCGATTAATCATTACTTATCACGCTGTTCTAACTGCAATCAAAAGTGTAAATACGTATTTCAATTATTTACGTAGTCCATCGATAAAAGTGCTATGATGTGAAGGTTAAAAGTGCGTGGTAAGCAATTGAATAAATATATCAATTTAATTTCCCACTAAATACGAATGGATGGAAAAACAATGAGCAATTTAATTAAATTTTCCGCAAAACCATTGTTAAATACTCAAAAGGAAAACAACAACGTAGGGAAAATTATCTGAAATCCGTGGGTCAATTGATTGACTTTGGCACCCGTCCATTTTTATTTGATTGTGATTGATTTGCAACCGTGTTTTTTGTTCAAACATTGGGGACTGCAAATAAAATCTACATTTTATTTGCGGCGATGGAGGTTGTGGTTGCCCCTCGATGATGATGATGATGAAATTTGCAAAACAATTGAAGGAACACACAAAGCAAAGATTTCTTCGGCAGAATCTCACTGTGGACTTTGTTCCACTGACTTTGAATCTACTATTTGTCTGTTTTTTTTCCCCCATCTGTTCTTTTTTTTCTATCCACCTTTTTTGCCGAGAATGTCGTCTGATTTGTTGTCTCTGTTTACCTATAAATTATATATGGTGTTTTCTCGCCTTTGTGTGTTTAGTGTCAGCGCAATAATGAATACCAAGTTAATGTTGTGGGTGCTCTCTTTCAGTTTCCTCCGAAGTAGCCGGCACACTCGGGGTATATTGTGTTCTCTGCGATGATAGATGTATATAAAAAATCTTAAGTTTTCTGATGTATGAGTGTTTCATTTAATTGATATATAGATGGTTCCCGCATTCCTATAAAATTTATTTGGCATCGAAAAAATGTCAACGCAATGATTTAATGCCCACATAATCTTTACAATTTTTTTTTTAGGTCTTTTTTCTTAGTTTTTCGACGAAAATTTGATTTATTTAGTACTCCTATATGTAAGTTTAAGCTTACAAAAATCTCTTATTTCTTAGAAGAGGGTATTTTTTAGTCAGATGGTATTTTTCTTGTCCTAAGCCTTTTGTTTTCTATTTGAAGACTACCAAACAATCGAAAAGAAAAAGAGCAAAGCAAGTAATTAAATATAGAAAGAAGAGTCGTCACTGATTCGCTCCGTTGTCGTTGTCGCTGTTATCATTATCAGGTGCGATTAACACATTGGTTCATGGGGCTCAAGATGTTACCAAAGCGAAAATCCCCCCGAATCAGCAAGTGCCATGCCAATTAAGCTTAAAATTTAGCACATTGGCTTAACTGATAATTAGAATATGCGGATTTTGATTAGCGGCTGGGGGAACTGGACATGTAAGACGGGCGTGATTCATCGAGTTTGGAAACTCTATGGGTTGTACTAGTCACTAAACATCGGATTTTGTATAAACCAGAGCTCCTAACATTTAAACTCCTCAAAGTTCTTTGGGAACCGAATGTTTGGAATACGTTTTAACATATAATCCCATGTCCAGTAGTTATCATCACCCAGTGTTTGACCGACCCGGCGACCGTTTAGCATTCGACCAACGCATGCTCACACTCAATACGTCATAAAAGTATCCGGCATGCTTCACTCGAGTCGAACAATCTATATCTGGACATGCTCGCACATATATACTACCGACCGTCCACATATATACATATATATATGCTTAGATGTGAAGTGGCATTAGTGTCGTCGCACTTCGAAAGCCAATTAGAACATTTCCGAATGATGTTCAGATAAGTTAACGTCTTTCGAATCAGATGGGGGGGGTTTCCAATAGATCTGACATTCGGAAAAGCAACTCTTTAGTTTTATTAAAATAAGGATAATTGCCTGATCATTTTATGGTTCGACTGACTGTCTGAAATGGCCATTGCAATATTTTTTCCCCATTTATAAAGTCAATTATAACCATAAATCCTTATAGAGTTGTTTATAGGAATAGGAAAATAGAAAGGTCTACAGACCAAAATGAAATTAATAAATAAATACCTAGAAATTTGTTATAATCTAAACCCAAAAATTGAAATATTTCCCACTTAATTCCGCCAACAAAATTTCGCATAATTCAAATGTTTTCTCGTTAATTGTGACGTTTCATCTTTGCACAATTGGCCAGCGTGAACGCGAATGTGTGGCTGTTTGTGGATTGGCCTCTGTTCTTCGCAAATGAGAGCTAATTTCTTTGACAAATTCCGAGTACCAGGCGCGAGAAAAACAATAAATAGAATTAAAATAGAGCACAGTAAGCGTTTGAGTAATATTTATCTGTATATCGCAGAGGCACTCGTGCAAACAAGATGCGAACGACGCCTTTAACTGAGCAAACACACTTCACACAAAGGAGCTCTGCACAATGAGCGCATTCGCAAGTGAATGCTAAAACCAAACGATATATCATCACATCGATGGTCCGTCCACAGTGAACCGAAAGCGTGCGCTGATCTCTAAATGTTAATTAAATTTTAACAACTGCTAAAAGCGAGCAGTCAGAGAGAATCGATCTATTGTGCAGGCACTACTGCTGTGGAGTCGCACGAGATTTAAAAGTGGATTTGATAGGTTATCAATATGGGAGATATGGGTGCTAATTCCCAATCCACGCGCCAGACGTTCTTAGACCATAAACTAAGTGGTGATTTTCAGACGTTTTATAGCTGGCGTTGGCAACAAAAGTGGCAGATGTTTAGTCTTGAGATCAAAAATGACCATATAAAATATATTTGATATTAATGAAATACTTATGAAATGAAATTCTTTTAGGGAAATATACATAAATGACCTCTAAATACATTGCATTGGATTGCACAGTCCTATATAAGTAGTATTTTCAACGAGCTATTTAATAATAATTAGTTAACTTTTATTTTGAACTTCACGGAACATTGAGTTGTGAATCTAATTTCGTAAAATCAATACCCCAAAATAAACAAAACTAAAAAAATAAAACGTTTTTTGCCACAAGGCTGCAAGGCAAACAGAGAAAACTGCATGTAAATGAATTCGCAAAAAAGCAAAACTTTCTTCGCTAGCCAATTTATTTTTGCATTGGCCTCCTCAACGACGTCACGTGATCGTGATCAAGACGGCAGAGAATATCTGGCGGCGGCAGAAATAAACGAACCCCAACAAGCCGTAACAGCCTTAACAACACGGGTCCCCAAGTCGCAGTCCCCATCAATGTCAATAGTCAACAGTGCACATGTGACGACGCCGTCTTGGGGCAAATCCGGTTTTGTATCCACAACAAAGGCCGCCAGCAGCAGCAGCTGATGCTGCCGAGATCACGTGACTGCGTTGTTGCAAGTTGCACCAGGAACCTACCTCTTCCTGCCTGCCCCCTGGAAAAAAAATACAACAAAAAAAAAACAGAAGAAAATCCAAACTCGTTTGCAGCTTACAACAGCCACAAACAGCTGCTCTCATAACTGTTTCTGTATCTGTATCTGATGCTGCCTATCTGTATCTTTATCTGTATCTGCATCTAAACAGATAGAAAAACAATTCAAAAATATTTGTTTACATTTATAATATAGAAATAGAGGTATTGCAAACTCTGATTACAAAAAAAAGCATGTAATTTATACCCACATCGTTTTTACATGAAATACTCATCAAATTTACATTAATTAAGGTCATTTTGACGAATTTTCTCTCTCAGAGACTCTCTCACTTCGAAAAAGAGATCAATACTCCATATGGACAGCAAAATGACGTGAGTGGAAACGAGAAAGACAAACTCGAAATTCGAACTGACGTACTTCGAACGTGATGTTTACATTTCGACCATATCAATTTTACACGGGTCAATATCAAGTTAAAATTGATCTTAAAAAATGTAAAATTGACCTACGTTTCGTATCGAATTTTTTTGTGTGCACTTGGATATTTCAGTAGCTCTCAGCTATCATTATCATAACAAGGTCCCTGAAGATTCCCTGTTTTTCTTAGTGATGTGCGAACCTCTGCACGAGAATGTCCGTTGGGTAAATCACATGATTGTGGTCATGTGCAAGCAGCAGCCAGCAGAGCAGCTTCACCACCAGCATTAAGCCTCCATCCGCTGCGTTTAGTGTCCCATTAACAGTAGAACCTCGCCAAAAGCGACCATCAGTGTAGGAGATCTTGTCTTTTAACTGGAAGCGAAAGATGTGATTAAACAAATTATAAATTAAACGTTAACTAAAACGAGTTCTAACCATATTGCAGTTCAGTTTGGATTGGATCGGATCGGCTTGGCTTGGCTTCCATTCGATTGGATTCAGCACAAGCACACAGTTCAATTCAATTTCGAGTTCAGGCTTTGTGACGGCTTTTGTTTTATGGCAATGTCGAGAGTCAACTTTTTGTTATTGTTTCGTTTTCATTATTATTATTTGTTTTTTTTGTTGCTGCGCCGTTTTAATTGAAATGTTTGGCAGCGGCCGAATACCCCATTCAGTTAAGTTCAGTTCATTTGAGCCGAGTCGAGTCGAGTCGCGGCTTCGAGTTGAGTTGAAAATTTGTTCGGTTTGGTTCGGTTTCGGGGTAGTGAAATGTACTTCACAGTTAATTGCTTCAATTGCCACGAGGGCCCAGCAACAGTAGCAATTTAATTTCAATTCAAACATATTAATTCACTGAGGATCCTCAGTCTTGTTTCGTTTCTCTTTGCTTGCCTTCTGTATAAAGAAGCATTTTGTTTCTCTACTTCATCAGCTCAGCTTCTCAAGTTCAAGGAACTCGTCAAATTGAAATTATGTAAATTTACATTTTATAAAGTCACCGAATCTGTACAGAATGCATTGAACTCCCAATCCCCTTGAACTTGAAAGTAAATCGGAATATCCCACATTTTAATGCCACAAAGTTGTAGATTAAATAAAGTTGTTCTCATTAATTGTATTATTTGTAGTACAAACTTTGCATTATTATTATATTCAATTACAAAACGTAATTTTCCGCACAACATGCATAGAAAAAATGCGTGCGTTTGGTCTAAAAATAAATTCATTAGGCATTCCCCTTTCCCAATTACACAATTTTACAATTTCTCTAGATGATTACCAGTAATTGGCGTACATATAAATGAGCTACTAACTTCTGAAGGCAATTACCGCCGCCGCCAAACCGATCCGGAAATTAACCTGCGGCCTAACTATTCACTCCTTATCAAGCAGTGGACAGTAGTGGAATACCCAGATACCATTTAAATATATATAAAGTTCAAATTGTGAAGGACACAAAAAACACCGGAGGAATATGATGAAATATGAAGTTGGAAGCATAGAAAATGCCACGCAAAACTTAATGGGAAATCGATAGGATGAATGGACTTGATTTACGACGACGACGACGGCGGCGGTCAAGAGCTCTTGAGGAGGCAAAGGCGGTGGCGGAATCAAATGACGTCGGCTCGACAACGTCATCGTTGACATGGGGTGACACATTGTGATGGCATAATAATATGGGTTATATTCAACCCATCCCGCCCATCCATACACGATTCGCACGCAGGAAAGAGACACGAGAACTTTGGACTTGAAAATTGATAACACGCCAAAAGTGAATTCGAAACCAGTACCACACACGCGCCGCCAAGTGCTTCCCAAATGCCACCCGTTCAATATCTTTCCAGATAGACAGTGGAACTTTTTGTATCCCGGCACCCGGGCGTGCTATATTTACATGTTGTGAAATAGGTTTAAGTCTTAAAAAGAGATCGTCGATGAGCAGAAAGTAATAATCAAGTCCTTGTCTTTCCCGAAGATTTGTCTAACAGCTTTCTAAATAATTCTATAAATATAAAAACTCTTGAATAGTTAGTAATTTCTTTAAAATACATTTTTAAAAAATATTTTTTCATTACAAATAACTAGAAACTGGGACAAAAGGCGCAGGCTACATGAATAATACTTAAAATATATACATTATTTTAAAGTACAGAAATTAAAGCAAAATATAGTTTTAAAACGTGTGGCTTCCGATTCGGAAGTGTGATTTATGAGTACTTGGGCGTTTGACATTTATGGAATTTTTTTAAAAGTCAGAACAAAAACCTTGAAAACATATGTATATAGTATATACCACTTAGAAAACGAAAACCTATAAATCACATAGGTAAGTGTAGTTGCAATGTACCCCTAACGATAAAGCTTTCCGACCTGAAAAACCAAGTATTTCCATCCCATAAACCCTTCCCATCCAGTTGATTGAGCTACGAGACAACGTGTTGGCCGCGTGAAGGGCGCGCGCTAGCGAATTGTTAAGTAATATTGTCTATATAGGGAACGATATATCTACAGATCTATATCTATATGGGTGCACATAGCGACCAACTTTCGTTGCGAACACTCAAGTGTCACGTTAATTTCACGCAGGCGGCGGCAACAGGGCATCCAACCAACCACTTGTAAATTAGATTCGAAAATATTGCACGAATTGTTTAAAAATAAGTTAGCAGCTAATTGTGCAAATTTCACATCTTAGCCGCACACATATAAATCAATAAGCGCTGATTTGGAGCAATATCCGAAATTCAAACAAACAGATTTCTGATTTCAGATCTCTGTTCCCGCGACTTGGTTGTTATCGGGTTTGCTGCTGTTTGTCTTTGGCTGTTTTTCGCTAAAATTGTCGAGCCAAATATAAGAACACATGTGTGCATATATAATATATATAGATGTAGATGTAGCCATTGCTAATAAACAATCCCCAAACAGCAGGCAATAGTCTGGCTACAAATTTATTTACACATTACAATAAACCCCTTCTCTGCCGTCGCTGTTGAAAATGTGCAAATTTGAAATGAAAACTGGTCGGGGGAATTATTTGTTGGTATTCTCGAAATATTGTGGAATCGAAAAACACACGCGTTGATTGAGATTTCCTTGTTATAGCGGAAGTTATAAGGCATATAGAATGCCCAAGAATCGAGATGAAAAATGTAAATGACATACCAAAATATTCTCTTTTTATTACAAAAATTTAAGATTTAAATTTAATTTAGACTCTCGATAAATATGAGATTTATAGGGCAAACAGATAGAAGTGGAAATCCCCCAAGTCGAAAGTTTCTATCATCTACAACCTATCCGAATTGATCAATCAACTGTAATTGACCGTTCTGAAATCAAAGTGTGGGAACCTAAAGCGAATTATGGAACCCCAATATCATCGACTTCACCCCCGCGATCACAAATGATTGAACCATTTTAGCAATAATATCGACGACTTCGAAGAACACCGAGTGAGCGCGTGTTGTTTCCTTCAAATTTGTTTTTTCTTTTTCCTCCTTCAATTATGAGTTCTGATAATTCAATTATCAAGCAATTAAGGCTTTGACTGAAACGCCCCATAAAAGCCCATATACCTCGGGATGGGGGCGCCGTAATTCAAAAATTCGAAAATCAATAAGCACCAAAGCGCAATCAATAATAATCGCAGGCCAGCCGCAAACAAATAAAGCACTTTAAGAAGCCCCCATCCATCGTGTGTGTACGTATGTTTGGAGGGACTAGAAGGTTTAAAATGTTGGGCAATATCATCAAAAGTTTGCTGACGATTTTAAATAGCCCTGGAAAATCGACGGTAGTCTTTATGGACAGCAATCTTTAATTGCAAATGTTAGTCATTAAACGTTTTACAATAAAGGTTACCATTTAAAAATCAATTCATGAATAGGATGGATTTTTATTATAATGAAAATAAAGTATCTCCCGTGAATTCTTTAGATTCAAGGTAAAATAAGTGACTTATCCCACATTAATTCAACTTTCTTTCAAGAACAGTTGTAATCCATGAATAGGATTGGTTTTTATTATAATAAATATAGAGGTATCTCCCGTGAATTCTTTAGATTCAAGGTAAAATGAGTGATCTATCCCACAATAAGTCAAATTTCTTTAAAGAACATTTGTAATAACACAATTTCGTTTAGTTGTCCTCTAAAGCAGACGAAGAAACTGAATGCAAATGATTTTTAATCTAGTAAAAACAAAGTATCGCCCGTGAATTCTTTAGATTCAAGGCAAAATAGCTTAGTAATCCCACATAAAGTGAAATTTCTTTCAAGAACATTTGTAATAACACAATTTAAAACCATATTTCGTTAGGTTGTCCTCTAAAGTAGACGAAGAAACTGAATGCAAATGACAACAACCCACCACCACTAGTTCCAATCATCTAATACCAAATTCACGCCAGTCCACTTTATAGGCCAGCCCACTTTACGAATACAAATTGGACATGCTCGAATTTCGAGTCATGACAGGCATCAGGCCATAGATATGACCAGTTGTAGGTGGTTCCGCAAGGCCCAAAGAAAAAATAAAGAGGAAAAAAAATCCATCAATCAAATCGATCATGAATGGAAAAGAACGCTGGCCAGAAGACTCAGCGAGTCCCTGGCGCGATGATAAGGGGCTGACGTGGATGTCGAAGGAAACCGTCACCCATTGAGATGGTGTCCAATGAAATTGCACAACCGATAAGGAAAAAACAGGGGCCTGAAGAGCACCCCGTCCATCTGAAGTGCATCGATAATATGGGGTGTAGTGGTGACTTTGGCTTTTGGGTTTGTCCACTTGCCCGCGCGCTGAAGGGTTTTTCGTTTCGCCACCAGCTGAAAAATAAAAAAAAAAACTAAACTAAACCGATAAGGTATATGGTATATATGGTTATCCGTGTGATGACGTCATGTGCTGTGTCAATTTCTCTGTGTTCCCCCGTTTTCCCCCTTTTTTTTCCATCCCAGTAAAGAATGCCATCCATGTCACTGCTGATAATGAAATGGTGGTTATGGCTCAGCGCCCTCTCTCCCGCTACGTAATTCTTTCCAACTTCTGCCTACAGAGCCGATAAATCACGCGGCCTCTGAACGGCAGATTAGCTCGCACAAATTGGCCCACATAAAAATATACAAATGGAATAAGAGTAATACCAATGTCCGCGAGGCGAGTGTATAATTTATGGGGCGCCAAACGATCAGAAATCGAAGCACGATTAAGCTGCTGTGGGCGATCGATCGTTGGATGAGAAAATAATAACTAATAATGCCAATGCTAATAACCATCGATAATCTGATGGAAAAAGAGAGTGGAAATGAAGGAACTTGATTGCAATACAAAGCTAGGTCTATTTAAGTATGTTTCTATGGATTCACTACGAAAAGAACTACTAGTTACAATACTTTGAGATGAATCAACCCTTAACTCGATAAAAATAATAGAAAATATTTCAAATAACCATGGTACATCTAATTCTCAACGAGAACAACATGATTGCGATACAATGTTAGGTCTATTCAAATATGTTTCTAATTAAAAGAACTACACTAGTTACAATACAATACAGTGCACTACTTTGAGATAAATCAACTCTTAACTCGATAATAATAATAGAAAATATTCCTAGTAACCACGGTACATTCAATACTCATCGAGAATCCTTCTCTCTTTCCAGCTGGCCACCCGCTCCATCGAGCCTTCGTTCGGTTTGCTCTTCGGCGACACCCTCAAGGATCTGAATGTGGGAACGACGGGTGCCGCGGTGATCATCAGTGCGCTGGACGTGTGCATGAACTTCTCGGGCCTGTTCGTGGGGCCGCTGCTGAAGGAGTTCTCCTACCGCAAGGTGGCCATCGCCGGATCCCTGCTGTGTGGTTTGGGCCTGGCGCTCACATCGCCGGCGACGAGCATGGCCCACATCCTGAGCACATATTCGGTGATCAACGGCATCGGCGTCGGCCTGTCCACGTCGGCGGCCTTTGTGGCCCTCAATCATTACTTCAAGCACAAGCGCGGCCAGGCGGTGGGACTTTCGATGGCCGGCACGGCCATGGGCATGCTGATAATGCCGCAGCTGGTGCGGATCCTGCTGGAGGCGTACGACTTCCGGGGGGCGGTGCTGCTGCTGGCGGGCGTGGCCCTCAATGCCACGGTCGGATCGGTGCTGCTGCAGCCGGTGAAGTGGCACATGAAGGAGGAGTTCGACGACGAGGAGCTGATGTGCATCTCGGCCCTGCCCACCCCGCAGCCCCAGCTGACGGTGGGCGGAGCAGGTGGCGCGGCATCAGCTGGAGCGCCCGAGTTCAAGGTGATCAAGGAGGATGGCAACGAGGAGGATGCCCTGCCCGAGATGAATACACTGCTGTTCCACAAGCATCATCCCCACCAGCATACGATGCGCAAGAACTACTCCGAGATGGCCATGAATACGATGAATGGCAATCGATTGGGACTGCCAAAGAGGCCGACCTTTCCGCGGATCATGAGCCTGGCCGGCGTACAGTCTGCCGCCGCAGATTCGGGCGGCTATACATCGCAGGCGGAGGTCAATGCCACGCAGCTGCGCTGCCGCAAGGCCTCGGTCACCTCGAACCTCTCCTACATGGACTTCACCGGCTCCATTCTGCAGGTGCATCTGAACACCGGCGACGATGAGTTCGAGCAGAACGATCGCGAACTGCGACGTGTTGGCACCGCCACGGGCAGCATTGTCCTCGGCGGTCATCGCGACAGCTTCATCAAGATGAAGCCCACCGAGTTGGACAAGCAGGCCGAGGCGGCCGCCGCCCTCGATGAGGAGGCGAAGAAGAAGGCCAAGAAGCCGGGCTTCTGGCGACGCTTTGCCGATCTGCTGGACATTGATATGCTGAAGGACAAGATGTTCCTCAATCTGCTGTTTGGCCTCTCTATTTTCTATGTGGCCGAGATGAACTTCAAGATGGTCACACCGTTCTTCTTCGCCAATCTGGGCTATCAGAAGGCCGACGTTGCTTTCTGTCTCTCGATCACGGCCATTACGGATATAGCGGCGAGAATTGTCCTGCCACCCATCTTTGATCGTACCACCATCAAGAAGCGCACCATTTTCCTAGTGTCCATCATCTTTGTGGCCCTGACGCGTTCAAGTGAGTAACTAAATCAGTTGGAAATGTTTTAAAGTAGCATAAGAAGAGGATTTTATATACCCTACACACAAAAAAAATTCAATACGAAACGTAGGTTAATTTTACATTTTTTAAGATCAATTTTAACTTGATATGGACCCGTGTAAAATTGATATGGTCGAAGTGTAAACATCATGTTCGAAGTACGTCAGTTCGAATTTCGAATCTGTCTTTCTCGTTTCAAGTCACGTCATTTTGCTCTCAATATGACGTATTGCTCTCTTTTTCAAAGTGAGAGAGTCTCCGAGAGAGAAAATTCGGCAAAATGACCTTAATAATGTAAATTTGATGAGTATTTCATGTAAAAACGATGTGGATATGAATTACATGCCATATCGAATTTCCGGGAACATGATTTTTTTGTGTGTATTATTATTATTATTTTTCCCTATATATCTTTCTAAATCTAAAAAATCTCGACTATTTCAGTTATGGCCGAGCAAACGGACTGGACCCAGCTGATGATTTGGCTTTCGATCTGCGGCTTCTTCCGCGGCTCCGCCCTGAGCAACTTCACCCTGACCGTATCCGAATACTGTTCGCTGGAAAAACTGCCCTCGGCTTTTGGCTGGCATCTGGTGGGCAAAGCCTTGTTTGTCATCACCTTCGGACCACTCATTGGTATGACTATCTGTCTGTAACTTCAATCCTGACTCCCTACTAAGCGTTTGAATCCAAAATTCACAGGTCTCATTCGGGATGTGACCGATAGCTATCCGATTTGCATACACACCCAGAGCGTGTGCATCATGATCTGCGCCATTGCCTGGGGCATCGAGTACCTGGCGGAGTACATTCAGTCCAGACGCCGCACCGCCGACGCCGCCCAGTTGCCCACCCAAGATGGAACAACGACGACAACGACGACGACGACGGGTCAGCACGATGTGAAGCTGTAAAGCGACTTTGGACTAGAGAGATCTACTTTAAGGAAGACAGTCTCGCCGCAGGGCGGAGGATTTCCTCCAGCGAGTACCCAAATAAACAAAAATATATATACTTAAGAGGGTCCCTTGCGCAGAACGCGGGGCTCCCGCGATCCCCCAAAATGTATTAAAACTCAACTTAGTTAAGTAATTTTTTTCCTTCTCGCTCTTTTTTTTTTTTTTGCAATATCTTTAGTGAGATTTACGATCTTGGAGAGACATAATCACACACACACTCCATACCACACACACATGTAACCATAAAAAAAAAATATATATATTTAGATAAGCAGGATTTGTCAGTTTAAGTTGTATCAAAACACTTTTCTCAACTGTAATCGAACGCAAAGAAAAAGAAAGACCCATAGAAAAGTGCGTTTCCCATATTTTTCCCTATTATTTTTGCCGTTCCCTTCCTTTTATGATTTTTCCTTGAATTGTTCTCTCTCTTTTGTTTATTAGTGAACTTGTATGTGATAGTTCAAAGATAGTTCTTAATTTAGAAGTTAATCATTACTTATAGAAACACTGATATATCTGCATCTGGAAATATAGATCGATGCGATAACGAAATGCGAAAGGAATGTTGAAAATTGATCGGCTTTAAAATGTACCTTAAGAGCGATGTTAAGCAACGACAAAACAAAACAAAACTAAACTATATAAATATAAATAAAACAATATAATATACATCATTTATGCTATGTTTAGTACAGAGAAAACTTTGGTAGAAAACTAAAAGCGTTTATCGAACTGAAGAAATATATACAAGAAAGAGATCAAATAGGACGAGATGGAGAAGCCCGCCAAAGGTTATTTTTCTCAATTTGAAAAGTGCTGGACCTCTGAATCCCATCCAACGAAATGCCACAATATACACACATATTTACAATTGAAGAGCAAATCGATAAGAAGGCCTTATAAGTGTGGTTGCGAAAATCAGAATCCTGTAGATCCATTAGACTATTTAACCAAAATGCAACTAAACCCAACCGATAAGCAATAAATGCAAAAATGACCAAGTAAACGATATGTATAGCAAACTTTTGGGCTCGGTGAGAATAGCTACACTGAAAATAAAACTAGCCGTTGGCCTACGCAACGACATTCGGATATACACTATATATACACAAACTATTACAATTAAGTATATTTTGGGTACTTAAATTTATCATGGAGAATATATATATATATATATTTTTGTGGAATTAGTCCATAGTAATGAGCGATTTTGATACGAAGCGTATGAAGCAAACTTTTGGAAATGTATTGCCCGATATTGTAGCCTTATAAACTAGTATATTGTATCAGTATATGAATATGTGCATATTAAATTGGAAAAATAAAGTGATGAAAAACTAACCAGTAGAGAATTTATTTTCCTCAAGACTTTAATATTAAAATCTAAAAGTGTTTGAATTATAAAAGAAATATTGGAACGGATATCAAAGGAATTATATTGAATTAAGTTATTTATTTGAAGGCATTAGGGATTTTTAAATATCCTATATAACTAGTAATCTAGTCATCATCTATGAACTTAGAGATCCGGACTGAAGCATCATTATCACCCGACTGGAAGTCATTTATAGGATGGAGTCGAGCGAAACTCATGCGGTCGGGGGACAAACAAATGTAATGCGTGAAGAATAAATTTAAGTTTGTATAAATTAGGCGCACAACAGACAGAGACGGCGACCCACGAGGACTGCTGTAAATCTAGTGGCAAACCTGTCCGCAGCATTAGTTCTCGAGGCAGAGAGTTCTTATCAGCCCGCGTTGGGACAACTTGTTTTCGATAGAGCGAGGGCGGGCGATGATGATAAAAGCCGAAATGATGATCAAACATGATTCCATCATTCGCAAATGTAACAATTACAATTACAACTGGAATTTGGGGGCGCTGTCGTGTGTTTACCCACACGGAAATGCTCGAAAAACAAGGCGGCAGTCGACACCTACGAGAACCCGAGTATCCGGGGACTAATCTTATCGTAAACCTTCGTCATAAGAAGCTTAGCTTGGCCATAAAGACCAGAGGTGCGATAAGGGTAATCGAGGAGGCTGCTACTGGATGCGCTGACTTATACGATGGGGGATTGATATATGTACACGGATGGATGCCTCAGATGACTGGGTGACGACCGAGCTCAGACTCCAGTCACATCACTTGCCGCCCAGCGTTCGAGATGAAGAAGTCAAAAGGCTACACTCTGGAGGCCCCCGATGGCGGCTGGGGAATCCTCGTCTGCATTGGCATGGCCCTGCCCTTTGTAAGTGGAATCAGGTTGATATATCGGTCGGAAAGAGAGCGAAAGTTGTTTTATAACAAAAATACAATAAACAAAAGGACAACCATTTTGTTTGAATTTAGAAGTTAAACTTTTTTTTTTTTGTGATTGCCCTTTAATGTTGAATTTTAAAAATCCCTAACGGGCGCAACTTTCTCCCGAAGTGCAAAAATTTAATTATTATATTATAATAACGTGCTACAAGAAAAACAAATTCTTCTAAAATATAAATACAATTTTTTTGTTTAAATAGATTTGGTCCCATATTGATGTGCTATATATTAGATAACATAGACTCACCTGTGTAAATCCCCTTGCAGACTAGTGCTTTAGCCGCTTTGCCTTCGTTTGGCCTGGTTTTTGGCGACTTCTTAAAGAGCATTGGGGCGGAGACGAGCGCAATGGCCATCATCACCAGCGCCTTCTTCTCGTCGATGAGCTTTGCCGGCCTGTTCTCTGGCTCCCTGTTCCAGCGGTTCGGTATGCGCCAAGTGGGCGTCACCGGTGGCATTCTGTACTTCCTGGGCACCGGACTCCAACTGTTCGCCACCTCCACGATCCATCTGCTGCTCGCGTTCAGCCTGATCCAGGGCTTCGCCTTCGGTCTGATGGTGCCCACCTGCTACACCACCTTTAACCATTACTTCGTCAAGAACCGGGTGATGTGGATGAGCTTTGCCCAGACGCTGATCGGCCTGGGCGCCATGTTGTATCCGATTGTCATGCAGAAGCTGATGCAGTGGTATGGCTTCCGTGGCTGCCTGCTCATCCTCACGGGCCTGAATGCCCATGCAGTGCTCGGCATGCTGGTGATGCATCCAGTGGAGTGGCACATGCGTCGCGTGCCCATCAGCGTGATGGAGCAGGAAGAGCTCAAGGAGCTGAAGCCCACGGTGGTGGTGAGAGTCCAGCCAGAAACGCCTCTGAAGGCTCCCCGGGAGGAGCCCACCTTCCACACCGGCGGCGGCGGTGATCCCGTAGCACGGCGACTCTCCCACGCCGAGGAGCACGTGCTGCGGGTTCACTCGAGCCGGGCCTCGAGCATCACCAGCCTGGGCAATTGGTCCGGACCCGTGGTGGTCAGCGATGCCTCGCCCCAGATGATGCACAGCCTGCAGGCCTCACGGCGGCAAAGTGTGGCTGCTGGCGGAGCAGGTGGTGGAGCAGGTGGAGGAACGGTGGCCCAGGATGAGGTGGCTCCCAAGAAGGGCTGGCTGCGCACCATTGTCGATTTCCTCGATCTCACGCTCCTGAAGAAGCCCATCTACGTGAACATCGTGCTGGGAATCACCTTTGCACTCTACTCCGACATCACGTTCTTCACCATGCAGCCAGTCTATCTCTTCGAATTGGGCTACAGCAGGGTGAGTTAATATATATCATTATAATAATAATTAAATTTAATATATACTAACTACACTTACTATACTTTTGATTTAAATGTTTTTTAGGGTTTAAATAGATGAATGTTTTTTTTTTGTGAATTAAAATAGAATTAAAAATTGGTACTTACAGTTGAAAATGATATGATACTATGATCCTGCGGGCAAAGTATTTTTTTGATTAGAAAATAACATTTAATAGGTAGTATCGGATGCAATTTGTAATGTAAGATTGATATTACATTTTTTTTTATTTTTTTTTACATTTTCTGGGCATGAATAAAATTACCTGACAATTTATAATGATTGTTTGAAGTTAAAATCGGCACAGATCCGATATTTTTGTTTTGAAAATTTTTTTTAAATGAATTGTGAGTAATAAATATGCTGGAATAAACATTTTGATTGTAAATATACATAAATAAAAATATAAAACTCCACAAAAATAATCATTATTTTCGGACCCTGCTTTATATATTTAAAATTACATATGTACATGCACTTACCACTGTGTCCTTTAACTTACACATGTACATACATGCATATGTACTTAGCCAGTTATCGATTATTTCGTCATAAAAAGAGTCCATGATGAAATAAAAAATGCTACATATGTATGTATGAAGCAGCGATCGCTTTATCATAGCGTCTACAAAGGAGTCTCAAATAGGAATTCACAAATACCTTCGAATCGCATTAGCAAATTCCCTTTTGGGACTCCTTCGTAGACGCCATGATGGTGCGATCCCCGCGTCATATTTACATATGTATGTATGTAGCACTTTTTATATTTCATCATGGACGCTTTTTGTAAAGTTTTTGATTAGTTGATGTTGTAAACTCACATTTATTACAAATATATATTATATGTATTATATATAAAAGCACATTTACTTGATTTTTAACCAAAAGCGATCACTTGCTGCGCACAAAATGGCGGAGGGCGTTGAGAAAACTTACTTGTAATGCGAATAATTCATTTCTATCCATATTTACCCAAGTTTTAGATAGTATTTGTGACTAGTAACTCTGTGCACACTTACTAAAATCACCACTTGTATTATTAAAACACTTTAAATTAAACTTCGTCACTACTAAATAAATTCACTTCTGGATCCTTAAAAAGTTCGCGGCGTCTGCGAATCAAGTGCAAAGCAAAATGGCCGATTAGAGATGGAACTCTGCGCGATAATTATCGTTATCGTGGCCGTTACTTTTTCGCCATCCCTTGTCTCGCTCGAACTCGTGTAATGCAGTTTAAAGTTTAAAAATTTAAAAAGTGTATTTACCTTTCAGCCAGATACTGCCACCATTATAGCTATTGGGGCTGCCGCAGACCTGGCTTCTCGAATTTTCCTGGCCATCACAGCCGTGTGCATCCAGGTTCCCTCGCGATACATTTATTTGGCCGGAGCGGTGTTAACGGTCTTTGCTCGATTTGGTAAGGAAATTTGGGAACTTTAAAATTGCATACCTAATATTATTTCTTACCCAACAGTTTTTAATGGGATCACTGATTTTATGGGTATGGCTTGCATTACGGCTGTAATTGGATTTCTTCGAACCTGGCTTCACGTCCCATTGCCTCTGGTTTTCGCCGACTACTTGTCCAAGGAGAGGTGGGTCCTTTTTCATTGCTGACCATTAGAAACCTTTGTAAACCTCTTTTCTAGGTTCGCCACTGGCTATGGTCTGTTCATGTTCACCCAAGGCAATGCCATGTTCCTAATTGGCCCCATTGTTGGAATTATACGCGACAGGACTCAGGACTATATTCTGGTCTTCCACATCCTCAACGGCTTCATGATCTTGTGCGCCGTTCCCTGGGTCATTGAAGTGCTCATCGTAAAATTCCGTAGGCGCAACAAAATCGAACGCAACAATGTTGATCACGAGGAAGTTGAGAACCAAGGCCGCAGTGCAATGGTCCATTAACCAATAGTTACATTTTGTATTAGCAAACTTTTTCTTAACGGTTAGGAGGAATTGAGGTGTGTCAACAATTACCAAAAGTAATAAATCCAATAAATAAAATGTAAATCTAGAACTTTTTAATGCACACAAATGTCACGAAATGTCACTACAAAATGGGAGCTTCAAAGGTAGATCGATTTCACTGCTGTTTCGCTTAGTGTATAAAAGCAACTTTGGGAGGTGCATTCACTGAGCAAAGAGTTTGTATTCGCTACTGTTAGGACTTAACAGAGATGACTTAGCACAGACATCCTCCTGATGTTTTAGTAAAAAAAATTCGATAATTGAGGAATTCCCTGAACTCTACTACCCATTCATTCATTAATTTTCGTTTTTAAAATAAAATATTGTCCCCCAAGATCATAAAAAATATCATAACGCGATGCATCTTAACATTTCTGTTAAAACCCTCTGAGTCTAACATTTTAAAGCGCCAATTTGGCAGAAAAGGGAAACAACTGAAGAAATACTATCGGAACACCTCAACGATTATTTTCCCATCTCTAACGAGTATTTTCAACGCTGCACGGTCCTACTTTTCGGTATTTATTCGCTTTTATCAACTTTGCCTCGTTCTCCGCCTCTACTTGCACACTGCTTTGTTGTTGCCGAGCGAGGAAAGTCAGTCCGCGCAGTGAATTTTTTTCTGGTAATCATTTTCTTTCTTCATATTCGCCACGTAAAGCTATCTAAATTTAAAACAAAGTGCCTGATTTAACAAGTTAAAAACACGACAAAGACCAAGTTTTGTGTGCCGTAGTTGAAAAGAGGAGTAGAAAAACCCCCAGCGAAAAAACAATACGCATATACACAGAGACTGCATGTATATACATATACATACAGGGTTTCTAGCGTGACGTGAAGTGTATATAACGAGGCGAAATGAACAAACGCCAAGAGAGAAAAGCCAAATGAAAAAACACAAAACACAAAAAACACGCAGACATTGTGAAAATGCGCATAAATCATTTGTTATAGTATATTACCAGAAAACTGGCCGTTTTTTGGAGTTTTTCTTTTCTTTTTTTAAGTTGTACATGTTTTTTTCTGGTTTTGGCATTGCACACATACATGCATACCTTTTACTAGAGCGAGTAAGGCGGAGAGAATAAATATACATAAATTCTCGTTGTTTTTGTTTCTTTTTTTTTGCTGTATTTTCTTTTTTTCAAGTTAATAAGCTGAAAGTAGAGTGCAAAAAGAGTAACGAGCCGAAAAACATGTTGTAAAATTCCATTCAGCATTTCCCACCACTAGCAGCAGCAACAACAACGCCGTTTCGCTCTCTCTCTTCCATCCACTCGTTGCTGTTGTTGTTACTTTATGTACTACTTTTTTTCCTGTGTTTGCGGCTTCGTCATTCGCATGTACATATGTGCGTGTGTGCGTCGTGCCTACGTGAGAGAGCGTGCGTGTATGTATATACCCGACATACAAACGCACACACACACGCCGATTCATGCGCTTGGCTTACACTTTGTTTTTTCTTTTTTTGGTTTCCGTTACAGTTGTGTAGTACATAGCAACATACAACCATCGCCCAAATACCACATGTATATACATACATAAAACAGTAAGTTGTAAAAATACTTAACAAAAAAGAGAGGGGAGCAGCTGTGCGAGTGTTTAATTCTTTTGTTTAACGTCTAGTCAAAAACTAAAAAAAAATAATAACAAATGGGTAAGTGTTTTGTATAAGAAACAGCTTTTTGGCCAAGGAACAACAACGCAAAAGCAAGGGCAGTTAAAGAAATAACGAAAAAGAGGGGAAAAAGACAATAACAATACATGCATACAGTCGCGTCCAGCAATAAATGTCCTTAAATAGCCTCTCTTCTACCTGGGTTTTTATTGCGTGTCCCTTTTCCCACTTCCTTTAGTTCCGCTGCACTTCGAATACTTACCTAAACGTATATGCATATCCTGTATACATACCTAGTTATGTATTTCCGGTTTATCAGTATATCATACCATGTGTTTTTTGCTGCGCATTAAGTAAAGTTTTTGAAGTGTCCTAGGGAAAATGGTTCCCCGTCAGACGTAGTTGCGAATAGTCTTCATAAGTAAGTGTTCGATGCAATAAAAGTTGTCTAAAAAATCCGACAAATTTATACAATCTCTAAAAAATAATATAATCTAACGTGAAATAGGCAAATTAAGAGGCTTCCGTTTGTTTTTATTAAAATAGGAAAAAACATATTTTTTCAGAATTCAAAAAAAAAGTTGCAAAAGAGCAAGGGTTTTAAATAAATTATAATTGCAAGACTTTTTTTTTTGAAACTATTTCTTTGTGCTACACTGTGGCGACCCCCTGACGTTGACGGCATTGCCAGCTGTTATTGCTCAAGGCAACGTGTTTTTTGTTTTTTTTCGTGTTGTGGGTTACTTTTGGATAAGATATTCCATTGTAAGGTGTTCCCCACTGCATTTACAATTAAAATAATTGTCATTTCTTCGATCGGTGTTTATATGGCTTTAGATGAGGACTTATGTATATTTTAGATGATCCTCATTAGCGACACGCGCCTTCTCGGTTTATGGCCTTCTGCCTTTTTCCATTGAAGAAAAGGATCGAGGATTTTCCAGGCAGGTAGAGAGTTGAAATTGCTCTCTATGTATATCTCTCTCTTTCGCACGCTCAGCTGCCGTGTTTTTTGTTTTCCAAGTTGCAGCTGGTCAGGAGGGGAGGGGCAGCTGCATTTTTCTCCTCTCCACCACTGCTCTTTTGCTCCTCTTTCGCCTTCTCTTCCTCTCCTTCAGCTCCGCGGGTCATTCCCCTTCTTGCTGCTGGCAATGACATCGCAACGATCGTTTGGGAAAAAAATAATGTATTGGAATATTGGAAAAGTGGTAGCAAGTACCCCCCACCCCCTTCTCTCTCTCTCGCTTTGTCTACCTTTTTGCATTCCACTGAGGTCATTCCCTGGCGCAAATTACAAGTTACACATTTCCCATGATCGTTTTACCTTATTCGGTCGGCAATCAATGAATATCTCCTCTGTACAGTGGATCTTTGAAAAGTTTTCCTAAATCTAAAAAATCTATATCACAAAATATATGTAGGGAATGTTACTAACTATTCTTCAGATCAGAAAAGATAAATCTCGAATGTTGCTAAAATTAAAAATAAACTTTTTTTAAACGAAATTTCTTTGATTTCGAGTGCCCACTGTACTCGTTAAGCTCCCTCAATGTTTTTGAAAACATACACACACAAGTATACACTTGAAACAGCAATCAAATAACAACAATACAAGCTGGCGATCAGCTGGAATGTTCGATGATCGTTGTTTTCACGTCTGGCAATGCTGTTGTGATTTTGTTTCGTTATGGAGATCCATTCATGCATGCGGGTGCATGACTCACTCTCCCAGCTGACAGTTAGAAAGAGATATACGTATATATATCTTTGGATATATACCACTTATGTATGGGCTTTTATCAGCTGTTTCGCACACACACACACAGTGCATAATAGTGCTGCTCTATTTACACAACTGTGCTCCAAATTAGCCGACTACTGTTATCAAACTGTAAAGTTTTTCAGCCTTTCTGTTGTTGCCTTACTATTCACTAGTACACTGGCGAAAAATGGTGTCAATGCTATATTCATTTTAATCAATAAAGCCTGACCTTTTTAGTGCACCATTGAATGAAAACATGTGATTGTAAATAAGTTGTATACAGATTTTTAATTTTTACTTTTTGTAAAAACAATAGAGAAAATCGAAGTAGTTTTTTAATGAGTTTTTTTTTAACTGAGAATTTTTCTAATGGTTATTATATAGCTATTTGATATTATCAATTTTCCCTGAGACTCTTGTGCGTGTTGAACTTTCTAATTTTTTTTTTCTTTTTTTGGGTTTTTGATTTCTCAGTGATTTAGCGCTTTCACCCATCTGCATATGGAAAGTCGAGTCAACGTTTGCTACTCATTGTTTGTTTGGTTTTTCTTTTCATTTCTGGGTTCTCTTTTTGTCTTTCTGGAGAGACCACCGACCCTCAGATTACCCTTTTGTAACCCCCCCCCCCCACTTTTCATCTTTCCCAAAATTCAGAGCCTGTGACGCTTTTCTCTATTTCCGCATTTTCCTTTGCTTTCTGTGGATTTTTCACGCTGGAAAGCGAGGTACACACTCTGTTTTATATATTTCTGTATATATTTCCCTTCCCTGGGTTTTCTGTTTGTTTCTTTCTTTTTTCGGCAATCTGCTGTATATTTTGTACATGGGAAAAGCAGCCCTCGAATTGGTGACCGTACCACCACCCCCTTTCTACCCCGCTGTTCTTCCTCTTCTTCTGGTTTTTGTGTGTGTTTCTGTTTCTGAGCGACCCAAAGCGATTTAGGCCGCCCCGCCCCACTTTTCCACCGCCCCCTTTTGCGCCTCATTTTGCTGCCCTCCTTTTGTTGGCTCCTCTTTTGCTCTCCTTTCTCTCTCTCTCTCCTCAGCTCCGCATTTTCCAATTTTCCTCGTTCTCTGGTTTGCCAAATGTTTGGATTCCTCCTTGCGCTTCCTTGAAAATGAGAAAAGTTTCCTGCTCGTTTTTCTTTTTGGCTGGGGGATCCCAAGTGTAGGATGTATGTATAATATCCATGGGATTCCTTCCTGCTTCTGGAAATAATGGCCAAAAGCTCATTGGAAATGTTTCAAGGTACAGATATTGGTGGAGGTTTAGGGATGTTGGTAGAGCTATTCGTTAATGAACTTGGATGTTTAGCAAAGCACTTCTTGTTCGGGTTAAAAATATTTATTTAGAATTTTTTAAAATGTAGCCCAAGAAAATCATTACTACACCGAGAAAAAACGGAGAAATATGGGCTCGATATGAGTTCTTATCACTTTTTCATAACAAAATGGTACGATTTCATATCAATATGGTACAAAATCTTATGTTCAAAAATATCGTTTTGATATGAACACAGAACGGGCCAAAATTGATATAAAAAATACCCGAGGATTTTTTTCTTGTGTTTTTTCTCTGTGTATTTAATAAAGCTGTTTTGATAGCATTGCATTTGAATAACTGAAAAGTGATTGAGATTTATATTGATAGGTTTCTTTTTTTTAATTCCAGAAAGAGATAATATAAGTATTCACAGTTCCCAAAAAATTAGATGAACTTACTATTTTTTAAGGGTACAACAATCCAATGAATTTTAATGATAGCTCAGAATAAATGTTAAAAATCTATAAATACCTGTAGCTTCATATTTAAATAATCACACTTACTAAAATCACAATTCAACTTCCTTTTATTTGCTAAAGAAATTTACTGAGTTCTTTAGCTCTGGAAAAGAGTGAACCAAACGTCTTGACTGACTAAAAGTCTCTGTTGAAAATTGGCTCAGATTTTTCCTGCAGAATGTGTTCCTGGTATTTCGTATTTTCGGGCTGCGAGATTTTTTCCACCCGACATTTTTATAAGCGAGAGGTAAATTAGCATTTTCACCTGCCCTTTTCCGAAATCCGAGCAAAAAGGCAGCTGCAATTTTGGTTGCTTGGAAATGGAATCTGTAATCGGTTATTTATGGAGGAGATTATGTTTATAGGGATTTAGACTAAGTAGTAATATGATTTTATACAGGATTTTAATTGGATATCATGATCAATTAGGACTTGTTTAAATAATACTTTGTAAGATATTTAAATTAGAGAAATGAATATTTTAATAATATTTTGAGATCATAATATTGATCAAATAAATTTTATTTTAAAATATAGATGTGGATGATAGCGTTTTTATTGATAAAGTTTTGATTAAATCTGAATGATACATAATATATATTTTAAATATATATAGATATTACATTAAATGATATTGTAAAAATGACAGTCATAAAGTTAAGGTAATTGAATTTGGATTTGGTTCTAGGAATCTAATCAAGAGTAGAGACCAAGTATTACAAGTCCTAGGATATCTTCGTATAAGTTGGGTCGCAAAAAAAATTGCAGCTTGCTTCCAAGTAATTAATTTGCAGCTTGCCACGTTCCACCTTTCGGCATTTTCCACCCACCCGGCGGCCCTCAGGAAAAGTTTGCACCTTGTCAGCATCAGCATCCAGCTTCCGAGAATGCGGCACATCTGCCTGCCTGCGGAGATCAAAATTCGGGGATCCGCGAGATGCAGCCGGCCACCCAAGAAAGTACGCCTGGCACACTTCCTCGCGGGATCAATTGCCTTGGGATCTTAGGTAGCCGTAGCCCACGCGACTGGCACGCGCACCTTGCCTCCTTTGATCTTCTACCTGCCACCCACCGCCCACTATTTCGAGGACCCCTCCCGATCCGATCCTTAAATAGATCGTTGGCCGGCAGGACCTCTTCAGTCGAGTTCCACTCGTGACAAGTTCAACTTGTGTCCTGAGATCTTGTGATTCCTTGTGTGTCTTACATTCAATTTGTTACAAAATTGTACTTAACTTTGTGATTATCCTATAATGGATTTCAATTTCGATACTGTGACTCCCTGTTCGACCATGTCGTCCTACTATAACTTTAAGATGGCCACCAGGTATGTGGAGTTGTATTATTTCACTCGATTGCTAGTCAAATTATTGTATAAATGCGCAAAATATTTACTTGTTTTTTGTTTAAGAAATTAGGTTTGCTTTATATTATGGGATGGCAACCCTGGCTAGTTTTTTTTTCGCTGAGATAGCGACTGTATGCAAAAGTGTATTTTTAAGTGTATCTTTAAGCAAGGGTATTTGTATTTAGAGATAAAATTATCAACATTCTTTCTAGCTGGGGATTTTTTTTTAGAAAAAAAATGAAAATAATTTTTGTAATGCTTGACAACTCTGGCTTTAAATACTCACACACATAAACTCAGCTCGTCTCTCTGTTTTGTTAACCGGGTTTCCATTATATTTTGTTCGTTACAATTCGCGTCGCACACAATTCACGTCTTTGTCATGTTTTTTCCTTTGTGTAAATGTAGAACCACCCAACCAAACCCTCCCCCCCCCTCCCAAAAAAATAAGGGAAAATTAATTCAATCAAAACTAAATCGAATCAATCAACTCTTAGTACCAACAACAACTCTATCATCTCTTCAACTACTACAACAACAACTACAACAACAGCGCGCCTACAACAACAGCAATAATAAGCATACACTCAGAGAAAATCCATAGGAATTAAGTGAAGAAGAAAGCACATGTAAAAAGAGAAGGAAAGTAAGAGCAACAACAACAATATAAGTACAACACACACACAAGAAGAAGAGCAATACAGAATACAGTTGAAGAGAGGCGTCTGAGAAACAACAACAACAACATCAGCAGCAGGCCAGCTGAGAGCGCTGAGCGCCAACGAATAGAAAACATCAAGAATTCGAGGAAGTGATCGAAGACGATCGATCTTAACACTCACCTCATCATCATCATTATCAACCTTTATATCCCCCTGAAAACTCCCAAAACTCACCTTCGATCGAGGGTGTAACTTTTGTTGATTCGAAAACATACACACTCGCAACTCTCAGGATATGTACGGCAACAATAATCCGGGTAGTAACAATAATAACGGTGGTTATCCCCCATATGGCTACCACAACAAGTCGAGGTAAATTTTTCAACTTGAGTTCTTACGTTCCGTCAGCCATATCCATACCTTCTTTTTTTGTTGTTGTTTGTTTTTGAGTCTCTCATTTGGAATTTCAAACTCAAACATTCAGTCGAACTTCTCTAGGTGTACAAATAATCCCAACTCGAAATATTTTCGAGTATTTTGGAAAATGTAGTTTTTTAAAAAATATTTCAATATTTTGAAAATTAAATTTTATTTTTTTCGAGATTTAAAAACCCTTTTTTCAAGATAGAGAATTTCGACTTTAGAATCCCATTCCAAAATCCTTTCCCCCCCCTTCCCTACCACCCATACTCCCCCCCACACATATAACCAACACGAAAAACAAAGATGATACCAGTGTTTACCTAATTTTTTTGCTACCCAGATTCTCTTTGGCGAACGAACAAAAGACCAACCCAACCTTTTTTTGAATAGTTTGTACGAAGAAGAAGAAAATTCCCTGTTAATTTTTTGGTTTAGATATAGATTTATTTTTGGTTCTGAAAAAAGTTCCAATTTTTTTGCTTGTTCGAAATCTCTTTTATTAGCAAATCTTGGCGGCCTATATGCATTGGTATGTTTGCAGGGAAGGCTCTCGATTGCCAATCGATAATATTCTGAGATTTTTATCGATTTGCCGTCGATGTCGTAGCGCTGGCAACGAAAAAAAAAAACCAACAAGATATCACATCAAGTGTTTCTCTGCCCCTTATTCATTCCATATTCACACCACCACCCGCACATTGTATGATTTTTTTTTAGTTCACTTGGTTCATTGTTTTATTTTCTGTGCTCTGATATTATCAGAGCAAAAAAAAAATAAGCAACGAACACACAGCCACAGGAATGGATAACAATAACCACCGCAACAACCACATGGAGGATTTCTATAAGTATAATTAAATGTTACATGTACTAGATGTGTGCAAACCATGATAAAAGAAACCAATAATCGATTAACTACAGAGGCAATACACATGTACACCTAGATAGCGAAGCAGAGCAGCAAAAAACAGTCAATCGGTTTTTGGGGGGAACCCCGCTTATAAGTACAGTCTTCTACAGCCGCCCACCCCTAAAAAGCTCCGCTCCCAATTGTAACATCATTGTTTTTTTTCTTCCCCCCTTAGAAGATGTTCATTTTTTTTCATTACATAGGAACCGAAACCCCCCTCATTAGCTGTATTTTACCATATAATATCGATCGATCTAGTTTTTTCATAGCATACATTCATGCGCTTCTACACTTTTGCACACACAATTTCACCTAAAAATCAGATGATGATGATCTTCGTCTGCGTGTTTTTCGTAATCGCGACATGCTTTATTTTTGTTCTATGTACTTACAGTTGAATGTGATAAATGATAAGCAATATATGCTAACATCAAAAAAAAATGTTAACCGAGCAACGTGAAACAACGTAAAGTAACGCAATCTTCCATATATTAAATCTATAATATATATACATATATACACATAAACCATTTATAAGATCGAATTGCATTTATAAAGAGCGAGCGCGGCGCCATGTCTGGGCCAGAAAAAAATAAGTTTTGATTCCGCTGGGAATCGGAACTCCATATATATATCTTCATATATATACAAGCGTAGAACAAGGCAGATACATGTATCCGTATCTGTGCATTTCGTTTGTGGCAAGAGGATTATAGAAACGGCCTAAAAACGTTCTCATCGTGCGGATTGTGCAACCTAAACAGTCTCACAATGTACCGGTAAATGTTCTTGAAAACTCCTCTAACTCTCTCTCTCTCTTTTTATCTTTCTTTTGTCTCTGTTACACACTTACTGCTTGGCGTAACTGTACTAAAAAATATATAATTACTTTGTTGCCTTAATTGCTTTGAGTTTAGTTTAGTTTTTTTTTCTTCTCAGTTTTTAGTCAGTTTTTCTTTTCTCGCCTCGCATTGTCCATATATAAATTCCATCGTCAGATCTTCAGTAGAACATAAGCTTTAAGTTTTGCCTAAGAAATGACAAATTGACTGTTTTTTGCTGCCAAAAAATGTATATAGATAAGCGGGGTCAAGCAGTGGTCTGATTTCTATAATGATCATCCTAGGGCGTAAAATAAATGGAGAAAAAGCAGCAGCGTGGCATTTTTATATGCTGTTTCTTCTTTTTTTGGGTCGTATAATTTATGGGCACATTATTCAGCAGTCGATGAAATGTAAACAGAGGAGCAACCACAGAGGAGGGTTGCCCCGTCCAAATTTTAGTGCATCACGTGCTGTGTGCAAAATTGTGTCAGGACCTTGACATGCAGTAGCCTTAAGTTATATACGTATGTTTGTCCCTCTCTCGCACGCATGTGTTGGGAGATTTTGCAGTTTATAACTAGCCTTAAGCACCGGTTGTTGTTGTGGTTATTGCGTCGCCATCTCACTCTCACCCTTACCCTTAGCCCAACACCCCAAACACCCGACGTGTCCCAATGCATATAGCCGACAAATTGCCATTACCCCCCCACTCTCTCTCTCTGAATTTCTGTGCTGGCTATCTCTCTTCCACTTGCGAGAGTAGCAGCAAAAATGAATAAAAGGCTAAATGCAAATGCAACATTTGCTCAAGGTCATCAAAAAAGCCCAGCACAACTACAAATACTACAAGATCAAACCAAACCGCAAGCAGAGCAGCAAGCAGCATCGCATCAATCAACAAAGTCAACAATCAACACCAGCAAAGCAGAGTGACCTTGCCAACGCATATTTGAGATTTTTTAGTGACACTATTTTTTTCCCCTATTTTTTACAGTGCAAAAAAAAAAAACAATGTGACTTTACCAACAAATAATTGAGATTCAATAGTCTCACTCAATTTTTTTGCATATTTTTTTATTGTGCTAACTGAAATGAAACACAGAATAAGTGTGACCTTGCCAGCAAATAATTGAGATTTTTAAATCTCCCCCATTTTTTTTTGTCGTACATATTGTGCAAAGTACAAACGAAATTATGAACTTACTGCCCATACACACACACCACACACACACACACACTCCAAAATCATAAACAAGAACCAAAACTCCCCCTTCCAGCAAAATTATGTAACGCCCATCATCGACGTTGTACGCCGCAGCTGAATTTAATCGTGTGTAGACATTTTTTTCCACAGCCCAGAAAGAAGCAGCCAGCATTATCAGCATCGAAAAGCGAAAGACACTCACTGACTCTTCTTTAGATAGTATGTAGTTTTAATTTGCACGGGGGGGCAAACCGCCCCCCAGGGTCTCCTCGCCCAACGAAACGAAATGTTTTTGAATCGAGGACATCTCCCAAGCCCTGTAAGTAAAAAGATTCTAAGACTATTATAGCGTCAAGCTAAAACCAAATAATAATAATAATATAATGAAATATTGGGGAAACAGCCTAAAAATACTATAAAAATCAATATAAGCCCTAACTTAGACATTAATACGAGATCTGCAAAAAAAATTCGACGTGGGAAGACCAAATGGCGGTGTCCGAAAATATCCAAAAATCTATAATCTTTTTTTGTTTATGTGATCAAAAAAAAAAGTGATAAAAGTGATTATTTTTTTGATTTTTTTAAAGTGAAAATGTGCTCTAACAAAAAAGTGTCCGATATTGGAATTAAATAATGGGTTACTAGTCATAGTCCCATGATTATTTTTTTTCTTTTTTTTCGGTGAATCGAAAGTACAACGAAAAAAATACATCATGCTTTTCTTAAGTGCCAAAAACTTAAAGTGAAAATCTAGGGTTTTCACTTTAATGGCAAAACGGGGGACTTTGCAGTATTCACGGGAGAATATGACTGAGGGATCTCTCATTCGGGGTCAGCTATGTTATATTCCCCAAGAAACTGCAAAATCTTTCAAATTTCTCATCCTTCTATTTTTTTTTTTGGTTTTCTCTTTTAAACTAAGCCTAAGTCTAAAGTTTTCAAAACAAGTTAGCCCGTAAGCTTAAGTTAGTTGGTAAGAAAAGAATCGTAAAATCATCCAACGCCAAAACATTTCTTAATCATTTTTAACATATTAAAAAAAATAGTTAAAAAATATATATATATATAGTAAATTGCGCTTTATACATATAATTTTGATAATTTTAAAATAGTATTTTACTTGAAGCAACAACAACATCATCATTTCCCTGAATGCTAATCGATATTTTCTCTTTCCCCCCAAACGAAATGGCATCGAACCATCCTATAGCGGTGGGCGTGGATTTGGCATGTCCCATTCTCTACCATCCGGAATGGTTAGTATTCATCACTTTTCTATACTCATTTTAACGCCTGAAATTTATAATTATTGTTAGCGACAAATTTCCATTTTCCAATTGCATGAAAGCAATCAATCAAAAAAGAACTATGAAAAAAAAAACATAAATTTTAAATCAAATTTGAAGGCAATGCATTTGATATTGACTGACTTTTGTATTTTTGTTCGGTTTCGTTTTTAATTTTTCTTTTTGGATAATCATAACAACAATAATAATAATATAAATTTTATGCCTTTTACTATATTTCATAGTTGTATGTTATTGAGTTTGTCTCATGAACGCTCTGGGGACACACGCTTTTGAAAAAAAAAAATAAAACAAAAACAAATACTAAAAACTTAACTGAATTATTTTGTGGATGCTGAACAATTTCATTTTGGTTTATTGATAATAATGAAAATCAACAAAGTTAAAGTTTGCAATTTAAACAACAAAACCTAAACAAACAGAAACAAAAATAAACATAAACAAAAACTAACCAGCAACAACAACACAAACAACTTTTAAATATCCAAAACCCTTAAATAGAAATAAACAAACAATGAAACACAGAAATACAAATGCCAAGCAAAAATACTCAAGAACCCACTACACACTTGCATGAGCCATGAAAAGCAGAGACAATTTACAATATAGAAAACCTTTTTGGTATCACCCCTTGCCACCTTGTCCGTCCCCATTTCCGTTTTCATTTCCATTTCCGTTTCCGCCTCAGCTTTGGCTTCCGTTTGGCGCTTTGCGCACTTTTGGTTTACAGTACCTGGCAAAAAGAATGAATATACCTAAAGTCATAACTTAAGTTCCATCAGAAATCATCTTAATTTTAATGATATCATATCATATCATATTATATCATATCATATTATATCATATCATATCATATCATATCTTTATTTCAAAAGATCCAAAGCATTTTCCTCATTTAAATAGTGAATCAAAACCAATTGCTATCAGTTTTTAAATAATCGATTTTCTGTTTACCTTGTCATTGGCATTATATTCTTGCAAAGCACTGTTTTTCCCCTCGCTCAATGACACTGAGTCCCTCACAAAACCCACACACCTTCAAAAATAAACTAAAGAAAAAGTACCTAACACACAAGACACTAAAGAAGCTTAAGAAAACTGAAGAAGGGAAGCAACATTTTATACATATTTCTTGAAATTTTCTATTTTTTTTTGCCTTTGGTTTATGCAACCCCCAGTGAATGCCGTTTAGCTCACACACAGACAAGTTACATACACGGAAGTACAGTGGAGCAAGAGAATGTTTCGATTTATAATGCTTAAATCAAAAATTAAAGATACAATACAAATCGCTGCACTCGAGTTTCAAGCACGTCTTAAAAGTTAACCACAATAAAAAAAGAAAGAATTAATAACAATTCCAATATTTTCGAGAGATTTGCATTTGGAATATTGTTACTGCTAGCGTTTTGTCGTAGATTTCGACGTTTTTCGAACTAAACTTCTTCGTCACCATTCATTTACTAACCAAGTTGTGTGTGTGTTGTTGTTGTTGTTGCTGCCCAAAAGCAACGACCTCGAGATCTCGAAATGAAAAAAAACAACCAAAAAACAGCAAGCAGCAAGCAAGCAGCCCACCAATAACCGAACCAAACCATCCAAAATCAATCAAAATCAGTCTACTAATAATAATAATATTAATCAACCCCCCAAGACAAAAGCGATATGAGGCCTTCTCACAACACTAGAATATCTTTGTATGGTTAATCTGATTACAGTCACGTTATGCGTTCTCGCCACAGGATACTGAATTTTCATTTCCAAGTTCCTCGTCGCGTCGCGGTTACAATGATTTCCCCGGCTGCGGCGGTAGCGGGGGCGGAAATGGCGGTAGTGCCAACAATCTTGGCGGCGGCAACATGTGCCACCTGCCGCCGATGGCCAGCAACAATTCGCTGAATAACCTCTGCGGCCTGTCGCTGGGCAGCGGCGGTAGCGATGATCTCATGAACGATCCGCGGGCCAGCAACACCAACCTGATTGTCAACTACTTGCCCCAGGATATGACCGATCGCGAACTGTACGCTTTATTCAGAGCCATTGGACCCATCAACACGTGCAGAATCATGAGAGACTATAAGGTAAGTTCTATTCTTGAACCTTTATTCAAGATTATAAGCTTAAAGTGACTAATCTCCAAAAGCTACATTGTATAATGTTGAATTAAATTTATAACCGCAACTAATCCTGCTTCTCATTTTCCCACAGACTGGCTACAGTTTTGGTTATGCTTTCGTGGATTTCACATCCGAAATGGACTCGCAGCGAGCGATCAAAGTTCTGAATGGCATCACAGTGCGCAACAAGCGGCTCAAGGTGGGTGCTCACAAAATAGAAACCCAGCAAAGAGCTTTACTAATTACTTTTTCTTTTTTTTCCACCCCGATAGGTTTCCTATGCCCGTCCCGGCGGGGAATCGATCAAGGACACCAATCTGTATGTGACCAATCTGCCGCGCACCATAACAGACGATCAGCTGGACACGATCTTTGGGAAGTACGGTTCCATTGTGCAGAAGAACATCTTGCGCGACAAGCTCACCGGTCGTCCACGTGGCGTGGCCTTTGTTCGGTAAGTCCTTAATATATAGCTTATTGGATCTAAAATCAGAAGGCTAGAGGTTGTATCTCCAATACTGTATACAGTCGAGGTTCTTCAGAGTAGAATATACTTAAAGAACCTTTGAATGTATATCCTCTTGGCCAAGTTTTTGTTTTACCCAACTTATCGCTCTGTATTATTTCGACACCCGGCTCATCATGTGTGTTTTTCTTTTTTCTTTCTTTTTCTCTCATTTTTTGTTGTTACAACATCGTTCATTTTGCCATCATCTCACGGTGTGTATTTTCGATCGATAAATCAAACAAAATATACAGGTACAACAAGCGCGAGGAGGCCCAGGAGGCCATATCGGCGCTGAACAACGTAATACCCGAGGGCGGATCGCAGCCACTGTCCGTCCGGCTGGCCGAGGAGCATGGCAAGGCTAAGGCGGCGCACTTTATGTCCCAGATGGGCGTGGCTGCACCGAATGTCCCACCGCCGCCACCACCACCGCCGCCGCATATGGCCGCCGGATTCAACAACATGGTGCACAGAGGTAGATCAATAAAATCACAGCAACGCTTCCAAAACTCGCATCCCTATTTCGATGCCAAAAAGTTTATCTAAAATACATAAAAAAAATCCAGAAAAACGAACACAAGATGAAAAACACACACAAACCACACTGAAAAGCTACATATATTATTAAATCAAGAGAGATCTGCTTGGTATATATAGTATATATAATATATACCACAACACACATCTTGAGAGTGTTATACATCTTAACCCCTTGATTCATTTTGGTTCATTTTTTTTTTGTATTTGACAAACAACAACAACAAAACAGCAGGCTACAAACACCAATCCAATCCAACCCAACAACAAACAAATCACTAACAACAACAACTATAAAAATGCATACTAAGTTTTATTTTTTGCTTTTAACTTGGTAATATTCGTAAATAATAATTCAATCGATTGCAAATTTAAACATGCAGTGCGTATATATTATACTAATATGTATGTTGTATATTTGAAAAGAAAGCAAAAATTGAATTATACCTTTTATTATTTAGTGTAATTACAAAATTAATACAAAAACCCTACAAAAAAATATAAAAAACTAATTATTTGAAAAAAATCCAAAAAAAAATCGTAATTTTTAGATACTAACATAAAGTTAAAAAAAAAACGGAAGCTATCAACGTTTTTTGTTTAGGTCTTAAAATCTTAAGCTTTTATTTCACAACTACGACAACAGAATACACACACAGCTCCACACATCAACCTACAAAACACACACACAGGCGAAACGGGAAACTAGCACTTAGAAAAAAAAAGTTCGCGTAAAAGTGTTGGTTAAAATACGATTTTTTTGACATTTTTTTATTGTGTGTGTGTTCCGCAATGGAACAATTTTTTTTCCGGAAATAGATGGTTTTTAGAATAAAATCACAGCACAATGAGAAAGCGTAAAGCTGCAATTTTTTTTTATAAAAATAATACACCGAGAAGCACATAATATATATTAACAACAAAGAGATAAACCAACCAAGGACTGAATAAATACATAATTCAAAAAAGCAAAGCATAAATCACTAAAAATCACAAAGGAAAACCCCGCACTTCAACAAAGAGAGTAGAGGAGTGTGCAATTTTTCTTTGGTTCCTGAAGGTTTTTTTTTTTGCTAATTTTTTTCCTGTTCACAAAAGACTGGTGCGAAACAACCGATGATGAAATAAATATTGCAATCAAGCAATCAGAACTGAATTATAAAAGAAAATCCACGAAATACGATATAAAAATACAAATCTAAAGGAGTAAAAATGACAAAAGCGTTGCCGAGCATATAAACCTGTATAACCCCCTTTTAGCTCACCACCCACCTCTTCAGCATCTTCAGATCGCATCAAGAATATCGAAATCGAATCATGCCACTACTTTTTTTTTGGTTATAATTTACCCATCTCTACCAGCGACAACAACAACAACAACTACAATCCACTGCAAGAAAAGCAACAAGATATAAAAATCAAAAACCAACAAAAACGCAATTATTTCTGTTTTTCAACTTCTCTTAATCATCAAGTTTTTATCCATATATCGACAAGAACGAAAAACATGAAAAATTAACAACAACAACAAAAAATCCCTATTTAGATATACTTATATAATATATACATATATATTTCACTTTATGAAACCTATTCTATAAAATAGCGTTAAATTTTAATAATTATTTAGTTTGTAGTGCGTTAAAAGCATTCAAAACCGAAAATCAAGCATATAAAACAAACAACCCCGAAAGTGTGACCAGAGAAACCGAATATAATAAAAAGGCGAAAAGCAAACAAACATAAAAACAAAAACCAAAACCGCAAATTTTTTTTATTTTTTTTCAAGTTCAAGCAAATTTGAAAAAAACTCAGTGTTGGAAAATACACCTGGATGCTACAACGGGAAGTTTTTCTCCCAAACTCCTTCCACTACTTTTTTTTTGTTTTTCTTTTTTATTTTTGATCTTGCTAATCTGCCTTGTGTGTGTGAGTCAGTCTGTGTGTGTGAGTGTGTGTACGAGTGCGAGTGTGCTGCTTTGGGAGCAATGGGAGAATGAGATGGCGAGTGAGTGAGTTGGCAGGATATCACCATCCCCCATCTACCACGCGTGCGTGGAAGCGAGTACGAACGAGAGCGCGAGTGCAGATTTCCCGTTACAGTTACAGTACCCAGGCACAAGAGACAGAGAGAGGCGGACGGCTGTGTGACAGACAGAGACACAGAGAGAGACACTGTGAAAGTGATTAGAAAGAAGTGAAAGGCGCATGGTAAGTATGCGCGCACTCAACCGAAACGATAACGGGGTGCAGCCCTATATGAAAAAAGAACCCCTAAACCCCCTCTCATAAAATCCCATTGTTTTTTTTCACTTTTTTTTAATGTGACTTTTTTTTTATGAATGGTTCAAAAATCGACGATAAGAAAAGACAAAAACCATAACCATCTTGTTGTCTCTCTCTCTGAACCCATACACCCCTTTATCGGTTCAAGTGCAAAAAAAAAAAAAAAAAACCAAACCTATTTTTTTTTACCTTTTTTTGCCAGTGTATTTCATAATAACATTTTCTTCAAGTGAAAACTGTGTGCTAAGCTATGTACTTTTTTTTTGTTGTTACTCATCTCTGCCTAGTGCTCGCCAAAAAAAAAATAATAATACGCATAATCACAAATTTTTTTGTTTATTTTTTTCCGTGCCTGTTCAGTGTGGATTTTTAAGGAATCAATTTTATAACATTTATATAATTACATTTACAATCATTTCTACCAAACCAAGCAACAAATGTGCAGAAACGCTATCCAACTTTTTTTTAAGTAGTAGATTTTGCTTAACCCCTACATTCATTTTATTAAAAAGAATAGTTACGTTTTATTTGCTTTTTGTTGTTGTTGTTTTGAACTTCATAGCAATTATATGATCATTTGCATTATTTTCTTCAGTATTTTTTGAATATTTAGTTTACAAAATTATGAAATTGGCTCTGAAAAGCGAATCGATATTAATTTTATCTTTAAACAAAAACGGTGCATCATTTTTTCTACATAAACAAAATTGTCATAATTTTTTTTAATTTTTAAGGAGATATTTATGTTTAATTTTTCATCATATTTTATTGTTTTCGGCCTTTATCAGCCAGAAAGTATGCAACGTTTTTGTGTTAAGCTTATGAAAATGCGAGTGAAACGCCGTATGATCGATATCCTTGCGATACAATGGTCTTCCTAAACAGGAATTTATGATCCGCTGATCAATAGCAAGAATATCTCCGTACTTCGGACCTTTCCGCCGAAGACAGTTTGGATTTAAATGAGTTCTCCTTTTTAGTTTGGTATTATTTTTCTTAGCTTGAATTTAGTTACTGGTCTCCCTCGTTTTCAAGTTAAGCCCGTAGTTTGTGTTTTTTCATTGTATTTCGCATTTGTTGTTTCCATGCCGTAGTTGCGCTCTACCGTATTTTAATCTACTCACAGCACTAACCCCGAATCGATCGCTTTTCCTAGTTATGCCAAAGGAAAAGCGACTGATTCAACTCATTTTCATTGATTGTTGTTGACAAAGAAATCAAAAAAAAAAATAATTGAATAACCTCTATGAACAAAATAAAAAAAAAACAATCTTTTTATCCCCCCCATTTCATCCAAATCAAGCAAATCAACAATCCCCCCCAAAAAAACTCAATCTGCGCCGCAACTAATCCAAGTTGTACAATTTTTTTTTCGTTTCGTTCCTTTTTTCATTATAGACGGAGCTATGGAAAAATTACGCTCATTATTCGATGCTATATGCGATGCTATCTTTGGTCTCGATAGTAATTATTCCTTTTTTATATACTTATATTTCTAATTAACTACTCCTAGTCGTAAACTATCATAGATTATTTTGCTTTCCTAACGCAGGAAAGCAAATAATTATAGAGCTTTTTTTATTTATTTGTTGAGAGCCCTTAAGACAGATCTAGCCGAGAGATCGAAAGCGGAGCCCTATATGATCTATTTAAGTAGAGTCCACCAAGAAGAGAGCACACACCTACACACAGATACACATAACACACGCACACTCATGCGCTCCCACATAATTGAGAAGACAGAAAACAAAATATTCAATTTCAGTTTTTAAATTCCTCATCTATCTATATAAAAAATATATATTTATAAAGAAAAATCAAAAAAAAAAAACTTGAAAAAGAAGCCGAATTTTCTTTTGAAAGCGTGCCATGTTTTTCTTTGTTACTTTCTTTCATATCATCATCCAGCTACTAAACCACCTCTCTTAAAAGAAAAAACAAATCGATTTAGTAATGAACAAAAATTGTTTTCTTCTTTGGCACTTGCTCCTTTGCTTTTTTCTTTTTGAGCAATGGGCCAAGAGCGTAGAGCGTTATTTGAAAATGTTCCAATTGAAAAACTGCCAAAAAAAAATTGTACTTCTAGATGAAAACCAATTAGAACTCAAAATTGAATCACAAAATACTATTCTATTTAAATTGAATTTAAATTGCTGCTGCTGGCCCTCTAAAGAGTTAAATTGCTAACCAAAAATGTGTTTGCTTGCGCTTAATATTCTCACCCCCTTTTAAAACTAAAACCGAGTTCTTCTAGATCCCCTTGTTTCGAAAGTTTTGTTTAGTGTTTTTGATTAGATTTTCGTTTAATCCAATCCAATCCCCACATGGTCTGCTTTGTCCGCTCTGCGAACACTTGTTACTTCATCAAAGTTCCCCAGTTCGTAAATGTTTCTCGCTAAAAACTAAAATAACTAAACTAAACCCGTTTAAATCTCTAACTAGATATTTAATTTCAACTGTATACCAACATGTTTGCTTGCTAATGTTCTTTGAACGCACTTGAATATTTGTACGTGAGTGTTTTATATACGCCCACAGATTCAGTCACAACATAAACTAAACACACACATAAATAGACCATCACCGGATCAGTCATCAATTTGTTTTTAATAACACCACCAATCCAGTTCCCCATCCCATCCCAATAGTTCCACAAAACTAAAATGGAATAAGAGAAAACATGGCACGTTTAAACGAAAATTACGAAAACCTTTCAATCGTGTGTTATATCGAGTGGGAAAACCATTGTAATCAAAAACCAAATAAATATAATGCAAATACAAAACTTCTGCTTGAATTAAAACTACTACAACAAAATCCCTAAAGTAAACCAAAAAGTAACAAAGCAAAAACAAACAACAATAAACACTAACCCAACACCATCTAAAAACAAGAAGAAGGCAAACAAAACTCTCTAAAAGAAATACTAAACCTAATTAATCTCTCTCTCACCTAGGCTAGTTAAGTCAGGGCTCTACCAGGGATATTTATAGATATAAAATACGATTTTTTTTTGTTAATTTAGACGCATGATGACTTTAAACATTATTGATATAATTTACTAATTAATTTCTTTTCTTTTTTTAACATTCCCTTTGCTCTCGCACCTTGAATTAATCTAGGCGATAACTTTGCCGATTTGCTTGACGGACTGTACCGCAGGAAGTACCATTATCCTTACTTATAATTGACACCGCAACAGCAGCAGCAACTACTACAACATCAGCAGCAGGCGTTGGGCTTCACCGGTAGCACGAACAATAGTATTGGCAATGGTAATGGTAATGAGAACAACATGCTACTCTACCACCAGCATTACCATCAGCAACAACAACAACAACAACGCCTGGGCAATGTTGCTGCTCACAGTAGTATGAGTCCGAACGGAAGCAATAATAACATAAACAACACGAACACCAATAGCATCAACTTTAATACGATACGCCAGAATGGAGTTGCTGCACTTCACTATCTTCAGGAGCAATTACAATTGCAACAACCGCAGGAGCAACAATCACAACAACAGCAGCCGTTGACAATGCCATCGCCGCCACCGTATCAACAACAACAGCAATCACGACAACCACAGCATAATGGAAGCAGTAGTAGCAGTCTTGGCAATCAATTGCTTGCCATAGGCAATAACAATAACAATAGCTTCAATAACAATTCCAATCACTCCAATAGTTTTAGTGGTAATTACAACAACGCCAGTGCTTTTAGCAACAACGGCGCCAGCAGCAGCAGCAACAACAACAACTTTTCCAACAACAACTCCACAAGCAGTGGAAACAACTTCACCAACAACCCCACAAGCGGTGGAAATTTCTCCAACAATGCGGCTAGCAGCAGCAACTTCACCAATAATCTTTCTGGCGGCAGCAATTACACCAACAGCAGCAGAAACTTTACCAATAATGCAGCTAGCAGCAGCAACAACATTTCCAACAACGCAGCTAGCTGTAGCAATTACAACAAGAGCACTAGCAGCAACATGATTGGAAGCAACAATCACACCAACAACACCAATAATCACCACACTTCGCCGCAACACGACTTCAGTTTTAATATGTCGACAACTGAACAAGAACTGCATCAGCAAACACTCAAGTTACAGCAGCTGCACCTAAGCAACAGCTTTAACAACACCACAGCAGCGGCATCAACAACATCAGCAGCAGCTGCTGCAACTTCCACCCCCACGACGACAACAGCGGCAGCATCCACGAACCCAACAAATGTCGGATTCTTATGGCGTACATAACCAGAGAGTTGAGAAGCGTACGATGAAGGCAATCTTCAAATTAGAAATTATATATAACAAACGTATATATACTTATAAAACTATGAATACCTTATATTGATCATCGTAGTATCAGCATCCATCGAAACCATATACAAAAACCCAAATTTTTATGTTCTCAAACCCCAAGAATTAATTACTATTTTTTTTTTGTATGTTCCTCACTTTAATCCTTATGTTGTAGTTGGTTTTTTTGTGCTTTTTTTTTGGGAAGAATCTTTTTTTTCTTTTTGTAACTAGCTCTAAGGCAAGACACGTATATGTATACAAATCATAAATAATTATATATAAATATATATATATAGAATGAGAAATCGACAAAGAAGTCGATCATTTTTTTGCTTAAACTTAGAGAAAAGAAACCTATGAGAAATACATTTTTTTGTCACATATTTATAACGTATTAATCGTAAAGAAATACAACAAAATATATATTATACAAAAACACACACATTATATATCTATAACTATATAACATACTTGTAGGCGTGAAAACATAAGCTCTGATTGTTTATTTTTTTTTCTCTGTGTCTGAAACTGATTTTTTTGGCGCGAACTATGCCGCAACAACGTACACGGGCATCGTGTATGTTTATAGCTGAAGTTAATCGAGATATATGAATATATACTTATTTTTTTTCATAATTTATAAATCCATTTTTTTTGTCTATATTATATACGTAACGAAATGGCTAAACCGGCTGGACATGCTCAAGTTTTCAGGCTGTTTACAATTACATTTAAAACGAAAACAAAAAAACTTAGCTAGAAATATGCTTGAGTAGGAGAAGGAGAAAGAGACCCAGACAAAATTACAATACAAACCCAATTTTTTTCATAGCTATAATGAATATGTTTTTTTTTACTACGTATAAATACTTTTTTTGAAATCCATTTTTTTTTATTACTTTACGAAAGAACTTGAGCATGTAGCAGTAAGAGAAAGGAAACAAAATAACATTCAAAGTCCGAGAAAGAAAGAAACGTGATAAATAGCCCGACAAAATGAAAATCAGAAGAAATCGTATGGGAAAAAATAAAGAAAAAATAGAAACGAAATCGAAATCGAAAGGAACGAAAAAAGAGAACACAAAATCATAGGAGTGACTTGGTTTTATTAATTCCACATCAATTAACTTGAAAGAAGCACATCGTTAATATTTTAACTTTGTATTTTATATTACGTTTTTACATTTTTATTTTAAACAATTTTTGATATTCTAATTCAGCCAGTCACTCCACCTGCAGACAACAAATATTTTTTCGGTGTAGGTGACTAAATTAAAGGAGGAGAACAACAAATATTAAAATTTCTAAATATATGCGATGATCCTTTTTGCTAAATTCTTAAAATACTTTTATTAATTACTTATAAAGAAGCAAACAAAATTGTAAACATTTTAATTTGTTAAAAAAAAAGAAAAAATATTTCAGAAATTTCAATTTTATTTTATTATTTTATTACCATGTCTCTGGCTTAAAACAAAACTTACAAGAAAATAAGAAAACAATTATTTAAGGCAACTTAATAAACATTTTCGACACAAGCAACATTACCCCTGAGTTTTCTTTTTATTTAAATATCTATGATTAAGACTATCTATTAGGATTATGTTTTCCCAGAGTTTGTGTGGCATATTAAAAGTCAACGAAATAAGAATAATAATAAAAGTAACTAGTTTTAAGCGAGAAGCAGACACAGTAAAAAACACTTACAGCTTGGTTGTGCTGAATACTAAATATAAAGATTCAAAAACAAAACAAATAAATCCGAAATACACATATATATGAAAAGTGCGCACTAGCGAAGCCGAATATTTAAACACAAAATCGAAAGCGATTATTAAATCAATATATGTAAGCCACATTCATTCTAAAGCCACTCCAATCGGGATGGTGGCGTCAAACTCACTTAAATCGAAAGCAAATAGTCTCAACCAAAGTAGCCTTAGTGAATAAGCGGATACATAACGAATATCGGATTAATCGAAAGCAGAACTCATACATATGGCACCTTAGCATGCGGTCGGTCGATCGTCTCGTGTAATTAGATTAAGCCAAGGCGAACCAAAAATAAATATTAATTCATTTTTTCTGGGAAAGCAAAAGAAGAAGAGAATAGTTTTTTTTGTGACGTATTTTTTGAGCATGTGACAAAAGGCAAATCATAAAAGGAAATTGTTTTTTTTTTAGACGGTTTTTTTTTCACGTAACCCTTTAGACAATTTTTTTCTTTACTCATAAGAAGCCAAGCTAATTTTGTTGTAACACCGAGACCGAAATGGAGACGCAGAAACTGAATAGATTTTTTTTGTGGTATTTTTAATAACTAACGTTGTAGAACATGGTAACCTCACAGAAAACCTAATCGCAAATACATTTAAAATGTTGTTCAATAAAAAATCTTAAAAAGCATGAAACGTGTTAAGTAACGGAAATATACATTATACATTTTTTTATATCAAAAAGTAAATGTGTCTAGAAGGTAAAGATCTTTTTATAAAGAAAACCAAAACCAAAATACCAGAAATATGCATACAATTTTTTTTCTAGCCTAAGAGAAAGCGTTTTTTATATAAACATATATATATATATATTATACAAGAAAACACAAAAAAAGAAGAAAACCAACAAACAAATGACTTGAAGAGAAACACCTCAACAAAGCGGAGATTAGTGAGACCCAAATATTGGTTCAGATCCAGATAGATTTATTCTTTTTCTGCTTCCGTTGAAGGAGAGATCAAACATGGACAGATCTAAGCGCTTTATCCTATATATGAAACTTTTTGGTATTATTTCGTGGTTTCAATTTCGACCATCTATCTATCTATCTGCTCGATTCCCCTTAGCCTTTCTATCCAAAAGTAGTGCCCCTTGTAGCGCTCATCTTTCATCTAGAAAAAAAGTAAAAATTAAAAAAAAAAAAAACACCGACAAATTATATACAATTCAAGAAAATACAAGAATATAGAGATATGTATACATAGATTTAAACAAACGGCAACTACGAGGAGGAGGAGATATGACCGCCCAAAGAGGTGAAGTACATTTTTTTTGAATAGTGAGGTTAACACTCAATCGGATGGCGATGATGATTGTATGTGAAACGTGAACTGCCCTATGAAAGATTTTTTAAAAACCGAACACCAAACTAAAAAAAAACGACAGAAACAAAGCAGAATAAAAATCAGAATTAGATAAACGATAACGATAAAAATCAAGTCGACAAGTAAGAATACTACAAAATGCCTACAAAATAAATGCATACCTAAAAGCAATATACATACATTCATACATAGAACAAGTTTAGTGGAACAAACAAACAACAGTTTAAATAGCAAGCAACAAACAAAGGGAATATATTCGACAAAAAAAAACAATTATATTAACTATACCGTATACAAAATATATATACATATATATATATATATATACTATAACTATTAAGCCCCGAGCGGAAATTTTTTTGAAATAACTAAATATTTAAAAGTAAAGCGTAATGTACCGTAATATACCGAATAAACGACACACACACATAGAGACAGACAAACAGCTGACAGACTCGTAAAATGTTCGTAGTCCGTAAAACTACACAAGAAAATGGAAAAATGGAAAAACCAATAAGAACAACTTGAATTTTAACTCGTTTATACAGAAAAAAACAACACATATATACATATATTAAACTAGCAGCTAATTGTTGTACTTAAGAAATGTCACATTACAAAGAGAACAAATAAACGAAAGAACATTTAAAATTCAAACCGAACGCAAAACTAACGGACGTTTTTCTTAGAGATGGGAGGTTTTTGGAATTGAACTCGTCGCCTAAAAGTATGCATTTTTCGAGGTACGAATTTACTTAAATCCCTGTATGACAACTCTTTAAATTTTATATTTATTTTTCCTAACTTATTATAAAATGGTTCGATCACATTCCTTAGCGAATCAGATTTCTAATTCTACTTGGACACTATCTACCTTTTTCCAAGGCTGGCACTTGAAAAGTCATAAGGCGCCAGAAACCTTTCGATTAAAGTTTGAGCAAGTTCGTAATACTTTTGTTAGAATTCCCAGCTATCACCAGAAATCTCGCTATTGAATTGGCCAGTCTTTAAATTTAGAAAAAATGTTTCTTGTTTGTAGAAAATTCGCCCTTAAATATAGAAATTCTTTTTTAATAAAACATTTCAAAAAATAAGTTTTCTTAAAAATAGAAAAATTAAAATCTGTAATTTTTTTGGGCTGTTCTTGAAATAAAAAATTTGCTATGTTTTTAATGGCGAAGTCGCCTTGGAATCCGAGAAAAACAAAAAATATAATTTTGCTTTTTGTTTTAAAAATTTTTTTTTGAAACAAGAATAATTTTTTCTTGTTTTAAAGACGTCTCTCTAAAAGAACATTTCTTGTTTTAAGAAACCATCCTAAGAACAAGAATTACATTTCTTGTTTTAAGAAATATTTTTTCTTGTTTTAAAGGTGCCTTTCTAAAAGAACATATTTTAAAACACAGGCGGGGTCACCTTTGGTAAAAATTCAAGAAAGATTTTTCTAGATTTTATAGAAATTCTCAGGTTATTTTTATGAGTGCATATAACTCTCTCTCTCTCTCTCATATAACTCTCTATCGGTCAATGCAACAAAACCTTATCATTGGTGTTCGACAACAAACAAATCACTTGAATGGATAGTTTTCCTGTAACAAGTCACTTCTTTGCACTCGAGGATGTGCGCCCACCTGGGGCATTATATCATCGCCGATCTTTGTATCTCGAGTGGAGAGAACTTATACCACCAAGTGCTTGACCAATAATTTCGATTCGGGACGCATTACAAGTGTATCTGGTATATGTATATATGCAGTGTGTGATATCATACCGAGTGGTAAACAAAGTTCTCGATGTGATTTCGTATTTTCCGGATCGTTAGGTGCTGATAGCCGCGACACGTTTTCACAGCGCCTCCAATTAGTGTTCCGGAATTGCGTCAGAGCACGCAATTCGCCCGATAAGAGCCCCACTACATTCACTCGACTCTCGATCCTTCGCCTCGTGATTCTCGTTCAATGGTCCGTGATTCGTGATTCCCGATCCGTGATCCATGATGATCCGTCATCCGTCATCGTGTCACGGACGCACACCCACCCGGTGATCGGTCTATATTGCTATATAGACTCAATAACACTATCAAGTGGCGATAAGCAATTGACATTAACTGAATTTGTGGGCCAGTCATTGTTTGGATTCCCGCATGGACAACTTGAAGGTTGACTCTCTGGAGGGTTGGGCTTGTGGGATTGCAGGGGATTGGATTGCATAATTACCATCCAGAAAGTGGGCACGTTTCGGTTACTTCATAGATCACACAGGGAGAACTGGATAAGAGGCACTTGTCTTTTTGCAAGGTTATCTCTCAAAAGTTGATTGTTTTCATAATTCTCCTCGTAAATATATATTAAATACCAGAGTAGTTTTATTTACAGGGGTATTTTATAGACAGAAAGCGGCGACGGTTTTGGGGACGGTTGGTTTAGAAACCAACCCATCAAAACTGTAGGTGTCACACAGTCTGCACAGTTTTTTAGGAGTTTCGGAGTAAATTTGCTCTGATTTTAGGAACATTTGCTTCAGAGCCTACTATACGGTTGGTTTAAAATCGTGTACTTGTATTTGAGGCGGTTTCTGTGACACTGAGATTTGCTTTTGGGGGGAAATTTGGTTGGAAGAGATTTCTGTGACACCCCTGATATAGAGGTATATGGACGTTGATGCACTACGGTATTTAGAAATTTTGTTGGATTGCAAAGTCCTTGAGACGAATTTATTCCGCAGATACACTTACTTAAAAGTCAAATTTTTGCCAAAAATCGAAATCGTCATTTTCCGGCAATAAAAGTCAGTATTTTTGATATAAAAATGGAACTAATTGTCCAAATATGGAACGGCCTACCTTCCCGAACTCGTAGTTCAATTCCCTATAACTTGGCATTTCAGGTTAAAAAATTTATTTTTTTTTTTTATTTATTTTATTTTTTCTAAATCAGCCCGAGAGTGCACTAATATTAATTATCAGGTTGTTATCTGCTCAGAACAGTTCGCCGTTTTCATATCGGTGCATTTTTGCAAAAATTAGAGCAAAAACAAATTATACGAAAAATCAGATTTTGGCAAAAAAATCGAAATCTTCGTTTTCCGCCAATAAAAAAGTCAGTATTTTTGCTATAAAAATGGAACTAATTGTCCAAATATGGAACGGCATACCTTCCCGAACTCGTAGTTAAATTCCCTATAACTTGGCATTTCAGGTTAAAAAATTAATTTTTTTGAATTTTTTTTCAAAAATTTGTGATACAACCCCTTACAAAAAAATCGAAAATTTGAAAAAATTTTATTTTTCCTAAATCAGCCCGAGAGGGCACTAATATTAATTATCAGGTTGTTATCTGCTCAGAACAGTTCGCCGTTTTAATTTCGAACCATTTTTGAAAAAGATAGAGCAAAAATAAAATTTTCGAAAAATCAAATTTTTGCCAAAAATTGAAATCCTCATATTTCGCCAATATTTTGGCCATTATAACGGAACTAATTGTCCAAATATGGAATGCGATACCTTCATGAACTCGTAGGAAGAGGTATTTAGAAATTTCCATTCCCTGGATGATTCCTTTGAAATGCGTTATCTATTGAAGACGCTTCAATTGCAAAAAAAAACCCAGCTGATTAAATTATTATTAATCAAGAACGCAGTTGTAATAACAATTTCCGATCATTCGAGATTCTGAAAAATGAAAATAAAGTAATCTTTAACCCAGAAATGACTGGAAAAGTATTTCATTTGTGTTGTATGTTGCAAGTAGCAGTTCTTTTTTATTAATAATAATACAAGGCGTAAAGGTATAAAAATATAAAAAAAAAACAAAAAAAAAAGGGTATAAATGTGTGAAATTTCACTGCCGCAGCTGCAACATGCACTTCAATTGACTCTTGTTTACTTGGTAAATGGTTTTTATTGTTTTTAGCAAATTGCCGCATTCCATGGCTGCCGAAGGCTAAGTACTTAACACATCACAGATTGAAAACCCCGACCCGCTTTCTAATGGAAATGCGTGTTTCATTGGTACCACACACTCGTTATAAGTCTCTAAAATTGGATTATTGATCTCTGGATTTTTGAGACTCGACACTCATTGAATTGAATGTGCAAATGAAGCTTTACTTTAACCCCCAGTTTTATCATACAAAAATCTTGGTTTTTTTTAACTATTTTTTAAGGAACACTTCGTGCAGCTCGACGTCCTTCAGGTTGACGAGCGTTAGTCTTCGCGAGAACTTGCCCGTTTGCCATCGCTCCTCCAGCTCCTCGAGCGTCCTGCCCCTCGTCTCCGGCACAAAGGTGCCAATGAAGGCGGCCGCCAGGAACGAGATGCCCGCATAGAAGGCAAACAGATTGGCCGTGCCCAAGGCGTCCTTCATGTTCGGATATATCTTGAGCATCACAAAGGCCAGGATCATGCCAAAGAAGATGGCTATGCCGGAGGCACTGCCCCTCGCCCGCTGGGGGAAGACCTCGGAGATCATGAAGAAGGGCAGCGTCAGCATGCCCATGGTGGAGAATACGATGTGGGCCACAATGCAGGCCACCGGCAGCCAGTGCCAGGTGCCCAGGGTGTCGGGAAACCAATTTCCACCCGCGAGGAGTAGCATGCAGAAGCCCATCCCGGTGGCCGAGAAGATGCCCGCCGGCTTGCGACCCCACTTCTCGAAGATGCCGCTCATGAAGAGCGTGGTGATTATCCTGGCCACGCCCAGCATTACGGCCACCAGCACGGGATCAATGGTAACGCCCGCCTGCTGGGCAATCTGGACGGCATACACGATGATCACCACCACGCCGCAGGCCTGCTGGAACCCGAAGAAGGTGGTCATCATGAGGACCGGTTTGTAGACCTCCGGTCGGTGGATCATCTGGCTGAGGGACTCGCCGGCGGCGGTCGTATTGCTCGCGTCCGCCAGCTCCTTCATGTGCGCCAGCTCCGCCTCGAATTCCGGAACGTAGTCCACCTCTGAAAGGGAGGCGAAAAAGAAGGATGTAAGTTAAAGGGTTCGAAAATGTTGGATAACTAAAGTTATGAAGTTCTTAAAAATATATAATAAGAAAATATTACTGATAAATTTATTAAAAATATGGTATTTACTTTTGACCCCTTGATAAGAAATTATTATAACGGAATAACTTGTACTAACAATATAATAATAATAATATTAAAAATATATAATAAGAAAATATTGCTGATAAATTTAAAAAATTTGTTATATTCGAAAATGTTGGAAAAGTAAAGTTATGAAGTTCTTAATAACATATAACTGATAACTTAAAAATCTAGTACTTAAAAAAATATTACTGATACATTTAAAAAATATTTTAAAATTTATTGATATTTACTTTAAACCCCTTGATAAGAAATCATAATAAAGGAACAACTTGTATCTTTAAAATACTACATCCCATTTGTATTCCCATAATCTTTTTACTTCCGTAAATATACAATATCTTCTTAGTGACTGAACCTTTAATGCATATTTAAGGCTTTAAGTGTTAATTAAGCTAATTGAAAGTGCGATAAAGGAAATGTATATTTAATAATTACTTTGCCATTTTGTTGCCACTGAACTTAAAAAGTCTCATTAAAGCATTTCCAATGAAAAAGCGCACTTTTTACTTGGCTTGCGATAAAGGTCAATGTTGACATTAGTGCATATCTAATTTCCTAATTGATGGCCGCACTTCTCTACACCTACTCACTTGTTTTTAGACACTTTAATGTCTTCAAATTGCTGGTCAGATTGGTTGATTATTTTGTATTTTATTAGTCAACGATTAGGTGACTCTTATCTGATTTTCAATTACACTGGCTTACAGGATAGAGGATCTAAAAGGGTTTCCTTAATATTTTTGTGATGGTATTATAAAAAATTTTAGATTTTTTTAAATGTTCAGGGATACGTATACATCGGACCACTCAGTGAAAAGTTATAAGCAAATAATATATATTGTCTACCACACAGATGGCGCCACTTTGAATCGACTGCTTGGTTTGCCCTGCTTGTCACTGCTTTCCACTGCTTGCTTTAGCTGAGTAACGTTTTCTCTTACTTAGATACTATTTTATAAAATGAAGATTAACTTGAACTAATTTTTAACTTTGGCAGTGTAGTTCCGTGCCTCAACTCACCTTTTTTGGGCAGTCCACGGAAGTATCTGAGCGAAGACCTGGCCCGCTCCTCCTTGCCCTTGGTGAGCAGCCAGCTGGGCGATTCGGGCATGGGGAAGACGCACAAGGTGGCCGCCAGTTGGTAGCAGCAGCTGATGGCGAAGATCAGCTGTAGGTTGTGCCTTATGAAGTAGCCCAGGACGTACATCAGCAGGATGCCACTGGCCAGGCCCAGCGAAGTGCCCAGAATCAGGCGACCCCGTATCCGGGGTAAGCTTATCTCGGCGGAGTACACGCCCACCGGCGAGACGAACATTCCGATCATGATGCCGCCGAAGCAGCGACCCAGCAGCATTTGGTAGTAGATCATATCCCGCTCGGAGTGCATGAAGCTGGTGACTAGGAGGATCCAGCCAATGAGTCCTATCAAATTGGTCAGCAGGATGGTGTGTTTGCGGCCAATCTTGTCCAGGAAGTAGCTAACCAGAAGTCCGCCCAGAGGACAGGCCATATTTTGAATGGAGGCTAAAAGGGTACAGAGTTACAAAGGTAAGTGGATGGGTTTTTATATCTTTAAGTAATCATTTTTATTAGTAATATTTTTGACTTCAAATGACTTCTTAGTAATCATTGCACCGAAAAAAATAACCATAAAATTAATTCTAAACTATTCAGTTTCAAAAATATCGTTTTAAGATAAATGTTACATTAACACTGTAAAAAGTGTTAACATTTTCAACGTAAAATGCCACTTTTCGTGTAGAATTTACTTTACAAAATTCATACTACAGAGTTTAGATATTATATTATTTAGTTATATCTCAATACCATACTTTAATAAAAAGGACTTAGCATCTTTTTAATACGAGTTTTAGAGTTAAGCTACACCCAAAAAAAATCGATATTACGATTACTTAAGATAAATTTTAATTTGATATGTGGCCAGGTAAATTTGAAATAGAGAATTTCATGTAAAAACGATATGGGTTTTGCATGATCTGAAACTTACATGGCCATATCGATTTTACGGGAACATGCTTTTTTTACGTGTATGTTTTTTTTTGGATCTCAAATATTTATAGATATTTTTTAGGTTTTAAGATTTAAGGAGAGACGATTATTTTTGATATTTTAACAATCTTTGGGATTTTATTTTACATCACTGCAATTTTATTTGATACACAGAGAAAAAAAGGGAAAATAATGGGACTGATATGGGTTCATATCAATTTAGGTAGGTAAATTAGGTAAATAGGTATGATTTCATAGCAGTATGGTACAAAATCATATGTTCAAAAATATAATTTTGATGTGAACACAGAACGGACAAAAATTTATATGAAAAAATGTTTTTTTTCTCTGTATAGGGCTTCCAATTAAAAGAAAAAAATCTCTTAAATTCCCAATTGATCTCCCGAATGTTTCCGTGTGCTTACCAAACCAACTGGACTCGTCCTTGTTGAGCCAAAAGGGTTGCGTTTCGTCGTGCAGCTGGTTGAGCGTTACAGCGGGCATGCTGACGACCATTCCAGAGCCAAGGACGCCGCTGTTGCCCAGGAAGACCATGAGCTCCTGCCGGAGAACAGCCAGGCGGCCCTCGCCCAAAGGCTTCTCCTTCTTCTTCTGTTGATCCTTGGCGGATTCCGAGTCCTTACCCACGACGGTGGGCTTGTAGACCACTGGCGGCACCAGCTGCTCCTCCTGCTGGCCCTTCATTTTCGTTAGCTGTTCTTGCTTTTTGTGTTTTTTATTGGCTTTCTAGTTTTAGACGCGGCGCGAATGGAAAAGGGGGCGTTTTTTTTGTCGCGATGCGCCGCCGTTCGCTGCCAATCAATTAATGGCTCACAATTAGCTATAGTGGCTATGTCGTCGACTACCGGGCTTGCGCTTGGGTTTGCGTTTGGTTCTGGCTATTCTGGCTCTGATAGCTTCGACTGCTTCGACTGCTGCTCCGACGACTGCTCGACAAGTGGAAACTTCCGCGCATTTCAATCAAGGGCTCGCGCTCCTCCAGTATCAATTTCACAAGTTGCACTTATCAGTTTTCGAACGGCCGAGAGTTTTCGTTACCTGCTGTGTTACTGTTTTTACCAAATTCGCAAAAACCCATTCCTTCTGTTTTCTAGATATTTTCTCGTCGGTGGAACAGAAAAAAACACGTCCGTTTCGTTCGACTTTCGCTGGGCAACTGAATTGGATGCTATGCTCTGCTTGCCTTCTGCTTTTTTGCCACTCGCCCCATAATTTGCAAATTAAAAAATTATTGTTTGCATTTAATACGAATGGGTGTACGCGGCGTATACGCGATTAGGCGGCGTTTCGAATTTGGTGATTACGTATACGCCACCGCGGCCACCGCGACTGACACGCTGTGAGCGGCGTTTGAACGCAATTAGCTGTCTAATCGATCCGGCGACACCCTCAACTGACCCCTCCTCGCACCTCGCACCGCCGACGCCTCTGTTGGCCCATAGGCGACCCCCTGGGATCCCCATTATCTCTGCTGCTGCTGCTCTCGCGTTTTGCTCTCTCCCAATCGAACGACATTGGCAACGAACTTGACATTCGGGGGCTTTGGTAAATGCCATATAAAAACCGAAATGAAGAGCGAAATCTGTCATCGGTCGGCCATTGGAATACCCTGCTTCGGAATCCCCCAAAACAATGGAGAGAAGAGAAAGAAGAAGAAGAGGTGCCACCACAGCGTAAACAATTTAATTTGCTTATTTATGGCTACTACTAATCTTACCAAAATCGCCACTCACGTTTCGTGCGTTAGCAGTATCGGGGGACTTTTGATATTAACTTCTTTATTTCGGGTATTCCATTGTCTTGGCATTAAGTTTCAAAGTGATTTCGTTTTAAAAGTGAATCCAAATTATACTTTATGATTATAAACTCATTTAAATACGAAACAAATATAGTATTAGTACTCTAAGTTCGTCTGGGTCTGAAGAATTCGCGGTGTCATTATATTGAAGAATTAATTCGTACTCTAAGTTCCTCTTGGTCTGAAGAATTCACGGTCTCATTATGTTGAAGAAAAATTCGATATAAAGCGTAGATCGATTTTTTGTAATATAAATTTTGACTTGATATGCTCGAAATGTAAACTACATGTTCAAAATAGGCGAGTTCGAGTTTCGAAAGCTTCTTTCTCGCTCCCACTCACATAACTTAATTCGCCTTATTGCTTCTTCCTCACTTTTTCGAAGCCTGAGAATCTCCGAGAGAGAGAGAGAGAGAATTCGGCAAAATGATATTATTTAAACGTAAAAACAATATTCAAGAAATTTTTAGCATGGGCATATCGATTTTACCGCGACGTGTTTATTTGTGTGTACTTAAAATTCAAAAAGTTATAATTATATAAATACATTATTTCCGAATTTGCTTTTTTTTTAGATTTTTATGTCAATTCTTCTGGATGAATTTTACTACTAACCGTGTTTTTTAATCCGAATATTATATTGTTAAATAGTTAAAAAATATAGTAAAATATAGAATCAAGTTCGAAAAAATAAGAAACAATGTTAGTCTTATTTAATTATATGAATAAAAAAATTATTTCCTTGTAAAATCCAAGTTTAAAATGTACAATAATTGTTTGATTTAAACGTAGTATATTTAAATTTAATAAAAACAGTCATGTATTAATGTAAGGGTAAACTTATAAGGCACATGGTATTTTTTAATGTCTCTTTTTTTACCATTCTATTTTTAGTTTATATTAAATGTGTCACAATTTTTTTCAAAATAATATGGACTCTTCGAAAAGAAAGGGTATTTTTATAAGGTAAACACAAATGTTTCGTTAATGAAATTTCTGTTTTTTTTTTTTTGCTGTTCTGTTTGAGGAGCACATTGGACATCGGAATCGGTGCGAATATTGCGGCTGCAGTTGGCCAAAAGCCAGAAGCCAAAAACCGAGAGAGAGAGAGGGCCCAAAGCTTATCAGTCCTCTCCATCCACCTGTCCGCCTGTCTCTTTTTGCCACTAGTGCTGCGGAAGAGGTGCATAAATTATGCGATATCGAGCGGAATGCTAACACCCGGCGCTCTGTTTTTAGGTGTTTTTTTTTCGCATTTTTGCGTTTTGGACCCCCGGACTTATCAATAGGGCGATGCACGCCGCCGCCACGCGGACCACCGAACCGAGCGTTTCGAAATATGAATAATATTGCTGCTGCCGCGCCGCCTTAATTAACGAAATCCGAGCCAAGAATTGCGGTAGCCCGTTGTTTTTTATGACCACTCCGAACTCACATTTGTAATCACGATAATGGAAGCAAATATTTAAATTGTGATTGCGGCGGGCCAATTTGACAAGTTCAAATATTTATGGCTTAATATTTAAAGACAACCCACATAAAAAAAAAAAAACTAAACAAAAAACCAAGCAAGCCAAGTGGAAACGATAAGTAATTTATGGCCAGCCACCGGTGAACAGATAATTTAAATTAAAGCTGATTTATGAGGGCCGTAGGCAAATTTCTGGTTTCCTGCTAAGTGCTACCTTTCACCAGGGCTTTCCCCTTTTTTCTGTAACTCCCCTCCAAAGGCAATCGATCAACCTGAAATTGTAACTCCAAAACAGAAAAAACCTTTCGGGGCTACGATCGTTCGATTATATGTAAATGTCTTGCCAGACAAGCTGATAAAACAGTAACAATGAAAACGTGAGATTGTCTGCCCCAGAACAGCTTTTGAAAATACATACAGTGTATATCAGATAACACTCGCAGACCCACCACCGAACATATACCTCTGAATCGAATAATGGCGCCATTTGACCGATAGTCCTAAGCGAAAGAAATTCTCAAGGTAATGCCAAAAGAATTTCGAGAGCATAGAACCACTTGAGGAATATCTGCCTTTTGCACTTTGTACTTCGTTTTATAAAATATTATTATTTATTTATTTTATTTGTTTTAGTAATGGTGTAAATATCAAAACTAGATGATTGAATAGAAATTCCAAACACTTGCTCGCCGACTATCTATCGACCGAATTCCACTGTAAACTGATCAAAACTGGTTATCTGAGGACTGCTTCTACGTCAGCATTACTCAAAATCCGCTATGCCCGCCTGGCAACAAGAATCTATTTTGGCAACCGACTTAACTTTACTTTGACCTTTATACGCAATCAAGTATTTCTCAACTTTCATTTTTTCAAACTTTTTTCTGGCCTTGAATTTGGAAAACAAATTTTTTTTTTATAAAATTCAGTTGCGTTTGGTACTCTTAAAGTTGTCCAATAAATAATACAAGTTCTTTTCATTTGATTTTTATTATAGTTTTTAGTTCTAACTTTTGTAATAAAAGAAATTAGACCATTATGTTATCCCTTTTTGTTTAACAGAATTTTTGAATTTTGGTAACAGCGCGCCAAATTAATAACATAATCGAAGGTTATCGATAATTAATCGCTGTTAACTCTAGCACCAAGTTAACAGTGGAGTAACATAGTGCTACCAGATAGTGGAGTTACCAGATAGTCTTAAATTGATTAACATTTGAAAAATACGTTATATTCAAGCTGTATATTCATTATATATTATAATGACAAGAAAGTATCCTTATTTTGAGTAGGTTTTCTTTTTCCAAAATAAACCAAGAAATTTTAAAAGAAGTATTAAAAATTGTATAGTAAATCATATTTAATACTTGCAGTTTTTTTAAATATTTTTTAATATTTAATAATAATATTAATATTTTTTTCGTTTCTTTTACCTTACCTTACTTTTTTTTTAAAAGCTTTCATTATTTTTAATGTTACTTTTTTAAGTAATACAGTAAAAACTTAGCTTAACCTTTCATTAACTTTACTTCCTTTTTACTTCTTAACTTAAAAAAGAGTTCCTTACATTTTGTTTTTTAATTATAATTTATAATTTTCACATTTTATGTAACGGAGCAGCTGAAGTATCAGCCTGATGAGGTCCCATAGCCGTGGGAGCAGGCAGCCCGAACAAACTAAGAGTAATAAATCATAAATAAATAAATAATAAATCCTATTTTCACTTTTTTTGATCGCTGGGCATCGTTTCACGCGAGGATTAAATTTCACGCACGTGCTTCAGCGAATTTCGATAACAGTGTTAAAACCGATACAGCTTTTGATTTCGATCGATATGTCATCGATTTTCAGCCTTTATCGACGCCGAACGACCGGCTTTTATTAATTTCTTGATTTCAATTCGTTTTATTATATTTATACCTGCTTTTTTGTGGAGGAAGACATGACCAAGGAGATCTGTGGCCAGGACTACCGCATCTACAGGATTCTTGAAAGGTCGCACGCACTGAAGGCGCCACGAAGAAGGATGGCGTCTCGATCCTCCCGTGCAATGGAGAGGGGGGAAGGGGATGCTGAAACTTTGTGCAAGGGCATTACTGACGGAGTCTTTACCAAACTCCACACGCAATACGGAAATGCGGCAGACGACCAAGTGATCCTAAACCGCACTACCTTTACCAGATGGATGTGGGCCAAGTTTAAGCTTGGCCTGCTCATCTTCAGCAGGATCCATGGCGTTGGTGGCCAGCACACGTGACGCCATCTTCTTTGCCTTAGGTGGCTTTGGCTATCATAAGATTCGATGTGTTTCATCAACTCACAGGCCTTCTCTTTGCATTTTAACAACCAACTAATTATTTTCTTCGTTCCCACAGTACACAACAAAACATTGGACGTCAAACACTATGCATTTCCGTTCATCTGCCAGGAGTAGCTAGGAGCAAAGCGTTTGAAAGATGTGACAGCTCGATCAAGAGCCTGGTCAAGAGGATTCAATGCTTTGGCCGTTGTTTTACCTTCTGGATGCATTTTGATGGTGATTGGTATGTAAAAGCCAACTTTATTTTAAGGGGTTTCAATATATTGAATATATATATAATAATATATGTACATTTATCATGGTCCTAGAGAGCTTCCAGCTGAAAGTAGAAGTTAGGTAGTTTTAAAATGCTGATTAGGAGTATAGTTTACTATAAATAACAAACAAATATACAATGAACCAAATTGTTTAGTACATATTAAGACTCTAAGCTACCAATTTTGAATAAATGTACAATGTTACGTAGAGCTTTAAGCTTCCATTAGCTCGAGTGCCAAGAAGGGAAAATTCTGTTTGCATTTTCCACTGTTAGCAACGTTTAACAGTGGTCTAGTGTTGCCAAAATGACCTTTTTACGGTTATATACAAAAGCCCTTTGCTGAAAATTTCATAAAATATTAAACAATTATTTAAAAAAATGTAAGAAATTAAATTAAAAATATTAGCTGCTTTCCATAGGAAGCACACAAATGAGGGTTAAAATTAAAATTGTATTTATACTTGGGAAACTTTTATATAATATTTTATTTAATTAATTTCCTAATACTTTATGACAGAATATATTCAGCTATTACACAAATTTCAAGTATACTCAGAAGATTAAAGATACATTTATTAAGCCATTAAAACGATTTCATTAAATTTTCATACTTAAAACTATAATGATATAAAAGTAAATTTAAATGGATTTTTATAAATCAGTTTTCCCTTTACTTTCCGCTATTTTCCTGTCTGTTCTGGCCAGTCTTTTGAATTTGCTGCTGGCAGCACCTTAACAGCGGCTGTTAAAATGAAAATCAAATGAAAATGAAAAGAAAATTCAGTTGGTTTCTGGCGCTCAACGAAAGCGCACGTGCGACTGCCCCGCTCCCTTTCAGCCTGCCTCCCAAAAAGCGCGAACAAATTTTTGGCGCGCATTTTTGTGAACGTTCAATTGCATTATCAATTACTTGGCATTTTTTTCCAGTGTTGTCTATTGAATCTCTTGCTGTTTTTTTTGGAGGGTGCGTGTTTTGTGTTTTGATTATTGAAATAATTGTAATCATAGATGTAACTCTGGCCGAGAGTGTGTGTGTGGCTAATTGCAGGGCGCACTTGAAATATTCATGGGACAAGTGCAGCGACAAAGGGCTGAATAATTCACCAGAACTAGCTGTTCTTTTTTCGTACCGCCTTGCCTTTTGTGTGTGTGTGTGTGCTTCTGGACAACAAAAAATAGAGGTGAAGGGAAAAAAACGCCGGCGATCCGACGTGATGTAAATCGAAGCTCAAATGGCAGCAACGAGCAACAAGCCCCGGTACAGGTTCAAATCCCACGGCGCCGCCCTGGAGTGCCTCCTGCGCCTCGTCCTGTTCACCAGAGGTGAGTCCTTAGTCCCTAATGTCCTTAGCCTTAGCCACACTGTCAGGAAAAATGGTTGCTTAAGTGGGGCAACTCTTGCATTCAGTTGCATTTCTAACTCACCAGAAAAAATCAAATTTAATATAAGATTCGAGTAGGATATTTTCTTAATGTTTTAAATAATTGTATGATTTTTTTAATTTTTTGTTAATTTTTGTAAAATTATTCACAGAGTTCACAGGCCAAATATTTAGTATAAAACCATATGCGCTGCTGCATTTGATTTTATCATGTCTGTATTTCTCGCTCACCTGTAATTGTTTACAAAATGTTAGTCTATAAAACCCCTCCCATTATAAGGTCATTATTCACACCGAGGAAAAAAATTTACAAGAAATTTCATCAGAAATAATATTGCTTTAAAAATATGCAATTCGAGTTTAGATTGGGAAATAATTATTTATTTATTTTATATATTTACAATTAGTTAAGGAATTAATTATATATATATTTTTTTTTTAACGTATTTTTGGGCGTTTATTACTGTTTCCATTTTAATAGTCCAAAAGCAAAGGTTTATAAAATCTATAAGTGTTTAGGATATAATTTTTTTTTGTTTTTTTTCCGACGTGCACTTGCAATTCCCTCGGGTTGGCCGAAAATGCCCAAAACTGCTGGCGAACGCGGCGTATGCGTAATTTATGGACCTGCTCCCATTGCATTCCACTTGCGGCGCGGGCCATAACGGTACTTAACGAAATTAAAATGCGAACTGTTCTCCATCTCCTGGGCGTAGCCCCAGCCCCCGCCACGCCCACCGCACAGTGGCACAAAATTGTTAATAAAACAATTTTCTTTGTAGAATATTTTCTCTCTCAAGTCATATTGCCTATATTCTGACCACTGTGCCATTGGTTGCGTTAATGTGCGAAATGGACAGCAGGAGCAGCCAAAGGAAAACTTTATTATTATCATAGAATTCTTGGAAAACTGTTGCCTCAGCTCTTTTATTCCCCGCCGCCTCTGCACCGGACATGCAGCCAAGAAAAAGTGCAATGCGAAAGGAATGTGGCCAACTAAAGTAATCCCAGCAAATTGAAAAGCAAAAGAGAATCTTGAAGCCAACTTTGTCTCTGGCCTCCAAGGCAATTTCAATTATCCCACGTTCAAATTATAAACTGACTTTTGATGGACCAAGCAGCTGGGATTGTGTTGGCTGTGAAAAAAAGGGAAACCCTACCAAAAACCTTGAAAAAATGTATGAAACACCTAGCTTTAAGTTGACAAAGAACACTTAAAATTAAGAACTTCATATGTCCTACAATTTTTAATAGATCAATATTTATTATTTAACACCCCCATATATAATTATTGCCCAACTAAAACCCATTACCCACTTTATGAAACAGTTTCGGGCGATTACAAAATCGTGTGCCCGCCACGCTTTCAAAACAATCTAAACAACTTTATAGGCCGCAGGAAATTTCAATTAGGGAAGCACTTAATAATTGGTACTTATTAATGAGTGGAATTTCCCACCGCTCTTTTATGGGGAAAATTCTCAATTTGATTATCCCCAAATCGAGTAATTTTTTGGCAATAAGGCTCGCGGCGATCCGATGGAACCTTCTGTACAATTGGTTTCCCATTCCAGCTGACTGGTATTCCCCAGTCACAACTTATTCTGAGGGTCTATCTGGATGGGATTTAACCCGGGGCCAAGTTCACTCCATTCTCATCGACATTCTCGCCATCCCTTGTTCTGACATTCCAAAAATAGACGCAAATCGCAGTTAAGAAATCTCATCACTCTGCCTAAGCGTGCCACAATGAAAATGAAAGCGTCTAAACCTGAACCGATACTAGACAACAGGCAGACTTCCCTTTGGGCGATTTGGGGCAGCACTGAGAGAAATTATAGGGAGATAAAATCGAGATGGGTTTTTTTTAAATAATTCGAAGAGGTGTACCAAAGTATGCTATAAATAATACTTCTTTCTAAATATGTACCTATAATTATTAGCATACTTTTATAAATATTTTGAATGGATTTTAGATCTCTAGAGCACTGAGGGAAATTATAGGGAGACAAAATCGAGATAGATTTTTAAAATCATTCGAAGAGGTGTTCAAAAGTATGCTATAATAAATACTTATTTCTATATATATAATTTTTAGCATACTTTTATAAATATTTTGAATGGATTTTAGATCTCTAGAGCACTGAGAGAAATTATAGGGATACAAAAACGAGGTGGATTTTTAAAATCATTCGAGGAGGTGTACAAAAGTATGCTATAAATAATACTTCTTTCTAAATGTGTACCTATAATTATTAGCATACTTTTATAAATATTTTGAATGGATTTTAGATCTCTAGAGCACTGAGGGAAATTATAGGGAGACAAAATCGAGATAGATTTTTAAAATCATTCGAAGAGGTGTTCAAAAGTATGCTATAATAAATACTTATTTCTATATATAATTATTAGCATACTTTTAGAAACCTTTGGAAGAGATTTTAAATCTCTAGAGATTGTTTTGTAGCCAAAAATACTAGTTTCTTAATATTTTCCAAGTGTTTCCTTAAGCTAGCCCCTTTCTGTTTCACTTTATTAGCTTATTTTTTGTTTCTCCGAGTGCATTGACGGATTGGTTACAGCTCACCTGGCGTGGTAACCTCGGCTATGCGTTTGCCCCATGGGCTCGGGACTCGGGACCTGTCTTAACTGGCTTACGAACGTGCGGCTGTCACAAAAGGGCGGGCTAACTCAGTCCTGGACCCCAGACATAGATACGGATACTGGCATAGACACAACAGATTCAGTCCGACGCAATATGGCGACACTAATCTCAGATTGTCAGCGACCCCTCCCCGTGCGGGAAACCATCCCACCTTCACCTTCACCCTTCCCACCTCATGTTTGCGTTTGCAGCTGATTAGACGGCGGTGACACTCCATTTAACTGTCAGCCGCAGTGCCTGAACCTCGGCAAAAAGGGCAACCTGCAACGCACAGTAAACAATATTTCGCAATCTTGCCTCCTTTCATAATTCTCATTGTAGCCGCCTTCTCCTTGAAATAATAATGTGGGTATAAATAAATCCTATTCCTATGGATTATCCACCTACTTTTATCAGTAATTAGATTAATGGATAAAATATATTTTTAAAAATTTCAGATTTAACCGCTTTCTATCATAATTTTCCCTGTGTAGTTGGCAGTTGCATCGCGAGGCTGTTGGTGGGCGGTGGAAAGGTCCTGCATCCCTCTTGCGTCAGAGAAATCTCTCAACCTTGCAACAATTATTCAGACCGCGTCCATCCATCCGTTATTTCTTTTTCGGAGTTGTATAAGCTGTTAAGGGAAATATATATAAAGGAATATATGTTTAGCTTAACTTGAGCAAACCAGAAAAGTGGGCGAGTAAAAGTTTTTTTTTAGCTGTTCGCGGGCTAATGAAGATTGTCAACACAGAAGGATGTGAGTAATTCGAATACATTTTTATTCATCACATTGTTGGTCTCTTTTTTTTTTTTGTGGCAAAAGAATATTGAATCATAAGCCCGGGGGCCAAAGGTTTGGGGCCGGTTTATTATTTTCTTTCCAACAAGAAAAATGGCATAAAAACGTTTTAATGCAGGTGGAACCGAGAGAGATAAAACGGCCGTCAGGAGCTTAACCTCAAGTGGAACTGAACCATTAAAGTGTAATGAGATGTGATGAAAAAGAGTGCGTTGCTAGAGGTTAAATGTAGCCAAATTAGAGATCTCTACGGGGCAGATTTCATTGCGGCTTCTAAAAATTCACTAATTTTAGAGCACGCATTAAAACAACGTTCTGCATTAGTAAACCATTCTCTATAGATACCTTACATTTGGTTTAAATTACAAACACTATCTAAATATAAACTGAATTTTTTCCGATAATTAATAATCTATTATTACTACTTATGTATACCTTGATTTTTCCTCAAGTATTCGGTTAACATTGAGTGTAAACTCTTCAACCGCAACTCAAATGATTTTTTAATACTCGAAGAATAATGAAAAATTATAAAAGAAAGCGGAGGATAAAGTGCAATTTATGGGGGCGAAAATAGAGGTGGTGGAGAAATGAGTGAAATTGTTTACAAACATTGGACGGCGTACAACAACTTTGTTGTGAAAATAAACAATACGGAAAAAGACATGAATGTAAAATGAATATGGAATACTCTTATTGAGGGGTTGTGGGTGAACAGGAAATGTTTATTTAAAACTGAAACTTTTACTTATTTTTTGGTGTGGTTTCAATCTTGTATTCATAAACATAAAAATTGTTATTACAAAATATGGATTTTTCTATTTAAATTTATTTATTAATTACATTTCATTTTACATTTTAAAAGTTTAAAATATTATATTCCGCAGTATGAAATGTATTAAAATTCCCTGAATGTATTCTTTATTTCTTCTCTTAACTCTTTGCACAATTTAGCCCTTTTATTTCGCACTTGGTTTTTACAATTTCCCTTGGCCATGGCAACGCATAAAAGAGAGCCATCAGCGGTGGCATCTTCATCAGCATCGTCAACAATTTGGCACATTATTACTCGCATTCATATATATATACACACATATATTCAATTGTGTAGCCCCCCGAAACGCCCCTTGCAAAGATATTGTTATTTTCTGGGTTCTGTGTATTTTTTTTGGCCTCAAGGCAGCAGCATCTGGCTGCTGTCGCTGTTGCAATTTTTCCAAATTTGTCAACTGCTGTGGTCGACATGTCCCACCATCCGCCCCCCCTTCACCACCGCCGCTTTTTGGCCCTTTTAACTAACCAAGGACGCGCATATGAAATGTGTCGTCTTTATTTTGTTTCAATGGCAAAAACAGTATTAATCGACTAAGTGATACCACTTTTGATGATCGAAATAAAAAGAGTTTACTAATTTTAATCGAATAATGGATTTTTTAGATTACAAGGAAAAATATTCTTAATATTGAAATTGTTTCGGAATTTTAAATCCAGCACTTTTAAAGTCCATAATCGTACCAATTTAAAGTTGATTAATAGTTGGCAAATTTCTAGACTTTTAAATCTGATTAAAATAAAGAGATGTATGTTTTTATTATAAGTGTTCTTAATATTTTGCATGCATATTCTCAAGAAACAAGCTTTAGTCCCATCTAATTACATATTGACATGACATTTTGTATTTATTTTAAATACCTAACAAATCTGCAGACATTCCTAAGACGGCTTAACTTTTCACCGACGAGAAGCCACTTTGTTTGTCGTTTAGGGCATTGCAAATGTAATGTCAGATTATCGCCGTTGAGTGACAGACTTGTGCGACTCCCTGATACCCTGCAGATAACGCTATTTCTTGAACACCCTCCTCTATTATTTATTGAGATTTTGCCAACTGCTGCTTTAATTTGACCAAAAGCATACTATACAGATGATTAAATGTTGGGGAATTTGTTATAACAATCCATGTTGAATTTCTAATATTTTCCAGTAAATTTAAAACATTTTTCCCATATCCTCATCATATTTTCATTACTTTTCCGTTGCCGCGGGCTTAGAAATAACAATTTATGTGCCACCACGCCCACCAAAAAAAAAAGGGATGATTTTGTTTTTACCATTTTGTGACATGTTACAAGCTGCAAAGGGAATAAAACGGGTATTAAAAATAATTTTCGAAGCGATTTTTGGTCCTTTGCCATTTGCGTGTGCAACCAGCGGGGGGGCGGTGGGTGTGGTGGGTGTGTGTGGTGCCCTAACCCTTTGCATCCGCACCTCAGGCGCAACCCTAACCCCCTGGCCATCAATCGGGTTAAAGGCCACACATGAACAGAAGCACGCAATCGAGTTGGGAATTGCTGTTCCCGCGGACGACGACGATGATGATGATGATGATGCCCCAAAAGGTCTCGCCACTCAACGTGCAACATGCAATTACAGGTCAAATCGCCTAAGTGAATCTTTTAGCTTTTATTGCACTTAAATGGGGGCGATTTTGGGGAGTTTACAATAGGGTTTTCGAAAAAAAATCAAGTATAAAATAATATTAATATAAATACTTTAAAAGCTTATCTAATTATTATTATATTAATATTATTATCATTAAAATCCCTTATCAAAATCTATATAATGATTGGATTTTCCCTTTTGGCCAATACTTCCTGTAAGCCGTTTGTGTTTCGTGTTCTCTACTTAGGCAAACATTAACACCCTTTGATTAAAATGGAATATACACATACATATTTCACGGCACGTGTGTATTATACGTGGTAACACGAGTTGATTGTTTTCAATTCGAGAACGGGGAGATTTTAATCTCTTTTGGCCCGAAGTTTGCATACAAAATGTAGTCAAATTATTTAATTTTTGAGGGCAAATGAATTATCCAATGGCTAATTGAAGGTTCCTTGAATTAAGGAACTATTTGTTGAAACAGTAATCTCTTTATATCAGATCTCCTTGGAGATCCTTTGATCATTTAAGATTCGCCTTTGAGTGCTTAATTATTTAAAGTGTTGTCTCTGGGTTTCTGCCCCCCCCCTTTTTCCTGCTCAATTTTCCTATTTTTTATGCACCCATCTCCTGTCGTGTCCTTTTGTAATTTCATTAGTGTTGACAACAAAATTTCGTTGTTGTTGTTGGCGTTGTGCTGTTTCTATTATCCTTTATCCTGGGCGAAAAATTGAAAGTCAACTCGAGCACTCTCATACCTTGATGGGAATTGAATAGAATGCAAAATGACAGCCACGCCCCTCGACCCCAAACGCCCCAAAAACTCCCCACAGAGCTCGGCATGTGTGATGAGTTCAAAACGTGCCGAAGAAGTGGAAGCGGATGCACTAGAAAAATTATAAAATATATATTGCAATTTTAAACATACAAAGTTAACATGCTTTTGATGCTTTTTTAATGTTGGAATAATTATATATATATTTTCTAAAAATAATATAATATATAAGAAATAATTTCGTGACCCAATCGTTGAGTTAAATATTTTTCTCTCAGTGCACTTGAAGAAAAACAGTGGGAGGAAGCACTACTGGCAGTTGAGTTTTTGCTTTGAAAGTTAATTAAAAACCCATTGAGCAGAGATGCGAAAGTGTGAACTACGTAGAAGGGATTTGCCACGCCCCCGCCTGCCGCCCCCAGCCCAAACACATCACTCACTTTCCATTCGCATTACCACCCCGTTTTCGTTTTGCTCTAATTTTCCCTTTTTTCTGGCCCGCCCACCGCCGACGAGTTGAGAAAAATGCCAAGGAAAGTGCGAAGGTTTTGCAAATGCATTTCTCTAATGACCGAAATGCGGTCATGTCACAGGTGACAGGTCACGGCTTCTTCGTTTTCGGTAGCAGTTTGTCAACAGGACTCCCAGGTAGCCAAATGGCCAGCGTAACAAATCGCCTGTATATATATATATATATATATATATATATATACAGGCGATTTGTTATATATATATATATATATATATATATACAGGTAAAGAAGAAGTTAGAGTCTAATTGAAAGTGCCCTCAACGGAGGAATTTCGCTTGTCGTCTTGGGGATTAAAGTTGTAAGCGGCTCAATGGATAATTAGCCAAATGACCAGGGTATGGCAACCCTGCTCCACTACTCCCCCTGCTTTCTGCCCGCCCCTGACAACCCCAATGACAGCCGAGTTGTGGCCCCAAGTCCTCTGGCCTTCGTCGTCCTTCCATTGTTCTCCGCTCCTGGAGGAGATTCGTTTCCTGTCAGCCGACGACTGCAATGTAATGGATGCAAATACGTTCCAGCTTTATGACGAGTGTGTGTGCTGTCGGCAGAACCGAAAACGGGGGCTACAACAACATACACACTCATACCTATGGGTCATCGCAGACATATCTGCCAGCGATGAGATGCCAGCAAAATATGTGTGCTTCACTTTCTGGCTGACAGTATCGTGTTCCATATCGTGTTCTAAAGCACTTAAGACTGGAATTCAATTAGAAACATAGCCTGGTACTCTTTAAATATATATATTTTCTAGACAAAAACTAAATTTCTTAGTCATTTACTTTGAAAAAGATTGAATTGCACTTCATCCATACTTGGTATTCAGATGAATTTGTTTCCGCTTACTATTAATTGAAATTACTTTACTTTTATTAAACTCAATGCCAAATACCTAGTTTAATATCTTAGTATTAAATTCTTACATTTTAATTAATTTAATTTTCATTAATATCTTACATTTTATTTTTCCACCTTCAAGTTAGACCAGAGAGCATCTCGATTGGCAGTGATTTTTACAGACAGCTTCTTGTAAGTCCCCACCTGTAACTTCCCAATGCAATCCTCTCACCTCGCCTAAGCCCTGTGATTTCAAAAAACGTTTCACATTTTCCATAGTTGTGGCTGCTGCTGCTGCAAAAAAAAAAGAAGACAAAAAAACAAGGAGGAGAAAGGGAAAAAACACACGGGAAACTTGTTCGTATATTTTCCGAAATGAAAAACGCACAAACGTCGGCCATCGTTTATAGTGAAATCGAGGGAAAATCGGGGGAAATGCGGCAGGCAGTATGGCAACTGAACCAACAAGAGATGCAGATGCTGAACACAGATATGTGGATGCAATGTTGTAGATGCAGAAACACACACAGATACATTTTGGCCATCAGCTCCTGTCGACTCTGTTTAAAGTGATAAATTCCAGGCGGATTTGCATTTTCGGTTTTTCTGGCCTACAAATTGAATTCGCTGACTTTACCAAATTCGTTTGTTGTTGTTGTTGCTTGCTAGCTCTAATTTGATTTATAATTAAAATCGCCTCTAGAACATATTCATTTTGAATTCGATTTTCTGCCAAAATGTTTATTTGCTCCAGTGCTCGAGACGGAATGAAATGTTGGGAAAATTTCTTCTTCCTGACAGCCCCGCAGCACAGTGCGTGCGAAAAGTGAGTGTCCAGGTTAATTAACACTTGAGCGATTTAATTGTGGCCAGTCCTCACTCAGAACCCCATTTACTTGTGTTTACCTGATGTATTTAAATTTTCCATTCGACTGTGCTGTGTGTGAAAATTTTTATTAATTATTTAGCAATCATCTCGAAGAGAATGTTTGAAGAAAACATAAATCTAAAGCGCATTAAAATATTCGTATACCTTTAAAAATTCATCGAAGTTCATATTTCATAGAGTTTGTTGCTGTTTATGTGTGGCTTTTTTAATTAGGATGATAATAATTAATTAATAAGCTAATTTAAATATATTTTTTATAATATTGTTTGTGGCTTGAAATTTGTTTTTGATTTATTTAACTCAAAATCTAGAGGCTAAATATTTTTATTGAATTTCTAAAATTTTTTTCGGCTTATGAGACGCAGTTTTCTTCGGCTTGAATGCATTCAGAGTGGTTTATTTCTGGTGGGATGAAGATATTAAATATTATCTCCACATCGCAGATCGCCGCGTGTGTGTGGAAGGTAAACAAATATTTGGTCATCATCATCAATCAGTTGGCCATAAACTGTTGCCACGCACTGTACGTATGTACAGGCCCCATCAATTTCCATTTAGACAAATCCGAAGGTAACCCCAAGCCAGAAAGAGTGGGCGGTTGTTTATTTGAGTTATGCATATCAAGTTGAAAGGTAAACATGCGAAATATGCCGACCTCAACCCCGCGACCCCAACAACTGCTAAACTTGGCCTCTAATTTGCATATTCAAGCAAATAACAAAATTACAAGGCAAAACGCTCGAGTTTCTGGCCATAATTATGAGGGGCAGTGTTTTATTTACATGCTTAGAAATCAATTTGGTGGCGCAGATAAGCGGCCAAACAATAAACAATACAGAAAGGGTCAATGGGGAGAGGGATAAAAGCGAGTCAGACAGTCGGAACCAAAACAAACAGGACCAAAAAAGCCAGACAAAAGAAACCGGGCAACCACAGCCGACGGATAAGGGATAAAGGATGGCCAACAAAGGTCAAAAACCAAACTAAGGCCCACACGAACAGCCCACAAAAGAACTCAGTCCTCCATCTCTGAGCCTAAAATCCACACTTTGGAATTTACCCACTAACCAAGTTTCTAGGATTTCGATTTCGAATTCCTTTTGTCTACGATTTAATTTACTGCGATTTCAAGGGGGCAGAGCTCAAACAGCTCAATTTATATTAAAAATGTGATATATTTAATATTTTGTAACATTAAAAAAACCAAATATAATTCAAAATAAATGTAAGGATCGGAATTTCAAGCGATTTCATACTTCAATAGATAAAGATATATTAAAAATGTGATATATTTAATATTTTGTAAAATACAAAAATGAAATATCATACAAAATAAATGTAAGGATTGGAATTTCAAGCGATTTCATATTTCAGTTGCTTACAAAGTCATTAGATAAAGACGTTGTCTTACGGATTTCTCTACTTTATAAGCATAGAGCATCACTAATATCGCTATAAATTTAGCCATCAAAAGTTTGTTGTGGCTTTTGAGTTGAGTTGCGTTGACCCGCAAATCGTTTGATAAAGTTTTCTGTGGCCGAAACTTGGATTGCTCAAAGGTCTGTGGTTGTATCCATCATATAGGGTCTGTATATGTCACTTGGGTAATCACGATAATTGGCAAGTTCCAAAGGAATCGCTGCCTTTAACCACCCGCTCCTTGGATTTCCCTTTCCAATTACTTTTCTTCAGGGCTTTTCCTTTTCTTAGCCCTTTTTCCCCAATTCTTAGCTGGGCCTGAAATCATAAAATTAAATATGCATATCAGGCGAAGTTGGAGAAATTCCTTGTTTTTTTTTTTTTGTGCCAGAGAAGCTCTGCAATTGACTTAATATCCTTTGGGCAAACAATCAAAACAAGAGGAGAAATGAAGCTGGACGGGAAAATTTTGAGGGTGTGGTGGCATAAAATGTGAAGAAAGAAGGCGGAAAACGCGAAAAAAGAAAACGCGGAAAATCGCACCCAGACGCAGAATGGTCGATTTGCAACGCTTTGTTGCACGCATCCATTGAAATTGTTTCCGCTCCTTTTCCACAATTGTTTTTTCTTTCGGTTTTATGCTCGTCCTTCTTCTCGTCTCCTCTGCCTCCCTTTTTGTTCGTCCTTGCTTTGCTGCTTGATTTGATGTGTGCAATTATGGCGTCATTTACATTCTTGCCTTCCAAATGGCCAATCCATGACACCCATCCCCCCATTTGGTCCACTTCTCCATCCCAAAATATCCTCAAGTCATTTTGGATACACTGCGATTAAGATTGGGGAATGATAAAATTTTAAAAATATTTTTTGGAACATTATGTGAGGAATAAGAATAACAAATTTTAAGCAGCTTTACAAGTTGGATTGTAAGAATCAATTATTATTATAAATAAATTTCTTATGTAAAATATTATTAAATTCTATTGTATAAATATAAATATAAACAGAAATTAATAGAACTTTGAAGTATTCAAAAGATGATATGATAATGATAAAATAATTTCAAGCAACTTAAAAAATAGTTTACCTGATTTTTATTATAAAATATTTGTTTTGATCACAGTTTTATATTATTATATTATATTATATTATATGATTATAATCTATTGTATCCTATTTATGTTAATAGAACTTTGGAGTATTCAAATTCACGATGATATGATATTGATAAAATACTTTCAAGCAACTTTAAAAATATGTTACATAATTAAGATTATAAAATATTTGTTTTTATCACAGTTGTATACGTTTTTTCCCCTGTGTGGTCTGTTCTTACTGTTGTTTCAATGCCCTTTTGCTTACTAAGTATGCTTCAGAAATTTCCTTAGCTTTTCATGGATCTTACCTTTCTTTTTGTTTTCCTGCGCCCAACTTCTTTGTCTTCAGTGGGGCGCATGGCATATCATAAATATAGAGGGCGGCCCTCCATATAGAGATGGATGATGCTAAATGATGAAAAGAATGGGAGTGCCAACATTGTGTTACTGTCGTTATTGTTGGGAATTTACTCGGAAATAGTGAAGAGAAGACCCGTTGAGGGGTTGCTAAAACAAAAGTTGCCAGAAAAGTTCTTTCACTTCAATATTTTGGCTTAAAAATTTCCACTTTTTTTTTGGGGGGTCCCAGACTTTGGCGAACATTTTGCGAAGGTAAACAAGCCACAAAAAACTTGAACCGAAACAAGTGCAAAGTGAAAGTAAATATGAGAGGCAAACAGAAGCCAGAAAATAAATATACGTGATGGGAGCCGGGAATCAAGGTAAATATATGCTATATATATGCCTTCAAAGTGTGCTCAATGTGCCGAAACTTGATAACTTTACAACTTGGGCCACGAGATGTAACGAAATTGAGATGAATTTCAACCAAAATGGGCGGTCAATTAAAAACGAAATGGAGATGGAGCCAAGATGAAGTGAAGAAGATGTCGATAAAATAATGTAAGGTCGAGCAAGGAATCAAATTTCACCAAGGGAAATTTCGAAACATATTTACAATCAAGTCGAAATTAAATTCATCTTTTAAATTGAATTTCCAAGAAGAATTTTGAAATTGAATTTTCACAATAAATAATCTTTTTTAATTGGCTGACACAGCAAACATGCAAACCAATCGATTTAAACAACAAAAATTGACGCAGAATTATAAACAAAAGTCGTAATGAGAATAAAATTCAATTTAATTCCAATTATGTCGACCAAACCAAAAAAAAGTTTCAATCTAAAATCATCTAATCAAAGGGGGATATTTATTCAAAGCCCTATGCATAAATACAATTTTATTGCCGCTATAATTACAAACATAATTAAACAAAAAATAATTCCCTAATGAGAAAATAATTGAGAACTATGAGTAACAATTACAAATGAAATTGTTTGTAAATGTAATATATATCATGAAATAATGCAGGAGCATTAAAAGCTTTTTCAACAATTAAAAACGTAAACAAATATCGACAGCAAATAAATCCCACATAATTATAAATAAATATAAAAAATGCTGAGTGATTAAGTGCACATGGGCATGAACATGAAGTGGGAATAAATCTGAAGAGAAAACTTTTGGGGAGATGGGGAAAAAAATCAAGTGATACTGAAGCGGAAATTAAGGGGAAATTAAGTGAAAGTGAAGCGGGCATAAATCAAGCCGCAAACTGGGGGAGAAAAAACCCTCTTAGAACTTCATTTTTTCATTGACTTTTTCCCGGCTTTTTTTCGCTTGCTTAATTTTCCCGTTTGGCTGTCTTTCGCTGGCTTTTTAATTGCCACTTACGCGTTTTGGCTTAGACCAAAAGCCCCGACAAAAGCCCTTGATGCTGGGTCCTGAGTCCCGCGTCCTGTTTCCCGGCCTAATTTTGTATATATATAACAATTTATTTTTTTTCTTTCGCCGCTTTTGGCAAACGCTCTTTATCCTTTTGTCATTTTGGCGCAGAAGAAGCAGGCTGGCGACATAAATTAAACTCAACTAATTGCGTATACGCCGCGTGTGCCTTAAGTGGGCTTTTGGCCAAGGACACCCGGCAAGGACATCGCTTCGGGGGGACTCCGTTAGACCATGTTGATCCTGCAAACAGCACTCGCTTTTTATTATCTCCGAAATTTAGCGCGTATTCTTCTGGGGATTTGTGGCCATGATTTAGTAGTGTGCAGTGTCATTAAAATTTAATTAAATGCCCCGAAAAAAGCGCACACGAATTAAGGGCGGCGATGAAGATGAAACTGAAACAGGAATTAGGAATTGAAATTGAAACACACAAAAACAGGACACTGGTGAGGTCACAGCATCCTTATTATTACAATTCCTCGGCAGCATTATTACTGTCATTATCATCATATAGTCAACATATATCCGCCTGAGCGCAGGCGACATCAAATGAAATTCGTTTTGTCTCCGAGAGCTTGTAATAATTTATAACACGATGAACTTGTCGTCCATGGAAGCAAAACACCCACAGACAGTCACGCATATGCAAATGAACTGCGCACGCTATCTTATACATATGCGTATGTACTGCACTGTACCTCAAAAGAATTTTTCCGGCTTTTATTTATTTTTTACATTTTTTACCCAGAATTTATTAGTACGGAGTAGTAAAACTAATTAGTATAAAATTAATTAATATTATATGTTAAATACTTAGAAAATATATATAAAATATAATATAATATATAATATAATTAAATACCTATATATATTATTTAAAACAATAGAAGTCTGTTCCATAGTGTTTTCAAATACCAGTTTTCTTTTTTTCCGCTCTTACGACACTTTTCCTGGAATTCCCATTTCGAAACATCTCAATCTCAATCTCGTTTCAACATCTTCCTTTCAATTAGGCAGCCAACCAACTCATGTTTATCCTTATAATATGCCCTATATACTTCTCGGGGCCTGAAAAGGAGAGAACCATCATCATCAACATTGTCATGATTGTCATCGTCATCAGCGAAGCATGATAATGATAACAATAACAAACAAGCGCAGCGACAACTCTGGCCAGAAAAGTGGGTTGGATGAGTTGATGGGTTCAGAGGGTGGATGGTGTGATATAAAGATTGTTGCCATATTGCTATCATTTGCACACAATCAGCGTCAACGTCAACGGGATGCGAAATGAGAGGAGAGAAGGAAAAAAAGCAGGAAAGCAGGCAAAAGAAAGCGGCGTCAAAGGGCAGCGGGTTGATGGGTGGGTGGGTGGGTGTTTGAGTAGGTAATGTATGCACAGGGCTCAAAGACTCCCCCCTCCCCCTTCCAAAAAGGAAGTATAACCATTCGACAGGATGAGTCGAGGATGACGCGGAGATTGCTCGTCGTTCGCCCATGTTTCCCCAACGACCAAATTGCAGATAAAGTATAAATAAATTTAAATAAATAGCGTAAAATCAAATTTCCTAGAAAAGACGCCCTCAAGTGGCGTGAAAATTTCCCTGTGGTTGCCGCCGAATAAAAATGGGCGGCGAATGAAAATGGTGGCAAGAAAGAATTGACTGGCAATATAATCATTAGTAAGCGAGTGAGCGGAATAGAAAGTGTGCGGAATTTAAAATCGAAAAGATAAAGTGTTTTTCATTAGGAGCGCAGATATTGCATGTTTGGTATTTTTACATGAACAAATTTAGGTAATTTTTTAAACGCCCTTTAAATTTCCAATTCTGCTTTCCCTTTGACATATTGCTTAACCACATATTTCACGCGTTCTGTGACCGCGACCTTGACTGCGAGCCTACCACCCACCATCCACCAACCACCGCCGCCTCAGTTCAACCCGCCAACATTTGCCTATAATTGCCTATTAGTTTTCATTTGTTGATTTGGTTTCGTCTGCACGTGACATTAGTTTCTGGTTCTGATTTTTGGTTTCGCCTTTCGATATTGATATTGGTTCGGTTCACTCGGTTTCTTGTATCGATTTAGCTGCGCATATATATGTATATACATTCGTATAGAGACCATAAGCTAATGGTCAAAGTGTTGCCATCCGATCAATGAGGGATAATTGAGGCCTTGCTTTAGGGTTGTGTGTGCTCGGAATCAGGGTTCGGAGTTCGAGGGGCATACGGTTTGGGGAAAAAAACATGAAAAGGCCAACGGACCACACTTTTGTGATTGCCATTTAAATGAAATTACACTTGCTGCGGGGTATTCAAGTATTTATCAATATACTGTGTCTAGAATTATTTAAAATATTTGTATTTTAAAGTAGATGAATTGCTGTATTAAACCTTATAAATATTCTTGAATATTCTACAAGTTTTAAAAATTAAATATATAGTTATTCAATATTGTCTAAAATTATTTAAAATATTTTCATTTAAAAAAAAATAAATTTCTGTATTAAACCTTATAAATTATATTAATATATGTTACCAGTTTAAAAAATGTATACTTATAGCGATTCGATATTATCTAGAATTATTTAAAATATTTTTATTTTAAATTAGATGAATGGCTGTATTAAACCTTATAAATATTCTTGAATATTCTACCAGCTTGAAAAATTCCCCAAATATTTCTTGACATTTTTATTTGTATTTCTGAAATATTTTGCACTCTCATTATTTGATGCCCAGTCCTTGCAAGCATTTTGGCCAGCAAGTCAGAGAGCGTTGGCCAAATTGAAGCATTAATATTGGGATTGTTCGGAATTTCGTTTTATGTCGGTCAGGCCCTCGACTTTCGCCCCCATTTCGCACCCATCCATTCCAAATTTCACTCTGAATTCTTTTTTTTTTGTTTGGCAGTTCGTTCAACTTGGCGACGACAGCGCCACAAATATTTCATAGGGGCATTTGCATTTTTTAGGGGGCAATATTACGGGGTCTTCGTTTATACCCATCATCTCCCGCCGACATTAATTTCCGAAAAGTGTGATTGGGGTAAAGTGCATTATTCGGAAATCGGACTCGAAAGCGGAATCATTATTCACTCGCTGAGAATCTGCAGCGTGGCAAATTGGCTGACTGAAGATGAAAGTGAGCTGCCAAAAAATAATTATTTGTGACGGTTGGGCAAAAGTATGCAAAAGTATACATACACTGGAAGAAAATAAAGATATTTTGAAGATTTTTTTGGTTTATATTTATAGTACTGTTATTATATATGATATTTAGATAATAATAGTATTTATATTATATTTGATAATAATAATATTTATATTATATTTGATAATAATAATATTTATGATGATAGGATATTGATATATTGATATTATATATGCAAAGTTTCTCATAATTATTAATCTTAAAAAATCTTCTTGCTATACTACAATTTACATTTTTTCTGTGGCTCGCAGAAAGCAAATAAGCAAGAAAAATCGGACAAGGTCTCGAAGAGCTTCCCTTGGCACCAGCGATTTTCACGCTCCCTTCGCTTTTCCCACAATTTTCCCGCCCCCCTTTTTGCGCCAAGTACTTGCACATTTTTCATTTCTGTCTGCCTTTTGTCTGTTTTTGTTGCACATTTTTTTTTTTTTTGCTTTTTTGCTGCTTTTGTTATGTATTAGTTGGCAGCTGATTAATTGGCTCGCCTCTCGTTGCCACGCCCCTCCTGACCCTGCCCCCGATTTTGATTCGGAACAAGAGTGTGCTAGCTTCGCCTTATGATTGCCACCATCCCGTTCAAAAAATTTAATTCGCTAAAAATAGTTGGCTGAACTCTCGGCGTTGAAAGTGATGCCCCCTTCTAATTGGCAAAAAGAGAAAAGTGAAAAACTGCTAAAATGTGCGGTGGCAATCGAAGCACGATTGCCATTAAAATTGCACTATTTGAGATTTCACCTGTTGGCCTTTGGCTGGTGAATTATTAACTCGTGGCAATTGCCGCATTTAGTGGATGGAACTTTTTTTGTATGTTTAAAGAAGAACAAAACACTGATATTTACAGAGTTTAAAATATATTTTATTTGTTTATATTTTATACTATAAAATGCTTAAAGTAAACATGATATACGAACTGATGCTTATTTCTAGTATGCCATCACTGACCGCAAAGAATAAATACATTTTCAGTTTGATTTTCAATTCGAATTTTATTCAGGACTTTAGGCTTACGAGCTATCACAATATTTGCTATACAATTATTAATATCTTATTTATATACTCGATTAGATTGTCCTAGATCTTGACCAGTCGCTCGCGGCACTGGGCAAAGTGAAAGCCGCCGTAGTACTCCTCCAGATCGCGGAGATCCCGCTGGAACTGGGCATCCATCTTGGCCTGGGCGGCCTTCTGGCGGGCAGCGGAACGCTTCAGGGTGGCATGGTTGCGCAGGCTCAAGCGGCGACGGACCTTCTGGCCACCCACCATGTCGTAGAGCGGGGAATCCGGGATGGGGGACTCCTCCTTGAGCAGACACCGCTTGGGATCCGTGTGCGAGGGGAAGCCCCGTGGCGTGGTTTGCACCGTGAAGGCCTCGCTGATGTCGTGCAGTCGGTGCTGCTGCTGCTTCTGGGCCAAGTGCTCGAAACTGCACTTCCACTGGGCATAACGGCGATCGGCCAGTGTGGAGCCGGATTTCTTGGCGGTCGTCAGCAGAGTGCCGCTGGATCCAAAGGACGAGCAGCGGGGCATGGGTCGAAGAATGGGCTTGGACCGCTTGCTCAGTCGCTTTTGTTTCCTCGCCGAAATACTCAGTTTGCGGACCAGAATCCGCTGGATTTTGTTCATAAAGCCAGGGAGGGGAGTGCAGAAAATTCCAGGACTACCCTGGCTGGTAGAGTCCTCAACGCTCTTCACCTTTTCAGCGGACTGAGTGCTGCCCATCTTTCAAGATCTTAGGTTTTTTTTTGGTTTGCAAAGTTCGGATGAGTTGGTCACTCTTTGTATCTTTCAAGAACTTCAAGAACGCTTTGTATTAATCGTATGAAACACTTTGTATCTTTCAAGATCTTAAGTTCTTTATGCAAGGTTCGAATATGATGGTCACACTTTGTATCTTTGAAATATGATGGTCACTCTTTTTGTATCTTTGAAATATGATGGTATCTCTTTGTATTACTCGTATGATGTGATGGTCACTCTTTGTAAGATGTTAACGATGTAACTGCTGTTGGACAACTGATGCTGATTGCCACTGGTCGTTGGGCATATATACCCGAAAGTTGGTAGTCAGGTAGCCGGCACCCCTAATAGGGATCGGGTCTTATTTGCTACCTCTGCGCTACCTTCATAAAATCCTGACCCCTAACCCTGACCATAATCCCCTTGTTTTGCATAGTTTTATGAGGCAACATTTGGCCGCGATTTCGGGGTTTTGCAAGAGTCGCGATTCTTTTTTATTACCCCTCCTTTGCCTGCATCCCTTGCACGTGCAAGGGGGTTTTTGGCTTAAGGACACGAATGGCCAGCAGGCAAGGGGCATTTAATGGCCTGCCATTTGCTATCGCCTGCTGCTTTCTGGCCAGGACATACAACCTCCTCGAAAGGCATAATTGCCGGCCGTATAGAGCCTGCAGTTCAGAAAGGGGGGGCGCTAGTACAGCCACTTAAGACTTGGCTGTCATCGCAGGGAGAAATTCTTAATGAATTGCAGCCCCGGCCATAAGCGAAGAAAAAGACAGTGAGAAAAATAGCTTGATACACTTCTAAAACAAACGTTTTCTTAGAAATATTAATAATATTTTTAAAAATTTTAACATACTTATATACTCTGAATCTACATATATGAAACTAAGACCAAAACTTTGTATATTAGTCAGGGAAATATTGAGGAATTTCTCTATGTGTAGCGGTGGGCGGCAGAATAGGTTGAGGGTCGAGCCTCGTAGTTCGAGGTCCACGGTTAAGCATCCTGGCAGAATGCTCGCTTTGTGTGTCAATCAGCCTTTGCATGTCGGTGGCGCCTTCATCAATTCTCCCCTCGCTCTTTGTCTCTGTGTGTGTGTGCGGGTGTGTGTGTGTGCCTGCGAGTGTATAAGTAATTGCGTGGGTGAGGACATAAGCTGCGTTGCCATTACTATAAGTAGACATATGTATGAACAGCCCAATTAAAATGCACAAAGGCACAGCGATGAAAATTTCATTATTATGGAAAATTAGAATTTAATTTTAAGTCAAATATGAATAATTTAAAAATTTTGTAGAGCTATTAAATATTCCTATTTTTTGGCAATAAAACCCTTTTTCTCCCTGCTTAAAATTAATGCAATTATAATGCACAGAGAGAAAAATTATATTCTTATAGAAAATTACTATTTAATTTTAAGTCAAATATGAGTAATTTAAAAATTCAGGAAATTTTCTAGAGTTATTAAAGATTATAAAAATAAATTGTATTTCATTCCTATATTTTTGGCAATAAAACCCTTTTTCTCTCTGCATAAAATCCCACTTCGTAACCCCTGAGTTACTCGTAATTCCCATTAATTAGGATCGTTGTGGAAACCCCCAAATGGCCCTGAGCTCTCGCTCGGCTTCCACTTATTTCCAGCTTTCGATGCATCCTCTAATTGTATTAAAATCGAAACACAAACTACCTTCTCATGTACGTTGTTTTCCTCTGAAAAATGGAAAATACGAGACCTAAAGGACGAAGGTCAATTTGGGGAGGGGGGATGCGGCTTGTGGTCTTCTGCAGTAGTTTCCATTTTCCGCTTTTCCTTTATTCAGAGGAACGAAAAGCAATGCAACCGAAAAGTTAAAAATTCATTTCGAAACTCCAGGCGGTAGTAAAATGCATTAAAGTGAAATATTGTAACTATTAGTTTTTTAAAATTAATATAAATAATTAGAAAGTAACTTTAAGAAACATTTTAATAGGTATTTTTAAACTGCTAATAAGATTTAGATATTTTTAATGCATTTCTAATTTTTTTAAGTTTAAATTTAATCTCAGAAATATATATTTTTTTATAATACACGATTTAATATTGTAATAATTATTATTTATCCCAAAAGAGCATCTCTGGGTTCACATAAAAACTGGAAAAAATCCATTCCCTGTGCTCCAAAAACGGATGCAGAGAGCATTTCATTGTGTTAGCCGCAGTTAGAATGGAAATCCATGGGGGTCGGGTGGACAGATATTTGCGGCTTTTGGTCTTCCAAGTGGGCCCCTTGACAGGATTCACCTTTCGCACAAATTCCAATGGGAACAAAGGTCCCGCACATATATGTATTCGACTTCTCTGGAAGCACTGAAAACTCCATTTAATTGCAGCCATTGGTTAAATGTCAAATAAAAAAGGGAAGACAAATTATTACTGCAGCAGATACATTTACATATTTGAATAACTGCCGCCACAGTTCGTTTAATTGCACACTTTGCGGCCGGCAATTAATTAGTGCTTCTCATATTTTTAAATATTTTATCGATTCGCATCGCTTTCAGTGTCAATGTCAAAGGCCAGTGACAAATTGAATTTATATTTTTCAATTAAAACGAGCTATCTGAGCTTGGCCACACGTTTGGATTTTCCACGGCTCACGCAATTCACTTCCTACCTGGCAGCAGCTTCCAAAAAGGCTTTTACGACCTGCATATCATAAAAAGAGAAGGAATACCAACCAAAAAAAAAAGTGAAAAATCAGTAAATGGAAAAAATGGCAAATCGTTTTTTATTTAACCCTTTTTTATTTTTTTATTTAACCCTTTTCAGGGGCATAAAAAATGCATCTGGGAATATTTCCCTAACCCGTTCTATTTGAATTCCCCCCTTTCCTTTGGCGGCACACTGCACATTCCGAAGGACAAAGGGGTTTCGTCCTGTAAATATTTTCCTGTGTGTCACGCGTAGAGGTGTCGCTCGAATGCGAATTCGAGTTCCCTGAGGATATGTGTGTGCAAAAAAAAGGGTTGGGCGAAATAGAAAATGCCAATAAAGGTCGGTCCCCGAGCTGACAAAGCGAATTTGGCCAAAGTTTGCCAGTGCAAAATTAAGATAAAATAGCGCAATTCAAAGTGGAACTTTTGTCAGGTAAAGGGTGTGTACAACTTATTGGAACTTTTATCATAAATCTTTCCTGAAGAAATCTATAAACTTGTTACTTTTCAATCTAGGCCATGTTTAAATATGAAATTAAAGCTCTAAATATATTTAAAATTAAATATTTATTATTGGAGTCTTATTAACAGTGACTTATCCTAGAAAATTCCCTTTAAACTGACCATTTCCAATCCTTTTTAGTAGTTGTCAACCCCATTTAATCTATAGTAAACTTCTTAGCAGACCACAAAATCAATCTCTTTCGATCATCCCTGCAAACGCTGAGTAGATTACAAAGTTTACACAGGCCAAGAAGTGTAAGCCAAAGTTAATAACACTTATATACTCAATCACCCACACACTCCGGTTAACTTTGTCTTCTGTAATTTAGTGGGCCACACAGAAAACCATTTGGGATGACCACAAATCTCAGCAGAGCGAAACGCGGAAGGGAACATAGAAAAAAAAGTCAAAAGGATAAGGGCAAGGACATTGCGTGTGTGAGGGTTAAGGACAAATCAGGCATCAATAGCAATCAATCAATTTGCGGGCAAACAAACAAATTGACCAACAAAAAAGCGAAGAATACGAGGGCCAACCAAAAGCACAGTCACTGACTAAAGCTAACCGCATCTAATGTGATTTTGACACACTCCACACATGAAAAATTGGAGAAAGGGAATGTTTTGACAGTCTTTTGTTTACAATTTCCACCCCAAAACCATTAGATGCTTGGGAAATTCCCCCCTTTTCTCAGTTATTAAGACTCGAGATACCCTATAGTTGACATTGAGATTTAATAATTGATAGCATAATGATAATATTATAGGTACCTATATAATTAAGTTGATTTTTATATCAAAAGCTAACTTATTATTCTAAAGCACTGCTCTTAAAACCCCCAGAATATCATTGAAATATAAATTTAAACCCTTCTTTCAATCAGTAAATATTCCAAGGTCTTCTCTCCGTCAAGCAGCATCTTCTCCATAGCTTAATGGGTATCTTGCCTTATTTCAAACCAACACATCGCTTTTACTTTTCATAATTGAGTTTGTTTAAGCACCAAAATAAAAGGAAAAATGTTTTTTTGTTTACTTTGCTTGGTTTTCAATTTCGATGGGTGGTGGCAACCCGGCTGCCAGCTTCAATCAAGGGAACTATCCATCAGTGAACGATGACCATTCCCGCGCCCCTCCCAATCCCAATCCGCTGGTTCTCCACTGGAGTTTTGATGCTGGCACGCATCAAATTCCCTGCTCCTGGTCCAAATCCTCCCTTGATTTCCTTTGCCACAAGACCAACACACACACATATGGGGAAAATCAATAAAAAAGAAAAGCTTTGATTCTTTGGTCGAATTTACGCATACCCTCGGCTCTTTACCTTTCAAATTGTACAAATATCCTTTTAAAAATTTCATTAGGCGCTTAAATGTAGGCAATGAAATAAACCACATTATCATTTTAGCATTGCATACTTTTGGGCATTCGTGAAATAAGTTCCTAACTCTTAAGAACTTGAAAAATATATGGTTCTTTTAATCTCTATAATAGGATTGAAATAATATAAATAAGAGCCTCTTTAAATCTCAGTAATCTGAGAAATATATATATAGTTTTGAGATTTCAATAATGGAATTAAGTTAAAATAATGTGATTCATGGTTTTCGGGAACCTGTCATCTTTATAAGACTTAGTAAAAAGTGAGTGTTATTAAAATACGTTAACTATAAACCAAACATATCCCTTGATATAGGGTATCTAGGGAACCAACAAGAGCGGCTCTGAATGTGACAGTCTCACCGAGTAGGACGCTCCATAAATTCATCAGCGTCTCTAAATGGCTTAAATGTGGCTTAGATGGCCACAGCTGTTGGCTGAGTTTTTGGCTAGCTGGCTGGCTGGCATTAAAACCGCAAGATGTCCTAATCCCGCCGATGGATTTACAAGGATTTAACCCCCGCCCAACGCCCACTCCACTCCACCTCCACCTCCTGCACGGAATCTCTAATCTGGCCACTTGATCCCTGCACATACATAGATGTTCGTATACCATAGAGGCCATAGAGCGCATATCCGCGCAGATCCGCGGTAATCTTGGGCCAGATTTCACACCGCAGAGCACGCGACTGCCGATTAGGCAAATCTAGCCGGGGATTTCGATTCTATGGATTCAATGGACACAACGCAATCCTCAATTGTGGCCAGATTGTAATTAGAGCGGATTCCCGATGCTGCTCACTGGCTTACTGGAGAAACAGGGGCTTTGAGATCGCAAATCTGGGCCAGATTTCAGATTGTAGGTCCTTCGTAAAAGGACCAGCAAACCACTTGAGTTTGCTCCTGTTTCGGCCTCGCGCCTTTTGTTTTTCTTCTTTTTTCCGGATCGGAACGGACCACTTTGCTTTGTCCGCCACTCGAAACCGAGGCTCAAGTGTCGCATTGGAGTCAGCCAAACACTTGCGGCTGTCAAACGGCAGCAAAGTCCCTTGGCTTCCGCCGCACCTCGTCCTTATCCCACATCCCTAGCCTTTTGCTAGGACACACGGCGAGAAAATTCTTGAAATATGTAGAGTATTTTGATCTCAAGATATTTGGATTACATCAAATTGTATATAATATAATGTGTCATTTAAATTAAAGTATAGATAAATAGATATAATGGGTGTCTATATAAGTACATTTTAAATAGCCCTTAAAATTAACCTCCCCTATTAAAAAAGACTTGTTTGTTATGATTTTCCCCCCCGGGAAATACGAAACTTATACCCAAACTATTAAAAAGTTTGTGTGCAAACAAGTAGCTAATATTATCCTGTTTTTCTTTCTGTGTTTCGCCTAGTGGCTCTTAAATTATGTATACGCCGTGTTGCCGGCCCTGAATAGTTTGATTTAACCCGGGGTATTTTGCTCTTTTTCCCCGCACTTGGTCGGTTGCATGCTAACAGTTTGACACTTTAAAGTTCGTCCCGAGAGTTGAGAAGTTCACGGGGGGAATCGGAATTGGCAGAGGCATTCCAGGTTCCAGGGTCAATGTCGGCTTGCATATTTCATGGACTCGGGGCAAAGACAAAGGTTAAGTCACGACGGGTCCGATTTAATGGGTGGAAAAGGGCGGCCGGAAGTGACTGGCAAATGCTTGGCAGTGAAGAGTAAAAAGGCGGGGATTTGCCCATTTCATATTTTATTTTAATACAGGTACTAATTATCCTGTTTTTAAAACAGGGATGACTTTGTGTTTTTTACTGATTTTACCTTAAACCTTTTATAATTTATTAACATTTACTGAATTCTTCTTCTCTTTCCAGAAGATAATTCATAACTTGGCAGCAAAAATATATGAAGTAGCGTTTTTTTCAATTTTCCACACAATAGAACGCCGCTCTCATCTTTATTTGATTTCTTTGCAGTTTCCCTGCGCATAAATTCCCTATAAAATAGCGCCATTTACTATTTATTATTCCGCCAGATGGGCGAAAGAGGGTCCCTGGGGCAGGGTTTTCCCTCTTTTTTTTCGTTCTTTATGGTAGCCAACAGCCAACAGGCCAAACGGAGAAACTTAATAATTCTACATCATTTTTATGTGCAGCTCATGAAAGTCAGACGGCGCAAAAGTTGGCCTGCATTAAATAACGAAGAAATTCCGACACTTCAACACTGGCTTTAATGCCCCTGTATTTTCATACTGCTCAGTTTTTCCCATTCTCCACATATGTTTGACCCTGGGTGAAAAGTTTTCAGGAGTGTGAGCGGGAAAAGTTCTGCAATAATCAACGTGGCACTTGTTGTTGTTGTTGGCCCACCGTTTTCACCTCGCAATTAGTTGCAACACCTGTCTCTTTCTCCTCACCTATACCCCTCTCTTTCTGCTGGCTTTAAATTATAGTGCACACAGTGGTCAAAGTCATTGATTGATTGAATGATTGACTGACTGATTGCGGGAACAATTGAGAGTCCGCACCAATTATGGCAACTCACCGATGCAAACTAAACTAGTTACTTGGGTAACCCAGCTCTGTCTGTCTCTTTCGCTCGCCTTTCTTGCTGTCTCCCTCTTTCTGTCAAGGAGTCCAAGGAGCGGAAGGAAAAATGTCGGGAAAATGCAAGGACTTCAGGTGCGAAGGGGGGGAAAGCGGGGATACTTAAGTGGGCACCCAGACACTTGACAAGCCACTAAAATCGATACTGCCAAGCGATACCCTGGAAATGAGGAGGGGGCATCGAATTTCCAGCGGTAGAAAGGGTAGAAAATACTTTAATTTCTTATAAATATTAAATACTTGATTTATTCTGGTAAAAAGTTTACTTTAATTAGCTTCAAAATGGGCCTTGTAATTACTATGCCAACATTCGAATATATAATATATCTCCAAAGCCACAATCCATAATCCATATTTGCTTATCTCTCTGGCTTTGTTTTCAATATTTGCATTTCCATTTCGATTTCGGTCTTCACTAATTAATGCACATTTATCCGCGTAATTACGCGCAGCATGCTACTAATTCTTTCCACCGATTTGAATATGGAATGAGCCCCAAACTTTTCCAGCTTTTTGGCCGTTTTGTGCGGTTTTTGCGGCGGCTGTTGAATTTCGAATTACCAAAGCCCAATTAAAACATTTTGTGGCCGGCAATCAGTTAATGGGGGCTGGGCGGAAAATATGAAAGATGTGAGTTATGGGGAAAGAAATCATTTGCGAACTTTACAAAGAAAATGTTGTTCAAATTTGTAGTCCTTATTTTTAACCCTTTAAAATCTTGATTTTGGATGAAAAAATGGTCCAAATGTGGAGTGTGATACCCTTTTGAAGTCGTAATTCAATTCCGAACAGAATGGAATTCAAACCCAAAAATTTGATTTTTTTGAACTTTTTTTTTCAAAAAATTGTGATGCAACTTATAAAAAATTCAAAAATTTGAAAAAAATTTAATTTTTCCAAATCAGCCGGAGAGTGCACTAATATTAAAAATCAGGTTGTTATCTCTTCAGAACAGTTCGCCGTTTTAATATCGGAGCATTTTTGCAAGAATTAGAGCAAAAACAAATTATACGAAAAGTCAGATTTTGGCCAAAAATCTAGATCTTTGTTTTCCGCCAATAAAAAAGTCAGTATTTTGGCTATAAAAATGGAACTAATTGTCCAAATATGGAATGAGATACCTTCCTGAACTCGTAGTTAAATTCCCTACAACTTGGCATTTCAGGTTAAAAATTTTATTTTTTTGAAAATTTTCGCAAAAAATTGCGATGCTACCCCTTACAAAAAAATCGAAAATTTGAAAAATTTTTAATTTTCCTAAAGCAGCCGGAGAATGCACTAATATTAAATATCGGGTTGTTATCTGCTCAGAACAGTTCGCCTTTTTAATATCGGAGCATTTTTGCGAAAACTAGAGAAAAAATAAATTATACGAAAAGTCAGATTTTGGCCAAAAATCTAAATCTTTGTTTTCCGCCAATAAAAAAGTCAGTATTTTTGCTATAAAAATGGAACTAATTGTCCAAATATGGAACGACATACCTTCCCGAACTCGTAGTTAAATTCCCTACAACTTGGCATTTCAGGTTAAAAATTTTATTTTTTTGAAAATTTTCGCAAAAAATTGTGATACAACCCCTTACAAAGAAATCGAAAATTTGAAAAATTTTTAATTTTCCCAAATCAGCCGGAGGGTGCACTAATATTATTTATTAGGTTGTTATCTGCTCAAAACAGTTCGCCGTTTTAATATCGGAGCATTTTTGCAAAACTAGAGCAAAAACAAATTTTACAAAAAATCAGATTTTGGCCAAAAATCTAAATCTTCGTTTTTCGCCAATAAAAGAGTCATTATTTTAGCTATAAAAATGGAACTAATTGTCCATACCTTCCCGAAATCGTAGTTAAATTCCCTACAACTTGGCATTTCAGGACAAAAATTTTATTCTTTGAAATTTTTTTCAAAAAATTGTGATATAAATTAAAAGTCTTCGAAAGTGATGTGGATTGTTAGTATAGGTCATTAGCTCCTCAAAACAATCGGTTGTGCGTCATAATTTAACAAAATTACAACCAGAAAACCAAAAAAAAACCTATATCTTTAAGATTTTTTATGATATATCTTTCAATTTCATCAGCCCATTAGCTTTAACCCGTTGCTAGTCATTAAAATTGAAAAGTCAATAAATTAAGTTTATAAAATATATATATTTTCAAGTACAATTTGAGTATCCAACAATGTACATGTCCTTAAGTCTGGTTTTTGTATGATATACAGTAAAAAAAAAGTGAATTTTTGTAAAATCGTATAGAATCGATGGCCATTGCTGGGCAATGGAATCGCTGATTGGCCCAACTGTTTGACAGCTGGCACACCTGTTGCCAGTCCTCGCCGGGGATTATACTCTAAAGGGTCGATCAATCGCCGAGCCACTCCGAACCGAGCGGAGATGGCGCGATCGAGTGTGTTATGTGTTATGGTATCCCATCCCGCTTATAGATCTGTGGATATGGTGTGCGTGTGGCCAGCCAGCAGTTGGTAGGTGGTGTACAGCGGCTCCTCCACCAGCTCGTTCTCGGCCAGATCCACCTTGAATCGCTTGGCCGCACTCTCCATCTCCTCCAGATCGCTGAATCCCGGAAAGCCAGTGGGGCAAAAGTGGCCGGCAATCGCCTCTGGTATGTGGGTGACATTGTGCAGCATGTGTGCCGGCGTCGATTGCAGGTAGTTCCTCCACTTCTGATAGGACGAGGCGGGTATGTGACCCATGTGACCCCTCCTCAGGCTAATTGGGGACGACATCTTGGGCATGATGCGCTGTGCCTGCTGCATCATGTACATTTCCCACTCCAGGTTGCCCTTCGATTGATGCGATTGCATGGAGCTGGAGCCGTTGCTCATGTCCTGGGTGCGCATCAGCACTTCCTCCTGCTCGTCGTCGTCCTGCTCCTCCTCGTGATGCTTGCGGGGCGATGAATTGGCACTGCTGCAGGTGTAATAGCCGCAGGATCTGTCCAGTTGAGGCTGCTCGGCAAAGTCATCGCAAATCGGCTGGCTGGATCGGCTCCAAATGCTGCGACTTGCGCTGGAGGAGTTCTTCGAGGAGGCGGAGGACGAACTGCTGCCCACGCCGCTGCTGTTCCGGCTGCTATATAGCCTCTTCTGAGAGCGACGTCCCGATCCTCCGGCGGCCAAGTAGATACTGTTGTTGAGGTTCAGCTCCTTGAGTTTCAAACTGCTCGCACAACAACCCATTTTGGCGGTTTCTGTGTAAAATGTGGCTGTAACTCAGGTTAGATGTTGTTCGCTTGACAATTCCTTGTCGACTGTTTGGCTTGGCCATAAACCAGCCGGGTTTATATGCGGACAGCAGGTAGCTTTGGATTTTCGAGTTCCAGGAATTACCTACCGCGCTACCTGATTAGTTCTGTCAGATTTCAGATATACATATATTCCCCGGGGACCTAATCCGCGAACGGGATTTCATGAAAAATACGCGATACTTTATGGCCCTGGCAATTTGGCCAAAAGTACGGCCTGCGGGAGAGTACCTGAAATTAGAAATCCTGCCGAGGAACGACCTTGATTCGGGTACTTTCGATCTGGCCAACGAGTTAAGGATATATAAGCAGTGCTTATATGTATATTTTTAATATTCTCCTAGTCCCTAACCCTTTTCGGTTTTTAGCTGTCTTTCTTCAGATATTTATGCCTATAAAGATCTATGAGTTATGGCAGCAGATATAATATATGACCGATGTTTTGACCATGTCAATGTCAGTCATTTCGGTCGGCGGTGGTGGCCTTGGGCCATTGTTTTTGGGCCAGATCCTTGGTCCTTTTCCTTGAGAGGGACTTGCAATTGTTGTGCAAACGCCGTGGCGCAGTCCTCGGAACGCCGTTGACGCCGGCCACAAGTCTCAGATCAGCGGGACGAGGACCTTTTCCTGGCCAAATCAAAAACCAGAAACTAGAGAAACTAGAGAAACTGAAAACCTAAAAACCATCTGCACCGACTTCGATCTATTTCGAGGGAAAACTCCTCAATGGAACAGCACTCCCATTCTTGGACTCTCTATGGCTCAAGGCCAAATGAAATCGAAATAGGCATCGTCAACGCATTTGCAAATGAAAAACGACATTGGGAAAATGGTTAAATGAAAATTGGCAAATGATTTCGCGCTTGATTTGCTTGCTCTCAATGAAATGATGGCCAATGAATGGCGAATGGCAAATGGAAATGGGGCAAAAATTGGACTGGATTGACATTGACAAGTGCACCTGGGACAGGCTCAACTTAAATTCAGATCATTAAAGAGCTTTAAAATATTTTTGTATGTTTATAAAATATGAAAGTAAATAGATAAAGTCAAAACTTTTTAAACTGCAATGTCAAATATTTTTCTAAAAACAATAACTTAAGGCGAAATTATTCTTAAAAATTACCAAACTTTGTCTAAAATAGCTAAAGATATTGTTTTATAGATATATAAATTGAAAGCTTGACAACTTTTTTCTAAAATCTGTAAATTTGTAATTAATCATATGTTAATTTAGTTATCATAAATTTTATAAGGTACATCTGGGCAGCAAGAAACCCATCCAGTTACCCAGTAAATCCTTAATTCCGAACCCCGAACCCTTAAGATCTGCAAGTCTGCAGCCATATCTATGGGCTCGTGCCCCTATATCACATCCATAGGAACTGCAACTGCAGTGGCACGTGATAATCGCTGCCGCCTTTGGGGTCCGGGTTCGAATACCCATGTTAGATTTAACAACCTACGGGTTCTCCTTGTTGGCTTTACGGGGAAGCAACTTGGCTTTTGTTCCTCCTGGCCAACTGAACAACCGAACAACTGGCCAACCTCAGGCCTCATTTGACTATCGCACATTTGGTGTTTGCTGTTTTGGTTTCTTGTTGCATTTTCACACGCAATCGCTGAAATTCCCGCATTTTTCGGCTGGGAAAATGCTTAGAGGTATTTCCACGCCTTTTCTATATATTTTTCTTGACGGAGTTTCCCGCGCTCTCTCTCTCTCTCTCTCTCTCTCGCTTCCACTTTGGCGTTTGTTTAGCGAATTTTGATCCGTATCTGCATCGAAATCTGCATCCACATCCTCATCCGCACTCGCATCCGCTTGGCAGTCACGTAACTCCGGCATTTGTTGGCTGCACGTGACGGGTCTCCATTTTGGGAGGTCTCCATGTTGGTTGCGGAAACGGAAGTCCGGATGAGCTCCAAGTGACCCAGAGACCACCAAGAGGAAAGCAGCCTTTAAAGTCTGAAAGAAACAATGCTTTAATAATCGACTAACTAGATTTATCTACAAAATGCCATGGCCACTTGGAGAAAATGAGTCTAAGGCTCTACAAAATGTTATGAATTCAAATACAGATATGTTTTTTGTTTCATCACTTCTTAATCGAATTTTAAGAAAAATTGAATGCCAATTAAATATAATAAAATACTCCTTAAAGTATAATATAATTTTTCTTCCTGTGTGAGGCATTTAGATTGTTCTTAGTTTCGATTCAGTTGAATTTGCAGTGCAAATGGCATCTCAGGAGTTGCTAGTTTAGGAGTAGGCGGTGGATAAACGTATACTATACAGCCTTCGATTCGAGTGGGAGTCCGATAAAGAGGAATTCCAAATGGGGAAATAGCACGTATGAGGAATGACCCTTGACAATTTGGCTAAGTAAGATGCCAAGCTAACACACGATTTACCCATTGCTTTGCATACGAAATGTACTCAAGTAGCCAACTCGTTTCAAGTGCTTTATGGTCTTTGGAACTTCAACAGCTGTGTTTAAAGTAATAGCATTTACATAGTAATAGCATTGTAATGTTGAAGCATAATATTTTGAAACCACTTTGTACTTGTGTAGCTATGTTCATGTGTACTTTATAAAGTTTATTCCATCTCCTTGAGACAATCACTTGTAAAACACTCATAGAAAGTTGCAAATTTCACCTTAATTAATTAAGAAAACTTTTGTGATAGCTAACGCAAATTGCCCAAAAACTTTTACATGCGGCATTTAAATAACAATCAAGCTCAGAGGATTTAGGACTGTGCATCCATCGTGTATGCAGCGTGCAAACCTTATTTGTGCGCCAAAGGAGCAATCGACCCCCAACCATTTGGACAAGTTGGCAACTTTGTGGATAGAAATCAAGTCAGTTCGGTTGAGTCCAGTTGACTTGCCATTAAATGCGCACTGACTGACTGGATGACTGGATGCAGAGGATTCCGCACGAAGCCCCAAGGAAATGGCCACGAAATTGAAATGCCATTGACACAAAGGTTTTTTTCGGAGGGGAAACTACCCGAAACTAGGGGAAAACTAGGAGACGTGCCCGGGACCCCGAAATCGTTGCAATGGAACTGGAACCAAAACTAAAATAAAATCAAATAAAATAAGAGATTTGCACAGAAAGATATGTGATGGCAAAACAACATTTTAAAAATCATACTTAAAATAGATGATTTTTCTGTTAAGGTGAGGTTATCTAAACTAATATAAATGGACCCTATTCTAAAAATAAATCTGAAAAAAAAAACCTAAATTCGGAAATAATATCTTATAAAATTCGACAATAAGATGCAACTTGCCTCTGATTTTTCTCGGCGTAGTCAACGAACTGGGATGCAACTTTTTGGCACAAGTGCAAGCCAAGCAATTGTCTTGGATTCTGGGCTGGGCTATATATTCTTTTTTATTGAGCCAGCTGGTCGGGGAAGAAAAATAAACACACACACAAAAAACGAAAAGCGCGCAGGATGAGCAGACCAAGAACAATGGCAAGGACATGACCGTTTCCAGGACTCTCGCGGTCGCAGGACATCTGGGAGATCAGGAGCATGAATGCAATTTCTGTTTACCATATTCTGTTTTTCCTTCGTTTTTTTTTCTTTGTGACAAATAGACAATCGACCAAGAAAACACAAAAAAACACAAAAAATCATGAACGGGAAAAGGAGGAGGGAGTGAAAATAGGAGGGATGTGAAAATGTGAAAGTGGAAACGCGAATGGAGGCCGCATTTTGTTTACGAAACGCATTTTCCGTGTATCGCCGGCAACTCCTTGGCCATGGTCATAAAGCCATAAACCGCGTACCGCGTGCTGAGGCCCAGATCGAGCAGGTAGATATAATATGCATACATACTTATATATAAGAACGGAGATATAATATACATATATACATTACCTCCTGAGCGCGAGATGATGATGATTGCAGCGATACGCACTTGTTGATCCCGCGACAGGGTCAAGTTAAGTCGCGTTCCAACAAAAATCTCGGGGCGCTCGGAAAGGCCCATCATGGTGCTGCTGTGGTGCTATATGGTATTTCCGCATCCTGTGGGAATTTTCGACGCACTGAGCCGGGGGAAACACGAAAAACACACTGTGGATATCCACCGATCCGATCCACATGTGTTCCGCAAATGGGCGAGGCTACTTAGGCTCTAATTTCGACGATCACCGATCACCTGATGCCATCGCAGCTGGATCCTGGATTTGCCCAGAACCATTTGGCCCAAAATTACCAGGTGCTCGCGAGTCCTTGACCGCGAGAAGTCTAAAAGTCCAAGTCGATGAAGGTGAAACCAGAAAATGTACTGCAAACGGAAGTACAGTTGAGCATTTCGGAACTAATTTCGAAACAGAATGGAAGAAATTTCGAATTTAGTTTACTATAGATATTAAACAGAAGATATTATCATAAATAATGATAGTAGCCCTTATCCGTATTTAAGCACAGTTATATAGTGCACTTTACGGGCTCGCAAATGATAGCTGGATGGCCCTCTAGTAAAGCATCACTTAAGTACAGTTGTGCTCGATGCCCAAAATGCTTCTGCGGCCAAAAGTGCCCCCGACAATTAAGCATTCCCCATTTATCCGCCACGCCCCCATCCTTCAGAGACTCTCGTTTTACGATGGCCACTTTACGTGCCCATCGCAGTTTTTTGGCCAGCTTTAAAGTGATTTCGTCGGCGGTCCGGAGGAAGAGACCACTAAGTGCTTCATTCCACGAGGCTCCTCCTTAAAGTTGGCCCAACATTATTTCCTTATCTTGCGCCTTTAGGGTATGCAACATATTTTTCCAAGTGCCAGAATTTGGTTCTCCTTTAAAAATACCACGATTTTGGAATGTTTTATGGGTATTTAATGCGGAGAAAGAATAGATAGTTGTCCTGTAAAAGTGTGTGTCGTAATAACAACGTTTTAGATTATCTCACGGAAGTCAAAAATAAATTTAATAACTAGTTTTATAATCGTATAATAAAAAAAACAAATAAAGAAAGCTAACTTCGGCCATCCGAAGTTTATATACCCTTGCAGATCATTCCTATCCAATTTGAAATTACAAAAATGTTAAATTTTGATTTGCAACAAACAAAAATAAAAAAGTAGTTTACGTATTATTTTTACATTATTTGATCGATCCTTCTATGGCAGCTATATAATATAGTCGTTCGATTTATGTTAAATTTAATTAAAAATTCTAAAATAATAAAATAAAGTTATATTCCAGAGTAGAAGAGAATACAATAAAAATTAACAATGCTATAAATTTTTTTCTATTAATTTCCTTTTAGTTTTCCGATCGTTCTTATGGGAGCTATATTATATAGTCGTCCGATTTTTCTAAAATTTAATTCGAAATTCAGAACATTAAAAAAAATGATACACCCAAGAGCATTAGGTAATATATCAAATAACACCGAAGCTATAATTTTTTTCCATTATATTTCCAATTATTCCTATGGGAGCTATAAGATATAGAAATTAATTTACAGAAAAACTTGTTCAGCATTTTTTTTTTCAGTAAAAAAGAATGAAACATCTCTAGATATCTTTTGGGATAGATAATAAGGACATCAATGGATTCGATTCGATTGAGTTGATCCCTTTTTTGAAAGCCTTTGCATGCGTCACATTGAATGAGACGAATTCAGTTGAGTTTCTGGCATATATGTAGGTAAGCAGCTTTTGTCGGTACACCTGCCACACCACCCCCCTCTCTCGTCGCCCCTTTGATTTTGGATTCTCGGGAACTCGGAAGCCCGGGAACTTACAACGTGAGGCAGACATCTTGTGCCGCCCATAATCGTAGAAAATCAATAGCATTCCCCCACTTATAATTGTGTTTGTGTTATGAGTTTTCGTCCTGAGCATTATTCTGGCCCCTCCTTTTTCTCCGTGTATTCCATTGCCATTGTGTCTCTGTCTGTGTGTTTTCTTATGAATTATTGAGCGGCCTATGGAGTTTTTTCTCCGCTTGATGTTTATTTACATTGGTAATCCGGTTTTGCGTTTTTTTTGTGACAAAGTTTACTGGGAAAACTTTGGCTGTTTTGGATGCGTTTGCATTCTAGCAAAAGTCCTAAAAAACCGTTGATGCGACTCATGAGGCGATAAATAATGATAATATTTATCAGTTTAGATTTTGGCAGCAGCTGCAAGGCAAACGAATGAATAAATGGCAGAGATTATTAAATACAGAGATTATTGATAAGAAGCTAAATTAATTCCCCTTTTAATATTTTAATAAAATTCGAAGAATTTTACTTTATTTATTAAATTGAGATTTAATATGAATTTAATTTTGCTTAAACTCTGGTTGTCCATGTTTCCGCGTATTGAATATTTAAATTAATATTTCTCTTTTTATAAAATACGGTCAGTAGTGAAATTCACCAAGAACGGATTAATATAAAAAACCTAAAAAAATATAGGTATATAATCTTTAATAAATATATATTTACTTCTCGTAAAATCTAATATATAATCTTAAGAATGGGTAGCAATTCTAATTAATTGCTTAATCTTCGTAGTTTTTCTCCCCTCTTTGATCTACAGATTATTTATAATATTTATTTTATACCCATGTACATTAATTACGTCTTTAGAATGCAGTGTTAATTTGTTGAAATTAATTTATCTGGCTGGTTTACTCAAAGAACGCTGCTTAAGTGTATGCAAATAGTGTTTCTGCTCCTTCAGAATGCTTCCATATTTAATTGGCTCCAGACACATTGCTCATCTTCAGCTAACTAGAGGAGAATGGCACCCCAGTTGGTGAGTCACAAATTGCGCAAAATGTTTTTGTTAATTGCCGGCTGGCCGGAGTTCTCTTCGTCCTTTCCATTCCGAGTCTTATATATGTATATGTACTACTGGTTCTGGGCTTTGTCCCTTTGGCTACTACTGGCTACTGATTATTAAAATTGCATTCCGTTGCTGTTGTTGTGGGTTGTTTGTTTACTCTAATGAGCATTTAATAGCCAGTTTCAACCTAGGTGACACACAGAGAGGAAAATCGAGAGGAAGAGAAATTCAGATTGGGCTTACCTGCAGCGATTTTCCCTTCCGGTTTTGCACTTCACCCTTTTCCCTCCGCTCTCCGGCTAATTTGATTTTTATTACACTTTTCCCAGTTCATTATAATGTCCGCTCTTTTTTGTTTCTCCCTCTTTGCTTTTCATTCATAAATTACGGGGAAATTCTGCGCAGATAGTGAGAGGCTGTTTTCCCCGCACTCTTCGCCGGAAAATCCACGTCATTTTATGGCCACATCCTTTGTACTTATCCCAGTGGGAATTGCGTATAATTTGCGCATGTTAATTAGCTCATTTCGGGCATAGATTTGAGCCCATCGCGCCGAACACATGTAATTAAGCAAATTAGGCAAATGAAGCAACTAAATAAATAGTTCATGGGAGGACTCAGCTCCTCCTGCCTCCAAGGAGAGTGGGTGGATGGCAGCTGGGCGCTAAACACTTTCAAGGTCGTTTTCCTAACAGGCTGACTGGACGACCCAAAGACCCATTCCATGTCCCACTAATTCATGGCTCCCTTTTTGCTCTCACTGGCTACACTCGAAATAAATTAAAAAACTGTATGATGTAGGATATTCTTTAGAAAGAATCTTAAATTTAGTTAATTTATTTAATTAAAAATATTTTCTTAAGCAAAACATTTTTCTAAATGTTGATATATTAAATATGGGGCACTTTGGGGCCGCTTATTGTTTAAATTTATATCCTACACCCGGCTCCTAATTATTTCCGAATTTAGGTTTTTTTTTTAGATTTTTATGTCAATCTGTTCTGGGGGAATTTAGCTACTGGACCTTTTTTATAGGGGATCTTTTATATATTAGTTTGATATATTTATTTACTTACTCTATCTATAAAAATCAAGACTAAAGTTCTCCATTTTTAAATAATGAGATATATTTTCGACTGTATCATCAGCACTTTGAGGAGAATTCGCGAGGTGGTTGAGGGCCCCACCTGTTCGCAGGCTTAGTGATGGTGGTCTCTGTGGTTATTGTGGTTTCTGGTCGGGTGGTTTTTGGGTTGCTTCTTGTTTTCCAGGCCCTTTTTGGCACATTTATCATCGCAATACCCAAACACACCCATCAACGTCAAGGTTTTCGCCTTTGGACCCCCTCTTTCTGGCAAACTTTTAATGCACTAAATAACTACAGAAAGTTTTCTCGTCCCGGGTGTGAGATGAAAGTGGGATGTGGATGCCCAGACCTTGTCCACCCACATTTGCATATGCTGAGAAATGCAGTCGCAGCACTTTAGTCAAACTTTCAACGACGTCAGCGTCTGGAAAACTTCATGCTTGACACCCCCAAACGAACACACGTATATGTTACAACGTATAACACCACCCGCAACCTCGAAACACCCACTCCACAGTGAGCCCTTCTAAGCAATCATCTGGGGATAAGCATGGCCATATGCGATCCTTTAAGTGCTCCACGATTGCATAATGGAGGGAACTTTCAAGTGCAAGAGCTTGGCATAATTCCTCGGCCATCAAATCTGTTTGCCGAGTGTTTATTGCATTTTCTTTGAGCAGTTTTCCTTGGCGATGATGTCCGCTTTCCCGAGAGCGCGTGGCATAATATTTTCCCAGCTGCCACTTGCCACAAACACAAGTTGACTTTGAAATGCTCCTCGCCTTGTATCAGGTTTCCCCGTTGATTTTCTTTAAAGTTTGCGCTCTACGAAATCTGTTTAAGTGGGAATATATTTTATTAAATATTTATATATATATAATTTCTAATAAATTGCGTTTGCTTTTGAATTTCAGTTGTGCGTCTGGAGGTTTTAGCAGAAGAGTTAACCACAGCAGCCAGTCTTTCGGAAGGTGAGTTGCTTGCCCCTCTGCAAAAGGTTTCAATATACAGTTATCGAAATCCCCACAGAATGGGGCTCCGGATGGCGGGGCACCAATTTCCTCGTGGAGGTCGAACAAACCGCACCCATTTCATCGCCATCCTCCTCGTCGGCGTCCTCGAATGGCAGCGAGGATTACATCGGGGAGCTGGGCAGTCAGGAGGTGGACGAGGGATTCACAACAGGTGCCACAACAGGGGCCTCCAATATGACAACCGTGGAAACAGGTGCGTTTAAAGCATGTTCTCCAGGCAAGAATCGCTTTTAAATTTAATAAAGCACAGTCGCCAAAAGTTCGTAGGATTTTTTTTTAATTCCGAATAAAAGTTGTTGGCTGGCGAAACAAATGGCAAACTTTAATTGGTTGAGTTGAAAACCACTTTTTTGTGGCGGCCAAACATTTTGAATCTATTTTTTATATTTGACAGATTTATTGTCTGCTCGGCACATCTGCTACTAAAGATTGTGCTTTTTCCATACCTACCATAAATATGTTAAATCCCATGCATATGCCATTAAATAGAATGTTATTCCCATAATTAAAATAAATCCCTCGTAATTTGCTAATAACAATAAGCAATTTTAAATGAGCATAGATTAGGCAAGAATAATAATTTTCCATGGGATATGCACTCATGCAGCAAATATTGAATTTTAACGTTACTCACGTAACTTTAAAACGCACATGGAAAGAAATCCCCTGGCTAAAGCCGCCGCCGATTCGGTTGCCTAATAAATCCCAATGCCAAATCCCATTTCCTTAACCAATCGCACAGTCACAATCCATTTGTTTATCGCCGAGATTTCACCTCGACGAAAATTGAATTCGAGTGCCTGCCTCTTGAGTTATTTACGTGCGTGTTACGTGTGCGCGACCAGTTTACAATCCCAGCAAATCCATAATGTTTATGGCGAAAGAAAAGGGAGGAGAAATCCTCTGCTTACATGGTAAGATAAATAAACAATCGTAATCTTTTTCGCAGGACCCAAGATCATTGTGCGCACCGAGGAGGTGCTGATTGTGGGCTTGGTTCTGGTCCTCTGGGTGGGCGCCATCATGCTCTTCTTCAATCGATGGGGCAAGATCCGGATGCTGGAGCCGTACCAGCCCAAGTTCCAGCAGCAGCACCGCAGTTCCTGTCCCCTGGTCGATTTAGATGCCGTGACTACGCACCAGGTGAGCTACGTCTTTGGGGTTGTGAATCACTGGAATTTCACTAAATTTCCAAAGGTGTCTAAAAGTATGCTTTAAAAAATTCTGAAAAAATCTTTTAAGGGCATTTGAGCTTCATCACTCTGCTGTTTCATCTCTTTAGTATACCCTTAACTTTCTTTACAATAAATGCAACTCTTTGTATCTGTGTTTTTTGCAGCGCTCCTCCGTGTCGCGAATGTCGATGGGCATGGTGCACAATCTGAATATGCCGACGTGTCAATTTGCGGCCTATAATCCCAACATTTATGCCAAGGGTATGTACGTCATTTGCTAGCCTTTTATATCCGCCCACTTCTCCCTCTGCCCCAACCCCTTTCTACCCACACAACTCACCCCCTTGGAACCTCCCCGAATGCAATTAAAATCGAACATCCATCGAGCTCAAAGTATCCGCAACTTGTACTGCATACTTTTGTGCGTCGCCAAGAGCGGCACAGTGGTTTGAAACTTATACAATTTCAAGATATTTTATGGAAACATTTTAACACATTTTTATGGAAAATAATATATAAAATTATATCACTAATAGGAAATAAAAATAAAATAATTCACTAAAAAAAAATAAATATTGTGAAAGATAAGAAAAGCATTTTTATAGAGTATGATTTTAAGATATTTTATGGAAAAATACGAACACATTTTTATGGAAAATAATATATTAAAATATATCATCATATAATAACATATTAATTTACAATTTAAAGATTTAATAGGAAATAAAAATCAAATAATTTGCTAAATAATAATTAAATATTGTGAAAGATAAGGAAAAATGATTTATAGACTATCATTTTAAGTCTGTCATAGTAAATTTGTCGTTTAAAATTCATTTACTACTCAAATACCATATGGCACCGCTTAGTCGCACTTGAATTTAATGAACTGGTTAACATATGCAGACATCTGTTCCCACTGCCAATCCCCTCCAGCTTTCGCAGTAATCCCTCACAAACGACCCTCTTTTCCAACAAAATCCAAGGCGAATCGAAATACTTATGCGTAATGTTCATTAATGCCATCGTCCCCCGCCCCCCGAGTGCCACGCCCCCACTAGCTGGTAAATACAGCATTTAGTTGTAGTCACTTTTCCGCCCCTTTATCTAGATCCTGGGACGCTTTTTTTTCTCTTTCTGTTTTTTAATGAGTTGCCAGACAATTAAGTTGCGCCCGCTGAGCGAAGGCAGCGGAGCGCAAGTGAAAGCAAATAACAATACTCGTACAATTTTAATGCCCCTGCTGGTTGGGGAGTTTTTGTGCTCCTGCTCCTGCACATCCACATCGGGATATCCACATGCCCATCTCCGCCAGACTCCAGATTCTCACATCCGTATATCCTCCAGAGCGGCGCAATTAAATCTCGTGGAAATGCAGGGAACACACGGACACGGAGACAAGCGGCCCATGATAAAGATACGCACATAAAACATGCGAGAGGAAATGAAAAAACTAGGGAAAAAAAGAAAGAAAAAAAATCAGAAATATTTCTGGCTTAAAAACTAGGCATCCTTTATGATTTTTCTTTTTTATTATATGTATTATTATTATATTTTTTTTATTATATATATTTTAATGGAAAAGTATTTAAAGAATAATTCTGAATTAGGAAAATGTTCAAAACTATTTCTTTCTGTGCATGAAAAAGGTGATGGGGGTCTGATGATAATGTGGATAGACCAGCAGGGGTGAGCTGCTGGTGGAAATGCTGAGTTGAGACCTACTGATTCCGTAGCGGAAAGTCTATTAAGTTGAGTCAGGACAACGCCGCTTGAGGGGATTCCCCAATCGCAGGAGCCACAAGGCAAAAGGCAACGAGGAGCACGTGACACGAACTGTTAAGGATAGCTGACCTACAAATTAAATTGAACAGAAAATATTGATTAGATGCATTTAACAATCAATAATAAAGACTATTACTTTTTGTAAAGGGAAAATAAATTGAAGTACTATTATAATCCATTAGTTAAACTACAGGTAGTAATCTAAGAGTAGGTTTTAAGCCCTTAACCACTCATTCCATCAACACACATCTCTAGAAATTCATGCCCTGCTGATTGTGGACCCACCCAACCAACCTCTTATTTAAGCCCAAAACTAAACCATTATTTCATCTGTTTTTCAGGCTACGCCTCGCATGTTTCGGCGTCGCGTCCCCGCCAAAATTCGGTGTTCGTGGGGGCCAGTACCAGTCACTACCTAATGCCGAGGCCACCGCGGAAGACCCGTTCGGCAATGGATCTGCACTCCATGGTTCTGGACGAGAGCGCCGAGCAGGTGTAGGATCTAAGTCAGTCTATAAGAAAAAGTGCGGTGTGAGTGTGCGAGTGTGTGGTCCATTTTCTTCGAGTTTTTCAATGCAAATAAACCTCTGATGGTCTGAAATCCTTCAATAAGCTGCCCAAGAGTATGCTACACAAGATTTTCCGTTCGAAAACTCCAAAGATTTATTTATAAATTTTAAATACTAGAAGAGAATGGATTAAGTGGTAGTAAAAATAAAGTTTTTTTTATATATTTGCAAGGGAGCAAGGAATGTTAGGTGGATTAAGCACTGTCCAGTATGTGCAACTATAAATATTTGCCACTCCAAACTACATAACTCTAAACTCTATACCATTTCCCCACTATCCAACCATCTCTGTCGCACACATGCATATTTATTTCTGTGCTGGCACAGAGTCAATTTGAGTCAATTTTATTTAGGACCACTTAACAACACACAAAAAACTATCAGCTAACAATACCGAACAACAAAATGTAGAAGTGTATCTAACTTAGAGTATTCTTAGCCCTATCCAGTGTTACTCAACGTAGTCTATACCTATGCCTAACCCGTTTCCTCTAGCGATTCTACTACACAATATTGGATGCCAGAGCAAATTGTTAAATAATCATATGTATACAATTAAAGTTACTAAATGTATTCGCGAAACTGTTTAGTTTGTAAGCTCGAAGCTCAAAAATCAATCAGCATACCAAAACCAAACTCCAAAACTTGACCAAAGTTCCCGGTATTTATGTGTTTTCCCAGCACCTTTTAAAGTCTATCCTAACATGGGTAATTTCGACCAAAGAACAACTGGGTATGCAGATGGAGCTAATAATGAGGGTAGGGGATTAAATGTATATGTGGAAAATGAAAATGAACAACTAACTAACGAAAGCTTTAAATTCCTTGGGTCTCCTGGGGACCTGCAAAACCAAAAACCCATCCAGATCGAATGAAAACTAAACCAAAGCTGAGAATTATACTTTAGGCCTAAGATAACTAACAGATGTGTGTGTAAAAGTAAGTCTCTACCAACAAAGTCTAGTGGAAAATATGTGGATCAATGTACACTTTACCAAAAAAAACTAAAAAACTAAAGGAATATAACCTCAACTTAACGATAACTCTCACACAGACAGACAGTTTTTCCTCACAAGTAAAAAAAAGAATTGTTAAATATTAATGTTTAATTAACTTGTTTACAATATTTACAAGGGCCTGAGCAAAACCAATTATATATATACACTTGTGTAATATATCAAAAACTAAACTATGTATACATTAAAGATATATACACGTATGTGTAAAACCGACAAACAATTATATACATTTTGATGAATTCGATTAAAAATTATATTTAAAGTGAAACTAATGCTTTGTATTTAATAAATTTTAGGCAAACGAAGGAGGGATCTTGAATTGAGTTCGATCCTTGGAAGGCTGAATTGAGTTATGACCAACTTATCAAGCAGATGGCCTTGTTAATGCTTTTGGACTCAAGTGTTTATGGTATGTGGTATGGCGGGCAATAAAGTGTAAAGCTATTTGCTTTCATAAAACGGATTTTTCGGGAGTAAATTGGGGTCACCCCACGCTGAGCGGGGCAACATTTCACAGATGTCGTCGGACTTGGCGGTTCGATTGGTTTCGCTTGCTTTTCGCTACTCGGTGGGATTCCGCAGGAGGGGGGGTAGGGGGCTTTTGGCCATAAACACATTTGACAAGACGACGGCCAGAAACAGAAACAGAGACGCGTAAATGGCCAAGAGCGGGGCGGCAAGGGGGCGTGGTGGGGCCAATAAACGGAAGCCATTCCATGTCTGGCCATCTCGGCCATCGGGTTCAAGTGCAGGCGATTTATGATGGCACCAGAGCTGCGCTTTCCAGCTACTTTTAAAAACTTGAATATGAAAAAATCCGCTTTTTTTTAGCTCTTAAATATTTTAAAATTAAAAAAACAAAAGAATTTTGAAGCTTAATTTTGTTAAAATTTTTAAAAATCATGAAGAAGAGAGGTAGAAAATTTTGTGCCATCACTGGGTGTAACTTTCAGTGCAGCGAGGGGAAAGCGAGGAGAAGAACGACCTTGTCGCCGCCGTGGGCCACAAATCAAAAACCACGACCCCCCTTTTTCTCCGCCCCTGAATCTGCAGCTTGCCAGCAAACCAAGTGACACATTTTGGGCGGGGGCTTCGAAAGATTGAGGCTGTACTGCTGGAAAATGGGGATTTTACACCAGCTGACTTGACCTAAAATAGCAGCAAGTGCTACTACAATTGGAAATTGAACAATCTATATGTAAAATATTATTCCCAATACCACACATTAAAATTAAATTTAGAAATCAATTGAAAGTTATTGTAATAACAAAGTGATAAAAATCATTGGGAGCACAGACCTGTTGGGATATTGCTTATTTAACAAGAATTTCCTGCGGAGTCAGCCCATAAAATTACTAATAAAAAAGTTCCACCCCCCATATAGAATTAGCATAAACATTGTTGCCACACTCGCAATTTGGCCAGAATGTTTTGGGCCTATAGAACCTAATATGCAGAACGTTTAACGATGACAAAGGCGAAGGGAATTTTGCATGACAATGTGAATTAATTTCAGGCACACGACCATCACATCCATTTTTGGGGGCCCAGGACATCGGGAAATGCAAATCTCGGGCAATTGTGTGTCAAAGATTGATTGACATGGCCGTGGAGGCTGCGTAAAAATTCAGCACAAGTGGCTAATCGAAAACGCTTGGCATAATGTCTCGTTTTTTTTCTGTTTTCCGGGGGGTCTTTTTAGATTTATGGACTTGTGGGTCAGGGCAGCAATTAATTGACTTTGGTATTTTGGGGCCAGGGACAAACAGTTTAGAATAGGGTTACTTTATAAAGACCCCGTGGCGAAAGCACCATTATTTCAATATTAAATCACACTTTATTAATTTTTAATATATTTATAATATATATATATATTTTTAAATATTATATCCCAATCTTTTCAGTTTGCAATTTGAAAAGAATTCCCTAAAAGTATTAGTATTTAATATATTCATAATATATATTTTTTACAATATTTAAATATAAATATTTAAATACCTATATATTTTTTACAATATTTATATATATTTTTTTTAATATTATATCCCAATCTTTTCAGTTTGAAATTTGAAAAACATTCCCTAAAATGCAGTTGGATGATATTCTTTCGCTTTCAATTTGGCGCTTTTTCCTCGTTATCTTTGATTTGTCCACTGAGGGACATTTAAATGGTATTTCATTTCAGGATCCACACGTCAGCAATTGTTGTTGTTATTGCTGTGGGGCACAAACGCCGGAAGCCTTCAACGCCCCCGAACTGTTGGCAGCGTCTTCGTTTTTGTTGCAAGGACACCCAGGACACATAGAGCCCACATGCGCACTTGCAGTCCCCTTCCTCTGCTCCCTTTTTCCCCACCCCAGTTACCATTGCCATTTCCTCCTTCCATTTCCGTCCCTCGGCAGTCGCATGGAATTTTCAGCGCAGCACTCGCTTTTCCGACTTTTCCCAGCGACTCCCACATGAGCGATCACTTTAATTGCTGCAGCTTTATTTTGATGCCGGCGGTCATAAACGTAAATCAGAATTTTAGATGGTCCAAAAAACGCGCTAGCTGACTTGCAGGATGTTTGCCCTCTAATGCATTTTATTGTATAGCTTACTATAGCTTACAATCTTCGTAATGTTCCAACAAATTCTAAGCTATATCCTAATTTTTACAATTTACGCAGAGCGGTTCCCCATCTTCCTTCTTCGCTTCCCTGCTAATAGTTAGTCCAACTGATGGATGGCCTTCATCTACATCATCTCCATCCTCCGCCGGCCTCATGAGTGATGGTCCAGCATATTCGGATCTGGAATAGAAAACCCACCAACTAGATGACCCGCAAGTGGCGTCTGTACATCAAGTGCCAACAAACATGAAATTTGATTACGAAAACGCGAGCGCTTGGCCTTTAGCCACCCACCACCCACCGCCCACCACATGGCCCAATATGATTAATCGTAGCTGCAGATGCAGCTGCATTCGGGCTCGAAAGCCACTAGTTAATCAGTTTCCCTGTCTTTTGTTTAGGGAAACGCCAGACTGTTTCTGCTAATTATGTTGTGACTGGAACTGGGATTCCCCCACTTCGCCGGCACAATGTGTGCGGTTTCTCACCATTCGGCGACATTTGTCCACACCGTGAGAAAATATTACATGTTATTGGGCTTGCCCTTTGAATTGGATCGGAAAACCGCAAAAAAATTGTATATTTTTGTCCTATTTCTAGTAATTATTTTTCACCTTAAAAATCAGTTTTTTGGCCAAAATCAGGCAGAAAATTGGAGAAATATGGAGTGTCATACCTTTTTGAGCTCGTACTTTGATTCCCAACAGAATGGCATTCAAACCAAAAAATTATATTTTTTTGAAAATTTTCATCAAAAATTGTGATACAACCCCTTACAAAAAAATCGAAAAATTGAAAAAATTTTAATTTTCCTAAATCAGCCGGAGAGTGCACTAATATTAATTATCAGGTTGTTGTCTGCTCAGAACAGTTCGCCGTTTTGATATCGGTGCATTTTGGCAAAAATTAGAGCAAAAACAATTTATACGAAAAATCAGATTTTGGCCAAAAATCGAAATCTTTGTTTTCCGCCAATAAAAAAGTCAGTATTTTTGCTATAAAAATGGAACTAATTGTCCAAATATGGAACGGCATACCTTCCCGAACTCGTAGTTAAATTTCCTACAACTTGGCATTTCAGGAAAAAATTTTATTTTTTTGAAAATTTTCGCAAAAAATTGTGATACAACCCCTTACAAAAAAATCGAAAATTTGAAAAATTTTTAATTTTCCCAAATCAGCCGGAGAGTGCACTAATATTAAATATCGGGTTGTTATCTGCTCAGAACAGTTCGCCGTTTTAATATCGGTGCATTTTTGCAAAAATTAGAGCAAAAACAAATTATACGGAAAATCAGATTTTGACCAAAAATCGAAATCTTCGTTTTCCGCCAATAAAGAAGTCAGTATTTTGGCTATAAAAATGGAACTAATTGTCCAAATGTGGAGCGGCATACCTTCCCGAACTCGTAGTTAAATTCCCTACAACTTGGCATTCCAGGTTAAAAATTTTATTTTTTTGAAATTTTTCGCAAAAAATTGTGATTCAACCCCTTACAAAAAAATCGAAAATTTGAAAAAAATTTAATTTTCCCAAATCAGCCGGATAGTGCACTAATATTAAATATCGGGTTGTTATCTGCTCAAAACAGTTCGCCTTTTTAATATCGGAGCATTTTTGCGAAAACTAGAGCAAAAACCATTTTTACGAAAAATCAGATTTTGGCCAAAAATCGAAATCTTCGTTTTCCGCCAATAAAAAAGTCAGTATTTTGGCTATAAAAATGGAACTAATTGTCCAAATGTGGAGCGGCATACCTTCCCGAACTCGTAGTTAAATTCCCTACAACTTGGCATTCCAGGTTAAAAATTTTATTTTTTTGAAATTTTTCGCAAAAAATTGTGATTCAACCCCTTACAAAAAAATCGAAAATTTGAAAAAAAATTTAATTTTCCCAAATCAGCCGGATAGTGCACTAATATTTAATATCAGGTTGTTATCTGCTCAGAACAGTTTGTTGTTTTAATATCGGTGCATTTTTGCAAAAGATAGAGCAAAAACAAATTGTACGAAAAATCAGATTTTGGCCAAAAATCGAAATTTTCGTTTTCCGCCAATAAAGAAGTCAGTATTTTGGCTATAAAAATGGAACTAATTGTCCAAATATGGAACGGCATACCTTCCCGAACTCGTAGTTAAATTCCCTACAACTTGGCATGTCAGGATAAAAATTTTATTTTTTTGAAAATTTTCGCAAAAAATTGTGATACAACCCCTTACAAAAAAAACGAAAAATTAAAAAAATTTAATTTTCCAAAATCAGCCGGATAAAGCACTAATATTAAATATCAGGTTGTTATCTGCTCAGAACAGTTCGCCGTTTTAATATCGGTGCATTTTTGCAAAAATTAGAGCAAAAAAAGGGATTTTACGAAAAATCAGATTTTGGCCAAAAATTGTGGAATCGAATATTGCTGCTCAAAACAGTCGGTCTTTTCTCTGTGCGCCTTTTATTGGCTAAATTATAACTGAAAAACTAAAAAAAAATATTTTTCCAAATTCCTGGTCCCAAAAATGTCACAACTAATTAATTTAAGTATAATCCATTAGTTTCTCTCGGTGCACTCATGCTGTGGTGACAAATGCAATAAAGAGGAAAAGCGAGAAGCTTTCGTTGACGAGGGTTGGGAAGTGTGGGGGCTTTCTGTTGCCAGTTTGATTAATGACGGCGATTCCAGAGACCGATGGCCAGGGGTGGGGGTGCTGGTGGTGGGGGTGGTGCTCCTTTGACAGTGACCCCTGTTCATGGCCAGGCCACTTTATTATTGCGAGAGGAACTAAGTTGTCTGCCCTGGCGGCCATAAAGCATCTTCGCAGAGTCATTTTAAATCAGAGAGAACACAGTGTCCCCAGTGGCGACGGTTGGAAATCAATCAGGGGAGGCGGAAAAGGGGGCGTGACCGAGTGCAGCCCCAGTGTCATCAATGTTTACGACTCGCCATAATGACGAAACACAGCGAAAAGGAGGAGATTGGCATGGCATAATCAAAGGACACGCAGCCTCATCAAGTTTTCTTCTCTTTTTTTTTTTTTGAATTTTCGGGGGCTTCCCCTTTGTTGTTTGGCCAGCCATTGTTGTTGCGAACAATGCGTGAAAATAAAATGACCGATAATGAGTGCGCGTTGCCAAGTTTTGTGTTTTGTCATGGCTGTGTAGGGTATACAGCCATTCATATCCATGTGCTGACGGCAAATTGTCCAGAAACTCAAAAAGGCAACAAGCCGTTAAAGCCATAAAACGGTCAGCAAACAGCAAGAACCCCAAAAAACCTCATAAAGATTGGCAAACCGAACAAAAATTAAGGAAAAAACCAAGAAAAGAGCGAAAGGTTTAGAACCAAAGGTCATCAAAGTGTGGGAAATACGACAGATGGGATCAATCAACAGGGATCTTAACTGTTTACAATGGTTTATAAAACACGTTTACAAAAACTGGATCTCGTTTGATAGACATTTCAATATGTACGTACAAAAATATGTTGAAAATAAGTACAAGTGTGGCCTTTACAAAACGATTTGCGTATGATTTAATAAAAAAAAAAACGTGAAACGACAGCGAGAGATGTTTGTGGTAAATGCGAGAGGTTGCCGCAGGACTTGCGTGTCCCAAGGACTACATGAAGTCATCCGACTCGTTGCCCGCATCGTAGTTGGTGCGCATATTCTCGCTCTTCTGCAGCGAGGCGTAGCTGCGCAGCTCCGCCTCCAGCTGCCGCTGCTTGGCGGCCTCCTTCTCCTGATCGCGTCGCTCCCGCTGCAGCTTCTTCTGATCCTGACGCTCGGCGGCATCGCGTGCCTCGCGCAATCCACGGAAATCCGGGTGCTCCTCCTCCGTCTTGGTTTTATTCAGGCGATTCACGATCTCATTGATGCGCTTCTCCAGACGGATGCGACGCACAGCCTTCTCATTGTGATAGGCCACCTGGCCCGGTTCCATGTCGGGGGTCTTCTTTAGATTCTCCCACATGGTGTAGACAACCTCCAAGTTGTTCACCTTGTTTCCCTGGATGCTGTTCGCCTTGCACAGCTGGGCGGCGTCCACCAGGACATCGCTGGGTATGTCATCGATGGTCTGTCCCTTACGCAGTCGCAGGTACACATGGGCCGAGGACAAGTCGTGGACATGGAACCACACATCCTCCGGCCAGCCCCATCGGATGAGCTCCTCATTCTCGTGCTTGTCGCGACCCATGTAAAGCATCGCCGGCGGCTGGACAATGTTGCTTTTGAAGTAGAACACCATTTTGCCAAAAATGTATGTAGTTGCAGAACAATCAAAGGGTTAAAGTGGCGGCCACCTGCTCCTCCGTTTGTTAGGCCAGGTGTTTTCGGTTTCTTTACGGCTCGGATTGTTGAGTTGGTGGCGTCCTGCACCTAAATACATAAACAAGTTATTTAATTAGCCTGCTTTTTGGAAATAATTAAATTTTAATATTTATTTAATTTACAGCCGGTGTTGTCGATATCGATAGGTAATGTATCGAAAGCTGGCGTGAGGCTAACTGCTAAGCACCATCTCTAGTTTAGTATGACCATTCGACGCTTGGCGTAAACAAAAATATAAAAATACCACTAAAAAAATGTTCTAAAAACTAATTTTTTTAAATTAAAATTTAAAATATTCTTTGAAAATGCCGTTGACCCGGGAATCCGTTCGAGGGCTCTGTCGCACCTGTCTGCTTCAGTTGGACAAGGAACCACTTCAGTCGCAGGAGGAGATTCCAATCAGCCAGGAACTGCAACAGTTGCTCAACATAGATCTCTCCCAGGACTTGGATGTGGAAAGCCAGGACATGGGCCAGTGGCTACCGAATGAGCTGTGCATGGAATGCCGCATTTTGGTCCAGAACTTCGAGCGGTTTCGCAGGAAAGCCGAGGACTGCAGGAGGCAGCTGCTGGAAATGCTGAGGAGGGACAAGGATGCAAGGGAACCCACTTTTGAGGTGGTCTACGAGGAGCGGGAGGCGGACGAGGGGTCTGTCCATAGTTTGGAGCCCCCCGAACCGGACCCCGACCCAGATCCCATCGATGAACCGGCTTTAAAGAGGGATACGCCACCCAGAAAGGCCGCCAGGGGATCGAGAAACACTCTGAAGTGCTCCCTGTGCCAGCACAGCTTTGCCCACCAGATCACCCTGGCGGCCCACGTTCGCAAGGTGCACGAGGGCAGCAAGCGACCCTTTCAGTGCGACCAGTGCGAGAAGGCCTACAGCTTCATGGGCGGCCTGTACACCCACATTCGGGAGGTGCATGCTCCCAAGGAGAGGCGTCATCCCTGCGATCAGCCAGGCTGCGAGAGGATATACACCAGCCGCATAGCCATGCAGAAGCACAAAAGGCTGAAGCACAGTCCCCGGGACAGGGACTCCCTAAAGAAGTTCATCTGCGAGCAGTGCGGCGCCAGCTTCAATCAGTCGGCGAATCTTAAGTATCATCTGAAAACTAAGCATCCCACGGAGGACGAGGTGGCCGCCAAGGAGGGCGGCGCTGGAGAACGACACTTCTGCGATATTTGCCAAAAGGAGTTCCATTCACGTTACACCCTCAAGTACCACACGTTGCAGCAACACGAGGGGCAGGAGGAGCTGCCACACCAGTGCCAGGTGTGTGGCCGCCGGATGGCCAAGAAGTTTATGCTGCTGCAGCACATGCTGATGCACTCCAGCGACAAGTTGCCCTGCGAGCACTGCGGCAGGAGATTCGCCCGCAGGTTCGAACTGGAGGCGCACGTAAGGGCGGTCCACCTGAAGCTCAAGCCCTTCGCCTGTCGCCACTGCCCCGAGAGCTTTGCTTCGCGGAAGACCCTGCGGCACCACGAGTACATCCACACGGGAGAGAAGCCCTACGTTTGCAGTACCTGCGGACAGGCATTCCGCCAGCAGACGTGCCTCAAAAACCACCGGAAGGTGCACGAGAAGTAGCGTTAGCTAGTGTAGCTTCTTAAATACAGAGATTATTTAAAGAATGGACTTGTTTTGGATCAGGAAACGTCTTTAAAAAAAACTTAAATAGCTTTAGTGACCAGTAAATTGTCAGTTACACAGTTTTCGAGGGAGTGCCCGGTGGCTGGGCTGGGGGATCCCCATGTGTGCTGTGCTGCTCCCGTTCGATGTAGGCGGGCAGATCCTCCAGGGGACGATAGTACAGGTGCACCGCCTGCGAACCGGCCATCATGGAGGCCATGGCGCAGCCGAGAAACTTCATGTACTGGCCCCAAGAGACTCCGGCGGGCATTCTGGATTAGTGTGTGCTGTCTGCGCTCCGCGCCTGCAGCTGCTGCTGCTCCTCCACGTAGTTCTTGGCTTGGCGCCGCTTAAAAGTGCGATCTGCAAGGAGGAGATTCCATATTAGTGTCGGGAAAATCCCAATTAACTAGGGGAATCTCACAGAAATTCGTCTCGCCCACTGTCCAATTGATCATGGAGAACTCCAGGCCGGCGCCCAGCAAGAAGAAGAGCGGCAGGAAGCGGTACACACCGAAGCGCTTCTTTCCGGGCCAACTGTCCAGCAGACGACGCACGGAGCCGCTGTACGAAGAACTCATGTGTTTTGCAGCCGGCGATTATATAATTCCGTGTGTTTTCCGTCCTTTTTCAGTCGAAATTGAAGGGTGTCGTGTGTGCGCACTGTCTCCCTCACATGTGTGCGTATGTCCTTTATAAGGTTTAAAAGAAAAAACCTTTAGTTTGTTACACTGTTCATTTATTATTTGTGAAAAATAAAAGGCAACTCTAATTGGCTCACGTTTCAATTTCCATTCGTTCCGCTTCAGTCGGCCAATCAGCTGCTCAGTTAGAGATGTGACTTTCAAGGAAAATGGAATTAGTGATGGACTCACGAAATTAGAGCTTGGCTAATATCGGCATTTCGATACTTTATATTTTAGCCAGGGTCCGTAAATAAATTATTTGACCCTTTAATTGGAAACAGAATATTGCGGTGTTTAAATAATATTAGTCCATAAAGTATATACATATCAAAATATTTGGAAAACAAATAAAACTTTATAGATCAGAGTCTATAAAGTGCAACAAAATCAGCCGATTGGTGAATAAAATATTTAAAAATCCCTGTGGGGTCCCTGGTTTTTTGCGTACAGCTACATATATATGGATATTACATATATAGATATGTATATTTCATATAGATATACATATTTGTAATTCGTAATTATTACTTATGACGTTCCTCATCGTCTCGTGAGTGAGGGAGCGGAAACCCCTCACGCTGTCATCTCTAGCAGCTCATTCCTAAAGATTAGTTGCAAAAAAACAAATATAGTAAACAAATTAGAGCCGAATTATGATACACAGCCTGTTTATAGTGAACAGCGGCGGGTAAGCCATATATATATACCATACATACCACCCATGTAACACTTGAATATCCAAAAATCAGGGAGGTCTTCCTGGAAAAGCACTGGCGTTCGGTGGTCTCGCGATCTGTGTGCGAATACTTCCTCGACGCCCAGCGAGCCGCTCCATATGTAAGCCATGGCATATGCCACGTACAAGCCCTGTGCTATATATATATATGTACCTCGATTCCAGGATGTGCCGCCTGTGATAGCCACGCCCCACTACTACCTGATCACGGTGCAAAGGGACACGGTGTCCCTGGTGGCCGCCTGCAAGCAGGAGGTGCCCCCATTGTTCGTCATCGAGTTCCTGCATCGCGTGGTGGACACCTTTCAGGACTACTTCGGCGACTGCTCCGAGTCCGTGATCAAGGACAACTATGTGGTGGTGTACGAACTGCTGGACGAGATGCTGGACAACGGCTTCCCGCTGGCCACCGAGAGCAACATCCTCAAGGAGCTCATCAAGCCGCCCAACATCCTGCGCACCATTGCCAACACGGTGACGGGCAAGAGCAAGTGGGTGCAGCCTCTCCTTTTGCCTTGCAAGATATGTAATCCCTAATAATCCAATCGCCTTTTGTATGTCATAGTGTTAGCACCACCTTGCCATCGGGCCAGCTGTCGGCGATTCCCTGGCGGAGAAGTGGCGTGAGATACACCAACAACGAGGCCTACTTCGATGTCATCGAGGAGGTGGACGCCATTATAGATAAGTCGGGTTCCACGGTCTTTGCGGAAATCCAGGGCTATGTAAGTTATCCACTTCAATGATCCTATAATTTATTATAACTACTTGCTCATTCAGATCGACTGCTGCATCAAGTTGTCCGGCATGCCTGATCTCACTTTGTCCTTCATGAATCCTCGCCTCTTCGACGACGTGTCCTTTCATCCCTGCGTGCGCTTCAAGCGCTGGGAGGCGGAACGCCTGCTCTCCTTCATTCCGCCAGATGGCAACTTCCGCCTGATGTCGTACCACATTAGCTCACAGTCCGTGGTGGCCATTCCCATATACATAAGGCACAATTTCTCGATTAAAACGGGCGAACAGGGCCGTCTGGATCTAACGATTGGGCCAAGGAACACCCTGGGGCGCACCGTGGACAAGGTGAAACTGGAGCTGACCATGCCGCGCTGTGTTCTCAATTGCCTATTGACACCGAATCAGGGCAAGTACACCTTCGATTCGGTGACCAAGACACTGTCCTGGGATGTGGGTCGCATCGATGTGTCCAAGCTGCCAAATATTAGGGGATCGGTAAGAAGAATATGGAAACTTACTGCGGTGTCACAGATGTTTCTTTGGTAAAATATGTAGGGAGATATTAGAGTGACTTGAAGAAACTTCTGAGATACCAACATTTATAAAAATTGAACCCAATAACTATCACGTTCTTCACTAGGTTTCCATTACGCCCGGGACGACCAATATCGATGCCAATCCGTCCGTGAGTGTCCAGTTCCAGATCTCCCAGCTGGCCGTCTCCGGGCTGAAGGTGAATCGCCTTGATATGTACGGCGAGAAGTACAAGCCCTTCAAGGGTGTCAAGTACCTGACCAAGGCGGGCAAGTTCCAGGTGCGGATGTAGACGATTCCAACTGTTTTATGACATTCGATGTTGTGGCCCAGGCCTCCACCCCCCCCTCTCTATCTCATCTATGTATCTATATCGACCCATAAAGGCTAAACTCTAATTGTAAAACGCTGTGTAGTCGGTAGTGTCGGTGTTCTTAGGCGGCGACGCCATATTCAAAGTGTAAGAATGCGAGAATCGATCGGGAATCGAGAATCGGCAATGAAGTTGCAAGTCTTCGAGTGGCATGGGGCTTGGTCGACTCCACTCCACTCGATTCCACTGCGCCTGGCAACAGCAACAGCAAACAGCCAGGCGGGGAAACCAATAAGTTTAAATGAAAATGCAAAACTTGATTTTGCAGGCAGGCCAACGCATTTAGCATACGAATAGTGTGTATGCATTTCTGTGTAAATGTGTGTGAATAATGGAGGAGGAGTGGAGTTTCGATGCAATAGATTTTCAGACAAGTACTCGAGGTAAGTGGATATTAAAAATATTATATTATATATTGAAACAAGCAGTTTGCGAAAACTAAATTAGGAAATATCTAAAAAAATTTAAAAAATGGAATTAAACTTAAGTGAATTCATATTTTTTTAACTTACATTTTTTTTATTATTTCTTTACAATATTAAATTGTACAAGACAATTTAAGATACCTACTTTTTCAAGTTACTTATTTACAACTGGACTGGTTCCACTGTTGCTGGCTCGTTGTCTCCTTATACAACTTTAGCTGCATTTTTGTCTGTGGCCGAGACCGGTAACCGGTTTGCCCCCTGCCACGCCCCCGTTGCTCCTAGCCCCGCACCCGCCCCCGCTTCCCCCTTAACCCAGTGCAGCCGGAGCAGCAACAGCTTCTAGGCTTCTTGGCTTTTGGGCGCGGCGTGCAACGGTAGCCAACAAGCGCCACCGAAAGGCGAATGCTGCGACGTCGTCGACCATGGGCTAGACATGTTATATACACACACACACAGAGAGAGAGTGAGCCAGCCGGCTCTTGACTGGGTCCAAAAAGCCAAGTCCGGACCCCGAACCCAAACGGATCGAGAAAATAACTCAGGTTTCGCGTCCAGCTCGCGAGTCATTTTTCAATCGTGGGAAACACTCGTTAAAAGCTAAGCCGAGCTCTTTAAAGGGGAGATGGCAGGAGCATGGGGGAGGGAGGGGGGAGAGGGGGTGTGGCACCACACAGCATGGCGGCAGCATGCCCCAAAATCCAGAGTCCCTGTACCATTATTCCAATGCGAGGCGTTCTTAGGCGCTCATTAACAGCGGGCGACAAGAGTTCGTTGCCTAAGTCTTTCGTTTTGCCCACCTAGGGCTTCCCTGTATATCCGTCTCTTTCCCTCCCCGTTGAGAATGGAAATCGTATGGCATTTAAACGCTGTAATTGATAGCGCATTGCATACGGTTCGATTGTACATTTTTTCCATCTCATTTGCATTTTCCATCGCTCGAGGGACAGCCGTTTATAATCAAGAATTAAGGGGTTTAGCTTAGAGGGTCGAGTATTCAAGTACCCTGGTAAAAAATAAAATAAAAATAATAAAAAATAATTATTAAAAAAAGATTCTACACTTCAAACCAGAGTTATATATTTCCAATTTTATTTAATTTAATAAAAATCGCCCTTAAAGAGGGGAAAACTAGTGACGAAAGCACCTTCTATAATATATAATGGTATTAATATTTCCGACTTAAAATATTTACAATATATTTTTATTAAAATTTCACTTAAAATATCCTTAAAATAAAACTAAAAATAAATGGGTTGCTGCCTAAAAATATGTATCTCAGATATATATTCATATACTTTCATTCCTTAAAATAAAAGTTTTAAATAAATTTATTGCTCTAGCTAATTTTCCCATAAACACAGGGTAGTATAAGTAGTATTTAAAATTCCCCCCGGGGGAAATGTTAATTGCATTCAGAATTATTGCAGTTCATGAACAGATTTGTAGCACCTGAATCTGTTTTTTAATGAGTACACCTCGATGAGGTGTCGTTGAAGCCCCATAAATTTCTTCTTTAAGCGAGAATGCACGTGATTTCGTGCCCACATACTTGTTTTTTAATCGATTCCAAATCCTGCTCGTCCAATAAGCATTTAATGGTTTTTTATTTAGCTTCTGTTTGGTAATATCCGTATGCTCCAGTAAAGTTTAACTATTAACGGCACGCTAAGTGGTTTTAAATGCAGCATTGCATTTGATCTACATTCAAATTGAAATGTTTGAACAACCTGAGGTTTAATTTTAATGTAAATTTAAAAATGCTCTTTCGTGAGTTTACTTGTAAACTGTGTGTTTGTTTGGTTATCGTGAGTTTGTGATAAGATTTGGGTGTATGTTGCATGTAAATAATGTGGTAGGAAAAAGTCGGGTATATCAGGAAATTTCTCGGAAGTTTTGAGTTTTGAATCAATATTTTTCAACTCGCCATAAAGGTAAGGTTTGTAACTTGATAGTAGTTTATGTTATTATAATATTAAATAAGTTTAAAAAATATTTAAAAATATTTTAGAAAATCTTGTATAATCTAAAAGATATCTTTAAGTGATTCTGATTCCATATCTTTATTTCTCAGTTATTTTATGGCACATTACGAAGTTAATGGAGCCTTTGGCCCCAAAAAAAATGCAAGTGAAAGACAAGCAACAAGCATTTGTCATTAGCGCAACAAGGTTGCACCCCCTTTTGTTGCCCTGAAAAGTAAAGCAGGGGGGGGGGGGCAGTGGGAGGGGTAACTGTAGCAGGTCGTGCAATTGCATTCGCTGTTCGATAATAATTTATGCAACTTGTCACCGCTGCACTAAGCAAATGTTTAAACTCTGCTTGTTCGCAGTGTTTGCCTTGCTTTGTGCTTTGTGCTTTTCGCCTTTGTTTGTTTGTTTGTTTGCTTTGATTGCTGTTTGCCCAACTTTGCGAAAGGTGTTGAATGCCGGCCGCTCCAATTGTCTCGTCCCCCACATGATTTCAAAACTATGGCTTATATATAAAGCAGAAAACCAGAGCACGAACCCCCCTAGAAAATGTCTGTTCAGGCATTCTCGCCCGTCTGGCCGGCTAATTAGAAGCGCTGATTGTCTCCGCAAGAAAATCGGGGGGAAGTGGGTGGAAAATGGAAAGCAGATGCACCCGCAAATGCTCACAGTAATCGAACATGTTTACCCTAAGTCTATATTTCAAAAGAGCTTTTTCAAACATAATAGATCTTTATAGGTATAAATATATGATCATAGGAGTACAAAATAATTTTTAATTAAATTTTAATTTAAAATTTACCCGTTAACTACAACACTGTAACTACAATGTATCTTAAATTACTTCAAAGGTTATTCAACTAAGTCTCTCGGTAAAATGTAATGTAAGCTAACTTAAATGTAACTACAATTTAACTAATATGTAGCTTAAAGTGATCACAAAGTAAAATGTAACTAAAAAGTAATGAAATGAGACTAAATGTAGCATTTCCTATGCAAAAAGTGAACATTCCCAAAACATTATAGGGTATTCGCCACATAAAGATGCCTCCACCAAATAGACATTCTGTGTCAGTGCGATGAGGCTCATTAAAAACGATTGAAACTTCCGCCATTCGATGGCTCAAGTAGTACTTAATCCAGAACGAGAACGATAATCATTATCCATCACACAATACGAATCGGAATCACAGACGACGTCCAAAAAGTGTGTTTATGGAACATTTCTCTGCTCTTTTGAGGGCAAAACAAAAAGAGAGCTCGATAAACAAAGGTTCAAAAAAATGAATAACTCACAAAAGCACAACAGAAATGACTAAAATTTCGAGCCCCTGTCCCGGAGGATTTGCATACAAAGTCCTCAATTTGCGATAAACAAAAATACTCGAGTATAAATTGCTTACGCACACCAAAAAAAAAAAAAGAGGGGTAACTTTTCCAACCGATAACCGATGATATGCTAATGCCAAAAGTCTTGATACGGTGGTATTCAGATATTTCATTTGTTTATTTCTCATGGGCGGCAACTAATTAGCCAGTGTCTCCAATTGTTTTTAATTAATCGATTTATAAGAGGTTAGAGGTCGTTTGATGAATGGCACAAAATGGTACTTACACTAAAAATCCCAAAATACTGTTTTTTTAGTCTCGGAAAAAGGGGATTTTGGCAAAAATGTATTTTTCGTATAATTTTGTTTTGCTATAACTTTTGCAAAAACGGTCGCAAATTAAAACTGTCAACTGTTTTGAGCAGATAACAACCTGATAATTAATATCAGTTATTTTTCCGAGCGATTTAGAAAATTTAACATTTTTTCAAATTTTGAAATTTTTCTAAGGGGTTGTATCAAAATTTTTTGCAAAAATTTTCAAAAAAATAAAATTTTGCCAAGTTGTAGGGAATTTAACTAAGAGTTCGGGAAAGTATGCCGTTCCATATTTGGACAATTAGTTCCATTTTTATAGCCAAAATACTGACTATTTTATTGGCGGAAAACAAAAATTTCGATTTTTGGCCAAAATCTGATTTTTCGTAAAATTTGTTTTTGCTCTAATTTTTACAAAAATGCTCCGATATTAAAATGGCGAACTGTTTTGAGCAGATAACAACCTAATAAATAATATTAGTGCACCCTCCGGCTGATTTGGGAAAATTAAAAATTTTTCAAATTTTCGATTTTTTTGTAAGGGGTTGTATCACAATTTTTTGCGAAAATTTTCAAAAAAAAAAAAATTTTTAACCTGAAATGCCAAGTTGTAGGGAATTTAACTACGAGTTCGGGAAGGTATGCCGTTCCATATTTGGACAATTAGTTCCATTTTTATAGCAAAAATACTGACTTCTTATTGGCGGAAAACGAAGATTTCAATTTTTGGCCAAAATCTGATTTTTCGTATAATTTGTTTTTGCTCTAATTTTTGCAAAAATGCTCCGATATTAAAATGGCGAACTGTTTTGAGCAGATAACAACCTAATAAATAATATTAGTGCACCCTCCGGCTGATTTGGAAAAATTAAAAATTTTTCAAATTTTCGATTTTTTTGTAAGGGGTTGTATCACAATTTTTTGCGAAAATTTAAAAAAAAAAAATTTTTTAACCTGAAACGCCAAGTTGTAGGGAATTTAACTACGAGTTCGGGAAGGTATGCCGTTCCATATTCGGACAATTAGTTCCATTTTTATAGCCAAAATACGGACTTTTTTATTGGCGGAAAACGAAGATTTCGATTTTTGGCTAAAATCTGATTTTTCTTATAATTTGTTTTTGCTCTAATTTTTACAAAAATGCTCCGATATTAAAATGGCGAACTGTTTTGAGCAGATAACAACCTAATAAATAATATTAGTGCACCCTCCGGCTGATTTGGGAAAATTAAAAATTTTTCAAATTTTCGATTTTTTTGTTAGGGGTTGTATCACAATTTTTTGCGAAAATTTTCAAATTTTCAAAAAAAAAAAATTTTTAACCTGAAATGCCAAGTTGTAGGGAATTTAACTACGAGTTCGGGAAGGTATGCCGTTCCATATTTGGACAATTAGTTCCATTTTTATAGCAAAAATACTGACTTTTTATTGGCGGAAAACGAAGATTTCGATTTTTGGCCAAAATCTGATTTTTCGTAAAATTTGTTTTTGCTCTAATTTTTGCAAAAATGCTCCGATACTAAAACGGCGAACTGTTCTAAGCAGATAACAACCTGATAATTAATATTAGTGCACCCTCCGGCTGATTTGGGAAAATAAAAAATTTTTCAAATTTTCGATTTTTTTGTAAGGGGTTGTATCACAATTTTTTGCGAAAATTTTCAAAAAAATAAAATTTTTAACCTGAAATGCCAAGTTGTAGGGAATTTAACTACGAGTTCGGGAAAGTATGCCGTTCCATATTTGGACAATTAGTTCCATTTTTATAGCAAAAATACTGACTTTTTATTGGCGGAAAACGAAGATTTCGATTTTTGGCCAAAATCTGATTTTTCGTAAAATTTGTTTTTGCTCTAATTTTTACAAAAATGCTCCGATATTAAAATGGCGAACTGTTTTGAGCAGATAACAACCTAATAAATAATATTAGTGCACCCTCCGGCTGATTTGGGAAAATTAAAAATTTTTCAAATTTTCGATTTTTTTGTAAGGGGTTGTATCACAATTTTTTGCGAAAATTTTCAAAAAAAAAAAATTTTTAACCTGAAATGCCAAGTTGTAGGGAATTTAACTACGAGTTCGGGAAGGTATGCCGTTCCATATTTGGACAATTAGTTCCATTTTTATAGCAAAAATACTGACTTCTTATTGGCGGAAAACGAAGATTTCAATTTTTGGCCAAAATCTGATTTTTCGTATAATTTGTTTTTGCTCTAATTTTTGCAAAAATGCTCCGATATTAAAATGGCGAACTGTTTTGAGCAGATAACAACCTAATAAATAATATTAGTGCACCCTCCGGCTGATTTGGGAAAATTAAAAATTTTTCAAATTTTCGATTTTTTTGTAAGGGGTTGTATCACAATTTTTTGCGAAAATTTTCAAATTTTCAAAAAAAAAAAATTTTTAACCTGAAATGCCAAGTTGTAGGGAATTTAACTACGAGTTCGGGAAGGTATGCCGTTCCATATTTGGACAATTAGTTCCATTTTTATAGCAAAAATACTGACTTTTTATTGGCGGAAAACGAAGATTTCGATTTTTGGCCAAAATCTGATTTTTCGTAAAATTTGTTTTTGCTCTAATTTTTGCAAAAATGCTCCGATACTAAAACGGCGAACTGTTCTAAGCAGATAACAACCTGATAATTAATATTAGTGCACCCTCCGGCTGATTTGGGAAAATAAAAAATTTTTCAAATTTTCGATTTTTTTGTAAGGGGTTGTATCACAATTTTTTGCGAAAATTTTCAAAAAAATAAAATTTTTAACCTGAAATGCCAAGTTGTAGGGAATTTAACTACGAGTTCGGGAAAGTATGCCGTTCCATATTTGGACAATTAGTTCCATTTTTATAGCAAAAATACTGACTTTTTATTGGCGGAAAACGAAGATTTCGATTTTTGGCCAAAATCTGATTTTTCGTAAAATTTGTTTTTGCTCTAATTTTTACAAAAATGCTCCGATATTAAAATGGCGAACTGTTTTGAGCAGATAACAACCTAATAAATAATATTAGTGCACCCTCCGGCTGATTTGGGAAAATTAAAAATTTTTCAAATTTTCGATTTTTTTGTAAGGGGTTGTATCACAATTTTTTGCGAAAATTTTCAAAAAAAAAAAATTTTTAACCTGAAATGCCAAGTTGTAGGGAATTTAACTACGAGTTCGGGAAGGTATGCCGTTCCATATTTGGACAATTAGTTCCATTTTTATAGCAAAAATACTGACTTCTTATTGGCGGAAAACGAAGATTTCAATTTTTGGCCAAAATCTGATTTTTCGTATAATTTGTTTTTGCTCTAATTTTTGCAAAAATGCTCCGATATTAAAATGGCGAACTGTTTTGAGCAGATAACAACCTAATAAATAATATTAGTGCACCCTCCGGCTGATTTGGGAAAATTAAAAATTTTTCAAATTTTCGATTTTTTTGTAAGGGGTTGTATCACAATTTTTTGCGAAAATTTAAAAAAAAAAAAATTTTTAACCTGAAACGCCAAGTTGTAGGGAATTTAACTACGAGTTCGGGAAGGTATGCCGTTCCATATTCGGACAATTAGTTCCATTTTTATAGCCAAAATACGGACTTTTTTATTGGCGGAAAACGAAGATTTCGATTTTTGGCTAAAATCTGATTTTTCTTATAATTTGTTTTTGCTCTAATTTTTACAAAAATGCTCCGATATTAAAATGGCGAACTGTTTTGAGCAGATAACAACCTAATAAATAATATTAGTGCACCCTCCGGCTGATTTGGGAAAATTAAAAATTTTTCAAATTTTCGATTTTTTTGTAAGGGGTTGTATCACAATTTTTTGCGAAAATTTTCAAATTTTCAAAAAAAAAAAATTTTTAACCTGAAATGCCAAGTTGTAGGGAATTTAACTACGAGTTCGGGAAGGTATGCCGTTCCATATTTGGACAATTAGTTCCATTTTTATAGCAAAAATACTGACTTTTTATTGGCGGAAAACGAAGATTTCGATTTTTGGCCAAAATCTGATTTTTCGTAAAATTTGTTTTTGCTCTAATTTTTGCAAAAATGCTCCGATACTAAAACGGCGAACTGTTCTAAGCAGATAACAACCTGATAATTAATATTAGTGCACCCTCCGGCTGATTTGGGAAAATAAAAAATTTTTCAAATTTTCGATTTTTTTGTAAGGGGTTGTATCACAATTTTTTGCGAAAATTTTCAAAAAAATAAAATTTTTAACCTGAAATGCCAAGTTGTAGGGAATTTAACTACGAGTTCGGGAAGGTATGCCGTTCCATATTTGGACAATTAGTTCCATTTTTATAGCAAAAATACTGACTTTTTATTGGCGGAAAACGAAGATTTCGATTTTTGGCCAAAATCTGATTTTTCGTAAAATTTGTTTTTGCTCTAATTTTTGCAAAAATGCTCCGATACTAAAACGGCGAACTGTTCTAAGCAGATAACAACCTGATAATTAATATTAGTGCACCCTCCGGCTGATTTGGGAAAATTAAAAATTTTTCAAATTTTCGATTTTTTTGTAAGGGGTTGTATCACAATTTTTTGCGAAAATCTTCAAAAAAATAAAATTTTTAACCTGAAACGCCAAGTTGTAGGGAATTTAACTACGAGTTCGGGAAGGTATGCCGTTCCATATTTGGACAATTAGTTCCATTTTTATAGAAAAAATACTGACTTTTTATTGGCGGAAAACGAAGATTTCGATTTTTGGCCAAAATCTGATTTTTCGTAAAATTTGTTTTTGCTCTAATAATAATAATTAATATTAGTGCACCCTCCGGCTGATTTGGGAAAATTAAAATTTTTTCAAATTTTCGATTTTTTTGTAAGGGGTTGTATCACAATTTTTTGCGAAAATTTTCAAAAAAATAAAATTTTTAACCTGAAATGCCAAGTTGTAGGGAATTTAACTACGACTTCGGGAAGGTATGCCGTTCCATATTTGGACAATTATTTCCATCGTTATGCTAAAAATACTGATTTTTTTTATCTCGGAAAATGAGGATTAGGAGAGATGTTTTATATATTCATTATCGTGCCGTATATAAAACAGTGCCTATAAATAACCGAATTCGAATGGACAAAAATTGAAAACAGGCCAAACTGGAAGTCTGTTTTCGCCCTGTTGAAAGTAAATTTATCGCATTGAGTAAGAAGCACAAAGAATAAAAACAAAAAGCAGACACAATTGCGACAAAATAAAGGCAAATCAACAAAAATAAACAAAAAGGCGAAAAAAACAGCCATTACAATAAATCAGAGACGACAAACCCGTCAACGATTCACAAACTCGCAGCGAAAAAGCGGTCTTTTTATACCCGTTACTCGTAGAGTAAAAGGGTATATTAGATTCGTGCAAAAGTATGTAACAGGCAGAAGGAAGCGTTTCCGACCATATAAAGTATATATATTCTTGATCAGGATCACTAGCCGAGTCGATCTAGCCATGTCCGTTTGTCCGTCTGTCCGTCTGTCCGTCTGTCCGTCTGTCCGTCTGTCCGTCTGTCCGTCTGTCCGTCTGTATGAACGCTGAGATCTTGGAAACTATAAAAGCTAGAAGATTGAGATTTGGCATGCAGATTCTAGGGGTTAATACGCAGCGCAAGTTTTTCACGCCGATGTGCCACGCCCTCTCTAACGCCCACAAACCGCGAAAAACTGTGACCCGTTCTGTATGAACGCTGAGATCTCCGAAACTATAAAAGCTAGAAGATTGGGATTTGGCATGCAGATTCTAGGGGTTATTACGCAGCGCAAGTTTTTCACGCCGATGTGCCACGCCCCCTCTAACACCCACAAACCGCGAAAAACTGTGGCACCCACAGTTTTGAAGCTAGATTAACGGGAAAAGAAATGTGTATTTGTTTCATCAATACATATTGATAGACCAAAGTGGGAAACCCCCCTCCCCCCTAACGCCCACAAACCGCGAAAAATAGTTGCACCCGTCTGTATGAACGCTGAGATCTCGGAAACTATAAAAGCTAGAAGATTGGGATTTGGCATGCAGATTCTAGGGGTTAATACGCAGCGCAAGTTTTTCACGCCGATATGCCACACCCCCTCTAACGCCCACAAACCGCGAAAAGCTGTGGCGCCCATAGTTTTAAAGCTAGAGCAAAAGTGTAAACGCAATTTTGTTTGGGTTATTAACGCCTACCGAAATGTAGAAGAAATTTTTTAAATTTTTTGAAGCGGCTGCTTGGTTTGCCCTGCTTGAGACTGCTGACTTTAGCTGAGTAACGGGTATTTGATAGTCGAGGCACTCGACTATAGCGTTCCCTCTTGTTTTTAAATAAATAAATTGTGTCTAAAGCGAAATTTAGGGGTTTATGTGATGTGGAGCTTACGTAATCAGTTCTCGCAGCCGCCGCCAGAGGCCGCCACTGAAATTGATCGCATGGGGGGGTGTTTTTGTGCGAAATTCATTTGACAATTGCAAGTGCAAGGTCACCTGAAAGGTGTGTGTGTGTTTGGGGTGCATGCCACCCATCTGTTGCTTACTATATGCACACATGGCTGTCCAGTTATAAGCAATTCGGGAAATGAAACTAGAGATGTCAGGGGAAGTGCTGACCAGGAAATTCTGTATTAATTCGGACAGCTACAATCGTTTATTATGGAACATTCTGCATTGAATGTCCGCTATTTTCAATCATAAACTAAATCTCAGAAAAAAAACAAGAGAGAATGCTATAGTAGAGTGCGTTGACTATCAAATGCCCGTTACTCAGCTAAAGCAAGCAGTGGCAAGCAGGGCAAACCAAGCAGTTCAAGCGGAAAATTCATTATTTGCTTATAACTTTTAACTGATTGGTCAGATTTAAAAAAAATCTTCTAAGTTTGGGTAGATATTTATAAACTAAACAAAGTGGGGGCGCTGTTACCCTTCTACTCTACGAGTAACGGGTATCAGAGAAATTCCTCAGTATCAATGCTAATAATGTGTGACACATGATATTCCCACTGAGGAATGCATGGCAAGTGATGAATTAAATCCAATAATTGCAATACATTTAATTTACAGCACAGCACTTTGACATTTGTGACGCAGAGGGTTTCTTGAACCCGTTTCCACTTTTATTCGCACTCACACTCGCATATATTGCCATACCGATTTCGCTTTCCTCGGCTCCATGCCGTAATATTTATTTACGTATTTATTGGGGCCAATTGCAGCGTTTAACTCAATTTGATATGCTAATTTGCTCAACATCTTCTCGGGCTTCTATTGCCACACTTTCCATGTAAATTGCACAGGAGACACAAGTTGATGTAGTATATATATTACGCGAGTTCCCGGTTCCCGGTTGCCCGCGATTACGACAAATGCAAGTTAGTGACCCACTATGTGTAATCCGCTGCAAATAAACGACATCAGCTGGAAGTCAAACAAAAGCAATACGGGCTCATTACACGATTGGTTGACAAAGGGTTACGTGAGGTTTTTCGAAAATCATATTCAATAACGAAAAACATTACCAGATTCTATATCTATAGGACATATAGAATACACAATAGATTACAAGAAACATCCCATTTAACAGGAAGTATACACAGAGAGAATTCATTTGAGTTGAAAATGTTCTCAAAAGTAGAACGAGAATTTTTAACTTAATGTTGGTTTAATGTGCTTGAATCAAGTTAAATTGGCGGTATTTACATTGTGGATCTCAATAAGTAATCTGAATTGATTAAAAAGTTGTTATAAGGTTGATTGCCCGGTTTTTACATGAAGAAATGCGCTTTTAAGAACGATTGTTCTCAATTCAAGAACAAATGTACTTACATTTTTCTCTCTGCTTACTACTGCAATGGGACCTCTGAATATGAGGAAAAGTACGTGCCTTCAATAGCTTAGAAAACCCATTTATTTGCGGAAAATCTAAACAAATACCTTGGCTACAGTTGCATTGGGCACGTGCGTGAGCTCGATAAGGGGAATTCGATACAAACAGGATATGGTTAGACACCTGTAGAGCACCCAGGAAAAACTTTGAGTCAGCGTTATTTATTGTTTAGTGGGAAAAAACTTTAATACCCTCGCCTGATATCGTTATCAAAATATAAAATAAGTTAAATTTATGAACCAAGATAGATTGAGTGTATAAGTTTCAGCCTTCTGGCACCTTTAAGGAGATTTTCTAAAGGAAAAACATGTGTAGAAAATGGTATGGGGGCAAATGCCGAGGTCAAAGACCACCATATCTCAATAATATATTTGCCCAGCGTAAATATGGTCATAAAAACCAAGTTTACAAGTTAGGGGTACACAAGCCGAACCTTTGAAGTCTCCACAAAACCTTGTTTGCCATTGTTTTAGGCGAACATACATAGTAGATCTGAAAGCCAAGAGAACCCAAACCCAAACCCAAACCCTCACCCTCCGATAAGATAGATTTTCCATGTTTGTTTCGATTTTCCTTGTTTTATTTTCTTGTTTATTTTCGCATGAAATGAAATGTTGTTCGGCTCGAGTACAAACAGTAAATCATAAAAAAGATCATCATGTTTTGGGTGTTTTTATTCTCATTTAATGTAAGTATTTATAAGTATATGGAATTGAAATTGAAACTTAGCTTATCGCTTATCGCTTATCGCTTTATCGAGGATAAACACACACAGTTTACAAACACTTTCATTTGATTTTCGATTGCTTTTTAGTTTTTTGTTTTTAAATATTGCTTTTGAGTCTTTCATTTGTTGTTTGTCTTTTCCATGTTTCCACGCTTAACGCTAGATGTGTATAATTTCTGCAGTTTTATTTTACAAAAATATATACGACTATAAATATAGATTTATTTGCTCTTCTCTCTTTATTGATGAGTTCTCGGGTGTGTGTGTGTGTGTGTAAAAAAAAATTGCGCTAAACTAAATAAATGCTACCAAAGATATGCAAAAAAAAAAGGGGGAATTATAATTATTATATTTGCTGGCGAAAATTGCTAAATTAAAAGTGTAAAAATTGAAATAAAATATATGTATTATTATGCTGGCGTTTTTTCTTTACTAAGTGTAAATTATTGTTTTGTTTGTTTTTTTTTCGTCTTCTTTTTTTTAGTATTTTTTTTCGCATTTTTTTAGATGTCTTAATCAATGATCACAACTCTTAGCATAAATATTACTCGCATGTGGCATTCATAAATATATGTATATATTTTTGTTTCGGTCCGTCTGTATATTTATGTATAAATATATATGTGTAATTGCTTATTAAAAATATATATATGGATGTATATAGATCTATCATATCTCAATTCGTTTGCTGCTGCACAAAAATATATATGTATGTATGTGTGTAGTTTGAAAATGTCTTTTCTCCTGTCTTTCAAAGGTTTCCAGAATGCCCATCGATGGATTGGTCGGAACTTCTTGGGTTTTGGCAAATGGGAAATTTGATTGTCTTTCGGGATCGTATAGAAATCCAGTCCGGAACCAATCCATCCATTAGTTTGCAACTCTGGTTGCGGCTAGTATTTGTTATTTGTTATTCATTAATTATTATTATTTTTATTGTTACTGTTACTTTATTGTAATTGTACGCGTCTTGTTGTTGTTGTTGCAAAACAGTAAGCACAAATCGGTTATTGCTTGCGATTTTGTGTGTTTTACCGTGGAATTCGTTGATATGTGTTCATTAGCTCGTCATTAGCTCAAAAGGCCTCATCTACATCGTCGGCTTCCTCAATTTCCTCCGCTCTCCGCTTTCCGATTACCGATTTCCCCTTTTTTCCGACATCATCTTATCATCGTCATAACCCAATTTCGGCTGCGTGAAACTGCAATGGAATAATAAAATCATTTTAATTTTGAATACTTCTTGTGATTTTCAATGACTAAAGTTTATATGGCTTAAGATTAGGGTGGGTATTATGTGACAAAAATTACAGTGGAAAATACAAATAAGATAAGATTACGCGGAATTTGATAAAGACTAGAGTTCCTTCATTCTTTTTGGAATATTTAAAATGTGGACCTACACTCAGAAAATTATTCGCCCTGAATTTTGGCCAATGGCAATTTTTTTTTAATATTTCAGAAAAAAAATTTATATGTATGTATATATAGCAAAGTTGATATATTTTAAGAAAATCAATCTTAGCATTAGAAATTTTCTAAAATTCGGGGCTAATAATTTTGTTGAGTGTATTTATTTATCTTTAGAACACGTGATTTTTGAGCTAATAACCATTTATTACTACTAAATTGTTCCTCATTTTTGTAATACAATTAGTTTTTAATTATTTCGAGCAATAAACATTTACTTCTGAATTAATTTCCTATCAATACACTCGATTTTTGACCACAAAAACCCATTCCCGCAGCTGTCAGACACTACAGACTAATCACCTGAGAATTTCCAATCGCTAAGGAAACAATAAATCATCCCATCATCGCCATTGTTTAGGGTTTACTAACTTAAAAACGATGCATTTTCATTCTCATTTTCAATCGGAGTTCCATTTTGCCAAGTTTCACTTTTGGCCCGATTCGAAACTGACACTCTCGCTCGCTCTTTGCGCTAATTGAAAGCAATTAATGCAATTAAAAGCCTGGGAAATGAGTTGCTGACTTAACAAATTAAGTGCGTGTATAGTAAAAATAACAAAAAAATTACGAAAACCATACAAAAAAGCAGCACATTCAATGGAGAGCAAAAGTTTTCGCGTGTCTGTTTCTCGTTTCGTTTGGAATTGCGAAGGGGTGGGTGGTTTTGGGTGTGACAGAGCGGTCCATTCATTAATTCATTGATACCTCAAATTGGCGGTCAGACGAAAAACCACATATATCCCATCCTATATACTACATAGTATTATAGTGGATAGACTCAAAGCAGCGCTTGTTTGTTGATTATGATCATCATCAAGAGCTGTGTGGAGGCCGCCTAAATTGTGTGCCAGCCCAGCCATTAATTGAAACTACAGATCTACTACGGGGGCCTGGATCTTGTGATCTCTGATCTTGAGGTGGATAGGGGGCAGGGGGCAGGGGGCAGGGGACTTGCGGGCTGATAAATGGAAATGAAAACGTGTGCTAATTGCAACACTTTGTCACCAATCAACGGCAACAGCATCTGCGTATCTGTGCACCTCGCACCTTATCGAAAGAGTCGCTGTTCCCGTGGGGCTCCCGAGGTTCCTCGATTAGATAAGTACCCATGCCCATGCCCGAAACTGTCACGTACGAGTGTGTATTTTAGTTGCCCAACTTCTAATTGGCATTGCATGTCCCACAAGTCAAGTCCCCCAAAAACCGAACCAAAAAGAAAAATGTCTGCACATTGGGCAACGCAACGCAACACAACTCAACTGAACCCAAGTCAAGTCAAGTCAGCCCGAGTAAAACTCAACTCCACACTGATTACAACGCGAGTCCAACGAACAGAGACCCGAACCTCGAGAGTGCTTTTTCTTATCTTCCGAGGTCTCTCTGCTGTGCCCAAAAAAAAATGTGCACACCGCAAAAAATTGCCAGATAGAACATCAAAAATATGTAATAATATAAATTCGAAAAATATTCTAAAAATTCTTAATAAACTTAAAAATCTACTAATTCTTCATAATACTACTGTTTTTATAAAGTTTTTTAGATGTCTATCTAATTTTTCATAAACTTAAAAAACTACTTCTTTTAATACTACTGTTTTCATAAAGTTTTTTAGATAGTTATACAACCTTTTTTTCTAAATAGAACCTATTCCCAATAATATTTTCTCATTTTTTATAACTATTAATTAATTAATGAAAGTACAATCATTAGCCAAATACAGTTTGGTGTAATTTTTTCTCTGTGTAAAGATGGCATGACATGGGTCGTCGGAGAGTCCAAATCTTAAGACCGAGGCAATCTAAGAAAATCTGAGGCCATGGAAACGACTAATAAATAATGAGCTTGTTAGCTCGTGTGTTCGACCATCACTTTCGTGATTAAGCTTGGACTATTCGATACCCTGTGGTAATCCTACAAAAAAAAAATCTCAAAAAAAAACTACATTTTCCTCGGAAGACTTCAGTTATAAAAGATCCCATAATAATACGATTCAAATGGTGATACCTATGGCTATAACTAACTTTAGTTCGCCCTTTAAATGTAGCTCTCCATACTTTTTTGGGTAAAAGACCTTATATAAAAACTTCTTAAAGATGAAACCACCTAATACTTGGGAATTTTAGAGGGCATCGCGTAGAGAAATGCCAGGCCATAAGAAGACCGAAAGAATCTTTTGCCCTGCTGGCAACAATCTTCAACTAACTGCTGGTCAAACTGGTTTGCCCCCTACACTCTTCCTCTCTATCTCTCTCTCACGCTTTCCCGTCCCTAGTTAGCCAAGTGTGTGCGCGAGGGGGATGGAGAGCTGTGGATGGCTGTTGCGCATGCGCAGCTGCCGTCTCGCTTGCACCGAAGCCGGTTACGCTTAAATGAGCGTAAGACCAGAAGAACTCTCTTCTCTCTCTCTCTCTCACTCTGTGAAAAGTGTGTTCTTTGTTGTGTTGGAAAAAACATAAATTTTTATTGTCATTAGTTAAGTCTTCTTTAAAAAAGTAGCGTCGAAAAAAACGTAAATTAACTACCAAAAAAAAAAAGGTATTCATAGGTCATATGTATTAATCTTAAGACTAAATCGAGGTTTACATCGAGTGGAAGTGTGGCTTGGTGGTCTAGAAGCTAACTAAAACTAGTGTCTTGATGATGATAGTGATGATGTTGAAGGGGTAGTGTTTTGGGGTATTTTGGGAGGGGGGATATATCTTTTAGCGAGACTTACTGGCACTCTGGCACACGGCCACGCCCACTGATTTAGGCGTCGAAGGGCCGCTTGTGGGCGCTATGCTCATCGCCGCCCATTTCGCGGGACAAGTCCGATATCACCTCCTTGTAGATGAGCGGATCGATGTTCTTGCCCAGCTGATAGAGCAGGAACCAATCGCCGATGTTGCACTTGTTGGCCACCAGTTCGACCTCCTCGCTTTCGGCCAGACGGGAGCGGGCGCGGAGCAGCAGATGGCGCAGCTTGGGTCCCGCCACCACGGAGATCCTGTAGATCAGCGATATTCCGGACAGAATACTCAGGATGATGAACCAGAACCACAGGAACACGTAGATCTTCTCGTTGACAATGTTCAGGGGCAGCACGCACAGACCGTCGAACTTCTGCACACTGCCGGAGGGACCGTATTTGTGGAACGTACACTTGGTGACCTTCGGAAAGACCCGGGCCATGGGATCGATACGCTCATCGGGCTCCAGCTCGGTGAACTTGAGCACATCGCTGCCATACGTGCTAAACTCGCCATCCAGGAAGAAGTCCACAAAGTAAATCTGCCCGATAACGTTCACAAAGTTCAGGGCCTCGCACACGAAGAATCGGAAGGCGTAGAAATTGTGGCGATTCAGGTTGCCAATAAAGTAGTCCACCAGGATCTTCTTGCGATCGTTCTTGCACTCGTCATTCACAATGGGACTGTTCAGGTCCATGACCAACATCTTGAGGCGACCGCCCTCCCAGGACTTCCACAGGTAGCGCGGCACGTAGAACAGGATGGCCTGGAAGAAGAGGACGAAGCAGACCCACTGGTAGTACTTGTGGTACTTGACCTCATCCTCGCCCTCCACATGGGAACCCACTCCAGGTTGCACTACATCGCGGCCCGTGATGCCCGTCAGCCTCTCGGGCACGGTGAAAGTCGAGTAGATCCAGCAGTAGGTGTCCATAACGCCCAGCGGGATCTCGTCCACAATGCAATCGATGGGGTCACCAATGTACTGACGCGAGGTCACCAGCAGCGAGAAGGCGATCAGTATGATCACCGTGGCCTTATAGTGCATCCGGAATACATTATTATCGATGCACACTTGGTCGATCTTCAGCAGGCCCTTGACGGACCCAAAGACATCAAACATCTTGGCGGTGTTCTATATATATGGCTGTATTTATGGATTGATTTATTTCGGAGGATACTAGCAGCTCCTTGCTTGTCTGATGGCTGTTTTCTTTCGGGTTCGGATTATTTTTTGGATACGGGGATTCCTCACAACGTGTCGACCACCATTACTCTTCAGTTTCTGTTTCAAGAATGCACACGAAAAAAAAAGATAGTAGTAACTATCGGGGGAGAGCAGCGATACGTGGGATTTGGCACTTGGGCACTCTGGATCTTCGGTTTTGGGTTCTACGATCCCCCAGAGAGCTTCGTTTCTGTTCGGCAGTCGAGTTCGAGTTCGTCTCGTTTCGCGCTCTCAACAAACAAAACAACAACAACAGCGAATTTAAGAGGGGGCGGCGGGGGCGACGGTTACCCAGGTGGAAGTTTAAACGCCGTCGCAGCAGCGGCACTAAGCGCACTCTTCGGATAGAAAATTCAAACTGTTCGGTGTTCGGCTTTCCGCTGAGCCCAGTCGCTTGGCTCCGTCAAACGCCGTCGCTCTCTGCCGCCGCCGTTCGAGTGCTCTCTCTCTCGCTCTGCCTCTCTGTCTCTCCGGGGTGGATCTTGTTAAACAATAAACTCTACTTTCAATCCTCTCCTCTCGCGGCTCTCTTGCACGCGCGCTCTCTCGCAGTGGAATGGCTGAAAAAACAGTGGACAACAAGAAAAGGGTAACAAAATTCAAATCCCGGAGCGAGGGAGAGGGAGCGAGAGTGACTCAGTGATGCTGCACTATTTTAGAATTTAAAATTTACAATTATTTAACTCGGTTCTATTTTTGATTTCTTTAAAATATACATATCCTATGGGTTTTCTCGGCTAAGTCAGGTAAGGCCAAGTAAGGCTTCGTTGTCATCTGGCAGCCGTATCCCCAATTAACCCTAGAATATTTATTTTTCTAACTGGTAAGTTTTTTTTTAAGATAAGACCGCCTATCTACCTTAAAATGTCATATCAGTTTTATGTTGTCACAGCCCCATTATCTCATTACGAATTTTCGTAGAGTAAATAACGTTTTAATAAATTTAGTGATTTAATAATCTTAAATATATTTTTAAAGAAATATAGACATTTATAAATTTTTTTTTTCAATAAGTTTTTGATGGTATTTTAGAAAATAGAGTTTTCAAATACGAAAGTTATAAATTTAATGATTTAATAATCTTAAATATATTTTTTTTAACATATTGACATTTAAACATTTTTTATTTTTTAAGAATTTTTTGATATTTTAGAAAATATCATTTTTCAAATACAATTTTTAAAAAATGTTGCATACCATCTGGGGTTAAGACTGCGGTTTTTCAGCATCCAAGATTTATGATTTAATTTTAACATCATCTGGCAACGCCGACGCTCATGAGTCTGCCGATGCATTTAACCCCCCGATGGGACAAGACCCCCCACTCACCGCCAGCTTTTAACTCGGAATCTGCCATATTGGAGCTCCAGTTGAGCTTGTATTTGTGTGTGTGTGTGTGGAGGCGACAAGTTCTTGGAACCCGTTGTGTTTCTGTTTTTGTTGTACTTGTGGATGCTGGAGTGGCTTTATTTTTCAGATTGGAGCCGCTGCTGCACCACCACCACCACCAACGAGATAGAAGAAGGAGGAAAACAAGACACAAAGAGGTGAGTGAAAGAGAGAACACAAAGGAAATGTTAAAGCAAAGCAATGCTGCTGGAACTCTCTGCTTTCACTGCATTTCTATACCTGCAAACCTCTGTATACCTGATGATTTCCAGCAATTACCTGTGTGTTCCAGGGTTTCAGGTATAGGGAAAGAAATATTTAGCGGGATTTTTCATGCCCTTTTTGAGGGGAGAGAAACAGAGAAGCCAGATATAGGGAGCGACTACCTGTTACACTCGTTCTTCTTCTTCTTTTCCGTTCTCTTTCTTTGTTTTCGGCCCGTTCTTCAGGTTCGATATTCTTCTGTTACCTGTTCTCCCTGTCCATAAATTCGGAGCTATGGTTCTCGGGACCCTCGAAACTATCTCAATTGTAAATTAAACATTTCAATTCGGACACACACTGGCTTATCTGGGTTATATACATATGTATAGGTATTTAGGTATATAACGTATACATAGGAATATAATAGCTACCTTATATAAGATGTGTATTGGATTGTACAAAATAATTAAAACGCTCTAGATGTGTAGCAATAGGCGGCTAAGTTTCAGTGGGCTGATAAGAGATAGAGCATTTGTCATGGGAACTGAAATGGTTGCCATATAGGTGTTATAACACCGTAGATCTGGGTTGATATGGGTCGGACATTGAAGGTCCCACACACTTGGCAGACACTTAATTTCGATAGAGATAATGTTCAGGGTTTATTGGAACCAGAGGGGTTTAGTGCGGAACCAAGTAAGTAGTGATATAAATCTTTTAAATTGGATACACCCAAAGCCACAAGTAATAAATTAGGTAAATATAAATATTTAAAGCAACAACTTAATCTTTCATAGTCGCCGATTCGGGTTTGAAACGGAAATATAGCCCCCAGGAAAGACGTAAATTATATTCGCAATGGGTCCCCAGTCCTCTCAATCAATAATGATTAGCTGCCGCCTGCCAAGCAACCTGAGAAGCAATAAAAATCAGTTATAAAACCATTAGGCCTATATATCTGTCTACGAGTATATATCCCTAAATGAGACGACTACTGTCTGGGCTATAAATAGCCGGAGAAAACCGCAACGAACCGCGGCGAGACCGAGGTCTTAATTGCCCCCGTAACGCCAGTACTGGAGTCCAATAAATCAGATGGGATCAGTTCGGCTCTCAACACAAGTATATATCTTAAATTTCGCGCAAGTTGGCCAATTGTGTCACACAAATCCAATCTGTGGGTAAATATTTAGAAAAAGTTTGTTGATCCTCGCGATTGGCTTGCCGTCGAAGTTGTTTACGGCTCAGGTTCGTTTCCCACAATCTTTATATTTCTAGAAGGCTGGAAAAAATATGGGACTCCATACCAAGGAATTCCCATGAATACCAAACTTTTCTATAACTTTGGTTTTGGAAATAATGTAATTCTAAAAAATTCTATATTTATAATAATATTTATAATAATTTTTTAATGGAAAGCATATAATAGTAACTGTTTTCTGTGCATTTCATACTACCATTTCCCTCTGTGGCACATGCTTAATTGTTTCGACTTAGTCATCTGCTTCATGCGAAATCGAACATCCACGTATCTGAAAATTCCCCGAAAATCGTCTGCGTCACGTAAAACAGTCTGGTGAAAAGAAGATACATCTACATCAACATGCCACGCATGCGCATTCCCCCGCGATTTATTTATTGTTCTTTCTGTGCTCCTGAGATGTATTATATCTTTGGGAAATATTTATCCCAGCTGGGGAAATATTTATTGGAGTCCGAGTAAATCATATAGGGGATCCCCCAATAGTTCAAATAGATGTTTTTGGAACTTCTCTGATGTCAGATGATCAAATCACGTGCCGTAAGAATTAAAATTCTCGTAGACATACAGCTTTTCACTGTCAACAGACAGCATTTACATATGTACATACATATCGAATTGCAATCGGTTTAATTAAAAAACTCAGAAACCTCTGTAGATGTCAAAACACTTGTCAGACAGTAATTAAGATTTGAGTTTTGGAAAGACTTGACCCAAAAACCATATATATTTCCAATTTAGAGGACAACAACTTTTACTAATTGAACGGGCATTAAACTCTGCTATTTTATGATCAAGAGATCAGCTTAAAAGCTAACTAGTTTATGGGAAATATATTTTATATATATATTTAAACAATATATAGATAGAGAAATACCTAAAATTGCGTCATTCGCCGTATTGAATATTACTTTTTCATCCATCAACGATTTCATTTGCATTGCGCAAAGCAAAAACTGTATCAAAAAACACTTTCACTTTTTCAGCAGAATTTTGTTGCAACGAATGCGAATATATCAATATCTCGATGTCTGAACTGCAGATATATATATATATAAAGTGGTATTGCTTATGGCTGGTAATTGAATCTGTAGCCGAGGGTAATATGTGTAGAGCGCCTTGCTTGAATGCCTCGAATTTCGTTTTCATTGCGGTTTGCTTTATTTAAATTTCAATGCAAAAATTGCCAAAGACAAAAGAACTTGTATAAGCCATGTGTTTCCAATTGTATCTGGGCTATGCTAATATACAGCCATACACCACCTCTGTTATTCGAATATGAATCAATGAACTTTCGTCAACCAAACCAAAAAAAAACGAAACAAAAAAGCAGTAATCAAAGCAATTTCCAGCGAAACCCTAGTAGAGGTGGAGGTTTCAGGTAAATTCGAGCAGTCAACCGGCTAAAAGTGTTGCAATTACTAATATAGTCGACGGGTCTCTGGTTACGCACGACTTCTATATGTATGTACGTCTATCTTATCCGGCAAAAGTTCGGGGCGGCCACTTAAGCGCTTAAGTAATAAGCACCGAATACGAATACGAATACGAATTCCTAGGCGAGCTATTTAGATAAGCAACAGATATAGATACTTACGAACTGATAGTACGGATCTCTGATGGCATTCCTCAGTCCAGAGGTAAGCGGCTAAATGGAAGACAGCCAAGGTAAGGTGCTCACTAAAAAATAAATAATGTTTCTGGGGATTGACTAGCAGATAAGATTGTCGGGGGGCCAAAGAATGAAATACAATGTTGGGGGGTGAATATCCACCTGAGGAACCTTGCTTCGATGTCGCTAAAAATGCAAACAGAGGGGGCTATAATCCCCATCTCGAGAAGTGCCTACTCACACATAGCAGCCCCCCCAATCACTCTGTCTGGCACTGATCTGGGTCAATACCGCCCATATCGAGCTGTAAATAGAATTACTTATCCAAAGTCTGTCCCATCCATCAAAAGAGACAGCATTGAATCATTATTGGGGTGATAGCGGCACGCTTCAAGACCCGGATAGTTCCAGATTGCAGAAGCTTTGATTGCTCTAGGGAATTTTCTATTCATGAATGTGAATGTGAATCTTTGGATCACTCTTTTTGGATTCTATTTCGAATTGGATGACGTTATTTAACTATTAGTTTAAAGTCAATACATAAATGTAGCTACTGCTTATTTAGAAATAACTATTGTGCTGATATCCTAAGACTCTTGACTCATAGAAATTTCCTCCCACTGAATCATTTTTTGCTGTGATTGTTTATTTGTATCGCTCATGTTCATTGTTCCCCTCACTTTAGGATCTTTAATTTAGATTGGTCTGGGCTTACTCACCCACGCACCTGGCCTAAAATCTTCGAGAATATGGCCAATATTTTCTAAACTTTCTTCTACTCTCTTTCTCTGTCGCTCTATTTAACGCTCTTGTAAGAACTCTATAGAGAGGGAGTCGAACTCCCTACGACCTATTCGGTTTTTTTTCGTAAAGCCACGAGCCGAATGCATGCCGAAGTTCGGCGAAAACTGAAAAATGACCAAAACAATTGGGGGTTTTCTTGGGTTTCAAGAGAGTTTGTGCACTGACAAAAAGTAATACCCAATTTTAAGCTTTTCAAAATTAATTTTTCAAGCATATTACTTTCCTAAAATCACTAAGCATATTATGGATATGAAGTTGAAAAGATATGAGACGTGGTATACGTATAAGAAAAGATGTATTCCACTTTCTGTCTAAGGATTCACCTAAATCATTCCCAGTGTATTGCCCTCCAGTAGGTTCTCATATTACCCTTACTCTTTTCTCGGACAACTCTGAATTAAACTCAATTAAATTGCTGATTCGGCATTTCCGTGCGCTACTACACTATCTTATCGGGTCTGGACGGCTCTCCTGGCCAAAAAGAAGAGCGGTCGATAAGGCGCCTCTCCGCAGAACGGAGAATGGAGATCGTCGGTACGGAGGTTCGGAGGTTCGGAGACCCGGAGACCCGGGTCTCGAGTTCCGAGCCTTGCAGTTACGAGGAGCTAGCCGCGGCAAGCGGAGCGCACAAATCCATCCGACTCCCAGAACCCAGCCCCAGCCCATTTGTAATCGTAATCGCCAACGAGCCAAAATCGTAGTAACCAACGTAAGAAAGCGGGGCCAGAACCAAACGCGTAGATAACGGAGGCGCTACAATGCTGAATACATTCAGTTCGGTGAGGCAGTACCTCAAGTTCGATCTCACGCGGGTGATCATCGATAACATCGTGTTCAAGCTGCACTATCGATGGACCTTCGTAATGCTCCTGGTGGCCACCCTGCTGATCACGTCGCGCCAGTATATCGGGGAGCACATCCAGTGTCTATCCGATGCCGTCATTGCACCGGTCATCAACACCTTCTGCTTCTTTACGCCCACCTTCACTGTGGTAAGTGGTCGGGGTCACCAATAAATCAGCGGAGAGGTCACTAGGGAATACTACTAGCTATGTGCATTGGAAAGAACTATACGCTACTATAAGCTTCAAACGCATTGAACTTCCATTCATAGTTACTTAAGGGGGTCACCTGAAATATCTATCGGGGTCACCAGTTATCAGACTTCAGTTGTAACAATTATATTATACTACATTAGGTGCGTGATCAGAACCACACTGCCTACAAGCCGGGCAGTGAACCCCCTGGGATTGGACACTATGATCCCGAAAAGGACCAGATCAAGCGGCATGCCTACTACCAGTGGGTGCCCTTCGTCCTCTTCTTCCAGGCCCTCTGCTTCTACGTGCCGCACTTCCTGTGGAAGAAATGGGAGGGCGGCAGGATCAAGGCCCTGGTCTTCGGTCTGCGGATGGTGGGTCTAACCCGATATCTGAAGAACGACAGTCTGCGGATCGGTAAGCTGAACATTCCCTCGATGGCGGAGGCGGAGGAGCGGATCAAGGACATTCGCCGCACCATGATCGACAGGATGCGATTGAATCAATCGTGGGGTGCCCACTTGGTCTTCGCAGAGGTCCTGAATCTGGTGAATCTTCTGGTGCAGATCACATGGACAAACCGATTTTTGGGCGGGCAGTTCCTCAACCTGGGTCCGCAGGCCCTAAAGAATCGATGGTCCGATGAACTGAGCATCCTGGACACAGTCTTCCCGAAGGTCACGAAGTGCAAGTTCCACAAATTTGGTGACTCCGGCTCCATACAGGTTCACGATACCCTCTGTGTGATGGCGCTGAACATCATGAACGAGAAGATCTACACGATCCTGTGGTTCTGGTACTCCTTCCTATTGGTGGTTACGGTTTTGGGTCTGGTTTGGAGAATGTTCACCCTGTGCTTCTATAGAAAGTGAGTGCCCTATATATTATTCATAATATAATCATTTATAATGTGATATCTTCGATAACAATTATTTTTAGTGTGACCTTCACCCGCTGGTCTCTGTATTGGGCGAAACCGGGTCAACTGGATGAAAACGAATTATCCGCGGTGATTGACAAGTGCAACTTCTCCAACTGGATGTTCCTGTTCTTCCTGCGCTCCAACCTCTCGGAGTTCCTCTTCAAGAAGGTCATCTATCATCTGGCCAGCGAGTTCCCCAATCCCGACCACGATAACGATATCAATGCCTATCGAGAGGCACCGTCCACGCCCTCAAAGCCCCGCTATCCGGACATCAGTAGTCTGGATACGGTGGACTCACCCCTTCTCCACCTACGACACCCTGCCACGCCCCCGGCGGGTGGAGCAACGCCCCCGACTGGAGTCCAGGGGCCGACGACTTCTGAGATATCCAAACTGCCTGTATAATTTATGCATTTCAATTAACGCGCTAGGCAATTAATTATTTGAGCTTTGTCTTGTTTACACCTGTTTTTTTTTTTTTATACGATCATTTCATTTTAAATATATTTATTTTTAAGAGACTCGGCTTTGTTTTATTACGGCTTGAAGCAACAGGTTTTCGGGGGCAAAACCTCTCAAAATGGCCGATAGCGAAACAGTAATTTGGTGTGTGGTATTTAAAAAAAAAAATGGTTAAAAAACCAACCAGACACCTTTGGTTTGGGGCGTGGGGCGTGGGCGTGGCCGACAGTTTGTGTCGAGTGGCGACTGCGGTTGGGTGACCCAGTTCGAGTGATCCGCTGCGGTTTCGAAAGTGTTTGTTTCTACGCCGTCAGGCCGAACCCAGCGAAACTGTCTCGCTCCGTGGATGGGTCATGATCTGTTACCTATGACTGTGAAAATTCTTCACAATTGCATAAAGAGATCCCGAGATATTGACGGCTTTCTAGCAGCATAAACCGAACCCGCCCAGGTGAGTTACTGCTACTAGCAGACTTGTATCTTTTCTATGCCCACGAGAAGTTTTATTGGTTTCTGAAAGTAAGATCCTGAGATATTACAAGTGACTGAAAAAATGCATCATATTTTCATCAGGAGATCCCGAGATATTGACGGTTTTCTAACAGCACAAACCGAACCCACCCATGTGAGTTACTGCCAATGGCAGACTCGTATCTTTTCTATGCCTACGAGAAGTTTTATTGGTTTCAGAAACTGAGATCCTGAGATATTACTAGTGAAATAGAGTAGCAATGCATGTGAAAAATCAAGAAATCATGCCGCATAAAGACATTTACACATGCCGCTCTGTCATAACCGAGTCCATATTTGGGCCGACTTCCATTTGACTTGCCCCCAAGCTTTGGCTGTCTTTAGCAATCAATTAGTACGAGAAGTTTTTTGCACTTAGTTTTGGCAACCGATTGCCAAATCGGAGGAGTCGCAAATGTTGCGCAGCGAGGTGTAATGGCAAGCTAGTTATGACACCTGTGGGCCACCAAAAGCGGTAGCCGCCATTCCATTTGGATTCCCAATTCAGAATCGGAGTTCCCCCGCCCGTTGACAAGATTTCGCTTTGATAGTTTGCGGTCAATGCCAACCGGCTTCGGATCGAATTGAGTCTGACAAAAGTTCAACTTTCAAAGCAAAAAAAAAAAAAAAACTCCGCGGATCTCCGGGGATTTGCCGGCAGCAGAAGGGGTCTTTGGAGCGATCAGGTTTAGTTCTTGTCGCCTCTGTCGCGAGATCTCCACTTTTTTTCCACATTTTTTATTCAGACTCAACTCGATTTGAAGCTGCTTTACTTTATTCTCGTTGGCTGTGTTCTTTTCAGTCCGATCGCCGCTTGCATATCAAGTGATTTCTTCCAACAAAGCAGAAAAGTCCAAACTCTCGAATATATCGAATAATAAATAATGTGCTAAGCTCGCTCTGTGAGTGCTCTGCGGTTGGTAAAGTCCTTCGACTACCGGGAGAAGTTTACAACAAATATAGGAAAGTGTTTCTTTTAGTTGCTATAGAAACTACATCTTAAAAGGTTAGTGAAGGAAATTTGAAATGAAATAAATACTATACATCAATAATATTGTTTATGCTCAAAGTCTTATTATATTAATTAAAAATAAGTATTATTATTGAAGAAAAATTTAAAAATTGAAATTTAATCATTACCAAGTAATTTAAATTATTTAACTTATAATTAATACGGTCCCTGATCAATATTAGGGGTAAATAGTAATGCTCGACTATTTTGAGAATATTTAAATAAGTATTTCTCTTAGAAATATTATAATTGTCATATAGATATATTATATTTATTCGAAATATTTCTCTTTTCAGTTTCTTGAACAATGAACACCCACTGAAATTCCCCTATACCATCCTCATGAAAATTCAAAATCAGTATACATATTATTCGACTATTCGACTTGATCACAAAGATATATCTCCCCCGTTTTTTGGCTTTGTTTTCTTTTTTTCGGTGATTGTTGCTGTTGCCATTGTTGTTCGTACCCCCCGCTTTGGTGAATGACCGTTAACATTTATGAGATCGAATTTGGAGATCGAAATGGACTTTTGGTCGTGTCTGTTTCTCGTTTGGGTATGTCAAGTATTCTTTTTTTTTCTCTTGACTTACTTGTTCTATTGAGTTGTCTGTGTTCGGGAGAGTTGGAGATCGGCTCCTTTGGAGGTACATTGCGTGGAAATGAGGTGAAATTTGGAATGGAGTAGATAAATAATAATAACTATCTTTGTTACAGATAGATATAAGGTTACAGTGGGGTGAAGTTTGGTATACAATTTGGAATGGGGGAGATATATCTCTCATAACTCTCGCTCTTAAAGATAGAAATATAGGTTCCAGTGATCTGAAGTTTGGTATGGGCTATTGTAAGGGATTGTAAGTGATATAGGTACATCCCATTCCACCCCATTATAAACTGCAGTCTAGACTGCCCGCCGAATACCTTCAATTATCCAAATTGAGGCGACAATTAACACTTTTGAACTTTTGCAGCTGCCTGGGAATTTGTGACCTGTTCTTTCGAGAGCTTTATTATGCCTGGAATTTGTTGCCAATAAATTATATGCAATTGGGACACTTGTTGCATACATTTATTTGCCAATCTCTTGGCATGCAAATTTATTTCAATTGCATTTAATTTGTGCGGATTAGCAGACACCGCTATAAAGCGTTCTTATGGGATTGTAGGGTTCCAATTATAGGAAAACAGTACAAATTTTAGCAATTTACTAGCCATTCGGGGAAGTTCAACTGGGCCTCATTTGCTATTCGAATTTTACTGAGAGGAACTCACGGGAATCGGTTTTAAGATAATGATTATTGTGGTTTATAGCATCCTAATAAAATTTTTTTTATAATTAGCGGTTTTGAATTTTACATATAAATACGCATTATATTTTAAATAGCACGCAAAACCCCAGAAAAATGTGAATGTAATCCTCCCCCGAAAAATAAGCTTACAAGTGAACGACCTTCGTTGCTGGAAAATTTCGGTTTTCCGCAACGGAAAACTTCCGCTCTTTGTGTCCTTTGTGTCGTCATCTTTTGGAATCCTTTGGCTTCCGCGAATGACGCAAAAATGTTCACGCGTAGGTCAGTTCGTTGAGTTGAGTTCGGTATTTTGAGTGGAAGTTCCTTTGTTGGGAACAGGAATCCGGAATCAGGAAGCAGGAACAAAGGACCTGGCTCTCTTTGGTTATAACTCTCAGGACTCTCTCTCTCTCTGTTTGGGTGGGAGAGATCCACCCCCAGAAGGATAATGACGCAGCAGCCTGGCGAGAGAGAGAGAGAGAGACAGTTTTAGGATTTCCCAGTTTTAGCGGTTTTCAATTTCAGGGTTGACCAGATTGTTTTCGTTCCGGGGGTTGTTCCACATTATCCGCTCTCTTTCCTTCCCTCTTTTTCTCCCTCATTCCTCCTCTTCCTCCCTTTGGTGTGCAGCATGTGGCACACGTTTCGAAATTGTTTGGAATTTACGAGAATTTTCCAAATGCGTCTGTTTCGTTTAGATTTGTTTATGGATATTTTCAGGTCTTGCCAATGACCTTGAACGGATTTCTTTTCTCAAGATCCAATGGAAATCCTGTTCATTTCGGATTAAACATCTGTTTTCCACCAGTGGAAATGTGTTTAACCTTAAGACTCAAAAAGCGATAATGATATGGGGTTGAACTAATGAAATGAACTCAGTGTAAATAAAATCACATGAGCTTTGCGCAACCGAAATCAAGAGATTGCGGGTTCTTAAAAAAAACCCTGAACAAGAACATAATGTCTGCTTTGATGAGTTAACCCAAACCGTCACTTTGAATACATTTTAAATGTCACTCACATTATTCCATCCCATTTAACACCATAACACCTCTCAATCAACCTACGTTCCTATCTATGTTTGAGCTAAAAAAAAAATAGAAAAGAAAACGTAGTATTCTGTGTTATAATTTTTTTCATTTTTGAATAGAGAGGGGAAAACAAGTGATAGGAGACAGGCCAAATGTGACAGTTGAAATGCTGATAAAGAATCGACACGATGCGATTAAATGTGTATGTTTACAAAGAAGGTCTGGGGACTTGGGATTCGATTCTCTATAAATAAAGAAAAATTATTTGAAATAGGGGTCATTGTGCGATCATACTTTATAATTGGAACAGGCAGCTATGGTTTCAAGACTACTTTTGGAATTGGTTCCAAATATAAATTTTATGTTTATAGGAATAATAATTTTTTTGGGATAATAATATTTTCTATCAAAGTTATCACTGAGTTTAGAAAAACTTAATTGAAACTACATTTTTAAATTATTTTCATTATAATAATGTAGGTTGATGACATTTTATGATAGACCCCAAGTCATCAGTAAACCTGATACTTGACACATTCACTAGATTTTTGATTCCATTTTTAATTATTTTTTTTTGGGATAATTATTTCCTATTAAAATTATCACTGAGTTTAGAAAAACTTAATTGAAACTACATTTTTATACTAATTTCATTATAATAATTTAGGATGATGATATTTTATGATAGACCCCATCAGTAAACCTGATATTTGACACATTCATTAGATCTTTGATTCCATTTGCTTCTGAAACTCATCTCTTTTGCCACACACCAGCTTATTCTTGTTCTCCCAGCCCCTTTTTGGGGCGTGGCCAGTGCGAATTAGTGTCGCATGCCCAATGATAGCGCCTCAAGGCGCTTTCAATTTAAGCAATTACGCAACTGTTCAGCCGTCTTTTAGCGGGAGTGGATGGGATGTATTTTTTTCTTGCCCCAGGTTTTGCGCTCTCTTTGAGCTTAATCAATCAGCCGCAAATTGAGCTGGCTTAAATGATCTCGTTCAATTGCCAAATGGAGGAATGTCAAATCCAATTCCGATTGATTGCGTTCGCCGTTCGATTTCGATTTGCGATCGGAGGTCACACACCAGATCGTCGTCGGCTTTTGGAAAAGGCGCTCTTCGCATCGCCCTGGGAATTTAGAATTTAAACTTCTCGAAACTGTGTCACCGATCGGACAACTCAAGGTAGTCTTTATGGGTCTAGAAGTGTCATCGGGGGCTGTACAATTTGGGGGGTGTCGACAATTTAAATTATACCCGAGATTCGACGCTTTTGGGTGTTCCTTAAATGGTTTCGAAATTATAATGAACTTACCTTATAAAGAAAGTGGAATTTTATTTAAAAGAAGAAGAAATTGTAAGACCTTTTTAAACCTTTTTGTAAGCTATATATTTTATATAAATATGTAAAAGGTGCTTGATTTTTACACAGAGAAAAAAAGACACCAAAAATGTTCAATTTTGCTCTGAAATGTGTTCATATCAATTATATTTTTGAACATATGGTTTTGTACCATATTGATATGAAATCTTACCATTTTGTTATGAAAAAATTGATATGAGCCCATATTAGTTCCATAGTTTTCCGTTTTTTTCTTTGTGTAAGAAACTATAAAAAATATACCTTGGAGTTATAAAAATTTTACTGAGCACTTAAAAAAATTTGTGCCTTTATTTCTCAAATCTTCTTGTAGGGTGTACATTCTATTTAAATAAATTAAGAAAGCGCTCTCTCGAATTGCGCAAGCGTGGCTCAGAGAGAACAAGTGAGAACCGAAACCGAATCGATCTGTATCAGATTTACCTGCCGTTCCACTGCCAACCGTTCCCCGCTCAGTAGTCGTTCCGTTTCCAGTTGGTTTCAGTTTCCCGCAAACAAAACATTAGTTATATTTTCTCGTTTTTTTTTGTTTATATTGTTTTGGTTTTGTTTTTGTTTTTCTCTATACTAGAGTATGTCAGTTACTTTGTTACAACTTATAATTAATAAAAAAAAGTTATCTCCCTTCATCTCTCTCTATCTCCGCAAGAGCCAGGTGAGAGTGAGCAGGGCCGCTGCCACGCCCCATTCCAGTTCCAGCCTTCCAGCGGCATTGCAACCGTCCGTATCACAAGTGTAAATGCAGCTGCGATAGTCCATGCGATCGCCCTTATTCCTCACATAGTCACAATAGTTGCCCATATCCTTCGAACTGCAGAACCTTTTCGCTCCAATTCCGCCCTCAAAGCGGCCCACGTGCTTCACACAAAACTGGGCGCCATGGACACTGGAACAGTTTTGGGGCTGAATGTCTGGATCGTCGTACCGCTCGAACCACTCGCCGCACTGGAACGGATGCTCCGTATCGCTCGTATCGCAAACATAGCACTCGATACCCGTTACCGTTAGCATCTGCAGGCTCATCAGGAGGAAAAGGCCAAAAGCCAGGCTTAGAAACCAGGCCTTTTGATGGGCGTGGCTTGGAGGCCACATGATTACGTCACAACTTGGAGACTTTGGAGAGGGCCTTCTCTAGTAAATGAAAACAGTCAGCGTCGTCAGCAAATGCCAAGTTTATACTGGAACTGAAACGCCGCTGCGACTCCATTTCCCGTTCGTTTCGCTGGCCAACAAGAGAGGAAGAGAGAGAGAGAGAGGCTAGAGAGAGAGTGGGAGCGATGAGCGACGGCTTAATTTCGGCGATTTTCAAGCCAGATTTTGGAAAGATCTAGCCAGTTTCGGGGGTCAACCATAGGTCGTAGGCCATACATTTATAGGTTATTTCTAGAAAATTGTATGAGGTTGATAGGAAAACCAAGCTTTACCGTGGAAAGTTATAGGTTTTTGAATTCCTAGGCTTCTTAAGTGAACTAAGGGTAATCACAAAAAGAGGTTTAATTATTTTTTAGATATTATAAAAAAATAATTTTTATTTTAATTTTTAATTTTTAAGATCTGTATGACCTGAAAAATGTTTCTACATTATTCAGTGTATTTCAGATGTCTAGACAGCAAAGTTGGGCGCCAATTTCTTAAAGGCTTATTTTCATGATTTTTATATTTCGTACAGCTGATATCAAACAAACCTAAGCTGTTAAGATACGACTTAATACAATGAGTACATGGTTAGTCTAACTTAAAACTTATTCAAATACCTTTGGCATCACTGACGCCGTCTTGGCTCTCTCTCACTTTGTTTATTTGTTGGCAGAACCGGTTGCCAGGCAACAGGGCTAGAGCCTCCTAGGGCTAGAGTTACGTACGTATATAGGTACTATCAGTGTTGGGAAAGGTACTGTTTTTTTTTACCTAGGTAAGGTAAAAGATACTGGGCAAAAATAAATACCTAGGTAAGGTAAAGGTACTTCAATTTCCAAGTACCTAGGTAAAGGTAAAAGGTAAAAATTTTGATTTTTAATTTTTATAATTTTTTTGTTTTATTTATTAGTTTTTTTTGCTTTATTACATTGGCGAATCAATTCAACTTAAAATATGACTAGGTTTCAATTTCAGTTTACAGTCATCTTAAAAATATGTAACATTATCTTTTCATTTCAATCGAAATTTAAATATTATCTTTTTTTAACATAACTAAAGTTTCGAAAAACTCGTCCGCCAGCCTGTTTCTTTTTGGAGTTAGAATTTGACCTCCACAACTAAACAATCTTTCAACTGGCGCAGAGCTGAGCAAAACTGTATTCCGACTATTATAATTTCGAAACAAAACCTTTGTATACAATGATTTAGTGGTGGATTTAGCTTATTTTAGTGTCGCAGCCAGATTTGGCTATTTTAAATAAGCTCATTGCTTTATACCTATGTAAGTACCTTAATAATTCCAAAGGTATATACAAATCTGTAGCTAGGTAAGGTAAAAGGTACACAATTTTTTTTATACCTAGGTAAGGTAAAAGGTACCACTAAATTGTACCTAGGTGCGTACCTAGGTAAAAGTATCTAGGTATGTCCCAACACTGGGTACTATACATCATATATCCTTCGCCCGGCGCCGTGGCAATCGCTTATCGGCAATCGCTATCGCCGCAGCCCATCGGTTATCGGCGTTGACCCCACCTGAAACTTGTTGTGCAGCCAGCAACAGGTAAAAGGCACTTAGTACGTGACGCGTAGAGCATAAAAAACAAACAAACGGGCTCGCACCGAGTGAGACAGAGTGCTCAGATACAGATACAAAGATACTTTGCTTTGCCTTTGTTTCCCTGCTTTGTCTCCCAAGTTGATGGCTTGTGTTGGCATTTTTGGTATGCTTTCTTAGGTGGTTTTCAGCAATACCCCTCCGCAAATGGGTACATTGATTTTTACAGTGTATATAGAAGCTTTGAAATATTTTTTGATAAAATTATAGAGTAAATAGGGTACTCATTTTATAACACGATAAATATAACAAATTCTTGGGGAAAATATAAAAACACCAAAAATGATAAGAAGTCACACTTATCCTTAGAGATTATATTATTTATTATACCATTGGGAATATGTACATTGGTCGAGTTCCAAATTTTTTTATCAGAACTTATAGGGTATTTGGGTCTTGAAGTCCCCAGAGTGCCCTTACATTCTTGTTTCTATATCGCGGAGTGGGCAACTCCAAACCAAAACGAGGGCATTCAACTTCTTTCTGCGCTTCTCCTACTGATTCTTCGGCTCGAGAATCTTCGAAGAGAGAGAGCGGGAGCATTGTCAACCGATCAAGTATATACCAGTACCACCAACCAATACCCAATTGGCCAACACAAAAAATAACAGCCAAGTCGAGACAAGCCAAGCCCACGAGTTGGTAATTGAAAGCCAAGCGGGTTTTCTCGTTTTGGAACGAAATATACAACCCGTAACTTCAGTAACTTTGGTATCAAACTGGCCGAAGACTGGAATGCTGCAAGAAGGGAAGCGATTTCACAATATCATCGACAATCATCGACATTGAGTCATTGCGATCCGCACTTGTGCTCTTGTGTTTCCACCCCATTATGGTCCCAAGTCGGGGTTCCGAACATGATCTTCATGGGGCATTAACGACCACAAAAATGTCGATCTAACGAAGATCGGTAGAGAAATCAAGTGCTATATGAATAGGCTGGGAGCAGACCGCTTAGACATTTAATGATCACTTTCAAAGCAAAGTCGGGCGTACATTGAACAGATCCAAAGGTCAATTGAATAAAATGAAGATAGATATATATTTATCGATGTATTCGGAGGAAGTTAAATAGCAAGTAACATTTATTACTAGTACATTATAGACTCCCAAGTCTCTTGAGACTAGAAACAAACCCATTCGTGTGACCTTTAACGCATAGCATGTGTTTCCCTCTTTAGTTGATCATAACAATTAACTTCCCAGAAGTTTATTTCTTTAATATGACACTTCCTTGGGAAACTTTAACGATCTCGCAGGAGATCTTTGAAGGTCTTCGTTCTCCGCGCCAATTTTCCTCTGAAGCGAGCTCTATATTTAGCTCCTCGAGATGATGCTTCTTCAGACTGCCTGATGATGAATTCCAGTACCATGGACATTGACGATCTCCGTTTAAGTTGAAAACATATGCCCGATCTCACTCTATATATAGAACCCTTGTGATGTTTTACGGGATGCTGGGATGCTGTCTTTTGTCTTCCAGTATTTTCCACACGATTCCTTTGGATTGTTTTTATACTGGTTCGATAATGCAAAAGTACATACTAAGGGTACACGAGAGGAAAAGTAAGTACTTGAAACTTGGGTTTGAATCTGAAGTTGCTAAGAATTCATTTCGAAATAAAAAGTTATTATTTTGATAAAAAACTGTAAGATCTTAAAGATTATATTCTTTCTATTGATGATCAATTATGACTTCTATTTTGTGATCTTTGATCACATTTCTCTCTGTGTAGAAAAAGCCAGACATAATGCAAGCTGCAACCCCCCTCTGGACCAACCCCCTTTTATTTTGCTCTCTCTTTGTCTTACCCATCCCATTCTTTCTCCTCTTTGAAGGAAGCAAAGTGCAAAAAGGAAGTTGCAAAAACAGGAGCAGCTGCGTAAAGTGAGAATCGCACAGATGAGCGAGTGCGTTTTCCGGAGAGGAGAGTGTTTTCAGCACGAGAGAGATGGTTTTGTAATTTGCAGTTGAAGAGAAGGAGGGTCCATTGGGAAGCACACTGAGATAAATATGAGTACGAATCAATGTTCGTGCTCCTGCTCACGTACATACATAAGACTGCCGATATCGATACCACCGATACCTGGTACGAGTACTTTAATGGCAAGGGGCGTGTGGTTAATGGACCGATTGCGACAGACGTGACACTTGGCCAAGTGAAAGGTACCACCAACGATACCTTTACCTTTTTTTTGTCAATTCGTGTGGGTACAGTTTGCGTAGATAGAGAATATCCATTTGTAACTCACAAAATGATAAAGAAAAATGATATAATACGGACAGCTGATTTTCACAAGTTTTTAGGAAAGTACCCAAGAACCCAGGATTCTGAATGTCTAATATAATTATGTCCTAGTTATAGGAGTTAGAAAATTAGAACTCGCCATAAACAATTTATATGAAATGGTTCAAATACAAGACAAACGGACAACTCTCTCTCTTAACGGACAGCTCCTTTTTTGCCAAGTGTTAAGGTAATTACCAAATGGAGTATACTGAATATTTAATAAATAATATCATAGTTTTAAAAGTTACAAAATTATTATAAAAATTGTATAAAAAATTTAAATTAAATGGTCCAAATACATGACAAACGGACAACTCTCTCTCTGAACGGACAGCTGCTTTGGCCTGATCACTTCCATTTTGAAGTCATCAACCCAAGAAAGGGTGATGGGGCAGTCGTATTTGAAATATCACACGTTTATGTAAGACCCGCTCAAAACTTCAAACTTCAATTCGAGCTCCATTTACTCGCTTCTCATGTCCGTGGCAATGACAACGCACTTAACATTATTCCCTACCTCTCCACTTTTTTTTTGGAGGAGAAGGCGGGTTTTGATTTCTTTTTGTATGCCCGAAAGTGCGCAGTTTATTGTGGCCCCATAAAAAGCCATGTCAAGACGAGCGAGCCCCGAAAAAAACCTTAATTTAAAATTAAAAGCAACACGAACTGGCCGCATGATACAATGGAGATGGGATTGGGGATTGGGGGATGGGGATACCAACGATTTCTTTAGGGTCGGAACGTAAGACAAAACCAGCTACAAAGGGCGGGGGAATCCAGGCCGAAATGCGGTTGCAATGCCAAAGGCACTCTCCCCACACACTCGCATACTGTATCGTCTATACATATGTATGTATATTGTACAGACATAACTGTAATTTGAGATCTGGCCATATATCGAGGGGCAAAATGGTTGGGTTGGCCAATTGACTAACTGACTCAATGACTGACTGACAGACCCAAAGTGTGCGCACACGCCGAACGATTTAGCAAACAATCGGATCCTATATCACTCGGTTTTCAACGCGAAACACGTTCTTATCGAGATCAGACATTCATCCAGGCATCCCGAGAAACCCATGCTGAGACAGGGAAAACTCGGATTATATTCTATGATAATATAAACAAATGATCAAATATTTATAATATTAAAAAAAATGGTATGGAGGCGTATTTAGATCTATCATATAAGAAGTAACTCGATCATATTGTACTTTCGAAACCATTACGAAACGAATGAAATACTACGAATATCCATCAATCAGCTATAATTATTCTACAATATGAGTTATGATCTTTGACGTTCAGGAATGTTTTTGGTATCACCCGTTGTTATTGAAAGTTTCTCTTTTCACTCTAATCACTGATTTGTTTCCAAAATCAGGTTTTTTGGAATAATGCATCTTTAATTTTTAGATGAGCTCACTTCTATCAGCCCGCAGTTTGTAGAGCATTTCTTTAGAGGTTTCTATGCAGAGAAACAAAGTCAGGAATGGAACAAATATTAAAAAAAATTTTTTTTGTGGAGTTTTACAAAAACAATAAGTACATTTCAGTTGTTTAATTTTTAGATATTTCCTTTGATATAGTTTAAGAACTATCTTACAGATACTTTTTAGGTTAATTTTGTATTGTCTTGAGATTTTAGATTTTTAAGATCACACTCCAATTATTTTCCGCAGTGCAGATATTAAGAATTTCAAGTTTTTTCTTACCTTTTCGTAAGCCAAACAAAAGAAAATCGAATCAGAGGGCCAAAACGAATGAAAATAAGTGGACAAAAACGAATTTGGAGTCGGCAGGAAAAGAAGTCGAGTGAACGAGAAATGGGGAAAGGAAAGGGGGGCTCAAAGACTTATACCCCCTCTGGGGGTGAAAAGTAGACAAAAAAAAACTGTAATATCTCCTGGGCAATTGCTGCTCCAATTTTAGTTCATTGCAAGCGATCAGTTTAATTTAAGGCTTAATTCGTTTAAATAACCAAATGTGGAGAGCGGGAGAGTGAGCTAGAGAGTACAGAGTGAGAGAGCACTAGAGAGAGTTGCAGGAAAAGAGCGAATTGAAAACCAAAACTCTCTCTCCGCTCTCTTGGCCGCCAGCTGTTTCGTGAGCGGGGCGAGCGAGAGAACGGCTTGGAAATGGAGAGCGGAATGGCGCGGAATGGGAGATGGAATGAGAAATGGAATGGGTTTTGAGTTTTGCTGTGAAATTTGAAAACCAAGCGGCAGTCGACGGCGACGGCGACAGCGTGCTACAAAAGCCATTGCGAGCGTCTACGCGGCGCTCGAAAAACCCAGGAAAATTACAAAAAAAAATTCGAAAAACAGAGCAAACACCGAGTGGATATCGAGAAAATACTATATCCCTACAAGGGACAACGACCAGACTTCCTGAGTTCTTAAATAATCTCACCTACGTACTATTTTTTTGAGAATTTCCGAATTGCGTTCGTATTTTTTGCAGTGAGTGAGTGTGCGCGGTTTTTTTCCCCCTCATAATTTCCATTTTTCGAAAACGAAATTATTTTGAGGCACTGTTTTCGCTGCATTCGAGAACCTGTTCCATGCAAATTCTACGGCCACCTGGCAGCTGATTCAAAAAAATAATACAACAAAAAATCAAGAAGAAGAAGAAGAAGCGGCCCCAAAACAACAACACACATGCTGTGACAAAAAATCAAGCGAAGAGAAGGAAAACGAAAAGCTAGTAGACGAGCCTGAGAAGACAACGGAACTCTGCGTAAGTTTATCATATCGAAAATAACCCAAAAAAATGTCAAAAAACCAAAACTAGTGAAACAAAAAACAGACGAGTGCATTAAAGCTGTCTAAAAAAGAGAAGAAGAAGCTTTCAAGCCGAGCTTTAACACCGTTGACTTCTGAAGAACGAGAAAGCCCAGCTGTTAGACAGGGAAAGAGATAGAGACGTTCGGATTAGTTGTATAACTATACTATAATCCCCCTAGATAAGGAGAGGTGTCAGCTTTGATTTTGATTAGAACCCATTTGAGCCAATTGGATTCCAAGTTCCCTAGTTCTTGCCTTTTCAGTTTACAGGGCACGTTTTTCGGGCTTAAATTTTAAGATATTTTAAAATTGTGTTCACCATCATCAGCTTTTTTTCAGCTGACATTGCCCTAAAACTAAACAGAAGCTTCTCTTCATCGGAATCTTCTGAATCTTCTGAACGGATTCTTCTGTAGCACCTGAAAGATCTTAATGTTTAGATATGATATGTCGCAAACAATCATGGACATTGTTTTTTTTCTATTACGTCAGTTGATTATCATCGTTTCATCCTCTCAAGATGTAACTTTAAGATCTTCAGCTCTAAATATTATTTTCAGCTTTAAACTTAAAAAAAAAATGATATATTCCATCTGCTATTTTTCCAACATTTTTTTTTATCTTTTCATTAACTTGACTTTCTCAGATTTTCCTCGTGGATCTTCTCTCGCCCTGCATACTTTTCATTTCCTCTTTGAGGCTTCTCTTATTAGCTTCCCCCTTTTTCCCCATCTTCCCCCCACCTGTATCCCCTCTTTTCTTTCGTTTCCTTTTCCTCATTATTACCCATGAATCTTCCCGCTTCACAATTTTTCGTGTTTCATATACACAGAAAGAAATATCAAAAACCTTTTAAAGTTTTTTGATCTTATAATATGGAAATTAAGCTCAGGATTTTGATATTAATGTAGGTTCTTGGTCCTCAAATAAGGGTAGTATTTGTACTAAAATATGGATGTAACCCCACTTTATTTTTCGTCGTGTAGCGGCTTCACCTTAGAAGTAGCCCGTCGGACGGGTTCGGCGACATCTATGGCATCTCTCCTCTTCGGATCCCAAAGATGACCCCTCCTCCCTCCATAAATTCCTCCCCCCTCCCAAGCGGAAATGGTCAATTTAAGTGACGCAGCACAGTGGCGACTCATTGTTTTTGAGCATGTGTCTCCAATCAGGGAATCAGCGAAATGGGGGAGGAGCACGTAGTGGGTACTACTGTTCCCAACTACCTTTCCCATTCTTTTGGGTATGGTATCCCTATTATGAGCACGCTACGTTGCGGTTTTCTCCATTCTAACGATCCCATAATATGCCATGCCATACTATACCATCCTAACCGATCCTCCCCGAGCTGCCTGCCAAGTTACTAGCCGCAGAAGTGGATGACCAAAAAGGTTTTTGTTCTGGCCCAGCTGCCGCGTAAATAGATCGCTAGCGATGACAGCGTGAGGCGATAGGTCTTGAGATCTTAAAACATATTTCTGCAATGCCTTCTCCTCATTATTTATTGATTAAAGTATAAGCAGGTTGGAAAACTGGTTACCATTAACTCATTATTAAAGACCAAATACTTTGCACTAAGTTTAATCAAATAAATGTAGTTTGAAGCCGGTTTTTTAATCGCTAGATTAAGTATAAAACTCGTATTATTTTTGGAAGATATATACTTAATGTTAATAAGCTTTTTTGCAAATTTACAGATTTATTTATAACTAGGGAGTTTTTTCTAAGAAATTTTAATGACTGGGCTGTCACTTCAAAGTCTTTCAGCTTTCATAATAAACTTGTTTGATTTACGGAAAGGTACCTGAGTTTAGATACCTGGCTAGGATTGTAACCCATAGATATTTTTGCCATTTCCTGTGCGTGAGTCGTGTCTTTGCGATCCCACCCCTAGCGTTTGCCACACACGCACACCCCCGAAGGGCAACTTCCGCTCTGGCGACCAGCTGCTAACCGAAAACAAACCCAATAAAACACCAACCAAACCCTAATGAAAATGAATCAACTCGACTTGACTCGTTGTACAGTCGATGTGCAATTCAGCTGACGTCACAACTTCAAGAGACAGACTCGCGCTGAAAAAAACTCAGATTCCGAATGCATTTGCCATTGCAATATTGCAATTGCCAATTGCCATTGCAGTTCTCGTGCGCTGTTTGTATTCATGTTAAGGTTAAGCATGTTTAAAAGCTTTCAAAAGACCCGACAGCCGAAGTGTACGGACACCAGAAAAATGAGCAATGACAACGACTAAATCAATTTGCAAACTAAAAACACCACTAAAAATTATGAAAGCAAAACAACGTGTTGCTAAAAAAGGGAAGATGTGTGTGTAAGGTACACGTTTTTCCTTCTTCAATTTAAACTACAGGTTTTTGAATACCACATTTCTAATTTAATTTGAGGTATGGGACGATCTTTTTTAACTTTATCAGGGGTGTCACAGAAATCTCTTCGAAACAAATTTCTCCCCCAAAAGCAAATCTTAGTCTCACAGAAACCGTTTCAAATAAAAGTGCACGATTTTAAACCAACCGAATAGGAGGCTCTGAAGCAAATGTTCCTAAAATCACAGCAAATTTACTCCGAAACTCTTGGAAAACTGTACAGATTCTGTGAAACCTACGGTTTTGATGGGTTGGTTTCCAAACCAACCGTCCCCAAATCCGTCACCGGTTTCTGAATATAAAACACCCCTGTATATATCATTTTCAATCGAAATTCTGTTTTGTAGTTTCTTCTGTACTTAAAAAATTTGAATTATGCCTAGAAATCATTCATGATCAGATGGGTAGTAGTAGTAGTAGTAGTTATACAACCTACATAAGGGTATTCCAAAATAGACGATTGTCGAGCGGCGGCACGTAAATAACATTAATGCAGCTGCGACGACCTTTTCGCAAAACAATTGGCAGAGCTGACACCTAAAACTAGCCCCCCACTTGCCACCCCATTTCGAAACCGAAACAAATTGCAATTTGCACAGCGAAAATTCCACAAAATCCGCGACTATCAACTTCTGGCTGGCAACACTTGCTGCAGTCCATGGTCCCCACGGCCTTGGCAATGAAAACGCCGAGGAAAACTAAAGGAAATCAACAACAAGTGCCAGCTGCATGTGTGTGGAAGTGTGGAAATGTGGAAATAGGAGGGCCGGTGGGAGGATGTGGGCGGCGGGCGGAGGGCCATTGTTTATATGTTTAAATGCAACTTCAAAAGCAAAAGGCAAAGTCAGCGAAGCGTTCAGGGGGGCGCTGAAAAAAGGGGCGGGGTTTTGTGGCCAGGAAGGGGGCAATTTATGTGTGGAATGCGTTAATAAAGGGGTTTTGGGGGCCTGCTGCGTTTCATCCACATACTACAAGTTTCGGTACGAACGGAAAAGTGTTCTTTTTGAAAAAACATTTCAAAAAAAATAAAATTTTTTGATTGAAATGTCAAGTTTAGAAAGGTTTGCCATTCCATATTTGGACAATTATTCATTTCTGTGCCCAAAATACGCTTTTTTGAATTGATAGAAAATGAACATTTTAATTTTTGGCCAAAATCTTATTTTTCGTATAATTTGTTTTTGCTCTAATTTTTGCAAAAATGCTCCGATATTAAAACGGCAAACTGTTCTAAGCAGATAACAACCTGATATTTAATATTAGTGCACTCTCCGGCTGATTTAGGAAAATTAAAATTTTTTCAAATTTTCGATTTTTTTGTAAGAGGTTGTATCACAATTTTTTGCGAAAATTTTCAAAAAATATAATTTTTATCCTGAAATGCCAAGTTGTAGGGAATTTAACTACGAGTTCGGGAAGGTATGCCGTTCCATATTTGGACAATTAGTTCCATTTTTATAGCCAAAATACTCACATTTTTATTGTCGGAACACGAAGATTTCGATTTTTGGCCAAAATCTGATTTTTCGTAAAATTTGTTTTTGCTTTAATTTTTGCAAAAATGCTCCGATATTAAAACGGCGAACTGTTCTGAGCAGATAACAACCTGATAATTAATATTAGTGCACTCTCCGGCTGATTTGGGAAAATTGAAAATTTTTCAAATATTCGATTTTTTTGTAAGGGGTTGTATCACAATTTTTTGCGAAAATTTTCAAAAAAATAAAATTTTTATCCTGAAATGCCAAGTTGTAGGGAATTTAACTACGAGTTCGGGAAGGTATGCCGTTCCATATTTGGTTAATTATTTCCATTTTTATGTCCAAAATACTGATTTTTGTAGTCTCGGAAAATGGGGATTTCGATTTTTGGCAAAAATCTTAAGGGGTTAGGACAATGTGAAGTTTTAAAAATGTTGTAGCTATCGTAGGCGATTACATTAGCTTGGAAAACATTTACTTTTAATACTGTTCTTGGGTGTGTGGAGATTCGAGATCGAAATGCCGCAAGACAAAGGAACCGTAACGATTTAACATAATTGAGACGGGGTCTCCCAGTGGCGCTTGGGTCAAATGCGTTTGCTGGAAGATCGAGGGAGCGAGGGAAGGCAGCGATCCACGATCCACCGGAGACTCACTGGAGGTGCATTGCCCCCAGTTGTGTGTGTTTTCCCGGGCAGAAAGAAGAGAGAACCCAAGTCGGAGCTCGGAATTGGAATCCATCTCAGATTCAGATGCCAGCGGGCCACACAGGCAAGTGGAGCAAATGGCAATTGGTTACTTAAATGGCGCATCAATTTTCCCAGCTGAGCGGAGAAGAGAAACGTAGCTTTAATTGAAATTGAAACCGTCTCAAGATTCTATTAGTTGATGTTGATTTATGCCAAAATACTCACGCTCCGCTCTGCGCGTTTATCAATCAGAGGCGAAGAAGCGAAGCTCACGAAATTGTACACATTTCGGCGAACTTCAATTGCTTAGGTGTTGCTTGTCTGCCAATCAGCGATGTGTGCCCCATAGATACCAGTTTACCTACACAGAAACTAAATTAGGTGTAATGGAGATCAATTTGATTTTTATTCGATTAAACGAAACACTTCTGGGACACCTAGAGATATTTAATATATAATAATATATTTTATTTATCTATCTTATCTTATCTTACAGTTGATATGCATCGCAAGTTGAAGGGCAAGAGAATTCGAAACGAGTCAAGAACCGGCAAGAGAAAGCTAAAAACGCTCGCAGGCTAAAGCCCACTTTATTTCGGGACGAAAATAACAACACTGCCCGGAGGAGAACCAAGTCTAGAACCGATTCCGTGCCCACCGAGAGCCCCGAAATAGTGCCAAAATGTACAAGTTGCTGGGTAGCCTGAAGAGCTACCTCAAGTGGCAGGACATCCAGACGGACAACGCCGTCTTCCGGCTGCACAACTCCTTCACCACGGTGCTCCTGCTCACCTGCAGTCTGATCATCACCGCCACCCAGTACGTGGGCCAGCCGATCAGCTGCATCGTCAATGGGGTTCCGCCGCATGTGGTCAACACGTTCTGCTGGATCCACAGCACCTTCACCATGCCGGACGCCTTCCGCAGACAGGTGAGTCAAGTCTCCAGGATGGCCTCCCATCTCAATAGTCCTAGGGATTTACTACTAGTTGCTTTTGAAATCTCCAACGTTTTCGTACACTCATAGAATTTTTTACCCTAAATCGCCCTAAAAAACGGACTTTTCGCCCGTGGATTTTTCTAAATTTGTCTAAAAATGCCTATGGACATTTTTCAAGTGATTAGACCGCTGGGCTACCGAATTTCACTCTTTGGAGTGATTTTTAAGGCAAATCGCCCTTGTTTTTAGAAAAATTTTAGGAAAAAATTTAGGGCAATTCGCCGCTGGATTAATAAAAGGGTCTAAACTTTGAAAATCCAAAAAAAAACCCTAAATATTAGAAAAATAAAAAAATTAACACTAAAAAGATTTTTTTGTATTGAGCTGCCTTGGATTTATGGCAAATTTGTTGTAAAAATAGAAAATTTTTTTCAGTTTCAAGTCGAAAATTTTTTAGGGCGATTTTCTAAAATTTAGAACAATTTTTTTATGAGTGTACCTTTTGTTAGGACCTAACTTTCTCCTCCATTATGATCCATATCCCGCAAAATTAAATGGTAAACCCATCTACTCTACAGATCCCTTTCAATCGCATTCGCTTGTTTTTCTTAGTTTTTTTTTGCCTGCCTGTCAAGTTTTCTGTACGCGGGACACGTCCGCCCGACCCTTTTGAATGAAGGAAGGTATTTCAAACATATGAACACAGATCTGATGTGTGTAATACACACACATAATTCATGACCGGCCTATAAAGCAATTATAAACTGGGCGTTGTCTGCTTCTTCCTCCTTTCTGCTGCGGGCTGCGATTTGTACAATCGGTGGTAGTGGGGAAAAAAGCACAGAAAACCGAATCAAGAACACCAAAAAAAAACCGAAATTGAATTCCCCACCGGTGGAACTCCAATGTCCCCCAACACTGTAAGAAAAAAACATAGAAAAGATCAATTAAAAAGGTTCCTAGAAATATTATGAAGAAGGAGGGAAAGGAAAGCATAAAATAATGATATCCAAAATCAGTAATAACGATAACCAAAATCAATAATAATAATAATTTTCAAGTTTAAATCCTTTTCTCGCCGTGCATAGCTCCTCTGGGGGATTGGCTCATATTTCATGCCAGGCAGGAAACAGTTCGATAACTCCCTACGCCACGATTTCGTGGAAATATGTTTTGTTTTTGGCAGTTTAACCGATCGAATTACCCACCAAGTTGCACTAACTAAGTGAACTGAGCCTTTTTGTTGGAGTGTGTGGGCGGAATAAATCAGGAATGAACCCAAGTCTCCGTTTAGTCGGGTTAATTGTGGCCTATCTGAAGGAGGTGACAGATTAAGTGTAGATTTCCAGATTATAAATATACTCTATTATTCTCTTACCTCTTTTAAAATGATATTTTCTTGTACTTTCCAGGTTGGTCGTGAGGTGGCGCATCCCGGCGTGGCTAATGATTTTGGTGACGAGGATGCCAAGAAGTACTACACCTACTACCAGTGGGTGTGCTTCGTTCTCTTCTTCCAGGTGAGTTTCGTAACGCTTCTGTTGGGATCCCCAGTGCAAGCCCCCATATCTGTAGAATACAATCTTCTACTTAATAATAGCTCATAATATATTTCAACAATCACATCTCTGTGATATGTTTTCTCACCAATTGACACCTTTTTATTGTTCAGTTTCCAATATTAAGATCTCTTGATATTTCATGGGAAGATTCTCAGGGATCTAAGGTTTTTTTTTCTGTGTGATGTGATGTGTTCACTTTGCTTGTGGTCTCGATTCTTCGACGCAGAGGCAATCGCTCCAATTAAGTTCAATTGAATGCGTGGCATGCGTGAATATATGGGGAGATATAGGGGAGTGCCAAAAGCACTGGTAAAAATTAAAGAACCTATTTTTGGAATATATGTTTGGTGCTTTTAAAAATAGTCTAACTCTTAATAGCCAACCTATCGTATTAGAAACCTTTCGTTTATTATGGGACATCCCTTTTATGTGGTACACTCATAAAAATAATTTCCTAAATTTTAGAAAATCGCCCTTTAAAAAATTTCGCCCTTAAACTGATACAATTTTCTATTTTCACGACAAATTGGCAATAAAACCAAGGCAGGTCACCATAAATAAATCTTTTCAGGATTAATTTTTCTATTTTTTAAAATGTAAGGTGATTTTTTTGGATTTGCATCGTTTTGACCTAAATTGCCCACATTGTTTTCCTAAAATTTGTCTAAATACACAGGCCCCTTTTTACGGGCGATTTTCTTAGTCCACGTGCGAAAAGTCAGTTTTTTATGGCGATTTATGGTAGAAATTGTATATTTTTCTTGCCGTGCACTTGGGATGTAAATGGGCTGTGGGTCAACGTATTGCTCAAGCGACGGGAAACAAATGAGAAAAGCGCAACAAAAGTGCTTTGGACTTGTGAAATACCAAATATAATTAATGACTTGCTAAATAGAAGGCGCAACATCCACAGTGGCAATTACAACAGCAATGTGTCAATTGCTTCGACAGATTTCAATACGAATATAAGTGTTTGTTGAAACAGATTCCTGAACTATTGCCATATGGCATTCCAGTTGGCACATGCATATAAAGTATTTGATTTACTTAATCATAGATATGTAGTAATCTTAGAAAAATATTTTTATTTTATACTTATGTATTAATTCCCAATATTTTTTATAGGCCATGGCCTGCTATACGCCCAAATTCCTGTGGAACAAATTCGAGGGCGGCCTGATGCGCATGATTGTGATGGGTCTGAACATCACGATCTGCACTCGCGAGGAGAAGGAGGCGAAACGCGATGCCCTGCTGGACTATCTGATCAAGCACGTGAAGGTGGGTTGTTCTTTAACCTCTGTATTTCACAATTTCTAATTTCTATATTCCCGTATTCCCCATTAGCGCCACAAGCTGTACGCCATTCGGTATTGGGCCTGCGAGTTCCTCTGCTGCATCAACATAATTGTGCAAATGTATCTGATGAATCGCTTCTTCGACGGCGAGTTCCTGTCGTACGGCACCAATATCATGAAGCTGTCGGATGTTCCGCAGGAGCAGCGGGTGGATCCCATGGTCTATGTCTTTCCAAGGGTCACCAAGTGCACCTTCCACAAGTACGGTGCCTCCGGTTCGCTCCAGAAGCACGACTCGCTCTGCATCCTGCCACTGAACATTGTGAACGAGAAGACCTACGTGTTCATCTGGTTCTGGTTCTGGATTCTGCTCGTCCTGCTCATCGGACTGATAGTGTTCCGGTAAGATGGGGATGTGATATGATATGATATCAATATTAAATCTAACTTACTACGATTTGTATCTTTTTGCAGTGGCTGCATTATCTTTATGCCGAAATTCCGGCCACGCCTTTTGAACGCGCGCAATCGCATGATTCCCATGGAAATCTGTCGCTCGCTGTCCCGGAAACTGGACATCGGCGACTGGTGGCTCATCTATATGCTGGGCCGCAACCTCGACCCGGTCATCTACAAGGATGTGATGAGCGAGTTTGCCAAGCAGGTGGAGCCCTCCAAGCACGATCGTGCCAAGTAGACCAGATATACCACACAGACGATATCTATGAGACGATGCCCCGAAGATATGCCCTACGATATATCAATACCCTGCCTCTAAAGTCCCCCATCAAGTTTTCCGAAACCCCGAAATTCCAAATTCTGTTTTGGATTATTATTATTTTTATTTAGCACAAATCATACTACTTAGTTGAAACTCGAGACCAGGACAGACCGTTTAGTAGTTCTGTGATTAAGCCCCGACCTTTATGCCCCCTCCCCTTGAACCCGACCCCAAACCCTTACCCCTCCCCTTGAACACCAAGCTATCATAAATATGAATTAATCAATGATCACAACTCGAATCGCTTGGCAGAAAAGACAATTTTTATTTTTTTGATTTTCCTTCAGTTATAACAAGACATACAAAAAAAAGATGAGATTTTCCTTGTGTTTTTTTTTCTGCAAACAAAATCATTTTTTTTCCTAATTTTAAACTCTAATTTAATGCCTAGTTCTTATTTATAAATAGACAACATCACTAAACCCAGAAAGAGAATCCCCAAAAAAAATAATACGAAGAGATACTATTTTTGCATGATAATATTTTGACTAAAGTTTTAACGCTTCGGAGCAAACCGAAAAATATGATAAATAAATATTGCTTTGAGTCTTTCATAATAATTAATTAATTTTGCAAACACGAAAAGAGTTTTTTGGGGAAAAACTGAAGAGAATAAAGTGCGCTATGTTAAGTTTATTGTGTAGTTTTAGGCGAAAATTGCTAAGGTTTTATAAATATATATACAAATATATATATAAATGCATATATATTTTTAAACTAAAATATGATATGAAATAAAAAACTTTTTACAACTGGCGAAAATATTGCATTTTAGTTTGTGTTAATCATTTATTTATCACATTGTAACAAATGAGCTAATCATTATTTATTTTAAATTTGAATTCAAAACATTTTAAATGAAAAGATCAAAGCTCTTATGGTTTGTGTTTTTGATAAGTGCATATCAAAGTTTCAAACCATTTGGTATATTTTTGGTGTATTTCGTTTCTTTTAGTACTTGGTATATTTTTAGGTATTTTCACCACTGACAGCTACGGCCACACTGCGCCAATAAATAAATATCGAAGAAGAAGAGGTGTACCGATAACAAACATAAAACTTGTTGTAACTTTTTGTAATTAGTGGATTCCTGGTAAAAACACAAGGATATCTGGCCACTCCCACCAGGATTAGTCATTGGAAACCCCACCCACCCGGTAATTAGCTGAAATACGCGGAGAAACCCCCGTGGAACATGGGCAACAAGCAGATTAAACAGCATTTGGAGACGGCCCAGAAGACGGGAATCCTGAAGATATCCCTGCAGCGTCTGCAGGAGTTCCCGCCGCAGCTGAAGGCCTATCCGAATGTGCTGAAAACGCTGGATCTCTCCGAGAATCGCTTCGAGCGAGTGCCCGACGAACTGGGCAAACTGACGCTGCTGAAGCACCTCAATCTCAGCGGCAATCGATTGGCGGAGCTCAACGAGGTGGTGGGCGAGCTGGCCAAGCTGGAGGTGCTCCTGCTGATGGACAATCTGCTGACCAGACTGCCGAAGACCCTGGCCAATTGCAGCCACTTGAAGACCGTGAACCTGAGCAACAACCAGCTGAAGGAGTTCCCCTCCATGCTGTGCGGACTGAAGCAGCTGGATGTGCTGGATCTCTCGAGGAATCGGATCACCGAGGTGCCCTCCGAGGTGGGCGGACTGTATGTGACCGAACTGAACCTCAACCAGAACCAAATCTCCGCGCTGGCGGAGGAAGTGGCCGAGTGCCCCAAGCTGAAGACCCTGAGGCTGGAGGAGAACTGCCTCCAGGCGACGGCCTTCACGCCCAGGATTCTCAAGGACTCTAAGATCTGCAACCTGGCCGTCGATGGCAATCTGTTCAACTCCAAGCAGTTCACCGATCTCGACGGCTATGATGTCTACATGGAGCGCTATACGGCGGTCAGAAAGAAGATGTTCTAAATCCCGAAAGAACTCTTATTTATCCCGTATGCAATCCCCTTTTTTTTGTGTGTATGTTCCGGTTTTATTTATCAGCTTAAACTAGTTTAATAGCTTAATTCCATATGCCTTCAGTGTAAATCGTTATGAATAAAACGAAAAAGACAAGTACCATAAGGAAAAACGAGTCATTTCGACGGGTAAGTGGAGAGATCCATTGAAAGTATTCATATTGTTCAAGTTTATCATTTGAGAGGCTTAATTTTCATCACTCTTTGCAGAAGAAAAGTGGATCTTTTTCGCTTTACATCGCTTTAAATATATTTTTACGGTCAAGTTCCATTTATAATTCCCTTTTAAACGATACAAATTGTACAGAAAGTTTTTTATTCAAATTCAATGCAAGCACTTGTGGGAAAAACCCAGTGGATAACATATATACCTATTTAAGATGTGTAAAAAAAAGTTATGTATACAAAAAGAACCATCAGTTGACCCCCATCACAGCTTTCCCCGCATCATGGGCAACAAGTGGTTGTGGAAGGACGAATTGACGGGCTCCTGGTTGACTGGATTCCGGCGCGCCTCCTCCATAAGTCGCTCATACACCCGACCATCGTGGCAGCCGAGCGTGGATCCCAAGACCCGGTCGTGGAAATCGAAGCCATCCACTAGGGCCACCGCATTGGGACGCAACTTGGCCAGCAGCTCCTCGTAGCGACGCTCCACGAAGCGCAGCTGGGTGCCAGTGATGCCGCTGTTCCACCGCAGCACACATCCCGCCTGCCGCAGGAAGGTGTCGAGGACGAAGAGCTCCACCAGTTGGCCCGCCACAAGGGACACACTCGGTGCAAGGTCAACGCCCTTCTTGCGAATGCTCTCCAATTCCTCCAGAGCATTCCGCGTGAAGAAGGCGTGGGCGTGGGCGATGGCTGCCGAGGTAAGCTGCCTTCCGGCCAGATTGCCAGCCATCTCGGGACTCACCTTCTTGGACTGATGCGTTCTCTGGCTCTGCCAGGCCTGGCGCACCTGCTCCAAGGCGGAAATCTCGAGGGCTCGCACACAATTCGCGGCCAGGTTCTTGCCCCAAACGAGACGCGCTGTGTCCCTCAAATAGGAGACACTCGGAGGCAAAACCTTGCGCTTCAGGCTGTCCACATACTGGCGGACCAGGAAACGAGCCGTCTGCAGCAGGAGCACCGTGTACTCGCCCTCGTAGGTGTAGGCGGCGGCGGTCAGGCCGTAGATGCTATCGAAATTGGCCGAGGAGAGGAAGCCATGGCCGCCGCAACTCTTGCGCAGCAGATCCACTCCCTCGCTGGCCTCATCGGTGGCCACTGCCTTGAGGCAGCAGCTCAGGGCGTGCAGCTCCGGCAGCGAGTTTCGCCCCCGTCCTCCCGCTTGATCGTCCTCCAGCTGGCGCAGCACCTGCTCGTAGAAGCGCCACAGCCAATCGGAGACCAGGCGATAGGACACTCCGCGAGCGATCTGCGGCAGGATCTTGGCCTGCTGCGTGACGTGATCCAGAACAGACACCTCCGGCTGATCCCCATCAATTCGGCTCTGGCGACGCACTACGGAATACCTAAGTGAAAGTAAAAGGTATGGATTTGAGTACAAGCAAATATGAGATAAACCCATCCTTATCAGAAGACAATGAGATAACTTTCTGCAATCTTTTCAGATTTCTGCAACGCACTGCGTGCGTTTTATGGGCTTAAAAACAAGTGGTAATCCCATTGGACTTTATAGTCACCTAGTGGCGATGGTGGCTGCCTGCAGCAGTCCAAAGAGCACATCCTTGAGGGTAATGACCCGCACATAGACCATGGTGCCGTACAGCAGCAACGGGGGACGTCCCTGGACAAAGGTTCCGTCCGCCAGCACCTGGGCGTTCTTCATGAGCATTTGATTGCGTGGTATGCGCACGTCGTGGAGTCCCAGGAAGCCATTGTTAACACCATTCCCACCCAGGCGCGGTCCTATGTCGCCCACATCGACGCCAGCCAGCGGCTCGTGGGTCCTCTCATTCCGAATCCTCACCAGAAACGATTGCAGACCATAGTGCTTGCCCCTGACATACAGCTGGGCCAAAACGATGGCCACATTGGCCGTGTTACCCAGTCCGCCGGGCCACCACTTGTACGAGCTCTGCGTGGGTGTGTTCAGGACGAACTCCTGCCGCTCGGCATCGTAATCGGCTCGGGTTTCCAGGCCGCGCACGAAGGTGCCGTGACCCAGTTCCGTTTGCGCGTACGTTCCCAGGACGCCGTCCATGTGCCAGGCTCGACTCAGCCACTGGGCCTGCTGCTCCTCGGTGCCCTGGCCCAGCAGGGTGGTCATGAACATGGAGAAGTGCACGCGCAGGGGAAAGCTCTGCTGGAAGAGGCCGGTGCCCAGCGATCCAGAGAGCAGCAACCTGAAGTCCCTCAGCATATTCACGCTGAGCTGAAGCTGGGGCTGCTTCTCCCGCTGCCACTCCCTCAGCTTGGCCAAGAAGCGAGTGGATCGGGCGACGGTCTGCTCGTAGCGCTCCTTGTAGGACAGACAGCTGGGATGGACTGGCTCCGTGAAGTCGGGGTCATCGTAGAAGCGACGATCCAGGGCACGACGCTCCTCCAGCTGGGCGGCGCCACCTGCCCACCAGCGGGCAAAGTCCTCGCTGTCCAAAGTGGCCGCCGCCCGCTCTTTCTGCAGATCCGAATTAACCGACATGATCTCTCTGGGTCTTGAGATTTCCCAACTTCTCCGGTCGAACGTCTCGATTGCAATGAGCATCGTTGGCTGAAAGCAACATTTTTGCAGCACCAAGCATAAGAGCGAGCTTACCAAAGGCGTGGAGCCAAGGGGAGGCCCATAAATATTCCTATTGCTATGTGAGAAAATCAGATGATTGACTCTCTACTTAAAGGATTTTCAGGCAACATAAATTAGCTATTGGGACCCCTGAAATGTGCATGGGTACCCCCTTTGGATCATCCTGCCTACGCCCCTTCATTGCGCTCTTGCTGCTCCAACCGGTGCGCCAACTGTTGCTGCTGCAGAGGAGTCATTGAACTGAGAACTGAGCCCCTCTGAAGGTGTCTGTGCGCCTAAGAGTGGACCTTATTCGGATTTGTTTTTGATATTGCAGTTCTACAAGTAATATGACCTACGAATTTAAGGAGTTATGAAATGATAGCAGATAGTGAGCTTATATAATTAAATTAAATTAATTAATAATCTACATTCGACATGCAACATGCAACAAGCAACATGCAGATTGATTACAGGAGACATACGGAAATAGCATCTCACTGGAACTGGTGAGGATGGAGTGCATCGAAAAGCTCTTCAGGTATGTACCCCATTTAGGATAATAACATTTTTGTTGTAGCTGCCTTTAGGACTTGTATTTTAAATTAAAAATTCCGAAACATATCTTGAAATTGGTTCACCCTACTGCAGTGAGGAACAAAGTGCGTAGTGATCTCTTATCTTCTTGTTTTTAATGGGTCAAAAAAATTCGCAGCAATAACAACAAAGGACTGGATTGCTTCTGTAGTATACTCTCGATTTCTTCTCTTTATTTCTTTCTGAAAAAGTAAAATATTAATTTTTTTTATTTTTTGTTTGGTAAAACATTTTGCGTTTGCTTTACTTTTACTTAAATGATGAAGAAATTTGTATTTTTGTCCGAGTCCAACAATAACATTATTATTTTGAACCGGCTCTCGTTATCAGCTTGATGTTTGCCATTTAAAGGCGAAAGTTATTTAAAATGTAAGATAACCTTCTAGGCCATGGCCAAATTAGAAAGCTAAAAATAAAACATAGAAGGAGAAAAAGAGTATCAAACACCTAAACCTGCATGTTTACCCTATACTAATTAATTATTAGTGAAAAGTATAATTTAAAAGTAGAAAATGATTCAGTTTTTGGTCAAGAGCTCAAGAATTTTAAATTTAAAAATAACCGAATTGGGGTGACCATCCCCTTTTAATTTGGTATATTTTATTTTAATACCAAAACTCAATGTGTCGTATTTTTGGTATTTTTGTGGCGCCCAGCGCAAGGTCACATACCGCACAACAGCTGATCGCCCGCCGCGTGTTTTTGGGGTTTTCCTTATTTGGCTGTTGTTGTTTTGGGCCGCCGGTACCGCTTAGCACTTCGTCTCTCTCGCACCCGCACTCCGCGCCATGGGCAAGAACAACAACAAGCGAAACAAGAAGGCGAAGCAACCGAATGGATCCACCGCATCCGCCTCATCGCCCAATCCCGCGGAGGATGTGGATGTGGACCAGCAGGCGGCCAGGTCATTGCCCACTTTGAACCCCAAGAAGAGGAACCAGCTGAACAAGCTGGTGGAGGAGCTACTGGATCTGGTGGAGAAGCAGCCGGCGAATCCCAACGATGAGTGGAAGCAGTACGAGCAACTGCAGCAGCTGCTCAAACAGATCATGATCCTGGAGGAGCCACTCAGCCAGGCGGTCTGCCCGCCGATCAGCGACTCCCCCGACGACCAAAGCCGTCTGGCCAAGGTGGAGGCATTCAGTGGCTGGGCCAAGGAGGGCGGCGTCCACAGCGAGGGCCTGGAGATAGCCATCTTTCCGGGCTATCAGCTCGGTCTACGCGCCACCCGCCAGCTGGAGAAGGAGGAACTGGTGCTTAGTGTGCCAAGGAAGCTGATCTTCTCCGAGGAAAGCGACTCCGATTGCCGGCTATTCGGCAATATGCCACAGGCCACCCACTTGAATCTGGCCTACGATCTGCTCATCGAAAAGATCCGCGGCCAGTTTAGCCAGTGGCGACCGTATATCGATGTCCTGCCCGCCAAATACAACACCGTGCTGTACTTCAGCGCCAAGCAGATGGAGCGACTGCGCGGCACCGCCGCCTGTTCCCTGGCCCTGCGTCAGTGTCGCGTCATCGCCAAGCAGTACGGCTTCCTCTACCGGTACGCCCACATCCTCACCGAGCAGAGCAGGGGCAACAGGAGTCTGCCCGGGGACAGGGGCCTCTTCTTCACGCAGCACGGACTCTGCTACAAGCTGTACAGGTGAGTGCAGATCTACTTATCTAATATATTGGGAATGAGTTGCTGTTTCCTTATATTTACATAGGTGTTTAATAGGCAAGTTGTTACATTATATTCACTTTTAGGATATCTAATGGAGTTGTTTGCCAAAAGGTCCCCTAAATATTGTTTATGATAGTTTCATAGGTTGCCTCAAATAACATAATTCATCTCCGAAGCTGTATAATAACCTTGGAAAGGCTATTAATGGCCAAAATCAGAAGCAGGAAACATAATTATGTACAGGAACTGTGTCATTAGTCTACGTTTTCTTTTCAATAACTAGCTTAAAGATCTCTAAAGTTGTTATAGAAATAGATTTTATACTTCGTTAGGTAAATGTTGTCTAAAATGGGAGTTCCACCATTAAATCACAACAGAAGTATGTTTGTTTTAGAATGTAGCTCAATTTATTTTAGAGAAACCTTTAGTTGTCCCATTGGCCATAAATTACACGTACATTTTTACAGCTGGCGCTGTTTGTTTTCAATCGAGAGCACATACATATGGCCAGAAAGCCAGGGAGCAGATTGCCCGACCATTGTTGACCTTCCCGTCTGGCATTGTGATCGCATTGTTTGGCCAAAGATCTATTTGCGTATGCCCGCTTCCACTTTGGACGAGGGTCATGGCATCTTCGGGATCTGGTTCTCCACTCTCGCCCATATATATTTATAGTTGCCCACCACTTTCGATTGCGACACCAAACCACAAGTAGTAATGACTCATTCCAAATGTTTGAAATCTTTTTGCCACAATTCGTTCTACATTTTATTTCTCAAAAAAACCAAATTGAAACTTATTTACATACATATTTGAGCGTGCTTAAATATATAATTATATTTATATATATATATATATTTATGTATATATACTGTCGCCAGATGTTCTACTGCCTAGTGAAAAGGGGGTGGCGGGAGGGAGGGGGGCTGGTACGAAAAACAATATCAAATGAAACGAAATTAAATCAAAAATAATGTCTATTTTCTATTTTCATTCTTTTGTTTTTGCAGTGCATTTTGAACATTTAAACTATTAGTGTTGTTGTTGTCGTTGTTGTTGCTCTTGTTGGTGTTGTTGACACGCCCATCTAGCCCTGCCTTGATCCAATTTCGATTTAATGTCGGTATTTTAGTCAGTGCCAGAAAGAAATTTGCTTTGGTTAAATCGTATCGAACACAGTTTTCCTCGTTTTTTCGTATTTCTCTCGTTAATATTTATTGTCCTTATAAATGGTTTTCCTTTTCTCTCATATACATATTCGATTTTGGGCCTGTCTCTGAACACAACTTTACGTTTTTGGCTAAGATTCTGTTCTCCTCTCATTGTTTAAGTTACTTTCTGTTCGTTTTTGTTTTATCATGTGCTTAAGAAACCCATTTGAGTGCCGTGGCCTATGGTTTAGTTGAAGGAGTTCGCTTTAGTTGATGGTTTGCACTCGTAAATTAGGATTAGATCTAGAATCTAGATAGTTGGAAACGATAGTTTGCCGAGCTTAGAGACTAGCAAACAGTGCGCGGCATAAGCGTAGGGCAGATTATTATAGGGTTCTATTCAATAATCGTTTGAAGTCTCAAGTTTCCTTTAATGTTTCCATAAATAATAATAAAATTAATTTTGAAAAAATAATTATCAGAGAATATTCTTGGTCATTTTATGAAAATATGCAGTACCTTTTTCTTAAAAAAATAAAACACATATATTTTTAATGTAAATCAGCATTGTAAACCAATTTCTTTTAAAATAAAATATAACTAATAAATAGTAAAAACCCCTAAACCACCTTATGACCATGCCACGCACTGTCCAAATGTGTTTTCTAGGTTTATCTTCGTTAGTTTTAGTTTTACTTTCTCTCACAGAATGTTCCTCTAATCGAGCTCAAAAAAATTCCACACCTTTCTACCTGCTTAAACTAATTAATCGACTAACTTTTGCTCCTTCTTGGGGGTTGTGTGTGTGTGTTGGTGTGTGTTTTACGTGTACATTTATATAAAACTTGGCCTAAACAACGGTCTATTTGTTACTAGAGGAGCCTATTGCCCAGTGCCTAATTGTCAAAGGATTTGCGCAGCGTGTCGAATAGATATTCCTGCACCTCCGGCGAATTGGGATCCATGGTGTTCAGTTTCTGGTGGGCGTTCCGCAGCGAGATGGCCAGGTGGCCACGCCCGCTCAACGCCTCCGTTGAGCCAACGGCGGCGGCCGACGGCAGCGATGGCGCCCCCGTAGCGATGCTCGTGCTGCTATTCGCAGTGCTGTTCGTGGTCAGCGAGGTGGCGGTGCTCAGGAGCAGGGAACTCTGCCGCTGCAGCTGATGGACGGGCGTACAGCAGGCCACCGATGTGGAGATGCTGGCTATGCCCGCTCCTGCTCCTGCTCCCGATCCAGAACCAGAACCCGCTCCCGAGCTGGAGCCTATGACCAGCTCCTCCATGTGCTGGCGGCGCATCGAGGGACGACGCGAGGGCTGCACCATCTGCGGCAGCTTGCTCTTCATCGCATTGTAGGTCCGCAGGTAGCTGCTCTTCCGCCTGCGCTGCTGCTTCCAGCGGCAGACCACAAAGATGACCAGGAAGGTGGTCAGTGCCGTGACCACAATCGCCGTGCTGGCCACAATGGCCGACCTAATCCCCGACGGCATGCTGGCATACAGGCTGCTCAGGTGCTGCTGGGAGACGGCCGATGTGGCCGCCGCCGCAGCCGGACTGCGATGGAATCCCGGACCGGAGAGCTCCAGATCCAGGAGATCATGGGCACGCGCCACCTCATTCTCGATCTCATCGATGACATCGTTGTTCGGCGGCAGCTGGCTGTTGTCCGAGGAGGAGGAGGAGGAGGAGGATGCATTGCCACCGTAGGGACTCACGCTCAGATCGATGTCAATGCTGGTGGGCTCCAAGTCAGCCGGATTGGTGTCCGCCTCCTGGGAACTGCCGCTCTCGAGGAGGAGTCGCGGCGGCGGCAGGAAGTAGGGATTCCGCTCCTCGGTGGCCGTGGCCAAGGAGGCCAGTGCCAGCGTTTTCCACGAGGGGAAGAAGCCCAGCGACTTCTCGCCGCGCGCGTTGATCGAGATGGTGCCCGTGGCCGCTCCAATGGTCGCCGCTGATCCGGAGGAGGAGGAAGTCTGTGCGTAGGCGGGACCTGGAAAGGAAAGCGTTTGAGCGACAGGATTGGATGGCAGCGATTAACCAGCGGAAGGTGGCGAGAAAAGGAGAGATTACTTTCCAAAGAGTAGGGCAGCTGGCAGGCAGGTTTCTTAGGAGCTACTTAAAATCACTCGACCATTTTAAAACTATTTTATTAAGTACTAGAACTTGAATGGTATGTAATTTGCAAGGTGTAGATAAGATTTCAGTAGATAGTTTTAATCATAGATATTTATTATTTACTTTTGAACTTAGGGAAACTAAACGATTATATTTCATTTTATATGATTTTATGTGTTGTCAGCCCGCGAAGGACACACTCTCACCCCTCCTCCTGCCACTGCCGCCCACCACCCTTCGCCCTGCCCCCTCGCCCCCTTGCTCCGCCCACCGCTGGCGCTGCTTGCGCAGCCTGAGCGCCGTAATACCTCGACTGCCCATCGGCTTGACCTCGTCGTTCGGCTCGATGTCGATGATGGAGGTGAAGTAGCTGGAGCCCTGCGAGTCCGTCTTGATCTCGTCCGGCTTCACGCTCTTCAGATCCATCAGATTGAAGTGCGGGAAGTTCTCGAAGGCCGTCACAATGTCCATGTTGTCCTGCAGCAGCACCTTTTGCCCGGGATACAGGCGCGAGTGCTCATCGCCGCCGCTCACAATGGTGGACAGATGCAGCTGGCTGGAGCCGCGCTTCCGGTGCTCGATCAACTCCTCCAGCGTCATGTTGCGCTGCTCGAGGACCTTGAACAGTCGGTTGCCCGACCGCCGATCCTCAATGAGCTCCAGCAGATCGGTGCGATCGTCCACATCGTCGATGATGTTCAGCTGCGGCGCCTTTGCCGGCGGTGCGTAGGAGGAGGAGGCGGATGGCGCAGGTTCAAAGGAGGGAGCTGAGGGAGTGGGAGACCTGGCAGGGGCAGGTGGTGCTCCTGCGGATGGTGCCGGCACTCGAGTGTGGTGCGTATGACTCTCCACCTCGTCAAAGAAGTTCTCCAGCTCGTCGTCGCCGTAGTTGAGCTCCTCGCTGCTTTTGTTTGAAGGTGTAACCGCTGTGGTCGAACTGGCTTCAACCAGGTCCACCTCCTCGTTGCTCTCTCCTATACCGCTGCCTATAAAGTTGTCCTTCAAACGCTTTGGGTTCTCCTTGATGCTGGAGTTCCTCAAGCGATAGCGTGGATTGCCACCCGCTGGCAAGGCGGTGGAGGAGGAGGAGGATGGAGCAGGTGGCGTTGACTCGGTGTGCGGATTGATCTCGACTTCACTGGAATCGGGCTGCTCCTCGGGTTCCTCCGCCTCCTGATGCTCCTGATCCTGCTCATCATGCTGCTCCACCACCTCCTCCTCCTCCTGCTGGCTCTCCTCCAGGCTACTAGCCACCGTGGTCGAGTAGGCAGTGCTGGTCTCCATCTCCGCCTGAGTAGAGGTCACTGCCGCTGCGGTGGTGGTGCTACTAGTGCTACTAGTGCTAGCTATCGCCTTAAAGAGTCCCGGTGGCTTTAGGGTGGACCGCAGATGCTGCCGCTTCTTGTAGAGTGGCATGCGTGTGGTGGTGGTGCTAGTGGTGCTGGTGCTAGTGCTGCTCCCAGTGGTGGCCATGGTGGTGCTGCTGATGCCACCACCCAGAATGCGTCTTGTGGTGCTGCTCTCCCGCGAAGAGCTGCCAAAGAGCTTCAGGCGCTGCAGGGCGGTGGGGAATTTGGCCTTGCCCTTGGTGGCCAGCGACTCCTCCTCGTCCTGGCTGCCGGAGGAGGCGGTGCTCGTGGTGGTGTAGGCAGCGGGTAGTCGGCGTACTCCCTGATTATTCTGCTGACCGGGTGACTTTTTCTGTGCGGTGGAGGAGTATGTGGAGGCTGGAGCTGGTGGGGCAACCGCTGTGGTTTGCAGAGCCAGCAGAGCGTTCTGTTTGCCCTTGAGAAGATCGTCCAGCGAGAGATTCTTCTGCTGCAGGATTTCACTGAGACTCAGGCCGCCCGAATTCTTTAGGATATTCTTCAGGTCTACGGAGGTTTTGGTGGGAGTTGCTCCTGCTGCTGCTACTCCCGCTGCTCCACCATCAACCACAGGCTCCTTCTTCGACTGCCCATAGGGACGACGATAGGCCTTGCTGGGATTACTGCCCTGCGGACTGGCGTCCACTGTGGGCTCCACTCGCTGGCGCTGCTTCTCCCGTTCGCCCAGCCTTTCGAGCGCAGCCATGGGCTCCCGCACCAACGGTTGATTCCTCCTTCGCGGCAGGGCATCCGCATCATCCTCCACATGACCGCGCCAGTAGGCGGTGGTGGGATCCGCACCAGCATCCTCCTCCGTGGCGCCCATCGTGGCCAGCGGCAGTTGTGGACGCCGCTTTCGCTTTCGAGTGGCCAACTGAGCGGTTCGACGGCGACTGGATGGGCCACCACTTCCATCGCCGGAGCCCTTGGAGTCCTCCACAATCAGGGAAACACCCGTCTGCAGGAGCTGCAAAAAAGAGGAGAAAGTGGGTGATTAACTGGCATTGGTTTTAAAAGGGGAATCATTAAGGATATATATTCCATAAATAACCTTAGCAAGTAGTTTCTTATTTAATAACAACCAAGATGTTTGCAATTCAATCAGGAATTTAATCATTCAAAGTTTAGCATTCAATCAAATGGAAATTCCCACAGTGCATGCACTCAGAAAAGAAATCGCCCTGAAATGTAGAAAATCACCTTACAATTCCGAAAAAATTTATATTTTTTAGAAATAATTTTCTAAATAATAAAAAAAATTTACCCTGGCGACATCGACTGCTCTCATCAACAATTTTCAGAAAACTTTTTTATAATTTAGAAATTTTTCTTTGAAACTAAGAAAAAAAGCCTTACATTTAAGAAAATTGCCTTAATCGGTAGCCTAGTCAAGGCGGTATTTTATATATTTAAAATTTTTTTTTTTTTTTTCTTATTCAATTTTAGAAAAAATTGGAGAAATTATTTTAGAAATTTAGAAATTATTTTCTATTTTTTAGAAATATTTTTTCTAAATCTCAAGGCAAGCTTCTAAAAAGTATATCGATTTCCTAAAATTAAGGGCGATTTGTGGGTGTGAAGTTACTGTACATTCCAAGGTTTTTGCACATGTTATGTACTCATGTATGAGTGGGTGATATGTGATGGATGAGCCCTAGCCACCTGATTGATGGCATCTATAAATATTTGGCTCGCTCTTTATTGACTTTCTACCATAATCAGCTGCCTGAAAATGCTTATTTTGGGTTATTGACATCTTATCAAATGTCTGTTGTTTATTGAGGAAAAGGCCATTCGCCTTGGTTTTGTGTTATAAATAAAGCTATAATATATACAACAATTTTGTCGTATCCTCACATTTCGTGTTGTCAACAGGTCGTATACTTAACAATTTCGATTAGCAAAACGAAAACAAAAATATTTAGGAATTTTCTTTATTGTTTCAAAAACCATTTACGCATATAATTGAATAACCCAACAGGCTAATTGAAATAGCTTGGGTCATAATTATAAAATGGCCGCCAGAAATAAGGACCTTAATTCCATTTGGGGGCGGGTGGAGAAGGGGGCGTGTCTCGGCAGGTCCTTTTGTGCTTATGTAATTAATTTTCAATTTTCGACTGGGAACCGGAAGGAAGCTCAGGATAAAGATGGATGGATTATGAAGAGCCGGAATGCATATTACATACATACATACATATATGTGCCATATGTGCGCCTTGAATAATGCATGTGCATGTTTGTATCTGTATGTGTATTTGTTTTCCTTTGATTAACTACCAGGAAAATCGATGGACAACCTGGTCATCTAATCAGGCTAATGCATTATGGCATCCCTTTTGCGGTTTCGCCCCCCTTCGATTGGCCAGCCAGATGCAATGCGAAATAATGAACCCGAAAGCCCAAGGAGTCGAGAGCTATTTTTGATGGAAAACAACTCATTAAAATGCCAAGGAAAATTGCTGGGAAAACACACACGAAATAATGGAGAATCGCAATCGCTGCATAAGCCCCCGGAAAATCGAATTGAATCGAGAATGCAGCCCCCCGACCATTACACGCATTTCTCTCACGTCATTTGCTGTGACATCTCTTTCGAGGCAGCTTTCCCTGCTTTCTCCTTTTTTTTGCGTTCCAACTACTGCTCCATTTTCAATTTGGTCTAAGTTTCCCTGGCTTTTGCAGGGAAAGGTACGGAAAAACAGGAGAAGGGCAAACGGACTGCAGAAGGAGTATGCATGCATAATGAAGACACAGACGAGGGCTGGGAAATAAAGAGTCCTCACGTCGGCAATCGGATTGTATCGTAAGAGTCTCAACTTGTCCGGCGAACAAATACGTTTGCTTCAGCATTTTTAGCCTTTTTTTTTGCCTTTAGATAGCTGGATTATGCTGGAAATTAGGGTTCAGCAATCAGGAGAATTAAAAGATGAGTTTCACACAAGTTCCAATTACAAGGAAAGTATGCTTCCTTTTGGCGCGTATTATTTTTGTAATGACGGGGCAAAGTGCAAAGTTCGAAGGGGGCAACCGGAGCAACCACAGAAAGCCACAAAAGACGTCGGCAATTCGAGTCACTTGAAAATGTCAGTTCGGAGAGTTTATTAAATCCGGATGGCTGTCGTCTGGCTGACTCACTTCCCTTTGTAAATGACAGGTGATAGGCGCACCTGGTTCCTCCTGAACCTGGTATTCCTCATCCTTGCTTGTCAACGGCAGACAACTCTGTCAATGAGGAAGAAAAAAAACAGGCGTTGCACTTTTTGTATGACCATAAAGCCAGTCGATTTCCATCGATAAATGTCAAGCTGTGTGTTAACGAAAAGTTCAGTTGGTCCTACAAAAGATATACACAGCTATAGAATGAGAAAAGCTCTCAATCAAAAAACACAAATGTCACGCAAAGCCATAAACTTGTTATCGATAACAAATGGTTGCCAAAAAGTACAGTTGCCTTCACCAGCGAAAAAAAATATACTTAAGTCAGCAAAGGAAAAGTTCGCCATACTTAAAAACTTAAAGCCGCATTCAAGTTCAGTTATCCGATTAACTGCAGTACGGGGGAAAGCGGCGAAAGTAGGGAAAGTGGCAGACTCTTGAACGCTGATTAACTTTTGCTTTAGGTACAGTCGACACAAAAGGCCCGCCACTCGCTTGAGCCTTTCCAACACTGGCGGCAAAGCCACCTGATAACTTATTACTTTTAATAAAAAAGAAAACCCCGTGGCCCTTCTTCTGTGGCTGGAAAGACATAACAGCCAATACACAAAAAGGCTTCGAGAAAAGTTGAGAACTTCTCTGCTAACCAGAAATAAATACGGCCAAGAGAAAATGGGGGGGAAAAAAAGGTGGAAAACTTACTGCAATGGCTGTTCTTGTGCTTGTCCATGGTGATTTCTAACAAAGTGAGTGGCGATTCTCCATCCCTTCACTTCCCCCTCCCCTAACCACTTCAAACAAGTTGCTGCTTTTCATAATTAAATTGAAAAATTTATGCACAATTAAATGAAAAACTTTTCTTTGTGGTCATACCAGCAGCAACCGCAGCAAAGCGAAGAAAAAAGAAGTCAGAAATAGCCGAAAATGGGGGAAAATGAAAGGATAGAGAAATGGAGCCGACCAAATGGTGTACTCTTGGTGCCAAAGGACGAATTATTCTTATTAATATTTAAAAAAAATGTATACTAGTAAAATTAAATACCTAAATTGTACCCTATCACCGAAAAAGCTATAGTTTAATTTAAAATTCATAAAATTAAAAAGAATATTTATTAATAAAATAAATTACTAAACTACTAAAATGCAATGACTAATAAAACTATAAGTATTATTAGTACCTACTATATAATACTACTAATATTAATAAACTATTCTGGACATGCCTAATAACTATCTGCAACTCTCTGTCTTTCAGATGGGCCGTTTCCACGGTGATGACCCGCCAGAATCTGGTGCCCAGCGAGAAGCAGGAATCGGCGGACAACCCAAAGTTCATATCGGCCCTGATTCCCTACTGGGACATGGCGAACCATCGGCCGGGGAAGATAACCTCCTTTTACGGCGCTGTTTCCAGGCAACTGGAGTGCACCGCCCAGGAATCGTGTGCCGCTGGAGAGCAGTTTTTCATCTACTACGGCGATCGATCGAATACCGATCTCCTAGTGCACAACGGGTAAGTGCTCATCACCCATTTGAAACCGGTATAAATTGAAGTCTAATTGCTTTTCTTTCCTTTCATAGCTTTGTGGACGTGAACAACCTCAAGGATTACGTGAATATTCGCGTCGGTCTCAGTCCCACGGACGCACTGGCCGCGAAGAGGGCTAGCATTCTGGACAAGCTGAACATCCGGCACACGGCGGAGCTGCGCGTGCTGCCGGCACCGGAATTTATCTCCAAGGAACTGCTGGCCTTCGTCCGCGTGTTCAAGATGAGCGCCGAGCAGCTGGATCACTGGTGCAGCGACCTGGAGCGGGCAGGTGACCTGCTGCACATAGATTGCGCATTGGAGACCGATCACGAGACGCGCACCTGGCAGTTCCTGGAGGACAGATTGAAGCTGCTGCTCGCGGTCTTTGATAAGGAATTGCGGGAGGCCGACGAGTTGAAGGAGCTGTCGGAGCTGGAACTCAAGGAAGAAGGCCAGCCCGGAGGCCAGGAGATCGAGCTCATGCTGCTGCTGTACCGCCGGTTGGAGAGGAGCATCCTCGCCGGAGCTCTGCAATACGCCCAGGAGCATCGCAAGGTCTAGGGATTACGGAGCACCACATCACCCACCCACCCACACACACACACAATTCGAGTGGCCATCGAAAATAAGCGACATCAATAACTCAGTCTAGCATTAGCAATTAGCTATCTCTTTTTTTTTGTCTACCATTACTTAACTTATTTTAACCACAAGTTTTAGCAGAGTGTTTCTGAAGATAATGGATACCAAATTAATTAATAGTTTATACAACGATCAACTGTTGAATATTAGTAGAGCATTACGTAATACTCTAATTGATTTTACACTCGTCCTCGTCAAGTGTTGTCTGCGCATTGTAGTTTGTAGCGTTTAATTGTTTTATGTTTGTTTATTTTTTTTTTAATTTTAACAATAACAGTTTTAGTATTTTGAAATTAAATATGAAGTCAAACGCAGCACACAAGTTAACCTTTAACGGGAACAGATGGTTGCATTTCTTGATTTCATTTAGCAAAATACCAGGCAAAATGGCGGGTGGCCATCTTGGAAAAAGAACAGTTATTTGAGGAAACTCCGAGTTATCAGCTGACACCTCCTACTTTTCATGTTCGCCTGGTAGCAAAAATCAAGAAATATATCTTGAAACACCTAAGTTGAAGATTAAAACAGAACTTTCAGTAGGTTGCTGCGCAACCTGAGCGTGGGTTACCTAACGGTTGTTTTCCATGGACTGGAAGGGCAGCCATCTTGGAAAAAGTGCCCACAGATCGGCAGCCCGAAAGTATGCTACAATAAATGCTTGAAAGTAAATAATCTACCGCCCAATTTTCAAAATGTATTTTTTTTTTTGTTCTTTCAGCTTTATCCAAGATACTGTTAAAGAACCTTTAAAAATGAATATTTTTAACAATAGTAATAATTATTTCCCTTAAAATTGTATACTATTTAACATTTTTGTGGCCATATCTGTTACCATCTTTTCATGTTATGAGAGCTGGGTTGAAACATCACTTGGCTTCATTTAATTGCCAATAACTAATTGACTTGCCAGACGTCCAGCTGTGACAGCCTCAAAAACCAATCAATTTGCAAAACCAATCCCCCCCGCACGCCGCTGAACAATCACGCACAGTCATACAGTGGCATATGAGTGTGTGTGCTGGCGGATGCCTCCTGGCGTTGTCTGCAGATGTAAAGTATTCGATTGCGCCCCAAAGTGTGAGTGCTTTTGGGGGTCAGAGGTCAGCTTTAGGGGGCGGAGCGTGAGTGGAAACTCACGAGCGGAAACGGAAATTAAATTGTGCATTTCAATTCGGCAAACGCTGGAATGATTAAACGAAAGATTTAAAATATTTAAAAAAATGCTATAGTAATTTTAAAGCGATGCGATTTGGAAATTTGGAAAGGGGAAATATTTTAAAAATATGGAAATAAATTAATCATAAAAAAAAACAAATTGTAGGTATTTTTTTTTAAATAAAACATATTTTTTGCAGACATTTTATCGATTATTTTTAGATGGTGATGTGGTGAGTGTTGGTGAGTGTTAAATTCCACAGATCACAGACTGATCACGCAGTCATCTCCGAATCAGATTGAGCCGTGTTATGGCGATTGGCGATTGGGGAATGACCTTACCCGCTGAAACATCGGGAACGACAACAATGCACACCAAATTGCCGCTCGTAGTGGTGTTAATTATGGACCCAATGACGATGGAGCGTTGGAGCCCCCGATGGCGATGATTACGGGTGGGCTATGATGTTGTGTCGTCCTGCCAAAGGCCTATATTCGGAACGGAAATTCGGCGAACTATGGGTTCGGAGGGGGCTTGTCGCCAAATTGCACTGCCAAACACTTTGGAAGATGTCATTAAAATGGCTCGACTTTCCACAAAAGCCTTCATTCCCCCCTCGCAATCGCCATTGACATTTGATTTGACACTCGAATAGCTATTTTCCGTATTCACATTCGCGCCACGCCCCCTCCCGCCCTTTCTGGCATCCCATTTCCCACACAGTTGGCACTCAATTTTCACGCTCGCTGGAAAAGTGATTGCAAAATGGGGGCGGGGGTGGGGGAGGAAAACGATGTTTGGCCAGTTGATTGAAATATTTGAAATATTCGAATGAGACGAAACCCGAAAACTGGGTCGCATCGATGCCATTTATCGTTATCGATTCGCGCCATCTTTCTCAGCCATTTTCATTTTCCCCTCGCCATTTCCGTTTGACGCTTTTGCTAATTGCTTTGCAACAATTTTGTTTTGCCGGCCAAGCAATTAGCAAATGACAAATGCCCCAGCCTCAAAATCCTCATTCTGACCCCCTCCCCCTCTCCATCACTCCGCAGAAAACAAACCCCCTTTTGGCCAGCCGCAGTGCAAACTTAAGCTGCTTAAAATGTATGCAACATGGGTCATAAAAATGATGGCCGCCTCCCGGACAAAAAGCGAACCGAATTGTTTACGTTGCGTGTGCCAACACATAAAATAAAGGGTGATATTTGAAATATTTTTGATTTTTTTGGAAAAGCTAACATTTTAATCAAAAGAACTTGTACAATGAAAATACACAAGCAATAAAAAATATACAAAATAATTTATTATAAAATGTAATAATACGAAATATAAAAGAATAAGTGAAGTGAAGTAAAAAACCTCATTTATATTTTAGTTTGAATTTAGTTTTAATCTAAAAAATAATAATACGAAATATAAAACAATCAGTGAAGTGAAGTGAAAACCCTTAATTATATTTTAGTTAACTTTTAGTTTTAATTAAAAAAATAATAATACGAAATATAAAAAAATAAGTGAAGTGAATTTAAGAACCTCAAATATATTTTAGTTTAAATTTAGTTTTAATTTAAAAAGTAATAATACGAAATATAAAACAATAAGTGAAAGGAAAAACCTCAATTATATTTTAGTTTAAAATTAGTTTTAATTTAAAAAATAATAATTCGAAATATAAAAAAATAAGTGAAGTGAAAAACCTTAATTATATTTTAGTTTCAATTTACTTGTAATTCAAAATATAAATAATATATTTTTAAGAGGAGCACCCGTTTGTACGATGAATAAATTCTTCAGTGAGGCTTTGTCTGCCATGTGTCCGCTTTATTTGCCCGGAAACTGTTGCCAACTGTTGGAATTCTTTTTGTGTTTCGTTGCCATTTTTTTGTTCTTGCTGTTGTTGTTGGCCTATAGCCTGAAATAAATCTACGCATGTTGTCGCACTCACACACACGCAGACACCTACGCAGACTACTCGCACAGACAGGGAAAAACAAGGATACGTAGCCACACGGACACGTGGTTAGAGCCATGTTTGTTTTAATCCATGCTTTGTTTCAAACCCCCCCCCAACTGTGTGAGTGTGTGGGTGCTTAAATACCCATGTGTGTGTGTGTGTGTGCATGACGCTTAAGCACTTAAGCGCATTTCCATAGATTTTAAGGCGATTTCATTTTCAACGCTCATTTGCATGCGACCAATTGCCATTGTATCATTTCATCGTTGTATATCTGCTGTTGTTTGACTGGCTGTTGTTGTTGTTGTTGCTGCATTATACCATGGTATTATTAAGTTATGCTCTTTGTTGCCCGCTTGTCAATTGATTGCATTTATATTTGCTCAACTTAAACGTTTCGCAATTGGCTTAGTTTGCATTTTGACATTTGCGTAAGTCAAAATGCCAGCACGAGTGCCGAAAAGCGAATAAAGCCAGTTCCAAGAGGTTTATTTAATTGGTAAGTGATAAAAAAGGTGACAAACTGCATATTCAGCCCATAATGACTTCAAAATCGAAATCCTCATTTTTAGAGATAAAAAAGTCAGTATTTTTGCTATAAAAATGGAACTAATTGTCCAAATATGAAACGGCATACCTTCCCGAACTCGTAGTTAAATTCCCTACAACTTGGCATTTCAGGTTAAAAATTTTATTTTTTTGAAAATTTTCGCAAAAAATTGTGATACAACCCCTTACAAAAAAATCGAAAATTTGAAAAAAATTTTAATTTTCCCGAATCAGCCGGAGAGTGCACTAATATTAAATATCAGGTTGTTATCTGCTCAGAACAGTTCGCCGTTTTAATATCGGAGCATTTTTTCAAAAATTAGAGCAAAAACAAATTATACGAAAAATCAGATTTTGGCCAAAAATCGAAATCTTCGTTTTCCGCCAATAAAAAGGTCAGTATTTTTGCTAAAAAAATGGAACTAATTGTCCAAATATGAAACGGCATACCTTCCCGAACTCGTAGTTAAATTCCCTACAACTTGGCTTTTCAGGTTAAAAATTTTATTTTTTTGAAAATTTTCGCAAAAAATTGTGATACAACCCCTTACAAAAAAATCGAAAATTTGAAAAAATTTTAATTTTCCCAAATCAGCCGGAGAGTGCACTAATATTAAATATCTGGTTGTTATCTGCTCAGAACAGTTCGCCGTTTTAATATCGGAGCATTTTTGCAAAAATTAGAGCAAAAACAAATTATACGAAAAATCAGATTTTGGCCAAAAATCGAAATCTTCGTTTTCCGCCAATAAAAAAGTCCGTATTTTTGCTATAAAAATGGAACTAATTGTCCAAATATGGAACGGCATACCTTCCCGAACTCGTAGTTAAATTCCCTACAACTTGGCTTTTCAGGTTAAAAATTTTATTTTTTTGAAAATTTTCGCAAAAAATTGTGATACAACCCCTTACAAAAAAATCGAAAATTTGAAAAAAATTTTAATTTTCCCAAATCAGCCGGAGAGTGCACTAATATTAAATATCAGGTTGTTATCTGCTCAGAACAGTTCGCCGTTTTAATATCGGAGCATTTTTGCAAAAATTAGAGCAAAAACAAATTTTACGAAAAATCAGATTTTGGCCAAAAATCGAAATCTTCGTTTTCCGCCAATAAAAAAGTCAGTATTTTTGCTAAAAAAATGGAACTAATTGTCCAAATATGAAACGGCATACCTTCCCGAACTCGTAGTTAAATTCACTACAACTTGGCATTTCAGGTTAAAAATTTTATTTTTTTGAAAATTTTCGCAAAAAATTGTGATACAACCCCTTACAAAAAAATCGAAAATTTGAAAAAATTTTAATTTTCCCAAATCAGCCGGAGAGTGCACTAATATTAAATATCGGGTTGTTATCTGCTCAGAACAGTTCGCCGTTTTAATATCGGAGCATTTTTGCAAAAATTAGAGCAAAAACAAATTATACGAAAAATCAGATTTTGTCCAAAATCGAAGTCTTCGTTTTCCGCCAATAAAAAGCTCAGTATTTTTGCTATAAAAATGGAACTAATTGTCCAAATATGAAACGGCATACCTTCCCGAACTCGTAGTTAAATTCCCTACAACTTGGCATTTCAGGTTAAAAATTTTATTTTTTTTGAAAATTTTCGCAAAAAATTGTGATACAACCCCTTACAAAAAAATCGAAAATTTGAAAAAATTTTAATTTTCCCAAATCAGCCGGAGAGTGCACTAATATTAAATATCAGGTTGTTATCTGCTCAGAACAGTTCGCCGTTTTAATATCGGAGCATTTTTGCAAAAATTAGAGCAAAAACAAATAATTATACGAAAAATCAGATTTTGTCCAAAATCGAAGTCTTCGTTTTCCGCCAATAAAAAGGTCAGTATTTTTGCTAAAAAAATGGAACTAATTGTCCAAATATGAAACGGCATACCTTCCCGAACTCGTAGTTAAATTCCCTACAACTTGGCTTTTCAGGTTAAAAATTTTATTTTTTTGAAAATTTTCGCAAAAAATTGTGATACAACCCCTTACAAAAAAATCGAAAATTTGAAAAAATTTTAATTTTCCCAAATCAGCCGGAGAGTGCACTAATATTAAATATCAGGTTGTTATCTGCTCAGAACAGTTCGCCGTTTTAATATCGGAGCATTTTTGCAAAAATTAGAGCAAAAACAAATTATACGAAAAATCAGATTTTGGCCAAAAATCGAAATCTTCGTTTTCCGCCAATAAAAAGGTCAGTATTTTTGCTAAAAAAAATGGAACTAATTGTCCAAATATGAAACGGCATACCTTCCCGAACTCGTAGTTAAATTCCCTACAACTTGGCTTTTCAGGTTAAAAATGTTATTTTTTTGAAAATTTTCGCAAAAAATTGTGATACAATCCCTTACAAAAAAATCGAAAATTTGAAAAAATTTTAATTTTCCCAAATCAGCCGGAGAGTGCACTAATATTAAATATCTGGTTGTTATCTGCTCAGAACAGTTCGCCGTTTTAATATCGGAGCATTTTTGCAAAAATTAGAGCAAAAACAAATTTTACGAAAAATCAGATTTTGGCCAAAAATCGAAATCTTCGTTTTCCGCCAATAAAAAAGTCAGTATTTTTGCTATAAAAATTGAACTAATTGTCCAAATATGGAACGGCATACCTTCCCGAACTCGTAGTTAAATTCACTACAACTTGGCATTTCAGGTTAAAAATTTTATTTTTTTGAAAATTTTCGCAAAAAATTGTGATACAACCCCTTACAAAAAAATCGAAAATTTGAAAAAATTTTAATTTTCCCAAATCAGCCGGAGAGTGCACTAATATTAAATATCGGGTTGTTATCTGCTCAGAACAGTTCGCCGTTTTAATATCGGAGCATTTTTGCAAAAATTAGAGCAAAAACAAATTATACGAAAAATCAGATTTTGGCCAAAAATCGAAATCTTCGTTTTCCGCCAATAAAAAGGTCAGTATTTTTGCTATAAAAATGGAACTAATTGTCCAAATATGAAACGGCATACCCTCCCGAACTCGTAGTTAAATTCCCTACAACTTGGCATTTCAGGTTACAAATTTTATTTTTTTGAAAATTTTCGCAAAAAATTGAGATACAACCCCTTACAAAAAAATCGAAAATTTGAAAAAATTTTAATTTTCCCAAATCAGCCGGAGAGTGCACTAATATTAAATATCAGGTTGTTATCTGCTCAGAACAGTTCGCCGTTTTAATATCGGAGCATTTTTGCAAAAATTAGAGCAAAAACAAATTATACGAAAAATCAGATTTTGTCCAAAATCGAAGTCTTCGTTTTCCGCCAATAAAAAGGTCAGTATTTTTGCTATAAAAATGGAACTAATTGTCCAAATATGAAACGGCATACCTTCCCGAACTCGTAGTTAAATTCCCTACAACTTGCCTTTTCAGGTTAAAAATTTTATTTTTTTGAAAATTTTCGCAAAAAATTGTGATACAACCCCTTACAAAAAAATCGAAAATTTGAAAAAATTTTAATTTTCCCAAATCAGCCGGAGAGTGCACTAATATTAAATATCGGGTTGTTATCTGCTCAGAACAGTTCGCCGTTTTAATATCGGAGCATTTTTGCAAAAATTAGAGCAAAAACAAATTTTACGAAAAATCAGATTTTGGCCAAAAATCGAAATCTTCGTTTTCCGCCAATAAAAAAGTCAGTATTTTTGCTATAAAAATGGAACTAATTGTCCAAATATGAAACGGCATACCTTCCCGAACTCGTAGTTAAATTCACTACAACTTGGCATTTCAGGTTAAAAATTTTATTTTTTTGAAAATTTTCGCAAAAAATTGTGATACAACCCCTTACAAAAAAATCGAAAATTTGAAAAAAATTTTAATTTTCCCAAATCAGCCGGAGAGTGCACTAATATTAAATATCAGGTTGTTATCTGCTCAGAACAGTTAGCCGTTTTAATATCGGAGCATTTTTGCAAAAATTAGAGCAAAAACAAATTTTACGAAAAATCAGATTTTGGCCAAAAATCGAAATCTTCGTTTTCCGCCAATAAAAAAGTCAGTATTTTTGCTATAAAAATGGAACTAATTGTCCAAATATGGAACGGCATACCTTCCCGAACTCGTAGTTAAATTCACTACAACTTGGCATTTCAGGTTAAAAATTTTATTTTTTTGAAAATTTTCGCAAAAAATTGTGATACAACCCCTTACAAAAAAATCGAAAATTTGAAAAAATTTTAATTTTCCCAAATCAGCCGGAGAGTGCACTAATATTAAATATCAGGTTGTTATCTGCTCCGAACAGTTCGCCGTTTTAATATCGGAGCATTTTTGCAAAAATTAGAGCAAAAACAAATTTTACGAAAAATCAGATTTTGGCCAAAAATCGAAATCTTCGTTTTCCGCCAATAAAAAAGTCAGTATTTTTGCTATAAAAATGGAACTAATTGTCCAAATATGGAACGGCATACCTTCCCGAACTCGTAGTTAAATTCCCTACAACTTGGCATTTCAGGTTAAAAATTTTATTTTTTTGAAAATTTTCGCAAAAAATTGTGATACAACCCCTTACAAAAAAATCGAAAATTTGAAAAAATTGTAATTTTCCCAAATCAGCCGGAGAGTGCACTAATATTATTTATCCGGTTGTTATCTGCTCAAAACAGTTTGCCATTTAAATATCGGTGCATTTTTGCGAAAATTAGAGAAAAAAGACATTTTACGAAAAATCAAACAAAATAAAATAATAAAAGAGCTCCTAACCAATTTTTGTCATTATTCCATTTTCTATAAAAGTTAGACGAGTTGGTCTAAGGTTTAGTAACGACTTTACTTCATCAACTTTAAGAAGTGGGCGTGTCCGTGGAGTCGTGCAATATGATTAACTGTTGGCAATGGGGCGAAAATGGCTCTGCAGCAGCTGCTTCGTCTGAGTTGTGTTGCCTGTGTTGCCTGTGTTGCCTGCGTTGCATATGTTGCATATGTGTTGCAGTTGCTGCATATTATTGCCTTGAAGGCAACGAAGGCAGTGTGGGCGGGGTCATAAAAACAGATGGTAATCTGCGTAAGTGGAAGTGCCAGCAGGTGTTGCACTTTGCCCACGGAAATCAAAACGAGAAAATGGAAAATCTTAAATTGTTGCCACTTTTGTATATTGATTTATTTTAGTTCTCCCACATATTCACTAAATAGTAAGCCAGAAATGCACAGGAAGGAAATTATATTTAAAGTTTAAACTTGATTGAATAAATTAAAATAATTATTTAAATGTGTAATTTCCTAAGAAACGTTTCATTTTGAACCCTTTCTCCTATTAATTTTGCAACATTGTCGAATGTCCTTTGGAACACAAAGTTGTCGCATTTTCTTGAGTGGCTAATTTGCACGGTAGTGCTGTTCACTTGCCTCATGCATATTCGTGGGATCCAGTCAGTTGGTCCTAACAAGGTTAAGCTGAATGGAAACTAATTTGCATGGCACGTGACTGTACCCCAGAGCTGTCGCTGTCGCTGTCGCCAGAGTTGCCAGAGTTGCCAGCGTCGTGTTTGTTTGCAATTAACTAGGCCATTGTTGTCAACATTGTTGCAATGCCCACGCAGCGAGCGCTACTTATTTTATTTGCTAATTGCAACACTCAGGACGACAGGACGAAAGTGCTTGACAAGTTTAAGTTTGTTGCAACAGACAGCGGCGATTCAGGACTATATATATATATATATATATAGAGGGTCCTATGTATATATAGGAAAATAGACGGCCGAGTTGCCAGCGGAACGGCAAACAAATTAAAAGTGACGCATTTTCCTTACTTCTTCTTCAGTCGAGTCCTTCCTTCGCCTTACCTTCCCTACTGCCCAGTAATGCCTGGCCAAATCATGACGGATTCCTTTTGATTCACCTGCATTTCTGAGCGGCAGACGCAAAATTCCCCCAGCTAATCTCCATAATTGAGGGAGAATACAAGTAAAATATTCTCGTTATTTTGTGAAAAGCAGTTGGTTTCACAATAACCATTGTGAATGAATGTTTTGCAATCAAAAAATAGAAGATATTCGACTTTTAATTCATTAATATATATGTTGTATTTAAATGTGGAAATATTAAACCGTATTTAATTTAAGAATTTTTAATAATAATTTTAGAAAAAATGTTTAAATGTTAAAATTACTTTTTAAAACTTATTTTTCGTAATGTTTCGAGGAAGATATTCGACTTTTAACTCATTACTATATTTGTTAAATACGAAAACTGTATTTTTAGAATACATTTACATTTGAATATTACAATGCAAATATAGATTGCAAGGATTAGTTTTCCCTTGTAAAGGAAAAGGATTTTAATTGGCTTAAAATAAGTTTATATTTTAATCTCTAAAATTAAGTGAAAATTCGGAATTATTTCCAGACTTTATAACCGTAAAGGGTAGTTAGTTTTCCACATCTTTCAGCGCTCACTCACTTTGTGCCCCTCAGCTTTTCAGTTTTTTACACTTTCCACCAGTCGCAACGGCATCCACATCGGCATCATTGGGGATCCAGCTGCATAAGCTGAAAACAAGAGGTCGCCGTGGGCGTGGCATTAACCCAAAAAGCCAGCAAAGCCGACGACGTTTGTTTTCCCAGGACCCTCGAGTTGAGTTTGCGAAAATTGCGAGGCGAAGAAAAGCCGGGCGGCTTAAGTGCAGCCAAGAAAGGCGAGAGGAAAACTCATTGCTGTGCTTATTATTATTCTTTGCATTTTTGCAAGTGAAATTAAGTTTACGTCTGAAGAGCATTGTAAGCACGTGATTACAGATCAAGCTGTGGGTGAATAGATTTCCATGACAAGTATATTTTAAGTATCAACATTTTATCTAAAATTATTATTGAAAATTCGTAAAAAAAATTAAAATTATTTTCACATTTAAAATTATTATCACCAAACTATTCTATTATCACCAACCATATTTTCTACACACAAAAAAAAGCATGCTCCCGTAAATTCGATTTGGGCAATGTAAATGGCATGTAATTCATAGCCAAATCGTTTTTACATGAAATACTCATCAAATTTACATTAATTAAGGTCATTTTGCCGAATTTTCTCTCTCTCACTTCGAAAAAAAAGCAATACGCCATATGGAGAGCAAAATGACGTGAGTTGAAACGAGAAAGACAGATTCGAAATTCGAACTGACGTACTTCGAACATGATGTTTACATTTCGACCATATCAATTTTACACGTGTCCATATCAAGTTAATATTGATCTTAAAAAATGTAAAATTGACCTACGTTTCGTATCGAATTTTTGTTGTGTGTAGCAAATATTTAACCAAATTGAATCTAAAGTCTAGACTGATTTATGGCCATTAACTGTCAGCTTTCAAATTGCTCCGCAGGCCAATTATGCTTGCCAGCAGCAGCCTGTCAAAACTTCCACTTCCATCTTGATCAACACTTTTGGACGTGGCTCAGTCGATTTAGTTTTCCGCTGCTTTGTTGTTAACCAAAGCTTAGGGCCAAAAAGGAGCAAGGACATCCTGCGGCCTGGCATTACGCATTCATGTTCCGTTCGACATATCGATAACAGGCACTTAAACGCAGCAGCACTGAACGTCATGCATAATAAACTGCGGTGTGGGTGCAAAAGAATGCGTATTGCGTATACGACTAGGAGTACCGCCCCCCCCTTACCGAGCAAATTTGCACTCATTTGGGCCTCAATTAATGATGTCTTAAAGGCCAGATGGTCGTGTGTGTGTGTGTGTGCATAAACACATCCATAAATTGTTCAGCGCAATTACGTTTTTGCAGTCGCCCCGAGTGGGGAATTGTTTCATTTGCTGTTAAATCTATAATGGGCCCCCGTTACGCAATCAGGCGGCAAAGTGGATCCTTTTGGGATCCCAGGCGAGCAGGCGGCAAATTGACAGATCTATGGGCCAGGCCAGCCTTTGGGGAACTTGACTTCGGCTGACAGCCCGCAGTGCGGCTCACTCTGATAAATGAGCGAAATTGCCACGCGTCTTTTTTTTTTTGCTTTATCCACCCGTATGACACGGCCCCATAAATATTAAATTTTAATTAATTGGAAGCCATTAAAGAGTTTGCCTCGTTTGCAATCGCATGAATCACGCACGAATGCCCCCTAAGCTGTTTGATTTCGGGATATTTCGAAAGTTTTGCTTGCCGATTCAATTAGCCCTTAATTATTTGACTAATTGATGGGGCGATGGAGCTGCTCATTCGAAAGATTGTGTGAGCAAAGTACATATGTACACCCGAAAAAAGAACTTGATATGAAATAATGCTCGATTTGAGATTATCGAAATGTAAACCATATATTCGAAATGGGCGAGTTCGAATTTCGAATGCTTTTTTCTCGCTCCCGAAGTCAAAGAATCTCCAAGAGAGAGAGAGAGAAGTGGAAATAGTACATTTTACAATTTCGATTTTCGATTTACGATTTTCGAATACTTCTTTCTCGCTCCCACTGACATGACTTAAGTCGCCATATTGCTTTTACCTCTCTTTTTCGAAGACAAATAATATCTGAGAGAAAGGGAGAGAGAGAGAAATGGGAATGGTACAGTTACAATATAGATTTCACCATTATTACTTGGTAATACCAGAAAATTTACCATGCGCATATCAATTTTTTTGTGTGTAGTTATTGTGTAGTTTTTAAATATTTAATTTCTTATTTTAAGCACTATTATTTGTACAATCCGTGGGATAATCGCCGGTTCCATTTCCTCCTCACACGTTCATCTCTATCGCGGGAATCTCGGATGAATGGCTGACAATTGGCGGACGAAATGGCCATGGCAAATAATCGTAAATAATCGTAAATAACTGTTGAATGGGGCAGCTGCAGCTGCAGCTGCAGCAAAATGGCGTCAACTGTCATTTCCGCTTGTCAAAGCAGAAAAAGCAATATGGCGTCACTCGGCAGCCACACTGCAGTTGAAAAACCGAAGGCAAACTGGTGCTTTGATTAACTGCTGCCAGACGAAATGGATGCAAAAAACCACATGTAACCCACAAGCACACACACACGCACGCAACACACACACACACACACACACATGTACAGCGTGTGTTTGCGGTGTTTTAATTCGCTTGCCGCACATTAAATCAATTAATTTATGTGCATAACTTGATACATTCTATTAAATACGATTAAATGCTTAAACAAAATGCATAATTGATTAATTGCATTTTCCGCCAACGTTGAAAATATCTTTCAATTTTCCAAATATTCCCCGCAGTGCGGCAATTTATGGCCGCCATTAAAATGAGCGAGTGTCGCACATCCGATAGATTGATATTGATACGTTGTTGGACGCTCGAGGGATTCCCCCTATTTTTTTTTCCTCTCCTTTTTTTCTGTCACTACGCAAAAGTTACAGGGCTTAAAGTTGCTTCTGGCATACGAGAGAAAACGAAACGAAACGTTGGCCTACTTTGCTGTGCCTCTCATTTGAATTGCATATGAATCTGGCGGGGAGGTCAAGCTACATAATTCATATTCATAAGCAGGTCACAAGGATCTGCACTTCTTTTTCGGTGGCCACATAATTTAAAGGACTTTTTAAAAGTGGAATCCTTGGGCTTTAAAAAATAGAAGGAAACCTTTTTTAATATATAAACCTATTTATTTGCTTAAAAATATAGAGAAGTTATAAAGTATATGAAGAATATACCTTAAATAAATTTAAATTAACTCTGTAAAAAGCTTAGATCATAAATTGTAATTTAGAGATGGTTTTTCGCCTGTCTGAATTTCGAAGCTCGCCTTTCGCAGGTAAATGTCACATTATAAATATTTAATATTTCAATTATGCAACCGCAAATGATAAATTTCAAATATATTCCACCCCCGTTTCCGTTTCCGCCGCTGGAAGCCCAACATCCGCTCACACAGACACGGACGCGGACACGGACACACCCACACAAAGGGCGTTAAGTGTGCGTACAATGTGGGTCACACGAATATGTCTCAAGCAGTGTAGTCACTTCTCGGCGCTTTGTTGACGTTCTCGTTTTGGCCCTGAATAATTTAAGCAACGGACATAAAAACCGCACGCAAATTACTAAAAATTGACCGCACTTAAAGCGGGCAAAGCACTAACACTACTGCCACTCAAAAACGCATACACCCGTACAGCGAGGGGCACTGGGGTACATAAAATACAATTTAAATATTTAATTGCGAGCACAATTTAAAATCGTGTTAAAGCAAAAGGCAAAGTAAAAGCCATAAAAAAGTGCCATAGAGCTAAATGTTGCCATGTAGCCATGTTATTATAATGCCCTACAGTTGAGGCGTATGCGGATGCTACGTTTCAAACAAAACTACGTTTTTTAGAGCATCAGAAATTATGTATATTTAATTTTTAATTTAAATACATTTATTATATTACAAAAAAACGAAACAATAGAAAAAACAAAAGTATAGTTTTCCATTAGCCGTAGTTAAACTAGATTTCAAGGACTTGAGCTAGCAGTTCCTGCTTTATTTATTCACCCGCTTTAAGCTTTAAGGCCATTCAGACTACCCAGTGACCACAGAGAGATTTTCCTCTATTTCTCCATTTTGCCGCCCATCTCGCTTTTCAGCTCCGTTTTATTATCTCGTACCCTTGCAGAGGGTATTATGATTTCAGTCAGAAGTTTGCAACGCAGTAAAGGAGACATTTTCAACCCCATTAAGTATATATATTCTTGATCAGCATCAATAGACGAGCCTTGTCCGTCTGTCCGTTCGTCTGTCCGTTCGTACGGACAAAACTAGTCTCTCAGTTTTAAAGCTATCGGGATGAAACTTTACCAAAAGTCTTCTCTCTACAGCAGTATATAAGTCGGAACCGGCCGGATCGGAAAACTATATCTTATTCCTATGGAAATTATAGGAACAATCGGAAAAATATTGGAAAAAAAATTATAGCTTCGGTGTTTTTTGACATTTGACCTATTGCTCTTGGGAATATCATTTTTTAAACTGCTCTGAATTTCGAATTAAATTTTATAAAAATCGGACGACTATATATTATATAATATCGAAAAACTAGAAGGAAATAATAGGAAAAAATTATAGCTTTGTAAATTTTTATTGTGGGTTCTTCTACTCTGGAATATAGCTTTATTTTGTTATTTCAAAATTTCGAATTAATGTGAACATAAATCGGACGTCTATATTAATATTAATTTAATTTCTACTTGAATAGGAATGATCTGCAAGGGTATATAAACTTCGGCGAATCGAAGTAGGCTTCCTTTCTTGCTTTTTGTTGCCTTCACTTTTGTGTGGCGCTGCATGGCCTGTGGGCAAAAAGCTATTGCATAACAACTGGGGCCAAGTTAATGAGCATTTTTAATGCAAATCATTTGCCCTGGGCCACACTTTTTAGTCATATACATACGTGTTAATTGTCGCCTTGGGCCTGCCGATCCTTGGGGGCAACATACAACATGCAGCGTACAACATACAACATACAACATAACATAATCAAATGATTGCCAGCTGTTATGCTGTTATTCTTTTCCGAGCAAAAGGCAGATAGCCTGGTTTTTGCCCCCCCTTCTGCCAGCAGCGCATATGCATTTAAATTTCAATTTATACTCGACTCGTTTTACGGAGTTAAGTGTTGGCAAGGAGTTCCCGTCCTACAGATTCCCCGCATTCCCAGCGCCATCAGTCGGGTAACTGGTAACTGGCTGTAATAAGATATGATAATGCCAGTGCATCTCCTGCCAGTTAATGTTGTGTGCATTTCAGTTGGTTAAGCTAAGTACTCAAGTGCTCGCTATGCACGCTCTCGTGTCTGCCGGCTGGAGATATGTGCTTATATACTCCCCCAGGCGAAATGCTGTCGCTTCGTGGCGAAAAAAACACTTTCCTCGGTATTTACTGCATTTTTAGAATCACCTCAGGATCATATACTCTTCTTAAAATACTATTATATTAAAAGTATTATATTTTTAACCCCAACTAAACAAAAAACTATCTTTGCATTAGCAATATAAAATTTTACAAAATTGCAAGGGACTTATTGGCGATTTTTTGGGAGGAAAATAGGGATTAGGTATTATTTAAAAAATATTTATAATATAGAGCTTATTTCTAAAATATTAATAAATGCAAAACTAAAAAATGTAACCAAAAATTTTAATAAATTTAACATTTTAAAACGAAATTAAATAAATCTAAATCTAAAAAATATAATAAAAAAAATCTATAACTCATTTCTAAAATATTAAGTTTATTACCCTATTATTATTATTATTATTACCTTTATTACTGCTAAAATAAAAAGGTGTAACCAACAATTTTAATAAATATAACATTTTAGAACGAAATTAAATAAATCTAAATCTAAAAAAAATATAATCAAAATATCTGAGAGCCAATCAAAATGGCATCAAGGCAATCAAGTAAATTGTCAGCCATTTGAAGCCACCAAGAACTGGAAACCCTTTCACGTTTTTATGGCCAGCAGGTATTCGATTATAATTCCCACATCGCCCAGGCAATTATCGTTTGTCGTTTATCGATAGCCATTTGCCATTTAACAGGATTACAATTTGAAACATTCGTAATGGACAATAAAAACTAATTTCGTTTGAATGGCACACAGAGGAGGAAAAGCGAAGGGATTAAACCACATTTGATGGGCAAACAATCAGGAAGTCAACAGATTTACCTATCTATATATCTCTGTGGGATGCATTTTTCACAGCAAACCCCGGAAAAATGCGTAGGTATTCCACCCAATTTTGTGTCCAGAATCCAATTAGAAGGCAAAACAAAGTAAACAAATACAAAAGGATACAAGGACAAGGAGCTCGACTGGAAACAGAAACGGATGGACACTTATGGTCGGTCCATGATAATAATATTAATTCTCCGGTTTGGGGGGACCACAGTGCGTATGAGCAACGTTTGGGGGGACCACAGTGCGTATGAGCAATTCCCAGGGGAGGAAAAGCTGAAAGGAAAACCGAGAGCAGGTGGAAAATAGAAACGACAGAGACAAATTTCAATTAAAGTGTTGCAATAACAACAGTTTTGTGGCAAAGGAAATTAAAGGACAAACACGTGTGCATGTCACATATCCATGCACCCGTCTCTCTCTCGCTCTGCCTATCGCCCTCTCTCTCTCTCTCGATCCTGTCATGTGTGAATGGGAGCGAGTGAGCGAGTGAGGGCAACAACAATTGACAGCAACACACATAAAAGCTTTTAAATCTTAATAAATCTTGCATACAATTTAAAAAACACCAAATAAAAACGAAAGCCAAAGGAAATAAAGCAACAGTCGAGGCAGAAGTTTTCCATTCGGGGACCCCTTGTATCTGTATCTGTATCTGTGACTGTGCTTGTGTATTTGTATCTGTATCTGTAGCTGTGTGCTTCCGCTTTGCAGACATTCTTTTTTGGCAACTGCCATGGCAGCTGAAGTTGACATGGCACCGTGAGGATGGAGATCCTTCCGCCAGGACCTCCAGCCCCCCACCACCTCCTCCTCATCCTTCTCGGTGCCCCAAAAATAGCAGGCAAGTCAAAGACATCGCGGTTGCATTCTCGTTCTGTCACAGCTCGGATTCGGATTGTGTGGGCACACTGAGCGAAAAAACAGCTTCAGTTAGGTTTTTAAGAAATTTTAGGCTGCACAAATATTATTTTAATTTGCGACCGTTTTTGTAACAGTTATACCAAAACAAAATTATACGAAAAATCAAATTTTTGCCAAAAATCGAAATCTTTGTTTTCCGCCAATAAAAAAGTCAGTATTTTTGCTATAAAAATGGAACTAATTGTCCAAATATGGAACGGCATACCTTCCCGAACTCGTAGTTAAATTCCCCACAACTTGGCATTTCTGGATAAAAATTTTATTTTTTTGAAAATTTTCGCAAAAAATTGTGATACAACCCCTTACAAAAAAATCGAAAATTTGAAAAATTTTTAATTTTTCCAAATCAGCCGGAGAGTGCACTAATATTAATTATCAGGTTGTTATCTGCTCAGAACAGTTCGCCGTTTTAATATCGGTGCATTTTTGCCAAAATTAGAACAAAAACATATTATACGAAAAATCAGATTTTGGCCAAAAATCGAATTCTTCGTTTTCCGCCAATAAAAAGGTCAGTATTTTTGCTATAAAAACTGAACTAATTGTCCAAATATGGAACGACATACCTTCCCGAACTCGTAGTTAAATTCCCTACAACTTGGCATTTCAGGTTAAAAATTTTATTTTTTTGAAAATTTTCGCAAAAAATTGTAATACAACCCCTTACAAAAAAATCGAAAATTTAAAAAATTTTTAATTTTCCCAAATCAGCAGGAGAGTGCACTAATATTATTTATCAGGTTGTTATCTGCTCAAAACAGTTCGCCGTTTTAATTTGCAACCGTTTTAGCAAAAGTTGTTCGGTATTTTGGCCAGTATGTCATATCCAAAATGTACCTTGAAACAAGCATTCCTTTTCTCCCCCTGTATCGTATATGTGTTTAAGCCCCCGGTCGTATGTGTTTGCGAATCGCTCACCTTGGCAACATCTCGTAAATGTTGAACTGTATCTTGGGTATTTTCAGTCGTGACTTTTCTCCTCTCGTCCACCAGAAGGAAGCCTGGACTCATCAGCGCGAACATAAATATTTGAAATTTTATGCAATTTTTAAGGTTGAAATCTCAATAAAGAATATTTCTGGGGTAATCCCTCGCCATGGGTAAACAACTCTTATTTCGGGGGATTTAAAGGGGGTGGAAATGGAGGGCTAAGGGTCCCTCTGTGTGTGTGTGTATAAATTTTCCCAACTAACTGCGTCACATTTTGCATAAGTGATGAGATCGATTTCCGTTGATGTGCGTGATGGCGAAGAAGCAGAAAAAGTCACGGAAAAGGGATGCAAAGGGGGAAGGGGAGGGGTTAGGGGGGCTCAAAAAAAACCCCCTTAAGTTTCGAAGAGAAGAATCTGAGGCTAACGAAAGTTGCCAAAGATTGTCAACAGTTATTGCTGGTTGGCTGAAAAAGCGGAGGGAACGGCAACAAAAATAGAGGTATAATAGAGGGGTTCCCCCACCCCACGACCCCTCCCCATCCCCCTCACCCCCACCCAAAAGGGGGGATCCTACAACAATGTCTTCGTGTGTGCAGCACTGGCAGCAGAAAATAAGCCAAAAGTGCCATAAAATGTTTGCACAGAGTTTTCGGGAGTGGAGTTTGTTTTCCTTTCAGTTTCCCCCCCTCGCATTTCCCTTTCCCCCGTGGCATTTCCTGCATCTTCTGCTCCCTGCTTATTTACGTTTTTACCGTTTTTATACACGTCATTTATTTGGTTTCAGGTTCTTGGCGGTTCGAAAAACCAAACTAAACCGTAATTTTTCTTTTGTTGACTTTTACTTGACTTTGTTTTGCTTGCCAGGAGAATGCAATTCGAGTGTCTAAAGGGTGCCACAAATATTGGAGGAAATAAAAATGGAGAAAACACAAAGAAAACTCAATAGTGTTCGAAATGAACATATAACTTTGACAAGATTTGTGGCCTTGATTTGGAAAAAATGTCAGCGAATCTACTTACAGTGTAATGCGAATTTAAAATGGAACGCGATAGAAAAACTGGCAGAAAAACACAATATTTACATTGTGACCTGGCCATAAAATACATTTATATTAAACACATAAATAACCACAAATGGCTAACAAAAAAAAAAACGGTCAAAATCAAAACGTTAACAGCTTAAATTAAATTTGAATCAAAGCGATAGAAACGCAAATGAAATCATAATTGAATGTGGTATTGGTGTTAAAAAACAAAGCTTTTAAATTGACTTAATTTAGAAACAAGAGAGAACACCGTTACTCAGCTAAAGCAAGCAGTGGCAAGCAGGGCAAACCAAGCAGTTGCTTAACAGTGGCGCCATCTATGTGGCGGACAATTCATTATTTGCTCATAACTTTTTACTAAGTGCTCCGATTTAACAAATTTCTTCTACGTTTAAAACTCTAGCTTTCAAACTGTGGGTGAATCATTTTTTCATCAATAAATAAGTATTATTTTTTGAGTAACAGGTATAATTAATCGCGGAAACCCTGAGTCATGAGATCCCACATATCCTAGTCCTATATAAAAACCGCAGGGCTATTTGCTTGGATTTAAAGTATAATAACTCACCACTGTTCCGCTGAGAAAAGGCTTAAAGTGATAATTTATCCAAAGACGGAGGGCGGGCGTAAATCCCTTTGGACAAACTGTTGCTTTTGCTTGTTCGGTTTATTGTTTAATTTCAAGTGCGACGCTAACAGAAGCTGCCACTTGCCACGCATTTTGTGCGGACAACCGGACAAACTGAATCTTGTATGATTAGAGCAGCAAACTGCAGCAACAGGAGGGGGTTTCAGGGGGGTTTTAGTGGTTTTCAGGGGGTTTCAGGGGGTTTTTCAGGGGGTTAGGACACACATGACACATAAAAAGCAGTGTTTCGGAGGTTGGTAAGTGGGTGGTGCCCCTGGATTTCTGCTTTTGCGAGCAGAGCAAGAACTTTGCTTTATTTGTATTTTAATGACGGAGAAATTAGAAGGTTACGATTAGAATAGGCTAATGGAATGGTAGAGTTATGATTACGATTTCAAAATGTATTTGATTTTTAAAATATAAACATTTAAATAACTAAGTAACTAAAGTTACGTGGCCTAAATTCATCTTCCTTTTTTTTAAATTTTTATATTATTTATTTTGTTGCCCTATTTACTTGCACTTCTCCAATTTTAATCAGAATCCACCAACATTTTGCCAACAATTTGAAGTATTTACCAAGTCGACTTCTCGTCCTTTGCCCGCATCTTATTTACTTTTTGCTGCAGCATACTTTTGGCACACCATTAATTTAATATGCAGTGCAGTAATGCATGCCTACCCACACATTCACATTCCCCCACCCTGGCTCAAGTGTGTGTGTGTGTAATTGCAAGTGTGTGAGTGAGGGTATGCAACTTTAAATGCTTATTTAATTGTGTTAAGTGTCATTTACACTCGTTTTTCCCACCCTTCGGCGTTTCGAAGTTTTGCTCCTTTGCTGCGCCATTTTAGCGGCAAAAACTTTTAGCTAACATTTTAATTTATGTTCTACTTGCCACGCCCCCATTCGCACAAAAGAGGGGCGATGGGTGGACTGGGCTCGGCTCTCGAAATTAGTTTTAGTGCCGAAAGTTGGGGAATGTCTTCATTACGCGGAGATAAACGCCGTCATTCATACAAGAAAATATACATATACATATACATCTTGGTGAAAATGCTTATATATTCGTGTATGTGTGTGTGTGTGTGTGTGCGTGGCAGTGTCCTTGTATTGCCGCTTTTCTTTTCGGGATTTTCTTGAGCTTAGCTTGGGCTTTCAGCTGGCTGGCACATTTCCCTTTGCCATTTTTTGTTTTTATAATATTCTCCAGCCGGGAAAGTCTGTTATGTTTCTTACTCATTTTTCAACGCTTTTTTTGCACAGAAAAAAATTTGTAATCATTTAAATAATGTCCCAAAAATTCGTTTGAGTTCAATTTTTGTGTGAAAACTTGGTTTTGTCACCATACCAAAACACTTTAAATGTTTATCTACTGCTAATATGCCTGAAATCTATATTTGCTACTTTTTTTTGCAGTGCACAGCCATTCCACTTTGAGTTTTCACAACTTTTTCCTTACATATATGACACTAATGTCAGTTGCATGCTTACTTTGGTATGTTTTTTGGCATGAAAAGGACGCAAATCGCTCATCTCTAATAAGAATTTGTTGGCCCTGTTGTGTTGCCATTGGCAGTGGAAAGTTGATAAGTGAGTGACTTATTGAAAAAGTTCTCGGTTCTCAGTTCTGCAAGGGAAGTCAGCGAAGTTCACGGGTAAGTTCATAACTTTTCAACGCTTTTTAGCCAGTTTTTGATATTGATTTCGAGCGACGTTAAATGGTTTTGATGTTATCAATAAGCGGGGTGAAGTTTGTTGGGTATATTTTGATCATTCCTTGTATTTATTTTGCTTATTTTATTTAACTTGCTTTTCGCGTTAATCTTTACCTCCCTTCTCTCTTGCAGATTTGTTGCGAAAGCTGTGCAATTGCGAATAACAAACAGTTGAGAGGGCAGTGAAACGGCATTAGGCCAAAGCTCTTGGCCCTCTAATTTGTTGTGCACATAAATTAAAAGGGCAAGGTAATAAATAAGGGCTCATTAAACACACACACACACACCCACACACACATACTACTGCAGACCGGAAGTGACAGCGCCAGAGAGATGGCCGTAAAATGAACTTCCGCTGGCGTAACTTTTTCGGCGCCACGCCCCCTTTTCCACGGCACGCCCACTGGCCAATCGCTTATTTGCTTATGCAAATTGTTGTGCATTATACACACTCACACACACACACACACGCATACACACAAACAAAGGGCAGACGGAACTGGCTAATTCGCAACCGCTAATTACAAATCCAGCCTTGTTTCATCCTCCTTTATCGTTTCTTGGGTAAATTTTGCATTAATTAGCAATTAAAATGCATAAATTACGAACACAATCAATTAAAAATGCGGCGCTAATAAATTTTAAACTTGTTTTCCCAATGCTCACTTTTGTTTGTTTTTGGCAGCGAAAAGAGATTCTATGTTTGGGAAAGTCAATGGCATACAATAAATTATGTTAAAGGATTTTATTTAGTAATTTAGATTCTTAATATTCACATTAGAAATTACCTTTAACGCAAGAAACCTATTTTTTTTATTATTTAATTTGAAATAAATTAAATTGAAACTTTAAATATAAAATATAAAATAAAATAAAAAAATAAACAAAAATAAAAATATAAAATATTTACACGAAATTTTCCTGTTCAAATTAGTATTAAATTTCTTTATAAATAAAAAAATATATAAATAAGTAAAATCTAAAAATAATATTTATAAAATAATATTTTTTTTTGTATAGAGTTTTTTAAAAATATTATTAAACTTGTGTTGAAAAAAAGCTAGTTTGCTCGACACCTTGTGGACACACTCTTTGTGCTGGGCAAACTTCAATTAATAATGCTCAGGTTGCCAAACAATTTGTTGGCTGGGTTAAGCCGAAACAATTGTTGACATATGCTGATGACTGTGTCTGTGTTTTGCCTTTTTCGTGTGCGTGTGTGTTTGTGTGTTGGTTAAGGCAAACACCGGCTAATGTACACATCACCTACCTACATATATGGCACACAATCTATAGACGCTAGCAACCAAATATGTGTTTATATAAATTACAATTAATTGAGTACATTTTCAGTGAGCTGAAACCAATTCAAACAAGTGAAATGGTGCGAGATAATTTGCTGGCAGCCGAGGATGCCAAGGAAAGGAAGCTGGCGCCAGGATATCCGGCAGTTGATGATAAGCAAAAACTAATTAAATGTTGTTTATGCAAAATTAAATGCGAAAACGAATATTGCGCATACGCCCGGTGGGACGAAGTCAGATGATAGCGAGCAGCAATGGCAATGGCAGAAGCAGAAGCGGAGGGAGAATGCAAATGTACTTTTGTCACGTTCATAATTACATAATGTATTATGCAGATTTTGCATAACAATTCGGCAAGGAGCAGGAGCCATTCCATTCCAGGAATCCCAATCCCCGTGGGTTTGCAGCAGAGGAGGAGGCAACTGTCGACAGCAACACAGTGCAAAAAAGTGCAAAAGTACTGTGCTAATGGCTCAAGCACTTCCTCCTCCATTCCTCGCCCCCCTTTTCTCTTCATCCGCTGGCGGAGCTAACTTGACTGAGGTTAGGATTGTGCACAGCAACAAAAACCCACCCCTTAATTAAAGAAAATATGTAAATTTATATGATATCATAAATCTAAAAATGTTTTTAAAAAATAAAAAAAATATTGCGGTAACTCGAAGCTAAAATATTATTATTATAATCAATTATAACATTTCTTAAAAATAAAATTTTAAAAAAATACAATTTTTGTTCTAAATTTATGAAACTTAAATTTCAAGACTTTCAGCTGTTAAATGATTATTTTCTTGTAATAAAAAACAAGAGATAAAATCAAATTTATTTTTCTCAGTGCCCTTTCCCTGCTGAAACTCGTAATGGCAGGTCAAGTGGGTTGGGGCCACGGGGCTGAAAGTGTAAACGAAGTTGCAGCCATCGTCATAAGGCACAACTTAAGGCTGGCTTACGTCACGTAAGGCGATACTCCTGCCGCTCCGTCTTTTAATGGGACTGCAAGTTATGAGTAGTTACGAGTAGTGCCACCGGAGTTCCCGAGTTCCCCAGTTCCAGGGAAGTTAATAAAGCACCAAGTGCCACAGTCTGCAATTGCTGGAGGCAAGATGAGCGCGTAAAGTGCGTGGCATTTGGTTCGAAACGGAGTCGAACCAATTAAGGGAACAGCCCTATCGACTGGGCCATGTTACCTACGTTTAAGTAGAACCTTTTACACAGTTACTGCTTAGTTAAGAGCCCCATTTACTGGCATTCATTTAAATATATGTATGTGCTAACAAAACATTAGGTAAATCATAAAATATTTTTCTTGAATTTATTTAAATATAAATGCAATGTTTCTTTTAATACACTTTTTTAAATATATTTTTACATAACATTGAAGTGTGATATATATTTATATATTCCGTTTTCTTAAAATTCTTTTTTTTTTATATTTTTTTAATTAAAAAACGAAAATATGTTTTTTTTCTTAAAATTCTGCCTAAAATGTTAAAACAAATAAACGAATCTCCTTTAAATTAATTCATATAAATGCAATGCTTTCTCTAAATATATTTTCAAAATATTTTGTACATAATATTAAAGTTAGATATGTATTTTTTCTATAAAAAAATATTTTTATAATAAATAAAAAAGTTTTAAATATATTCCAATTTCAAAAAATTCACCTTTCTTTAAAAAATATTTTTTATTTAAACAAAAAAAGAGAAATATGTTCCAATTTCTTAAAATTCGCCTCAAAATGTTTAAACAAAAAAAGAAATCTCCTTTAAATAAATAAATAGAGGGAAAGCATTCGGGACCAAAGGTGTTGCAAATTTAATGCCACGTAAAAACACAGCTTAAAAATTTCGCATGCTCATTTTCGGAATCCATTTCGTTAACGGTGCACCTCACGTAGGGGATCATGGCCAGCGTAACGCAAGGAGCAGCGCGCGTGGCGGAGGGGAAGGGGGTGTCGGAAAATGGGAAAGCGAAAAAAGTACGCCAGATTTTCGTGCAATTTGCATATTTTTGCAGCCAGAAACTGAAACTGCACCGAAAAAACAGGGCAAATCGAGGCTGAGGAAAGTGAAACGAAAGCAAAGCAACTCACGACACTTTTGTCGCGTTGGCCAACACTGGTCGCAAAAAAAAAGGAGCGAGGAAATGTAAGAGAAATGGGGGCGTGGCAGGAAAGGGGGTAAGCCATGCATATGCAAAAAGTGCAGCAACAACAACAACAGCTGCAAGGATGATGATGACGCCGCCCACGTCGTGTCTTTGTTTTATTAAGTACTTTTATTATTTTTCCCTTTTGCCGCCCCACAAAAGGAACAACAACAACGACAACAACATGGCCAAGAAGCAAACTTTGTGTTTTGCTGAAATATTTTAGGCGGCAGCAATTTTCTTGCACTCCCCGCGTTTTTAGTACCCTGTTACTTCTGCCTGTTTTGGGGTAGATTGGAATTTTATTTCATATTTACTGTGATTTTTAAGATCACCAAGAAAGCTATGTTAATAGATCCTTTAAATAATATTGGTTAAGAGGAAATATTTGTACGTATATCAGAAATATTTGTGGGTATATCAGAAATATGTATCTTCTTGAGCAATTTTTGAATACTTTAAATTTTTAATATTTATGAAAAATCCTTAAAATAAAATACTTTTAATGTTAGTTTCAAACACTATCTATGCAACTCAGTACTATTTCATCTCTGTCTCTACATCGTATCTCATTTTTAAGGTCACCAAAAAAGTTATGATAATAGATCCATTGAATAATATTGTATCTTCTTTAGCCATAGATGATTTTTGAATACTTTAAAGTTAAAATTTCCAACATTTTTGAAAAATCCTAAACATGAACCCCCACTAATTTTGAAACGTAGTACTATTTCATCTCTATTTCCACATTGCATCTCATTGATATATCTTTACAAAATGGGTATACCCAAAATCGGTACTCAGAACTCTACCCTTTTAGTTGTTATTTTTTTCGCTGTTGTTAACACAAAAGACAAAGTAGCACAAATTTGCAGCCAGGGGATTGGGTGGTTAGTGGCGCCGGGGGGTCGTTCTTTTTTCGGGGCGGTGCTCTTCGCGGGGGGCGGGTGGTTGGGGGGCGTGTCTGCCTTTGGGTGGTTCGCTGCATCTTAGACATGCATGCCACTAGGCTGTAGAAAGTAGAAAGGCGCCAAAATGAAAGGGGTTTCGGGGCGAAGACACAGAGTCAAGAACAAAAGAATCAACGCTTAACACAATTTTTAGCCACCCCCTCACCCCCCTCTCCCTGGCTACCATCCCTTTTTTGAGTCTCCGAGTTTTCCATTTTCTTTTCGCTTCTTCTTCAGTGTTTTTCCTTTTTGGTGTCACCGCCAGAAATAGTGTTTGTCCCACTTGGGAGGCCTGTTCAGTTCAGTTCAGTTCAGTTCTGTTCCACATGTTGGCCACTGAGGAAAGGGGACGAGAGGGGGGAGGCGACACGAGGATGTCGCTGCTGCTGCTGCTGTTGATAGAATTTATTTAGTTATGCACACCTTCATTTTAAGTCCTTTTACGTGTTACACGAATACACTTTTAAGTGCATGTGTGCACACCGCCCACCGCCCACCGCCTGAATTTTCGCTGCAACTGCTTTTGGTGTCAGTAAAATCAGGGCTAAAAACAACGTGAACAAAACGTTTCGTTTCGAGGAAACCCCCAAAGTTTATTGACATCTTGGCTGGCAGACGAGACGAAGGAAACAGTGGCACGAAATCTAAATATATTACCAGCAGAGTAACCCGTATTTGAGGGACTCAAGAACATTTGCAGATTTTCTGTAACTTATGCTCTACCAACATAAATGTAAAAAGATTTTAGTGTCGATTGAATACTAACTTTATTTAAACACAGTGATGATATAATATATATATACTATCTATAAGATTTTTTTATATTTTAGAATTTTTTTTCGGTTTTTCGTGAGCAACTCATGAATATTTACAGATTTTCTGTGGTTTATCCTTTACCAACATACATGTAAAAAATCTGTACTATCGGTTGAATATTTTTGGTATCCCACCACTTTATTTGAACTTAGCATTGATAACGGAAAACCGTATTTTCAAAAAAGGTTTCTTTCTATAAGAAATTGTTTCGTATGTTCGTTTTTTTCGGTTTTTTGTGAGTTACTTATGAACATCTACAGATTGTCTGCGATTTACAATTTAATATTTTGAATATCTCACCACTTTATTTAAACTCAGCTATGATCTATCAAGTATGATCTTTTTGTGTTTATATTCGCCTTTTGATTTTACGATATTTTCTTAAAACCCCGAAAATCAGTTGTGTGTAACATTTTGGTATGGTATCTCCAGTTAACTTCAGTTGGGGAAAGTGAATGCAGCCCACTAACGATTCATGGTCAGTGTGAAAATACCAACAGCTCGCACACACAGGGGAATATACGTGAATGGGGGGCCCAGATGAGCGTTCATAATGTGTGCTTAATTATCGCAGAGATATATATTCCGCCCACCATGCAAACAGACGTACATATATCACTGACCATGTGAGGGGGAGGGGTGGGGCGCAGCAGCATGGGCGTATGAATGGGGGTCAAAGGGGGCGTGGGCGTGACTGCAACCTGTGTTCAAGTTTGTGTTTAATGTAAGCAAGTGTTGCATGCAAATATTTGCCTGGGGGGCGGGCGACTTTCACCCCCTCCCCCCCTGGAAAATGTTTAATAATTTAGTAGGCCATCCCCCGTGAAATACGTATGTATTTCTAGTTTCTTAATTGCTAAAAATCACACATGTATATGTGGCATTGCGGTTGAGGTGACACAGTGGCGTTAGGGGGTTCTTTCCCCTCCAGCGGGGGTCACTTGACTTTGATTTTTGTCGGTCACTTGGGCACAAAACCCCACAGCACACACACACACACACACCGTTTGAAACTTTGGAAAGAAGTTTGTTTAGCTAATATTTGGGAATTAGTTCAAGTGGCGTTCGGAAAGTTGAGAAAGGGGTGGGTTTAAGTGGGCGGCTTTATGAATAAGTTATGCTTCTGAAAACGCTTCAATCTGCTTATTGTTTACAGCAATGGGGAACGAGGTGGGCCGCACTTCTTCGTCTTGCTCAATGTTTGGCTCAAATATTTGCTCATTAAACATTCAGTTGCCTGTCGGGCGAAAGTTTTGCTCTTGACTGCTGCGCGGGGGCGCGGGGGGCAAAAAGGAGCGGGGGCCTAACAATAAGGAAATTGCATTCAAGATTTATAACTTTAAAATCAGCAAACTAATGCCGTGGGCAATGCGCTACACTCGCTGTTTCAGTTTTAAGAGTGGCGTTTAATTGGCTTTGCGTTGATTTTTAGATGTTAATTGATCTAATATGCATAAAATATCTTTAGGGATTCTGTTTTTTACCCTTCATAGTTGCTAATTCTTTTATCTGTATTTCTCTTTAATTAAAAAAATTATTATTATTTAAAAATAAATGTTACTGAACTTTAAGTGTATTTTAATATTTTTAAAAATTTCAATTTATCTCAATATATATCAATTTAGTATATTAAACGAATAACAAATATTACTAAAATTAATACAAATTAAAATATTAAATTAATTATTATTAAATTAAATTAATTACTAATTACTAATGATTATAATTTAATAATAATTTAACAATATTTTAGTAATTAATTTAATATAATAATAATTAATTAATAATAATTAAACTATATTTTGTCACTATTTGTTATTTGTTTAATATACTAAATATCGAGATAAATTTAAATGGAATTCACTTCTTATTAAACTCATTATATTTATTTACCTTACCCACATTATTCGCACCCTATATTGTATTTACTTTTCCTAAATACATTATACTTAATCACCTTTAGTCTGGCGACTGGACCCAAGAACCCAACCTAATCGACGACAAAATGGGGGTGGAAAAGTGCGGGCTGGGGGCTACAATCTTGACCAGATGCTGTCGCTTCTGTTACTAATGTAATGGAAATAATTCTGACATCGAGACGACCGAAAAACGAGAAATGCTTATTTATGAGCCAAACTCGGACTCAGACTCCGGAAAAAGCAATGACAACAACGATTGCATAAGCCGAGGCGACTTTCCACTTTTCCACTGACATCCTCTGCGCTTGTAGGCGGTTCAACGGGCTGGCTCAACTTGCGAAAATGTTGAAAATTCTGCTCTTGTTGGCCCGAAAATCTCGCTTCCATTTCAGGGGGTTTCCCCCTTTGTGTGTGTATGTGTGTGTGGGTTTGAGTGTGTGCACAAAAACCGTGAGCAACATAAACAACAACAATAGCAGCAACAAGAAAGGCAGCGGGAAAAACAACTGACGTCTCTAACCGAACAGAAAACACAGAGACAATGGATGGAAAATCTATGGTAAAAAGAAAATTCTATGATTTTTTAATTAGTTGTTTATAAAAAAAAGGATGTAAAATGCCAGTGCTGAGTAAAGATCCTAATAAAAATATTTTATCCAAGTATTTGCTGTCTTGTATCTCATTATTATATTATTATATCATTTATTCATTTATTATATTCTTATATCATTTATTATATCATTTAATCACATATTATATCATTTGAAAAATGTTTAAGTTATATTAGAAATATTTTTATAAATAGTATAATAAATCTAAAATAATTTTTCTCAATTGATAAATTGATACAAAATAAAAGCCCGTTTAGGATTTTCTTTCTTTTATTTCAAAACGATAGAAATGCATAGGAATGCACTTATTTAAAATGCAAATCCTTGCTGAATTTGCCAGTGCCTGTGGCCGTTCTGTTCCACTGTACAGTGAAGCGACGAGCGGGTAAACCGCATGCCAAAAGCGGAAGTGGCATTGTTAAGCGGTTTATGTGCCACATGTGCGTCTGTCTGTGTGCTGGCATCGGTGGTAGTGGTAGTGGTGCACAGCCTCCACCTATGTCTGTGTCTGTGTCTGCATCTGTGTCTGTGTCTGTTCATCCGTCTCCCGCTGTTAGTGTTGTTGCTGTTGTGCGTTTGCATGCTAAGCACGTATTTCCGGCATAGTTTTTGCATTCGTTCTAGCCGCCCGTTTTCCTTTAGGCCCGTTTTGTGTCTCCATTTGCCGGCGCTATATGCCCTCGACCCCAGAGTATTTTCCCAATAACCTTCCGCAGAGTTTCCCCCACACACACACACACACACACACACGCAGCAGCAGCAGCGTTTCCTTGACTGCCATTAGCTTATCCACTTTGGGCACTCCAAGTTTTCCCCACATTTCGCATCTAGATCGTGTATTTATGATGGATGCAGGCAGTCGGCAGTCGTCTGCCTCCGCAAAGTGCATCGAGCTGCTAAATTGCGCAATGATTCCCACTGACTTGGCATGGGTTGAGGTTGATTTGGCCAAAACAAAGCCCAAGAAAACGTGCACAGCGAGAAATATTACCCTACTCAAATGTATTTTAAATATATCAAAGTACACAGAAAAAACAATTGAGAAAAGATCAGATTGATATGTGCAGGTCAATTTGATATTTCGCTAAGGTCAAGTTATTTATGTCCTTTTGATATGAATATTTATCTTTATTTTCATTATTTCCTCAAGAAATACTTAATTTGGTATTTTAAAATAAAATAACTGATATGATAAAATATCAAGTTGATATGTTTTTATTATAAATTTGACATTATTCATATCGACTTTTTATCGATATGAATTAAGGTAGAATTGAGCCTATTTCATATGGAATTTGTTTCTGTGTAAGTGATATTTAATATTATCATCATAAATAATAATGAACTAATCATTAAAAAAATTGAGTACGCCCCTTTATAAATTTAAATAATATTTATAAAATATACTTTTCGTATTTGTAAGATATTTGCATTTCCCATCTTAATTCTCTGTGTTTCAGAGCCTTTCTCGAGACGAGAGTGATAGAGATGAAAGTCGCACATAAAGCAGCTGCAATTGATTGCATACCAAGCTTAAATATAAAGCAAACGCATACGTCTGCTCGAAGGGGGAAGTCAAAAATGTAGTTCGAATGCCGAAGCTCTGAGCAAAGGGGATAAACAGCCGCATGGCTGTCTGGATGAGTGCCGAATGCCATAACAATAAATCGCAGTTGATTCAATTGATGGAGGTTTGCAGCAGGAGGAGGAGCAGAGCAGAGTGGATCCAAGTAAAAGAACGCAGCCAGAATCCCTTTGGCACTAACTAAATTCAAACACTTAACGCCTTCTGGCAGATGCCAGCAGATGCCCCTTGACCCCTGACCCATCCACTTCCGTCCGTTCGTCCACTTCTGACAGTCCGCTGAAAACGAAACAGACCGGACGACCAAAAAGAAGTATAAAAAAAAGCAACGAAATGAAAAAATGCCGAACAAAAAAACAATTGGGAAAAAATTCACTCAATATTGCTCGCAGCTGAAGCCCCGAAGTAGACGAAAAAAAAATAAGAGGGAAAGAGTCCAGACAAAAGCCAAAACAGAGAAGGCCAAGAACAAGCACAGAAAGTTAACATGTTCCAGCGCCACATTAAGGCCCAAAATAAAAGTGTCCCAGGTATTTTAGAGTGTGTTTGAAGTTTGAGAAAATCAAAAGACATAATAAAGAGATATATCCTTCTTCAATAGATGAAAATCTGGCTAATAAAAAACTTGAAAACAACCTCATTAAATTCATAAAATAATAAATATTTATCATATACTATGTTTATACTATGGTAATCAATATTTCTTTAAAGCATGATAGAACCCCTTCATATGCGATACAATCGAAATCATGAAATAAATCAGCAGGGATGTCACCCCAGATATTACATGACATTTGTATAGGGTTCTGTAGAGTTAAGATAGAGCAGAGTAGTCACCCCACTTATATTTATAACATTAAGTCCTCTGTCAAATAATATAAGTGGGGTGACAACTCTGCTCTATCTCACCTCTACAGAGCCCTATACAAATGTCAAGTAATATCTGGGGTGACATCCCTGCTCATACTATTTCATTATTTCGATTGTATCGCATAAAGGGAATTATTTTTATATCACGCTTTAAAGAAATCATAATTCCCATAGTATTAACATAGTAAATAATGAGATATATCATTCTTAAAAAGCAAAAAAGAATACGTAAAATGCTGCTAATAAAAACTTGAAAACAACCTCATGGAATTCATACCATAATAAACATTTATCATATTCATAATTTAATTATTCATTTGTAATAATAACCTTTTCTCTATTTAATCAAATCATGATAGGTGAACAATCTAATATTTTTAGAGAACCTTATCTACCGAACCCACCGCTGCTGTGCGTAAATGTTTGTGTGTTGTTGGGCGGTTAAGAGTTTTCATCGCTTTCGCAGGACTCCAGGGATATATGCCCTCCAAGGGAGCGAGAGTTCAACAAATGTTTTGCCTTGCGGCAGAACTTCAAGTGGAATGGAGTTTTTGGGCTGCACTTTAAGCCGACTCCTCAAAGTGAGTTTTTTTTTATTAACTCCCTTAAAACCACAAGCGATTAAAAGCTAAGTCACGAACTATCGCTCATCTAGTAATCTGTGGAAAATTATTCCAAATTTCGTCCATCACTTTCAAGTTTGACGTTTCAATAAAATTCACCAGTCATAACGAGAATTTTTTCGCCGAGTCAAGAACAAAAAAAGGAGAAAAAAAAAGAAAAAAGATTGAAAATCAAAGAGAATACAAGGTGAAAAGCAAGCTAGTGACCGGCAAAGGATCTAGGTAAGTGAAAGGAACGCGAGGTTTAGGATCCTAAGTACATCTATACATTTATACAGTAGAACAACCCACTGAAAGCCGCGAGCAAGAGTAAAGCCTGTGAAAACAGAAGACCAAAAAGTAGGTTATAAAAGTGAAATATTATAGGAAAACACCTAGAGTTGTCGATTAATCAATTCACAGAACAGTTCCGCGACCAGCTAAAGCCGTAACTTCAACAGCACCTATAAGATGGCAGAGGTTCTCAACGTGGACAGCATCATCTCGCGCCTGCTGGAGGTGCGCGGCGGCCCTCCGGGCAAGACTGTCGAGCTGTTGGAGGGCGAGATGCATGCCCTGTGCCTGAAAGTCCGCGAGATCCTGCTCGCCCAGCCCATGCTGCTCGAGCTGGAGGCCCCCCTCAATATCTGTGGCGACATCCACGGGCAGTACTACGATCTGTTGCGCCTCTTCGAGTACGGCGGCCATCCGCCGGAGTCCAACTATCTGTTCCTCGGCGATTACGTCGATAGGGGCCGGCAGTCGCTGGAGACCATCTGCCTGCTGTTCGCCTACAAGGTCAAGTATCAGGATAATTTCTTTTTGCTGCGCGGCAATCACGAGTGCGCCCCCATCAATCGCATCTATGGATTCTACGATGAGTGCAAGCGCCGCTACTCGATCAAGTTGTGGAAGGCCTTTACCTCGTGCTTCGACTGTCTGCCCGTGGCGGCGATTATCGACGACAAGATCTTCTGCTGCCACGGCGGCCTCAGTCCGGAACTGACCTCCATGGAGCAGATCCGTCGCATCGAGCGACCCATCGATGTGCCCACCGATGGACTGCTGTGCGATCTGCTGTGGTCCGATCCCGACAAGAACACCATCGGCTGGGAGGAGAACGATCGCGGCGTTAGCTTCCACTTCGGCGCCGATGTGGTGAGCGAGTTCCTGAAGAAGCACGACCTCGATCTCATCTGTCGCGCCCACCAGGTGGTGGAGGACGGGTACGAGTTCTTCGCCGAGCGCCAGCTGATCACCATCTTCTCGGCGCCCAACTATTGCGGCGAGTTCGACAATGCCGGCGCCATGATGTCCGTAAATGACAAGCTGATGTGCTCCTTCCAGGTCCTCAAGCCCGCGGATTTGCCCAATGAGTAGCAGATCGACACCGCAAGATAACCCCAAACGTACACCACAAACATATATCACAAATATATATCTCAAACATATACCACACACATACACCACAAACATGGAACATATCTCCGCCGAAACACGAACATTTCATCCACTTCTATCATACAAATCCCACACTCTCGAAAACAAACACGAATGCGAATGCAAATCATGATTACCAGACACCTCTCTGTCGTCAACTGGATCTAAGAAGTTAGTTGAAATGATAATGTACTATATAATTTTTGTTATCAAACTTATTAAAATAAATATCCTTAATCAAAAAACATTAAAAAAATTCTATTTCTAAATCAAAAAATTTTTTTTTCATATAAAAAGTATTTTAAATCAGCATAAAGTTCACCATTTTGTAAAGTTGTAGTAAACTTCAAACTGACTATTAACTAATACCGGCCTGTTCCAGTTTTCACTCGGAAGTGAATTTATTAACACTATCAGATTTCCCTTTAACAGAACTAAATGTCCTTTATTTGTTTTCAAATAGTGTTGGAAACTGCTCGAGCGTACGGAGTTGCCAAAGTCCAAAAACAAAGTTCCTATCATAGGTCCCCGTTCAAATTCCACATGAAATAATATGGTATTCCGAACAAATCTACTGATTTCGTTAAGTAGGAAAAATTATGTTTCCTATAAAAGAATCATGAACCTTATCGGATAAAATAAGACCTAAGAAAGTACTTACTTATTTCCATACAGTGACAACTCTATGCCATTTTGACTAAATCCGAGTGGAATTTAGAACAAAATATTTTCTAATAAGTCAAATCTGCAATTAATTCCAATTCCGATGATGCAATTATGAACACAAAATATCAAGGAATTTTATAAAAATAACATTTTTATAATATCCCCCTAGATCTTTATAATACCCCCGCAAATCTTTGTTTTCTTTTAAATCTTAAAATACCTTTTCCTTTTGTACCTGCTTTTTATTTTAATTTTATTTTCCGCGCATTTTAAATGTGTCATGGCAAGAAGACAATTTCTTTCGGGGTCACCGCTCAGCGGGTGGTGGTCACCCGAGGAGGCGGAGGTTGGGAAGGGGGCGTGGGAAAGTGCTTCCATGTGTGCATGTCAGCCAGTCACTCGACCAGTCAATTAGCAACGGACGCTTTTCAATTACCGCCCCGCAAATCGAACAGAGGCGAAAATACTGAAAGTGGCAGAAAGAGCGGGATGGATGGAGCCACACACACATGCATACATAGCTATATAGCGAGTGGGCCGAAACCGAAACCGAATCCGAAATCCAAATTTACATTTGTCACCAGCTATGTGGGCCAACAACACAATATGGGCCAGGCCGTTAAGTAATCGGAGGCTGTATTCAGGAGGTCATCGGCTAATGTCCTTGCAACTTGTTTCTGTGTCTGTGCGAATTATGGATCCCTTATCCTCTATCCCCCCTACGCCTATGTATCATCCCCCTTTTTATTGCCCAGGGGGGACGGGGGCGGTAAGGGGCGTGGCTAATGCTGATTGCACACAGATGGCAGCCATCGCAATCGGATTTTTGTGTTGTGTGGTAACAAACGTTTTCCAATTTCGAGCAAGAATACATTGTGTACGTTCGAATGCAAAGCAGAGAAGGTCGCACCTTTTATGGAATTTTTTTTTTGTGCATATCTACACAGTTCGATAGTTTGGGGGATTTTCAATGGGTATAATTTCAGATATGTGGGTTTTTTACTTTATTCGGTATCAAAATTTTAAACAAAAATTTAAATTAAAAATTCTTTACGAAATTAAGGTGATGAAAAAGCAGTGAATGAGCGCCTAAAAAGAAAAATCGCCAAAAAGGTGATGAATTAGGTTATGAATAAGGGCCAATACAGTGATGAACCCCTATCATCGCTATTTTTCATACAAATTCACTAGTGATTCACTGCTAAAAAGGTGATGAATGGAACTGCCAGAGTCTGTTTTAAGACGAACGCATTCCCTTTTCTCTCCCGAGCTTTTTATTTAATTTATTCAGGATGCCTTCATATTTTTTATTCTTACTTCACTTTCTTTTTGGAAATCCCGTCCCTTCACCGTAATAAACAGCCAATGGGCCTGGCAATTTTCTCATTAACCCATTACGATGGCCAATACTTTGTACATGATTTTAAATTGCCCTTTTTTTTATTTTTAAATTCTTTCGCGGTAATTCAATTACGAGCGGGGTAAATCCCTTAATCATATGAATATTCATTATAGCTGTCCAGGCGAATACCCAGTGGTGGGAGTGGGAGGAAGGGGTGGGGGGTGGTCTTCAGGGGGGTGGAGGATGGGCGGTGCATCGATGCAAATGCATTTACCGCACAACTTCCGCCGCAGTGGCGTAGCATCGACAAAAAGACGGAAGTGCAGATTTCTGACAGCTTATGTGTGTGTATGTCAGCGTCTGTGCCTTGTGTGTGCATGTGTGTGTGTGTGCATTGGTGAGAGGACAACAACATCCGACATGACCGTATCTTTGGCATTGTCTGCTGGTGTCAGTGCAAGATACTCCGCATTTTCCTCATTTTTCCTCGATCCGCCTCCATCTTGGTCTGCAAATTAATTGAAAATTTTCCTACGTGCACTGCAGCTGTGTGCGTGTGCGAGTGCGTGTGCGAGTGCGTGTGCGAGTGCGTGCGGTTGTCTGTGTGAGTGCACACGTAGGCCACATTAATGCATGTTTTACAATCGCACACGCCCCGCAATTTCTTACCGGCCAACTTTTTGGGGACAACTGTACTTAATGACACTCGCCATAATGCATTTAAAGCGTTCGCAATTTTATTGCCAACCAAATGGGCAGGATAATGCCAGGATAATGCCCGAATGTGTGTGTGTGTTTGTGTTCAGTTTCCATATCCCAAGGATGTCAGGGCGAATCTTTTGCGGGGAGGTGCTGAGCCAAGGAACTTCCGGTAGCCATTTCAACTATATTTAATGGAAACATCTGAACGTGACGGAAAACTAATTTTCGTATGCCTCAATTGAAGCCAGCTGCTTTCGCATTTGATATTTTCATAAATGCTACTACTTAATATTTAATTCAGCAATTATTATTACTCACAAATACGAGTCTTAAATATTGAAAGCAGTAGGTCACTGATACATTATTAAAAAATGATTTTCTTGTGTATTCCTAAGACAATTTTTGGATCAAAAATAATGTATTATTAAATACGTTAATTAAAATATAAATAAATTATTTAAATTTAATATTATTTTAATATATTATATTATTATTTATTTTATTTTTTATATTTTTTATTTATTTAATAAAGTATTTATTTATTTAATAATTTATTTATTTAATTATTTATTTTTTTATTTTTATTTGTTTTATTTTTTTTTTTTATAATTATTGCATGCGTAAGTTAAACATATTTCCACTCCTTTTGACCTCCAGTGAAAGTTTGCTTGGTGAATTTCCCTGCTGCTCGTTGGGGTTTTCCGGCATTTTGCCATTGCAATTTAATGCGGCATTTAAATGTCAATGCGAGTCCTGTTTACTACTTCCGTTATTGTCCCTCTGGTTTGCTAGTGCTTTTCGGCCAGATCGTTTGCATAGGCAATAAAAAAGTTTTGCTCGCAAAGCACGTGTCCTCCGAGCAGAGCAAGTTTTTACGGCCAGGCCAAAAAAAAAAACAGCCAGAGTTCATAAGGCCAAGGTAAATAAAAAACAAACCAAAAGAGGCGAAAAACACGGAGGCTGCAATTGAATTTAAATGAAAAATCCATTTAATTGCTTTAATTAATGGCACCCCACTTTTGAAATTGGTTCTGTTTAAGGGCTGTTTTTTTTTTGTCGGGTGATACAACAACTTGTGCCCTGCATAAAGGAAACCACTGAATTTCAATTGAAAATCGATCAGTCAGTGGGTTTTTGTGTGTTGTTGCTTGGCTTAAACTTCCGTTCGGCGCTGGAAATTATGCTATGAACTATGCATAGCCTCGGCCTGCTATCTCTTTCGCCCCCTCTCCCTCTCTCTCTCTCTCTCTCTCTCTCTCTGATTTTATCGCTCGCTCACTCTTTTTGAGTGGTTTTCGGGTTTTTGTGGTTTGGTTTCGTTTCTGGCAGTGGGTTAAAGCACTTGTTCTTTTACTTTCCCCGCATCTTTCTCCCCCTCGTTGGGCACATATAAACAATGCACTGTATCCGTCTCTTTCATCCAATATCCACCCATCTCTGTCTCGCTCTCGTTTTCTGGTGCATCAAAATCAAAATCTATCTGTGTGAGCAATTGTCACGTTTATTGATAGGACCACCGCCACCAATGTGGTTCTTCTTCTCCATCGATTGTGTCCTGAAAAACGTTTGTGGAAATATGGCCACAAAGGACGATAGCTGTTCCACTGAGGAATGCGCCAAAGTAAACGAGATACTTGGAAAGTCCAAACAATTGAATACTTAAGCAGGCGGAAATATTACCATTTGTGGGCATTTTGGTGTTACGGCATTTAATACTTGCAAAGTTTTCAATTTTTTCATAAAAATTTTATTATGTTGGGAATTTTTTTTAAGTTTCAGAAAAAATAGTACTTAAAAATACAGATTTTCTGGGATCACAGTAAAATTTTTATAAAATATCCCCTTAAATGCTATATTCCATTGTTCGGCTTATTCATTTACGTAGGTGCGAGCAAGACAGACATATGTCAGCTATAATGAGCAATTAAGGAACAAAATTGTTAAAACCTATAGACGCTTCTGTTTTTTTTTTTTTTTTTGTATTTAAGAATACTTTTATAAGGTACTACCTGAGCAGTCAATGACTACTTTGTTCCAGACGACTTTGTTAACAACTTTAATGATTTTAAAATTAGTGTAACCGTGCCTTCGAATCCAAGTAAATCCCAGTAGATGTATATATATTTGTCCCTTTCTAAGCCTCTAATGAATGAGCCGAACAATGTCGTAAAATATAGCCTTCAAGAAACATTTTTAACATTTTCATAAAATCAAACCGAAAAAATCGAGTTTTCCCACTACAATGATGTGTCTGCTTTCCACTTTGTAAACCCTTTGAATGCTTCGCTGACTCGCTGTCTCATCGAAAATGCGCAAGAGCAATAACATAAATTAAACTGCAGTCTAAACAAGCGAGCGATTATTAAGTAATAAGCGATTCGGGTCAAAGCGATCATAGTTCATGTGGCACTCATGAATCATGCAGACACCTCGGCCACGCCCCCCTTTCAATCCGATTCGATTCGATTCAATTCAATTCGCTTCGATTCGATTCAAATCCACCGACGGCAATGACTTGAGCAATTATTGACAAATTGCGGGGCGGAGACAAAAGGAGATAGGGGACTGCGAACTGAGAACTGAGAACTGGGAGTCGGATGGCGAATGGGAATTACGTATTGATGGCCCTAAATGCTGAATGGTAACTACATCGGGCAATCGCTTCATTACACCTCAAATCGCCCACACACACACACATTTACACACCCACTCGCACGCACACACACACTCACTCACCCACCGAAGCCAAAGTCATTTTCCTTGTCAATTGGCCAATCCATTCAATAATTCAGTGCGTGGCCCTAACTCAAATAGTCGCTGTGTGCGAATGGTGGAGAAGGGGGCTCTATAAATCTTGGCTTAACCCACAAGTTTGAACTTTGGCCGCAGCTTGTTGACCTTTCCTCGGTTTTCTCCGCCCCATTTTTTTGCCCCCATTTTATTTTCCTTTTGTCTCAACACCTCAAGTCAAGTAAAATCAACTGTCATGCAGTTTTAAACAGTTTACGGGGCGTATGAGCGATATTTACTGAGGCGTTATTTTCCGCTACCCCCCTCTCGCAGCTTGTGTGTGCCTTTCAGGTCGCAAGGGGGGTGGTGGGGGGGAGTGGCAGCTGTGTCACGCCCCCCCCCTCTCTCCCCTTTTCCCCTGGGACCGTAGCGACAGGAAATTTAATTACAAGACAAAATGTCGACGATATCACGATATAAATACGAAATGCAAACAGACGCACATTGAACAGCTGCACAGAAAGAAAAAGTGGGTTATTTATAAAATTTCAAAAGGTTTATGAAGGGAAATTAAATATAAAATGTATAAATTGGTGTTAATAATTAAATTTAATCCCAAACATATTATTCAAAAATCAAGAAATATAATCTTATGTATATATCATTGAATATTTTACATTACACTAAATTTATTACGGTGTACAAGATACGTTTAGATGGGAATATACACATTAGTACGACATTTTGCTGGCGATACCAGCCCCTCCACTGCCAATGTTTCACATCCTCGGGGCTTTTGGCCTTCTGTCAGCGGGCTTTTGCGATATTGGCAAGCAACTTTGGCGCGATTAACATGCACACACCCACACAACATTTCCCCCTTAAAACTGCAGTCTCGGGATTTCAGCTTCCCCTTTTTTTGACACTTTAGTGGCCAGAATATTCAATGTTTCATATGGCCAAAAACAACTCAGCTCGGTAAATTGTGTTTAAATTGCAAATTGGTAAAATGGTGTTACCAGTTGACAAAACCAAAAATGCAAACTGCCAGCCGCAATGATAACAAAAGTGGAGTGCGCTCTTCCCATCCCATCTTTGGCAATGGCAATTTCTGCTCTCGTTCTCATATTTGTAAATATTTGCATTTTTACGCTTGTCGCCCACTCGAGCGTGTGCAATCGAATTGCATTGCAGACTTTGTCTGTCTGTCTGTGTGTGTGTGTGTGTAATGGCGTGCGAACAAGATATCCTTCCGCTTTTCCCCCATTTCCACCCGCCCCTTTCGTCCCATCCACGAGAAAAGTAGCGAGGGTTTTGACCAACATTTAAATGGACGCTTAACTCGGGGGACCAACAAGATGGGGGTTACGAGTGGGGAGTACTGGGTGGTGCATCTGCAGCCCAGGGGTTCAACGAGAAAGGATGTGATACAGAGTTCTATTTCATATTGAAAGCATCGACTAACATAAATATAGTCATTTAAATAAAATAAAGGAAAAGTACACCAAAAATCATAGCTTAAAAAGGAAAAACTTAAGGAAATCAAGTTCTTCATCTATAAAATATTACATTTTTTTTGTTCATTTATAAAATACCAAAACATCTATTTCTATTCAACTATAGAGATTTGAATAACTAATTAGATAAAATGCAATTTTGACAAAGCTATTTTGTTGGACTTCTCTAAATTCGATTTTAAGTACTCCACAAAAGACCATAAATGTTCGCTGGAAATTTAAATTTAACCAAATTCTATGGCTCGCCATTGTCCGACAACAATTAATTTGTAATTTCATTTCATTTCATTTTGAATGGGTTCGCCCTTTTTTTCTGTTTTTACAGTGGCGAAAATTTAATCAATTTTAGCCGAGCTAGGTGCAATGAATTTTCATTTGGTCAAATATTTGCATTTCACTTTAATTAGTTGCAATAATGTTGGAGTCCGGCCAACACGCAAAAATTTAAACCAATTCCGGCTGCCGGGATAATAATAATTCACAAGGACTCACAGGGGGAGTGTGTGAGTGTGTGTGTGTGTGCTTGTCTAATATTGTGCTAATGAAGCAGTTTTTCAGTGTGAGCTAAGATATGACAGGAAATTTACAGTAACAGTAACTACTTTTTTGCTATTATTTATTTTAATATGCTGTTTTAGATTTCATTTATTTTAAATATTTGTTTCATTTAATATAACATTTTATTTAATTTTGAGGAGACATTTTGTGTAAATAACTTTATAGTGGTTTGTTACATTTAATATTTATTTTTTTTTAATTTAACAACTTTATTTTTTTCGTTATTTTATTCGTTATTTAATTCGTTAAAGGAAAAGTTCACTACATTATTTAAACATATTAGGAAAACATAAATTATTATTTACAACAAAAAAAAATTCAGGAGAGGGCGAAGGATTTTCCAAACGGGAAAAAGATTGAGAAAACAAACAAAACCATTCAATTGGCGACCATTTTCGCAAGGTTGCACCACTCACACACACTCGCTCATGTACGTGATTGTGTCAGCAACACACACACACACCCTCAGTCCCCTTGCAAACACACACACACACATACCCTCACATTTTGTAACCAAATCGAGGGAAAAACACCATTGAAATGCAAGGGAAATGAGCTAATTATGCGGGGATCGCATTGGAAAACAAACACACCATAAAAAATCCGCAAACAACGGGTGAAAATTGTGTGGAAATTTGCCATTGCACTAAGGCCATTTTCAGCAATCATTTTCAGCTCTTACTAAGTGAGCTCTCCATAGTGCCAACTATCGTTTTGCAGTTGATTAACCAAACTGCGTCACTGCTTTTATTTTTAATTTCAAGTAAAAATGTGTTAATTTAATCGCACAGCCGAAATACCGACTGTTTTGAGCAGCTAATAACCTATAGTAACAATCGCATTTTTGTCGCATTTTTTATTACATCACAATTTTTTGAAAAAAAATTTAAAAAAATAAAAATTTTAGCCTGAAATGCCAAAATGTAGGGCGGAAAACGAAGATTTCGATTTTTGGCCAAAATCTGATTTTTCGTAAAAATGGTTTTTGCTCTAGTTTTCGCAAAAATGCTCCGATATTAAAACTGCGAACTGTTCTGAGCAGATAACAACCCGATATTTAATATTAGTGCACTCTCCGGCTGATTTAGGAAAATTAAAATTTTTTCAAATTTTCGATTTTTTTGTAAGGGGTTGTATCACAATTTTTTGCGAAAATTTTCAAAAAAATAAAATTTTTAACCTGAAATGCCAAGTTGTAGGGAATTTAACTACGAGTTCGGGAAGGTATGCCGTTCCATGTTTGGACAATTAGTTCCATTTTTATAGCAAAAATACTGACTTATTTATTGGCGGAAAACGAAGATTTCGATTTTTGGCCAAAATCTGATTTTTCGTAAAAATGGTTTTTGCTCTAGTTTTCGCAAAAATGCTCCGATATTAAAAAGGCGAACTGTTCTGAGCAGATAACAACCCGATATTTAATATTAGTGCACTCTCCGGCTGATTTAGGAAAATTAAATTTTTTTCAAATTTTCGATTTTTTTGTAAGGGGTTGTATCACAATTTTTTGCGAAAATTTTCAAAAAAATAAAATTTTTAACCTGAAATGCCAAGTTTTAGGGAATTTAACTACGAGTTCGGGAAGGTATGCCGTTCCATGTTTGGACAATTAGTTCCATTTTTATAGCAAAAATACTGACTTATTTATTGGCGGAAAACGAAGATTTCGATTTTTGGCCAAAATCAGATTTTTCGTAAAAATGGTTTTTGCTCTAGTTTTCGCAAAAATGCTCCGATATTAAAAAGGCGAACTGTTCTGAGCAGATAACAACCCGATATTTAATATTAGTGCACTCTCCGGCTGATTTAGGAAAATTAAAATTTTTTCAAATTTTCGATTTTTTGTAAGGGGTTGTATCACAATTTTTTGCGAAAATTTTCAAAAAAATAAAATTTTTAACCTGAAATGCCAAGTTGTAGGGAATTTAACTACGAGTTCGGGAAGGTATGCCGTTCCATGTTTGGACAATTAGTTCCATTTTTATACCAAAAATACTGACTTATTTATTGGCGGAAAACGAAGATTTCGATTTCGATTTCAAATTTTCGATTTTTTTGTAAGGGGTTGTATCACAATTTTTTGCGAAAATTTTCAAAAAAATAAAATTTTTAACCTGAAATGCCAAGTTGTAGGGAATTTAACTACGAGTTCGGGAAGGTATGCCGTTCCATGTTTGGACAATTAGTTCCATTTTTATAGCAAAAATAGTGACTTATTTATTGGCGGAAAACGAAGATTTCGATTTTTGGCCAAAATCTGATTTTTCGTAAAAATGGTTTTTGCTCTAGTTTTCGCAAAAATGCTCCGATATTAAAAAGGCGAACTGTTCTGAGCAGATAACAACCCGATATTTAATATTAGTGCACTCTCCGGCTGATTTAGGAAAATTAAAATTTTTTCAAATTTTCGATTTTTTGTAAGGGGTTGTATCACAATTTTTTGCGAAAATTTTCAAAAAAATAAAATTTTTAACCTGAAATGCCAAGTTGTAGGGAATTTAACTACGAGTTCGGGAAGGTATGCCGTTCCATGTTTGGACAATTAGTTCCATTTTTATACCAAAAATACTGACTTATTTATTGGCGGAAAACGAAGATTTCGATTTCGATTTCAAATTTTCGATTTTTTTGTAAGGGGTTGTATCACAATTTTTTGCGAAAATTTTCAAAAAAATAAAATTTTTAACCTGAAATGCCAAGTTGTAGGGAATTTAACTACGAGTTCGGGAAGGTATGCCGTTCCATGTTTGGACAATTAGTTCCATTTTTATAGCAAAAATAGTGACTTATTTATTGGCGGAAAACGAAGATTTCGATTTTTGGCCAAAATCTGATTTTTCGTAAAAATGGTTTTTGCTCTAGTTTTCGCAAAAATGCTCCGATATTAAAACTGCGAACTGTTCTGAGCAGATAACAACCCGATATTTAATATTAGTGCACTCTCCGGCTGATTTAGGAAAATTAAAATTTTTTCAAATTTTCGATTTTTTTGTAAGGGGTTGTATCACAATTTTTTGCGAAAATTTTCAAAAAAATAAAATTTTTAACCTGAAATGCCAAGTTGTAGGGAATTTAACTACGAGTTCGGGAAGGTATGCCGTTCCATGTTTGGACAATTAGTTCCATTTTTATAGCAAAAATACTGACTTATTTATTGGCGGAAAACGAAGATTTCGATTTTTGGCCAAAATCTGATTTTTCGTAAAAATGGTTTTTGCTCTAGTTTTCGCAAAAATGCTCCGATATTAAAAAGGCGAACTGTTCTGAGCAGATAACAACCCGATATTTAATATTAGTGCACTCTCCGGCTGATTTAGGAAAATTAAATTTTTTTCAAATTTTCGATTTTTTTGTAAGGGGTTGTATCACAATTTTTTGCGAAAATTTTCAAAAAAATAAAATTTTTAACCTGAAATGCCAAGTTGTAGGGAATTTAACTACGAGTTCGGGAAGGTATGCCGTTCCATGTTTGGACAATTAGTTCCATTTTTATAGCAAAAATACTGACTTATTTATTGGCGGAAAACGAAGATTTCGATTTTTGGCCAAAATCTGATTTTTCGTAAAAATGGTTTTTGCTCTAGTTTTCGCAAAAATGCTCCGATATTAAAAAGGCGAACTGTTCTGAGCAGATAACAACCCGATATTTAATATTAGTGCACTCTCCGGCTGATTTAGGAAAATTAAATTTTTTTCAAATTTTCGATTTTTTTGTAAGGGGTTGTATCACAATTTTTTGCGAAAATTTTCAAAAAAATAAAATTTTTAACCTGAAATGCCAAGTTGTAGGGAATTTAACTACGAGTTCGGGAAGGTATGCCGTTCCATGTTTGGACAATTAGTTCCATTTTTATAGCAAAAATACTGACTTATTTATTGGCGGAAAACGAAGATTTCGATTTTTGGCCAAAATCTGATTTTTCGTAAAAATGGTTTTTGCTCTAGTTTTCGCAAAAATGCTCCGATATTAAAAAGGCGAACTGTTCTGAGCAGATAACAACCCGATATTTAATATTAGTGCACTCTCCGGCTGATTTAGGAAAATTAAAATTTTTTCAAATTTTCGATTTTTTGTAAGGGGTTGTATCACAATTTTTTGCGAAAATTTTCAAAAAAATAAAATTTTTAACCTGAAATGCCAAGTTGTAGGGAATTTAACTACGAGTTCGGGAAGGTATGCCGTTCCATGTTTGGACAATTAGTTCCATTTTTATACCAAAAATACTGACTTATTTATTGGCGGAAAACGAAGATTTCGATTTTTGGCCAAAATCTGATTTTTCGTAAAAATGGTTTTTGCTCTAGTTTTCGCAAAAATGCTCCGATATTAAAAAGGCGAACTGTTCTGAGCAGATAACAACCCGATATTTAATATTAGTGCACTCTCCGGCTGATTTAGGAAAATTAAAATTTTTTAAAATTTTCGATTTTTTTGTAAGGGGTTGTATCACAATTTTTTGCGAAAATTTTCAAATAAATAAAATTTTTAACCTGAAATGCCAAGTTGTAGGGAATTTAACTACGAGTTCGGGAAGGTATGCCGTTCCATGTTTGGACAATTAGTTCCATTTTTATAGCAAAAATACTGACTTATTTATTGGCGGAAAACGAAGATTTCGATTTTTGGCCAAAATCTGATTTTTCGTAAAAATGTTTTTTGCTCTAGTTTTCGCAAAAATGCTCCGATATTAAAACTGCGAACTGTTCTGAGCAGATAACAACCCGATATTTAATATTAGTGCACTCTCCGGCTGATTTAGGAAAATTAAAATTTTTTCAAATTTTCGATTTTTTTGTAAGGGGTTGTATCACAATTTTTTGCGAAAATTTTCAAAAAAATAAAATTTTTAACCTGAAATGCCAAGTTGTAGGGAATTTAACTACGAGTTCGGGAAGGTATGCCGTTCCATGTTTGGACAATTAGTTCCATTTTTATAGCAAAAATACTGACTTATTTATTGGCGGAAAACGAAGATTTCGATTTTTGGCCAAAATCAGATTTTTCGTAAAAATGGTTTTTGCTCTAGTTTTCGCAAAAATGCTCCGATATTAAAAAGGCGAACTGTTCTGAGCAGATAACAACCCGATATTTAATATTAGTGCACTCTCCGGCTGATTTAGGAAAATTAAAATTTTTTCAAATTTTCGATTTTTTTGTAAGGGGTTGTATCACAATTTTTTGCGAAAATTTTCAAAAAATAAAATTTTTAACCTGAAATGCCAAGTTGTAGGGAATTTAACTACGAGTTCGGGAAGGTATGCCGTTCCATGTTTGGACAATTAGTTCCATTTTTATAGCAAAAATACTGACTTATTTATTGGCGGAAAACGAAGATTTCGATTTTTGGCCAAAATCTGATTTTTCGTAAAAATGGTTTTTGCTCTAGTTTTCGCAAAAATGCTCCGATATTAAAAAGGCGAACTGTTCTGAGCAGATAACAACCCGATATTTAATATTAGTGCACTCTCCGGCTGATTTAGGAAAATTAAAATTTTTTCAAATTTTCGATTTTTTGTAAGGGGTTGTATCACAATTTTTTGCGAAAATTTTCAAAAAAATAAAATTTTTAACCTGAAATGCCAAGTTGTAGGGAATTTAACTACGAGTTCGGGAAGGTATGCCGTTCCATGTTTGGACAATCAGTTCCATTTTTATACCAAAAATACTGACTTATTTATTGGCGGAAAACGAAGATTTCGATTTTTGGCCAAAATCTGATTTTTCGTAAAAATGGTTTTTGCTCTAGTTTTCGCAAAAATGCTCCGATATTAAAAAGGCGAACTGTTCTGAGCAGATAACAACCCGATATTTAATATTAGTGCACTCTCCGGCTGATTTAGGAAAATTAAAATTTTTTAAAATTTTCGATTTTTTTGTAAGGGGTTGTATCACAATTTTTTGCGAAAATTTTCAAATAAATAAAATTTTTAACCTGAAATGCCAAGTTGTAGGGAATTTAACTACGAGTTCGGGAAGGTATGCCGTTCCATGTTTGGACAATTAGTTCCATTTTTATACCAAAAATACTGACTTATTTATTGGCGGAAAACGAAGATTTCGATTTTTGGCCAAAATCTGATTTTTCGTAAAAATGGTTTTTGCTCTAGTTTTCGCAAAAATGCTCCGATATTAAAAAGGCGAACTGTTCTGAGCAGATAACAACCCGATATTTAATATTAGTGCACTCTCCGGCTGATTTAGGAAAATTAAAATTTTTTCAAATTTTCGATTTTTTTGTAAGGGGTTGTATCACAATTTTTTGGGAAAATTTTCAAAAAAATAAAATTTTTAACCTGAAATGCCAAGTTGTAGGGAATTTAACTACGAGTTCGGGAAGGTATGCCGTTCCATGTTTGGACAATTAGTTCCATTTTTATACCAAAAATACTGACTTATTTATTGGCGGAAAACGAAGATTTCGATTTTTGGCCAAAATCTGATTTTTCGTAAAAATGGTTTTTGCTCTAGTTTTCGCAAAAATGCTCCGATATTAAAAAGGCGAACTGTTCTGAGCAGATAACAACCCGATATTTAATATTAGTGCACTCTCCGGCTGATTTAGAAAAATTAAAATTTTTTCAAATTTTCGATTTTTTTGTAAGGGGTTGTATCACAATTTTTTGCGAAAATTTTCAAAAAAATAAAATTTTTAACCTGAAATGCCAAGTTGTAGGGAATTTAACTACGAGTTCGGGAAGGTATGCCGTTCCATGTTTGGACAATTAGTTCCATTTTTATAGCAAAAATACTGACTTATTTATTGGCGGAAAACGAAGATTTCGATTTTTGGCCAAAATCAGATTTTTCGTAAAAATGGTTTTTGCTCTAGTTTTCGCAAAAATGCTCCGATATTAAAAAGGCGAACTGTTCTGAGCAGATAACAACCCGATATTTAATATTAGTGCACTCTCCGGCTGATTTAGAAAAATTAAAATTTTTTCAAATTTTCGATTTTTTTGTAAGGGGTTGTATCACAATTTTTTGCGAAAATTTTCAAAAAAATAAAATTTTTAACCTGAAATGCCAAGTTGTAGGGAATTTAACTACGAGTTCGGGAAGGTATGCCGTTCCATGTTTGGACAATTAGTTCCATTTTTATACCAAAAATACTGACTTATTTATTGGCGGAAAACGAAGATTTCGATTTTTGGCCAAAATCAGATTTTTCGTAAAAATGGTTTTTGCTCTAGTTTTCGCAAAAATGCACCGATATTTTTCCTTGTATTTTTATGATTTTTTGAAAATAGCTAAAAATGACCATTTTAGCGGCTTTTTCCTCCTTTTCATACAAAATTTTACTAAGATCTTTCCATTCAAAAAATCATAAAAAATACAAGGAAAAATATTTTGAAATTTTTTTTTTTGCAGTTATTGTTAATTTTGATTGGGGAACAACTTTGCATTAAAACATTTTTGTTTTAAGCCTCAGGAAAAAAGTTTAAAATTTGACTTTCACAAAATTTTCTAATTTTTCAAAGGGTTCTTAATGGGTTAAGAACATTTTTCTGTTATTTATACGGAATTGTGGTGTTCTTTTCATATAGGTGCCAAAAGTTTATATTATAAGTTCAAATATGAGTTTTTTTTGCTCTCAAACATGTCAAAATAATTATGCCGACCAGTGTACTTGATGCTTGTCGGACAGCCCCTGTTGCAGTTGCGAGCACGAGTTGTCTTATCGGCGCATTAGGACTACTGACATATTTTGGCATTTCATCGGGGATTTCCTTCCCCTTTTCTGAGTTGCTCTTAATCCTGCTGCCGCTCCTTGTGTTTGTTGCACAGTTTTCGGGGCGGCTGGAAGTTGCTGGTTGCCGGCTGCCGATGTTGCAAGTTGCTGGTTGCTGGTCGCTCGTTGCTCGTTGCTGATGTTGCTGTAATGCCGTGAGCTTATAGGGCTTTAGTGGCGCTTATCACATGCCACCAGCAGCCGCTGCTTTTTGGCCCAATGTTTTCATATGCGAAACTATAAAACAACAAAATCAACTTTTTATTTTTGCATATTCGTGTTGGCTTTTGATGCCGTTGTTTGCGAACCTCCCACCTCCCTCGCCCAACAACTTTGGCCAAACAAAGTCAAAGGATTTTTGTTTGGTTTGGCCTGTTATTTTTTTGCTTCCTCCATATATTTTTTGCAACTATTTCGCGGTTCATAGTTTATAGCGAAAAAAGAGCCGCAAATTGGTATGGTTTTCGAAATTCGGTTTAAGCTATTGGTGTTGAAAAGTTTACCATAATTAAATTAATGATATTTAAAGTTAAAAATAATCAGATTTATTTTTATGTGTTGGCCATCTTTATAGGTTTTTAGGCATTGGATTTAACACAGAAAACCCACAAACTTGAGAACCGAAATTTAAAATTCGTCCATTCTGCCAAATCGGATTTCGTCGAAGCCCCATTAATAATTGAGTTGCTTAGTTTGCTGCGTTTCTGTAAATAGATTAACCTTCTTCAAAGGAGGCAAAGGAAACATCAATGGAGGTGGGCGTGTTTTACCTCTCATCCCTTCGGCAGTTCATTAATATATCAAAGCTGTAATCTCAGTCGGCAGCGAACCCCGTTTCCCACACACATTTTCCCACACCCATTTCCATCGCTTTTCCGACGCTTTTTCCCCCCCGGTTAGCACGTAAAACGCTTTTAAACGGAAACTTATAAACACAACGCGCTAATTATTTTTCGGCATGCCTGTTTTCCATCCCTCTCTCTCTCTTTCTTTGCGGCTTGTTGCCATCTCTTTCCTTTTGGGTTGCGTAACAAAATATTCGCGCTGCGGTTGTGTGGAGAAAACTTATCCTCCCACCGCAGCCCACTAAGTTGTTGTCTAATGCCTGCAGACAGACATTTTCATTTTGGCTTGAGAGTTCGCAAATTTCCCAATTTCCCCATTGCTTGCAGTTGGGGGGAGAATATCACATTCAGGGTCTGTGAGTTCGACAGGTGAAATGGTAGATAATTTACCATTAAAGGGGGCCTTAATTATAATGGGAATGGGGGCATAGAAAAGTCGGCCTAAAGCGGAAATAAATCAGGGGTAACTAAATTTATATAAAAATCTGGGATAAAAATAAATATTTGTTTACTATTATAAATAGTTCTTAAACTTCTAAATTGTTAGGAATTTTTTCTATTTATTTATATATTTAAAAAAATTTTAAAAAATAATCCTAACTCATTTAAAAAATTTTTTTTACCAATTTCTATTGTGCATAAAAAAATCTGATTAAAGCGAAAACAAAAACAAAATAATAATCTGCGATGAAAATAAATATTTGTTTACTATTATAAATAGTTCTTGAACTTCTAAATTGTTAAGAATTTTTTTCTAAACATTTATAAATTTATAAGAAACTTTAAAAAAATTCTAACTTGTTAAAATAATTTTTTACCAAGCCAAACTGTAAAACTTCTTGATTGTTTATGATTCGTCACTATATACTTTAAGTTTCTTTACTTATATAATCCCGAAATATTTTAAAACCAAGTCGATACAGTTTCGCTTTGTCAGATTCCCTCTAAGATGTGCGAAAATTCACAACTTGTCCATAGTTTATGAAGTGTTTTATTCGGGCCATGAACCATAACTGGCCAACTTGTTGTCATCGTTTTGCTGGCTCATCGAAGGCAGGGAGTGGGGGATTTTTCGGGGGGAGACAACGCACTATGGGGCATTTGACCACTTTTATAGGCCTAAATTAATTACTCAGTCAATTTAAAAGATATAGACGTGAAACTTTACCAGTCTTCATTTTTTATCCCTGCGCATATTATATATAAAAATCATCCGGATCGGACATCTATATCATATAGCTGTCATAGGAACGATCAGATTAACTTTGTTGTTTTTTGATATAAATGCACATAACTTTAGAAATAGCGATTATTTACGTTTTAAACATAATACTAAAAGTTTCATACAAATCGGACTACTATATCCTAATGATTTTAAAAAATGACAAATGACAGAATTTACCATACATTTTTACGCCTTTTTTTGCTAATTGTACCAAAAATTTCGCTATACAGCCTATAAAGTCCCCTTAAACTAATCAATGACACAGCTAGTTATTTATTCTTCATTTTAAAAATAATTTAAAGCCAGAAAACGCCCTAATTCTTTAGCCCCCAGTGCAAAACCATATCCTTTGCTAAATTTGAGGTTATGATCTAAAAAATTAAATTATAGAAAAAGTGGCAAAAAGTGGCGATTCTGACTATATACACTTTGACAAGAATTAAATACTCTACAAATCTCAATTGGTTTCAGAAGTGGACTCCGCTGGACTCGCTTTATTGCTCTATTTGAAATTAAGTTTTCATAAAAAAATGTTCGTGTTAGACCACTTCCTTAGCCACTCAATTATAAGAAAAAAACGACGGATTTGCACCGTGTAAGCACAGAAACACTTAGTATATAGCACCATCCTATTATTCCAATCCAAAAAGTTTACTTAGATAGCTTTAAAAATCAAATTTGAAGAACTTCAAATCAGTAAGCGAATCGTCAAATCTTAACAGATCGACAGTCGCATTTGTAACAGCTGATTTAACAGCTGCTAAGTTAACAGAGAAGCCCTCTATCGGATTTCCTGAAACGTAACATTGTTAAATGGTGTTCTGTTAACACATCCCCAAACAAGATTTTTTATTTTAACGACTTTTCAAAAATGGGTTTTGGCCAGCCAAAGTGGTCAAATGCCCCATAGTGCAACGTGCTCAAGACATTAGCGGGGATTCCCCTGGCGATTCCCACCCCCCTAATGCTCTTTCCCGCCAACAGAGGGCGTTTCTGTGACGGCATTCGCCATTTCCGCTTCCGCTGCACGTACGTGTGGCACTTGGCCTAACTACTTGCCACACAGATAGACCTTCGAGGTCACGCCCACACACACTGAGAAAAAAATCCGATTCCATTCAAGTAAGTATTTTTAAATAATTACTAAAATCCCAAAACGGCAAGAACGCTTTTTTAAATGGTTGTTAAAAATGGAAAAGTTATGGGAATTATGAGAAAAATTAAAAACTAATGGGAAATTCCATTTTTTTCTTGTGGATAGGGAAAAACCGCCCAAATGTGTGTGTGCAACATTGTTTGTTGTTCTTGTAGGTGGTTTAGTTTTCGCTGTTCTTGTTGTTGTTGTTGTCAGCTCGTTTTGGCCTGGCCGCTTATTGTAGTTAAGTTTTATGCCGCCATTTTCTTCCGCTTTGCGTGTTGCACGTACTTTTCCCCTCAGAACTGTGTTTTTGGCGGTTTTTTTTTCCACTTCCCTGATGTCTGCACCACCAACCCCCTTTCCCCCTTTCCCCCTTTCCCCCTTTCCCTTTCTCCCTTGCACTTAATTCCATTTTCACTTTCTTTAATGATGCTCAATTTTTTGCATCATTAATCTTTAGCGATTTTCAGCTTTGCCGCTGACTGACACGGCGTCTCAACGGGGTTTTCCCTGCACTTGCCCATTTTTCACACCCCCATTTTCCACCTATTTGCCCAGCGAAGCACACGCCCCATCCCCTTTCCCTTCCATTTTCATGGCTGCCTCAGCTGTTTGGCCCTAATAAGTATGCTACAAAATTTGTAATTACAATTTCAAGATAATTTGCTGTGAGTGCTGCGAAAATCTTCACATTTCTGCTTTTTTTTGTGAGATGGTGGCTTATATGTTTTATTAACCACTTGGAAAAGTCAATCAAGTGCGAACTTCTTTAATTCCTTAGTATTTTAATGCATTTTTAGAGGTGGAAATAGAAAGATTTCATCGTTTGAATTTCAATGCATTTTCTTGATTTATTTAAAACCCGATTTTAAATACATATATATTTGATTGATTAAACATAAAATTCCAAGATTCTCGTACCATAAATCAATGGTTACAATGTTCAGAAACTGTATTGAATTTTAAGAAATTACCTAAACCACTTCCGCTTGCCACTTTCGATAAATCAATCGCTTAGGAATGTGGCAATTTTATTGAATTTTAAGCTGTTTTCGGTTTTGTGTCAACTCATTCGAAGCGGGTGAAAAATGGAGCCTATGGCAGAGGACCTTGATTGATGAACCCATCGATTATTAAACGCCACACTTTGAACTCCTCGCTGGGCGATTTTGATGCGGTGATTCGGTCATGGCTCGATGGACTGAAGTGTTGGTAGTCGAAATTGATTTGATTGCCCCCCGTCTTGGTTTACTATTCTTCAAAACCCCTGCTTGCATTGTTGATGCTGTTTTGTATTTTTTTTTTCTTTTGGTTTTCTACTTTTATTTCATACAATATTTCCACTTTGGCTCTCGTGCTGCTCGGCTGCTCTCTCTTTTTTGGCTCGCCCGCTTTCTTTTAACAACTTTTTGCTGCTGTTTTTATTTGAAGTTTGCAATAAAATAAAAGCCACATGGAGCTGGGGGATTAGTGGGGCGTAAAAGGGGCATGGTCGGCAGCCAGGAGCAGAGAGCTTGGCCCGAATGGCCACGGCCCTCGGCCACAGACACGGACATGGACATGGAACGCGCAACTATAAAGCAAAAAACCTCATTCATATAATTTATGTGTGGCTCCCCAGGGATGGGAACGTGTCACGTGTGGCGTGCGTGACTGGCGATGTCCTCTGGCTTTGCGATAAATTGTATTTTAGCCACCAAAAAAAACCAGATAAATATTTCAAACCTGTTTTAATAATTATTATTTTTTTCCCAATTTCTGGGTAATAAAATTAGCCAAAAATATTTATGAAACTAAAAAGAAGTTATTTGAAAATAATTAATTAAATAAATTATCGATAGCTTTCTCGATAATTCTAAAAATTGTATAATATTCAATTATTTAATTTCTATCATTACAAATCACTATAAGGCTTTATATAAAATAAATAAAACTCAAATTAAATGATTATTCCATCACAATAGCGATTATTTCGATAGTTACTATCGATAATCCCCTTTCAAAGGTCCACCCCTGGAACATTCGCAGTCCGAGCCAAAACGGCTCCTGCTTTACTTCTGCTGGTTGCATTTTATTTTACCATTTCGTTTCGTACACGCTTGAATTTATGAATTTCGACTCGTTGCCCCGCCACACCACGCCCCCTCTTTTGGGCCACCGCCCCTCGCCCCCGCCATGTGGCGCATCCATTGTTGGCCCCGCACATATGCGGTTTTATATATTGACACTTAAAATTTATGGGACTTAAAAATCTACAAAACGCTGCCACGTTTTGTCCTGCAAAGTTGGTTTAGAGCTCTGGGTTTCAGTTTCAGCGGGATGACGCAAAAAGGTGGTGCGAGGGGTGGACAGAGGAACGGGAGTTGGGTTTCAGGGTTGCGGTGGTCTCGCCTCTGACAAAAGCTTGGCACGCCTTTTGTCCGCAAAAAATGGGGGCGAAAAGCAGCATTCAAGGCTGTGAGAAGTCAGTTGACGGGAGTGTGGAAAGTGCAAAAACTAAGCAGCAAATCGTGTGTGAAATTAACAGGCTTGCCGCAACCAGGGTTGTCACCCCGCGTGCAGTGGTCTCTTTCAAAAAAAAACTAGGCACACCAATTGAAATCACTCCAAGCCAAATGTGTGCAAAAGTGTCAAAATATTTTGTTGACCTTTTAAAGATAAAAAGTGCATTCAAGGGTTGCCAGACTAGTTAAATTTGGAACACTTTTATTATTTGAACTTTTAGATTTATAGAGACAAGAAACTGTCATTCCGCATTTCGTGTCTGCATTGTGTGCTTATCAATTATCGTTTATCCATTGGGGAAACTAAATCTTGCCAGACTTTCCAACTGGGGCTGCCAACTCATTTTGAATGCAAGCGCCTCCATTTTGGAGAAAAGTTCCTGTCCGTCTCTGTTTTCCTATCTTTTCTTTACTCTGCTTTAGCTCTGCTAATTAAATATAACTTAAAGTCTATCAAAAACAAATTAATCATTTAACAGCCGCAAATTGCCAGAAGTGGTTGGTTTACTTGGGTGGGGTGGCGGTGGCAACTTTGGTAAGTGGGTGGCTTTCGGGTGGCTCAACCGAGTGGCAACGAAAGAAGAAGCCAAGCCAAAAAGCTGGAAGGCACTTTCTATTTCATTTTCATTGCTGATTTCATTCAGTTAATCAGCTTATTGAACTTGAGGTTCACTGCCTGGCTGTGGGCCAATCTGCTGGAAAAGCCCTGGCTGGGAAAACGAAAAGTTGGCAATTGGGGATTTGGTTTTTAAGCAGTTGCAGCTGCTACTGGAACTGAAATCAAATTCAATTTGCTGGCGAAAACTGCGGCGGCAGCAGCAGCTGTGGCAGCTGTGGCAACTCTGGCCGGCTCCCAAAGCTCAATTAATTACACAATGAGCCCGGGAGTCGGACTTTATTTTTCCGGGCTTTCCGGGAACCTTATAATAATTGTTATAAATTGATGTGTGATTATCACTCACCTGAGTTGGCTGAGTGGACAGCAAGTCGATTTGCTCCTCGTGTTGCTGATGATGGGCCAGTGTTGCTGTGGGTGTCAAATGTTGCTGCTGTTGCTGTTGCTGCTGCTGTTGCTGTTGCTGCTGCTGTTGCTGTTGCTGCTGGAACTGCTGCTGGTAGTGCTGTTGCTGCTGGTATTCATATTGCTGCTGCATTTGATATTGCAATTGCTGGTACTTCAAGTGTTGCTGCTGCTGCTGTGGTTGTTGCTGCTGCTGCTGTTGCTGCTGCTGCTGTTGTCCATGCACCAGACAGCAGCAATAGAGAACGATTGCCAGCAATTGGATCGTATTGGCAGCACTGCGTGCTGTTTTATTTATTGCTGACGACGGCATGTTGCCCGTCTATATATCTGTATATATATATATGTGTGTATATCCGTTTCCGTATCCGTATCCTCGCTTCTTCACACTTTCCTATTTGTGCCAAGTATGCAACACTTTGCTTGCCGCTATGTTTTCCTGTCTCTGGTTTCTGGTTTTGGGTCCTTCCTTCCTCTCCTCCAAACCAGTTGCGAGTTTTTTGGTCCTGCCCCACTGGAAGAAAAACATTTGTGAACGAGTGAGTGGAGCGCAAATAAATGCAACTTGTTTCTCAAGTGTTCACACATACATTACACGAGTGTGTGTGTGTGGAACAAAGAGATGTATGGCAAATAGTTTGTTTATTGCTAGCAACCCGATCCTCTCCTATTACCCCAAACTTATCACGAGTCTTATCGAGAAGGGGAGTACTTAGTAAAAAATCCGAAATGTATAAGGTACTGACTTAAAAATAAATCATTTAAAGCTGACTTTAAAATAAAGCATTTAAAGCTGACTTTAAAATAAAGCATTTAAAGCTGACTTTAAAATAAAGCATTTAAGGCTGACTTTAAAGTAAAGCATTTAAACTGAATTTAAAATAAAGCATTGAAAGCATATATATTTACCGATAGATTAATAGTAATATAGATCATGGTAACAATATAATATTGGTGTGATACATAATATTTACATTCATTCTTTCTGTTGTTATTAAAAATGTAAATCAAGTTTTTCCAAAAAATATTTAAAACTGTCTTTTTGGCCAAAACCAAGACCCTTTTTGGCAATTTGGCAATGAAAATTGTTGCTTGTGCAAGTTAATGGAAGTTTTAAGCACCGAATTGGTCAGGGAAACGGAAAGGCAAGAGATTAATAAAAGAAAAGAGGACCATGTCGAGAGGAGTAGTGGTATATATCATTTTAATATTCCATGGAAATAATTGTGGCCACAGAAATGGAAATGGAAATGGCCGCTGCAAACGCACAGGCAACGAAAATAATAAGAAAATCGCAACAATTAAAAGAAAAGAAAATGGCAAATAATGAGTGTGTGCAATTGCAAAGAAGAAGAAATGTCTGCGTGCAAAAATCAAAAATATGATTTTCCATAATTAATGCACCACCATCCATACACAAAAGCCAAACGAAAAACAAAACAATTTTCTTTTCAGCAGAAGAAGAGGCAAGACGTTGAAGAAGACGAAGAAGAAATCAATTTCACTTTTCAATTAAATGCCGAGGAAAAGCGGATGATGATGTTAATGATGGGGATGAGCCGTTTTTCATTGCTGAAAATGTGGGATGGGGGGAATTTTTTAATATCTATGCAATAAAAGTTGCTGCGAAAATTGCACTTTGATGTGGCTGACGCAAAGGGGGCGGCGTGCTGGATGGGGGGGCGTGGCAATAATGGCTGTAAAAGAGCCGGCAGCAATTACAGCCATCTCCCCTCTCCCTCCCTCACCCCCTATCGGCCCTTCTCGCTCTGGCGCCTCTTCAGCTGCATAATCATAAATTTTACTTGCGATAATTTCAACCGGCAGACAGAAAAAGAAGCAAATGTTCAGAGTTCTGCTGGAAAAATAAAGAGATTTCATTTGCGGGATATGAATAAATGGAAAATAGGGATGGACACTTTTTCGAGTCGATTCCGAAAGACAGATTTATAAATAATTATCATGATTGGTTCTATTTTAAATTAATATTTCTTTACTTTTATGTTTTCTGTAGTAAATGAAAAAAAATTAAAATATGTAATGGATTTCTGGTAAATAAAAACGTTTGAATAAACCCTATAGATGGGATAATAAATAGTAATCTGCAAAAGTCTTTTACAAACTATTTAATTTAATATTTATTTACCTTTAACCTTTCTGTCATTTTTCAAAATTTAATTAACATGTATAATGTGAAATAATATAATAAATAAATTAAAACCTTTGAATGAAACCTTTAAAAAGAGGGTAATAAATAATAATCTGTAAAAGTCTTAAACCCAATTTAGTATTTAAGAGTTATTAAAATAATTATGTTTAAATTAAATTAAATTAAATTTATTCTTAAATACACTTAATTGCCAAAACATCGTTGAAAATAATCCACATGGTCCCTATTTATTTTAGTTACATTTTTTGTCGATCCAATGCAATATTTTGGTCTTTATTATATTGACTTTATCCCCTCGATATTTGCACATCAGCAACAGACAGACAGAAAGAGTGAAACTCTGCTGAAAAAATAAGAACATTTTAATGCTGGGATATGAATGAATGCAAACTACATGTTTTACCACTCACACACACACTCACGCACACACGCACTGGCTGGAAAAAAAATAAATTGTATTTTTTCTGACCACGGTGGGAAAAAATGAATCTCAACGTTCTCGATTGCGCGCCAACAACTTTTGACTGCGTTAACAAACTTGTTTTTACTGCTGCTTCTGGATGCTGCTACAGTGAAGCTCCCCGGCAATGCGATTTCCCCCTCTTGTTTGGTGTCAATGATAGCGTGAATGATACTTTGTGTACACACTTCATTTGCACAAGCATCCATTGGCCGCCGCCGAGCAATGAGCATTCGAGTTGAATGGCAGATGGGGCGTATACGCAACGTGCGTCCTTTTGCCAGCCCAATATATAACTGCAAAGTGGGCCAATAATCATCGTCATTATGCCAATGATCAACTGAGTTGCGTTCAGGCGGTTGAGCCAAGGTGAGCCAAGGTTCTCATAAAAACCAAATAATGTGAATGCAAAAGGGCTAAAAGTCTGAGATTCGATGTGAGAGGCGAAAATCCTTTAAGATCCTTACTTAAAGATTACCGACCAAAAAACCAGGATTTATTTGGGCATCTAGTGTATTAATAAACCCTCTACAAATCACTGGGCGTCACAAAGTTTCGAAATGAAAAAGTTACTTTCAGCCAGAGCAAAAAAGTGTGAAGCAGATGGCATATTATAAATGGATAAATTTTAAAAATTATTTTACAGAAAAAAAAATATAAAAAGCCAGGACATGGTAGTAAAAAAATATATAATACAATAAAATAAATATTATTCCCTCAATAAACTATAATAAATAGTGGTAAATGATTGAAATCAGATTAGATTTGGGTAGAAAAAATCAAGTGATTCGGTTTTCTTCGCTTGAATCCAGCTTTAAGTTACCCCCACCTTGAAATCTGTACACCCTCTGCTCCGTTTATTGCCACCCTCGTAAAATTGATAAACAATAAATGGGGGGGAGCAACACTTGCTGGCCAGGAATTACGTAATGTCCCCATAACCTTCTCCTCATAAAGTATTTTAATGGGGCACAAAACTCAACAAGAGCCGCTCCAGAAGTCAAAATCCGATGGGGTCGTCTGGCATTTTATGCTCCCTACCCGCTGCTGCTGCCCACAAAAATCGAGCGAAAAATTGCAAGCCAAGTGTAAAATTTATGATAAAAACGTGCGACGCTGATAAGAATGTCCTGGACATGCGGAAGTAGCTGCAAAAGCAGACCGGAAGTGGGTGGGAAAGGGAAAGGGGAGGGGGGACTACTAGGCAAATGAACGGAACTCAAAACCAGACAAACGGGGCGTGGCACCTTGTTGCTCGTTAGTGTAATAGTTGCAAATGCCTCTCCAGCTTTTCCGTTTGCCACCCGTGTTTTCCCGGCTTTTCCCAGTTAGATTTGCGCACATGATACGGGAATAAAGTGCAACAAAAACTCATTGTGTTTCTAGCATTTAAGCTAGATACAGTAAAAATAAATAAATTAATATAAATAAATAAATAAAAATACGTTAATCTTTTTTAATATGAAAATCTTTTTTTTTATGAAGAAAATAATATTTTCTATCTTGATGGAAATATGTTCATTCGTTAAATTAATAATTCAATTAAAAATTAGAAATCTTTGCATTTAATATGCAAATATTTATTTGTAGTACTCTATTTTTTATCAGTGTATATTTATATATTTGTTTTTAAATTTAATATAAAAGAGAAGGCAAACAAATTGCACTTGAATTCTAAAATTTCATATACAAATATTTGAAACAAAGTAAAAAAAAAATATAGGTATATAATTTAGTATAAACCATAACCTATAGTTTCTCTTGCCATCAATCCTTTGGTTTATAGCAAATTTTTCCGGTTCTTCCGGGCAATTAACCTCTTCTAAAGAACCCAAAAAGGGATGAGGACCAAGGATAAAGGATAAGAGAATCGCGACTTGTGAACGCCAGGTGGCGCCAATTGGTCTTATCCTTCGGTCAATGCAATCAGAATCGGGCTCGACGAGTGCAGAAAGGCCAAGGGGAAAGGGAAAAAGGCTGGAAAAGCGGATGAAAAGTGGGTGGATTGCGGAAAATGCTGCTGTTGCTGCTGCTGCTGCTGCGGCATCCGTGTGTCGATTTTCATGTGCCTTAGGCCAGCTGTAGCATATTTTCCGCTCCCGACTCGAGGTGGTCGAGGTGGACTGGCCCGCACAGAGGGCAAAAAGCCGCTGGCCGGGGGCCACTGCCTCCGCCTCTCCCAGCTGCATTGCTGTTTTGATTAAAAGCATCCGGCCTTTGAGCTCCGCAGAACGCAGCAGCAGTCGAAGGACTCCCAAGCTCCGCTGTATGTGTCTGTGTGTGTGTGTCTAATTTGATTTGCATTCCAACAAATTTCGATCTCACACCGTTACTGGCCAATGGCTATTTGGCACAAAGTGCACCGAGAGCTGAACTCGGCAACTTGGCCAGCGCTCAAATGATGTCCTGCAGAGCAAGTGGCTGCACTGGGAAAAATAATGTAATGTATTAACATATTTTTCCCCGATTAAAGCTTAACTAAGAAGATTACAATTTAATCATTACATTTTTTTATTTTAGCTAAAGTTGGAAAAACTGTTTTTTAAAAACTGAGTGAAATGCTTCTGCTAATTTTTAAACATTTGGAAAGTTAACCCTCTTATAAAAAATATTTATATAATATATATTTTAGTTTGCTTAACAATTTTTTAGATTATAATTATATAATTCTTAATCATTTTTTATTTTACAAAATTAAAAATTAAGTTTTCTTTCCATTTTTCACATTTTTTTTTCAGAATAATTGGATGTTTAGATTATGATTACATAGCTTTAAACCATTTTTAATTAAAAAAAAATAATAAAAATTAAAAAAAAATTTTTCTGATTTTACAAGAATTTTTCTTGGTTTTTTAAGAGCATAAAAATAAAGAAATATATTTTCTTTTCTCCCTTAAAGTGCAAATACACCATTAGCTAGTAGAACCTTACTCCCAGTGTAGTCATTGGAATGCTAACTGTTCACTATCTCCAGGATCCAGGATGCAGGACTCAGATTCAGATTCGGTTGCCCCGGATACGGATGAGCCAGCGGGCTGAACTGAGCCGAGTTCACCTCAATCAGCGTGCATTTAACCTTTTGGCCAAGTGCCCGAATTGTGTCATCTTCTTCGCTTTTGTCTGTGGACTATTTTTATGGTGTCAGACATTGCGTATACGCAACGTGGGCATAATTTATGCATGAATGTGACTGCAGTTCGTGTTCGGTTGGGGAAATGTGTGAGTTATGGCAGCGGCCGTGCCCAGAATAGGAGCATTCAAAATGTTTGACAGCCAAGGCGACGGAAATTCCCAAAACTAATCAGCACGAAAAATGTGCCACACTCGCTTTGTCTTTCGCAACAAAAAAATAAGGGCATGGGGTTGGGTTACATTTCTCTCCCGAATTTCAGGCCGTGTCTCAAAGAGGAATCATAGATAGATAGTTAGAGGACTATGGCCCACTTGGGCACTCGGCTCTCGTCTGCTGTGGAGCATCAAATAATAACACGCATTTTCAATGGATCCTTGGTGTTGTAAACTTGTCCCATAAACAGGGCAAGTGCACAAAAAACCATTAATCAAATGAGACCCTTTGTGTGTAAGTGTGTGTGCGTGAGTGTGTCTGTGGGGCAGGAAACGGAAGTGTTACACTAAGCCATTTTGTCTGTACGTTTGTCAAGCGAAGGAAAGTTCCTGATGGAGAACTTAGCCTCCTGGGAGGCAGGAGAGAATTATGGGGAATCTCTGGCAGGAAAAAGAAACGAAAAACAAATAATATTCATATAATTATAAGCGCTGTCAGAATGTTTTATTCACATATTGGGGTTCAACTCGCAATAAATAAAATAAAATAAAATAAATCGCTCATAAAAAGTCGTCTTTTTAAGTGCAATTTGACTTGGTTGCCGGGCAATTATCCGAATGCTTCCTCTTTTGGCCCCAAGTTCTACTTCACACTTGTGTGCCGGCTTTAACTTTTATCTCTCGACACTCTCACCCCACACCCCTCGTATCACCCACTTTGGCCATCTCGTTATGGCCATAGGCCAAATCCGAAGCCAAATGCAAAAACTAAAGCCAAAACTTTTTGTTTGGCTATTTGTTGCTGTTGTATAGTCGCCTGGATATCCTGGCACGCACACTAATAGATGCAAATACATACATTAGCACATCGACCGACACACAAATGCACTGCGAGAAATTAAAATATAAAAATAAAATTAAAATATATAATGAAACAGTTTAGTAAAATTCAAATATTTACTGATTTTGAGTATGAAAAAATGAAAAAAAAAAAAATTAATAATAAAACTTTTATCAAATTGTTGAAAATCATTATTCATTTTAAGTTGTAGGCAATAAAAATTCTTTAAATTTTTGATTAAAATATCTATTAATCTGCTTTTTTATAACACAATTTCCTTATACATTTTAATTTTAATCAATTACATTTTTATTTTATTATTATTTTTTTTTTTTTTTTGTGCACACTCAAACTCACACAAAGAGTTGCCGTGTCGCAAGTGAATGGGGAACATGTGTTTGCGCATTTAGTTTCCTTCTCCGCTGGCTCAACGCAACTTGATGAAGTGCAAAAAAAAAAAGAGAAAAAAACTAAGGAAAAACGCAGGTGAGACAGGTGAAAAGGAGGGGAAGTGAGGGGGCGAAAGTTGAAGCTGACAGCTGTCAGGTGAGCTAACCAAAACATATTTGGGGGCCTTAAAGAGCTGAGTCCGATCAACATAATCCGAATACATTTATCTCCGATATTCAGGTAAATTTAGAAAAATCTCAGATTGAGCTAAGAATTTAATTACAATTTTCAGAGATTTAAAAGTAGACAATTTTTTTTATTTATGAGGTGATTTTGATGGAATTTCAAACATTCAAATTTTCCCCAGCAAACGGATGAAATAATCTCAAGTCCACAGTAAAATTTTAATCCACATGTGGCTAATTACACTTATGAATGCGAGGGGATAAAAGCAAAACCATTTTATAAAGTTATGTTCATGCTTAGGCAATTTATGGATTTATGCACAGTTTTTTTTCTCCCCTTTTTTGTGTATTTTCTGCATGTGTACTTTTCGTTCGTGATAATTAAAAGGTAATTTTAATGCTCCGCTGCATTCGCTGGCTACAAAAAAAAAAGAGTGAGACTTTCGTTTTTCGAATTCCAATTTTCAAAACAATTTGCAACAAAGGGTAATTCAATTAAACAGTACCTAATATTGGCAATCGATTATTGGGATATTCATTACAAAATCGCATCCATCAAAAATGCATAAATTAGGCCAGTAGAAATGGCCAAAACGAATATGCAAATGCAGGCTGCCAGTTGATGTCAAGTGTCAGAAATGTTGAAATGTTTGACAATTTAGCTTGTTCTCTCTCTGCGATTTGATATTTGGTTATTGGTTATTGGTGATTGTTAAATTGAAATGTTTTTACTACGAAATATTGCATAATCTCTTGCCCTTTTACCCCCTCCCTTCAATCAGTTGATGTTTTAATTACAAAATTAATATCAATTATGCCACCTGGAAATCTGTAAATCTACTTTGCATAAATGGCCGCATGCTGATGAGATGACCAATTCCTAGCATTTTCAAGTGGCGAAAACTGAGCTTCAGTCCCTCGAATTTCCTGCTGTTCATTCAATCAGCCATTCGTGCAATTTCTCGGTTCAGGAATTGTTTAATATTTGCCTTCGAATTAAGCAATTAATTGGATAAACCGAATGCAATTAATATAAAATAGTTTCCTTGACTTGTGACTTTGCTGCCCAAGATAATCTGATTACCAAACTGTAAATCTATAAAATATTTACTAATTTAAAATACAATTTCAAGTAGATAAATAAATAATAATAAATCTGATTACCAAACTGTAAATCTATAAAATAATTAGTAATTTAAAATACAATGTAAAGTAGATAAATAAATAATAATAAATCTGATTACAAAACTGAAAATCTTGTGAGTTATTTATATATTAATTCCAGAAATTCCCACTTTAAGCAAACACGTTTATAGTATTTTACAAAATGAAATAATAAACATTTTAATGGCATTTTTTGCTCCTTTTGAGACTGTTAAGTGATTTCCAAATGTTGTCTCTTATTTTTGGGCCACTCGAAATTGACATTTCATTTAATTTGGAAACAGAAAAATTGTATTGTCATTTCATTTGATTAAAAATTTCATAATGTGGGCCTGTCTTTTTTTCCCCGCTGCTGGCTATAGGATATTTTGTCAACAGAGAGAGAAAAAAATAAACAGCAGACACGTCGGTAAAAGTGAAAATCTAAAATTTTCCGGCCGCAGGCGACGAAGCTTTCAATGTGTGTGTGTGAATTTGTGTCCCCTCAAAAAGCGGGCAAAAAAAAACAAGAATAAAGAAGAAAAATTAATAAGAAATAAACCGAAAAAAAATCGTGAGATAACAAAAAAGAAACGAAATTGTGCCGCAGTATTTGCGTTTGGCGGCATTTTTCCGTCTCTTTGGCGCGTTTTCACATTTTCCCCGCCCTCCATTTTCCGACGCTTTTCCGCCCACCACCCCCTGCACTTTGTTGTTGTTGTTGTTGCTGCTGCTGCACATGGCGCTCGGCTGATGGCTTCATATTCATTTAGTTGCCCAATTCCTTTTGTTTATCTTTTCCGTCTGTCGCGGTTTTTTAGTTGCCTTCTTCTCGTTTTATTTACATTTAGATGGAATTTTTAATTTTCATTTGACATGTGTCGTATGACAAAAAAATCTGCCAAAAGGTTTTGCGGTAGGCTTTCAAATCAATCATTATCCTATCAAAAATCCATAAAACTTTTTTTAAAACAAAATTATTTTTTAATGCTGTATTACAGTATGACCATTAAACTAACTACCTAATTTCATAGGTAATATCATTGGTAATATATATCCTCTAGCTTAATAACACTATGTTACTTCAAAAATGTACGTCGATAGGTCCTCAAAGTGTAATTTTTCTTTTTTTTATATCTATATGGCAATTTAATCATTTCTCCCTTGAAAAAAATCTTAAAATTATTCTGAGTATTGGATTTTAAAGTTAAAGAGTGGCACTTTTAAAATACTTTGACAGCAAAACAAACCATGAATTCGTTTGCCTATAATACCCCCTGAAAGTTGGCCATTTTTGCCCTTTTTCCAACTTTAAGGTCCATTTGCTCAGAATTCTTGCGTCAGGGAACTTTTTGGAGAACGCAGTTTGATTAGGAATTTCAAAACGGATTCAAATTTATCGCACCCAAAGAGTTACATTTAAAAAGTATTAATTTTGTAGCACTGTGTAATTTTTGTTCCTAATCAATAAACGCAATATACTTTATATGATCACTTCTAATAATCCTTGCAAAGCCTTATTAATGCTAATTTGTTGGTTCATTTTAATACCTTAAAATGTGATCGGTTTGCCTTGGACTATCTATAAGCAATGTAAACACCCTTCAGGCTATTATTCCGAAGGGGGTTTGGTTTACACAGATTTTCTGTTGCCGTTTCAACAGCGTTTTTTTTTTTTGTCAAGAGATCCCCTAAAGGCAGCTGTTTGCCATCAGCATATCGCTCCGTTTGCCAGATTCCTCACGCAAACATTTTTCGCATATTTCCCCCATATTTTCGCATTCAAACGAAATCCTTTTGATATTGGCCCCGCCAGCATCACATCGGCATCGGCATCGCATCGCATCGCAGCCTCATCAGCAACCTCATCCTTTTTTCGTCAACGTAATCGTCCTGTGTGCCATGGCTACGGGTCCTTCGGAAAGCTTAACGATTTCATTAACAAGGACACACAATGGCAACTGATTGTTGTCGTTGTCGTTGTCGTTGTCGTCGTGTTGCTGCTGTCACAAATTTCACTGGCAATTAGCAGAAAACCGAATACCAAAAAAAACAAAAAATGCAGGAGAAAAAAACGAAACGCTTAACCGGTTTAATTAGGGGCGCCCCAAACTGGAGATGAAGAAAAGAGGAGGCCAAGCATCAACTGCAAATTGTTTTCATTTTCCCCCGCAGCAACACAGCAACACCAAACACCAATAACAGCAAAACTGGCAAACCCGTCACGCCGGCAAAAGAAAATCACAAGAAAATCAAACAAAACACACCAGAAACTTTCGCTAAAAATAAATAAGAAAAAAACCAAAAAAAAAAAAGAAGTAAAGCAACACGAACCAGTCACACACACCGTCCACAGTCCGGCAAATGTTGCTGGTTTGCCATCGGTTGCAATAAATATCGCAGGTTGTTATTAGAAGACCAACGAATATTGCTGGCAAAGAAGCAAATTTCGGGTTGCTTATGATTTTTCAAAGAATCAATATTGAAGAAATATTGCAGGTTTCATAGTTTTTGCAAAATATTGCAGGTTTTCATCCGATGCAATAAACATTGCAGATTGCTATCAGAAGACTAAAACATATTGCAGGTTAAAGGAGAATATTGGTGGCAATTGGATGTTTTGGTAAATATGGCAGGTTGCTTTTGAGTTTCAAAGAAATAATATTGAACAAATATTTGTAGGTTTCTTTGGATTCAATCTTTTCCGCAAAGTGTTGCAAATTATTTACTAAGAATGCATCTCAAGTTTAAAGATTTTTGGTTCATAGTTTATTGCTTGTTTCATAAATATTTAACTATATTATAATAAGATATAACATAACATAACATATAATATAACAATTATAAATAATTGCTTTTCTTGGTTTTAAATAAATTAAACTGATATTGTTTTACACAATTTGTTATGATAATTTTCTTTTAAAAGTCTATTTTTAGATATTTCTTTAATAACATTAAATATTTTTAAAATAATTTAGAACTTTTTTTTTAAAATCAAGTTGAACTGTTAAAATTTACCAAATTCAGTTCTTAAACAAATAAATATTTTTAATATAATATATAATACATTTTCTAAAATCAAGTTAAGGTATTAAAATTTACCAAATTCAGTTCTTAAAAAAGATCCATCGAATTGCAGGTTGCCTCATTTGGCAATCAGAATGTTCCAAAATATTGCAGATGCTTGGAAAGTCCATCTATTACTATTATCCACTATTTATTTTCAAAAGAAGTCCAGCAAATGCTGCACGCTGCTTTGTTTGTTCTTTCGCATTTGACTTCTATTCATTTGGCACCACACTGCACAGCAACAAAAAACAAATAAACAAATGAGCACGTGACAACACAACGCGACAACGAAAACCAAAACAAAACACGGCGGTCAAACAAAGTGGAAAATTTGAAAAACACTCGGGCGGGAAACTTGAAATTCAAAGTCAGAGTCAGAGTCGCAAAAAGTACGCAATTTGTGCTGCTAGTTGCTGCTGCTGGGTGTTGCACGTTGCCACTAGTGTGTTGCAAGTTGCAGGTTGCTGTTGCCGCACGAGAGACACGAGACACACACGCTGAGCGCTCGCTTGCAACTGAAGTTGCCGTCTGATAATGCCGCCTGTGCTTTCCACACATTCCCGACCGCCAACATTTTCCGAGCCGCATTTTCCGAAGCCGACGCCGAAGCTCTGGAGCCGAACTCTTGGCCCGAACCGAAGCGCCACGAGGCCCACTCGTCTTACCACTTTTCCCCACTCTTTCGTCTTCGTCAGTTGGCGAGTGCAGCGTCTGCATTTTCCACTTTTGGGCGTGTGGTGAAAACTTACGCCAAAATATGACCAAGCCGGTACCGCCTGCCCTCCTCCTTCGCCTCCCCCTGAAGCAGCCTTGAAGTTAACTGATGTTTTCAAAGCGGCTCGAATGATTGCCACCATCGACCAGCTCCATTTGACTATGTTCCGCATATTCTTGGCCAAAAAGTTTTGTGGCCACTCAAAAAATTAATAATATTGGGGGGGGGGGGTCCAAATGACCTTGTTAAATGGTAAATAATCACAAAATTGTTAATCTAACTTAAGAACAATTTCCTTAAATTCAAAATAATAATAAAAGAGAACTCTAAGGTAAACTTAGCTCATTTAAAAAAAAACTAAATCTTGGGTAATCAACATTTTCTTGACCAGCTTACTCTCCCAAAACAAAAATAAAACCTTTCAAATATAAAAAATAAATTTCCTTAGATGTAAAATTAAAAACTAAACTCAAAAGCAGCTCTTTTTTAAAGCAAAATTATTTAAGAAAATTCCTTGCTCCTCAAAAAGGCGACACTTTGAGCAAAAGCAAGTAAACATGTTGGTTTTTTTTTTAAGTTTTGGTCTGAGCTGCCAACCTGTCTGATAGATGGCCAAGTCGCTGACAGGGCTGCCAACCTGCTCTTGGCCGCAGAGTGCTGACAGCCAGCCAACAAGCCAAGTTATTATCATCGAGGTAAGCAGGGTTCCGCTGGCAATTTCGACAACTTGATCCTCATCCATTCACGGTCAGCTTAGGACGCGCACCTTTTTCGGTTTCTAGGGGCTCCGGTATTACGGGTGTTTTTCGGCTCTTTTTTTTTGGTCAGGGAGAGATTGAGATTGAGATGGGGACAGAGATTGAGACCCGAGTCGCCACAAATCCCGACGCCCCCGAGAACTCTAAGCCAATTCAAGGACACGCGGCCAAAAAGCCAAACAGCCAAGCAGACAAACCAGATGAGCCCCAGACACTCTCTAAACACACAGGGAAAATCTGGAATCTAGAGACTGGGTGAAAAAGGAGTCACAAATCCGGGGCACAGGATAAGAGTCTCGGACGGAATTCGGTTTGCCGGATTTCGTGGGTCACTTTGGTCCCACGTTAGGTGCACTTTTATCCATCCTGCCGCTGGATCCTCTTTATTTTCCTCAGCTTTCTTGCTCCTCTCCGTTTCGTGCACTTGTGTTCCCGTCTTCATTGCAGCCAGCTCCCTCGGAAAACCCTCTTTTCCTTTTTCTCCCCAGCCAAATCTTTGACAAATGTAAACAGTCGTCGTTGTGTAGCCGCTGCTTCAGTCAATGCACTGAAAAAATGAATGTAACCTTTAAATTTAATAGGGAAATGAAGCTTAGTTTTGTCATAAATGAAAAACTTGATAATAACTACCTCAAATATTACGTTCAAACTCTTTAGATTCTTATCAGCAATATTTTTAAAGGAAATAAAAAATTTTGTTATGTATTTTTATATATTATTTATATTTTTTATTTATTTTTTTTGTTTTTATTATTTTTTTTTAATTTTTGATTTTGTTTTTTTAATAATAGATTTGCCTGAAAAAAATTTATTTGTAACTTAACTATTTAAAAGTTTATATTTTCTACAAACTATTTTTAATCCTTATTTTGCCCAGTGCACTTTCCACAGGCATGCGGGTTGTGCTTTTCCCTGCTGTTTTCCCTTTGGCTCACACTCACACACGCTTCTCCTTGATTGTGTTCGGCTGGTGTTTTATTTTCCCCCGGTTGCAACTTTAGATTAGAGTTAATCAGCTTAGCGTGTCACTTTGACTATTAGGTGCTATGTTTTCGTTCGTCAAAGGATTTCGCAGGATGGGTCAACTTGCAGGTGGTGTTAATTATGATTTGCGAACGGCGCCACCCACTTGCAGAGAACAAGACTACAGAAACTCCGACCATATACGGGCAATTTTAGTTTATGGTCTAGTAGTTTGAGATAAATGTGTAAACGACATTATGTTTGTTTTCTTAATATCTACTGAAACGCAAAAGAAATTTTTTTAATCGGACCACTCAGTAAAAAGTTATAAGCAAATAATGAATTGTTTGCCACATAGATGGCGCCACTTTCAATCAACTGCTTGGCTTTCCCTGCTTGCCACTGCTTGCTTTAACTGAGTAACGCGTATTTGATAGTCGAATTTTATTATTATTAAGTAAATTTATTAAGTAAAAGGATTTTTGAAATAAAACACAATCAAATAAGTAAATTCAAGATGTAAACATGTATGAATGATTTTCGACATGATTGTCAATTTGGAGCCAGTTTGTTAAATTGAACTTGATTTCTACTAGAAAGTGAGCCTACACAACCGATGCTCCACTAACCATTTTCACCTGAAAAACTTGGCTTTCCACGAACAGGATTTTCGAGTTGCTTGCTGGCTGGGAAAGTAAACGCAAACAGCTGTTGCAAGTGCAAGTTGCTCGTGTTGCTGTTGCAGCAGCAACATTCATTGATTGCCATTTTGGCATTAGTTTCAATTTATTTCGCTTTGAGTGTGATGGATGGCACCGGCGACAGCCAAAACGAACGTGGCCCAAAGTCGGGCCATCAATTGCACATTCCGCCGGTTTTTAATGCCAAAACAATTGTTGCTCAAAATAAATGTATATCATTGCAGAAACAGACAATGCAGCTAGAAAAATAAAAAAACCCACCAATCGAATCGAATCGAATTCAATCGGAGCGAAATTGAATTGCAGTCAAGACGAGAAAAGCCGGTGGAAAAGGCCAGAAAATGCGAGAGCAGCTTGAGGAAAATGCTGGAAATGGCCAAGCAATCAGATGGCCATTGTATCTGAGGGGGTGAATTTGTGTAGATGAGGGGGAGGTGGGGATGTTTTGGGGGAAAACCAAGGAGCCTCTCTGTTTCCCCTTGACAAATGTGCCGTTCAAATGCTGTGGACGCCATTTAATTGCCAACATTAATTGGCACACTACGTAGCCCGTTCAACTCCCCCGACTTTTCCCAGTTTTCCTACCCGCTTTCCCCCGCCGGCCAACCAGAAAGCAAAGTGGTCGAACAGATTTTGATGCTTTTATAAATGGCACGTCAAATTGTTGTTCAATGATTTCCAATTGACTTATTGCCGCAGAATTCAATTGAGTCGCCAGTCGAGATTTTTCTTCTCTTCTTTTTTGATTTTACTTCAGCTGCATTGTGAGTTCATTCCGAATATTTTAGCCACACAAGTCAGCATTTTATGCCACCGCCACTGATTGAAGTTATCAAGTCCAAGTGAAAGTCGAGAGAGATTATTTGAATGCAAGGAAGTGGAAGTGAATGATTGTATAGTGTGAAACGGCTGTTAAATTGTAGTACATTTTTCCAAATATTTAGAAATTTACTTTTTAAACCTGGGATTTTTATAAATTTAATGCCGAAATTATTACCGATTCCCTACTAATTTTATCAATTTAAGCCTTGCTTTATTAGGAAGCTCGCGTTATTTCAATCAACCGGCAAAAATTTCACAATTTCTGAATAATAATAATAATATTTGCAAATATTCAATTAAATCGGTTTACTGTTAACGGCCAATTGCCGTTAACATTCGAAGGGATTAGGAATGTCCTTTGTGTGTCTGTGCATAATTTTTTAAGCCCGTCTGAGCCGGGCATTAGTAAGGTAAAAGTTGGCCAACAGTTTAACAAGGTAACTAAGTGTATTTATACAAATTATAATCCGAGCGATTTACGCACAGTCAATATTACGGCTGATTTCCTCCCATCGCCCAAAAATGTGCAACAATGCAGGCCAAACTGCTAATTAGGTGCCCACACATGTGTGTACATGCATATTTACACAGCGAGAAAAACAATAGATAGGCAGATTTTAATTGAAAAAAAATTAGATAACAACCCGTAATATCATTACTATAAAATATTAATAAATGTATAAATATAAGCATTTTCTTACTTTGATTAAAGTATTTTAAATATAAATAGGTATATTAATACAGAGAGAAAAAATAATAAATATGCACAATTTTTAAACATAAAAAAGGAGCTCAACACACACTTCACACACTTCAAATTATGTCTAAGATAATAAATAAAAAAAAAATTAAAAAAATAAAAAAAAAATAAAAATATATCTCGGTTTTAGATTTAAAATATTTTGTTCCAAACCATACATGATAAATTGGTAATCCCATCCCGTTCCCATATTATCATTAACAATATAAACCAAAAATATTTAACCACCTTTATTTATTCTCTCAGTGTATAAACGAGCACAATAGTCAGCTTTCGGAGTTACGGGTTAAAAATAAAATTGAATTGGTTAAATAAACAAAAGTAGCGAAAGGTATATTTATTAAATTTACACAACATCCGCTGTTGCTGTTAACCATTTCCGTGTCCAAACAAAATGGGAGCAAACACACACACACACACACACACACATGGGCAACCGAAAAAAGGGGCCACTGGCAGAAAGGGGGCGTGGCTCAGGTTGTAGGAGCCCGAAAATATTCAAGCAATAAATTCATGGGAAAAAAACCCATGGAAACAAGGGATGCAACAACAACAACAACAAGGCGAGCAGCGGCGCCCTCATGAAATTTGTAGGCGTGGCAAAATAAAATCAAACAAAACGAGCATGCAAAATATACCGAGTAGTAAAGCTGCATTTTTCTGCATTTTCAAGGGAGGCTGGAAATATTGTGGCCCCCGAAAAAGTGCAAACAACTGCAAAAGCATATCAATAGCAATGATGACGATGCTCCACGTGACCATTCCATATGTGGCCCACAAATTGCGAAACTGGGGGATATAATCGCATATACTGGCATGAAGGAGTATCACGGGTTTCGCAATTATAAATGGGCAACAATGTGATAATTCAGTTGGATTACGTTTATTAATTTTACTAAATTTTTGGGTTTTAGTAATAAAAAATATAAGTTATTATTGGAAATATAAAAAATGTTCTTAACAGTGGAAACATCATATTATTGATGAATAGGTGATGAATAGAAGATGAATAGGTGATGAAAATTTCTCTCTTTGCTGATTTTTGATTTTAAGTGATAGTTAGGCGCTGAAAAAGCGTGATCAATCGCCTTATACCACCGAAACACACTGTTCTGCAATGTACAGACTTGTAATACAAAAATTTCCAGGTCTTGTTACACTTGGACGAAAGTGAATTATGGGCAGTTGAACAACTTTGTACAGGTATATTTCAATTAAAAATAAAGTTGGGACTGGTCAGTAGGAAGTTGGGCAAGAGGTAAAAAAAAAATAAGAGAACATAGCAGCTCATAGGGAAAACAGAACATATCAGAATTTGCGTGGCCTAAATCCTTGAACATTTTCACCCATTTTAAGAAGACTTTTCTATTTCATTCAGCCGAAAAACTTTTCGACTTTTTCGGCCAAATCTGACAGGGGCAAATAAGCTGGCAGAGGCTTTATTTAAACGATGGGTTGCAGAAAAGGGTAAAAAAAAAAGCAGAAGCAGGCGGCGACAGATAGAAAGTCGAATAAAATAACCGAAATCGTGTTTGCACGCTCCTTGTCTCCTTTTTTAGCCAATGTCAAGTGTGGAAATGGTCAGCCATTGACCGGAAAATGGACGCGCGGAAAATGGAGGTGTGATGGAAAGAAGCGGGTGGGAGGGGGGTCTCTGAAATCGAGCCTCAAAACTGTGTCAAGTGAATGAAGGAAACATAAAAAATGCCACAACACAAAAAATAAACAAACCCCAAAGCCAAAAAAAAAGGAAATATGGCTAAAGAAAACTGCAAGCGGCCGACATTAATCTTCGAAATTTGTTTTGTGCAAACAAGAAAACCACACGGAAACAAAAGGAAATAAAACAGAACAATTCGGGGTGCTCTTTAAATCTCCCGAGGTTTTACAACAATAGTTTCTCTGCGCCTGAGAGTATGCAATAAAAATGTGTGCTTCCTTCAATCTGGTGAAAATATTCGCTCGCTTTTATTGCTGTTGCTGGTAGAAATTGGTTCATTTTTCGCGCATTGTTCCTTTTTCCGAATCTTTAAAAATTTAAATTAATATTGGAAGTCTAAAGAAAACTATTTTGTAATAAGGACTTTTAATTACACTTGAATATAATATCTTTGAAAATAAAGAAAGATATTTTACGGAATTTCTAGATTTGTTTCCTAAAAAAAGAATATTTTTTAATAAAAATTTGATATTTTTTAATAAAAATACTAAAAATACTAATACTAAATTAGCCCCGTTGCTTGTAATAAAAACAAATTGATCATCCATTTCTGGGATACTTTTTCTTTCTGTGTACTTTTCTTAATTACACTGGAACATAATATCTTTAAAAATAAAAAAAATACTTTTGAGATATTCTACAGATTTTTAGATTTAGTTCATAAAATGATAATACAAGAAACTAACTGATCATCAGTTTCTGGCATACTTTTTCTTTCTGTGCACTGGCTGCCGTTCGTCTCGGGTAAGGCCAGAAAAAAGAGAAATGTTTATGGGCCGCGGCCTTTCGGCAAGTGACGCCTGAAATGTGACCAAGGTTAATATGGCCCAAAGGCAGGGGGGGGGGGGGTAACTTGGCTTGCGGCATGGCGATTGCGATTACGGTTACGGCCAGGACCTATGGCCTCTGGCAATTTAACGCTAGCGATTTTCGCTAAGGGATTTCCAGGGGACTCCCGACTAGCGAACCCTCATCCCCTTTCGCATCCCCATCCCCATTGAATGCCAAATGCACACAAATTGCTTCGGTAAAGGGAAAAAAATGGTGTAGCACTAAAAAAGCGCAGCGAATTCAACGCAGCGAAGCGCTCCCCAAAGGGGCCACAATGTTATGCTCCAAGGCGCCCTTTCTTCGCCGCTCTTTGGGAAGCTTTTAAAATTCACACGCTGCGCCTTGCAGTCGCTGCCTGCACTGAGAAAAATGCTACTTCCAATTTTTTTAAAAAAAATTTTAAAATAATTTTAAAAATCACACTTTTTTCTATGCTTTTTAACTATTCTATATATTTTTTTTATGTTCTTCTGCTATTCTCCAAATTAGAGCATTTGTTATTCCTAGTTTCTAAACTTTTTTGTTGATAAATTTTTTTTTATTTTTTTTTTTGACATTTTTTACATAAACATTTAAAAATACATGTAGAACATATACAAAAAAACTACTTTTCTGAAACAAGAAAAATCTGAAAAAAAAAATTGAAAATATAATTTAAGACAACGAATTTTTTCCAAGTTTCCCCACTTATGTCGAACCCCCTGCCGCACCAGCTCAAGCCCCCCACAAATGCAATTTACTTCTGTGTGAGTGTGCGGGGGAATTTCTTTTTGCCTTTTCGGTTTTGGCTAATTAAATTTTATGCTCGGTAATTTTAGAAAAAAGCCTCATCAACATTTGCGGCCGCTGCCAAAGGGGCCCAGGGTTTTTTCCTTCTTCTTGGCCGGAATTTAAGCGAAAATGCGGGGAAAATAAGTAGGAAGCGGGCGGCTGACGGCAGAAGTTGCACATAAAAGCTGCGAACGCAAATTGCAGGCAATAAATAAGGCATCCACGAAAAATCGTTGCACACTTTTGGCGCCGGCGCGTGCTAAAAAATAAAAAAGAATTATAGAAGCATAGGGCAATAACGATGGGTGGTCTGAAGGTCTGGACTCCCCCCCTCCTTTGGCATCATAAACAACAACGAAATTTTAATTGAGCCACGCGGCAAAAGGGAACCGTCGGCAGCCGGCGAAGAAAAGAAAATGCCCAAAAGGACCCTCCAAAAAGTAATGTCCAGTGCCAAGGAGTCGAAGGACAATGCATTCGCCCCATAAATAACAACATCTGATCGGGGGGTTGGGCGACAACACCAGACGACAATGAAATCGATGGCCAAGTTGCAACAAAAGTTGCCGGAAAATAAAATCAAAAATCAAAAATAACAAAGGACAAGAAAATGAAATGAAAACTAGCTGGAGAAAACGGTATGGCGCTGATGAGATGATCAATGTTTGGCTCATTTTGTTCATTTATTTGATATTGTTATGGACAAAAGATATACACATGCGGGGATCCACGAGGGATCTTGGGGGATTAAGTCCCTCTGGAGTGAAAAGTTTTAGAAAATATGGTACTCAAAAGGATTCATCCAAAGATATGTTCTTAAAACTACCTAAATTAATATATACTGATTTATTGGTTAAAAATTAGTAATGGGGTTTTAATAATATCAAGGTCTTATTTATTTATTTATTTTAAGTACAATTAAAAAATATTTTTCTAAAAAAAAAGTTTGTTCCAAAATCTGAAAGATCATTTTAAAAAACCTTTCAGAAAACAAGACATTGACGCAAAATCCGAAAATGAAATAAAAAAAATATTTGCACACCCTTACTTCATTTTCTTGGATACTTTGTTGATTTATAAGATATGAAAAAAGAGTTCTCGAAACAGAAACATAAGAGTTAGAGTATCTATGCATAATACGTGGTATATGTATTTACACCTCCCCCCAACTCCCCGCTGCTTGACGGGTATTAAGGTTTTTCGATTATGAAGAAAAATGCACAGCTGACGGGTCCAAACATTTATCATTTGCCGCCGCCCCATCGCACGGAATGGGCAGAAAAAAAAAAGAAAGGCGGAAAAGGGAAAAACCGGAAAATGGAGTCTGGCTGCCAGTGTGTGCAGTTCCATCTTCATATGCCCAGATATACTGATACTGATACTGGGGTACATATAGCACTTTTTACATGTCTGCATCTCTCCGGGCCCGATATAAGCTACTTTCTGTGTTGCACTTTTCGTGGCAAATTGAATTACGGCTAATTGAATTAAATAAAAAGTAAGCTGCAGCAGCAACAGCAAACTCGAATTTTCGGATCAATTTCATATCAATTATTTTCACTCTGTGCGCACATGTTGGATGTAATTAGATTTAATTGTGCATAAATTTTCAATCAAAAGTGGACCGTAAGACTCAAAAGGGCTAGCGATTAAAAGGCGAAGAATCCTGGCTAACTTTCCCATTAAAATAACCCACTTCTCGAGCTCTAAACGATTTTAAGATGAAATAATATATGAAAAATGCAGACAGTATGTGTCCAGGAAACGGATATTAAAACACTGAGCGGGGAGAAAAATGTAGAAAAAAATAAACTGAAGAAGACGAAATGAAAATAAAACGGAACGTTGAAAATGGCTAGTGTTTTTTTTTTTTTGTATTCTAGTCCTCTGAAAAAATTATGATATAAGTAAACTTATCAGCAAACTTTTAATGTATTAGGTTTCTAAAGTTAATTAATTAATTGAACCATTTTGTAAATTTTTTTAGAGACAATCTAAGCAGCGTATTTTAAGTTACTCATTTCCTAACCCTATTTTTATTTAATTGTATTTTTCAGAGTTCTAGAAGTTAAACATCCTGTGGCCAGTTTTATTTCCCGCTGTGGTTTTCCCTAACTTTTGAATTTGATTTATGGAAGGCAGCAAGTCATGAGCGTAGGTCACTCCTTTTTTTTTGTTCACCGCTTTTCCACCTGGCGTGTGTAGATGGCGATAAGACACTTATTGGGCTTCCTCCGTCCGACTTTCCACCCCCCCCTTTTCACTGACTTTCCACCCACTTTTGGCCACCCAGTCCTCTGGTTGCATCTCCATCTGGCTGTGGTAAATGCGATAAGGTTGTTTTTCTTTCCATGGGCAAAACTTCAAAATGCTGAAGTGAATTGAATTTAATAGGAAATTAATGGCATGGACAGGCACTCCAGCTCAAGTCTTTTTGACCATTCCGTTTCCTTAACTAAGGTATGCAAAGCGCTTCTTCAGTTGGCTGAAAAATATTGCAGATCCGAACTCGAACTTTAAGTGGATGGGTGTGTTTGTATTTGGTTGATGGGAAAGTCTTAAACGACCAGGATTTTGATAATATTGGAGATCAAGACATATACAAAATTTTAAGAAAATATACTGGTTAAAAATTAGGCCAAAACAAGTATCGTTTAAGCTCTTTGTAAGCTCAAAATTCTAAATATGCAATAATTCAGTCGTTTTTATAATTCGACGTTTGCAAAGTAAATATCCATGTCCTTTTTGTGCTAGTTTGAAATTTCCATTTGGGACCTGTCCATTTAATGTCCAATTTATGTTTTCCTATTTAATTTCGCCGTCAGCCTGTCCGAACTTTGGTCCATATAGTAGGCAGAGTTGAATGGTTTTTGAGCTTTGTCAGAGACGCCAACTATGAAAATAACAAGCAATTATTATGGCGAAATTCGCTGATCGCTGATTCGTAGGTTTTTGCCATTCCATATTTCTAACAGCCGTGTAATAAATCCAGGTCACCCCGAAATGGCCCCTTTATCAGACTGCAATTGCCACATCCACTTCAGTAAATCCCGGCCTTTTTTCCACTCTTTTTCACAGAGCCCGACATAATTCAATTAAATATTGAACATCATTTGAACTTTGCCCTTTTTTCTCCTATTTTATTTCGCTTTTTTTCAGCTCCTAATTGGCTGCCAGTCAAATGCCAAAATCGGTCAGCCTGCAATTTGGATTTGCTTTTATTAACGCGTCTGCGGACCGGCAATTGAATGTGCAGCCAAAAAAAAAAAATGGAAAGCAATGAGAGAAATTGACGAGGGGCTGGTCGAAAAAAAAAAATATTGCTAAAAAAATAATAAAACCCCAAATTCAAATAAAACTAAAAAAAAGGGCACACCCAAATTCAAATAAACAAATGGCCAACGGGAAAAACTAAACTTTGCCAGCACACCGAAAAAACTGCACATTTTTCAGCAGACACACACATAGACATCAGATTATGACTGTCCTCGCACAGTATAGGCCAAGATAATAGGAGTAAAAAAAAACAAAAATATTAGTAAAAACAAATTTCTTTAAAAAAATATTTTTTATTTTACAAGAAAAAAATGTAACCTTAAAAAGGAGGACTTCATAATTTTTCAGTAGTAAAGTTTTTAATATTTAAAAAAAAAAATTTTATTTTAAGAAGAAAAATTTCTCACCTTAAAAAAGGATGATTTTATATTTTTTTAGTAGTACAATTTTTAATATTGACTTGTTTTAAGATCAACAAATATATGTACGTTTTTATTTATGATACTTAACATTTTCAAGTTAGGAATCCCAACTCCCTCATATTATAAGTACTTCTAAGTTATTTTCTTTTTCCCCCCAATTGTGAGTTCTGTTGGGAATTATGCAACGGCCGGAAAAATTGTAATGAATGGAATGACAGGCTGACACAGATGATACCCTGTAAATCACTCGCCAACCCCCCGTTTTCGGGGCTGGAGTTTATCTCTTGATTTGGCTCTGTGACAGATTTGGTCAGTTTTTAGTTGCAATGTTATGGCCAAGAGTGGCCAAATAGAATCCATTTTGTTTGCGCATTATGGGTGACACACACACACACAAACACACACACACAAAGTGCCGTCCCAAAGAGATGGATATACATATATAAGCAGGCAAATCTGTGTCGGAGAGCCAGAGTCGACTGTCAGTTTATTTAATTGAAATGTTCCTGGAAACCTATAAATTACAAATACATGCAGTTTGCATATTTGCCACCACACACACACACACACAAGCTGAACATTGTGTGCGTAGTGGAAAAGCATTGGTATGGGCGGAAAGTGTAGGGTTATATAGGGTTTTATGGGTGGTATGCTAGTGATAGACATGCACATTAGCAGCTGAAATTTTATGCATGCCAACGGACAAATAAACAAACAGACTGACCAGATAAAAACGGACCAGACATAAAGAGAGGAGCCAGGGAGGTCGAAGGTTAAGTGGTAGAGGTCTAAAAAAAACCGTAGCATGCGGTTGGGAACTGGGAAATTTTAGAAACCTCGCCTTTGAATCTGCCAGCCTTTAAAAAATATAAAATATAAATATAAAAAATATTTCTTGTTTTTAGAAAATTCGCCCTTAAACATAGAAATTCTTTTTTAATATAACATTTCAAGAAAAAAAATTTCTTAAAATTAGAAGTATTAAATCTGACATTTTTTGGGCTGTCTCTCATAAAAAAATTGTCTACATTTTTAATGGCGAAGTCGCTTTTGGATTCGAGAAAACGCAACCTTTAAAAATAGAATTTTGTTTCTTCACAATTTAAGAAATATTCTTTCTTGGAATAAGAATAATCTTTCTAAATGAATCTTTCTTGTTTTAAGAAATGTATTTTCTTCAAACAAGAAAGAGACCATCCTAAGAACAAGAATTAAATTTTCTTGTTTTAAAAAATATTTTTTCTTGTTTTAAGAAAAATTTCTCTAGATTTTTTTGTTAATTTTAAAGTTTTTTTTAAGAGTTTATCCATTATTAAAAATCTTTACTATTTTAAAAAATATTTTTGTTTCACTTTTTTTTTAGTTTATTAAGTATTTTAATTATCTATTAGTAGAGTAAGATTTGCCTTTATTTTTTACGAATTTATATATTGCCTACACTCCACATTCGGTGCATTGCCCCACTCAAAACTCAAAAGCACAGACTCTCAACCAAGCAGACATCTTTCGGTTATTCCGTGTGTCAACAATTCGGCATCGTCAAAGTGAAAGTGCCAAATGCATCCAGTTGACCATTTTCAGCACTCCACTCGGATAAGCCCCCCCCAAAAAAAAAGCCATTGCCCACTTAGCTATGCACTAAATAAAGTGACAACAAATAACTGAGAAAAGTGTCAAATATTTATAGCACAAATGTCGACCAACAATTTCGTTTTTGCCCGGGAAAAATGCAAAATGGAAAATAGTTGTGCAACTTAAAGTGGCATCTGCTGAGCTGCCATGGCTCCAAGGATGTCCAGGTGGCCAAGGAAGAAGGACGAAGGACCCGAAGACTCATTTGTCCCCGGTCACGTGGCTAAGAACTTGGATGTATGCCATTCCGTTCGAGAGGTTTTCGTTTCCATTCCGCTTTGCTTGGCCTGTTAAAAATGTACTGGAATTTCATTTGGCCTTTGTTTATCCACTATCCGTATATGTATGTATGTTCCATAATGTTCCACTCATAACTCAAGTGAAACTAAGTGACTCTTTGGGGGGAAAACAGAGAGAACTCGAGTTTTGGGCTGGTTAATTTGTGGTCCACTTGGCTTCGGCTTACCAGGGCTGCATTTATCTGGCCAAAAACACACAGAGGACACACACACAGGACACTCATCCCGAGATCCCAAGTGGTAAACGTAAACATGTCGAATCGATATCAACAATTTATCGTTTAACCGGACAGTTGAGCACGGAAACCGAGTTTTCGGGGGCCATGGTGCCCATGGAGGTGTGAATGCAGTGAATGCTGTGACTGCTGTCCCCCCGAATATCCTCGATTTGGTCCTCGAGTGCCGGCAGGATTTGCATTTGGCAGAGGCATAGTTACAGTTATTTAATGCCGACACACGCACACACACAAAGATACACCCGAGAACGACTCGAATGTGCACTCGAAAGCAATTGTGTTCCGAAAATTACAAAACATTAAACAATTCTCTGGATCTGACTTAATTTTTTTTAGAATATTTTATAATATACATTTTAAAATAAAATATTTATATATATCTTATTTTTAGTTTTTTGCTATAATATAATTATACCATTTAAGAAATAAAGAAAATCTGAAGAAAAAATATTTTGTAATATTTATAACTTCAAAAAAATATTCTAAATTATTTATGAAAACACAAAACGTGAATATATTTTTTGCAAAATTTTTAAGAAATAAAGAAAATCTGAAAAAAATCTTTTGTTATATTTTTAATTTCCAAAAAAATATTCCATATTAATTTATGAAAATACAAAACGTGAATATATTTTTTGCAGAATTTTTAAACATTTTTCTCTCTGTGTAAAAGCTAGTATTTTGCACCAAAGGACATGCAAAAGAGTCGCATCCTCCAGACTCCGGGATCTGGTGTCCTTGCACCTGGAGTCCGTGCATCCGTGCGAACTCCAGATTTAAGTTTCTGGACTCTGGCTTACCGTCAAGTGTAAAGTAAACATTTTGTGCTGCAATTAAAGCGGCCACTAAATTGCCACAGCCAAATGTATTTATATAAGCTCGACCAAGTTTTCTAAGCTACATATATCAATCAAAAAAGTATGAATTACTTCAGTTTTATAAAAACAAGGACTCAATACCCCATACACCTACCCTATAAATCAATCAAAAAAAAAGTCTTTTTACCATTTATTTCACTATTAACTTACAAAGTTTCAACACTGAACCATTATTGCAATAAATTAGCCACAGGCGAACAATTTCAACTCAATAATATCAAATGCTTGCTACAATTTATTCGAAATCACCTGACTTTAATCAGTTCAAGACGATTTATTATTGACCTCTTTCCTTTAACTCAGTGGGTAAGCGACTGTCGAATATTGGTATGCTCCACTTATATAGATACATATCCCGGTGGCCTTGGTTTCCAGATGATTTCTAACCCCCTACATTTGTTTTTCTTACACGAAGAAAAAAGTTGTACGTCTTTTGCAAGTAAACAATCTTAAAAACAGGAAAACAGTCTTTAAATTTTAGTTAGATGTATTTTTTTGGGAACTAATAAACTTTCTAAAAAACCAATAATAATAATAATAGAAAATATTTATACCTTTATACTATAAAGTTTATAGCTTAAAATTGTATAGACATCATTTCAAATAGACTTGAAAAATATATTTTTACAAAAATATTGAAATTTAGTTTTTAAATATTTGAGAACCTTTTTGGCCAACATTTTGTACAGTGTGCAGCCACCGAGTAACTTGCTGAGGCATTCGTCTTTGGCAAATTTCGGGATCCTCAGACAGACGCAAATTTTCCGGGCACGTGGAAATTTACGGCTGCCAAAAATGAAACCGAAACAGAAACAGAAACGGAAACCGAAACCGAAACAGAGAACCGTGGGGAAAATGGGCAACTAATTCAAGCTGACAAGCCGCAAAAAGCCTTTAAGCCACATGGAGGACTTGAAGTGGCTTAGTTCTGGCCATGTCAGTCGGATGACTTGTTTACCGCAAGTTTTTTGCTTCCCTTCCGCTTCGGATTGGTCCGACAAAAAAAAAAGTAGCCGGAAAATGCTATTAGAATCCCTGGCCTTATGGTCACTTTAAAGATTTATATTGCCCCTCTTTCCTTTGGATCCGCGCATCAAGTTCAAATGCTTTATGGCGTATCACATGGCGTATGCGCAATTTGTTATAATAAACATGTTGCTTGCCAACTTGTCAAACAATTTATTACACTGCCACCCCACCATCACCATCCCATCCATTTTTCTCTCAGTGTGCCGCGAGTGTCTCCCGGGCTCATGATTTATAGCTGCCAGCCTTTTGTAAGTTTTTTTTTTTTTGCTTCTGCCTGGGCCCATTTTTTGGTGGAGCCCTTTTTTTGTAAATTAAATTTCCGTCTTGAATATTGTGTGTGTGTGCTCTTGACATGCTTAAATGGTAATTGATTTTGGTCCACAGATGGCTAAAAAGTGGGTTTAAATCAATTGTGGCAAAGCTTACAAAAGAAGCGCATGGTCACACCAAATATGATGTATTATATTGGTCTTTGGTCACACTGAAGGGTTTGTATATTTCAATCAACGGTATCGATGACGTGGCCATTTGTTAATTTCAATAATTATGCATTTACATTACTTTAGCAATATTTTAAAATTATTAAATATGCAAAACTTGTTATTTATTCTGTACATTGACTGTTGATTGTTGAATGTTACCTTATTACGTATTAAAATTTAACATTTCCCTAGATCCATTTATCAATTGGAAAATAATTACCTAACAGCAACTTAGATTAGTTGGCTAAATCAATCTACGACTTAATCTCAATCCAGTTGGGTCTTGGTCTTTTCTTACATTCATTACATTACATTCTCTTCATCACATTAAACGGCCAACCGACTCAATCGAGTCTGATCCAATTATAAAGCCCGAAAGCCGAAAACCAGAAACAGCTTCCGTCTAATTGACAGTCGCATTGGGTTAGAGACGCTCAGCTGGCCACGACAAGCTGGCCAACAGGGCCAATGAACCCCCAGATAACCAGGTTGAAATGCGGCCACGGAGGGGCGAAGGAAATGGGGAAAAACCTTTTAGCACTCGCACTTTGATATCTATTACAATCAAATTGCAAATTAAATCACAAGCCAGAGAGTTGGGCAAAGCGAAAAGCGAAAACGAAAAGGAAATGCAAAGGGATCTGAAAAAGATAGCGAAGAAGGCAGAGGGAAAATCGCTTAAATGCGTTAGTTAAACAAGTCAAGTTATAAGTTCATTTTCCGGCAACCGCACATATCCGGTGAGCGCAACCCCTTAACCCGGCGCACTTTTGCCCAGTGGCGTAGGGCAGAGATTTATCCAAAAAGGGGGATTAATATTCAGAGAGAATTTTCTTTTTACCGTTTTGTTCTTATATTGATCTCAAAACGTGATTACCGGTTTTCAAGAACGAATGTTTTCGTGCTTACATGATGAAATCTCATTTTAAGAACGAATGTTCTCAATTCAAGAACAAATGTACTTACTTTTTTCTCTCTGAGCAGGTCACTATGGAAAACCGCTTGAAAAATCGCCCCTTGTAAAAAAAATGTAAACGAAAGGCAGTTCTAAAAAAGAGGTTGCAAAAAAAGGAACCCTTTTCAAAACCCCCGTGTGCACGCCACTGCCTGTGGGTAGCTGCTGTCGCCGGCAGCGCAGCGAAGCGTGTGATTCTATAAAAATCAGGAGGAACCGGACCAAGTCCGGGGATTCATTGTCGCCGTTGCCCAGGTGGATAGTGCAAAGGCAAACCGGAGGATAGGGGTGCGATAAGAGGAGGTTTAAGAGGCAGGATAAGGCAAAAGGATTGGGTGGCTGCACCCAGCCAAGCGAGCCAAGTCAAGCTTCTGCCGCCTGGAAAAGAAGAGTTACCGCTCCCCGGTGGACGTTTAACAAAAAAAAAGGGAGAAGAGAAGAGGGTGAACAGGACGAGGAAACGCATCTCCTGCGGGGATCAGGGGGCAGGACCTGCCACTCAACCGGACTGAACTGACGACAGCTCAGCTGGGAGCAACTGGGAGTTGGGTGGTGGGCGGTGGGAGTTCAGCGTCGGGATCCTGGCCAACTGTCAACGGTGCGGATGCTGTGGAAGCAGTCCTGGCAACTCCCAACTCCCAACTCGACCAATGCAATTCAAGAGTGCTGCCAGTTGGGAATTCCCCCAGCGACGGAATGACTCTTCACTGGCGATGATACCCTCAAGGATGCAGCTGACACTGCACTGAGCTAATAAATAAAAATCGTGAAACAGGATATGACATTGCAAAAGGAGCTTGAGCAAAAAAGATGTTTCAGAAATCACCAGGACTGCGAAATCATTTTTAGAGCCGCCTAAAAGTATGCAACAGTATCGGAAGGTTTGAAAATTCCTTAGTTTTTAGTGATATTTTAGACTAATCCTAATGTAAATTAAGGATTTATCTTAACGACGGTTTAAAATGATATTTTGTTTAATTTAATTAAAAAAAATAAAGATGTTTTAGAAATCCCCAAGACTTCGAAATCATTTTTATAGCCGCCTAAAAGCAGGCAACAGTTTTAGAAAGTTGTAATATACTGAAGATTTCCGGGATTTTTGCGACTAATGAGATAAATATAAATGTAGGATTTATTTTAAAAAAGTTATAAACTGATATTTAGTTTAATTTACTCATAGTGATTGCAATTTTTCGCAGTGCAGCCGGGCAAAGAGGCATTCAGCTTGGCCAGCGAACAAAGCGAAAATTAAATGCCGCGTTAGGCCAAGATGCATCGGTAGCACCTGCAGCTGCAACGCGGATATGTTCCCGTCAAAGTTGTCAAACTGACAAACTGGAAAGCTGAACAGAAAGAGTGGAGGAGTGGGAGGAAGCGAAAGAGCAGGGTGGATGGGTGGTAAACAGACTCCTATCAGTGGGATAGTCGTTTTAATTAGCGTAAGTAAGTGACACCCAACTGTCGGGCAACCCATCCAGTTGCTCCTCTTCCATGGAGAACCCTTAGCCCCAACTGCAACCCCCGCGATTCACAACCTCCGCACTGAACCGCACCGAATGTGTGAGTTGTCAAACGAACCGCGCTGAGCAAACACTTTGGTTTCGGGACTCGGACTCCAAGCCCTTTGTTTTCACTCGCTGCCTTTTAGAGGTCGAACGCCATTTGAACTGGAACCTTGTGTACATTGTGATTGTATTCCCCCCCGTCACTCCTTTCCTGTTTGCCAAATTAGGTGACGCCAAGCGATTATGACTTTAAATTTTACTGAATGTTGCGAATCATCAACTAAATGTTTGACTCAGCTTAATGATTTCAATCGGCTAAGCGATTCATTTGTTTAATCGATTTACGAAGATAGGGACAGTACTGATTAATAGTAAGATTTACCTAAAACAAATTTTACGAAAAATTACATTTTTGCCACACATCAAAATCCCCATTTTCCGACAGTAAAAAAATCAGTATTTTTGGCACAATAATAAGAATAATTGTCCAAACATGGAATGGCATACCTTCCCGAACTCGTAATTAAATTCCCTACAACTTGGCATTTCAGGTTAAAATTTTTATTTTTTTGAAAATTTTCGCAAAAAATTGTGATACAACCCCTTACAAAAAAATCGAAAATTTGAAAAAATTTTAATTTTCCTAAATCAGCCGGAAAGTGCACTAATATTAAATATCAGGTTGTTATCTGCTCAGAACAGTTCGCCGTTTTAATATCGGAGCATTTTTGCGAAAATTAGAGCAAAAACAAATTATACGAAAAATCATATTTTGGCCAAAAATCGAAATCTTCGTTTTCCGCCAATAAAAAAGTCAGTATTTTGGTCCGTTTTAATTTCGGACAGAATATTCAATAGTCAAGTGATTTGACTCGGTTCACTGATTTAAATCGGCTAAGCGATTGATTCGTTTAGTCGTTATAAAAGGCGGTTCAAGAGAATAGGAACAGTGTGAACGAAAATAGTCATGAATAAGTGAATGATATATTGATATTTGATATCAAATAGATATAATAATATTGAATAGATGATTCGCTATATAAACAAATAGGGATAATACTATAATCGAACGGGCCTAGCAATCAAATAACAAAAGGGCTGAACGAATTTGATAAACTTTAGAGCCCCGAACTTATGACCCCGAAAAGCCAGTTCGGAGTTGCCCATCAGAGCCGCAGGGGCCATAAGTCAAAGTTTCAATTCATTAATTCGGCACTCTCGAAATGGAAATGGTGACCCCCGCAGCACTGCAGCTTTTGGATGCCGTCGCCGAACCAACTGAAATGGCTAAGAGCAACAGAACAGAATCTAATTAGAAATGCGAGCAAATGTCGCGGGCTGAAGTTGATGCATTTCGCATTTCGCTGGCTGCCAAGGATTGCCAAGGATGTTATCCAAGCCGGAAAGTTTCCTATGAAGGTGGTGTGTATGTCGTCTGTAGCTCATTGCATTTTCGGGTTGTTAACGTTTTCCCTGGAAATTGGCTTATGTCGTGCACACACACACACCACCGCACCAGCTGTATACATACATCCCCGCATGTGTATAGAGTTGTCCGTACGTTATACTTTACGTATACGTTATTTAAAGTGTAATAAATTTCGGAATGCAGTAGCTACATACCATACATATGTACGTCTGTATGTATATGCACTCGCAATGTTGGCACCCTTGTGCCGAAAACTGAGAAACTGAGACGGCGAGTGGAACTGCGAGCACCATTTGCCATTAACATGGTGCACAGTTGGACATTTTCCGTTTGCCATCCGAAATTCCAATTCCCCCAGCTGCAGACCCCCTCTGTGGACCTGTGGACCCATGGACCGCCGCCGCCCCCTGTCAAGATGGCAAAGTTGGCCCTAGGCCAGTGTGTTCGGTGTGCAGTGTTCGCCGGGCGACCATTTTCTAAATGCAACTGGTAAAAGTTTTACGAATTTCATTTTTCGTGCCAACTGTGGCCGTCAATGTCGATTAAGAGATTTAACGGTGCATGCCGCACCCGAAGGACCAAAATGGACCAAATGGATCCAGACTGACCTCAACGAATCCTCGGAGATGGAGATCCTGGCCTAACGAGCGGGCCAGCATTAAAATTAAAGTTGCATTGCATAAGCTGACATAAGGCCCAAATCAAAATAGAATTCACACTCAAGCAGTCGGGAACGAGTAGATAGGGACAGTAGGAAGAGGTGCTTTACAGGGACTCCTATCTTATAGGCGATGTAGGTTAGAGTATCTTTAAGATACCAATCAAAGTAGATAGGGACAGTAGGAAGAGGTGCTTTACAGGGACTCCTAGCTTATAGACGATTTACTCATCCGATTATTAAGGGAGAGTAGCTTAGAGTACCTTAAAGATACCAATCAAAGTAGATAGGGACAGTAGGAAATGATAGTGTGGAGAACCCTCTAGCAAAGGAACTTATAGGGTAGATAGGGACAGTAGGAAGAGGTGCTTTTCAGGGACTCCTATCTTATAGACGATTTACTCATCCGATTATTAATACCTTAGTACCTTAAAGATACCAATAAAAGTAGATAGGGACAGTAGGAAATAATTGTGTGGAACACCTTATAGCAAAGGAACTTATAGGGTAGATAGGGACAATATAATATAAAGAGGTGTTCATCAGGCAATGGAAAAGATGACCGCATAAAAGTAGATAGGGACAGTAGGCAAAGGTACTGAAGTTCCATTTAAGAAATGTCCTCTTCAGTAGAAAACCACTTTGATGAACTTGGGGTCTCATCTAATGGATGAAGCAGAAAGTAATAGGTTGGGACCATTAAAAGGTGTTGCACGAAGTCAAGTTGGGTTGGGCACATTAGGAATGGTAACCCCATGTTTGCCAGCTGTCGAGTGACAGAGCTTTATAGTTCTTTCGCCTAGGTGAGCAACAAAATGAGCCAGACACCAAGTACACCCGAAACGAGTGACTCGTGAGTGAGTTACTCCCATTTCACAGCACTCGTCGTGTACGCGGCACGTGTCTGTTTAGCTGGCCAAAGGATCACTTGACTTTATAACGCACTTGGTTGTTTACCATGGCTAACCAAGTGGTTGTAGAGTAACCCAAGGTCGACTGTTGGTGGTTGAAGAGTTTCTGTTTTAGTGCAGGCGAACCAATGCGTCTGCTTCTACTCCTTACGCCTTCTGATGATGATGCTCATTCCTCCGCATGCTTTATTATACTCGTCTTTAACTACACATGCCGAGCTTCTTTATGGTCTCTACGTGCATTCCAGTGAAAAGGGAAGTGAGGCTGGCAAAAAAGGCGTCGCTGGAACACAGCAAAGGGTTTCCCGAAACGGATGTTCTCTGGGATAGTTTAAAATTCCAATGAGACTGAATGAACTCGCTTAGGGGTTCGACTGCTTAAGTTAGGTTTCTTAAAAATCAAACAAACTTGGGAGTGGTTTTGCTTTATAACTGAATCATAGTTATGACAATAAACAAAGGAACCTTATTCTACCCAAGTTTACTATCCCTAGTAACTTTGGAATAGGGTTAGTCTCTCACCCCCCTTTGAACTCAGCCCCTGGATGCCCGCATGCATGTGTGACTCAAATTCTATATAATTTCATTGGAGCATATTTTTCCTGTTGTGATTTCTGGCTTGAGTGGGGATGTGTCTTTCTCCTTTCCTTTCAGAAATGGGTTTTATGACCAGGATGTCTGTCACCTTTACACACTCACACCGGCACTTACACACACTCAACGGGGACTCGCACACACACACACATACATGTCTAGTCAGAGGCATACTTCAATTAGCAGATAATTTACTTTGGACTCATCAGAGTTCATCAGAGCGCTAATTGAAGCGCTTTTAGTAGTTGGAAGCCATAAAAGCGAAACCAAAAGGGAGTTTTGCTTGGTATGCGGGCAAGTGTGAGTGTGTGTGTGCGTGTGGGGAGGGGGGTCTTTGCATTAGTGTGCGTAAGTGCGTAAGAGTGAGCTTGTGGCTATGTGGGTGGCTACAGCTTTTGCATGTTGCATTAGCCATGGAAACTGCCGACACAAAGTGTTGCAGGCAGTGGTCTTCGGCCTGCCTCATCTGATTTTAGGGATCAACGCTTTTGTATTAGGCATCTCTTTCTGGCCTCGCCCTCTCTCTCTTTCTCTCTCTTTCAGTTTCTAGTCATTGTGCGGCTGAAATTCAGCTTTGCTAATTAAGAAACCCAAAAACCAAAGTAAATGCAATTTTCCGTGGTTCGTTTGTCCCAGAGAAGGGGTTATAGAAGGGGTGAAAGAGGCAGAGGGATAGAAGGCCTCAAAAGAGTGGGAGAGGGATGGCACTATGTAGCGGGAGTGAGAGAGACATTGCTTAGCCAAGACCGCAACCGCAAAACAATAAGCAAAGGACAATGCAAATGAAGTACAGGCCACACAAAAACACTCACCCAGCGGGAGGGAAATGGAAGGGGTTCTTGGGGGTTGACAGGCCCCAAACATATTCTGCTCCTCTTTATGCGGTCAGCCAGAGTACGAAACAATGACAACTAGCTGGTGAGAAAAGTAAAGCAATGCTGAAAGTCTAAATATTTTCACTACTTTTAAAAAAATGTTTAAAAAAAATTTGTTTTAATTGTTTGTGTGTTTGGAATTGAATAATTTAAGAATTTTAAATCATACAATTTTTTTATGGTTTTTTTTAGTTCAAAAAATATTTTTCTTTTGTTTTAAAAAAAAATTTTTTGAAAAAAAAACGTTTTCTTTAAATTGTTTGATTGCTCTGAATTAAATAGTTTAGGAATTTAAAATCATACAAGTTTTTTAAATGTTTTTTTTTAGTTGAAAATAAAAAATAGTTCACTATTTTCAAAAAAAAAGTTTTTTTTCAAAAAAGTTTTTTACATTATTTGATAGTAATTTGAACTCATACATTTTTTTTAATGTTTTTTTCTTAAGTTGAAAAAATAGTTTTCCTTTGTTCTGCGTGTAAGAATGAAAAATATAAGAGATGGTCTGCGCTTAGTCCTTTCTTTGTTTGCTGACAAGTGTCTGCGGGGGTTAGACCACCCCCCATTTCAACCCCTTCCCTTGTGCTTTTGGCTGGGCAAAACTAATGTCATAGTCACGCCGCATGACGTTGACAACAATAATGTTGATGATGCTGGGTGCCAAGCTTCCAAAACCCCTTCCGCAACCCTTTGCTCACGCTTTGTTTTTGTGACACTGTTGCTGATTTCGCATTTGCATCCCTTTGTCGTTTCGTTCTTATTGTTCTTGGCTCACACTTGCTGCAAAAATGTTGGCCTACAGTTGTTTTTGTGTGGGTGGGGAGTGGGGGGTGTAGTGAACTAATTTTATTTATTTTCATAGCCACAAACAGTTCATTAAATACGAAAATTGTGCACTTAATTGGTCGAAATCGAAATAGTAGCTGAAACAAAAAGGGAACAACAAATGCATCCATTTTGGTTTCAACTAATGGGCATTGAGAAGGAAAAGGTTGGTTGAAAATATGTGGTTGTTGTTGTAACTTTCACCGACCAATGGCAGGAAGTTTTGCAGCCTACCAACTTGTTCCACTTTCTTTAGCATGAAGTGGAAATGATTGCAGAGAAAATCCTGAAAGGATGGTCTATTTTTAACACCAGTGCACTGAAAATAACTATTTTATCTAAAAACTTTAAATATACAAAAAAATATATAATAAAAAGTAAGAACATTGGTGTTTTATGATTAATGTTTCATAAGAACCAATTAACCAAAAATGCTTTTAAAGGGAGTATGTATTTTTTTTACAGTGTACCGAATACGCCTGCATGTGGCACACTTTCAGCGACTGCAACTCGGACACAAATGTACTGAATTTTTGCGGAAAAATGAGAAGGCAATGCATTTGTATCCACTTTTCAGTTCGCTGCGGAAATGCGGAGTGAAATTTTCGGGGCCAGCAACCAATGATGAACTCTCTGTCAATTGCATGCGGTCAAAATGCCGGTCAATTTTCCCAGACCATCCCTTTGCGCTGGCCAACTCATAAAGGGGAAGGGGTGGAAAAATAGCCTTCGACTTTTGGGCCATTCAATTGTGTTGTTGCCAAGAAGAAGCCGCAGCAAAGGGGACCACATGGCGTATACATGATGCCGGGCGAAAACTTGATAGCTGCGTTGTTTTTAACAAACTGCCGGAGGGCCCATAGATTATAGATTTCTTCAGAGGAGCACACACATGGTCGTTACTTTGTGCATAATTATGTAATAAATCTGATTTCCATGGAGAGCAGACGACGACGACGATGATGGAGCAGCCAGGAGGATGCAGGACTCGTAAAAGTTTCCCCGGCAAAAAAGCGACAACAAAATGCCACGGGTCAATGGCAACACGCTCGTCAGAAAACCCATCCCCCAACCCCCTTCACTCCCCTTCTCCATTATATATAATTTATTATTAAAAAGGCTTAATGACAAAACTTTTGCATTTAATACCAACATACAAATTACGGCAGCGGCAATATATGTGCCAGCCGAGAAAAAAGAGGGTGAGAAAAAGTCAGAAAAGTCAGCGGAGGGAACAGAAACGCTGCCAGCTTTCAAGCGAGTGCCAAAAACTCTCACAAATCTGACAAATGCCCCAGTTTAATGCACAGTGTAAGCATTATTTTAATTATGTAGTTGGGTATTTTTAAAAATTTATGTTGTGCACAAAAACCTCTACAAAATTATTACATAAATAAATAAATAAAAGCAATAAATAAATAAAAAAATAAATATATAAATAAAAAAATAAATAAAAGAAATATATAAATTTAAAAAATCTATTATACATATATCAAAATAAACCCCTTCAAATATCTATAAAATTTCGGACTTTATTATTAAAAAAAAATAAAACCCAACAGATTTTTCAAAAAAATGTTTCCTTTTGAAGTTTTATTTATGTTTGATGACATTTAATAAAATTATAAATATATTATAGTTATTGCTAGAAAAAAAAAACTATATTTAGTTTCAAACGCTCATCTTCTTTGGCTGTACAAAAAAGGTTGAAATCGCAATGTGGAATCCAAATCAAAGCACTTGCAAGCTATCTCCTTCCGCAGAACTTCTGGCTCATTGAGGATAGAAATTGAAAATCCACAGCCATTTCAAGCGGCGAAATTATGCAAACAAATGCGAAAATTTCAATGAGCTGAGGCGGCAAGCGTCAACTATTATTTTTGGCTGCGAATTTGGCGCGCAATTAGCGACAAAACTTCAAGTGCAAATGCTTTTCGCTGTGGCTTTGGAGCTCTTCTTGAGATTTGAGATTTGAAATTGCTGCGTGGCATGACAATTACGGTTGCTGCTATTTTGCTATCTCTGCCGCCATTTGGTTGCGCTTTATACCCACGATTATGGTTATTATTTTCAGCTGGCGAAGGAAGCGGAAATCGCGCTAATAAAACTGAAAGCCAGCTTAATGGGCCGAGCCACGCCCACAAGCTAGTCTAGTAATGGTCTTGCTAATTTTGTTTATTGTTCTTTGGATTATAACTGTTAAGCTGGCGCAGTTTTAAGCGCCAAACTTTATTTTAAAATATTTTTAAAACACTTTAAATATGAAATATTGACTTATTTAAGTCAGTATTAAATTTATAAATTAAATTATTTTGGTGTTTTAATATTTGATGATTTTAAATAAAGTAATTATCCTTATAGATTATTTTCCAAATTTTTCATCTTAAGAATCAATATTTCTAGCATTAACCGTAGAATTCCCAGAACTCTAAGGATCCGAATATTACTACCGTGAAACC